>CM052364.1:26550610-27976063 GCA_028551485.1 Casuarina cunninghamiana
ATTCTTCTAGTGGCGATCCAATCATCATTGGATTTTCTATCATTGTCTTCAAAGCTACCCTGGAACTTCTACCATACCCCTTGCCATATGACTTCATACCATTTAAAGGCACTTAAGACTCCTTGGTGGAACAAATTATGTTCAGGTGCAATATTCTTTATTTGTTGCATATACTTAGGTAGTATACTAGACACTATGATTCCTTAATGGTACAAGCTAACCTGTTTTAATCCCTTAATTAATGATATAAAAATGTTTTCATTGGCATGAAATGGAATATATACCACTGCACTAACCATGTCAATCTTGCAAAGTTTCATGTACTGATGTACCTTTTATTTGTGAAGAACTTCCATGCAGTTGTTGAGATACAACCATCCTTTCCCATCGTTGTGACTTTCAGAGTTTTCACAACCATACGTTAGCTCAGTCTTCAGATGTTAATGTACACAAAGCCTCAAAATGGGAAAGAGCTTTGTAAAAGATCATATTTTTGGACTGTGTTTACATAATTGAACTTTGGACCCTGTTGATATTGGACCGTGTTTATCTGTTGGATCTTTTGTTACTGGACTAATGTTCTGTGACGTGGCCCAGCTCACATCGACCCGACCCTACTGAAGAAAGCTTTCTCGTGCTCGCTATGGTGTCGTCTCATTCATTAGAGAGATGCGCTTGCCACGATGTTGTCTCACTTAATAGAAAGACACACATAAGAGGTTCTCGACCATTTTGCCCTAGCTGCTATTCTTCGGTCTTCGGTGTCATCTTTGTTTCTCTCGAGCGCCAAATCCTCAACGGGAGGATTTTGGAGGAGACTGCTATCAGAATGGTCAGATTGAAGCTCTGAGAAATGATATGAGGTCGATTTGATGGATGGTCAATATTCCTAAGGAAGAAAGCTATGGTTCAGTTTGATCTAAAAAGCCCTAGACTGCTTCCTATTTAAAGGAATGTATGCGTGAAGATAGAGATTGATGATCTACATCTATTTGAAGTGTTTCTTTGTGAAGAAAATCTCTTAAGCTCACTTACTATTTGATTCAAGTTCTCATCTCTCGGTGACTCACAAGGGTTCGGTGATATTCGATTATTTGGTTTGATCTTCGATTATATATTCATCATAGCTTGTATAACATTATTTATGTGCTGATTTCATTTAAAAACATTTACTGCACATAAATTTGAGGAAAATCCAAACCCTAATTTACTCAAATTGGGGATTTCGTGATAGGAGCTTTATCTTGTTATATATACTTAAATAGCTCCTTGATTAGCAATATCCCATAAACTAACATATTATTTGGGGATTTGCTATTGTACATGATCTTTTGATCATAATTTGTATTCGGACTTGAGAATTCCTTTGAGAAGAATTATTTGGATTAGGGAGAACGTGTTCTCCTAATCAGGTTGAGTAAAGGAGACTTCAATCGGTTGGATTGAAGGAGAAGAGGTGGACGTAGGACTCAAGGATTGAGTGCCGAACCACCGTGGTAAATTGGGTGTTGATTCTCTTGCTCTTTACTTATTTGAATAATCTGTTTGTTTGATTGCTTATTAATTCATAAATTGTTAAATTAATTGATTAATTTTTTATATCATACAAAAGCATCATATTGTTAGATAACAATTCAACCCCCCTTCTTGTTAAGCCATAAAACCTAACAATTGGCATCTAGAGCCAGGTTCTCTGATTAAAAGGATTAACATCCTAGAGTAGATCCATATATGGCTTCTGACAAAGGTTTAGCTGTTACGGGTTTAATAAACCTCCCTTGTTTGATGGCATTAATTTTAGGCATTGGAAACAATTAATGCAAGTCTTCATAATAGGCCAAGATCCAGAAGCTTGGCAAGTAATCAGGAAGGGTATTACATTACCCGAAACTGATGATGGTCAAAAAATGAAGCTAAACTAATGGGGTTAAATGCTAAGTCCATGAATATGATCTATAGTGGTCTTAGAGCACATGAGTTTAACAAAGTGTCCTCTTGCACCACCGGTAAAGAAATTTGGAATAAATTAGAAGTCATCTATGAAGGAACTAAAAAGGTAAAGTCTTCTAAAGTATGCTTACACATGACTATGAATTATTTGTTATGAAAGATTCTGAAACTATTAGTGATATGTTTGGTAGATTCACTGAAATTATTTCTGAACTTAAATTGCTAGGAAAAACCTATACAAATGAGGAAATGGTAAGAAAATGTTAGTATCCCTACCCAAGTTGGGATCCTAAAAAGATGGCCATAGAAGCTCATGACCTAGATGTGCTGACTTTAGATGACTTGCTAGGTTCTCTTAAAACTCATGAAATGCAGCTTATGAGAAGAGAAAAAGAAAAGGAAAATAGAAGATCACTTGCACTTAAAGTAGAAGTTGAAAAGGTTGAAGAGGAAGAGTCAAAAAATGATGAAGTGGCTCTTATAGCTAGGATATTTAGAAAATTCCTAAGAAGAAGATTAAGTAAAAACATAGGGCAAACTAGGAGAAAAGAATCAAATGAACCTAGGGAGAATGTGTGCTATGAATGCAGAAAACCAGGACATATCAAGATTGATTGTCCGATGATCAATAAGAGAAACAGCAATAACAAAAAGAAAGCCATGATTTCTACCTGGGATGATAAGAACTCCTCATCTGATGAAGAAACTCAAGAAGAAGTTGCACATTTATGCCTAACCGCAATAGTAACTCTTGAGGAAGAAAATAGTGAGGTAAATGATTCTGAATTGTTTCTTCAAATAAACTTTGGGTTAGAAACTGCATTTTCTGATTTAGTTGAATATGCAAATAAATTAAAAGATAAATACAAAAAGCTAAAAGTAAAAAATAAATCTGAAAAACAGAAAATGTTGACTTCTGTACATAAAACTGGTTTAACTGACGTACATAATAAACAAAGTATAGCAACTTTTGCATGTAGAGATAAAATTGAAAAGAAAGATTCATCAATTTCCGTGAATGACAGGATTAGTATTTCTGTTAATGCATATATGAAATATGATGCTTGCATGAATGATATGTATGAGAAACAAAGAAAATTTAAAAACATGTCAATAGGAACAGAAACTTTCTATGATATCAATGCATGTTTTGATATTGAAATACATGTTGAAAATAACTCACAAGTATGTGCTGAAAATCTTAAGAATAGAGTCCTTGAGCTAGAAAAAGAAAATTGTGACTTGAAATCAAAACTTGATGCAACTAATCTACTGTTAAAGAAATTTACAAAGGGTAGTGGCATGTTAGATAGGATTCGAAATTCTCAAAGAGGTATATATGATAAGGCGAAACTAGGATATAAATTGAATGACAAATCAAAATCATTTACTCATTTCTTTAAAGAAAAAGAATGTTCAATTCCGCTGCATAATAATAAATGCTCTTTCTGTAATTATTTTGGTCATAATTTTGATAAATGTCCCGTAAGACTTAAAAAGGCTTACAAAGTAAAGAAACTTTGGTTGCCTAAGAATGACAGAACTCTAAGTCAAACTAACACTCATGGACCCAAAGTAAAAAGGGTACCAAGCACTTCAACAATCAAATTTGTTTTTGCAGGTTATGAGTGCACAAGTGAGGAACAAAAAGCTCAAGAACATGTGGATTCTGGACAGCGGATGTTCTCGACACATGACTGGGATGAAGGAGCTCTTCTTAACACTTGAGTTGAAAAATAAAGGTACGGTGTCTTTTGGAGATAACTCTAAATGAAGAATAAAAAGAATGGGAAAAATAGGTAATCCTAATACCCTACTTATATTTGAAGTTTTGCTTGTAGATGAACTAAAATTTAATCTACTTAGCATAAGTTAGTTGTGTGATAAAGGATTCAAAATAAAATTTGGAAAAGAAAATTGTCTTGCTGAGCATGCTGAACATAAAATGAATATTGTTGGAAATAGAAAAGACAACATCTATGTGCTTGATTTAAGTAAATTGAATGTTGAACAAACATGCTTGGTTGTAAATAAAAATGTTGATGCTTGGTTGTGGCATAAAAGGTTAGGACATGTAGGTCTAGGATTGATAGAAAAATTGTGTAAGTATAATCTAGTAAAAGGTCTTCCATCTTTAGAATTTAACAATGACAGAATATGTGAAGTATGCATTAAGGGTAAACATACACAAAGTAGTTTCAAGTCGAAGCTTGTGGTGAGTACATCTAGACCATTAGAAATACTACACATGGACCTCTTTGGCCCTATGAAAACAGCAACACTAAATGGTAAATATTATGTCTTAGTCATTATAGATGATTATTCTAGATTCACATAGACATACATGCTTGCTAGAAAAGATGAGGCCTTTGAAAAGTATGTTGAATTTTGTAAAATGATTCAAAATGAAAAAGGTTTTCCAATCATAAAAATAAGAACTGATCACGGTGGTGAATTTGAAAACCAACTTTTTGAAAAATTATGTTTAGAAAATGGTATTTCACACAACTTTTCAGCTCCTAGAACACCATAATAAAATGGTGTTGTTGAAATGAAAATTAGAACTCTTCAAGAAATAGCTAGAACCACGATGTGTGAATATAATCTTCCTAAACATTTTTGGGGAAAAGCTGTAAATACAGCTTGTTATATTTCAAATCATGCTCTAATAAGACCTATTTTGAAAAAGACACCTTTTGAATTATTCTTTGAAAGAAAACCAAACATTTCATATTTTCATGTTTTTGGTAGCAAATGTTTTGTTTTAAATCATGGAAAAAAGAATCACTTGGGAAATTTGATTCCAAAAGTGATGAAAGGATATTTCTTGGATATTCTCATACAAGTAAGGCATATAAAGTATTCAACAAATGAACTTTAGTTGTAGAAGAGTCAATTCATGTAAAGTTTGAGGATGACTGTCACGGCATTCTAGAAACCTAAGAGAATAGTGGAACTAAAAGCGTTCCAAATAGAGCTGAAGTTTAGGGGGAGTCTGAAACTAGGGAACCTTCCTTTCCTAAAGTAAGAAATGAAGTAGATCACGATCACATCATAGGAAATCCAAATGTTAGAATAAGCACAAGGTCTCGGGTTCACAACACATGTGAACATCAAGCCTTTCTATCTCAAGTAGAGCCAAAGAAAGTAGATGAGGCTCTTGAAGATGAAAATTGGTTTCTTGCTATGCAAGAAGAATTAAACCAATTTGAAAGAAGCAATGTTTGGAATCTAGTTCCTAGAGCAAAGGATCATCTAGTTATAGGCCAAAATGGATATTCAGGAATAAACTAGATGAAAATGATACTATTACTAGAAATAAGGCTAGATTAGTGCCACAAGGATATAGTCAAGAAGAAGGGATTGATTATGATGAAACATTTGCACCAATAGCTAGGTTAGAAGCAATTTGAATCTTACTTGCATTTGCTTGCTGTATGAACTTTACCTTATTTCAAATGATGTCAATAGTGCATTTTTGAATGGTATTATAAAGGAAGAGGTATATGTTGAACAACCACCTAGATTTGAAGATCCAATTTATTCAAATCATGTCTTTAAACTGTCAAAAGCTTTATATGGTTTGAAACAAGCTCCACGGGCTTGGTATGATAAACTAAGTTCCTTCTTGATTAATCATGATTTCAGAAAAAGAAAAGTGGACAACACTTTATTTATAAAGAACAAAGAAAAAAAAATTTGATTGTTCAAATATATGTTGATGACATTGTGTTTGGTTCTACAAATTCTACACTATGTGAAGAATTTGCTGCATGCATGCAAAGTGAATTTGAAATGAGTATGATGGGTGAGTTAACATATTTTCTTGGGTTGCAAATCAAACAAACAAACAAAGGAACCTTTATAAGTCAAACAAAATACATAAATGAATTGCTTAAGAAATACAATATGCATGACTCTAAACCAATGAACACACCAATGAGTACCTCTCTATCATTATCTAATGATGAAGATGGAATTAGCGTAGACATTAAATCATATCATGGAATGATTGGTTCATTGCTATATTTGACTGCATCTAGATTGGATATCATGTTCAGTGTGTGTTTATATGCTAGGTATCAATCCAATCCCAAAGAATAGCACCTAGTTTCTATTAAAAGAACCTTTAGATACCTTAGAGACACGGTTTCCTTAGGAATTTGGTATCCTAGAGATACAACTCTGAACTTACATGCCTTTAGTGATTCTGATTATACTAGATGCAAATTAGATAGGAAAGGTATGAGTGGTGGATGTCACTATCTCGGAAACATGCTTATTTCTTGGCACTCCAAGAAACAAAATTGTGTAGCTTTTTCTTCAACTAAAGCCAAATATATAATTGCTACCAGTAGTTGTGCTCAAATCTTATGGATGAAACAACAATTAGAGGATTATGGCATCTTATCAGATAAAGTTCCACTAAAATGTGACAATACCAATGCAATTAATCTCACTAAGAATCCTATCCAGCACTCTAAAACAAAACACATAGAAATTAGACATCATTTCATTCGGGATCATGTTCAAAAAGAAGATGTTGTACTTGAATTTGTGAGCACTGATCAACAAATTGCTGATATCTTAACCAAACCTTTATCAAAGGAAAGCTTTTATGCTCTTAGAAGAGAACTTGGAATCTTAGTCTCTGAAAATATTTGAATTCTCTATTACTGTTATCTCTTTGTTCTTTTATTGTTACCTAAACTGCTCGGTTTGAGGGGGAGGGGCTCTAATTCCACTTCAATAGCATCTAGTTAGTACCATACTCTTATCCTTGCCGGTTTACTGCCTGCTCATTTTTGTCGTTTGTCCCAATTACTTGCATGTTCATTTTTTTTACTTATGACAAAAAAGGGGAGAGAATAGTGTACATGTGAACTCTCATTTATGACTATATCAGTGCAGAATGTGGGATATATATCTCTCTAAAACCCCTGCTTGGAAACTCACATATTCTATGATCAAATGTTCGAAGTCTGTTAGACACATGCATAGGACTTGCTTACGGATTCTGATCATATAAGTAGTGAGCAGTAAATATTGCAAATTTAATTGTGTAATGATCAATATGTTGTAACGCCAAGTTATGTTCTCATGAAAAACATGATTGATATTTGGTGACATGTGCCATACTATTGAAATATTTTGTCATCATCAAAAAAGGGAAGATTGTTGGAAAACAGGGTTTTGTTGCGACTAAAAATATTTTGGTAAATATCAATTCTTGAAATATGTTTTTTTAATATATGCAAAAGAAAATTATAGGAAGTAAAAGGTGTACAAATTATAATATCAATTAATGATATTATAAAGTAACCGGGTTCCTACATTCCTTCATAAAACATATTCTTAAAGTTTTGTGAAATATATTTGTGTATTATGACAAAAATATATTTGAATATATTTTATTTAGAAATATGATACTTGGCTTTATGCATTTGTAGGAACATGAAGGGCATTGATTCTACCTTGATATTAGTTCAAAGCTAAGATATGTATTACACCAAAATATGAACTTTGTAAAATATCATATTTTTGGACCGTGTTTACATAATTGAACTTTGGACCCTGTTGATATTGGATCGTGTTATCTGTTGGATCTTTTGTTATTGGACTGATGTTCTATGACGTGGCCTGATCTCGCGTCAACCCGACCCTGCTGAAGGAAGCTTTCTCGCGCTCGCTATGGTGTCGTCTCATTCATTAGAGAGATGCGCTTGCCACGACATCGTCTCACTTAATAGAAAGACACACATAAGAGGGTTCTTGACCATTTTGCCCTAGCCACTATTCTTCAGTCTCTGGTGTCATCTCTATTTGTCTCGAGCGCTGAATCCTTAACGAGAGGATTTTGGAGGAGACTGGCTGTCAAAACGGTTGGATTGAAGCTCTAAGAAATGATATGAGGTCGATTTGATGGATGGGTCATTATTCCTAACGAGAAGAAAGCTATGGTTCAAGTTTGATCTAAAAAGCCCTAGATCTGCTTCCTATTTAAAGGAGATGTAAATGTGAAGATAAAGATTGATGATCTATATCTATTTGAAGTGTTCTCTTTGTGAAGAAAATCTCTTAAGCTCACTTATTATTTGATTCAAGTTCGCTCATCTCTCGGTGACTCACAAGGGTTCGATGATATTCGATTATTTGGTTTGATCTTTGATTATATATTCGATTATAGCTTGTATAACATTATTTATGTGCTGATTTCATTTAAAAACATTTACTGCACATAAATTGAGGAAAATCCAAAACCCTAATTTACTCAAATTGGGGATTTCGTGATAGGAGCTTTGCATCTTGTTATATATACTTAAATAGCTCATATGATTAGCAATATCCCATAAACTAACATATTATTTGGGGATTTGATATTGTACATGATCTTTTGATCATAATTTGTACTCAAACTTGAGAATTCCTTTAAGAAGGAATTAGTTGGATTAGGGAGAACGTGTTCTCCTAATCTGGTTGAGTAAATGAGAGTTCAATTGGTTGGATTGAAGGACAAGAGGGTGGATGTAGGACTCAAGGATTGAGAGCCAAACCACCGTGATAAATTGGGTGTTGATTCTCTTGCTCTATACTTATTTGAATAACTCTGTTTGTTTGTTGCTTATTAATTCATAAATTGTTAAATTAATTGGTTTAATTTTTTATATCAAAAAAAAGCATCATATTTTTATATTAACAATTCAACCCCCCCCCCCCCCCCCTTCCTTGTTAAACCATAAAACCTAACAATTTCTAACTCTTAGATGCATGAAAGACATAATCGAAAGGAAATTCTTACTTTTGTGGATATATGAATGAGTTCATCTTAAACTATGTAAACCCTTGGTATTTTTATGTGTGTATTGTCTTCATGATTCCATGTTAATTATTTCAATAATTGGTACTAAAGCTTCATTTGTGCCTCAATATTCTTAACGTACATGATCTTGCAAGGGCTACTTTTAAGGGGTATGAGGCAAGATAGTGACAACAAATGTTTATTCAAATATTGCTCTTGCAGAATAAGGTGCCTCATCTTTCTTCTAGGATTTTAAGGCTTGTAAGCTTGGGATGTAGTGAAATTATATATGTCTAATTGTAGGAGAGAGATCACAAAGCAATCTATCATGCATGACTATGGCAGTATGGCTATTTGTTGCATTAGTCATTACATAGAGTTTCAATGCCAACTTAACATCATTGCTTACCATTCAAAGGATTGATCCAAGAAAAATGGACATTAAGACACTTAAAAGGAATGGAGCCAAAGTTGGGTGTGATGGAAAATCCTTTATTGTGAAATACTTAAAGGTGGTTTTAGGTTTTCATCTTAACAACAAAAAGGAATTTTACAAAGCATATGATTATCAACAGGCTTTCATGAGTAAAGAGATAGCAACAAGCTTTCTTGTGGTCCCTATATTAAAATATTTCTTGCCAAATATTGTGTTGCTTTCACCATTTCAGGACAAACGTTTAAAGTTGGAGGCTTTGGATTTGTGAGCATCCACTAACCCTTTTATTATTCTAACAAAATTATAGTTTACTATGATTTTTATAGGTGTTAGAAGAAATTATATCTCATACCAATTGTTAGCTTTTTTGTTGTTATTATTATGAATGTTAGCCACTATTAATCCCTCTTATTACACTAAAGACTAATTGTGTCAAAAGGTCTATAAGGAGAACAAAAAAGCCAAATAGAACTAATGAGATGTACATTTTACTTAAAGAATTGTCAATATGCTAACTAAGAGATTACTTTCATTTCTGAGGCTTTTGCAAGGAGCTCTCCTTATCTACCTAATATTTCCAAAGCAATTCTTAACGTGTCTAAAAGTGGAAAATTGGAAGAGCTCGAGCATTCTTTAACTTCATCTTTTAAGTATTCTGCCACTAGACATGATAATCAGGAGAGTCTTGGAATGAGTAGTTTTTGGACTCTCTTTCTCATCACTGGAGGAACTTCCACCATGGCTCTTTTGATATTCATCATTCAAAATTTTTGTCAAAGGCAATGTCACCTTCAATCTAAGGACAAGCATCAAGAACACCTTATCGATGAAGCATCAATGTTTGGTCCTAAAATGGAAAATCATTATCAGTCACAAGTCCATGGCTTCTTTTTTAGCTACTTACATCCTTAAATTCAATGCTAGTCATTTGAATCCTCGACATTAGGATTTAATATTTTGTTGCATAGGACTTATAATATTTATAATTTGAAAAAGAATTGTTACTAAAAAGGAAAACCTACAAATATTACTATCAAGGGATCTTATGCTCTTATTCTTTTCTCCCTTTGTGTCTTTTAGTTTGGTCTATGTGACATTATTGCTTTAGATATTAGAATATGTTGTTTGCCTCACTCTTCATGTTCTTTCCCATCACAACACTATAAGTAAGAATCAAGATATCAACTGTAAATGAGAATGGGAACTCAAATCATAAAAAATGACAGCACTACAATTTTGAAGGACAAACAAAGAAGGAAAAGTAAGATGAGCATGAGAACTTAATTATAAAATATTTGATTGCAACATGCGTGCTCTTTCCCAAGTGAAGCTATTAAGAATCTCTTCTTAAATGATAGGGCTTAAGATAGACCAAAAGTGAATAAAATGGGAAGAAGAGTTAGAAGAACATGGGAATTCAAGTTATGATATACTATTCTCAAATTCTTCTTTTTTCTAATTAGGTAAATAGAAATGTAAGAGAGTTGAAGATTGAATTTAAGACTTTATAATCCCAAGCAACATGTCAATACTTCCTTTATACACTATTAGGTTATTAATTCAACCACATGTTTACTAACAATGCTCCTTTCCTTAACTTAAAAACAAAAAACAATCCTAAATCTTTCGGATTTTGAAACTACAAAGATATTCTTTGAGACCTTGTCAAATGTCGGGATTGGCCTCTACAAGAAGGTTGGTTTTGATTCTTACACCCACACAATAGTGTACTGAGTAATAAATTTTTAATATTAAAAAGGAATGATGTTATTTTCTATTAGTAATTAGAGTTAAAATTAACAAGATAGATTAATCATGATACAAAAAAAATTAATTATGCAATTAATAAATTTTTTCTAAGGATTAATCATGAAGTTTACATTCTTTTTCTTTTTCAATTTTGAAGAAAAAATCACCTACGTTTTCTTCTGTAACAGCTTTAAAATAACTAGTATTATATATAAGATACGAAGATGCGAAAGAAATGTATTATTTGAATATGTAACAAAAATATATAGAGAGAGTAGACAACTATATATACTTCAGTCAAAAACTTAAAATCGAAAAATAAATTCATGCACAGCTATATATCTTTTTTGCTTTTTGGATATTTCCATAATTATTTATACAAAAAAGTTCTACAAGGGGCTAGAAGGCTTCCATTCTTGTCATTATATAGCATTGTAACATTTAACTTTTTTTTGTCTTTTAATATAGTGTCAACGTCTAAGTTAAATCAGTTTCATATCCTACAATCTTAAGCATAATACTGCAAGAAAATAGCCTAAAAAATCAACTAAGACTTGAACATTACAAGCTTCCTGGAATATTTAAGTTTCTATTCACTTTCAATGTAAAGGTTTTTCATATAGCAATAATATCTTTTAATAATATTTTTGTTTATATGTAAAAGTCAGAGCTATATAATAAGGGTTTAAGTACCATAGCATACCCTCTATATCTTTCGAATAGGCTTAATTATTTGATCAACCTATGTTATCAAAAGAGAAAAAGAAAATTCTAATATCACTGGATATGTGAAGATGTATAAAACAAAAATATCATATTACAAAGAAAAAGTCTAAGATAAAATTTAAATAAAAGAAAAACTCTCTAATTTTTTAACTAATTTTTTTTAGTAAACCTCTAAACGTTCTGACAAACACTTTCAGATTTTTTAAAATAGTGAAATTACGAGAAAAACGAAATTAAAGATACCTAGACTGAGGTGCATTTGAAATTGCGAGCGGATGAGATATTAGCTTAACCCAACTGGGGCAAAAAGTTATATCCGAAGAGGCATTAGATGTCCAATCAAGCACAGATCTCCCCACCATTCTTCCAACTTTTGACCTGGTCATATTATTTTCCTTCTCCCCAACCTCCCCTCTTCCCCGACCCCCCCTTTTTTTTTTCCCAAACTCAAGACACTAGGAAAAGAGGGAAATCGCTTCCCGGATGTACGTAGCTTTTACAACGAAATATGCAAACACCGCTTCCTGGTAACTCGAGCATTGTGCATGTTCCCTCACGGATAAACAACACTTGCTGTTCAACCAATGGATGATGAAAGTTTCACCAAATTTTCTCCTTCTGAAGCATCATAATTTCGTCGTCCAACGTGTTAACCGTTAAAGCCGGACACTGAGAATCTTGGAAGAAAGAAAGGAAAAATCTTATTCCAACTTAACGACTAGACATTGCACGTAAACTTTTTAAATAAGTAGATGGAAACAGAGTAAAAGTTTTCTTCCTTGTTTCAGTCAATCTATGAGCCAAACCTTTGAGCTCACATTTCCAGAGTGATTTTAATAACAATAGTTTTGCAACCTACGACCATATTCGATGCTTCCATGTGTTTTCCTTTGTGGATTCTTCCAATCATTTAGGCCTTAACTAGTGTAGGTAAGATTCAAATGATTCAATTTCAAGAAAATGGGTGGATGTTTCCACATGGGACCAATCGTTGTAAAATAGGGTGACCCAATGTAGCACGTCGTACTCACTTGATTGCAATTTAAATTAGTGGAGTTCAATCATTCTTTTCTCCGAGAGCAAATCTTTTATTCTCTACTACATGTCATTTAGAGATTTTGCCAAACACTTGTTCTAGTTTAATAGGCCAAGTAACTCTGAATCCATTCATCTAGAAATTGAAACTCATTCATTAATATGAAATAGAATCTTTGCAACTGCAGTAGCCAAGTTAATCTTGCAAAGTTTCCTAAACTGAAGTTCATCATTTGTTTGTGAAGAATCTCGATGCAGTTATTGAAGATACAGCCATCGTTTCCCATCGGTATGAATATGCAGAGTTTTCACAACTGTATGCTGGCTCGGGTCTTCAGATGTTGATATATACAAAACCTAAAAGATTGGAAAAAGCTTGGATGTTTGAGAAGCCATCTACAACAACTCTTTGGATCTTTAAAATACTCATTAATGTCTATAATGGCTTCGTGGTGTGGTTGATAGAGCGTAATCATCACCCTGATTTTGGAGGCAGTATATTAAACCAAATTGGAACCATATTTTCCTTATCCTCTACGACATTATTCTCACTACAAGGCAACCATGCCCATTTTCCCACTTCAGTTCTCTTAATGATGTATGAAGTTGTTATAGTACCTTCAATTAACAACGGTAATGAGAGTTTGATGTTATTTTTGGAGTCAAAATTAGGGGTAAGGACAAAATACTAACTTTGTATATAAGGGGAAAAAAATTCAATTAGCCTTGTCTCAAATTGTCTATGAGAGTATTTAAAAAACTTTTTATGTATTGTACAATTTCATGACCAAAGTAGAGAAACTTTCTAGTATCTACTAGGCATATTAAAGCCCCAGTTGAGAGTAAATTGTTGCCTTCAAGAATATGTTGATTAATTTATCTTGAACCACATAAATCCCTAATATACTTTTTGTATTTTTTTGCTACCACTTGATTCCATATAATTGTCTCAACAATAGGTATCAATGCTTCATTTCCACCTCAATGTTTGTAACATACATAATCTTGTAACAAGTAAAGGGCAACATAGTGCAAGCAAACATTTATACTAACATTGCTCATGCAAAATAAGTGTCTTATCAAATTCCCACTAGGATTTTAATGCTTATAAGCCTGCATGTAATGAATTAATATACCTCCAATTGTAGGGGAGAAATCACATAGTAATCTGTTATGCATGACGCTGGCAATATGGCTACTTGTTGCACTGGTTACCACACAAAGTTTCACTGCTAGTTTCACATCACTACTTACCATTCAAAGGCTTGATACAAGAACGGTTGACATCGAGACACTTAAAAGGAGTGGAGCCATAGTTGGGTGTGATGGAAACTCCTTTGTTGTGAAATATTTTGAGGAGGCTGTAGGTTTTCATTACAAGAACATAAAGAGAATGCATTCAAAAGATGATTATGATGCGAATCTAACAAGCGGAGAGATAGCAACAGCCTTTCTTGAGGTCCCATGCGTTAAAATATTTCTTGACAAATATTGTGATGGTTTCACCACTTCAAGACAAACAATGGAAGTTGGAGGTTTTGGATTTGTGAATGTCCCACTAACCCTTTTATTGTTCTAATTGAACTTTTTTTTCAATGATTATTTATAATTGTTAAAAGGAATTAAAATCCTATACTGGTTATAAGCTTTTCTGTTGAATTAGTATTGTGAAACTTTCTCACTGTTAATCCCTTTTGTTACACCAAAGATTTAATTGCGTCAAAAGATATATACAGTGAACAAAAGAGCCTATTGGAACCAAATGTTAGTGTGACCTCAATGATACATAGAAAATTCAAGTTCATAGGGCTTGAACATTGTCTTGGTAAAAGTTCTAGTTTAGAATCTTCGATGAACATGAAAAGTGACGAATCCAACAAGTATGGTATCTAATGCTTTTATTATCTTTAGTTATATTTTTTTGAAATCTTATGTATTTATGCATTACTAATATAGTAGCTACTTTGTATTTCTTATATGAGAGGTATTCCCATCCCTTAAAACCTGCTTATAATATATGAGAATACTTATATGTACAACTCACACATTCATCAAAAAGAAAAAAAAAAGAAAAAAAAAAGATACCTACATGTATAAGGAATACTATAGATTAGTATAATGCCTTTGAATGACATATATAAGATTTTAACACACTCTAAGACCCTAACTATGGTAAAATATTTCCCCTCAAGACACCCAAGTTAAAAACTCTAACTCAACCAAAAAGTCAACTCAAGAGTGTTATAGTATTTATTTCTTATAAAGAGGGTTATAAAGAAACTTTTCTATAATATAGGACTTATAAAACTATTTAACAATATTACTCAAGATCTTAGAATTTACTCTTTTTCTGTTGTTGAAACTCTGATGAACCTGAGAGCGGCTCCCATCATAAGTCCTTGAATCTTTAAGAGGCATTTCGCTACTAGAGTTTACTAAAAAGGAATGTATAGAAATTTTCCAGACTTAAATAGTTGGATAAATCCACCAAAAGTTTGCTAATCCAAACCATTTGGCACTATTTGTCGGCATCCAGGAAGAATCTTGGTCACTACTTATGCTTTCAAGTTAGTTCATTGAAAGAGGCCAATACTTATGCCTCGAACCATTCAAATATGCATTTTTTTTTTTTTTAGCAAAATTGTTCATACCAGTGGGAATCCTTTGGAAATGTTCCGAAAAGAGTCTACGCAGGATGCAGGAAAATCACCTGATTCTTTCTCCTCAACTAAATCAAATAAAATATTGTTGCTAGATCTTGGTACAGCTCCTACAGCAGTTTGTTTAGATGTTCACTAACGCATGTATTAAACTAAGTTGTTGAAGAAAATAATGGTTGGAAATTTATTTGGACATTGACACAAGTGATCAGTGCTGAACTGCCAACATGACATAAGTGACACGGGACCTCGTGAGGCCAAATTTCACGAATAAGAAAAGGAACTTGTTCTGATATTGTTAAAAAAAATGAGAAAAGAACGAAAAGGTCGAAGAAAAGAAAACGGCAGAAGTCAACTTTTTTCAAACATAACAGCCTATCTATGTATTGTACAGAAAATCCAAGCTTTCGTAGATTCTTACTTTTAGCTTTTCCTACCAGAAAGAATATGGAATGGGAACCCTATGATTTGATTATCTTCTCTATATAATAGGGAAAAAGAAAAAATAAAAAACACAGTAATGCTAGCATTTCCCCAACTCTCCCATTAATGTTGAATCTCAGTTCCATTTTCACACTAAAACCTACCAATGTGCTCCGACGCACCTGATCATTCAGCCAAAAAGCTAACGATAATGATAATGGATTCTGTGTTGCAAGTTGCATACTCTGTTCTGGCATTGAATTTGAGAGAAGAATAACAACTCGAAATGAAGCAGAAATAGGACTAGAATCCGCCAGGTCCCCTGTTTGACACGAACAGTTTTCTACCAGAAGCTTGAAGTCAATTCATTGTAGTATCTCGCAGTACCTTCGTTGTGATTTTTTCCGGTAATACTTCATAAGGAAAGACCTTTCAAGAAGTCCATGAATGGTGGTAACAGAGAAAACGCTGCAATAATGACACGAATCAAGAGTAATATTTGAAGCAAATGGCATATCAACTTCGAATGAGATGCTTATATCCGAAGATCTGATTACATCATTCTAGTTTCATTTGAATAGAATATACAAACAAGAGTATTGGATAAATACAAGGATTGGAGAGCCTAAAGAATGGACAACGCAGAGTTTTCATTGTTCCTATTTCTACTAAATTTGCGGCTAAAATCTTCAATAAGTTTCACAGTCTACTGCTGTATATGATGCTTAAATGTGTTTTACTTTATAGATTCTTTCAACTATTTAACCTTTAACTCGTTTAGGAGGGATTCAAATGGTCAAGGATTCCATTTCAAGAAAATGAGGTGTTTCCACATGGGAGATATCATTGTGAATATAGAGGGACCCTATGTAGCACTTCAAGGTACTCCCCCGTGATGTAGCATCTTAAATTAGTGAAGATAAACCATTCTCTTGTACAAGACCAAATTTTTTTATTCAGCAATATCTCAGAACTGACTAACGGGACATATCCCCAGAGTTTAATAATCCAAACAGCTGGGACTTTTCATCAGCATTGCCAAAGAATCTGATGCCTCCATCTTTACCTTCCAATTAGTATATTGAAATGGGTCAATATTCACGCCTTGAACAATTCAACAATGTATTTCAATCAGAATTATTCTAGACCCGATTAGCTTCTTTTAGATGGCTGGAAAGCCACTTGACTTTCTTCTCACTAATCAAACACATTATTGTCTCTAAAGTTTGGTACTGCTTATACAGCAGTTGCTTAGGTGTTGACTAGTCCATGTCCAGAAGCAAATAATGGTTGGAAATCTTTCTGGATCTTGACTGAAGTTCAGATTTACCAACAACAGTGCTGACATGAAACATGGTTGGAATTTTCAGTGCAGCTTGGTAAACCTCGAAGCTGCAGAAGTCGATGGAAGAGGAAAAGGCAATTCTTCTGATATCTTGTTAGAAAAATTAGGATGAGAAAAGAAAACGCTAGTGTTTAACCTTATGAAACACTAGCGTTTATTAGATTATTAACCAAATCTGCTGAGAAGCGGGTAGAAAACAAGCTGTATACAGACACATTTTGGAGAAAATAGTGAAATTCATTATAGCATGTACTAAATCTCTTAATCTTCGGTAGATTTTAGTTGTAACTTCTTATACCATGATAAACATGCAATGGAATTTGAATACTTAGAACATCTTCTCTAGACTAGTAAAAACGACAACAATAGTAGTCATATTAAGATTGCTAACAAAATCTTTAAGTCAACTGATGCGGATCTTGATAATGCTATCTTCCTGATTCCTTCCTTGTGTTGAATAGTTCTTACTGTCATCCTGATTCCTTCCCTTATGTTGAATGATTCTAGCAATACATCGTGGAACAAGGACTTTTCAAAAGTCCACTAATAGCGCCAATGGCGAACGCACTGCGATATTTACAGGAGTCAGATCGACATGAATCAATATATAATCCAACGTTAACCTCTGAATCTCCCACCAGTGAAGTCCCAAAAGAGCACAAAAATGTTTTCATCGCACCATCGTTTTATCTTCATGTTGATCTTGGTATTTAGTTCATCAAATGGCCTATCCAATACGCTAGATGATGCTTTCCAGAAACAAGGAGTTAAGAAGGTCAGTTTGGGTGCTGTTGTGGATTACACAACCCTTACTGGAAAAAAAGAGAGAGTAGCCATGGAGATGGCGATTAAAGACTTCCATTCTCAGGCCGGTCTCAGACAGTACCCGATTCTACGTTTGGAAGACTCCCGAGGAGACCCCATCCGAGCAGCCTCTTCAGGTAAGAATCATTCATTGTCTTCTTTATCAACTCATAAGAATATCACCCGTAGAGATTGTTTCATATAATAAAATAGAATTCATCTGCTTATCAACCTGTTCTCCTAAGAGTAACATTTGCAGTTTATTGCATATTAAGTTGCATATAGGATGTTTAAATCTGAAGATCTAATTACAACATTCAAGTTTTTGTTTTTGTTTTTGTTTTTATAAGCAAGGTGGGTGGGAGGATTCAGTGTATCAAACTTGGGACCTCATTGGTCCCAAGCCATCGGGGCTCTAATTAAGACAAGTTGTGCTGACAACATCATTCAAGTTGCATTTAATAGAATATATAAACAAGGGTACTCAAGTTGGAGTATGCCTTTGAACAGTCTATGATTTTATTTCTTCTATAAGAACAAGATGACTACAGTTGGATATTATAATATTTTTGTTTATCAAATATCATATTAACCTTTTTTTGCTTTGCATAATTGGATTTAGACGTACTTGTTGACAGCATTTTACATTAGCGACAAGTATCCTACAGGGAGAGTTGGAATAATCATGTTACAGTAGGAATTATCTATATTGCTTCCACAATATCTATATTGTTTTTCAATTAAGTAGGCACTTTGCTTATCGTTGATAAATTGCAAGATGTTTGACCAAGTCTTAGTCTACTTAATACCATCTATCACTCCTTTTTGGTCTTTCTTTTTCTTCTTCCTTTTTAATGAATTTCATTAACTCTAACATTGATTTCAGCTCAAACCCTCGTAAAAAAGTATCATGTGAGAGCAATCATAGGCTTCAGAACATGGCAAGACGCGGCCTTTGTTGCTCGGCTAGGCAATGAATCCCAAGTCCCTATCTTGTCTCTGGCAAATGAAACCCCATTATGGGCCTGTCACCACTGGCCCTTCCTAGTTAGTGCGGCTCGCAGTGTTGATGCTCAAATGAAAGCTGTGGCAGCCATTATTCACAGTTGGCAATGGAGGAAAGTTAATATCATCTATGAAGACTTCAACCCAGATGGTAGTGGCATCAGCCCTAGTGTCATTGATGCAATACAAGAAGTGGATGCGGAGATTAGTGACCTTCTTCCCCTCTCTCCTTTAACCCCTTACTCTTCTATATCAAAAAAACTAGAGAGCTTGAAAAAGGGACAATGTAGAGTTTTTATTGTTCATACTTCCATTACATTAGGCACTAAAATCTTCAAGGAAGCCAACAAATTGGGAATGATGGGGAAAGACTATGTGTGGATCACCACCAGTGCCATTACAAGTCAAATAGATTCACTTAATGCATCATCCATCTCCTCAATGCAAGGTGTCTTGGGAGTCACCAGCTATTTCTCCACCACCAAGAAACGCTTCAATGATTTCCGATCTAGATTTCGGGCTATGTTTCATCTACAATATCCAAATTTGCCTCTTCCAGAACCAGGAACCTCTACTTTCCAGGCCTATGATGCTGCATGGGTAGTGTCTCTTGCACTAGGGGGAAACCCTCATTCTAGGAGCCATAGGAGTTGTGTCGGTGAAATAAATGGAGAACAGTTGCTAGAAGCAATCATGAAAAGTAATTTTCAAGGCTTGAGTGGTGCATTCAAATTTACTGGCCGAAAATTGGCCCCAGTTGGCATCTTTCGCATAGCTAATGTGGTTGGAAAAAGTTACAGGGAACTTGGATATTGGACGGAGGGATTGGGCTTCTCAGAGATAGTCGACAAAACAAGCAATTACAATACGTCGATGATAATTCTAGGACAAGTGTTTTGGCCGGGCGGCCTTTGGTCAGTGCCAAAAGGATGGGCAATACCAACTATTGCACACCAATTGAAAATAGGAGTACCAAGAGAAGCCACATTTAAAGAATTTGTGAATGTGAGATATGATCCTTCTGGGGGTGATCCAATCATCAGTGGCTTTTCTATCAGTGTCTTCAAAGCTGCCTTAGAACTTTTACCATACCCTTTGGCATATGAATTCATACCATTTGAAGGCACCTATGATTCCTTGGTGGAACAAATTTATGTTCAGGTGCAATATTTTTCATTTTTTACATATCATTTCGTCAGTATGCCAAACACTTGATCTATTTAACTAGCTATCTTGTTTTGATTCCATTCACCTACAGCATGAAATATTTTTCATTGGCATATGGAATATATGCAACTTCACCAACAATGTCAATCTTGCAAGTTTCTTGACCTAAAATTTACCTTCTATTTGTGTAGAATTTTGATGCAGTTGTTGGAGATACAACCATCATTTCCCAACGTTGTGAATATGCAGAGTTTTCACAACCGTACACTAGCTCCAATCTTCAGATGTTGATATATTACAGGCCAAAAAGATGGGAAAGAGCTTGGTTGTTTAAGAAGCCGTTTACTACAACTCTATGGGTCCTTACAATAGTCATTAATGTCTATAACGGCTTTGTGTTATGGGTGATAGAGCGGAATCGCCACCCAGATTTTGGAGGCAGTGTGCAAAACCAAATTGGAACCATGCTTTCATTATCCTTCACAACATTGTTCTCACTACAAGGTAACTATATCCATTTTTGTTATAAATTCTATTAAATATTGTTTAAATTTGTTACAGTACTTTCAACTAATAGTCGTGACAAGAGTTTGATGTTATTTATGGAGTCAAAATTAGAGGTAATGACAAAATTATTATTTTGTCAATTAAATTTGTCCCAAATTTTGTCAATTCTACATGAAACTTTGAGAAACTTAATGTGTATTGTATCATTTGATGAGATGTCATGTCAGCCAAAGAGAAAATATTTTCTAGCAGCTCTTAAGTGTATGAATGTCCAAATAAAGAGTAAACTGTGCCTTTATTGATATATGGAATAGTTTATCTAAAGCGACATTAATTCTTGATATTCTTGGTCTCTATTATATGTGTATTTATTACATGATTCCATCAAATAGTCTAAGAACTAGAATTAAGGTTTAGTTTGCACCTCAACATTCATAATTTGCTAAGGCCCTTATGAACGGATAGGGGGCATCATAGTGCAAGCAAACATTTATTCAAATATTGCTCTTACAGAATAAGTTGTCTTATCTTTCCACTAGGATTTTAAGATTTATAAATGTCTAATTGCAGGAGAGAGATTACACAGTAATCTATCACGCATGACTATGCTAGTATGGCTATTTGTTGCGTTAGTTGTCATACAAAGTTTCACTGCCAGTTTAACGTCATTGCTCACTGTTCAAAGGCTTGATCCAACAAAGATTGACATCGAGACACTTAAAAGGAGTGGAGCCAAAGTTGGATGCAGTGGAAACTCTTTTGTTGTGAAATATTTGAAGGAGGTTTTAGGTTTTGATCCCAACAATATAAAGAGATTATATGTAGAAGATAATTATCATCAAGCTCTCATAAGCGGAGAGATCACAGCAGCCTTTCTTGAGGAACCATATGTTAAAATATTTCTTGCCAAATACTGTGAAGGTTTCACCACTTCAGAGCAAACATTCCTAGTTGGAGGCCTTGGATTTGTGAGTGTCCACTAACCTTTTTACAGTTCTAATAAAATTATATTTTATAATGATTTCTATAGGTCTTAGAAAAAAAGTTAAATCTTATACTGGATATGAGTATTTTTGTTGAATTAGCATTGTGAATGTTTGCCACTATTAATCTCTCTTCTTATTTCAAAGACTAACTTTGTCAAAAGGTGTTGAATGAGAATGAAAGAGCCAATTTGAACTAAATGAGATGTACTTTTCACTTAAAGAATTGCCACCATACTAACTAAAAGATTACATTCATGTCTTAGGCTTTTGCAAGGAGTTCTCCTCAACTACTTGATATTTCCAAAGCAGTTCTTGAAGTGTCTGAAAGTGGAAAATTGAAAGAGCTTGAGTCTTCTTTAACATCATCCATTAAGTGTTCTGCACCTGGACATGATGATCAAGAGAGTCTTGGAATGAGTAGTTTTTGGGGTCTTTTTCTCATCACTGGAGTAACATCCACAGTGGCTCTTTTGATATTTATCTTTCAAAATGTTTGTCAGAGACAATGTCGCCTTCACTCCAAAGACAAGCATCAAGAACATCTTATTGATGAAGCATCAATATTTGGTCCTAAAATGGAAAATCAATATCAGCCACAAGTCCATAGTTCGCGTTTTAGCTACTTACATCCTTAAGCTCAATGCTAAAGATTTAAGTCCTTGGGACTAGGATTTAATATATTGTTTCATAGGATTGAAATATTTATAGTTTTAAGTGCAAAATTGTTACTACAATGAAAACTAACAAACCAAGGAATCTTATGTTGTAATTGTCTTTAGTTATATGACACATGTAAATGAGCAAAAGTTGAAATTTATAATGATGTTGTCTTTTCGAAATCAAAAACTACATAACAATAATAAATTCTTATTTAACAATCTAACACAACGTAAAAAAACCTCAAGTATTATATCTCATTTCTTCTTATCATTTCATTTGGTTAGTTTTTAACTTGGTATTTCCCATTTTTGGCTTTTGATTTGGCACATATGTCATTGCTCCGTCTTCAGTAAAAACTGTCCTCAAGGTTTAAGTTTAAAAATGCATAACCCCTAAAGGACCCTCACAATGTTTGCTAGAGCGCGTGTTAGCATGAGTTGCTTTCCAATCCATCTGCTTTCGATCTGAGGTAAAAACGGAAGGTCATTTTTGCACCTTTGCTTTCCAATCCATGTGCTTTCGACGTGCGAAGCGATCGGTGGTGAACAAGGGCGCTGGTCCTCCTTTCCTGTCGATTGGGTTCTGACTAGGTCAAGGGCAGCGATCGAAGGTTTTCGACCTCCAACTAAGCCTTTTTTGCTTGGACCCAAGCCCCTTCTTCCTTGTAGAAAGAGTTGAAAAACAGAGTTTGGTGAGTTTATTGAATATGGCAGTGTGTAGCCTTCTGTTTCTAAGCTTAAGGGGTTTGATTTGGTGAACTGACTGACTGAAATAAGGAAGCTTGAGAGATCATCAATTAAAGCTGAGTTATGTAAACATAGAACTATATCAAGGAGTTAGACAAGCTGCAACAGAATAGGAAGCTTTAGATTCTATAACTAAAGATAAAAGAGAAAATGTGAGAGTGAAGAAACAAACAAATTATAACAAGCATATGAGAGAATGTTGAAGAGAAACATAACTACAAAAAATAAAAGCATAGAGTATGTTTGACACCATGATCGCAGGGCCATGACCCTGCTATAACACTAGCATGACATTATGTCAAGTAGTGTTGTAGGTAGTAAGAGAACGGAAAGATAAATAAAAGTGAGAGACGGCAAATAAGGAGGCGGAGAGAGAGATAAAGAACCAAACATAGAATGAAGCAAGACTAGAACTAAGTCTATTTGCTTGATAAGGATTACATCCTGCTATGCTCTTATATGGGCGGCTGCAAAAGACAAAAGTGCTAGTTGCTAGGTGACAGATGCAACTTGGGATAAACTTATCTTCTGCACAAGTGGTTCTGCGAGCTCTTAAACGTGAGATTCTGTCAACAAGACTTGTGGGGCCCTCACTCCTCTAGTTTTTGATCCCACGGACTCCGTTTCAGAAGTATCTTATCTTCAGAGTTCGTGGGACCCGTCTATCTCCATTCAGTTTTGATCTGTGGGTCCCGTAACCTCCATGTTGCCTATTATTTTGCGGCTGCTTCCTTCTTCAAGTGAGGAACGGATTCTAGTTCCGAATTTGCATCTTCATACATCTGTGAGACCATAAATGCTTCTACATTCTCAACATCTATTTACTTATAACACCGTGCATGTACCAGCCGGATTTCCACGAACTCCATCTTTTAACAACAGTTTGTTACAAACTGTGGCAACATCCTGGCTTGAATACATCGATTCAAAGCAATCATTCTTGCAAGTTTGCAAGATCTTCATTACGTGTTTGCACGTCTGCTTCCTTGGGAAGGCTGATAACTCTAACACAGCCCACTCAAACTTGACATAATAATATTGAGCTTGTTCAAATCAATAACTTTAACACACAAGGATTTGAGAGCTTAAAGAATGGACGACGCAGAGTTTTCATTGTTCATATTTCCACTATATTTGCGGCTAAAATCTTCAATAAGTTTCACAGTCTACTGCTGTATATGATGCTTAAATGTGTTTTGCTCTATAGATTCTTTCAACTATGTAACCTTTAACTAGTTTAGGAGGGATTCAAATGGTCAAGGATTCCATTTCAAGAAAATGAGGTGTTTCCACATGGGACAAATCGTTGTGAATATAGAGGGACCCTATGTAGCACTTACAAGGTACTCCCCCGTGACGTAGCATCTAAAATTAGTGAAGATAAACCATTCTCTTGTACGAGACCAAATTTTTTATTCTGCAATATCTCAGAAGTGAATAACGGGACATATCCCCAGAGTTTAATAATCCAAACAGCTGGGACTTTTCATCAGCATTGCCAAAGAATCTGATGTCTCCATCTTTACCTTCCAATTAATATATTGAAATGGGTCAATATTCACGCCTCGAACAATGCAACAATGTATTTCAATCAGAATTATTCTAAACCGGATTAGCTTCTTTAAGATGGCTGGAAAGCTACTTGACTTTCTTCTCACTAAATCAAACACGTTATTGTCTCTAAATTTTGGTACTGCTTATATAGCAGTTGCTTAGGTGTTGACTAGTCCATGTCTAGAAGCAAATAATGGTTGGAAATCTTTCTGGATCTTGACAGAAGTTCAGATTTTCCAACAACCGTGCTGACATGAAACACGGTTGGAATTTTCAGTGTTGCTTGGTAAACCTCGAAGCTGCAGAAGTCGATGGTCAAATTTCAGGAAGAGGAAAAGGCAATTCTTCTGATATCTTGTTAGGAAAATTAAGATGAGAAAAGAAATAAAAGGTTAGAGAAAATAAAACGCTAGTGTTTAACCTTATGAAACACTAGCGTTTATTAGATTATTAACCAAATCTGCTGAGAAGCGGGTAGAAAACAAGCTGTCTACAGACAGATTTTCGAGAAAATAGTGAAATTCATTATAGCATGTACTAAATCTCTTAATCTTCGGTAGATTTTAGTTGTAACTTCTTATACCACGATAAATAAGCAATGGAATTTGAATACTTAGAACATCTTCTCTAGACTAATAAAAACAACAGTAATAGTAGTCATATTAAGATTGCTAACAAAATCTTTAAGTCAACTGATGCGGTTCTTGATAATGCTATCTTCCTGATTCCTTCCTTGTGTTGAATAGTTCTTACTGTCAGCCTGATTCCTTCCCTTATGTTGAATGATTCTAATGCTATCTTCCTAATTCCTTCCTTGTGTTGAATAGTTCTTACTGTCATCCTGATTCCTTCCCGTATGTTGAATGATTCTAGCAACACATCGTGGAACAAGGACTTTTCAAAAGTCCACTAATAGCGCCAATGATGAACACACTGCGATATTTACAGGAGTCAGATCGACATGAATCAATATATAATCCAACGTTAACCTCTGAATCTCCCACCAGTGAAATCCCAAAAGAGCACAAAAATGTTTTCGTCGCACCATCGTTTTATCTTCATGTTGATCTTGGTATTTAGTTCATCAAATGGCCTATCCAATACGCTGGATGATGCTTTCCAGAATCAAGGAGTTAAGAAGGTCAGTTTGGGTGCTGTTGTGGATTACACAACCCTTACTGGAAAAAAAGAGAGAATAGCCATGGAGATGGCGATTAAAGACTTCCATTCTCAGGCCGGTCTCCGACAGTACCCGATTCTACGTTTGGAAGACTCCCGAGGAGACCCCATCCGAGCAGCCTCTTCAGGTAAGAATCATTCATTGTCTTTTTTATCAACTCATAAGAATATCACCCGTAGAGATTATTTCATATAATAAAATAGAATTCATCTGCTTATCAACCTGTTCTCCCACGAGTAATATTTGCAGTTTATTGCATATTAAGTTGCATATTAAGGGATGTTTAAATCTGAAGATGTAATTACAACATTCAAATTTTTGTTTTTGTTTTTGTTTTTATAAGCAAGGTGGGTGGGAGGATTCAGTGTATCAAACTTGGGATCTCTTTGGTCCCAAGCCATCGGGGCTCTAATTAAGACAAGTTATGCTGACAACATCATTCAAGTTGCATTTAATAGAATATATAAACAAGGGTACTCAAGTTGGAGTATGCCTTTGAAAAGTCTACGATTTTATTTCTTCGATAAGAACAAAATGACTAGAGACTATTGGACACATACAAGGATTGTTTAATTTATTTATTTTTCCGAATTTCATATGGAGTTTTTACTACACCTATAAATGCATTATGTCCTTGCAACTTTTTTTTGCCTTACATAATTGGATTTAGACGCGCTTGTTGACAGCATTTTACATTAGCGACAAGTTGGAATAATCATGTTACAGTTAGAATATTCAACTTGCTTCCACAATATCTATATTGTTTTTCATTTAAGTAGGCACTTTGCTTATCGTTGATAAATTGCAAGATGTTTGAACAAGTCTTAGTCTAGTTAAAACCATCTATCACTTCCTTTTTGGTGTTTCTTTTTCCTCTTCCTTTTTAATGAATTTCATGACCTCTAACATTGATTTCAGCGCAGACCCTCATAAAAAAGTATCATGCGAGAGCAATCATAGGCTTCAGAACATGGCAAGAGGCGGCCTTTGTTGCTCGGCTTGGCAATGAATCCCAAGTCCCTATCTTGTCTCTGGCAAATGAAACCCCATTATGGGCCTCTCGCCACTGGCCCTTCCTAGTTAGTGCGGCCCGCAGTGTTGATGCTCAAATGAAAGCTGTGGCAGCCATTATTCACAGTTGGCAATGGAGGAAAGTTAATATTATCTATGAAGACTTTAACCCAGATGGCAGTGGCATCAGCCCCAGTGTCATTGACGCAATACAAGAAGTGGATGCGGAGATTAGTGACCTTCTTCCCCTCTCTCCTTTAACTCCTTACTCTTCTATATCAAAAAAACTAGAGAGGTTGAAAAAGGGACAATGTAGAGTTTTTATTGTTCATACTTCCATTACATTAGGCATTAAAATCTTCAAGGAAGCCAACGAAATGGGAATGATGGGGAAAGACTATGTGTGGATCACCACCAATGCCATTACAAGTCAAATAGATTCACTTAATGCATCATCCATCTCCTCAATGCAAGGTGTCTTGGGAGTCACCAGCTACTTTCCCACCACCAAGAAACGCTTCAATGATTTCCGATCTAGATTTCGGGCTATGTTTCGTCTGCAATATCCAAATTTGCCTCTTCCAGAACCAGGAACCTCTACTTTGCAGGCCTATGACGCTACATGGGTAGTGTCTCTTGCATTAGGGGGAACCCCTCATTCTAGGAGCCATAGGAGTTGTCTCGACCATGGTTGTGTCGGTGAAATAAATGGAGAACAGTTGCTAGAAGCAATCATGAAAAGTAATTTTCAAGGCTTGAGTGGTGCATTCAAATTTGCTGGCCGAAAATTGGCCCCAGTTGGCATCTTTCGCATAGCTAATGTGGTTGGAAAAAGTTACAGGGAACTTGGATATTGGACGGAGGGATTGGGCTTCTCAGAGACAGTCAACAAAACGAGCAATTACAATAAGTCGATGATAATTCTAGGACAAGTGTTTTGGCCGGGCGGCCCTTGGTCAACGCCAAAAGGATGGGCAATACCAAATATTGCACACCAACTGAAAATAGGAGTACCAAGAGAAGCCACATTTAAAGAATTTGTTAACGTGAGATATGATCCTCCCGGGGGTCATCCATTCATCACTGGATTTTCTATCAATGTCTTCAAAGCTACCTTAGAACTTTTACCATACCCTTTGGCATATGAATTCATACCATTTGAAGGCACCTATGATTCCTTGGTGGAACAAATTTATGTTCAGGTGCAATATTTTTTATTTTTTACATATCATTTCATCAATATGCTAAACACTGGATCTATTTAACTAGCTAGCTTGTTTTGATTCCATTCACCTACAGTATGAAATATTTTTCATTAGCATATGAAAAATATGCAACTACACCAATAGTGTCAATGTTGCAAGTTTCTTGAACTGAATTTTACCTTCTATTTGTGTAGAAATTTGATGCAGTTGTTGGAGATACAACCATCATTTCCCAACGTTGTGAATATGCAGAGTTTTCACAACCATACACTAGCTCCAGTCTTCAGATGTTGATATATAACAGGCCGAAAAGATGGGGAAGAGCTTGGTTGTTCATGAAGCCGTTTACTACGACTCTATGGGTCCTTACAATAGTCATTAATGTCTATAATGGCTTCGTGGTATGGGTGATAGAGCGGAATCGCCACCCAGATTTTGGAGGCAGTGTCCCAAACCAAATTGGAACCATGCTTTCATTATCCTTCACAACATTGTTCTCAACTACAGGTAACTATATCCATTTTCGTTATAAAATACTTTTAATTATTGTTTAAATTTGTTACAGTACCTTCAACTAATAGTCGTGACAAGATTTTGATGTTGTTTATGGTGTCAAAATTAGAGGTAATGACAAAATTATTATTTTGTCAATTAAGCTTGTCCCAAACTTTGTCAATTCTATATGAAACTTTGAGAAACTTAACGTGTATTGTATCATTTGATGAGTCGTCACATCAACCAAGGAGAAAATATTTTCTAGCACCACTTAAGTGTATGAATGTCCAAATAGAGAGTAAATTGTGCCTTTATTGATATATGGAATAGTTTTCCTAAAGCCATATTAATTCTTGATATTCTTGATCTCTATTGTATGTGTATTTATTACCCGATTCCGTTAAATAGTCTAAGAACTAGAATTAAGGTTTAGTTTGCACCTCAACATTCATACCATTCATAATCTGCAAAGGCCCTTTTGAACGGATAGGGAGCATCATAGTGCAAGCAAATATTTATTCACATATAGCTCTTACAGAATAAGTGGTCTTATCTTTCCACTAAGATTTTAAGGCTTATAAATGTCTAATTGCAGGAGAGAGATTACATAGTAATCTATCGCGCATGACTATGCTAGTATGGCTATTTGTTGCATTAGTCATCATACAAAGTTTCACTGCCAGTTTAACATCACTGCTTACTATTCAAAGGCTTGATCTAACAAAGACCGACATCGAGACACTTAAAAGGAATGGAGCCAAAGTTGGATGCGATGGAAACTCTTTTGTTGTGAAATATTTGAATGAGGTTTTAGGTTTTGATCCCAACAATATTAAGGGATTATATGGAGAAGATGAATATCATCAGGCTCTCATGAATGGAGAGATCACAGCAGCCTTTCTTGAGGACCTGCATCTTAAAATATTTCTTGCCAAATACTGTGAAGGTTTCACCACTTCAGAGGAAACATTCAAAGTTGGAGGCTTTGGATTTGTGAGTGTCCACTAATCCTTTTATAATTCTAATAAAATTATATTTTATAATGATTTCTATAGGTATTACAAAAAAAGTTAAATCTTATAATGGATATGAGTATTTTTGTTGAATTAGAATTGTGAATGTCTGCCACTATTAATCGCTCTTGTTATTTCAAAAACTAACTTTGTCAAAAGGTCTAGCATGAGAATAAAAGAGCCAATTTGAACTAAATGAGATGTACTTTTCACTTCAAGAATTGCCACCATACTAACTAAAAGATTACATTCATGTCTTAGGCTTTTGCAAGGAGTTCTCCTTATCTACTTGATATTTCCAAAGCAGTTCTTGAAGTGTCTGAAAGTGGAAAATTGAAAGAGCTTGAGTCTTCTTTAACCTCATCCATTAAGTGTTCTACACCTGGACATGATGATCAGGAGAGTCTTGGAATGAGTAGTTTTTGGGGTCTCTTTCTCATCACTGGAGGAACATCCACCATGGCTCTTTTGATATTCATCTTTCAAAATGTTCGTCAAAGGCAATGTCGCCTTCACTCCAAGGACAAGCATCAAGAACGTCTTATCGATGAAGCATCAATATTTGGTCCTAAAATGGAAAATCACTATCAGCCACAAGTCCATAGCTCGCGTTTTAGCTACCTACATACTTAAGCTCAATGCTAAACATTTAAGTCCTCGGGACTAGGATTTAATATATTGTTTCATAGGACTCAAATATTTTTCGTTTTAAGTGCAGAATTGTTACTACAATGAAAACTAACAAATCAAGGAATCGTATGTTGTAATTCTCTTTAGGTATATGTCACATGTAAATGAGCAAAAGTTGACATGCAAATAAAGCTTGCTGGGAACTCGAGCATTGTGCATGTTCCCTCACGGATAAACAACACTTGCTGTTCAACCAATGGATGATAAAAGTTTCACTAAATTTTCTCCTTCTGAAGCATCATAATTTCGTCGTCCAATGTGTTAACCGTTAAAGACGGACACTGAAATCTTGGAAGAAAGAAAGGAAAAATCTTATTCCAACTTAACGACTAGACATTACAGAGTGAAAGTTTTCTTCCTTGTTTCAGTCAATCTATGAGCCAAACTTTTGAGCTCACATTTCCAGAGTGATTTTAATAACAATAGTTTTGCAACCTACGATCATTTGCGATGCTTCCATGTGTTTTCCTTTGTGGATTCTTCCAATCATTTAGGCCTTAACTAGTCTAGGTAAGATTCAAATGATGAAGAATTCAATTTCAAGAAAACGGGTGGATGTTTCCACATGGGACCAATCGTTATAAAATAGGGTGAGCGAATGTAGCACATCAAGGTACTCACTTAATTGCAATTAAATTAGTGAAGTTCAATCATTCTTTTCTACGAGGGCAAGTATTTTATTCTCTAATATCTCAAGAACCAAATTAACGGACAAATTCCCCAAGAGTTTACTAATCCAAACAAATCAGAATATTGGACGGCATTTCAAAAGACTCTTCGTCACCATAAGTTAGTATATTGAAAATGGGTAAATATTTATGCCTTTGAACAATTCAATAATGGAATCTTAGTCCGATTTGACTTGCTTTTCTCCTTCTTCTTTTTTTTTTCTTTTTTTAATCCGGGAGGTGAAAGGTGTCGCACTTGGAACCAAGGTCACAAGCCACCTTGGCCTACCACTAGGCCAAGGTGTCTTGACGACTACTGCCCTAGATTTTTGTTCATTTCTACAGTAGTGCTTAGGTGTTAACTAATCCACTGCAAATTATCAGTGGTTGTTGGTAAAACTTGAAGCTGCAGAATTCTACGGTCAAATTATGACATTGTTCTGATACCTCGTTAGAAAAAGTAAAATGAGAAAACAAAGAAGGGATTAGAGGAAAGAGAACGCTAGAGTTGGACCTTCTGAAACACAAAAACTAAGTGATTAGATTCGTAACAAAATATACAGAGAGGCTGGTAGAAAACAATCTGGCTAGATGCGGATTTTGAACCAGAAGGAAATGACCCTTCCGTTTGACACGATCATTTTTCTACCACAACGTTAGAGTCATCCTAATTCCTTGTGTGGAAACCTTAAAGATTCCTACAAAAGTCATTCGTTAGTAGTACGACATGTGATAAGGACTTTCAAAATGTCAGTCGGTGGCGTTTATGGCGACAGCACTGCGAAGCTTACAGGAGCCAGGTTGACTTGAATCAATATATACCACCCTCGTTGCTGTAAAACCCAAGGTTAGTTTCTGACTCTTCTACCTGTGAAGTGCCCAAAAGAGCAGGAGAATGCTTTCATTCCAACATCTCTTGATCTTTTTGTTCATCTTGGTATTTAACTCAACAAATAGCTTGTCAAATGCCCTGGATGATGCTTTGCAGAAGCGCGGAGTTAACGAGGTCATTTTGGGTGCTGTTGTAGATTACAAAACCCTGTCTGGAAAGAAAGAGAGAGTAGCAATGGAGATGGCGGTTCGTGATTTCCATTCTCAGGCTGGTCTCCAGCGATACCCGATTCTACGTGTGCGAAACTCCCAAGGTGACCCCATTCGAGCAGCCACTTATGGTTAGAATCATTCATTGTATTTCATCTCAACTCAACAAGCATCTCTGTAGGGATTTTTTAGTATAGTAACAAAGAGTTCATGTATCTAAATGGTGAAGTTTGTGCTCTTAATAGTAAGTAACATGCCTATATCTTATAATTAACAAAGTTCTACCGAAGTATAACCCAAATTTTAAGTATGGTTATAATATTTCTAGCCGCGTTTCTTTAGCACTTTTACTCTATTGTCATTCGCTGACTCTAAGATTCAACTCTGTTTCATAAATAAGTGAATGAAGTTACATACTCAGATCAATTACTCAATGGCAAGATGTAACAAAATGAGATACCGGAGTGTGGGAAACTCTCTTTCTATTGATACTATAATACTTACAATATACAACAAGAGGTCTTTATATAGACTTAGGATGACACTATACAAGGAAAACGTATAAACCAATAATTATGAAAATATTTACATAATATCAAATGTCCTAATATTATGCTAGGAGAATATTTGGTATTCCATAACACAAGATTATGGGCAGAAGATTTTAAGGTTTCAAGTTCAAATTATCTCATGCCCTTTTACCTAAAAGAAAAAAAAATACAATTTTAAAATTTTTTTCTGCATTAAAAACTCCAACTAATTATTTGTCGGGTCTAGAGAGAGTTGACTAGGTTCTAGTAAGCTCTACAACAGTTGAAAAGAGAAAAATTGTCACACAATAGCTTCATATTTGAACTCTCAAGAATAAATTAATCAACAATAATTGTATGCCAATGATTAAGATCAATTAATCCTTTTTTTTCTTAAATTTCTACAAAAACAATTATCCCTTATGATTAGTAAAAACAATCTTATTGATATTCTTGGCTAGCTTTAAGCACTCACATAAATATATTAACGGAATAATCATCACATATTTTTCTTAGACTTCAAATACCTTCTCCTATGGTGAAAAAAATAACTTTGTTACTTTTCTTATTTTTTTTAAAATATCTTTTAATGACAAAATCTATCAATCACTATTATGAGAGTGAAGAAGCCTTAACTCAATTGGAAGCAAAGGCAGCCACAAAGAGGTCCTAAGTTTAAGATACATTTGAGACACCAAAATTCTCCAACCCTTATGCAAATGAAAAAAATATATATTATTGAACAAATTAATTGCCTAATCATATGTTCTATTCTTTTGTCAAGGTTGTTCAGTAACATGTAAAAAGTACCATTAGGATTCAACTGGTGATCCAACCATAGAAAATGCTTCATTTGAAGCATGCTTTATATCTGTTTAACCAATGGGATAAAATGGAGAAATCCAAGAGTAATGTTTGAAGCTTATTGCATATCATATTGGAATTAGATGCTCAAATACGAAGATCCAACTACATCATTCAAGTTGCATTTAATAGAATAAATAAACAAGGGTACCTAAGTTGGAATGCAATTTGAAAAATCTAGCATTTTATTTATTGTTATCCATTCTTTCCCTATGAGATTAGGTTCACTAAGGGCTATTTGATACATACAAGGGTTGTTTAGAGTTTTTTCCAAACTTGATATTAAGTTCTTATTATATGTATTAACACATTATGTCTTTACAAGTTTTTTTTTTTTTTTTGCTTAATATAATTTCATTTAGATATGCTTCTTGACAGCATTTTAAATTAGCAATAATTATCATGCTCAAGCGACATACCTTCGCTCAATTGGAGCTGAAGCGGCCTAGGACCAAAGAAGTTCCTAGTTCAAGACACTGAAACCTCCCATCCCTTTTGCCTACCAAAACTAATAAGGTTATCATGCATGTTAAGTTGAAATAATTATATCACACTTAGAATATCCAACCTGTTTCCACAATATCTATATCTCTTTCATTTAAATAGGCATATAACATATCATTGGTTAACTGTAAAAGGTTTGATCAAATGGTTGGTTCATCAAGACATTTTCTTCCTTTTTAGTTCCATACTCATCTTAGGTAGTTTTTTTTTTTTTTTGATGAATTTTATGAACTCGAATTATTATTTCAGCTAAGACCCTCATCAAAAAGTATGATGCTAGAGCAATCATAGGCTTTAGAACATGGCAAGAGGTGGCCTTTATTGCTCAGCTTGGCAACGAATCCCAAGTCCCTATCTCGTCTTTGGCAAATGAAACCCCATTGTGGGGTTCTTGCCACTGGCCCTTCCTAGTTAGTTCAGCTCGCAGTGTTGAAGCTCAAATGAAAGTTGTGGCAGCCATTATTCATAGTTGGCAATGGAGGAAAGTCAATATCATCTATGAAGACTTCAACCCAGATGGCAGTGGCATCAGCCCCAATATCATTGACGCAATTCAAGAAGTGAAGGCAGAGATTAACGACCTTCTTCCCCTCTCTACTTTAACTCCCTACTCTTTTATATCAAACAAGCTGGAGAGCTTAAAAAACGGACAATGCAAAGTTTTCATTGTTCATACTTCCATTACATTGGGCACTAAAATCTCCAAGGTAGCACGTAAAATGGAAATGATGGGGAAAGACTATGTGTGGATCACCACCGATGCCACTACAAGTGAAATAAATTCTCTTAATGCATCACCTCCTCAATGCAAGGAGTCTTGGGAGTCTCAAGCTACTTTTCCACCTCCAAGAAATGCTTCAATGATTTCCAATCTACATTTCGGGTTATGTTTCGTCAGCAATATCCTGATATGCCTTTTCCACAACCAAGAACTTCCACTTTACAGGCCTATGACGCTGCGTGGGCAGTGGCTCTTACATTAGAGTTAAACCCTCATTCTAAGAGCCATATGAATTTTCTCGACCATGGTTGTTTGGGTGAAATGAATGGAGAACAGTGCTAGAAGCAATCATCAAAAGTAATTTTCAAGGCTTGAGTGGTGCAGTCAAATTTACTAGCCGAAAATTGGCTCCAGTTGTAATTTTTCGCATAGTTAATGTGTCGCATTGTATATCATCTCTCGTTATCTTTCTTTTTAATTGATCTTTGACTTGATCTTCCCAATTTTTGACTTTTAATTTGGTTTACGTGACATTGTATTGCTATAGATCTTAGAATATAGTCTTGCTTTCTTGTAGAGTTTTGCAAGATACTACGTATTTGTCCTGGGAACCCAATTGATTTTTTGCCCCACTCTTCACGTTCTTTCTTATCACAAAACTACCAAAAATCAAGAGATTACTGTGAATAAGAATGGGAATTCAAATTACAAAAAAATATAACACTGCACTTCAAAAGAGAAAGAAAGAAACAAAAGTCAGACGAGCATGAGAATTTAAACTATAAAATATTTGACGGCAACAACCATGCTCTTTTCCAAATGGAGCTATTAGAGAATACCAACCTAAATGGTATGGTTCAAAAATATACTATTCTGCAAGATTTCCTTCCTTACCATGAAGTTAAAGAAAGTAACTTCAATAGGTATAGATATTTTATAAAGTTTTTGTAAAGAATTCTTTTTTTGGATATTTTTATAAATTACTTGTCAAAAAAGTTCTATTTGTTGTTATTATAGGATTGTAATTAATCATTATTCAATAAGAAATTATTTCTATAAATTGGGATTTACTATTTTAAGGTAGACTTCATTATCTTAAAAAGGATTCTCAAGTATTTCTTTAAAGATTTGAAAATGTTAAGGTATCTCCTACCTTATGTGTAGTGTTTCAAGGCATGGCTTAAATCCAGCCTCATGTTGCTCAATAAAAGTAAGCAGGGAAACAATCCCTTTCATTAAACCAAAAAAAGAAAAAGAAATATTTCTCTAAATAAGACTACATGAAATTAAACATAAAAAAATTTATTATATAAAAATAAAAAAATATAAATAAATAAATAAAGGATGACCACATACTTTTATATTTTTTTCACAACTCTAAACATTAGATAATTACGTTATGTTAATCATAGTTAACTGATAAATGAAGCTTTTTAAATTTGTTGAGACAATAGACACGACCAAAATGCGTATAGGACAAAGATATTAGAATACTCAAATGCTAGGTAAAGGAATTCAAGGACTAGTAGACAGTAAATGGCAGCTTCAATAAAAGGAAGGATTTCTCCAGAACGAGCAAGCCAATTGGGTTGCCCGAGATCTCCGTGTTGCACGTTCAGCAGGACAAGGCTTTCCACATACTTCTCAGAATAAAAAGACGTTGCTGGGCCACGGAAGGGAAGACCCACAGTCCGCTGGCTGCTTTGTTCGTAAGAAAATAATTTTCCCCCTTTATTTAGCAGAACATTACCACACTCCCCAAAGCCTATCACCCGATCTGGAGATTTTACGTTGTTGATATCAAACAGTTTGGTCCAAGATTCAACCACTCCATACTCTTTCATCACCCACACGGATATTGAATCCTCCACCATGCTGTTACGGAGGACAAGAGCAAGCATACCATCGACAACAACAACGCTCCACTTATGCAGCACTTGTAAACTCCTGGGCATACCCACTTCACGAAACGTATCATCCTCCATATCAAACGATACGATCACATTGCGTCGCGCACCCGGATGCTGTTGTGGAACGATCGCTGGCCAGTGGACTGCGCCGTTTAGGAAAGCTAACGAGAAACACTCCTGAAGATAATAGAGAGGACCGGGGTCCATAATAGTGCGCCAAGTGCGGGTTCGAAGCGTATAAATCTGAACCAAACATGGGATTGGACGGATGGGACTGCGTATAAATTTGTTATGATACGCAATCCTCACCAATTTGTAATCATCGGTCTTAGGAGCATACCCAAAGCCATGACACAATCCAGACAAACCTTGAGCTCTGATTCCAACATTAGGATTCGGAAGGGTTAGGACTTTCTGAATAGAAGGGTTCCAAAGAAAATATGAGCCATTTAAGGGAACCACAAACTCAGTAGCGAGGCAAAGTAGGCCATTGGATGAACCCACAATGAACTTTGACTGGTTGATTTGCCGGTGTATGCTGCGCCATTCTATGAAATTGCGGCAGTGGAAAGGGTCGTCGAAAGAGGGAAGAGTGAGACGCCCTATCTTAAGGTGGTCGTCGAAATGGGCGAGGAAAAGATATGGTGGCTGTTTGGGGTTGGAACGAGAGCGATTGAGGTGAGTGGTGATGAAGTGGGGGCTGGAGATGAGAAAGCACCATGTCTTAGAAACACACTTGAATCTGATAATTGCCTTCACCGGTAACCAGGACAGAATCTCGAAGTGAACCCCATCTGGAAGACCGTCTGACATCGTCTTTCTCTGGGTAGCAATTGAAGAGATTCGGTTTTGATGAATAGATGAATTCTGGCAGATTACCTGAATACCAAAGGAGTGCAAAGATAAAAACAATCAAATTATAAAGTCAGCTCTAAAAATAAAAAAATAAAAAAGCTTTTATAAGATAGAAAACAAAGAAAAAGTTAATAACATCAAAATTTAAAAGGTAAGAAAAATCACTTCCCTTTCTTACTGCGTGATTTACCAAAAGAGAAAGAAGAAGACACTTCTTCAAGTCAATGACCATGAAGGTAACTCAAAGGAGTTAAGTATCAACATAGTAAGTTTTGTTATTCTTTTTTGGTAAATTGCTGACTAATTAGTAGCAGTCCCTGCTAAAAATGTTTTATCAAATCGTTCTTGCCGAATAAATCAAAAGAAATCGCAAACTAGTATCATGGTGTCTTCATGCCTATTAAAAACTCACTTTTTTTTTTCTTTTTCTTTTCTCTAATCTACTTCTTCACAAAGGAACAGACTCGTTTTGAGTCAAAAGTGGGAAACCTCATGAAAAGAGAAATTTCTGATTAGGCATGATTTGGAAAATATCTCTTATGAAATGAGAATATCAAACGAACCTTTTGCTGCAAAGTGTAGCTTTAGGAAAACTTCAAAGATTTAAGCAAGTACTTTCCAAACTAGAGAGGATGTATTACCAAAAAAAAAAAAAAAATTAAATATTTATGATGCAAACTCTTTACAATACAAGTTTCCTTTCGCAACTATTTTCATAAATCTCTACAAACCAATCACATGGAAAGAGCTCTTTCAATACCCTCCCAAACGAGAATAAACATTTAGATTTTACGAGCTTCATGGCATAAAATTAGATTGTCGGTAATTTTTCTCTCCATCCCAGCAATGGGTGGTGCTTCACGACTCATTTCTTTCCTTTTTCAAATATTTTAAGTACCATTATCTCAACAAAACTTGTCAATTTTAAGCAAGATGGTTATAGAATAACACTTTCTAGCTTTCTATTCGAGTGGACGTATACTTACCATGTAAATCTTTTAAATTGCTCTCATTGGTATTGGCCAAGTAGTCGAGCCATTAGCACTTTGACTTCCTCGCTCACATGAAGATCAAACTTTGTTATGGTACTTAGGCTCGATGGAGACCACTTGGGGAATGCACAACCTACCTTTAGGGCTCTCGAACCTTAGGGGAAGCCTTAAGATGCAAGGCTTTATACTGGTTATGGGTTTGCTACGTAGAGATGGGCCAATCCTATAGATTCTCTAATTCATCTTGGCTATGAGGCCTACATTGTTCCCTTGAATCTCAATGATGCAATTAGCTTCTTCTTTCATAAACCTGTTTAACGTGATGGATTATGGGGTTTTAGATTTTGGCTCCCTAGATGAAGTTGGCGAAGTGCTGTGTTAAAGAAAGTCAAAACTTCGTATGATCAAGCTGAAATGTAGGTCCCACAACATTTTTAAAAGTGCATTTAAAAACAAATTCCATCAAACGTGGCACCCAGGGACATTTCAATGTCGAAAGCGACTGCGTTTTCCTCTTTTTCTAAAAAGTTGATTTTTTCTTTTTAATTAGGCAAAGGCAGCAAAAATAATTAGTATAGACCTCTCAGGTGAAAAATACTTCAAGCTGTTAGTTACTTTGCTGGACTAATAGTAAATTGTTAGAAACTTCGTATCAATCATAATGCAATCGAATCTATTACAACCTCCAACATAATGTTGTTAGTCTTATTGATGCATTAGTCCATTTAAACTAATGTATAATATCAATTTAATCCATGTCATAACCACGGTGAGCCCAGTCCAAACAGAAAAAAATGTCAATATATTTACTCTAAAATTCTCCAACGTAGTTGAGCCCAGAGAAAAAAATGTCAGTATGCTTGCATCAAAATTATACAAGTTGGGAGAGTCCAGTCCAAACTTTTAAGGAAAAAAAATAAAATGCTTATTCTATGGTTATACTTTTGGAAAAGAAAGATTTTTAGAATTAAATATTTATCAAAGCTTTCTATTCCATCATTTGTACTACAAGAATATTTGCGACTTAAGTAAACAAGATCTTTCCTATAAGAATCATGGTGTTAATAAGGTAAAGATTTACACAAAAATAATATCATTGAAAGCTTTTCCTTGCTAACGCGAATATTTGTTTTGTAAGTGTTTAGACTAGATTCACCTAGATTGAGGATTTAAAAATAAATAGATAGTATTTCTTTCTAAACTGGGCTCTCCCAACTTGCATAATTTTGGTGCATGCATATTGACAATTTTTTTTTAATTTGTTTTCCCTAGGCTCACCCGCTTTGAAAAATTTTAAAGTAAACAAAAGACTGGGCACACCAAAAATATGATATAGATTTAATCAACATGATACATATTTTAGATGGACTAACATATCAAAAAGACTAATAATATTATATTGGAGGTTTTAATAGATTCCATTGGTTAAATTAATATTAAGTCTCTAACAATCTTCTTGCTGCCTTTGCCCAACTTTTTTTTTTTATATATAAGTAAAGAAAAATAATATATATTAAATGAAAGTTTTTAGCGGAAGAGTAAAAACGCAGTAAATTTTGGCATTGAAATGTCCTTGGGTACTGCATTTGATGGAAGCTTTTTCGTTTTCGTTTTCCTTTTTTTTCTTCCTCAAATTCCTTTTTAACAACATCGTGGGACCCTCATATCAACTTGCTCATAAGAAGTTTTTGTTGGTTTGAAGTACAGTACATTCCCTCCAGCCCTATTCTTAAAAAAGAGGAAAAAGGCCCTAGAGAAGATGAGTCCAGATAAGCTATACGCTTAAGAAGCATACAAGTGTCGTGGAAGGACTATACTATATGCTTAAAAAGCAAAAAAGTCAAAAAATGAGTCCAGATAAGGTGAAACATATGAATGTTGCTCAGATATCCTAGGTTTCACATTTCATAAGAGCCATGACATTTTTACTTGGAGGCCTCTTCGGACCCGAGAAACATATGAAGCCTGAACACCAGATCCTGCAAGAGAGTCCAACCAGGTGACAATAGTTCTCCCATCCGAAGGCACATTCCTAACAGGCCTGACACAAGATCTTTGAGGCATCTGTCCAAGTCCGGCATTCTTAGGCGAACTCATCCGCCTTTGGCTATAATCTCTGGATTCTACTTCAGATAGTTCTTCAAGATATCGCCTAGTGGGCTTCCGAATTCTTTTAGCTTCTCTTTGTTCTGTATGAAGATGCTAACCACTGTCAAATTCAACGCTATTGAGTTCTCAATTTCTTGCCAGAACAAATCTGATGGTGAAGATTAGCTACTGTGGCTAGTTGGCGACTCTTTGCAGTAGCTAATATTGCTTTCCATAAATGCTGGATCCAGGTTGACTGAACCATTCAAATTCTGATTGCATTCTTCTACTGATTTTTCACCAACTTGTTATATTTAATTGTGAAAGTCGTGATTGATACATCACAAGAATTGGTCAATCCCATTGCAATTCTCCTTTTAAGCCACCGCTAGCCTTTGACTGTAGTTTCTCATCCAAACGTTGCCTTGAACACTTCATGAGGTTCTCTGATCGATAGTTTGTCCAGGCAAATTTCTCCCCTTAACATAGGAAAATCAGGGCTCAAAGAACCAGCACAGAGAGCAGATTCTGATGATCCACCTCCTAGCATTTGTTCAGGAGGATCCGGGCACTCCCCTGTGCTTCCAGATTGATTGTTGTGGTTGTCATTCAAACTTGGTGCTGATGAAGGAAAGGTTTCCAGCGAGGAAAGTTTAGGTTCAAGCTTTTTCTCAACACCAAGCAATTCAAATACCACTCAGAACATTGGCTGTCTACAATTGCAATTGTACGTGTAGAAGAATGTTTCCTAATGTTTGTCTCTTGCAACATCTCATCAGCACACAGCAATAGAATTAAACAGGCAACAAGGACTCATGGGAATTAATTATCACATAGACTAAAACAAAACACATTCACACACATACAAGCATACGTCAACAAATAGGAAATCAAATAATCCAGTTTTCCTTGTTCCTCTATCAACTTATGGAACAGAAAATTTTGTTTGTTAGGAATGAACCATCACAACAAGAAGAACAAAACCATGTGAAAAGAATACAATCATTTCAGACCCAAAAATAGGGCTCCACTATGTTGATCAGTGACCAAGGTTATTTTCCTTTTTTTTTTTTTTTTTTTTGGTTCTGTGTTAGGTGAAGGGGAAGGCGGGTATTGTGTCTCAAACCCCAGCCCCAACGGTCTGGAGCCCCCTAATCAACTTGAGCAGGGAATTTACAACACCAAGTTGCTGGTGCCTTAAATGCAATAGAACACATTTTAAGATAATTCCGTGTCTGACAAGCTAAAAAATGCTCCCGCAAAGGTTCCCAGTAGTTCTATTATTACATGCATGATCAACTCCTAAGGTTGACCAAGCTGATCTACAAAGCATAACAGAACCCTTATAAACAATGAGTAGTAGCAAGAAATCAAAAGATGTAAACAGAAAAATCTTGCAGTGAAACAACCAAGAAAGTGAATTTACTCCAACAAAATAACAAATCTGCAAATCTGGGTTAAAAAAATGCCCAACGGAATTGAAAGGTGGAAAATGCAATAAGCAAGTTGCACATAAACTGAACTAAAAAATATTGTTAACCAACAATTCCATGCTGAAAATAGAAAATCACACAATGAAATAGCAAATTCTATCCCAATTTTTTGAGTTTAGACCAAAAAAGAAAGAAAAAGAAAAAAGAACAATTCCTTAACAATTCCTTGCTCCAGCATTATGCATAGCACAATTGATTGATCAAAATGTATCATAACTATCAGACTAGAAGAGGAGATGCAATACTAATGGCATACCAAGCAGACCTGCGCTTTCTGACTGATTCTTGCCAGAGGGTGGCCCTGCATTCCATATTTCCCTTACAGGCTGCCTGCCATCAACAAACTCTTGGTCATCTTCAAGAAACCCTCCACCTCCATTACTTCATCATCCGTTGCAGGCACTAATCTCCCATCTCCTTCAACCTAGGCATCAGATTATACATCAGGACATTCTAACATTGGAAGTAAGATGAAAGGAAATAAAAGTCGAATATGGACCGCTAAACCTTTTTTATTTTCTCAAATGTAGTTACAGCCACAACAAAATTGAAAGTTGGATGTAATTTTTCCCTCAGTTTTAATTTTTTAATTTTATTTATTTATTTATTTATTTATTTATGCATCACTGTGAGTCTGAAATCATCAAAGACTTCCCTTAATTGATTCAGCACTAATTGCAAACACAAAAAAAAAAAAAAAACAAATTGGTTCAATGCGATTCATACACACTTAGTTTAGGTAGAGGGGGGAAAGGAGGGAGGAAGAAAGGATGAGGGCACAAGTGTAACTCTAACCGTATTTCTTGGCTTTCAGCAAAGGTAAGGCAAGAAGAGAAAACAATTAAAAGGCCCTTACTTCCACACACCCTATTCTTTTCGCAAAGGACTACGGAGGCTGCACTTCCTACATGAGAGCTAACTTGCACACAAGTCACAACAAATTGTTGAAAATGATTCCATTCTCTAACCACAAACAGACAGGAAAGGGAGAGGAAAAAGGAAAAAATCAACCGGCATCTGAGACAGAAGCCAACATGGCATGGCTAAAACCCATTAAGAGAGATGGGTGGAACTTTTATGTTTTACACCAACCAGAAGAAATTCAATAAACTCCATTTTTCAGTTACAAACAAAGACCAAAACTGATACGACATGCCACCGTAGAAGAACCTTAAAAAAAATACTAACATATGAGCCCACAAGTGCATTTCAAAAGCCTAATTTCTGAGAAATTAACAACTTAAACGAACCAAATTTGCTCTGAAGAATTTGAATACCATCGAAATAGTAGTAAAAAAGAAATATTCAAAAAGAAGAAGAAAAAAGATTGAGAGAGAGAAAGAAAGTGGGAGTAACTTTTCGTGGATAAAGGGCTTCAAGGGAGGAGCGACAATGAAGATATAAACCACTAAACAAAATTAAGAATCAACCAGCCACCACTTTAGCACAAAAGAAGAAAAATGGAAACATGATTTAAAAACGCTCACCTGTAGATTGTTGACTGCAGCGGCGAGACTTAAGAAGCTCAAGCCCAACGCCCTACCTTGGCAAGAAGGGGCGTATTAAACGAAGGGTTGTCGCCAGGTGGCGCTCACCCTTGGCTTGGCATGCCACATCACGTGGTCGTCCAGGTGGCGCTTACTCTTGGCCTGGCATGCCACATCACGTGGGCGTCCAGCTACCTACTAAAGGCATGCTCCCGCCTTCTGTTTCATTGGTCCCCTCTTCCACGAAGTTTCCTACAAAATAAGCAGCTGTCCCGACCCGGAAAAAGCGCTAACCCATTCTTCTTTCTGTCTCATACCAACGCAGTATAAAAACCTCCCTCCCTCTCTCCCTTCCCATATTTTTCCCAGCTTCCACTGTGTCACTCTTTTTTTTTTTTTCCCTCTCTATCTCTCTCTTTCTCTCTTTATGCGAAAATGGAAAATCTACTGGAAAACCTCCTACTCACAGTGATGTTATTTGAAATGATTGTAATTCTTATCATTTCTCATTTCTCTGAATCTGCGACTGCTGTTGCTTCTATCATCGAGTTCCTATATTGCTTTATACTGGTAGAGGCAGTTTTGTTGCTCATCTTGGATTTCAAAGATGCAATTATTGAGGGCATGAGATGGATTACTTCTGTCCGTCATTTCTCGGTGCAAATTTTAGTTGGAATTATCATTACTGTGAGCGTCTACGGTCTCTTAACTATCCGAACCATTGCAATGGAGGTAGAGGAGGATAATCTGACAGGCTATGTTCTCGTGCTTGCACGCAAGTTTCAGTTCTTCCTTATAGGTAATTTTTCTTTTTCTTTTTCTTTTTCAATTTTATTTTTCCTCTCCATCATGATTATATTATTAAAAATTGATGTCCATGCAGGAACCTTGCTGCTGCTCTCACTGTTGCTTCACACAGTGCATCGAGTTGCAACACAGCTTTCTGCCTTAAAGCAGTTGGAGGACTAAGCAGAGTAAAGGGGATAGAACAGGAGAATAGTGTTAGAAGTGATGGACTCAATTTTGCACTAAACTAGCTGCTTTTTAGTGCTGTTTATGTTTCTTGTTTTCGGTGCTGTCATGTTTTCTGTCATCGAATCTGTTTAAGACATTCCTGTTTCGGTGCTTGCTCTTATTTTCGAATTCGTACTAGACATAATATTTTTAATTAAAGATGACGGTTGATGGATGCGTATAGTATATGATGTCATAAAAAAATGTTTATGCTATTTGTATGCATTAGCATGATTCTATTAAGTGATCCGTCCTACGTGGTTTTAGGAACCGGCAATGACCAAAGTAGGTAGTTTTTAGAAACTGTCGAGAAAGCATGGCTTATGGAGAGTGGAATACGAGTTTCATTATTACCAAAACTTGCACTAATAAATCTGAAAGCGCTGGACAAATTGCATTCGAAAGTCACAAAATTCAAGTTTTGACTTTATTGGTGTCTCTTGGGCAACACGACGCATAATGTTCTGCATGTTGTCTACTTCGAGAAACAAGGGCAGAAAAACACAAAGTGTTCATTTGCAATTGCATCTCAAGCAATCCCCACTCAACGTTGTTTGTGCACAATGAGAGAAACAACTTTCTCATTTTATTTAAAACGAAAACACCGTCTACCACAACATTGTAATACAAAGGTATATAGTTAGTATTGGATCGAAAATAAACCTGGAAAAGCAATGAGATCGGCAATTTGCTACTTTCTCAACCTTAAAAGAATATTAACATATGAGCCTACAAAGTGCATTTCACAAGCCTGATTTCTGAGAAATTAACAACTTAAACGAACCAAATTTGCTTTGAAGAATCCGAATACCATCGAAATAGTAGAAAAAGAGAGAAACAAAAAAAGATTGAAAAAGACCTAGAGAGAGAGGGAGAAAGAAAGAGTGGGAGAAACTTGTCCCAACTATGGTGGGGTCTCTTCATGCCATAACTGTTTTTCGTGGGCGCTTTTTACGGTGAAATAGCCAATGAGGGATGTTTTTAAGGGCGAGAAAGGGAGAGGAATCTGTTGCTCTCGCTCGGTCGCTCGGTCGCTCTGTCATGTGTCTCTGTTTCTCGCTCTCTCTCGCTTGGTCACTTTAACTCTGTGTTCTTTGTTTCTCTCTCCCTCTCTCTTTTCTGTTTATGTTTCTCTATTCTATTGCTCTCTAGCTCTCCCTCTCTGTTACCTGTTTCTCGCTCGATTTCTCTGCATCTATCTCTCCCTCTCTGTCCCTCACAATATAGATATTTCCATGACGCCTCTCACTCTCCTCCTCCTTGCTATCATGCTAGAAGTTGCTCTTATCCTTACTGTTATCCCTCTCTCTCACACGCTCCCTGAATTTCTTGCTAGGATAGAGCCACTGTACCAGTTGATACTGGTACAGCTCGTCACCTTCCTTGCTGTTGCTGATTTTCACATAAGAACGACGCCTCCTGGGTTAGAATGGTTGAAAATCCTACGCACTGCAACTCCTTCCTTACTGGCCACCACAATTATCATGGTCATGTTTCTCAATATCAGTAGTCTCCTGATGATCAAGAACCCTCCAGTGGAGGTCAATTTCGCAGGCCATGTCTCTGTGATCACACAGAAGCTCAATGTCTTTTTTACAGGTAATTTCTTTATCTTTTCTTTCCCTATTTAGCTCACATTCACTGTCTTGACCGTAAACTTCTACAGGAACTTTGTTATTGCTCTGTCTGCTGATACACATCATGCATAGGATTGCTAGTGAGCTTACTTCCATGGTGCGGGCCAGAAATCCAGCAAATCTACCTCGTTGAACCAGATAAGATAATGAAGAGTTACTGAACAGATAATTGAGTAACTAATTGATGGATGATTTTTTTTACTTTGAACTGGTTATGTTGATGATATATTTGATGGATGATTTTTTTTTTTTAGTTTGAATGGATTGTTTTGATGACATATTTGATGGTATTAATATTTTGATGATATATTTGATGGTATTAGTGTTTTGATGATATATTTGATGGTATTAGTATTTTGATAATATATTTGATGGTATTAGTATTTTTCAAATACATTTAGCTCATTGGCCGGTTACCATTTTTTCTTTACTTATTTTTTCTTTTCAATGCCACGTCGCCGTTAGCTTCAACCATGAAACCCAAACGCGCTGATGGGAATACGTGGATCCGGTCGTGCACCGTTGGTCCACGGAGCCAATTTCTTGCTTAAGCGTGCAAAGGGAGACACTGAAGCAAGAGGGTGGTACAAAATACCTTCTTCTTCGGTCATATTCGATCCATCATGCTACATGTTACAATTAAATTTATTTTAGCTTATCAGAGAACTAATAACTTCGCAACTGCATGTAATATATATTTAAAAAATGCTCCTATTTATTATAAAAATCACACATTTTTCTCAACAAAAAACTATTTAATATTAATTTAATTATTAAAACTTTCTGTATTTACATTGTGTAAGAGATTTTCGAATAAATATTTTGATTGATTAGAATATCTTTTCAAATAAAAAAAATGCTCTTTAAACTCTAACTATTATTCTTCTTCTTCTTCTTCTTCTTCTTCTTCTTCTTCTTCTTCTTCTGCAAAGAATTTACCAACCAAATTTTCACCTCATAAGTGGTCTAATCTTCTACAATTATTTCAACCACCGATCCAATTATACATGTTGGTCGACTTTCTCGTCGTAATAAGTATTGCATTCAATTGGGTCAATACTCAGAAAAACAAAGTTTTATATTAATACTCTAAAAAGCATAAGAGGGTAGAAGCTGTAGGCAGCTAAAATAGAGAAGACCCTCTTAAGCACCCGAAAAAGGATCAACGCAAAATATCAGTGGCACCAACTAGAAAGGAAAGGAATTTCAAAATGTACCAGGGTCTCTATAATTCCTTGGACCACGCACTCCATCAAATTAACCCAATAATATTACCAAAAACTAGAGTACAGATAATCGAGGCTGGCTTCTTTTATTTTTTGTTTTCGGATCTTCGCGGGTCGCTTCTGGGGTCGTGGATCGGAGCTGTGGGTTTTGCCCAAATCTCTTCGTTCTTGACTTGAATCTTTCTGGACTAAGTCTCAAATCTATAAACCGGTTTCTTCTTCAACAGATCCATGTGTTTTAGGTTTCATAATCACTCGATTTTATCACCCCTTTCTCGTTCGTTCAACCTGGTCTTAGCAGAACTTCACGGGTCGCTTCTTTTTCTCCACAAATCACTTTAATAAAAGCATGGGTTTCATAGATTAGGTTTCTCTCTTCATAAAGCATGCCAGGCTGCATGGATTCCGTCGTCATACAGCTCGGATTTAGCTCGGGAGCGTTGAACCGGGTCTGGGTCGGGGACTTGGGTTGTGAACTGGACTGCCGGATCGCGCGGGCCTGCATAGACTCGGCTGGATCACGGGGCTTTATCTCTGCATGCTAGGCTGGTTTTTTTGAACAAACCTGGGCCAAAAAGTACCGGGCCTTGGACTTCTGATTTGGGCTCACTAGCTGGAGTGCACTGTTGGGTTTCACGGAATGAAGAGGCTACATAAACTAACCTTCTAAATCATTTTTCCTACAAAACATTCATATATTATTTTCCTTACATTAAAAAAATATACAAAAAATAAAGTAATAACTTATTTCTAATAAATCATAATAATATTTGATATTATAATTTACACATCTTCATTTCCTATAGTACATAAATCGTAAAAAACATTTAAACATCAATTTTAAAATATTTTGTCACATTTTCACGAAATATATTTCTTTTTAATTTTTATTATCTTCAAAAAAACAATGGAATCACAATATTCCTAACAAAGTTCGCATACTAAGATCCTGAGCCTATGTTTGGAGTGATGTCTTGCTTTGAGCACATAACTTCAATGCCTAAGCTTAGGCCTATATTGATGCTCTAGTTTTGGATACACAGGTTTGGAGGTCCAGGTTAGGAGCCTAGATTGCAGGTGACAAATGGGATGCTCAAGTTTAGGGTCCAATTGGACTCTAAGGTGTGGGAACAAGTTTTAGATGGTTAGATTTAACTACACAGGTTTGTGCCTAGGCTTGGACCTTTGTTCGGGTACCTTAGTTCGGGTACCTTAGTTCGGGATCTTATGTGCAGTACACAAGTTTGGATTTGTAGGTTGTGTACTAGGTTTGGGAGTCCAAACCTCAAGCCCACCTAAACCAGTGATGGATCCGAATCAAGGCCCTGATCCTGGGCCCCCATATTTAGACTTGACCTTTTGGCAACCACAACTGGCCCCAAAACCTGAGAGGCAAGCCTGGGGCTACGAGCCTCGGCCTCCATCCTTGGGTCCCAAACCTCCGGTCCTGATCTTGGGCATCCAATCCTAGGGCCTAGATATTGGATCACAACACTAGGTCCCGATCCTAGATCCCAATGTAGGATCACAACCTAGGGATCCGATCTTAGCCCCCAAACTTGGACTTTGGACATTGGGCTTCCAAGCCTGGGTCCTGAATCCTGGGCACCCAATCCAGGATTCATGACACATGTTAAAGGCATGGTGCTCGCAGGTGGTGGCAATTTTGCCTTAGAATGTCTTAATAAATTGATTGAAAACAGAAATAAGCTCAAGTATTTTTTTTTCAATACATCAACAACCAATTAGTGAAACCCCTCTCTAAGTGTATGCATTCGTCCATCATTTGACGTAGATCATGTACAAGAAATCCAAATATATCTAGGAAAGTTTGTAAGAGCATATTCCTAACAAGTTGGTATATGCCAAAATCATCATTTAGAATCTTGTGGTCTGGGCATGTAGTATGGACCCTTAACTAGAAGGACAAATAACAAATAGAACCTATAAGCCATGCTTTCTTAAAAGTTTCTAAATAAAGATTTCTTTTTTTAATGGGATCTGAATAAGACTTGTCATCAAGTGGTTGGCAGACGGGTGGCCTAAAAAATGTTTGCACACTTTGAGCTATTAACTTCGCTGATGCCTATGCTTTCCAGGAAGTAGGTGCCAATATCTGAGCTTATTTGACAGTTTTCGTCAAACTTGTTGTGAAACTATGTGAATGTCAAGTGGACTAGAAACCTGCATCCTTCTATTAGAAAGGATAGAATCCATCACATTTTATAGCTACCACTGTAGGAGCTAGGTGGAATATGGAGTGTCTTTTGTTTGTTAGATGCTGTTTTTATTTAACTTTCACTTCTTTTAATCACTTTTTGCTCAGGAATTTTCCTTTAGGAATAGATAATGTCTTTTTTAGGGTTCCCTCATTTTTTTTTTTACCATAACTTTTAAGTCTTTTCTAATGAATTACTTTTTATTTGCATTGTTTAGTCTAACCTTTTTTTTTTTTTCACTGCATGAGATCAGTTTAGTGGCACTGCATGAAAATCATCTTCTTCTTTTTTGGCTTCTTTCTATTCATAAATCATTGAATGGTGAAACCATGATTAGTTGCACCAATATCTAAAGTTGTATAGATTCATAAACAAAAGCCAAAGAACTATCACTTTTAACCTCATACTTTAATGACCAAGCCTTTTATAGTTGCAATCTTTCCTCACATGACCTTTTTTCTTACATAAGAAGTAACAATCACAATCTTATGAAAGGATTTCACTCTCAACCCTTAACACGATACTAAATTACTCAAAATCCTTGGTGTTGTTGTGAGTATCTCTATGAGTATTTTTCAAATTTTGGTTTGATAATCTATAACCCTAAATATGGTTTTCAACACCTCTATTATCAAACCGTAGAAGAACAAAGCTAAATATTAATGGGAGTATTTAATGAGGCAAATGACCTTAATACCACTTAATTCATGAATTCCTTAGCAATACAATAAATCACCGAAAGGTAATTTTAAGTTAACTCCTTTATGGATGGTATACAAGTGCATTTAATCCTTTAACATGTAGCCTATATCAACATTTATCCTTATTACTTTATTCAATGTGATCCATTGATTTATCCATATAGGCAAAATCCTACATATGCCATATATATTAAAAACTTCATGTCTTCCTTGCATTTCAAAATAAAGACTACATATGAACCTTAATTTCAGTTTTTGTGGACAAACAAAGTAACTAAATTAAAACCGACACAAGGTTAGTAATGTGAGTATGATATAAACTAAATTCATATGAAGATATCACAAGAGAGTTTACATATACTATCACATAAACACCTTTGGGCAAAATACATCACAGGTAATTGTAAAATCTCTACATAGTAATGGCCATGAGAATATTTCAATTTTCATAATCTACCACCTTTGGGTGTATAAATGAATTCAATCAGTCTAAACTCATGCATTTCTTACTATGCATCCCCATAAGTTCTAACATATAATCACATCATTTGGGAGTATGACTACACACTTAAACTAGAGACATCCTTAAACTATATGAGAAAAACTTTTTGAACTCAATTAAGATGTGCCACTTTGGTAGCCACAACCTAATTGGATCAATCTCATATTGTATGATATATTTTAATTGGACATCTTAAGTATACTCACAATTTGTAGTATGTAATTTGTACTTAATAAACTATGGGCATTTTGTTTCCAAATTATATATTAAACAACTTCAATGAATGACTAAATGCATGCTATAAATTTATTAATGTAATATAACATTAAGCATGCTTATCAATTATTTAAAATATGCTAAAACTATCATACTCATTCTCTATAACAATAATATTAAAGAATTAACTAAATGCATGCTACATATAAATACATTGTATTTAGCATACACCTTAATGTGCTAAACATGCTAAAATAATAATGCATACTTACTATACTACTTCTTTAGTTAAATCTTATTTAAACATTAAACCACAATGCACGTTAAACTTAAATCAATATTTAAATTAACATGCTTTCTAAACTTTAAGTTGTCAAAATCAACTTATTTTAAGCTTAAAACATATAAAATAACATATCAGAATGTTTCAAATTCAAAACCTTATATTTTGGTGCAATCCACGTCGAATTTGGACCTTTCATGCACCCTCATGCGCCATAAGAAGGTCTTTGGTTAATTTTGTTGACTTTTGATTTTTTAACCATTGATTGTCTATTGATTGTTAACTGTCCATTAACCATTGACTAGTTTAGGTTGACAGGTCTCAGTTGATTAAATCGGGTTGACTGGATCAGAGGTGGGCCAAGTTAGCTGTTGTGCGCGAACCCGAATGACCCGACGTGGAATGAGCCCGAATAGAAATGGGCCAAGCATGAATAAGCCATACCTTAATTGGGTTGGACCTAAACATGCCAAACCCTAAGTGGGCTGAACTTGAATGGGCTGGACTACCTAGACCTAAGGCTAGAATGAATGGGCCAAGACGGGTTGAATGGCCCGTTCTAAAACCAAATGGACCAGGCCTAAGTGGGCTTGACCCTTATGTGCCAAGTTAGGCTGGACCCCAATGGGCCAAACCACTTAGCTTGGGCCCACAAATGTACCTGGTTGACCTTCAAATCAAGTCAACAATGCAATTCAGGTCGTAATGACCCAAATGAGCGACAATGGAGCTATGAACGAAATCTATTCGCAACTTGTAAAATCATGAAATTTTGCACAACTTAGTCATAGTAAATTGCACAAAAATGCTGGAAGACCATCATAGAGGGTTGATTTAGGCCGATTAAGTCCTGAAATCAACCAAAATTGACGAACGAAAATTTAAATTTTGCAAAATTGATAAAATTACAAATTGGAGCATTTAGATCGATTAATCTTCATCCAGATCAGTCAATCTTTACTCCTTATGACTGATTACAATAAAAAACGTTGAAAGAAATTCAATTAGATAAAAAATTCACTTGAATTTGTTCTAATTGAATGATTTGTGATTTTTTTTTTGAAAATTTCAATTTTACCCATGTAAATCCAAAAACTCTTTGAAAACCATGAAAAACACCAAAAAACTTGGAAAAACTAGATTTTAGACTCAAGCAACATTTGCTCCGATACCATATGTAAGAAATTTAATCAATCTCCAATAAGATCGAAACCCAAGATCTACGTAATAAGATCTAAAACACCAATATAAAGCATTAGATAAAAGTAAGAAAACATATCATATTTTAATCCTTATGAAGATCCACAAATGCAGAAATTGATCTTTAGCTTAAATGAATATCCTCTAATCTCATTTTGAAAGTATTGGCTCGATGAGAAGCTAAAAGGTTGCAGCTTTTCAAGAATGAAGCCCTTTCTTAACCTAACCGAAATAATATGCTTATATACATGAGTTAGAGGATAAGACCTAGCCCTAACCCTATGTGCTACCCAATTAGGCTCACTTTTCACGGCCCTATTTGGTTAGTCACGGCCCACACTAGCCAGTCCATAATCTAGAACTCATGGACTAACTTAATATAGCCCATTTAAAGTAAGAATTAGGCTTACAGAAATACCACATGATGCAATGGCGATAGATGAAGCGGTACCAATAATGAAAGATGGAAAACACCAAATGACCTTAAAGTGTGTATTAGGACTTTTTTCCTTTATGCTTTCTATGTATTTGAAGAAGTGGCATATACATTAATTAGTTGGGAAAGTGTGAGGCCAAGGTACATTGAACCTGGTCATTTCTTTATGGTGTAGGAGCTGTAAAAAAAGGAACTGTGGGAGTCCAAGACCCATAGATTGACAAGTCTAACCATGCACTTGTCCTCATAAGTTATCTTTCTTGTCTCATTTCCATGGCAAGGCTTTTTCTTGCTCAAGTAGCCAGAAGAGTCCTTGGTGTTAAGGCATTGCTACAAGTGTTGCCAAGCTAATACAAGCAGAGGCTTAGGGGTCATTCCTTAAAAGTGTTACTGCATATGGAGGTCATTTCAAAGGTGTTGTTGACCCTTGGGCTTTTCTTTTATATCATTTTTGTCATGTTCAAGGGTCTTGAAAGCCCACTACTAAAGGTTTGGTCAACACACCCATTTGGCCAAGTTTTCACGAGAATTCCTTCATCATGTTGGTGTTGTCATTTTCTTGTTGTGCAGTGCGTTTATTTGGTTTGTTTTTACTAGCAATTGTAATAAAGTTGTCCTACGAGCATTTTGGCTATGTATATTACTAATTTGTCTATCTTTGGATAGAATATGAATGTTGGGCAGAAACTTCAACTAATTTCCACAAAATGAATCTTCCATTCTTTCTTTCTAACATTTCAAAGCTCATTTATATATTTAGCCCATGCTTTTTGAAAACAAAAGCCAAAGTAAGTTAGTAAGTTTCATGAAATAGATTGAAAATCTTTTAAGTTTAGAAAACTTTGTCAAAAAGAAAGGAATTGTAGAAAAAATATTCAATTTGAAATAAAATTTAAATTAGAGGATTAAATACTTTCAAAAAAGACTATGTCAACTACAATTCTGAAAACTAAGAGTGAACAACAAAATACATTGTCTTAAACGATTTCAAAAATATTAATAGTACTAAAATACACTTTCTTAAACAATTCCAAAAACATTAACAACATAGAAATACGCTTCATAAATAATGTCCTAAACAAATCCCAAAACATGAACAATACTAAAATATACTTCGTAAGTAATGTCTTAAATAAAGTCAAAAACATTAATAGCACAAAAAATACACAAATCTAAAAACAGTAATAACACCAAAATACACAAATTTGAAAACATAGACAACAAAAAAAAGTAGCCAGTTTAGTAATGTCTTAAACAAAGCTAGTTTGATGTTAACATTTTGGGATAGGTGAGAGAGATCTAGACGGATGTTCCTTCATCGTATTCCACATAGACAATTGAGATTGGAAATGGATTTGGGAGATGTGAGATGGATTAGATTAGATCCATAGAAATCAGCGTATTGGACAATAAAAGGTCCATTGCCATTTTCCATTTAATGGCTGTGATTAACCCACACTTTTCATATAATACCGTAACTACCACTAGAGTCTTAAGTTTTGACGTGCCTTAAACAACAAGGTTCCCTTTTAAATTTAGTGCTGACTACTACTTGCTAAAGTGGTGCTAGAAATGCACTCACTTTTTTTGAGAAAAATATGGCAAAAAGTTTTGTTTTAGTGCATGAGTGCCCCATATGAACATAATAAAGTGAGTCGGTGATACACGTGAGTACATAAGAGAACTAGTGTAGCCATGCTCCAATGAAGTAGAAAGCTGTTGATTGTACACGATCGTAGTTAATGAAACAAGCAAGTAGATTGGTTGTGGAGATCTCGAGGTTACAGAAAATACCTGAGCGTCCAATAATTGCGTTCGTTTTCATGTTCTGTTGCATTACTATGACTAAAATAGATTTTTTTTTCTCTTTATTTAGTTATTTATTTTAATTACATATTATTATTAGTCAATTTGGTACAAATTTAAATCTCATTGATAATATTAATGACAAGGCATCAACGGTCCCAACATAACTAGAAAGGGTTTTATTTAGGGGACAACAATCAGCTTGTAACTTGTCAAATATTTATTCTTTTGGTCATCAATTAGCATTTCTTCCTAAAAAATGTGACTTAGGCATTCCCTATTGACCTAACATCCTATGCCTAGGACATTTGATCAAGAGACATAATTGTTGTTGTTTTCATCTCTTGCAAACATATTCGTGTAAGTCTATGCCATCATCTATTTCTTTGTATAATGAGTTTGGCCTTTTTAGAAACACTTAACCCAATAAACCTATACACAAGAAGTTACATATTCCCATTAGAAGTCAAAGTGTTTTTGTGCATTGGTGTGAGAATGCATCACCCATTATAGTCATTAGTGCGCAATATGTGCACAAACCCTAAAAAATGCCATGATACTTATTAGAGCATAGGATTCATTTGCAGCACAGACCAAATTTTTTCAATACATAATGTGGCCTTTACCTTTGATCACAATAAGAGTATTTTGAACATGATATAGTTACACCACTATTTTCATTTTTCCTTAGGAGTTTAGCCAAGCTAAAAGAAAGAAAAAGAGAAGCATGCCAACCAAAAGATGAGAAAAGGCTCATCCAAGACGTTGAAAACATTGATAATCAAGTTATAATTGGTGATTGCATCAATTTGGGGCCCTAAAATTTGCCCATTGATCAATATACCCTGTCATTTAATGAAAAAAAGAAAAAAAAAATCACATTTCGACTACAAAGCTTCCTACAAGATATGTAAAGGTCCTGACCCAAAAAAAGTGCTAATAGATTCTCTCCCACCAATAGACTCTTTTCCCTTTCTCGCACCAATGTTGTCTTAGTATAAAAGCCTCCCTCCCTCCCACACTATTTCTCCCATCATTCCCACTGTATGGTGATGTTAGAAGAAAAAGTAAAAAATGTAAAGAAATCTAAGTGAAGGAGAAAAGAAAAAATGAGAATGCCTTGAAGCTATGCTACTATTAGATTTTCTGAATGAGTTTGTAGAGACTCAAGAGCTGTTTATATAGAGATACAATAGGTTAATATGGTCTAATCACAGAGGATTAAGTTATAACTAACAAGTAATTATCAAAACTGTCTAACAATCATAGTTGGTTAGTTATGTTAAGTTGGCAAATAGTTGAGAATGTGTTATGCTGAATTGGTTATCTAAGATGGCGAGTAAGTTGGCAATATTAAGGAATTGCCAAGTGTCTACTATGTTGAGAGATTGTTGCTTGCCTTTATAATAGCTTGAACTAATTCATCAATAGGCACCTTTAAACTTGGAATGGTTATCAATCCAAGTTTGTTTCTAAAAGACAGAAAGGTGGGCTTGGTTAAAGGCTTTGTCAAGACATTTGCCATTTGACAATTTGTTAGTATGTTTTGGTTTTCATTAGAGTAGGTGCTACTTTCTCCCTTACCAAATGGAAGTTTATTTCCACATATTTGGTTCTTCCATGGAAACTTGGTTTTGTAATGAGTTTAATTGCTATCATGTTATCATAGTAAATGATTGTTGAATAAGGTTGTTGGATACCAAGGTCTCTGAGTAAAAAGCATAACTAGGTGGACTTGACAATAGATGATGCAAGAGTTTGGTACTCAACTTTAGCTTAGGATCGAGCCACAGTTATTTGTCACTTTGAGCTCTAAGAGATTAGATTGCTTCTAAGAAAAAAAAAAAAAAAAGTAACTAGAGGTAGAGTAATAGGTTGTCTTACAACTTGCACAATCTAAATCACTTTAATCACAAAGGTTCATAGTGTTGAGTGAGTGCAATCATAGGCTAAGAGTGATTGAACCCTAAGATATCTTAGCAGCCTTTTTAGGTTATGATAATCCAGAATTATAGGTGCATGCATTGACTCACATATGCGATTTACAAAGAAGGAAATTTCTAGTCTAGTGATTATAAGGTAGTGCAAGGCTCCTGGTATGCTTCAGAATATAACAAGGATAACATAAGGTGTTGAGGAATGTTTTAGTGAGGGAGGCTTAGTAACAAATGGTGTAGCAATAGGCTTGTTATACAACATTGAAGCCCATCTTAATATGTTTAATATGAATTATTTTTGAGAAAGAACATAGCCATCTACAACAAGAAGAACTTTGATTCTTAAGAAATAGTGAATTTGGCCTAATGTATTTTGTCTTTTTTTTTTTTTTTTCTTCCTGCACATTTGTCAACTGCAACCTTTCATTAAAGGAAAACAAAAGCAAACACCAAAATACACTCATAAGCAATGTCTTAAAGAAGTATGGAAACATAAACAGCACCGAAATGCCATTCATACATAATGTCTTAAAAAAACTAAAAACATGAACAACAATAAAAAACAACCAATTTAGTGCAAGGTCACATCCATCACTTCTAACACTATGGTCTTCATTTTATCCCTATTAAATTTGATTGGTCCTCTAACTGTTTTAAGGCAACAAGCAATGTTGCAACTTGATGCAACGTGTGTAGTAATAAGGAGAGCAACAAAAAGGTTCTTGCATGGATGATAATTTTTAACAATATGACCATGATGAAAAGGGGAAAAGATGAAAAAAAAATTACTTATAAGAAAGAACTCAAACTTGCGCATAAGCACGAGTACATAGCTTGCCAGATTATCTTCCCCCGTCTTCATTACAATGTTTTGGATGGTGAACAAACCATAAATGCTCACTATAATGATAATTTCTACTAGAATACAAACTACAAAGTTTGTATGACATATGCAATTTACAAAGAACGAAATTTTTGGTCTAGTGATTATAAGGTATTGCAAGGCTTTTAGTATGCTTCAGAATATAACGATGATAGCATAAGGTATTGAGGAATGTTTTAGTAAGGGAGGCTTAGTAACAAGTGGTTTAGCAATAGGCTTGCTATACAACATTGAAGCCCACATTAATATGTTTAATATGAATTGTTTTTGAGAAAGAACATAACCATCTATAACAAGAAGAACTTCGATTCTTAAGAAATAGTGAACTTGGCCTAGTGTATTTTGTTTTGTTTTTGTTTTTTTTTTCTACACATCCATCAACTGCCACCTCTCATTAAAGGAAAACAAGAGCAAACACCAAAATACACTCATAAGCAATGTCTTAAAGAAATCTGGAAACATAAACAGCACCAAAATGCCCTTCATATTTAATGTCTTCAACAAAACCAAAAACATGAACAATAGTAAAAAATAGCCAGTTTAGTGCAAGGTCACATCCATCACTTCTAATACTATGGTCTTCGTTTTATCCCTATTAAATCTGATTGGTCCTCTAACCATTTTAAGGTAACAAGCAATGTTGCAACTCGATGCAACGTGTGTAGCAATAGGGAGAGCAACAACAAGGTTCTTGCATGGATGATAATTTTTAACAATATAACCATGATGAAAAAGGGAAAAAATGAAAAAAAAAATTGCTTATAAGAAAGAACTTAAACTTGCGCATATGCATAAGTACATAGCTTGCCATATTATCTTCCGCCATTTTCATTGCAATGTTTTGGATGGTGAACAAATTGCAAATGCTCACTATAATGATAATTCCTTCTTGAATACAAATTGCAAAGTAGTGGACAAAAGTAATCCATCTTACCTTACCAATAACTTGATCTATGAAATCCAAAATGAGTAAAAAAGTTGCCTTCATTAGTAATAAAGCAATAAAGGAGCTTGATAACATCAACAATAGATTCGGAGAAATGAGAAGCGACAAGAATGATAATCACTTTGCATAACATTGTTGATGAATTAGTTCAAGTTGTTCTAGAGGCAAGCAACAATTTCTCAACATAGCAAACACTTGACTATTTCTTAGTATTGCCAACTCACTCGCTATCTCAAATGACTAGCTTAACATAACATATTCTCAATTGTTTACCAACTCAGCATAATTGACCAACTATGATTATTAGACAATTTTGATAATTAGTTGTTAGTTATAACTTAATCCTCTGTGACTAGACCGTATTAACCTGATGTATCTCTATATAAATAGCTCTTAAGTCTTTGTAAAGTCACTTAAAAAATCCAATAGTAGCAAAGCTTCAAGGCACTCTTGTTTGATCTTTTCTCCCTCACTCAAATTTCTCTACATTTTCTACTTTTTCTTATGATATCAAGCCACTGCCTTTTGCTCTACTTCCTTTTCTGCCATGACCAATAAGCCCACTTATCCCTTTTCTACCAGTGTTAATATTGCCAATTTCATTTCCCTAAAACTTAATGAGACCAATTATATCCCTTGGTCTATTTAAATGTATTGGGTTTTATGGCTTAACAAGAAGGGGGGTTGAATTGTTTGACCTAAGAAACAACTACAATTTTTTTATGTCTTCAGATATATATTGACCCTTAAATATGTGAATCTCAAATGACATCTCCACCTCTAACCTTTGTACCACTTGCAACAAGTTTTTGACTCAAAGGCACCTACTCAAATTGGCAACATTGCTGCACCATCATATTCTCTAAAACTATCTAAATCTAGAATGATAAGTCAAGCTCAAAATGGCATTTTCAAACCTAACCCAAAGTACGCTTTGACTACCACCATTGTTACACCTCTAATTCCTTGTTCTGTTCTAGAGGCCATTGAACATCTAGGATGGTTTGTTGTAATGGTTGAGGAAATGGAAGCTTTAAAATGAACAAAGACTTGGACACTTGTACCAAGGCAACTTGGAATGCACACAGTGGATTGTAAGTGGGTTTTTAAGCCAAAGTTAGCAGTTGATGGGTCATTTTCCAAATTAAAAGCCAAACTTATTGTCATTCTAATAAATTGTTACCAATTTTAGGAAATTTTTTGCTTTATACTATTTGCTATTATAATTTACACATCTTCATTTCCTATAATACATAAATTGTAAAAAATATTTAAACATAAATCTTAAAATATTTTGTCACATTTTCATGAAATATATTTATTTTTCTTTTTTATCATCTTCAAAATAACAATGGAATCATAATATTCCCAACAAAGTTCGGATACAAGGTCCTGAGTCTATGTTTGGAATGATGTGAAGTTCGATGCCTAAGCTTTGGGCCTATGTTGATGCTCTAGCGTCGGGTATGTAGGTTTGGAGGTCCAAGTTAGGAGCCTAGGCTGGAGGTGACAGATGGGATGCCCAAGTTTAGGGCCAAATTGGACTCTAAGGTGTTGGAAAAAGGGCCAAATTGGACTTTAGGTGTTGGAACAAGTTTCAGATGGCTAGATTCGGGTACACAGGTTTGTGCCCAGGCTTGGACCTTTGTTCAGGTACCTTAGTTCAGGATCTTATGTGCAGTACACAAGTTTGGATTTGTAGGTTTTCTACAAGCTTTCGGAATCCAAACCTAGAACCCACCCACACCAATGATGGACCCGAATCAAGGCCCTGATCCTGGGCCCCATATTTAGACTTGACCCTAGGCAACCATAACTGGCCCCTAAACCGGAGAGGCAAACCTGGGGCTGCAAACCTCGGCCTCCATCCTTGGGTCCCAAACCTCCGGTCCCGATCTTGGGCACCTAATCCTTGGGCGTAGATACTGGATTACAACACTAGGTCCCGATACTAGATCCCAATATGGGACCACAACCTAGGAATCATCCAACATATGCGATACTATTTATTTCTTTTCATTGAGAGTGTTCTTCATCCAACATGTTTCTATACTTGCAAATCAATTATTAAGTTATTGAGAATCTTCACTAACCCTAAGTAAGTCCTACATAATAACGAGATCACCTCTCATGTAGAGTCTTCATATTCCTCCAAGAAAAGAAAGATATTTCTTGTAATTTTTGAGGCAATATTCACGATGCCCAAAGGAAAATGACAATTTCACAGAATAGCCTTTCATACACCAGAAAACCGACCAATCAAATTTCATAGTGGGTTTATCCAACGGTCTGCTTTGTCTCGCCGGAGATTTTATTAATCCCGATGGTGACTCATATGTTCTATGGAACCCTTCTATTCAGAAAGCCATAGTTCTTCCGAATCCTGAAGTTAGAAGCAAAGCTCACGTTTTCCTTCTATCTTTACTCGGTTTTGGGTGTGTTTCCAAGGCCCATGATTATAAATTGGTGAGGATTCTGTATAATAAATATTACAACGATCACAATCCCGGCGGTACAATCCCATATTGGGTTCAGACTTATACGCTTCAAACCCGCACTTGGCACACTGTTACGAGCCCTGGTATTGACTATTATTTTCAGTGGAGGATCTCGTTTGCTTTCCTACACGGCGCCGTCCACTGGTCAGCGATCATTCGACAACAGCACCGGGGTGTACTGTGCAAAGTGATCGTATGTTTGATATGGAGGATGATACGTTTCGTGAAGTGGATATGCCCAGGAGATTACAAGTGGCGCATAACTGGGACTTTGTTGTTGTCGATGGCGAATAACAGCATGGTGGAGGATTCAATATCCGTGTGGGTAATGAAAGAGTATGGAGTGGTTGAATCTTGGACCAAACTGTTTGATATCAACAATATGAACTTTACAGATTGGGTTATAGGCTTTGGGAAGAACGCTGAGGTTCTGCTAAGTAAGGGTGGAGAGTTGTTTTCGTACGAACCAAGCAGTCAGCGGACTGTGGGTCTTCCCTTTCGTGGCCCAGCAAAGTCGTTTTTTCTAGTGACGTATGTGGAAAGCCTTGTCCTTCTGAACGCAGAAGACGGAGTTCTGGGGCAAACCAAATTTTTTGCTCGTTCTGGCGCTTTATTTTCTTCCTATCCTATCTATTTATTTTATTCGTTTTCTGATCGCTATTTAAGTAAGTTTGCCCTAGATGCATTTTGGCCGTGTATATTACTAGTTTCTCTGTTTTTGGATAATATATGAATGTCCTGCAGAAACTTCAAATAATTTCCAGCAAAATGAATCTTCCCCTCTTTCTTTCTAACAAGTCAAAATAGATATTTCCATGATGACTCTAACTCTCTTCCTCTTCGCAATCATGGTTGAAGAGATTCTTATACTTATTCTTTTCCCTCTCTCTCACACGCTCCCTTAATTTATTGGTAAGATAGAACCACTATACCAATTAATACTGGTATAACTCATTATCTTCCTTGTTGTTGCTAATTTTCACGTGAAAACAATGCCAGGGTTATGCACCATAGCCCCTCCCTTATTGACTACCACAATTTTTACAACCATGTTTCTCAATATTAGTGATCTCATGATCAAAAACCATCTAATAGAGGTCGCGAAGGACAATTTCGCAAACTGTCTCTGTGCTCACGCAAGAGATCAATGTCCTTCTCATAGATAATTTCTTTCTCTCATCTTTTTCTGTTTAGTTCACATTTACTATCTTGATACTAAATTTTTATAGGAACTTTGATATTGCTCTTTCTACTGATACACTCCATGCATCGGATTGCAAGTGAGTTTACATGCATGGTACGGGTCAGAAATCCAGCAAAACCACCTCCTGAATGATGATGTTGAACCCAACAAGTTGAAGGAGAGCTACTGAACAGACAATTTAGTAACTAATTGATGGATGATGATTCTTAACATAGATATTTCCACGATGACTCTTACTCTCCTCCTCCTCGCAATCATGGTTGAAAAGGTTCTTATACTTACTCTTTTCCCTCTCTCTCACACGTTCCCTAAATTTATTGCTAAGATAGTTGATGCTAGTGTAACGCGTCACCTTCCTTTTTGTTATTGATTTTCACGTGAGAACAATGCTTGGGTTATGCACTGTAGCCCCTCCCTTAATGGTATCACAATTTTCATGACCATGTTTCTCAATATCAATGGTCTCATGATCAGCAAAAACCGTTTAATGGAGGTCATGAAGGACAATTTCGCAAGTCATGTCTCTGTGCTCATGAAAAGATCAATGGGTAATTTCTTTCTCTTCTCTTTCTCCGTTTAGTTCACATTCACTAACTTGATGCTAAATCTTTGTAGGAACTTTGATATTCCTTTTTGTGCTGATACACACTATACATCGGATTGCAAGTGAGTTTACTCGCATGGTACAGGTTAGAAATCCACTAAATCCACCTCCCGGTTGATGATGCTAAACCAAATAAGATAATGGAGAGCTAGTGAACAAACAATTTAGTAACCAATTGATGGATGATTTTCTCGGTTTGAAATAGTTATGTTGATGACATATTTGATGGATGATTTTCTCACTTTGAATTGGTTATGTTGATGATATGTTTGATGGTATTAGTATTTTTGTGATATATTTAGATCAATAGCCGGTTAGCATTTTTTCTTTACTTAGTTGTTCTTTTTCGATGCCACATTGCCATTAGCTTCAATGCATTGACTGCCGATGCTACGATGGAACCCAAAATGATTTCATGTTTCGCACGCTGATAGGAATATGTTGATCTGTTCTTGCCTAAGAGTGCAAACAGAGAGAGCTGAAGCAAACTAAAAGTCGAATAAGTTCTTCCATTACAAACTGAAATTGCCTCTGGACAAGTTACTAAGTTGGTCTTTTGCATATGTATTTTTAATTTCTTGTTTAATTCTTGTGACATTTCGCAAATTTATTGTCTTGCCCGATGGTGATGGCATTGCCGAGATTGGATTATTGCACGTCCATAACACCTTAAATGTGGTGCTTACCATGTGATGGTATTATCTTAGCCTTATTGGTCGTGACCACGTGATAATATACGGTTTTCTAATGATGAAAATGGCATTAAGTACGTATATTCCTGGGCACAACCGGAGATGTACAAGAGTCTTTATAAACGGATTTTTACCGCCTCAAAATGACAATTACGAAAAAGAAGGATTGATTAGGTATTTCAAGCGTTTCCTGGGATCAAGTGTTTGTTTCTCAAACTCAAGTTCAAATTGAATGGGAGAAACGAATGGAGCGAAACTTAAACAATCCATACTTGTATAACTTGGATGATACTACACGGCATCAACGAAAAAATCATACATATAGTCCACTTTCATGCACTAGCTACATTGAATGTCTAGTGATTTTCTCCTCTATAGTCAAATCTTCTCTTTTTTTTTTTTTTTTTTTTCTCTCAGATTTGGACCAAACCACTTAAATCTTTCCTTCTATCTTCTTTACTCTATTTTATTAAGTTTATATTCTCTATTGTCTATATTCCCACAAAGCTAAGTTTACAAAGGACATAGAAGTTATTTTCAACTAAGTACATGAAAAATTTAGGAAGGAAAGCCTAAAATTATACTTTTGGGAAAAAGATATTTTAGTATTAAATCCTTATCAAAGCTTTCTGTTTCATCATTTGTATTACAAGAACATTTCCAACTTAGGTAAACAAGATCTTTCCTATAAGAATCATGGTACTACTAAGGTAAAGATTTACACAGAACTAATATTATTAAAAAAACATCTCCTTGTGGTTAATTTGAGGAGGAAGACACCTAGCAAGGTGATCAATCACCTTTATTTCTCAATATCCGTATGGGTGATCAAAGAGTATGGAATGGTTGAATCTTGGACCTAACTGTTTGATATCAACAATATGAAATCTTTGGATCGGGTGATAGGCTTTGGGGAGAATGGTGAGGTTCTGCTAGACAAGGGTAAAGAGTTGTTTTCTTACGAACCAAGCAGCAAGCGAATTGTACGTCTACCCTTTCGTGGCCCATCAGAATCGTTTTTTCTAGAGAAGTATGTGGAAAGCCTTGTCCTTGTCAACGTAGAAGACGGAGTTCTGAAAGTAGAAGACAGAGTTCTGGGGCAACCCAATTGGCGTGCTCGTTGTACACAAATCCTTTGTATTGGCGCTGCCAAATTTCTTGCTGTGCTGTATATTATTTCTATTGATTTTGTCTTTTTCAAATTGAAGTAAGTTTGTCCTAGATGCATTTTAGCCGCTTATATTACTAGTTTCTCTGTTTTGTATAATATATGAATGTCTTGCAGAAATTTTATACATAAAATATGAGTCTCATATTAAAAAATAAAATCCTTAAAGTAAACTATAAATTAATGAAAACCCTTTAAATCTTGAGTTAGTTTTATGTTAGGTTTTTAGACCTTTAAACCTTCTAACTTAATATTAAAGTTTAAGTTGAATCATTCCACTCTATGTAATTTTGAGTTTAATAACGCTTAGGATGTGGGGATATTTGTGAAAGACAAGAGTCACAAATTAAAATTAGCTTTTGGATTGGGCCTTTGTCCCTCTTAATGCTTTAAATAATTTCCAACAAAATAAACCTTCCCCCTTTTTCTTTCTAACAATTCAAAGATTTTTTTATTATTTATATATTATGTTTTCTTCAAACTTTGAAAACAAAGGGCCAAATTAAGTCATTAAGTTTCATGAAACAGACCGGAAATCACTCATGTTTAGAAAGCTTTATAAAAAAGAAAGGGAACTCGGCAATCATCACTGTTGGATTACCTGGGATTCTCTGTATAGTGCCAGACTCATACATGGACATTATTACCTATTTACCATCACCTGCGTAGGAAAGTATCTAATTTGGATTGACTTTTAAATTAGAGGAGAAAATAATATTTTTAATTTTTCGTGGGCGAAATGCGACTAAAATGTGAGTTTAAAGGGGTGTTAAACGTCTATTTCCCTATTTGAATTACTCAAAAGAATTTATAAATTATAGCTTTATGTTTATTTTGTTTATTTTGATATTTTGCTTCTACTTCATTTTAACTTTCTAAGAATTGGTGATGAGAAGGTCGGCTTGTCTGTTCTATACAATAAAGTAAAATTATTACTCATTTATGATAATGTTAGTGGGGTTGTATTTTTTTTTTATGATCTACAGCTTTTTTGAATAATATATATATATATATATTTTCTATTTAGCACACTACAAAAAACGGAAGAATAACTCTAAGCATGAAAATAATCAATGAAAAAAGAATGCCAAGTTCCATTACAAATTAATTAGTTATAATGACTTTAATTTGCACATTACAACAATAAAACATTTTCTGCTATTAAAACAATGGCTTAACATAAAGCTTATGCAAAAGAAAGCTCTAGTCAAGCCCCAGCTTCATCTTCTGCAAATATACCTTTTACTAGTTCACATACATGATCATGTAACCCTCTCGTGACAGTTTCTTAAAAAATCAAATTTTGTAGGTTTAGCAAGGGCATGTAGTGTGGCCTATAGCTCCGTCCACATAGAATTGCATTTGTTGGTTTCGGATATTCATCTCTCCAGGAATTTGCAAGAGAACAGACGCAGAGATAGAATTGTCGGCCTAAATACTGGCGAGCCCAATTCTTTGACCTTATGCTCCACATTCCCACATTATTCAAGGGCATGTAAACTCCCCCGATAATAACAATTTACACAAGAAAATATTCATATGTTTTTTTCTCAGAGAAAGAAGCATGTTTTGCTATAGGGTAGATTCTAGATACTAACTCATTTAATTTTAAATTTTGGTATCAAAATATTAAAAATAATAATTATATAATTCCTTTATCAAAATATTCTATGAGGCTGTTCATTCTCCGCCAGGCCCAATTTTGTCCAGCATGAGCATAAGCCAATTCCAGTCACCTTCCAAAACCCGGAATCAAATTGCCATCGTTTTAAGACCCAGAGCTCGGTGTTCCGGGACCCAAAGAATTTGGTCTATTTTACAACTGCGGTTTTGCCTGGTGGAGGTTGGTGGAGTCTAAAAATACGATGTATATATAATCCAGCAGGGAAGCCAATAGCTATTCTTCTGTCTCTCAGCTGAATGTGGGAATTGATTGCCGGTGATAGATGGGTAGTGCTTGTTGCCTCATTTATTATTAATATGGCAATGAAGCCATGAAAACATCTCTTCTACATCTTTCGGAGATATCGATACACATATATCCATTTTTTTCACCACACTTAAGTTGGCCTGATCTTGTATTTTCTCCTATCATGCCGCTCTTCATACTTGTTCTTTGCTACAATTATCCTCCGCAATGTAGAAGAAGGAAAATTAGTACTTCTATGATTCTTCCCATGTGAATAAAATTATGGCAATACGTTGTTTAAGTGCTAACTATTTATAAAGATTTTGAATTTTTGACTGCTTCCTCTTAATCTGCTGCAGTTAGGGGTAAATGTTAGGTTTTTGTTATTGCATCTCATTTCTTGATTCTTGGTTTGGTCTAACAAAGTTTTCTATTTAAATTATGTTTTCTTTTAAGTTCTTTTGCTACTGTGAATGCCTCTTATTGATATCCTCTTTCCTTTTAAGAGTAAAAATCTATAATTATGATTATTTAAATAAAAAAATGAAAAAATGTATTGGTGTTATGTCTTTAATATATAGCTTTCCTCAAATTTAGGTATTAGGCATCAGAAATAGAGAGAAGCAAATTCTTTGTTGGAACATCTTTTATAACGTGGAGGTGATTTTATATTGTTGTCTTTATAGGGTTGCTGTCTAAAATAAACGCAAAGTATTCATTGCTTTCCGTTGCACTGTCGTTTTTCACTTTCTGCCTATGAAGGGTTTCTACCAGCCTCTTGATTGTTTGAGGGCATCATTGAAACCATCTCTCGCTAGCAAGCACCAAAAAAGAGGTACAAAGTTAGTCCCAGAGTTCGTCGCTGGTGCTAATGAGGTATAGACTGAAAACTGGTATATGTTGCTTTCCGAAGTCTGATGCTGAATGCTCTGGTACACTCACTTACTCTTCTTTCCAGAGTGTAGGTTGCCCAAGAAACACTTTCTTTGATGAGAGCTATTCGAGTTTGTGGAACCCAAAGGTAGGAACGTTGAAGGTAGTTTTTATCATTGGTGGATTTGCCTTGCCAGCAATTTACAATATCAGACAACCAACGAGCAATATTTATTTGTATGCAACATCGTGATTCTATTATAGTGAAATATGGAACTAGACGTTAACTTTTGTCTTTTCTGCTTTAGAAAGTAGCGTAATCATTGCTCCTTGGCTTAAACCTAGTGGACAAAAGATGTTGCAGAATCAGATTGAATTAGTTTTATCATCCACCAAGCACTTATTCTGGTTACGATTTAGTAGCGTCTCCATCACATGGGTTGCTGTGATTTCAATTAATTTCCATAGAACTAAAACGTTGCCCACCGTGACTCCTCAACGAAATAGGCAATTGGAAAAAACAGCTCTTCAAGCTTGCAGATGGAAACTGACCTTTTGGGAGGATTGTCGCTTTATTTCCCTTTTCTGTACCTAAAAGAACAAGAACTTTTGTGATCATGCGAAGCGCCTTTCCTTTTTCTCTAACCCAAAAAAAGCTACAGATCTTACAAAATAAGGATGTACTAAAGTCGATGTAGCCTGTGAGTTTTATTTAAAAAAAAAAATAAGTTGAGTGTAAATATTTTGCAAAGATCTTTTAGGATCTTCATTTTTTCTTATTTTCCGGGGAATTCCTGATCACCGATTTCTCAATTCTTTGCAATTTTTGAGGCAATATTCATGATTTCCCATGGTAAAAGGAGAAATGTTTTGAAAAGTGTTTCCGTCATAAATATTTTAAGTTTTCTTTTGTAATACATCCTTTGTAGTTTGGAAAGTATTTGCCCAAATCTTTGAACTTTTCGGAGAGCTACACTTGCTGCAAAAGGTTTTTTTAATGCTTTCAATTTATAAGAGATATTTTTCAAATCATGCCTGATTAGAAATTTTTCTTTCTCATGGGATTTCCCCTTTTTGACTCGAAATGAGTCTGCATCTTTTTGACGAGGTGGAATGAGAAAAAAAAAAAAATTAGGCGAGTTTTTAATAGGCATGAATACACCGTGACACTAATTTGCGATTCCTTTCGATTTATTTGGCAAAAATGATTTGATCAAACATTTTCAGCAAGGACTGCTACTAATTAGTCAGCAGTTTACCGAAAAGGAAAAACAAAACTTACTGTATTGTTACTTCCCACCTTCAACGCTACATGGTCATTGACATGAAGAAGGTGTCTTCTTCTTTCTCTTTTGATAAACCATGCAGCAAGAAAGGTAAGTGATTTTTCTTACCTTTTAAATTTTGATATTATTAAAATTTTCTTTGATTTCTATTTTTAAAAAAAATTTGTTTAGAGCTGACCTTATAATTTAATTGTTTTTATCATTGCACTCGCTTTGGTATTCAGGTAATCTGCCAGAATTCATCTATTCATCAAAACCAAATCTCTTCACTTGCTACCCAGAGAAGAGAAAGACGATGTCAGACTGTCTTCGAGACGAGGTCCCCTTTAAAATCTTGTCACGGCTACGAGTGAAGTCAGATTGGCTTCCGGACAAGATCCTCTTTGAAATCTTGTCACGGCTTCCGGACAAGGTCCTCTTTGAAATCTTGTCACGGCTACCAGTGAAGTCAGACTGTCTTCCAGACGAGGTCCTCTTTGAAATTGTGTCACGGATTCCAAACGAGGTCTTCTTTGAAATCTTAATCTTGTCGGGGCTTCCAGACAAGGTCCTCGTTGAAATCTTCTCACGGCTACCAGAGAAGTCAGTCTGTCTTCCAGCCGATGTCATTAGTGAAATCTTGTCACGGCTACCAGTGAAGTCAGTCTGTCTTCCAGACGAGGTCCTCTTTGAAATCTTGTCATGGCTACCAGTGAAGTCAATTATCAGATTCAAGTGCGTTTCGAAGACATGGTGCTTCCTCATCTCCAGCCCCGACTTCATCACCACCCACCTCAACCGCTCTCGTTCCCACCCCCGACGGCCACCATGTCTTGTCCTTGCCCGTTTCGAGATTAACTACCTAGAGATAGGGCGTCTCACTCTCAACGACCATTTCTACCGCCGCCACATTTTCACAGAATGGCCTTCCATGCACAAGAAAATCAACCAATCAAATTTCCTAGTGGGTTCATCCAACGGCCTACTTTGTCTCGCTAGGGATTTTACTAATCCCTATTGTGACTCATATCTTGTCTGGAACCCTTCCATTCAAAAAGCCATAGCCCTTCCGAATCCTGAAGTTAGAGTTCGCGATCTCTATGTATGTTGTCTCGGCTTTGGGTATGTTCCCAAGGCTGATGATTATAAATTGGTCAGATTGTTACGGTACAGACACGAACCCGACAACCGCAATCCCGACGGTACAATCACATGTTGGGTTCAGACTTACGCGCTTCAAACCCGCACTTGGCACACTTTTACGGGCCCTGGTCCTCACCGTTCTTTTCAGTCGAGGTCCTCGTTAGCTTTCCTAAACGGCGCAATCCACTGGCCAACGACCATTATACAACAGCCCCGGGTTGCGTGGTGCAATGTGATCATATCGTTTGATATGGAGGATGAGACGTTTCGTGAAGTGGGCATGCCCAAGAGTTTAGAGAGGGCGACTAATGGGGACATTGTTGTTGTCGATGGTATGCTTGCTCTTATCCTCCGTAACAGCAGCGTGGAGGAGTCAATATCCGTGTGGGTGATGAAAGAGTATGGAGTGGTTGAATCTTGGACCAAATTGTTTGATATCAACAATATGAAATTTTCAGATCGGGTGATAGGCTTTGGGGAGACTGGCGAGGTTCTGCTAAATAAGGGTGTTGAGTCGTTTTCTTATGAACCAAGCAGCCAGCGGACCGTGCCTCTTCCCTTTCATGGCCCAGCAAATTTTTTTCTAGAGAAGTATGTGCAAAGCCTTGTCCTCCTGAACGTAGAAGACGGAGTTCTGAGGCAACCCAAGTGGTTTGTTCATCCTGGCGCTTTCATTTTCTTCCTATCCTGTCTATTTATTTTATACCTTTTTTGCTCGGTATTTAAGTAAGTTTGTCCTAGATGCATTTTGGCCGTGTATATTACTAGTTTCTCTGTTTTTGGATAACATATGAATGTCCTGCAGAAACTTCAAATGATTTCCAGCAAAATGAATCTTCCCCTCTTTCTTTCTAGCTATTCAAAGATCATTTACTTATTCAGCTGATGTTTTCTTCAAACTCTGGAAACAAAGAACCAAATTAGGTTATTAAATTTTATGAAACAGACCAGAAATTGCTCGAGTTTAGAAAGCTTTGTCAAAAAGAAAGGGAACACGGCAATCATCACTGTAGGATTGCTTGGGGTTCTCTGTGTATTGCCAGACTCATACATGGACCTTATTATGTATTTACCATCACTTGTAGTAGGAAAGTATCTAATTTGGAATGAATTTTAAATTAGAGGAAAAAATATTAGTTTTAATTTTTGGTGGACAAAATGCGACTAAAATGCGAGTTTAAAAGGGTGTTAAACGTCTATTTCCCTATCTAAATTACTCAAAGGAATTTATAAAATATAACTTTATGTTTAGTTTGTATATCATGGTATTTTGCTTCTATTTCAGTTTAACTTTCCAAGAATTGATGATGAGAAAGTGGTTTGTTAGTTCTATACAATAAAGTAAAATAGTTACTCATTTATGATAATGTGTTCTACAACTTTTTTGAATAATATATTTATTTTTTTTCTTCTATTTAACGCACAATAAAAAAATATAACAATAACTCTAAGCATGAAAAATAATTAACAAAAAAAGAATACAAGTTTTATTACAAATTAATTAGCTGTAATAACTTTAATTTTCTCTTAATCTGCTACAGTTGCGGGTAAATGTTAGGTTTTTTTCATTGCCTCTCATTTCCTGTAGTGTTAATTCTTGGTTTGGTCTGAGAAAGTTTTCTATTTAAATTATATTTTTTAAGTTCTTTTGCTACTGTGAATGCCTCTTATTGATATCCTCTTTCCTTTTAAGAGTAAAACTTTATAATTATGATTATTAAAAAAAGAAAAAAAAAAAGGTGTTGATGTTATTTCTTTAATATATAGCTTCTCTCAGATTTAGTTTTTTTTTTTTTTTTTTAACACATGCATCCAGAAAGGTTGGGAAGAGGACTCGAACCCTTAGATTTAGGTATTGGGTATCAGAAATAGAGAGATGCGAATTCTTTGTTGGAACATCTTTTACAACATGGAGGTGATTTTATATTGTTGTCTTTGTAGGAATGTTGTCTAAAATAAATGCAAAATATTCATTGCTTTCTGTTGTACTGTCAATTTTCACTTTCTGCTTATAAGGGGTTTTTACCAGCCTCTTGGTTGTTTGAGGCATCATTGAAGCCCTCTCTGGATAGCAAGCACCAAAAAAGAGCTTCAAAGTTAGTCCAAGAACTATTCCAGTTTATGGAACCCAAAGGTAAGAACGTCGAAGGTCGTAATTCCTACTATTACTTTCCTGTTAAGCATCCTATTCTCATTGTTTTATCATTGGTGGGTTTGCCTTGCCTGCAATTCACAATGTCTGTTTTAAGAAATTAGCGTAATCATTGGTCCTTGGCTTAAACCTTGTGGACAAAGGATGTTCCAGAATCAGATTAAATTAGTTTTATCATCCACCAAACACTTATTCTGGTTACGATTTAGTGGCGTCTACATCACATGGTTTGCTGTGATTTCAATTAATTTCCATGGAACTAAAACGTTGCCCACCGCGGCTCCTCAACGAAATAGGCAATTGGGACAAACAGCTCTTCAAGCTTGCAGATGGAAACCGACTTTTTGGGAGGATTGTCGCTTGACTTCCCTTTTCTGTACCTAAAAGAACAAGAACTTTTGTGATAATGCGAAGCGCCTTTCCATTTTTCTCTAACCTAAAAAAAGCTTCAGGTCTTACAAAATGAGGATGTACTAAAGTCGATGAAGCCCGTAGGGAATTCGTAGTTGGTTTGAATGGTGTTCCCACTAAATACGATTGAGAAGACTAAGCACGCATAAACCAGGACGCGAATCTTCTTCACACAGCATGCCCACAACGTTTGTGGTGGGGGAAAACAGTTTGCCTACCTGGAAACCCATCATAACCCACCTTAAATCTCTCTCTTTCGTTCTCTAGGGATCAGATCAAGATTATACATGAATCAATGGACAGAAAGGAAGAAAATTTTGAGAGGCTGCAATATGAAGAAATAAATGCAATACTTCCAATGCAGAGGAAATAGCAAAATATATAAAGTTCCAAGAAAAAGAGATGGAAGCTTTTGTGGCCAGAGAGAAGCAAGCTTACTGAAGTTGACGAAAAGAAGAAGGCTGCAATGAAGAGGACGCAGTGGGAGGAAGAGGTGGAGGTGGAAGAAGAGTTTACTATTGCTATTTCGCTCTTACAAATCTCACCAAAAAAAAAAAAAAAATTAGAGGTGTCAAACTGAAGACGTCCGTTGCAGCTTGAATTCGTTAGTTGTAGTGGCGGCTTCACGGTTACTAGTAGAGTTTTCCTTCCCTATCCCACCGGGAAAATGCGGCCTCTAATGCATATCGTACACTATGGTAAAGAATTAAGTTCTTCACTTTCAAGCATATAGTAATTTCATAAGGATAGTATTCATCAAATCTAATCAAATATGACATTTCATTTGAAGAGCACTTCTTTTGAGTTATATTTTAGAAAAAAATTAAGTTGAGCTTAAATATTTCCATAAAAATGTCACTCGGTTATGTTAAATTTGAATTTTCATAAAAAAAACTAAGAGTTTTTCCTTTTCATAAAAAACAATATACTTTGTTCAAATTTCCTTAACTGCATTTCTAATTGAATTGAGTATAATTTAGAGTGGACAAGTATTCTCTAATTTTAACCATTAGGCAAAGCTTGATGAAATTTTAAGTTATAAAAAAAAACAATATACTTTTGAAAAATAAAGATATTTCATAATTAAATCTTTATCAAAGCTTTCTGTTTCATAATGTATTTCAAGAATATTTTTGACTTAAGTAAACAAGATCTTTCCCATAAGAACCACCGTATTGATAGGTAAATATTTATACGGAAATAATATCATCAAAAACCTTTCTTGTGGTCGTTTGAGAAATATAGAAAGAGAGTAAAAATCATATAATGCTGGCAGTCTTTGTTTCCATACTTTTGTGACATCGAGCAATTCTTTCAATTATGCCCCTCCGCCCTTCATGTTGCTAGAATATGACGATGAATAGCATTGAAATCATCATTTAACATGTGAGATTTATTAACATGATATTCAATATAATTGGTCAATAAATGAATAACTCAATTGGGAGCAGATGCTATTTGGGTCCAAAATATCTTAGGTTTGATACTAAGTGTGTGCGTGTGTGTATATTTATGAAACTAAAAATAAAATTTAATATATCTACCACAAACATATATCTAATGTGATTCGGTTCCAACATATTTGACTCTTTGTACCAGAGGAGCTGATCATGTGACCCAGTTCGTGAATGGTTGGGACAAGTTTTGTCGAGTTAATGCCGATGCAGGGGTACTCGAAATTGAAGTGGTGGAGCTAGAGGATGCGATGGAGGTCGGGGTCTTGCCCTGTCTGGCTCTGGATACAAAATTGAGAAACCGACTCAAGTCTTCACCAAAAGTCTCTCTTTCTCCAAATTCAAAGTTTTTTAGTCTAAGCAATCTACCCCGTCAACTTGCAGTGGGTATTAGAGGAGTTGGTTTGGAATCTCGATTTGTGATCCAAACAAATCGATGAAGACCTAGTTGCACACCTAAACAAATTAGACAAAAAATCTAAATCTTACCTAACTCAATTTTATCTAAAGCTCTCAGTAAATTCAAATCTTATCTAACTTAATCTTATCTAAATTCTTAGGCAAATTCAAATCTTATTTAGCTTTAATCCTATCTAGAGCCCAGACAAATCGATCCGCATATCAAACTGGCTTAAACCCTTATGTAATCATACTTTGTAATCAATTATCCTAAATCAATTTTGAAAGTATAAATTTTTTCCAACTTTTTCGGTCTTCAATCAATTTTCTTAAATCAATCTTATCTAGCTCAATCCCATTTACAATTCTAGGCAAATCTAAATCGTATCTAGCTCATCTTATTTAGAATCCTAGGCAAATTCATCCTTGTATCAAACCAACTTAAACCCTATACAATCATGTGTTATAATGGATTCTCTTAAATCAATTCTTTGGGTAGAGATTGAAGAGAAAGACAATGTCAGACTGCCTTCCAGACGAGGTCGTCTCCGAAATCTTGTTATGGCTACCAGTGAAGTCACTTATCAGATTCAGGTGCGTTTCCAAGACATGGTGCTTTCTCATATGCCACCCTCACTTCATCACCGCCCACCTCAATCACTCTTATTCCAACCCCCAACGGCCACCATATCTTCTCCTCGCCTATCTCAACAACGGCCGTAAGATAGGGCGTCTAACACTTCCCTCTTTCGACGACCCTTTCCGACGCCACAAATTCACAGAATGGCGTATCACACACCAGACAATCAACCAATTAGGTTACATAGCGGGTTCATGTGACGGCTTACTTTGTTTCGCTAGGGACTATCACACACTTCCCAATCGTGACTCATATGTTCTCTGGAACCCTTCTATTCAGAAAGCCATAGCCCTTCCAAACCCTAATGTTGGAATCAAAGCTCACCGTTACCTTATATCTTTTATCGGCTTTGGGTATGTTCGCGAGACCCATGATTACAAATTGGTGAGGATTGCGTATTATAGCAACTTCCGTCCCGGCGGTCCAACCCCATGTTTGGTTCAGGTTTATACGCTTCGAACCCACACTTGGCGCACTGTTATGGACCCCGGTCCTCCCTATTTATTTCAGGTGTGTTTCACGTTAGCTTCCCTAAACGGCGCAGTCCACTGGCCAGCGACCGTTCCACAACAGCATCCGGGTGCACTGCGCAATGTGATCGTATCGTTTGATTTGGAGGATGAGACGTTTCGTGAAGTAGGTATGCCCAAGAGTTTACAGTGGGCGGATAACGGGAACATTGTTGTTGTCAATGGTATGCTTGCTCTTGCCAGCCGTAAAAGCATGGTGGAGGACTCAATATCCGCGTGGGTGATGAAAGAGTATGGAGTGGTTGAATCTTGGACCAAACTGTTTGATATCAACAATGTGAAATCTTTGGCTTGGGTGAGAGGCTCTGGGGAGAATGGTGAGGTTCTGCTAGAAAAGGATGGCGAGTTGTTTTCTTACGAACCAAGCAGCCAGCGGACTGTGTGTCTTCCCTTTCGTGGTATGTTTTTACCGAAGTATGTGGAAAGCCTTGTCCTGCTGAACGTAGAAGATGGAGTTCTGACGCAACCCAATTGGCTTGCTCGTAATGGAGCAATCCTTCGTAATGTTTTCGATAAACTCAACTCATCGTCATTTTATTGTTTTTGCTGTATACTTATGTTTGCATACTTTTATGATGTTTTCTTTAACTTTGAAAACAAAGAGTCTAAGTTAGGTCATTAAGAAACATACCAGAAATCACCCTAGTTTAGAAAGTTGTCGAAAAGAAAAGGAACACAGCAGTCATCACTGTAGGATTGCCTGGGGGTTCTCTGTGTATTGCCAGACTCATACATGGACGTTGTTATCTATTTACCATCACTTCTAGTAGCAAAGTATCTAATTTGGAATGAATTTTAAATTCGATGAGAAAATACTAGTTTGAGGTTTTGGTGGACGAAATGCGACAGAAATGTGAGTTTAAAAGGGTGTTAGACATCTATTTTCCTATCTAGATTATTGGAAGGAATTTGTAAATTATAATTTTATGTTTAGTTTATCAATTTTGGTATTTTTTACTTTAACTTTGCAATAATTGATGATGAGAAAGTGGCTTATCAATTCTATATTATAAAGCAAAATTGTTACTTATTTATGATAATGTTAGTGGGGTTACATTTATTATGATCTATAACTTTTTTGAATAAAATATTCCTTTATTTTCTATTTGGTTCAGAATAAACAAATGGAAACATGAAAAATAATTAACGAAAAAAGAATAACAAGTTCGATTACAAATTAATGAGCCGTAATGACTTTAATTTGTACATTACAACAATAAAACATTTCATGTAGCCAGAACAACGGTTTAACATAAAACTTATACAAAAGAAAGCTTTGAGTCAAGCCCCAGCTTTATCTTTGGCTGATACACCTTTTGGTCGTTCACATACATGATCCTGTCACCCACTCGTGACTGTTTCTTAAAATATCAAATTTTGTAGGTTTAGCGAAAGCGTGTAGTGTGGCCAACAGCCCGTCCACATAGAATCGCATTTGTTGGTTTTGGATATTCATCTCACCAGGAATTTGCAGGAGAATAGACGCGAAAATAGAATTGTTGGCCTAAATATTGGCGAGCCCAATTCTAAGACCTTACGTTCCATATTCCCACGTTATCCAGGGGCATGTAAACTGCAGTCCATGACTGAGGATAGACCTGCAATAAGAACAATTTATAAAAGAAAATACTCATGAGTTCTCTCAGAGAAAGAGGCTTGTCTTGCTGTTGGGTAGATTCCAGATACGAATGGACTAGTGAAATGGAAGGATACTGCTAAGGTCTTGTAGAACACACAAACCAAATGAGTTTTCAAAAAGATTTCGCAACGTACCTGAACAGTGCAACGAGAAATTGTGTCTCTTAAATTGTAACTCAATCTGCTTGCAGGAGACCACTGCCCTCCATCCATCCTGCGGTCACAAAATGATCATCTCATCAAAAATCAAGATTGGCAATTGCTTAACTTTTGAAAATAGTAGGAAATGGCAATAAACACATCTGATTTTGGAAGTTGCTATAGAACTTACTAAAATCTTATGTATAAAAAAACCTACCCAACGACAAAGAAGTTATGGCCGTCTATATGCCATGATTGTACAGTATCTTCCGGATTCTCGAACACAATCTCAACAAAGCCTCTAAGGTCAGCACCCATGACAGAAGTTTAGAGGTAAGCACCGCCACCAGTCGGATTGTCTGGAATGCTTCCAAGGGAAAATACCCCTGGGATCTTGAAGAAGTCGGCAAACTTAAGTGGCGTATCAGCTGGGATGAAGGATACACTATTGACAGCATATCTCTGCTTGCCATTGATAATTGGAGCAGAGCTTGCAAGTATGATGGTACGGGTGGCCCACTTTCAGTGAGATACCGTCTGGTTTGATACATGATACAAAATAAGTAAGCTACCATTTGGTTATTACTAGAAAGGTTCAGGAAATCAAAAACATGTAATAGGCAACACAGCTGCATCAAAAACTACTACTTATACAGTTGGTCTACTCTCAGAACTATTAGTTGAAACAAGGTCAATTTGTATCACATATTGCTTGACTATGGGTGTTACAACCACAAGACAAGTTCTTAGGTTCCACAGATCATTACCAGTCCGGTACTTTATAACATCACTTAGTTTTTCTTCCTATAACAAGCCACACATACGATCAGCTTTTATTTGGAAATTAATAACAGAGGTCAGTACCTGAGAGATCGGGCTTGTTCTAGAGACCAATCAATCTGAGTAGTTGGCCCACCTGGAGAGGGGCCAGAAGCACTACCTGCTGAGTTACTGTAATGAAGAATCGCAGTTGATGTGAGCACTTGGGAGGTAAAACGAGTTGAGACCACAATGTAGTAATCTTGTGGTGGCTGATCCGCAGTGACCAGTACAGAGTAGGATTGTCCCAGATGGACGTCAAGGGAGTCATAAATATTCTGGAGCGTGTGGGTTCCTTCCACCTCTACCAGCAGGATCTTGTGACCCTGGAATTTGACATTGATGGAGGTTGTAAGCCCCACATTGGATATCCGGAACCTGTATGTCTTGCCTGCCCGACAAGTTGGATATAAGTTCTATTAGCACCAAAGTTATATCAATATAAGGGACTCAAGAATTTCATAGCAATCCTACTTATCAAAATTATTTACCTTGATCAACTGTGAATGTATTCCCATTTGAACCACGACCATTAATAAAAAGTCCATCGGGGAAGGGAAGATCACTCCCATTGTCTAAAATTGCTCTCAAATCCTGCATCATTCGGAAAAACACAGTCAATAGACATATAGAACATGCAGATATGCACCCAAGCAGTTATATCTACAAATTTTCGCCAGATCAAATAATACACTCTATACGATGAGGTGTTTAAGCAAGCACTTACAGTGTGATCCTTTTTGTACCAATCACCAGCCAATAGGAAGAAATCTCCAGCGGGAGGTGGGAAAGGTACAGGAATGACTGAGCGGCTAGCGATTCTGATTCCACCATATCCCCCCGCAGCCTTGTGTAACGCAAGGGAAGGGAAGTAGAAGTAGCTGCGAAACTGACCCTTGACTTGGAGAACATAAGTGAAGTTCTGCCCTGGCGGGATGGGGCAGTTTGTGCCGTGCCTTTCAAAGATTTCTCTTTCCCCTGCTTTTAGCGAGGATAATCCTTAGGCTTGCTTCATGCCCGCAATTAGAATCCATTGGAACCTTCATTTGCATTGATCCAAGAGGCCACAATCAACATGACCTATAACTGGATTGCATTTTGTCACGATTATGAATCGTATAATATAGTATTAAGAAGTTGATATTGCACAAAACCCACGTGATTCCATCCATTTAGACGCGATTTAAATCAACTGGTATTTTGCTAAATACTGCTTCAAAAGAGTCCAAAATGTATCTCCCCGGGTTGCTACCCGAATGTCCCACTGAGTATGATCCAAGGAAGTCTGAATCATGGGCAGAGAACAACACTACTATCTGCTGCTTCTTTCTAGCACGCTTTTAATGGTCGAGAATCAACATGAGTGCTATGACCGACCCCATCCTCTCAGTCTTTTTGCTGCTGGATGTGGGTGACAATTGGAGGATTAGTCATTCCGGACCCCATGATGCTTTTCTCTGTCAAGGGCGGAATGCTCTCTAAATCATTAGATTGTGTGCGAGGGCATAATTTTTATAAATTATTTTAATTCGTGAAATATGGAACTAGACATTGATTTTTATCTTCTCTGTTCCAAGAAAGTAGCGTAATCATTGGTCCTTGGCTTAAACCTTATGGACGAAGGATGTTCCAGAATCAGATTGATTTCACGGCGTCTCCATCACGTGGATTGCTGCGATCACGAGGGCATATCTAAAACGTTGCCCACCCTGGATTCCACCACAAATAGAAATGAGCAATTGGAAATATCAGCTCCTCAAGGTTGCATATGAATACCGACTTGTTGGGAGGATTGTTGCTTGATTTCCCTTTCCTGTACCTAAAAGAAAAATAACTTTTGTGATGATGTGAAGCTACTTTCCTGGTCTAGGAGTTACCACAAATATCACATGCATTATATAACAATATGATAAAGAATTAAGTTCTTCAGTTTCATGCGAATAGTAATTTCATAAGAATGGTGTTAATCATATCTAATCAAATGTGACATTTCATTCTAAGAACTACTTCTTTTGATTCGTAGAATTTTGCCCTTCTTCCTAATGATTTTGAGCATAGGCAGCTGAATGAAGCCCCAAAATCTTTTTTGGGAATATTTGTGGAGCTCAATTTTACCTTTGTGCTTGGTGTTTCGCTGACTTTCACCGCTCACAACATGTGTAAATGTAATGTTAACCATGAGGAATTGAAAAAGTTGCCAAAGAAAGAAGGATACTAGAAGGTATGTTACAGGCACAGTCTAATTTTTGTATATTTTCCTTTGCTATTGTTGGGTCCCTAAACAACCTAAGAAGGGATGAATTGGGTTTCTTTTTATTTTATTTTATTTTATTTTTCTTGATGTGTTTCTCCTTTCTATATAAACAATAATCTCTACTAATCTCAATACACAAGCGACCTTAGTCGGTAGACTGGTAAATGTATAAATTTCAGTATATAGTAGTAGCTTTCAGAATCAATCAACTTAAACTAGAAACTGCTCAAGATAATCAAGTAGAGAACATTCATTAAATGACATACATATTTAAGTAATTAGGCCTACCTCACCGCTAAAGATTCCTTGTTTATTTCGAAAACAAGAAAAACCAGCAATCCCTTTGATTGCCCAATTACATCACAACCCCACGGGTTGCACAAAGTTTACATGCACCACGGGAAGCAGATCAAAGTGAAAGCACAGAAATTACAAACCCCCAAAAATAATCGATCTTAGCTCAAGGGGATTAAGCAAATTGAAAGCCCAAGTGATAACAGTGACTACGTTCTAGGGCTTCAATCTAAAATGCCGAATCCAAATGCTAATACCAGAGCAAGATATACAATAAGCAGAGCTAACTATAAATCAAATCCCTCAAACAGATCGAAGTGAAAGCGCAAATCAGCGTTACTCAGATTCTGAGATGGTAGTCGTTTTCCTGCTGCTAGCTTCCTTGTCTTTGACTTGATAAAAACACTACTCACAAGGGGCAAGAGACAGCTCGAACGTTGCTCGTAATTGGGTGCCAGTGACCGTCTGATTTTCCAGGGAAAGGTGAACCGGTAGAGAGAGGGAGAGAGGAGGCCACTTCGAAAAAACATACCCTTGTTCTGAGAAAGCTAGGTGGTTTTCTACTAGAGTTCTCCTTCGCACGACACCGTTTTTCAGGTTCTTTACTAAATCACATGCGGGCTTGGCCTTCAGTTCGACGGGCTGGACATGAAGCTTCTTTTCACGCTGAACATGTTGCTTTGACCTCATCGTTTTGCTGTCTCATCGTTGAAGATGCGACTCTCACGTTTCTCCATTCTGTAAGCTTGCTAGACACATGCTTCATTTGTCTCAACTTTTGCTAAGTATTTGATACATGGCTTCATGCTGGACGTGTTGAACATATGTGGGCTTTTCTCGTATTCACATTTCACATTGGCTCACAAGCAGCCCATGATACAAGCATCTTAGAAACTAGACCACACTAGGAATAGTAATCAAAGAATTTGGTCCACTAAATAAATACATGAAGTCATATAACCACAAGGAATATTTTAACAATTATGCTCACTATGCCATGAAAATACTTATAAATGAGTTTAGCTATAAAGCCTATTAAGCAATCTAATTGAATAGATACTTCCACTAAGTAATTCAACAAATTTTTCATGGACCATAAATATTTGATTCAAAAAATGCCATGCTTAGGTCACACAAAATATTAATTAAATTAATATTTAATTAGTTTGTTTATGAATCTATGAGTTTATTCATTAAAAAATAATATATATATATATAAAAGCTTAGAGACACACTTTAAGTTTAATATATATAAAAGCTTACAAAATATTCACCTGAGTAAGTTTAATGTTCTTAAATAAAGATATTTTTTTGTGTATTACTTTTCTAGTCTTAGTTTATAAAATAATATATAATTATTACATTAACTTATCATCAAAAATACAATATGACTTAATGGCTATGTTTACCATATAAAGCATAAAGTTCAACTGCTAAGTTTGTCATAATAAGCTTATAGAACCAATGTATTTTATGCAATAAAAAAATTGCAATAATTCATGTAGTTATAATGATTTTTGCATATATGCCAAGAGATTTGGTAGATTAACAATAATGTAGCCATACTGAAATTAGACTTTTAAGCCAATCCTTGGTATATTAATCCCAAACGCAAAACCTTGTACTTCAAAAACTATATACAATCTACGTATGGCACATGTAATGTTTTGATATATTTATAAACATTTGATGCACTTGTGGGACTACTAAACAATGCAAGTCTCAAGGGAAGACTTTTGCAAGTCACAACAAGTCATGATCATTCCGCTTAAAAATATGGTAAGTTTCTACCTTCTCAATCTTAATCAAATTCAATCAGTAATTCCTACTAAAACAAGAATTATCATTGTTGGCTTTTTATAAACTAAGAGGTAAAAATAAAAATGTAATCCTAAAAATTGACTTTGTGGACCAACAATGCAAGACTAGATTCATAGATTCCTCTTATTATGTGAAACATGGAATCATTCTTGGTCCTATCATAGCATCCTTAGTCAATGATGTTGAAGCCAATGGCGATGTGGCATAAAAAAAAAAGGAACAAATTAACAGGAAAAAGATTTAAACTTTTCCACTTTGATTCAACCTATGATGAAATATTAAAACATAAATAATGGAAGGACTCAACATAAGGTTTGAATTGGGTTAAATTGACCCAACAAAAATAAGTAAAGAAAAGAAGTTAGTCAGGAAATGAGCTAAATATATCATCAAAATACTAATACTATCAAACATAACTAATTCAAACTAAGAAAATCATCCATCATTAGTTACTAAATTGTATGTTCATCATCATTCATGAGGTGAATTTGGTGGATTTACGCATGTATCATGCAAGTAAGCTCACTTGCAATCCAATGCATGGTGTGTACCAACAAATAGAAGAATAGCAAAGTTCTTGTAAAGATACAGCATCAAGATAGTGACCATGAGCTAAATAGAGAAAGATGAGAGAAAGAAATTGACACTTGGTGTGAGCATCCAAATAGTGCACGGCCTTGTTGTTGCAGTCAATGATCTATAGGTAAGAATGAACGTTCTAGGATGGGTAACAAAATATTTACACATTTTAAGTTTGTTTAAAACCATTTCAAGCTTCTAGAAAACAATGTTAAGCTTTATGCTGAGAAAATGAATAATAGAGGGTTTTATGCCATTTTACAAGTAGAGTCTTCTGTTACAAGCTTTTTAAAGAGATTGTTGTTTAAAGTATGACTCAAACTTAAAAAATTTTGTGAGGCACATCTAAAATAAATCCAAAAAAATAAAAAGAAAAACAAGCACTAAAACACAATTCATGATACATGTCTATAATAAATCCAAAAATGGGACCGAGCACTAAAACATAATTCATGAAAGACGTCTACAACAAATAAAAAAATAAGAACAAGCGTTGAAACATACTTCATGAGGCACATCTACAACAAATCCAAAGATAGGAATAAGTACTAAAACACACTTCATGAGGTACTCTACAACAAATTCAAAAACAAGAACAATCCTATACACATCCATCAACTGCCATTTTTTATTAGAATATATACGCAAGATTAATGCATCAACTTCAAAAAAGATTATGTCTACTACAAATCCAAAAACCATAGCAAATACCAAAATATACTTCATAAAGAATGTCTTAAACAAATCTAAAAACATTATCAATATTGAAATACATTTTATAAGAAATGTCTTAAACAAATCTAAAAACGTAATAGTACCAAGATATGCTTCATAAGGAATGTCTTAAAAAAATCAAAAAACATGACAACACCGAAATACACTTCATAAGGAATGTCTTAAACAAATCTCACACTATGCTCTTCGCTTTACACTCCCTTAACTCTACTTTGCTTGGTTCTACATCATTTTAAAGCAACAACTTATGTTATAACTCGATGCAACATGTGTAGTAGCAGTGAGAATAATAACAAGATTCTTACTTAGACATTAACATTTAACATATTGTAGATGCTCACAATAATGATAATTCCTACTAAAAATTGAATGAAGAAATGGCAAACAAAAGTAATCCATCTTACCTCAGCAATAATTACTTCTTTAAAATCCAAAACAAGCATGAAAGCTGCCCCTACCAATATAAATTAATAGATGAACTCAATCTCAGCAATAATAGAGTCAAAGAAATGAGAAATGAAAAGAATCATAATCACTTGGCCTAACATCACCACAAGTAGGAGGTTTTCTAGCACCATAAGTAGCAATTCTTCCATTTTCAAAAAGAATGAGTGATATAGTTTGAGTGTTGGGAGAAATAGTATGGGAGGTATAGAGGTTTTTATACTAAAACAATGTTGATGTTAGGATAACTACACATTCTATAGGAAACTTCATAGGGTAGGTGAGCATACTTGATGAAATAGAAGGTGGAAGCATAGGAAGATACTTAGTGAAAATGAAATAAAAGGCATGGGCATGGAATGACATTTAGTGAAAGCAAAATGAAGGCATGAGCATGGGAAGATACTCAATAAAACAAAAGGCAGGGGCATGGGAAGATACTAAGTGAAAATGAAATAAAATGCATAAGCATGGGAAGATATTTGATGAAAGTGAAATAAAAGGCATGAGCATATGAAGATATTCAGTAAAACAAAAGAGAGTTAGTAGTTAGGAATTAAGATTGGATGGCCAGTAAAATTTTTAGGGGTTTATGCAACCTCTATTGGGTAGCTAGGTAACCCATGTGATGTGGTACATTAGGTGCCAAGCCAGAGTGAGTAGCACCTAGCAATAACCTTTCATTTAATATATTGTTAAGCCAAATCTAAACAATATGATATAGCTTTTCTTAGGCAATATAAGGGGTTAGGCTTGAGTTTTCAAATTGTTCCCAACCTTATTGTGGCAATAAATAATTTACAAGTGAGCATTTTTTAGTCATGTTTCTATTTTTGTTCTTTTATGCTAAGGTGGTGGCTAGTTGATTATTAATTTTGGTGATTATTTTGCCTCTGTTTAGTGGTTTATATCTTAATTGCAATTTGTTACACTTAAGTATTTGTTGGTCTTGCCTTAAGGCCTTTTTATCCATGAAAGGTTTTTATTATTCCTACCAAAATTTGAATGAAAAAAATGGCAAATAGAAGTAATCCATTTTATACTTGCAATAATTGTTTCTTTGAAATAATAAAAAGAAAAAACTATGCAAGCAACTTTCTTTATCAATATAAGGTGGTAGATTAGCTCGATCTTCGTAGGAGTAGATTTAAAGAAATGAGTAGTGACAAAAATGATAATCACTTCAATTACTATCATCACGAGCATGAGGTTTTCTATTTTCATAGAAAATGACAAAGAACAATGAGAGATTACAAAGAAAAATAGAGAAAGCAATGTTAGAAATAGTAAGCAAAGGGGGTTTTTATACTAAAACAACAATTAATTTTGTACACACTTCATTTGTGTGAAGAAAGGAAAGGAATTTGTTGGCACTTATTATGAGCCAAGACAACTACATTTTCTATGAAAAGCTTCATGAGACAAAAGTTAAGCATGAGATATACTCTCTTGGTGAAACAAAACATGTTGAAGGTCATAAATTAAGATCGAATGGCTAGTAAAGTTTCTAGGTTGGGGAAAGTAGATGTAGGTTTTGTGTAACCTCTGTTAGATAGCTAGGTGTCCTACATGGTGTGGTCATCAAGTGCCAAGCCACAAGTAAGCACCATTTGGTATCTACCATTCACTTTATATGTTGTGAGACAAGTCTATTCCATAAGACAGGCTCCTCTTGGCCGAGTTGAAGGGTTGGATCTATCTTTTTATGTTCATTCCACTTATCAAGCAAATGATTATGCATTTTACAATATATTGAGTTGGGCTAGATCAAGTCCATAAATAACTTCAAAGACTTAACACTTGGTTTAAGCTTCCAAATAATGCACAACCTTATCATTTTTTTTTTTTAACATTTATACACATAGGGAGGGGAAGAGAGAATTGAACCCTTAACCAATTAGACTGACCAGTTAGATAGCTAGCTTACCACTAAGCTAGGGGATTCCCCTTTAGCCCCATCATTACAATCAATAATTTGTAGATAAGGATGAAGATACCTCTTTTTCAACACTATTTACACTAACTTCCAACTGAATTATTTATGTAACCAAATATCTACACATTCAAAGTCTTTTCAAAAGCATTTCAAGTTACCTAAAGAATAGTATTAAGCTTTATGCTGAGAAAGAGAAAAATAAGGGGCTCTATGTTGTTGCACAAGCAATGCCTTTGTGTTGCAAGCTTCTTAGAAGGCTTGCTATTTGGAGATATGGCTACAACTTCGAAAATTTTATGAGGCATGTCTATAAGAAATCCAAGAACAAGAACAAGACCAAGTATAAAAGACACTTTATAAGGCATGTCTAAAACAAATCCAAAAACAAGAACAAGCACAAAAAGACACTTCATGAGGCATGTCTACAACATATCCAAAAACAAGAACGAGCACTGAAACACACTTCATAAGATGCATCTACAACAAATCCAAAAACAAAAACAAGTGCTAAAACACACTTCGTGAGGCACATTTGTTATAAATCTAGAAACAAACACATGCATTGGAACACATTTTATAAAGCATGTTTATAGAAAATTTAAGAACAAGAACAAATATTGAAATACACTCTAAGAGACACGTCTATAACAAATCCAAAAATATGAACAAGTATTTAAACACACTTCATGAGACATGTCTACAACAAATCTAAAAACAATGACAAGTACTGAAACATACTTTATGAGACATATCTATAACAAATTCAAAAATAGGAACAAGTGCTTAAACATATTTCATTAGGCATCCCTACAACAATTCCAAAAGTAGGAAGAACCACTTAAACATATTTTATAAGGCACATCTACAACAAATCTCAAAATAGAAATAAGCACTAAAACACATTTCGTAAGGCTCATCTACAACAAATTCAAAAAACAAGAAAATTCTATACACATCTATCAACCACCATTTTTCATTAAATTGGGTAAATGAGATTAATGCATCAACTTAAAAAAAGATTGTCTACTACCAATCTAAAAGAAAAAAGAAAAGGAAAAAACAAACATTGAAATACACTTCATACAAAATGTCTTAAAGAAATCTAAAAATATGAATAATGCTAACATACATTTCATAAGAAATGTCTTAAACAAAACTAAAAACATAATAGCACTGAAATATACTTTATAATGAATATATTAAACAAATAAAAAAAAGATGAACAACACCAAAATACACTTCATTAGGAATGTTTTAAACAATTCTAACACTAATATCTTGGATCTATCCCCTTTAACTTTGCTTGGTTTTGCAAACATTTTAAAGCAACAAGCTATGTTGTAACTCAATACAATGTGTGTAGTAGTAGTGAGAGTGATAACAAAGGTCCTGCATGGACATTAACTTTTAACAATATAACCATGATTAAAAGGAGAAAAAAACTTACATATAAAAAAGAGCTTAAACTTGCTTGTAAGCACAATGACATAGCCTACTAAACTATCCTCCTCGCCTCCATTGTAATGCTTCAAGCGGTTAACAAACCTTAGTTGCTCATAGTAATGATAATTCTTGCTAAAAATTAAATGAAGAAATGGTAGACAAAGTAATCTATCTTACCTTAGTAGTAATTGCTTCTTTAAAAACCAAAATGAGCATGAAAATTGCCTTTACCAGTATAAAACAATAAATGAACCCGATCTCAGCAATATCAAATTTAGAGAAATGAGAAATGACAAGAATCATAATCACTTGGCCTAACATTACCACAAGCATGAGGTTTGCTGGCACCACCAATAGTAAGTTTTCCATTTTTGCAAAAAAAAAAAAAATGATTGAGTGAAGGGGAGAAAAAGAAAGAGAGAAAGATAGAAAGATGTATTTTGAGCAATGGGAGAAATAGTATAGGAGGGAGGGAATGAGGTTTTTATACAAAAACAACACCTACTATGAGAAAGGGAGAAGAATCCATTAGTGCCTTTTTCGGGTTAGGACAACTATACATTCTATAGGAAGTTTCATGGAACAAGTGAGCATACTCAGTGAAATAGAAGGTGGGAGCATGGGAAGATACTTAGTGAAAATGAAACAAAGGTGTGAGCATTGGAAGATATTCAGTGAAAGTGAAAAGAAGGCATAAGCATAAAAAAATACATGGTAAAACACAAGGTGGGAGGATGATAAGATACTTAATGAAAATGAAATACAAGGCAATCAAATATCTATATGATCCAAGTTTACTCAAAAGTATTTCAAGTTTCTTAAGAATAATGTTGAGCTTTATGCTGAAAAGGTGAACAATAAGGAGCTCTATGCCATTACATAGACAAAGTCTCTATGCCATAAGCTTCTTGGAAGGCTTGTTGTTTAGAGGTACGACTCAAACTTCAAATATCTTGTAGGGCATGTCTACAACAAATCAAAAGGCTAGAACAAGCATTAAAACACATTTCATGAGGCATGTTTATAACAAATCCAAAAATAAGAACAAGCATTAAAACACACTTTGTAAGGCACATCTACAACAAATCCAAAAACAAGAATAGGAATTAAAACACACTTCATGAGACTCATCTATAACAAATCTAAAAACAAGAACATACAATAATATACACTTTGTGAGGCATGTTTATAACAAATCCAAAAACAAGAATATATGTTGAAGCACACTTCATGAAGCACATTTAAGGAAAATCTAAAAATTGGAACAAGCACTAAAACACATTTCATGAAACATGTCTACAACAAATTCAAAAACAATGACAAGCATTGAAACACACTTCGTGAGAGATGCCTACAACAAATCCAAAAATGGAAATAGACATTGAAACATACTTCGTGAGGATGCCTACAACAAATCCATAAGTAAGAACGAGTGTTGAAACACACTTTATAAGCCATATCTACACCAAATCCCAAAATAGGAATAACTACTGAAACACATTTCAAAAGGCACATATAAACTAAATTCAAAAAACAAGAAAAAATCTATAAACATCCATCAGCCACCATTTTTAGTTAGAATTGATAGACGAGATTAATGCATTAACTTCAAAAAAGATTATGTCTATTACAAATTCAAAAACAAGAGTAAACATTAAAATACACTTCATATAGAATGTCTTAGATAAATTTGAAAACATGAACAACTCTGAAATACACTTCATAAGAAAAGTCTTAAACAAATCCAAAAAACTTAAGGGCACCAAAATATACTTCGTAAGGAAAGTCTTAAACAAATCAAAAAACATCCACAACACTAAAATACACTTCATAAGGAATGTTTTGAACAAATCAAACACAATGATCTCTACTCTATTCCCCTTAACTCTACTTGGTTTTACACCGTTTTAAGGCAACAAGCTATGTTGCAACTTGATGCAATGTGTGTAGTAGCAATGAGAGCAACAACAAGGTTCTTGCATAGACATTAACTTTTAACAATATAACCATGATGAAAAGGGAAAAAAACTAAAACTTACCTATGAAAAGAACTCAAACTTGCATGTAAGCATGAAAACATAGCCTATTAAATTATCCCCCTCATTTCCATCGCAATGGTTCAAATGGTTACCAGATTATAGTTACTAACACTAATGATAATTCCTACTAAAAATTGAATGAAGAAATGGTGACAAAAGTAATAGATCTTAGTCTAGCAATAATTTTTTTTTAAAATCCAAAACAAGCAAGAAAGCTACCTTTACTAGTATAAAGCAATAGATAAAGTCGATCTAAATAGTAACAGATTTAGAGAAATGAGAGATGAAAAAAATCATAATCACCTAGCCTAACATCACCATAAGTAGGAGGTTTTCTAGCACCACAAGTAGTAGGTTTTTCATTTTTGCAAAAAGCAATAGAAAGAAAGAGAAAGAGAGAAATAAGGGGAAAGAGTAATACAGTTGGAGTAATGGGAGAAATAGTATGAGAGGGAGAGAGGTTTTTATACTAAAATAATGTTGGTACGAGAAAGGAAGAAGAATCCATTAGTGCTTTTTTTGGGGTCAAGACAACTATGCATTCTATAGGAAGCTTCATGGATAGGTGAGCATACTCAATGAAATAAAAGGTGGGAGCATGGGTAGATCTAGAAGGTGTGAGCATGGAAAGATATTTAGTAAAAGTGAGAAAAAGGCATAAGCATGGAAGATACTTGATAAAATAGAAGTTAGGAGGATAAGAAAATACTTGATGAAAATGAAATAGAAGGTAACCAAATATCTATACGTTCTAAGTTTGTCAAGCATTTCAAGCTTGATGAAAATGAAATAGTTGGGCTCTATGTTGAAAAGGTAAAGAATAAGCAGCTTTATGCCATTACATAGGACAAGTCTTTATGCTATAAGCTTCTTGGAAGGCTTGTTATTTGGAGGTATGACTCAATTTTCAAATATTTTGTGAGGCACATTTACAACAAATCAAAAAACAAAAACAAGCATAAACACACACTTCATGAGGCATGTCTACAACAAATCCAAAAACAAGAATAAGTAGTAAAACACATTTTGTAAAGCACATTTACAACAAATCCAAAAACAAGAACAAGCATTGAAACACACTTCATGAGACACATCTATAATGCATCCAAAAACAAGAACAAACAATAATACACATTTTGTGAGGCATGTCTACAACAAATCTAGAAAGAAGAATATGTATTGAAGTACACTTCAAGAGGCATGTTTATGGAAAATCTAAAAACTAGAACAATTGTTAAAACACACTTCATGAGTACATCTATAACAAATCCAAAAATAACGACAAGTGCTGAAACACACGTCATAAGACATATTTACAACAAATTCAAAAATGGGAAAAAGTGCTAAACATACTTCATAAGGCACTATCACAACAAATCCAAAAGCAAGAGTAAGCGCTAAAGCACACTTCATGAGACATATCTACAAAAAATTCCAAAACAAGAACAAGCACTAAAATACATTTCAAGAGGCATATATATAACAAATTCAAAAAACAAGAACCATTCTATACACATCCACCAACTATCATCTTCCATTAGAATGGGTAGATGACATTAATGCTATAACATTAGAAAAGATTATGTCTACTACAAATTTGAAAACAATAGCAAACATTGAAATACACTTCATAAGGAATGTTTTAAACAAATTTAAAAACACGAACAACACTGAAATAAACTTCATAAGAACTGTCTTAAACAAACTTGAGAACATGAATAGTATTGAAATACACTTCATAAGAAATGTCTTAAACAAATCTAAAAACTTAATAGCATTGAAATATGCTTTATAATGGATGTCTTAAACAAACCAAAAAACACAAACAACACTAAACTACAATTCATAAGGAATGTCTTAAACAAATCTAGAACAATGATCTCCATTCTTGCCCCCTTAACTTTGCTTGGTTCTACAACTATTTTAAGGCAACAAACTATGTTGCAACTTGATGCAACGTGTGTACATGCAATGAAAGCAATAACAAGGCTCTAACATAAACATTAACTTTTAACAATATAACCAAGATGAGGACATAGCTTGTTAGATTATCCTCCCTACCTCCATTACAATGGTTTGGATGGTTAACAGACCATAGGTGCTCATAATAATGATAATTCTAGCTAAAAGTTAAATGAAGAAATGGCATACAAAAGCAATCCATCTTACCCTAGTAATAATTGCTTCCTTAAAATTCAAATGAGCAAAAAAGTTGCTCCTAGCAATACAAAAGTGATAAATGAACTCAATCTTAATAGTAGCATACTCAAAGAAATGGGAAATTACAAGAATCATAATTAGTTGGCCTAACATCACCACAAGCAAAAGGTTTTCTAGCACCATAAGTAGAAGGTTTTCCACAAGTAGCAAAAGGTTTCTATACTGAAACAATGTTGGTGTGAGAAAGGGAGAAGAATCCATCAGTTCTTTTTTCAGGTCAAGACAACTACACATTCTATAGGAGTTTTATGGGACAAATGAGCATACTTAGTGAAATAAAAGGGGGGAACATGGTAGATACTCAATGAAAATGATACAAAAGGTGTAAGTCTGGCAAGTGCCTTTTATATTCAACTTCAAAGCACAACCAAGACAGTGATTTGTTCTCTGCCTAGTTGAGTTTCCCCTACATCTATCTCATTCCCAGAGATAGGTTTCATTCAAAGAGAGCAATTAGACCATATGGGAATGGTCAAAGCTCAGCATCTCCCGAGGCATAAAAAAAGCATTTTCTATGGGATATGTATTCAATGAAAGTGAAAAAAAAGCCATGAGCATGGTGTTCACTCTCATGCATATAATGATTTCATAAGGATGGTGTTCATTAGATCTAATCAAATGTGACATTTCATTTGAAAAGCATTTCTTTTGAGTTTTTTTTTTTTAAAATAAGTTTAAGTGTAAATATTTTGCAAAGATATCACTTGGTTATGTTTAATTTGAATTTTCATAAAAGAAACTAAGACTTTTTCCTTCTCATAAGAAATAATATGCTTTGTTGAAATCCCATTGACTACATTTTTGATTAACTTGAATATGACTTGAAACGGAGGATGCAATAGAGGTTGAGGCCTTGTATTGTCTAGCTCTAGATATAAAATTAAAAAGTCAGTAGTTGAAATTCACTAAAAAATCAAAAATAATGAAAACCCTAAAAATTGAAAGAAATTTCTATTTCAAACACCCAAACCTACACCTAAAATGAGTATTTTCCTAGACGGCGATAATTACCTAGTTTGGCAAGCTTTGATCCTTCCTTTCTTAATGGCTGGCTACCTTTTGCCTATAGTTGATGGTTCCTCCCATGATAGCGTGCCAAAATCAAGCAAATAGATTCTAATGGCAAACAATTGATCAAAAATAGATCGACATTTTACTTATGGATTTTGTGTCTTTCTTAGGCCCTTCCTAATATCTTAGCATTCATGCAAAACACACACTATCTCTTAATCTAGTATTAAAGCAAAATTCAAATGCCTTATTGATACTACAATAGAGCTTATCTAGATTGAGGCACTCCTTATGGATCTTCATGTGGCCTTACAACACTCTCTTATTCTTTGATGGTTAAATCTTTCCATTCTCCATCTCATTACAAATCTAGTCTTTCATGCTTGCATCAAACACGTTGAATTGACTATGACTTTGTTCATGATTGACTTGCTCCAAGATAATTACTCATTCAACTAACTTCTTACGAACCAAGCGGCCAACAAATTGTGCATCTTCCCTTTCTGGCTTGATTTCCTTGGAGAAGTATGGGGAAGGCCTTGTCCTGTTGAACGTAAAGGACAAAGTTCTGGTGTAACCCAATTGTGTGCTCGTGATGGAGCAATCCTTCGTAATGTCAGCATTGTCATTTGAGGGCTTTGCTGTTGACTTATTTTTGCATACTTAGTTGATGTTTTCTTCAAACTTTGAAAACAAAGAGTCAAATTAGGTCATTAAATTTCATGAAACAGACCGAAACCGCTCAAGTTTAGAAAGCTTTGTTGAAAAGAAAAGGAACACGGCAATCACCATGTAGGATTGCCTAGGGTTCTTTGTGTATTGCCAAACTCATACATGGACGTTATTATCTATTTACCATCACTTGTAGTAGCAAGGTATCTAATTTAGAATGAATTTTAAATTGGAGGAAAAAATACTAGTATGAAGTTTTGGTGGATAAAATGCGATTAAAATGTGAGTTTAAAAGGGTGTTAAACGTCTATTTTCCTATTCTAGATTACTCAAAGGGATTTATAAATTATAGCTTTATGTTTAATTTGTTGATTTGGTACTTTTCACTTTAACTTTGCAAGAATTGATGATGAGAAGGTGACTTGTCATCTATATGATAAAGTAAAATTGTTACTTATTTATGATAATGTTAGTAAGGTTGCATTTATTATGATCTACAACTTTTTTGGATAATATGTTTCTTTCTTTTCTATTTGGTACAAAATATATATATATATATGAAAGAATAACTCTAAGCATGAAAAATAATCAACGAAAAAAGAATACCGAGTTCTATTACAAATTAATTAGCTGTAATGACTTTAATTTGCACATTACAGCAATAAAACATTTCATGTTGTCAGAACAATGGTTTAACATAAAGCTTATGCAAAAGAAAGTTGAGTCAAGCCCCAGCTTCATCTTCCTCAGATACACCTTTTACTAGTTCACATACATGATCTTGTCACCCTCTCGTGACAGTTTCTTAAAAAATAAAATTTTGTAGGTTTAGCGAAAACGTGTAGTGTGGCCTACAGCCCGACCACATAGAATTGCATTTGTTGGTTTTGGATATTCATCTCTCCAGGAATTTGCAGGAGAATAGACGCGGAGATAGAATTGTTGGCCTAAATATTGGCGAGCCCAATTCTCAGACCTTACGTTCCACATTCCCACGTTATCCAGGGGCATGTAAACTGCAGTCCATGACTGAGGATAGACCTGCAATAAGAACAATTTATAAAAGAAAATACTCATGAGTTCTCTCAGAGAAAGAGGCATGTTTTGCTGTTGGGTAGATTCCAGATACGAATGGACTAATGAAATGGAAAGATACTGCTAAGGTCTTGTAGAACACAAACTAATTGAGCTTTCAAAAAGATTTCGCAACGTACCTGAACAGTGCAACGAGAAATTGTGTCTCTTAAATTGTAACTCAATCTGCTTGCAGGAGACCACTGCCCTCCATCCATCCTGCGGATCACAAAATGATCATCTCATCAAAAATCAAGAATAGGCAAAAGGCAATAAACACATCTGATTTTGCAAGTTGCTATAGAACTTACTAAAATCTGATGTATAAACAAACCTACCCAACGACAAAGAAGTTATGGCCATCTATGTGCCATGATTGCACAGTATCTTCCGGATTCTCGAACACAATCTCAACAAAGCCTCTGAAGTCAGCGCCCATAACAGAAGTTTGGAGGTAAGCACCACCACCAGTCGGATTGTCTGGAATGCTTCCAGAGGAAAATACCCCTGGGATCTTGAAGAAGTCGGCAAGCTTAAGTGGCGTATCAGCTGGGATGAAGGATACACTATTGACAGCATATCTCTGCTTGCCATTGATAATTGGAGCAGAGCTTGCAAGTCTGATGGTACGGGTGGTGTTAATCATTCCATAATGGTAAGAACCTTGAGGATTAGGTCTTGGCCCACTTGCAGTGAGATTCCGTCTGGTTTGACACATGATACAAAATAAGTAAGCTACCATTTGGTCATTACTAGAAAGGTTTAGGAAATAAAACACACGTAATAGGCAACACAACTGCATCAAAAACAACTACTTATACAGTTGGTCTTCTCTCAGAACTATTAGTTGAAACAAGGTCAATTTGTATCACATATTGCTTGACTATGAGTGTTACAACCAGAAGATAAGTTCTTAGGTTCCACAGATCATTACCAGTCCGGTACTTTATAACACCACTTAGTTTTTCTTCCTATACCAAGCCACACATACGATCCGCTTTTATTTGGAAATTAATAACAGAGGTCAGTACCTGAGAGATCGGGCTTGTTCTAGAGACCAATCAATCTGAGTAGTTGGCCCACCTGGAGGGGGGCCAGAAGCACTACCTGCTGAGTTACTGTAATGAAGAATCGCAGTTGATGTGAGCACTTGGGAGGTAAAACGAGTTGAGACCACAATGTAGTAATCTTGTGGTGGCTGATCCGCAGTGACCAGTACAGAGTAGGATTGTCCCAGATGGACGTCAAGGGAGTCATAAATATTCTGGAGCGTGTGGGTTCCTTCCACCTCTACCAGCAGGATCTTGTGACCCTGGAATCTGACATTGATGGAGGTTGTAAGCCCCACATTGGATATCCGGAACCTGTATGTCTTGCCTGCCCGACAAGTTTGATAAAAGTTTTATTAACACCAAAGTTATATCAATATAAGGGACTAACAATTTCGTAGCAATCCTACTTATCAAAATTATTTACCTTGATCAACTGTGAATGTATTCCCATTTGAACCACGACCATTAATAAGAAGTCCATCAGGGAAGGGAAGATCACTCCCATTGTCTAAAATTGCTCTCAAATCCTGCATCATTCGAAAAAGGACAGGTCAATAGACATATAGAACATGCTTATATGCACCCAAGCAGTTACATTTGCAAATTTTCGCCAGATCAGATAATACACTCTGTACAATGAGGTCTTTAAGCAAGCACTTACAGTGTGATTCTTTTTGTACCAATCACCGGCCAATAGGAAGAAATCTCCAGCGGGAGGTGGGAAAGGTACAGGAATGACTGAGCGGCTAGCGATTCTGATTCCACCATATCCCCCCGCGGCCTTGTGTAACGCAAGAGAAGGGAAGTAGAAGTAGCTGCCAATCTGATCCTTGACTTGGAGAACATAAGTGAAGTTCTGCCCTGGCGGGATGGGGCAGTTTGTGCCGTAGACTCCATCCTGCCATGAGTTCCTTCTCTGCTGGACACCATTCCTAAAAAAAGAACGATGGTACCTTCCAGTTAGTGAATGTCAAATTATCTACTGGTCCTAGCAAAGACTATCAACCGAATTTGGTGCAGATACACAAAGCTAGCTTTTGCAATCCACATCAGAAACCGTGCTTTTCAAACATTTCTCTTTGCCCTGGTTTTAGCTGGGATAATCCTTAAGCTTGCTTCATGCCCACAATTAGAATCAATTGGAACCATCATTTGCCTAATCCATGAGGCCACAATCAACATGATCTAGAAGTTGACTCCATTTTGACAAGATTATGAATTGTTTAATATAATACTAAGAACTTGATATTACACAAGACCCACGTGATTCCATCCATTTACACGCAGCATTCAATCTTCACATTTGGCCAACCATCACGGGCAACCACTTCTGTTCACTCAACATGGCCACACACAACCGATGGGCCTCCAAGGGGCAAGACTTTGTAAGAGGAAGAGTTTCCCGCAAGAAAATCTAGTACAATGATTCTTCTGCACTTTTTGAAGTCATAAAAGGCCATATGAGGTAGGTTGGAAAGCTTGTAAACAGCAAAGAATAGATCACTAAGTGTGATAAACGCAAGCATACCTACTCTGTTGTACAAGTGATTAAAGTTACTAGGATTTGCACGCCCGATATATAACTCGGGAATCTATGTCCGCGGAAGCTTAAATATAGCAAAAGGTGCGACTCAGGACTGAAAAATGCAAATACATCCGTAAGAAAGAAAAGGAGAAGCGCTAACCAAGACATGAGAAAAGGCTCGTCCAAGCTGTTGAAAACATTGATAATCAGGTTGTCATTGGTAACTGCATCGATTTGGGGCCCTGGAAATTGCCCATTGATCAATATACCCTGTCATTTTATCAAAAAAGAAAAAATTATATTTCCGTAGCACTGGAATGATTTTACAAAATCAGATATAATGGGAGTGGGAATAAGGGAAGATGCCTGTTGCTTTATTCCGAGTGGGTAGATATCCCTATAGGTGACATTCCAGTTGTAGAACCTGTAAGGGTCTTCTCCACTTGCGCAGGCCACTAGCAACAACACCAGCACGTATGAGCAGAAACTCCTACGCTCTCCCATCTGTCTCTGTTCTCTGTTCTCTCTCTCTCTCTCTCTCTCTCTCTCTCTCTCTCTCTCCAGCCAGATGGGCTTCTTCAGAAGAATGGAGAAGTGGGATTGAAATGTAGAACGAGAAAGAAACAAAACCTCTCTGGTCTTTCTTTTTCTCTGTAAAGCTCACGCACTCTCTTTCTCTTCCTTTATTTTCCTTTTCCTTTGGAAAGCTTTATCCCTCTCTCAGGCGGGACAATGTCGGTGGTGGTGTTAAAGAATCAGCGGGCTCGAATAGCCCTGTGGTTCTTTTCGTAACCGGTGCAGCAAATTGTCATGTCGGTGTGAGCTGTCTCCACAGTATAGAAATGAAAAACGAGTGTTCTTCTTCAGTCAGCTCCGCGTACGTTGGGGTCTGTGAAGCGAGTGTGACATCAATGCAGAGAATCAATTAATGTGCATTTTCCATGGATGTGTTTTACAACTGGTAAATCGTGGATTCAAGCTGGTCTCATCTTTAGCCCAAACAACTGTAATTTCTACAAAAAACCATGCATGAGCCTTGTGTTCTACAGTCTTCGATGAGCCTTGTCTGAGATCCTGCGGACATTTCGTTACAGTATTGCAGTGCAGAAAATACAGAAGTGCTGGATAAAAGAACCCATGAAGGCTGCTTGCCATGTGCATTGATAATTGGTGAAGAATCCCGCCGCGTTAAGAAAGACCTGGTTTAAAAGCTAGATTTAAAGCAAAGGGGACCCAACAGGCATACATTTATTCCCGACCTGCCCCATTTCTTTATGTATTTTATTTTATCTTTTCAAGGATGCAAACATGAACACCGACACGAACCGCGTAATCACTGAGGAACAGTTTTCCCTCCAAATGATATCTGTTAACAAATTTTATGAAAAAATAGTTTGATGGAACCATAATTGCGTTACAACTGGCGTGTGCAGACTGCCGCTGTCTATCTCTGTCAGGCCTTTCGGCATTAACATTGATTGGGCCGGCTTTATAGGAACCAGTCCTTTTTCCGGCATCGGGCCTACTCCGGTGATTGTAAAGGACAAGTTGGATACTGGAACCGACGGTTTAGTATTGTTTGCAGAAGCCACTTGCTGAAAGGCCTTGCTTTTTGTTAATTTACAATGTAAAATACGTATCATATTTTAATAAAATTGCTTAACAAATTTTGGAGAACACATACTCCAATGTTCACCTAGCATCTTTTATCTTGTTTTCAGGGTTTGGCTGACTCAACTTTAGTATCTCAAGAACCCGATCTGGCTAGCTGAAAACGGATCCCAAAGAAATAACAACGTGCGTATTAGAAAATACACATAGAAAGGAACCGGATAGTGGGTTTTGGTCAATATATGATCGGAGAAGAGGACTAAGGCAATGTCTTAAGGCAGGGCAGGTCCTGGCTAATGGTGTTCTTTAAACCAAACTTTGGTGGCAGTTTCACCGGTCATGGGTTTGAGTCCTCTCTCCCTTTCTAGATATGTGTGTTATAAAAAATATAAAAAAAATTGTCCTAAGTTAGTACCCCCATAAGTTAAATGGAGGAACCCATTAAGGAGAGACGAGACCATATGTTGGCCTTACAGGTTGCTTCCTCTCCTGTTGTCTGAGCTGGCGAAGGGTTGATCAGCCATGTGGGTGCTGGCATGGGTTAGGTAGCGTGAGGGAAAGGATGTAGAAGTTTAGATGGGAGTTAGTTGGCTCATGCCTGGCTTGAAGATGGAGAATATTAGAGCTTAAAGCCCATGTAGCCTTTAGGGGGAAAATTAGTTTTTTATTTCTTTTCTCATTTCGAGGAGTAGCAACTCGCTTCCTGCTGCTTAGCATTGAGAACAATAAATTGTACTGAGTTACATTTTTGTTACCTTAGTATTTACACATTGTGCTGTAGGCCTTCAAGCATTTGAACTTTGACCCAATGTCAGCCTGATAAGGGAAGCCTTAACCAAAACTTGGCTTGCTTGTTTTTTGGACCTGCCTTAAGCGAGCATAGAGAGAAAGTCATAACTTTATAAAGCTGTAGCTAGAGAGAAAGCTCGCTTGGAAGGGTTCAACTACACGTCCGGAAAAAGTAGGCAAACCGGACAAAACAGGCCCAAAAGGTATTTAGAATGTCTCCACCTATTTCCCCCATGCAAGACTAGTTCATGAAGGATCTATTACCAAGTCGGGAAAAGTGTGAACTATCTACTCATAGGGCCACCCATGGCATGGGCTTTGAGAAAGCAAATTAGCTAATATTCTTGTTAATTGCGTATGGAGAGTGACCATGGGTAGGGGACTGGGGGAGACCACTTGATAGACGTATTTCAGGCGTCCGTTTCGATGACGCGTCTGATTGGCTGTATCTATTGGCTGTACTGGCGCCGGCTCTAAGTAGGCAAAATATTACGTTGTCGACAGAACGTCACTTTTCATGACGATTAAAGCCGTCGCCCTCCGGACCACGCTCTGATGATTCCCGTGAAAAATATCAACGCATCTCTTTCATGTTTTGGTTTTTGGTGGGTATTAGGTGACGCATGAAGGGGAAGAAGGGTAGATAGACTCGTCGTTTTAAGAGCATAAAAATGGCGTAAAAGATAAGGGGAGAACACTCCACCATACATAAATATAAAGGCGGCTCTTTGGAGGCATGCTGAGATTCCCCGCTGATCACTTTATTGCACCTCTTGTACAAAAGTAGAAGGAAATAGGCAATACAAAGCCATAGAAAGGCTGATGACAGAGGATAGATAAAGAAAGCAGGAGGAGACTGAGAGTGAGGAGTAGGATGGGCTTAGTGAGGGCAGCAATAGGAGATGCGATCTTGACATCCTTGTGGGTTTTCAGCGCACCCATGATGGGGATCCTAACCCCGATGATTGCTACATACCTGGGGGTTCAAGCCAGGTCACTGGCAGGCCTCTTCATCACTTCCATCCTTGCTACCATTCTTGTATCGATATTCAAGCTGATCGGCGATGCCTTGGGTGGTGCCAGCTTCAATCCCTCTACCACGGTCTCATTCTACGCCGCGGGACTTAAGCGAGACTCATCTCTCATCACCATGGCCGTGCAATTTCCTGCTCAGGCGGCCGGGGGAGTCCTTGGTGCCAAGGCGCTGCTGCAAGTGTTACCAAGCCAGTATAAGCAGAGGCTTAGGGGACCTTCCTTGAAAGTGTTGTTGCATACGGGGGTCATTGCTGAGGCGCTGTTGACCCTTGGGCTTAGCTTTTGCATCCTTTTTATCGTGCTTAGGGGTCCTAAGAGCCCACTGCTAAAGGTCTGGTTGCTTGCTGTAGCAACTGTGGGACTCGTTGTTGCAGGGTCTGGTTACACGGGACCTTCCATGAACCCTGCCAACGCATTCGGCTGGGCATTTGTTAATAATCAGCATACCACTTGGGACCATTTTTATGTTTACTGGATCGGTCCCTTCACTGGAGCAACTTTGGCTGGTTGGATCTATCGTTTTCTCTTCATTTCACAAATCAAGCAGAAGAAAGCCTGAAGAAGCACCACTTAGATAAGCTCCTCCTGTCTATGCTATTTTTCTCCTTCTCAGGGTTTAGACAAGAAGTGAATAAAGTTACTATTTCTTGTTTATTGTTGAATTCTTACTTTTACTTTTACCTCTAATACAGATATTAAAATTTCACGTCTTAGACTTCATCTCCGGGTGTGATTCATACACACCAACAAAATGCTAAAAAATGCTTAAATACTTCTACTCAGCTTTTGCTTCCTAATATTGATGCTTGCAACCTTTACTTCAACTTGAGCTTCCCATGTTTCAGCATAAGATCTACGATTTAGCTCATAGAGAATCTGGATTCATAGGGAACTAAAAATAAATCATCCGAGTTAAGGGATAACCTTATTGATTTTCGAGCAATCCAAAAAGTCAGATGCAGAAGTCCTTATTTTTGAGCCTCTGAATGGACCACTTCGTCAGGTTAAGAAAATATTGATAGATTAATCCATCCAGCGGACACTCGAAAAGTGAGCGCAAGCTTTTTTTGACTTGAAAAAAAAGCAAGTGAGGCAACCAAGAAACAGAACAAAATACAAAACCATAAATATTATGAGCATTAAATTTCAGCTGGAAAGCCTCTTCCCACAAAAGAAAAGAAAACTCCCAATGTGCTGGCACATGGGAAAACGTCAATTAACTAGTATATTCTAGTACAAAAAGCGATAGATTGGGTAGGCACATTATTAAGACCATATTGCTCCCTGTGTCCGCCTTCCACTGCTAAATTCCAGTGGAAACAGAGTAGAACAAACGGATAGACAGACTTCCGGACCATGTTCAAAGCAGCAACTCATGATCAAGAAAGCTCAGAAAGTTTGAAGTTGTAAAGGGGAACTCTTCTCTTTTAAGTACGAGAACATAGGATCTCTACCAAGCAGAAGTCGACAAGAGCAGCAGTCCTTGGCAAAACACATTACTGCTACTTAGAAATCCCAGTTCCGTACAAGAAGATTGTATAAGATGGCTTCACTCATTGCCATACTGAATGGACTGCATTGCCAAAGGCCATGTAATGATCCTTCCATAGCCTTTACAGACCGCAATCCTTGGCCTCACGTCCTCCCACCAAAAAATCCCTTCTCTTTCGCCCTGCCATGGCAACGCTGTTCTGGCAGCCGGTTCATATCCAATTGAGAAATATCCATGAAAAGGAATACTGTTGAACAGCAGGATCATGGCTAGGAGGAAGCTCCCACAGTCATGATTCACTTTTGCCACTGCATCCCACTTCAACAAGCCACCAGTCCCAATAACCGCATTGCATATTCCGATGCTTCGAGACTGATGTTTTAGTTCAGTCATCCAAGGAAGTAGCCCCTTGAGAGCATTCCAAAGAGGCATCCCCCTCCGGACTTGGCAGCATTCTTGGTTTCCATCTTTGTGGGAAAAGAATAGCCCATCATTGCCCACCAGTTCCAGTGCCTCTACCGCATCTGGGCACATGTAGTTAGTATTAAAGCCACAGAACTTCTTCACAGGATCAATGAACTGGTATGTCTTTGAGTTCAGCCTCCTGGGGTCTAGGCTAAAAGCCCCCAAGAAAACAAGGAAAAGAAGAAAGCTAGTAAGTTAACCATGTTTAATTGCATTAAAAAAAAAAACTACTCATTTATTTTTTTTTCATTTTTCCTTCTCATCATCTTTCCAAGATCAATATTTTCCTTGCAGACTAATGGTTAATTTTGGACTCGGGGGCCTTGATGGGTTTGTTGATTAATCACCCTCTTGTCAACCAAAGTGTTTGAGTTATACTAGCAAGAACAGCATTAGTTGAGGGACACAAGTTAGTCAACAACATAATCTTACGTAATGAAACAGGAACTTATAAATTAGCTATTAGGTAAAGAGCGTAATGACTTTCCTTTTCAAGTAAATCCAGTTCCTACCAGGCTCTTTTTCTTTCCCCTTTTAGCTCATACACTCCAAATTCTTGACTCAGTTACAAAGTTTAATCTTTTCTTCATCAGTGCTGATATGAGTCCCCCCTTGGGCACACCATTCCAAGTAGGAATATGTTTCTTTTCTATTTGTTTTTCTAGTAGTCCAATCTTTTAATAACTTAATAGTTTGGACTGCCTGCGTTTAAACCCATCATATCTTATTGATTTAATTGACCAACTAAGATCTAGGTGAGATGACCGAAGCAGTCATTATTAACATGGAGTAATTAATCTTCAAAAAGTCTAGTCTTAATCATGAAAGATAATTCAATACAACCATAACCAAGGCAGGCATGCATAAGCTGTAAAACAGTACGACGGTAGATGAATTTGAGGTGGACGCAATGACCTCACATGAGACGAATAAAAAAAGAGAGGATCTTGAGTTTTTGTAAGCTCTACGTTCAGATCTAGTGTATCGCTTTAATCATGATCGAGTAAATGTTATTAATTTACCATCAAACATAATATAAAGAAAGGAAAAGTTCCACAACATTAACTTTACAAATACCTAACTTTAATACTTGCATTTGGCATACGAATAAGAATATCCATGAAGAAGGGGACAAAGAAAAAAAAAGTACCTGAAAGCTACTGCATTATTGTCACGAGCTTTTCAGGGGCCTTTATTGTAACCCCTGGCGGATATGTTTTCCCAAGATCTTTACTTAGTTTTTCATCTTCTTCAATACTTCCATCGATCTTCTCAACCACCACTGCAAATATGACAAAAACAGACAACCATAGTGCCTGTCAAATTTGGCTCTAAACCAGCGGGTTTCACCCGGTATCCACCATTGGTAGTGCCTGTCAAATTTGCTCGAAATAGTGATCGATCTAGCGGTCACAAAGAGCCACTTCAAGAATATATACAATCGGAATATAAGCGGATCAACATCTAAAACAACATCAACGCAGCAAAACGATTCCCACTACCTGGGTTCTTTGAGACGAGAAATTCTTCAAAATCATGAAAGAAGTGATTAACTTGGGACGCCCTTTTACCGTAAAGCAGGCGTATATCGTCTTGAAAGCAATGAACCCCTTCTTAAAAAAAGGTTAATAAACGCTATACAGAGATTCCATCACAAAAGATGAACTGAATCCACTAAATGCAGAGATAGTAGATATGCATCTAGAAAAACACACAAGGGAATCATTGATGAATAAGCAAAGAAAAGGAAAAACCCATTGACTGATAAAGACAAAGAAATACCATTTGGCGCAAAGGGCGCAGATGAAGCGGAACCAACCCTGAAAGACGGAGAACAGCCAGACACCTTTAAGCGAGTTGTAGGACGTTCTTACTTTCTGCTTTGTATCAGTGGGAGTGTCTTGTATATTAATCGGCTGGGGGAGTAGGAGGCCCAAGTGGACTGAACCGGGTCACTTCTTCACAGTACGACCCCCAAAAACTCTGGGTGTCGTGGACACGTAGACTGACAAGTCCACCGTGCACTCCTCCTCGTAAGTTGTCTTCCTTGTCCCTGAGCAGAACAGTCTTTCTGAAAGAAATAAATAAACAGTGTCGTCTACGTAGGATGATCAAAATCAACCACGACTCAACCAGAATGTCTGATCATTCGTTCGAGGAAAGATCGTACACGTATTGCTATATCACCGAAAGCAGATTATGCGTGCCTTCCTGCATATATTCTCATTAGACTCAAACTCATCCCGACCCAAAGGTAAACAAAAATCGAATGGAAGCCTGAAAATAGGGTATTATTGTGAATGGTGCCAAATGACCTATAGTTTGCATCTTTATTATTGAATTTGTATGAATCGATCTTTACGATTTGTTTTTACAAAAAGCAATAACTTCTAGTTATTTTTAACTGAAATTTTATCAAATAATCGCTTAAACATGTTAATATTAATCATTCGTGGGGCAGAAGAATCAAGTTTCCATTTAAAATAAAGAGAACTAAAGGTAATTGATCACCTTACTAGGTGCCTTTGTCCTCGAACATAATTGGGAGGGTGGTTAAGGGCAATACCTTTTAGATAAAAAGGGAGCCCTATAGGATAATGCAAACAACAAGTGGTTGTATCTGGACCGTTCTCCTGTGTGGGAGGATAGTCACCCGTTCATATAAGACAAGAAATTAGAAACTGCAGTATTGGAGAATGTCGATTGTCACATTAAAGAAAGAAAAGAATTACTCAATTTATTATTTTACTGTAATTTCTTAAAAGATTAACAGAATTTATATTATTTTAAAAAAAATATCACTGTGCTTTTCTTTAAAAAGTATTTAATTCTCAAGACGATCAAAATTATAATATATGGAAACAAATAAGTAAGGAATATAGTCAAGCAAAGAGTTAACTTAAACTCAAGAAAAAGATAGATATTGGACATTATGAACTAGAATATATGAAGGATTCTCACTATATCTTATGTGCAATACTTTTTTTTAGTTTTTTGATATTGTTATTAAGTTCCAATGCACCTTGACGCAAGAGTAAGAGAAAATAAGAATTAATAAAAGGAACTTAGGAAAATCATTATGAATGCTTTCAAATATATAAAAGCCATATCATACTTACAACTTATATAGATGAGACATTAAGAAACAAAAAACTATGAAAACAAACCACTAATAAATTCTCGATATTGCTCACAATTTCTCTTTATTATTTATAGACTACTCTTCCTTATAAACTATTCTTTTAGCTTTATAATATAGTATAATATGTTATGGTTAATATATTTTTGTCCAAGTTTGCCTTGATGAAGTCATTGTCTTATAACATCTTAAGGTGACAGTACTTGGAAGGGCCTCTTATATTCACCAACGGTCTTCCCCAAATTCTGTATTTCTTCAATTAAATATTCAGGGTACAATCACCCAATATTTTGGAAAAGGAACCCGATTGGATAATAACTTGATAGATCGGCCTAGACAGTCTTATAAAGTCTTTCGAGTGGAAAAAAAAATATTTTGCTAATTCTCATGAATGACTCATCTCGTCTTAATTTATTTTTATTTATTTACGTGCAAGTAACTAATAAATTTAACATTACTATAATCTAATCTTATGGATTTTGCAATGCTATATTATCATAGTATCATGTGGAAAATATAATGGCTCTAATGAATCCGTAAAAGTGGAAGGAAAAATTCAATAAGAATAGAATTTTAATTGAAATTCACTCTTTTATTGAATGATTACTACAGAGAATGATCCTACCTCTATTCATTGACAAACTTGATCATATATAGATAAAAACAATATGACTACTTTTTAGCTTGCAATGTGTCCTTCTGTTTTGATTCTTTCCTCTAATCTTTACAACTTGTCTACTTTGTGCCGATCGATTCACGATGACAGTGCTGTAATGGTCTTCCTTAGCTTAGAGAATCGAAACGGTGGTCTTCCTGCTCATTCTAGGACACTCACGAACCCAAAGTAAAACATTCGTTTTTGCCTTTGCTAAACAATGGTTGTTGTCTCCCTATGCATGGCTTCTGTCATTTTTAATTCATCATCACGATATTATTCGATTAGCGCTCTTTATCAATAGCGTCATTTAGATTAATGAAACCCATTCCCAGATCTCCGGCTAATCAAAATCAACTCTAATCCTCCCCCACTAATGTCACACTGATTATGGTTTATCTAAGGCTATGAATAGTAATGTCATTAAATAAACCATGATCAGTGTAACAACGAAGGTTTCAATACATGATTCATAACCGCATGAAGGTTGTGGATGTATTTGAAAAACCTATTCCATATCATCCTCCACTCTTGTCTTCTGTTTGAATGTGAATCTTACTTCCCTATCATGTTGAAAGCAATTCGAATTCTTTTTATGGATCAATTTTGGAAAAATTCTTCCCTTTCAAGCATTTTAAATGTAAATTTCAAACGAGATCTAGACGTCTACTTAATTGCAACCTTTTTTTATCACAGGACATTCTATACATATCCATCAACCACCATCTTTTATTGGAGTGGATAGAGATGACCGAAGATGGTGCTGCACACTTACTTTTTGTAATCAATCACTTCTGAATAAGGTCTTTGACTTGGGCTTGCAAGATCCCAATCTTCTTGAAGCTCATATGGCATGGAAACTACGAATGGGATCCAACTCCGTCCAAACAAAGAGATGCTTGTTTGTCTTTAAGTGCAAAGCTTGCCCTATGCCTTTAGTGCAATACTTTTATAACTAGGCCTTGGATAATGACACTTTCTAATTCAACAATGCACCAACTTCAATGAAGGATGTGTCTGTGGTAGTCTCCCTAGTGGGCTTGGAGCAAATGCTAATCTCTTTACTGTGCAAGAAATTCATTCATCCTTCATACTCATCTTGTAATTGATATTCTTACTTATCAAAATTTGCCTCACCCATGTCTGCTGATTCTATTGGATTCACTTGAGGCTTATCAATACATTCATTTGAAGTGATGTTTAACGTTATTTAGATCAATAGCAATTGCTTGGCATAATTCTCTCATTTAGGTACTTGAAGTATATTTGTTGACATTTGGAGTCATAGATTGTCTATCCTTAATTTCTTGTTAGTGATTAGCATACCATTATTCATTATTAAGTGGGTAATTGCACTAGTTTAGTTTGCTTCTTCTTTAGTTATGGTGGAATGAAGAGAACCTAAAGGTACCTTGATTTCTGCTTAGGTCTTTTACGGTCAGTTAAGTACTGATATATCTAGGATAGTATGAAAGGTTACCTAATTTTGCATCTATTTCTCGGCCCTTCTATTTATCTCACAATCTGCTGGTTCGCTGTCTCACATTGATTATTGCAGGCCTTTAACTCATTAGTGTACTTTTTGACAAATACCTAAGATTTTTAATACTTGTAATATAGCATACGCGTCCAATCTTGATCAACTTCTTTATCTTCTATCACGTCCCATGGGCTACTTTTCTTTTTATTGATTATTTTTCTATTTTCTTAAGCAGACTGTCGGTAATGCGTTTTAAAATCCCCGTGCTGATCCATTTCTAACACCAACGTTAATGGAGGCAGCACACAGATAAGAGAACCGGAACCGATGTCGGAGTTGAATCATTTTGATCCAAATGAACAAAGAAATCCATAATGAGGTTGCATCAAATCATCACAAAGTTGAAAATTTGGGACAATGAAAAAGACAAGTTCAACCGAGTTTGGTAGCACTTAGAAACACGAAGGGGCGTGATTATTTTCAGAGCCTCATGCTTGACATGACTGACAGGGAGACAACAATGACGCAGTTACAATAACATTGTTGAAAATGAGGGCTCCGCCAATAATTATGATCGGATCACACAAGAAGATCTAATAGCTACTGCCATTGATCATTTGATGTAAAACTTCAGTTGTTGTCGCTGTTTTGTAAAGAGTATGTCCCTTTCAGCGGTTTGGTGATGCAATATTAGCCGTACTAAACTTTCCCTATTTCTCGCCTCAAAATCTAAAACTTGAAAATAAAAAATAAAAAGCCTATGCAGTTAAAAGTGAAGTTAGCAGTCCAAATAAAGTATTACACCAAGATTAAATCCATCGGTTCATTGGCATACAGCCTAAAGGGAAGATAAAATCGAGGATTTTTTTTTAGCTTTCACATGAGTTTAAAGAAATTAGAAAATGATGATATTTAGTTATGAGGAGGACGACAAACCATGATCTTAGTGATAATCTAAAGAAGATAATAGCAATAGGGATGGGTAAATTTAGTAACAACGAAGAAATGTAATGGAATCATAAAATTTATTTTTAAAAATACGGCAATTTGAAATAAAAAAAAAAAAAAACAACCATAATAACTGTACTTTTAATTTGTCTATACAAAACGATCTACTAGAATCAAGAGTTAAAAACTGATTTTTTATTTATTTTTAACAGACAATGGGTTTTCGAAAGATAGACTGAACACAGCCCGAATCATCAACTATGTACATGAGAGCAATGTACATATGACGATACAATAAATACTAAGCAAATGGAAGGCACAAAACGGAATCACGCAAACACCAAGATGGGATCACTCCAAATTCACCAGTGTGGTCGCATTACTGTGGTTTGTTAATTGTTAATGTCTAAGCACCCATAAAAAGTGCCAATAATGCAGAAGAGTAGTGCCACTTGTGAGCCTACTTGTCGACATTTTCAAAGGTCGGATCAACTTTGTAGGGACGGCACCAAAAGTTGCAACACTTGATTACTTCTCTTTGCTGAATGTACATACAATTTAACATATTTTACTCGTAAAATGTTCTTTAGGGAATTTATTTTTTTCATTAATTATTTGCTTAAACAATTAATACATCTTTAATCAAAGGGGAAGGCGTGACTTGACCTGTGTAAAGTAGGTAATCTGTCAGGAGGGGACGGCACAAGATACATACACATCACCTAACTCAGTGGCGTCCTGATGGGATTGTGATGGACGTGGGTTATGGTCGCCGTGGCCTGATTGCAACCAATGTCTTTTGGGGATATTAACATGTAAAAGAGCTTATTGGGCATGTAAATTCACCCAATCATATGCATGTTTTTGTTTGACTGGTTGAGAGAATAAATATAAGCTCCAGCAATAGAGCTTCTTTTTCGTAATTGTTAAACAAAAATTATTATTGGTTGATGTTTCTCTTAAAGCTTCTATGTTTTGCTGAGGTCAGCGATTTTTTTTCTTTTCTTCCCCTAATATTGATGCTGGCAACCTTATAGTCTAATAAACAATGAATGATAGGACCACTAAGTCCAACTAGAGCTTCCCATGGTGTATCAGGCTAATGCATGATCTACGATTTAACTCATAGAGAATCTGGATTCATAGGAAACTAAAAATAAATCGTCCAAGTTATGGGAGTAACCTAAATGATTTTCGAGCAACCCAAACAGGCTGATAAGTCAGTCCTTAATTCACTGTTTCATTGGCCATAAGTCATTATGTGTAATTTCACTTGTTACGTAATTTTTAAACTACTGAATGGACTACTTCATCAGGTTCCGAAAATATTGATAAATTAATCCACCAGCAGACACTCGAAAAGCGAGAGCAAGCATTTTTGGACTTGGAAAAACGCAAGAGGCAACCAAGAAACAGAACAAAATACGAACCACGTATATTATAAGCATTAAATTTCAACTGGGAAAGTCTCTTCCCACGAAAGAAAAGAAGACACCTAATACGCTAGCACATGGGAGAGCATCTAATTAACAAGCATACTCTAGTGCAAAAAGCAATAGAATGTGTAAGCACATTATTAAAACCATATAGCTCCCTATGTTCGCCTTCCACTGCTAAGTTCCCGTGAAAACAGTAGAACAAAGGGGTAGGTAGACTTACGGACCATGTTCACAGCAGCAACTAACGATCACAAAAAGTCAGAAAACTTGAAGTTGTAAAAGGGGAACTCTGCTCTTTTAAGTACGAGAAGATAGGATCTCTACCAAGCAGAAGTAGGCAAAAGCACATTACTGCTACTCAGAAATCCCAGTTCTGCACCCGAAGATTGTATAAGACAGCTTCAATCATTGCCATACTGAATGGAGGGCATTGCCAAAGCCCATGTATTGATGTTTCCATAGCCCTGCAGACCACAACCCTTTGCCTCACGTCCTCACACAAACAAATCCCTTCTCTCACCCTGCCATGGCAACGCTGTTCTGGTAGCCGGTTCATAACCAATTGAGAATGTCCGCAAAAATGAATACTGTTGAACAGCAGGATCATGGCTAGGAGGAAGCTCCCACATTCATGATTATTCACTTTTGCCACTGAATTCCACTTCAACAAGCCACCAGTCCCAATAACCGGAGTGCGTACTCCGATGCATCGAGACTGATGTTTTAGTTCAGTCATCCAAGGAAGTAGCCCCTTGAGAGCATTCCAAAGAGGCATCACCCTCCGGACTTGGCAACATTCTTGGTTTCCATCTTTGTGGGAAAGGAATAACCCATCCTTGCCCACCATTCCCACTGCCTCTATCGCATCTGGTTCCATGTAGTTAGTGTGAATGCCACAGAACTTCTTCACAGCATCAATGAGCTGGTATGCTTTTGAGTTCAGCCTCCCGGGGTCTAGGCTAAAAATCCAAAAAATAAAAAACAAAACAAAATAAAATAAAATAAAAGCCAACCAGTTAACCATGAATTGATCATAGCATGAAGTCAAACGCGGCATGGCTTCCTTATAATTTAGTGACAAAGGCATTGTGACAAACGTACCCTATAAAGGATACATGAAAAAAAATCCATCAAGGTTTAATTGCTTCAAAAAAAAAAAAAAAAATCCTACTCATTTTATTTTTTTCCATTTTTCTCCTTATCATCTTTCGAAGATCAATATTTGTCTTGCAGGACTAATGATTAGTTTTGGACTCTGGGGCCTTGATGGCTTTGTTGATTAATCACCCTCTTGCCAACCAAAGTGTTTTGAGTTATACTAACAAGAATAGCATTAGTGGAGTGACGCAAGCTGGTCAACAATATATATCTTATCTAATGAAAAGAACTTATAAATTAGCTATTAGGTAATGAGTCTAATGACTTTCCTTTTCAAGTAAATCTAGTCCCTACCATGCCCCACATACTTTTTTTTTTTTTTTCCAAATTCTTGGCTCAATCACAAAGTTTAATCTTTCCTTCATTCGTGCTGACCCTTGGGCACACCATTCCCTGTTGCACTTGAAGTAGGAATATGTTTCTTTTGTATATGTTTTTCCAGCAGTCCAATCTTTTAATAACTTAAAGATTTCAGACTACCTACTTTCAGATCTGTCATATTTTATTGATTTAAATTGGAATTGATCAGTCTTAATCATGATAGATAATTCAGAACAACCTTAACCAACCGCATGCACACATAAGCTGTGAAAAAGCATGATGGTAGACGAATTTGAGATGGACGCAATGATATGACATGACACGAATGAAAAAAAGAGAGGATCTTGAGTTTTGTAAGTTCTACGTTCAGATCTAGGGTATCCCTTTTATCATGATCGAGTAAAAGTAATTAATTTACCACCAAACATAATATAAAGAAAGAAAAAGTTCCACAACATTAACCTTACAAATACCTAACTGTAGTACTTGCATTTGGCATATGAATAAGAATATCCAAGACGAAGGGGACAAAGAAAAGAAAACCTGAAAGCTACAGCATTACTGTCAACGGGCTTTCCAGGGACTTTTGTTGTAATCCGTGGCGGGATGCTTTCCCAATATCTTTGCTTAGTTTTTCATCGTCTTCGATACTTCCATCAACCTTCTCAATGACCACTACAAACATGACAAAAACAGACAACCATAGTGCAATGTCATAACAACCCCGATGATCTTCATCATGCTCCTTAAATTCCATGAAGAAAAAAACATACCAGGAGCAGCAAATGTTGCCGCCAGAGGAAAGTATAGCTCGCTCCTCTTTGGCTCCACACCAGCGGATTTCACCCAGTATCCACCATTGGAAGTGCCTGTCAAATTTGCACGAAATATTGATCGATCCAGTGGTCACAGACTGCCACTTCAACAATATAGACAACCGGAATATAACCGGATCAACACCGTTAAACACCATCAACGGAGAAAAACGATTCCCACTACCTCGGTTCTTTTAGACAAGAAATTCTTCAAAATCTTGAAAAAAGTGATCAACTTGACGCCCTTTTATCATCAAGAAGGCATATATTGCGTTGAAATCAAAAAGCCCTTCTAAAATAAAGGTTAATCAACTCTATACAGAGATTTCCATCACAAAAGATGAACTGAATCGAATAAATGCAGAGATGGTACATATGCATCAAGAAGAACACACAAGGGAATCATTGATGAATAAGCAAAGAAAATGAAAGCCCATGGACTGATAAAAGAAAAAGAAATACCATTTGGCGCAAAAAGGGGAGATGAAGCGGAACCAATACTGAAAGACGATGAACAGCCAAAGACTTTAAAGCGAGCTGTAGGACGTTCTTACTTACTGCTGCTGTGCGTCTGAAGTAGTGTCATATATATAAAGCAGCTGGGAGAGTAGAAGGCCCAAGTTCATTGAACCTGGTCACTTCTTTGCGCCGTACGAACCCCGAAAAAAAAAAGGGATCTGTGGGAGTCATCGGCACGCAGACTGACTAGTAACCATGCACTCGTCCTCGTAAGTTGTCTTTCTTGTCCCTAACCAGAATACCCTTTTTGAAAAGAAATAAGTAGTGTCGTATACATTGGGTGATCAAAACCAACCACGTCTCAACGAGAATGTTTGATTATATGCTCGATGGAAAGATCGTACACGTATTGCTATATCACTGAAAATATATTATGCGTCTCTTCCTGCATGTTTCTTATTAGATTCACAAAGATCGTAACGAATGGAAGCCTGAAAATAGTGATGGAGAAAAAAAGAAAAAAGGAAAAAAGGGGCTCTAAGAGTATTATCATGAATGGGTTTGACTATATATTCAAGCCAAATGACATATAGTTTGCACCTTTATTATTGAAGTTTTATGGAAGCGATGTTTTTACAAAAACAATCATTTTACTGTTCTTTTTAAACGAAATTATATCAAATGATCGCTTAAACATATTAATATTAATCATACGTAGGTTAAAAGAACTAAGATTCAATTTAAAATGGAAAATAAAGACAACTTAAGGTGATTGATCAACTTGCTAAGTTTCTTTCTCCTCGAACATAATTGAAAGCTTGGGAGGAGATGGTGGGGTGGCTAAGGGTTATACTTTTTAGAGAAAAAGGGAGGCCCATAGGATTAGAAACAACTAGTGGTTCTATCTTGACCATTCCCTAGGATAGTTAAAAAAAAACTCCTATTGTACTCTTTTCCAAAGATATTTAATTCTCAAGACAACTAAAATTATGATCTATGGAAGCAATAAGGAATATACGCAAGTAAAGAACTAACTTAAACATAAGAAAAAGATAAATATTGAAATTATGAACTAGAAGATATGAAGGATTCTCACTATATCTTATGCACAATATTTGTTTTAGTTTTTTGATATTGTTATTAAGTTTAAACTCACCTTGAAGCAAGAGTAGTAGAGAAAATAAAATTTAATGAAAGGTACTTAGAAAAATCATTATGAATGCTTTCAAATATATAAAAAACCATATTATACTTACACCTTGTATAGATGAGACATTAAGAGATCAAAACCTACAAAATAACCACTAATAAATTCTTGGTATGGCTCACAATTACTATTTATTATTTATAGACTACTCTTACTTATAAACTAATCTTTCAGCTTTATAATATAGTATAAATATATTACAATAAATCTGTTTTTGTGCAAGTGTACCATGAGGAGGTCATTGTGTTATGACATCTTAAGGTGAAAATTCTTGTCAACTACCTGTTATATTCACCATCGGTCTTCTCCAAAATTCTAACCCAATATTTTTGACAGAATCGAACTGGATCATAATTTGAAGGATCTGCGTAGAGAATCTCATAAGGTCCTTGCAGTGGAATATATATATTAATGGCTATAATAAATCTATAAAAGTTGAAGGGAAAATTCAACAAGAACTACAATTTCAACTGAAATCCAATCTTTTATTCAATGATTCCTACAGTGAATGATCCACCCCTATTTACAAACAAACTTGATCACATACAGACAAAAACAGTATGACCACGTCTCGATGACGAAGCTTGCAATGTCTCCTTCTATTTTGGTACTTTCTTCTAGTCTTCAGAACTCGTCTGCTTTGTGTCGATCGATTCATGATGACAACGCCATGAAGGTCTTCTTTAGCTTAGAGAATCACAATGGCGGTTTCTTCGTCATTCCAAAACTTTCGCAAACCTAGAGTGAAAAAGTTATTTTGCCTTCGCTAGATAATGCACATGGCTTTTGCCATTTCTAATTCATCATACAACATTATTCGATTAGCAATATCCTTTTTTTTTCTTTAATTTTATCAATAACATCATTTTGGTTAATAAAATCCATTCCCAAATCTCCCACTAATCAAAATCCACTCTCATCTTCTCCCGCTAAAATAAGTTATGGCTTATCTAAGGCTATGAATAGTAATGTCATTAAATGAACCATAACTAGTGTAACAACAAAGGTTTCAAAGGGTGATTCATAACCGCGTGAAGCGTTAAGATTGTAGATGTATTTAAAAAACTTATTTGATATGATTATTCACTCTCTGTGTGGGTCTCCCGGTGGCTTGGAGCAAATGTTGATCTCTATATTATATAAGAGACTCGTTCATCCTTCATACTTATCTTGAAATTGATATTCTTTTTTCTTATCAAGATTTGTCTCACCCATGTCTGCTGATTCTATTAGTTTCACCTGACCCCTATCAATACATTCATTTGATGTGATGGTTAGGTTATTGACATCAACAGCAATTGCTTGGCGTAATTCTCTTATATGGGGTATTTGCCGCATCTTTGTTCACATTTGGAGTCATAAATTGTTTATCCTTAATTTCTTGTTAGTAATAGCAGACCTTTATTCATGATTAAGTGGGTAATTGCACTAGTTTTGCTTGCTTTTATTTAGTTGTGATGGAATGAGGAGAATCTTAACGTAGCATGATATCTACTTAGGTTTTTTATGGTCAATCAGGTACAGATATATCCAGGATAGTATGAAAAGTTACCTAATTTTGTTTCTATTTCTCAGCCCTCCAATTGATCCCACAATCTGTATGGGCTACTTTCCTTCTTGTAGATTATTTTGTATCTTTTTTTTTGGGTAAGAAGACTATCGGTAATGCGTTTTAAAATCCACGAGCTGTAATTTCTGACACCACGGCTAATGGAGGCAGCACACCAATAAGAGTACAAACCATGAACCAAATATCGGAGCTGAATCATTTTGATCAAAATGACCGAAGAAATCTGTAAGGAGATTGCAACAAATCAGCACAAAGTTGAAAACTTTCAAACGACAAAGACAGGTCCAACCGAGTTTGATAGCACTTAGAAGAAACATGAATGGTTGTGATTATTTTCCGTGCCTCATGTTTGAAGTAAGCCATACGGTGACGACAACGAGCAATTATAATAACATTGTTGAAGATAGGGGCTCCCCCAATAATCCAATAATTATGCATCGCATCACAGAAGAACATCTAATAGCTACTGCCATTGATTATTTGATCTATAACTTCAGTTGGTGTCGGCTGTTCTGTCATAGGGTATGTCCCTTTCAGCGGTTTTGGTGGTGAATTATTAGCGGTACTAAACTTCCCCCACTTCTCACCTAAACTCATAAAGCTAAAACACTGGAAAAGGGGAGGAAAAAAAAAAAAAGCCTATACACTTAAAAATGAAGTTAGCAGTCCGAATAAAATTCAATATTTCCTTTGAGACTTTTTTTTTTTTTAGAGTATTACAACAAGGTTAAATCTATTGGTTCGTTGGCATATAGCCAAAACGGAAGATAAAATCGAGGGTTTTTCTTTTTTAGCTTTAACATGAGTCAAAGAAATTAGAGAACAGTAATTTAGTTATGAAAAGGAGGGCAAAATATGGTCGTAGTGATAATTTAAAGAAGATGATAACAATAAGGATGAGTTAATTTAGTAACAATGATGAAAGTCTATTGGTAACATAAATATTATATAAAGCAATACATAAATTTGAAATATAAAACAGAGAGACAACGACAGTAATTTTACTTTTATTTAGACAAGTAAACAAAAATGCATTTATTTGTCTGTACAAAAGATCCTCTAGAATCAAGAGTTAAAAACTGATTTTCCATTTATTTTAAACAGGTGATGGGTTTTTGAAAGATAGACTGAACACAGCTTGAATCATCAACTATGTACATGGGAGCAGTGTACATATGACGATACAATAACTACTAAACAAATGGAAGGCACAAAATGGAATCACACAAACACCCAGATGAGATCACTCCAAATTCAGCATAGATGGTTGCATTACTTTGGTATGGATGGAACCAAAAGTTGCAACACTTGGGTACTTTTCTTGCTGAATGTATATACAATTTTAACATACTTTACTCGTTAAAAGTTCTTTTGGAATTTATTTTGTTTCTTTAAGTGTTTGCTTAAACAACTAGTACATGTTTAATCAAAGGTGAAGGCGTGACTTGACCTGTGTAAAGTAGGTAATCTGTCAGGTAGGGACGGCACAAGATACATACACCTGACCTAACTCAGTGGCGTCCTGATGCGACTGGGGTGGACGTGGGTTATGGTTGTCATGGCCTGATTGCAACCAATGTCTTTTGGAGATATTAACATGTAAAAGAGCTCATTGGACATACAATTCACCAAATCCTACGTATGTTTTTGTTTGACTGGTTGAGAGAATAAATATAAACTTCCTTTTTTATTTTAGTGGTTACAACTACTCCAGTGGAGCTTCTCTTCCGTAATTGATAAACAAAAAGTTTCTATGTTTTGCTGAACTCATCGGTTTGATTTCGACACCTATTCTTGGACCTTTTTCTATATGCTGATGACATTCCCGCACTGTATCAGTTGCCAATGATGCTAACCTTTGCAATGAAAAAACAGAACAAGAGATGATTCACTTGGTTTTTTAGATTGACCAGTTTTCAGCTGGCTCTCCTGTGGCCACGGATGATGTGAAACTTTATTTTCATTGCCCAACGTCATCTCAGCCGGGTTCGTGGGAAAAGTAGGTCTTGCAGTACTAGGCTACGTCCGCGATTGTCTCCTTTGTTATTGTCACTTCCACCACCATTCTGCTTGTGGCTTTTTGTCCTCATGGCCTTCACTGTTTGATATTTTTATGGCTATGGCCGTAACTATAGTCTCTTGACTTTTGAGAAGGCTTCTTCATGGCCGAAACTTAGTAAACCCCAGAGGGAACGTCGGTTCCATACAAGGTGTGCCTTCTTCATTAACCAGCCAGTCAATCTTTATTAACCGGCCGGGCTAACCAAGAACTGAGCCAACCCCCGTCAGTTCAACTTTCAGTTGTTTTCCGGGAGGTCGAGACAGGGAGAGCAGCCAGAGTAATTTAGAATATTTCTAAACAGATGGACGGGCTGCATTGGTAGGTTCACTGAGTCATAGATCGGAAGTAACATATGTAAACACCGACTCCCCCAACAAATGGGCTCGGTAAAACGTTAAACCCCAAATCACCAATGTTGGCTCCCCTAATCTGGGCTGATTTCATGAACAGGCCTACTTTCTTCTCAGCTAGGTTTTGCGGTTTCGAGTGAAAAATCAAGGGGAAGATCCTAATTACAGAAATGAAGCGTCCAATTTTCCCAAAGCGTGGGTGCGAGATATTGTGCTTCTATAGACTGGTTAATATCCAGTGGGGGAACGGGATTTAGGTGCGGTTGAGTGTTTAGATCAGCTAAATAAGAGCAGGTTTTGTTGGATTGGAATGGATTCTGCTTAGGCCTCACCTGTTTCTGGGTGGGTGTGGTCGGGTTTGGGCCTTGCTGATCCACGCAAGGCAACAGCAGCTTTGCCCAAGAGATCCAAGGGACTGAGAATCACGACTTAATCCAGTAAATCTTGGAGAGTTGTCCTTAAAATTTTGAAATACCAAAGGCCAAAAGGTTTAGGCTGAGACTCCCGGAGAATCAGCAGAAGCTCCATAGGATTCTCTTGTTCTGACGATCCTCTTCCATAACCAAGAAGCAGGGGCGGCAGAGTAATAGAGATGGGTGTTCGCAATGTACTTACTGAAAGTCAGATGATCCGAGGAGGGAAGTGTATTAGACCTAACAAAAGCATTAACGAAAACTTGCTGGGTTTCTTTTTGCAGAAAATGAGGGAGCATCTTCGATAACTGATGTATTGAAGAGTTGATTTTATCGCAGACATCAAGACGGCATAATGAACACTAAAAAAAAGATTCAGATATTTTCAGTTAACCTATCTCTCAAAGCTCTACATGAAAGTCCCAAATGTTTTTGATAGAATGACATAACAATTTGATGTCATCTCATGATTACAGTAAATGACACCCGTGGAAGTATAGAATAGCTTGCAAGCATCTGAATTTACATTCTTGGTAAAATCCAACATTATCCTGGAATCCTTTATCATCAACGAAACAAACAAATCCATATCCTGTCCCAGCTCGATGGTATTCACATTGCTCATATTTTGCTACCTGAGTCTAAATTGCTTAAATAAACTGTAAAGGATAATCTGACACCTACCGTTCATCCACGGTCTAGTAGTGATGCAACCTTGACATCTCATAGACCATTCATAAATTGGCAAATTCCTCTGCCACCAGCTTGAACAGAAATACGAAGACAGCAAAGAAACTGGAAATTATGGAGTTGTATCCATGGGATAGCAACCAAGTATGCGAAGGAATGTTGCGAATTCCTGCAAAAGAAGTAACAATGTAATGCAAAAATCAGAAGAAGGATAGTCCAAGAACAATAGTATGCTTGCATCAAAGAATGATAATGGTGCATCGTCAATGTGTAAAATCATTATGCATGGGCATAACAAAATGATCTTATACCCTGAAAAATGGCAAGACAGCAGCGTTGGACTGTGCATGGGTCAGCGATATTAAGAGACATTACAGAATTAGCGTTGACCTTGTGACACTCATCTGCTTAAGCAAACCAACAACTAGTAATGGGGGGAAAGGATCTTTAAATAAAATGTTTGAAAAGGATTATACATTCAAAGATATTTAGAAACATTATCAACTGGAGAGTGGTAAGAAGAAACTCTTTGGACATGGCCAAAATGATGTGTCTGTTATCTTAATGCAGAGAACAGTTGACATCATTTCCCAAATTATGCAATGCAATCTCTGTTCACAAAAAAAGACACAGAACAAAGGGTAAGCATTACTTTCTAGTGAAAGTCAAGAGTAGGACAGATTGGGCATATTCATGCAGCATCTTGCGCACAAGAGATAAAAAAGGATGGCAAAATTGAAAGAAGATGCAGAAGCCCAAGCTTATATTGGCAGCGGGTGGAGTGTATATGTAACAGAATATAAAAACACATACAAATGCACATATATAACTGCACAATGTACGTACAACACTCTCTCTTTCACAAGCACACACACACAGATTGCAGTTTTGAGAAACATTCTCCCTAAAAACTTCATTATTGAATTGGAGAATGCTAAAAGGTTTAAAGCAATTCACTCATTAGGCCTTATGAGGAAGTTCATACAAGGAGAAGAAAGAAGCACTATTAGAAAGTATAATCTGCATAGTGGAGAGTCATAAAGGAAAAACCTGCAAATGTCCTAAAGCAGTTTGTGCACGGGGCTCTGCCATAGAAGCCTCAAAGTCAATGTAGAAAAGGTAGTCAAAGTATCTGCAGCCACAGGTGATCTAATCAGAAAACAAAGGCAATCCTATTCTCCATCCATATATTTAAAAATAATAATAAATAATTTCATAATTTTTAGTTAAGAAAAAGCATTCTTAAAGCTATTCAAAGGTGTTCCATCATTCACTTCATACAGAAGCATAAAAGAAAACAGTACGAAGGGGGAAAAGGTCATGCAAACACGTGAAGCGCAGCATCTTTTACTTCATTAGAGACAGGCATACTTTTTCTCCATGATTCAATTCAAATCAGCTTTTATCTTTTTATAGGAAAGTACTGATGATGGTTTATGTTGGAAGAAGCACAACCAAAAGTTAACTCAGAAAAAAGGACCATCATTTAGATAAGGGATCGACATAGGAGCAACCCTGAGATATTATTTGTTAGACTCTATTACTTCAGATATAAGGCATAATTGTAGGAAAACAGATCCAGATGTTTGGTACTAAAGATGAGCTGGTCCTAGAATATCTCGCAGCATCAAATATCCTGATTTGGAGAGGGCCAAAACAATAACAGCTTGAGATGAGACTAAATTAAAAGTTAAACGCACTCACAAAATAATATTACTGATTAAGAGTTTTTTCACAACGTGGGATTGGTGCCTTTACCATACCTATCTGAGATTTCAAAGCTAACTGCATTAATAATCTTTTATGAACTTGCTCCAATATACGGTTATTGGTAATGAAAAACCAACAGATAACATATATTTTTGAATACAACACCTGATACCTATCTGGTCCAAAGAAGTGACGAAGAAGAACTCACTTGGCACTCCCAGTGTTGGAGTCATCAACTACTCTAAGTGGACGATTTCTCTGTGGCCGACTTTCAATCTGAAATTGAATAGGAATAAATTTTCATCTGAAAAGATCTTTCTAGAAAGCAATAGGCTCTTTAAACAAAACCCTTTTCCCACATGCCTTTGTCAAATTTATGTCCCTCAGTGCAAATACTGCCAAGGCTTTAAACAAAACTCCAGGGCCTTCATCCAAAGTGAATACAATGCTTGTCTGAAATAAGGATGATAATAGTCAACATTGAAAATTCTTTAGCAAACATATATAAAAAAAAAAAAACTCTGAGAATAAATCTCACCTTAAAGGCCCTATTAGTTCTTGGAATTATTGGGTCCCTTGCAAGTACCAGATAACGAGTAACTGTATTAGAGTCATCCTGTGTAAACCAAGGAATCAAACAAGTACCATACGTTTCAATGGACAATTCTGAAAATATCATCTTTTAGCTCAAATAAAAAAGACCACTGCAAGAGTAAATGGTGTCAAGAAATTCACATACTTAAGGTAGCTTAGGAATTCTGGATTAACAATATATGGATATTAAAAACAAAAAACACGATTGAAGGAGGGTTCATGATTATAATGACACTGGGAATTTTCAGAAAGGTTGTTCAACAATTAAATTCATGGTTCAGACATTATACTCTTTGAGAGATATGCGACCTCTATGTGGATCCCAATTTACACTTATTGGCTTCAAAAGAGCTAATGGTTACTAGCAACTTATAAAAGAATTTTAAAATCTTTAAATGTTAGCCCCACGTACATGGGCCTTAAACAGAAAAGATGAAGTTACATTTTTGGTCCTCCAACTTGCAAGCTGTCTCTACTTTGTCCCCAGTTTTCTAACTATAGCAATGTTGGAGTGCAGCTCCTTATATTGTCTCACCAAACCAGCCATGTGACTGAAGTTGTGCATGTGGCTAGCCTACATGCAATGGCATGGCCATGTCAACTAAAAAACTTTCAAATATTATCTTTCTTTAACTGTTAAAAGAAAAACTCACACCGGCCTTCTTTTCACTAAGTAAAAAATTGTTTGGGTAAGTGTGCCACTAAATATTATATATTCCAGTTAGTTGTGCAGGCGATAATCCCCAGAGAAAATTTGTTGCATTCACTCCAAGGATCATCATGGACAAGTTTAAGACCTACTAACTGGAACACATAAATAGTCTCCAACTTTCTCATTCAATCCAAAGATTACATGCTACGCCCAGACCCAGTAGGTTTAGTGCAAAAGAAAACCACTGCCTAGGTACCTTTAAGATTCTCCATATAGATGTTGGCTAAATCCCAAACATGATTTAGCTATAGATGGTTATTTCTTAATTGTATTGTAGGAAGCCTCCCTCTCTCTTCTTGTCCCCTTCTCTTTTTCATGCTTCCACTTTTGCTTAATCTTTCAGACCAGAAATCACCTAAAGACCCCTCCATCACTAGATGCAAAACCCACTCAAAGTACCCATAACCCAAAAACTGGTTATAAAGCATAACCAATTTTTAAACCTCACAGTAATTGCACCACCCACAATCAAGTTGTTGCAGAGCTATCAAACTCACCCATGTAACTCAGAACACAAACCCAAAGTACCTATCCACTGATCATTCCTTGAATGGCTAACCTCACTAGATTGATAGCCAGTCCTCCTTTGCACCAAGAAAAATGAAACCAGACTTTTGGAAATGATCAAGACAAGCTGATGATTTTGGGTTGGTAGAATGACTGTGTCATTTTAGGTGAGTTTTAAGTGTGGGTTGTGACCGTCATGTCATGAAGAATGGGGCGGGGGTTTCATGTGTTAAGATTTGAAGGAAAATGGAGAGGGAGAACAAAAGAACCCCAAGTTTGGCATATATAACAAGAGAAGGGTTTTAGTTTACACGTTACCTGTATATGGAAAAATATATGAGGAGCACAGATATGATAAACATGTCAACAATTTTAGCATGTGACTGACTTTAGGAACTCACTTTCAATAGACGTGAGCATGCAAACAAAATTGAAGCAAAAGAATGGAGGATGATACTGCTGCAGGTGCACGAATAAAGTAGCAACAGAAATGTTAATTAAAATCGGAGAATAGGGGTACAAAATGAAAGAAACTATGGTTGAAAATTTTAGCAAGTTCAATCCATCAAAAGACTTCAGTACTGTTGCCACCGCAGGAGCATTTCCTGCGTCATTACTACACCTCAAGCAGCAACAACATTAGAGTCACTCTTTCACCGTTTCACAAAATGGTAAATATTGCCTTTAGTATTACACTTATCAACAGCACTGTCACCTACTGTCTCTTGCAATAAACCATTTATTGGTTTGTTGCTGGCGGCAAATGTAGACTAATACAGTTTGAAAAGGTTTTGGACGATGATTAACCAAAGTGGCGTGAGACAATTCCCAGTTGAGGCTAAGTCATAACCCAGTTGAGAGTTTGTTCCCTATGTAAGCTACAGACCACCCAAAAAACAAAAGGTAAAGTTCAAAACTAAGAAATCAATCTTGTATCAAATGGATCCTCAGGTTCACCAATCACTGATAGTTGTAGAACCACAAAGCCTAAGCTACATGCAATAGTGCCTAAACAAATTCTACTGTATGAGTAAGAATCCCTCCATTACATAATAGATATATGATCTATGGAATATTATTTGAGAGCAAAGTTTTGTGCGGTAAACTTTCCTATATGATAGAAAAGAATGGGAGGTATTTACCTGGATTTGTTCTTCAAGTATGTTAAGCCCATAGATTTCTGCAGCTCGAACACTTGCAATAACACCAGCATCCCTCAGGCCGTTTGAGGCTACATACTAACCCAAAATTAAGTGAATCAAATTAATCATTCAATGGCATGATCTAGAAGAAACTGTTACACTAAAGACATCAATCAATCACCTGAGCAGCCTCAGCTGGATCATCTATATTCTCTCTAGCAACACCTAAGTTACTGAGGAGAATATCACTTAAGGAAAGTGCCTGCAAACATGACTAGTTTCAACTATAAATGATGAGAGGTGAAACATTTGGACTGCGTAGTTTGGATTACAGAAGAGTATGCCTAACATTAATCAGTATGGGAAAACATGCTCTCCTCACCGCACAGAGAGAGAGAGAAAGGGGAAGAGAGAGGTATTGAAATGTTGACCTGTGGGTGGCTAAGAACACGTTTCAACTGTTCTATTCTGACGCCTGGCAGAGCTAGAAGACAGAGATTAACAGCCAACTTCACCTCACCTACAATGTGAAGCCTATGACGAAGGAGTAAGTCATAATTGCGATGGATGCTTCCACCTGAAGAGTTCTCAATTGGAAGAACAGCTTTATCAACCAGCCAAAGTTCAACAGCCTGCAAATGAAGCACAACAATGAACATAGCAAGGCTTAGTCTGAACTCTCATTAGAAAGTATAAGCACTAGCTCTGTTTTAGTCTTAACACTAGCATAAAAGTTCCACATGGTATTTAAGCATGCTTAAAGACGTTGAATTCACATCTCTTGGGAAGTAATGTTGTGTTTCTAGAAATGTAACAAGAAAAGATTGAGGATTGGGCTTCTTTTTGATGTCCTAATCTCAGCCTACTGGAGAATTACAACATGTAATACTAAACCTTAAATGCATCTTCAAACTCATTACAAGGAACAGTTTCACATTTAGGGTAGGCTTTTAGTGCAGCATCCTCGCTGTATGACCCCAGCAACCCCTGCACAATACATGCAACCGCATAAGGAATAGCAATATACTCAATCTTTAGCAGCTAGGAACATTGAACCTATTGATTGGGCTTACAAATTATTGACTACTAAATATACACCCTACCTTGAATGATACTCGCACCTTTGAACCACCATCAGGACTAGCAGAAAGATCAGATACAGATAATGGTTCTGCACTTGTCAACATACATAATAACAGTTGCACAAAGTTAGCAAGCGTCAAACTAAAGCTTGTCACAGATGAGACGTCTTTCACATAAACTACTGCATGCTCATCCAGTTCCCAATTTAACAAGCAAAAGAGAAATAAAAAATGTATTATTACAAATATTTCATCTATATTAGAGCCGCTTTTTCAAAAAGCTAGAATTCATCTTCATTGATGGAAACTTCTTTCCACTCGTTGCTATTATCATTTCAGTGAAAGATCTCTCTTCTTTCAGACGAAAACCAACTTTTGCAGCAGGGCTCTAGTGCTCTAACTACTTTCTGAGCTACTCCTTTGGAACTCATAAATCCTCTTTTCTGTAAATAACATGAAAAAGTCACATCCTCATCGAGACTGAAAGATAACAAAAAGGAGAGGATAGCTGTTCTCTATTTTGCCACAGTGATTTTCGACATTCTAAATCACTTGATCTGGATAGTAAGTTCTAAAATTCTAGTCTAACTGTTCATGCACACTAAAACGAATTACTGAGTGAATAACACAATTTATCTGCATAAACTTCTTAAGAATGCTCAATCCATCAAGGCTGGTAACCACTGTGCCCCAAATGCTGGTAAAAAAATCCAGTTTTACAAGGCAAAATATTGAGTGCATTGCAAGGATGGTCAAACCTATTTCTTCAGCAAGTTTCCCATATAATTAAGCTTACTTCATCACAATATGAATAATTCAAAATATTCTTGATTCACATACAAACCAAAACTTCAAAGAAATATCCTGCTTTTGAAAGAGTTCAAGTAAGAATATTGACATCATTCATATGAAATGAAATGGAATTCATTAGATCAATTGCTATCAGATAACCCACTTGGCAAAGGGCTCAAAGCTTTCTGCAACCTCCTTGAAACATGGTTCTCCGTCTGATCAACTACTCGTTGCAACTTCATTCCCTGCTTGGACTTGTCATCGTCTTCCACAGACCACATTGAACGGCAAGTTGAAAAGCCGGAACACCCGCCAAAACGCATCCACTTGAACACTTTGTCTGACTCATTTATCCAATTCAATGAACACCCTGATGGCTTAGACCCCAAATCTTTCCAACCCAATGGCGGATATCTGCACCCCCAGCCAACTACGGAGTCCAAAGCCATAAAACTTCAAAACCAATATGTTTCCTTCACAATGTTTGCTATATTCTAGGACCATGAGAAATGCTACTGGAAACAAGGAATGTCCGCGCGCTCCACACAAAGCAGGAAAAACCAAAACGAAACTTGCGTTCTAGAAACAAGAGTGTTGGTTGAAGACTTTTGTCTAACAGATGACAAGCACTGCGCGTGAAAATTAGGTGAACATATATTGTGCAACACGCTTCCTCCATCAGACTTGTTCAATCTTTGATTGTATCATCCTTTATAAATTCAGATAGGGACGTTACGACTTTGAGAATGAACTGCTTAAAACTTACCAGCCAAATCAAAATTTTCATATTTATAAACCCTGAGTCTGGAATAATGGACCTCGGATTGAGTAGCCGACCAACATACACAGTCCACGTGCGCGCACATCGTGCGGGGACCTTATCCCCGAGACAGCGGACACAGGCGCCCTGCGCCTTATCTTCGCAGGTAGCATGAATGGAGGATAAGTTGATGCGTCGTACTTCACAAGCGTTTGGTTTTGTCATAATAAAATAACTAATAAGCGGCTTGATATTTAAATGCAATTTCAAATTGAGGAATTGTTGGTGGACAGGGTTTGCTATTTACTTCTTGTTGGTGCATACTTGTCGAGATTAAGATTATAATAATTTAAATTAGTGATCGATAATGATATATTGAAAATTTTAATGTGTAATTGGTTAATCACTTGTTGAGAAGGGGCCGGAGCCGTCCTCTTAGTCTTAATTCAACACTTGTGTGTGAGTTTATTTATATATATTAAAAAATTTAAGATTTAATTGAAAATTAAAATTGAAACAATTACATTTTGTGTTTTTAGATAATACATGAAGACGATAATAAATGGTAAACTCTTATATGGTGTTCCATGACATTGATAGATGGTGTTTCATATATACATAGGCCTCGCCATATTTATGGTTAAATTAAAATTTATAACATGGTGAAAAAGTAACATATATGTTATGAAACATCTTGGTTCGTAAAATAAAGGAAAGGTCCTTTCACATATCAAATTAGATCAGTCTAGATAATTCATAATGCAAAATAACAGAATATTTACACGTACAATGTTAAATTTTTTTATCTATCATGAGGTCATGGGAGCAATTTTTTTGTCACACCTAAAACATTACAAGTTTTATCAATCAAGTGGTCCTGTTAGCCACTTTTCTGTTGCACCTAAAACATAACAAGATTAATGAATGACGATGTGTTTCTTGCAGAATTTGACCAACCAAACCGATGATGTTACATATAACAATATAGAACCATCTGACATTATCCTATCACCTACTTCATTTATAGATTTCTAATACAGTCAAACTATTGATAATATTTGCTCTTAGTTATTAGTATCCAATTTCCTGAAGTACGGGGACGACCATAAGAGCGATGTGCGAATGCTATATATTTGGTGCTCTTTGCTGACTTAGCGATATTCCCATTATGGGTAAATGCACGTTGGGACAATTCCGGGACTTTCTTGTTTTACCATGTACAAAAAATCCGATGAACTGATCATGTTTGTACTCGCAGGTCTGTTCTGGGGACCTGTTTTAGTTCATTATGGAGGTAACAACAAAAGACATTTTCTATATGTCTCAAGAAGGGTATCTTTGATGCGAATATACACTGCTGATTTTAGTACCTGGATGGAGGAAACAAAGATGAGATCGTGGGAAGTAGGGATCTGTCATTTGTGTACTGTTGGCACCTTTTGAGCCCCTACCTAACACACTACGTTGTCCATGAGAAGGAATCCGTGGAATCGGTCATGGGGAGACCGAAGGAAATGATTGAAGGGCACTTGGATGGAAAACGCCGTGTGAGAACTCAAACATGCTTCGTGGAGTTGCTTCGAACAACGGTGTCATTTTCAAAACTTGTTTGGTGGAGTCGCCTCGTGCAAGGACGTCAGTTTCTTGGTGGTAGTTGAAAACTTTTATTATATCTAAAAAGAATGATCGGTGTTTGATTGCCTTTTCTTGCGGGCTCTGATTGTGGTTGGAGCTTGTTTTAAAAGCAGGCATGTTATCTATTTGTTTGTAATTTTAAGGCAATGAGGAGGATGAGAAAACAGAAAACAAAAAGATAGAGACGCAACCAAAAATTTGTCTTTTTTATAAAATAAAAAAAAAACTATTTTAGTGTTTTTTTCTTCACTATTTATACAATTAAATCAATGGCCTATCCTATCACTACAAGTAATTATTTCTTATCATCTCGGTAGGTTGTGCAGAGGTCATTCCCATTCTAGTATGGATTGTAGACAACTTGGGGGTCAGGCATTCAGCCAGCCCCCAGTTTTGTTCATTACTGTGGGCAGGCTGAGAATACCCCAATACCATGATTTCTACTCCCTCCTCTACTAGTAATCCAAGTGGGGTTGTTAGGTGAACCAAAAGTCACCCAATACCATGATTTCTAAAAGCTTGCGAGGACTTCATATGCAGTGTCTCAATTTGGAACAAGGCTTTCTGCAATAGTAGTAGGAAATAATCCTTGGTTTCGGCTGCTAAATCTAGCAATAGCAACCACAATGATTTTCTCTTTAAAATCATCTTGAAAGAACAAATATATTATTTATTCAAAATTTCAAACAAATTTTCGAACATAATTTAACAATACAGGACAATCCACAATATTTTAACAAGCATTCTTGTGGTCAATATGGCTGCGAGCTAAGTGTTGGGGTAATACATCCCCTTCACACCCCAATGGGCTGCGGGTCTTCTTTTTCCCTCTACTTGTGTTGGGGTAATACATGCCCTTCACATCACAACGGGATGCGGGTCTCCTCGTTTTCCCTTTACTTAAGAAATTCATCAAGAGACAAGAATCAACATATTTAGTTCTTCAACAGTAGTCTTCCTGGCATCCCAATCATCTAGATGACATGCTTAGATTTTCTTTATCTTGCTCACCATTTGGGTAGGTCATTCCTAGCAACTCAGGTTTAAAAACTATCTTGGTCAATCTAGAAAACATCCCACTAACAATTTCTAAAGGTCTTATCTTGTTTAATTCATAGTCATGAACCAATATAACTATCTTGAATGTTTCAATTTTCTGGATCCTTTATGAATCACAATCTTGATTGTTTCTAGTTCAAGTCTTTTTTGAAGTTTCACATGAAAAACTTTGTTATACTTATCCAGATCACAATAAAGTATGGTTATTGTTTTATAATTCTAATTCATAGCCTTAGTTTCCATATCAAACCAATTTTTCTTGCCATTGGTAAGAACCTTAATCCCTTTCAATATAAGTTTTCAAATATCAAGGTCTTAGCCAATAATGAATATTTTCTTTATGGAGTTCTAATGTCCATGATATCCCCCATCAAGTTGTAGAGGTTATCTTAGGCAACAAAGGTGGACGCATTGGTTGCCATGATTTTCTTAAGGTTGTTAAACCATTAAAGATAATTTCATAAAGCATGCCCCAATATTGCTTATTGGATGTTTTGGCAATCTAAGAAAGGTAACTGGAATGGGTCTCGAAAAATATTCATGTTAGGGCTCCTTTGAAAACATTTTGAGGGATACGGTTAAAGTAATTTTGGCTATTTCAAATTTAGAGTTTCAGAGGTGGTAATGATATTAAATTCAATAAATAATGTATAAATAGTAAAAAAGAGTAAGTGAAATCAACATAAGATTTTAATGATTTCGTCCAAATAATGTTAACACCCACATCTATTTTCCTCCCTCTTAATTGAAAGTGGTTTTCACTGCCTCATACATAAATATGATGACTATGATAGTGTAGCTCTTAAACAATACATGGTATAAACTTGGAAATTGAAACCAAATACACAATATTTAGATAAATGAATTTTTGTCTCTTCCAAATTGTCACCTGTGTAAAATTTCTTCCACAATTTGTATGCTTATCAACTAGCCATTTGGAGATGTAGAGACTAATGTTCAATTTGCAATGGAAGGATAGCACAAGTAAAGATAGCAATATATCACAATAAAGATCACAGTTCCACTTAATTTGTTGAAACCCTAACCCTACGCACAAATGAGTACGGTATGCTTGAAATATCAAATGTAAGAGAAAACTTTTCTTAAGTTCAAATTATCTTTTCAACACATCCTTTTTTGCCAAAGGAAATTTTAAATGCAAGATAAAAATATGAGTTCTAGTGTTATTTTTTATTGAATTCAATGCTTATAAAAGTGAAATTTCATTCAACAAGATGAATTTTTCTATCTTCAAAATGATTACCTTTATGAAATTCTACCAAAACTTGTATGCCTATTAACTAGCTATTTAGAGCTATTAAGACTACTTTACAATTCGCAGGTGTAATAACAATGCTTTGAATTCAACGCAAAAGGCTAACCTATTATGTAAAGTCACCAACCCTTTATATTTCCAAAATCACCCACTTACACTTCTAATATGGGATAAGGTCCTCCATCCTTAGAGTGTTCCTTCTTGGAACATGAAACTTCCCTTCCTACCCATTTTGAGTGTTAGGTTGGCACTAGAAATGGATTAGGCATCTACTTTGGTACCATTTTACCGAGCCCCTTATATGCTCAAGATAACTCATTTTCCCTTCTAATGTAGAATAAGGTCCTCCCTCCTTAGAGTGTTCCTTCTAGAAACATGCACTTAGGTTGGAAACTAATCCAAACTTTTTATTTTTGTCAATTTTTTTTTTCCTTCTTTTAAGGTGGAATTTTTAAACTTGTATTAATAGAATCTGAAGTATAAAAGCATATAAGCATACCTCAGTATTACAAACCTTATTACAATTATGAAAATATAGATTTTGGAATCTTTCAAATTTCACTTAAAATGACACTTTCTTAGGGAGGATTATATATATATATATTATCTCTTATTTAATTTTCCTTACTTTTGCCAATAAGATTGGCATATATATTAATTTTGTTCTAAAAATATCTTTTAGTATGTTTAACTTATTTATAATAAATGCAAGTTAATAAAGATACCTTAACAAGTTTAGTAACTAAATTCTTTCTTTTAGTTACTTTAATAATCCATTACATTCTACATTTCATCTTCTAATATGGTGTTGAATTTTATTCTAAGTGAGAATATTTCTCCAAATCATCTATTTCATGCACATTCAAATTAGAAATGAGGTCTATTTTCTATGTAGGACTAACAAAAATCATAATATATGTTGATGAAGGTAATTAGTGAATAATTTATATTATTAGGAATAACCAATCTCTACGTATTAGTCATCCAATGAAATTGACATTTTCTATTGATCTTCTGGTGTATAGGTTATGTTTAGCTTGATTTAACAATATATAATAAGTAAATAAGTCCACAATCACACCATTGTGTGGTTTGGTCCAAATTTTATTTTGATACATATATGGACTTTCTCTAAACCATCTAGTTAAGGTTCCTTTTTACTACTAACAACTTAAGGCTAAACAATTTCTTATGAAACCAAACAACTTTTCACCTAATGAAAAAGTTTTGCACACCTATGTCTATAATATGAACACAAACTTGTACAAGCTTCTAATAAGAATGATTTTCATATAAACACCAAATCCAAGAGTTTCCCTAAAATTTTCAAATTAGGATTACTTTATCAAACCCTAAAAATTCAATCAAGCCAATAAAAATATATATCAAAGTATAATATTCTTGATTTACAACAATAATAACATGCATAATGCCTAAGTTAGAAAATGTACAAGTTGAGCTCGCATATAAATTTTAGCAATGTGAATAATACATGTTGCAACCTTCACTTGAATAAAATGATAATCAATTTCAATATATTTGGATTTTTCATAAAGCATAAGATTGGTAGCAATCTTCATAACTCATTATTACAATAAAGTCTCACATATCTTTGTGTCATCACTAGTAAATCCTTAGAAAGTTCAAGCAATTAGATAATTTCACAAATCATTGATGCAATTACATGATACTTTGACTTTGTAGAAGATTGAGAAATTGAAGTTTAGTTCTTGCATTTCTAGAAGATTAAGGATTTATCAAATTTAACGTAAAACCCTATTGTTAAACACCTCCCTATAGGACAAGATCCATATATGGCATCACAAAAAGCTAGTAATTCAAGTTTGCTATCTAACATCATCAATACTCCTTGTTCAAGTGATCTTTTGACACACTTGACAACTTCAAGGGGAGATTCATTTAGTGCATGCTTGAACTAGTGCAATGATCAAACCAAAAAGTTGATATAAGGTTTGGTTATGGTGAGATAAATGAACCTTCCTACTAACTATTGATGGCTAGTAATATCCCTTAGAGGTGCATCTCCCTTTCTTTGCAAGAATTTACCATAATCTTTGCTAGTAAACTTGAGGTTTTGCTTCATAGGAGTTTTAGTGGATTTGCATCCAAAAAGTCCACATTTTGAGATTAATACCAAGGCATATTTCCACTGATTTATAACAATTCTAGGTTTGGAGGACACCATCTTGACTCTTATAAACTTAGAGCATTAGTACTTTTTGAAGTTTCTAATACCTTGTTCATTTCCTCTTGTAGTAATTATGTTGTCATCATAAAGAAAGACAATGATCATGTTGCCAACATAAATAAAGACAATGAGAGGGCTTTCACCTATATTCTTCAAAAAGAGCAACTATTCATGAAGTAAGTGTTGAAAACCAATCTTAAGGAAAGCTTCAATGAATTTGGTGTACCATTATATGCATGATTGTTTTAGGCCATGTAATGATTTCTTCAATTTGTATTCCTTACTTCTTCCGTTATGCTGAAGGCCTTCAAGAAGCGTCATCTAAATCTCAGTGTTGAAATCACCTTGGAAGAAAGTATTATGTATATCTATTTAGCGTAAATTCTAATTATGACTTGTACCCAAGGTTGTAGGTATTCAAACAATTACCATATTCCCTACTAGCATGAAACAATAATCAATCCATTATGCTAATTGTACTTCTTTTCTATGATTTGCACCTTATAGAGCTCAATGCTCTCATTTTCCTTGGACTTGATCTTATACATCTATCTACACCCAATGAGCTTTCTTTTACAAGTATAGAAACCAATTCCCACATACCATTTGATTTTAAGGCTCAAATCTCCTTAGTCGTGAAATCTTATCATTTAGGATTTCAGACTACTTCTTGGTAAAAGGATGCTCAACAATCACAAAAATGGATAAGACAAAATGATAATGAGATTTGGAAAGTCAATGGTATGATAAAACATGATAAATGGAATGCACAGTATGTGATTGGACAAATGAGGGGATAATGGGTGTATCAACATTAGAACAACATAAATCATGAGTCCCAATGGGAGTTTTAAAGGTCTCACTTGGTTGTCAAGCTAATGTGGATTGTAGCTATGTGATAAAAGCTATAATAGTCAAGACATTAACTGAAGTGGAATTAGAAGTTGAACCAATGGCTGGCACCAAGGGCAATGAAACAAGATCTTGTCCAACAATGTCAAACCCTTTCGAACAATTAATAAAGAATTTGTCACTCTCCAAGCCATACAATTTGTAACATTTTCAAAACAAAAGGGCATCCCATAAAATGTAGCAATAACTCTATGTCCAAACTTATTCCTTTGGGTCAAGTTGGTAGTATAGCATAAGCACCCAAAAATATGTAGATGACTAAGGGATGGGGTTTTGCCAAAATATTTTTCAAAAGAAGTTTTTCCACAAAGTAATAAAGCATATGTGCAGCTTATCAAATATATAGCATGAGCAAACAATCATTCCAAAATCAAATGAGGCAATGTGCTTAAAATTTTAATGCCCTTCAAACATTAAATAAATGGTGGTGTTTTTGCTCAACCCCTACTTATCAAATATGTAGCAATGAGCAAATAGTCACTCCAAAATCAAATGAGGCAATGTGCCTAAAATTAGAATGCCCTTGAAACATTAAATAAATGGTGGTGTTTTTGCTCAACCCCTACTCTGTTATAAGATGTAAGGTTAAGAACTATTATGAATGATACCTTAAGATTCCAAAAGAGAGACCCATGCAAATTCAAACAAATCTTGTGCATTATTAGCTTGAATACTAAATTGTGTGTGTTTCATGGCAAAAAAGGTTTTAATATGATAAATAGTTTTGGTTTTATTTTTCATGAGGAAAATTCATATCTCACATGAAAAATCATTATCAACTATGATAAGATAATATCTTGCACTAGAGTGTGAAGGGGTTTTATAAGGCCCATAAATATCTATATGAATTAAGTCAAAAATTATTTGAATTACTATGGTGCTAGATGGAGAAGATACTCATGCCTATTTTGCTAATGGACAATCTTATAATGTTAAACATGGGTGCCCCAGCCATCTATGCCAAATATTACTATCAATCAAAATAGAAGTTTTGCTACAAAAAAATTTCATCTTCAAAGATATAAAATTGTCTATTTTAGAGTTTCAACGGCCATCAAAGTCAAACATAAGCTTGTCACTATCTCAGTCCATAGGTTTTGAAAAAGGCAAAACTTTGAAAGTAATATGATTACACAAGCCTTGTCCTAGTTATACTTCATGGTAGATAAAAGATTAACAATAAAGGCAAGTGCATATAAAATAACATACAAGTAATATCTATTCTGAATAATCACAAAGCCAATGTGGGTGATAAGTATTCTATGACCATTTGACAATCTAATAGTCATATATTAATAAATGCATAAACAAGGAGATATCAAATAGTTAAAATTTTCCATAATTGTGGTCACTGACTTTAAAGTCTATAATCCAATGCTAAAGAAATCTATGTTTAGGAAATATACCTAATACATGCATAGTCCCTTCATCCCATGTATGTAATGGCCTTAGTCTTCCCATTTAGCATGACCACAATCTTTTCATGCTACTCCTTAGTGAGTACATAGCCGAGGAGGACCCTTGGTCATTTAAAGTCAATGTGCTGTAGAGGACTTCTTATCATTCTATCCTTTCCTTCTTCTTCTTCTTTTTTTTTTTTTTTTTTTTTGTTTTTTGCAAGTAACCATGAAGATTGTAGCATTTCTCCTTTATGGCTCAAGATGTCACAATGCCAGCACTTAATGAACATGAAATAATCCTTTATCTTATGACCTCTTTTCTCATAGTGCTAACATGAATCTGGCGTAGTTCTGACGTTCATAGGAGTGTTAATTCCCTAATAGGCCCTTGCGATATTCTAATGTGGATCCATCAACCAATGCAAACTTATTTTTGCCAAGCAAGGCAAGCTTCATGTCCCTACAATAGAAGGAATAGTTTTGAGCCCCAGTCAAGTTTTTTGTAACAATAAGTACTCTGGCAGCTTCATTCAGGATTAAAACAGAACATCCGCTGGCCGAACCAAAGGAGCATTGTGATTATTTTAGTGAGCTCATGAACGACCCTTTTTGGGCTGGTGCCTTCTCATAGCTTCACTTTAGTCAGTGTCTCTACTTCAATGGTCTATTGTTGCGCTTGTATGCAATACCTTTGATGAAAGGCCTTAAAGTGTTAGGACTCCTCAAAAACTTAAAAGAATTCCACATCAGATAGGCATGGAAAAATTGAAGACTTGGGATTCCATAAAAGCCAACTACAAGGATGGACTCTCACATAGGTTGGAAAACTAACCCTCAGGGATTGAAGGCTTATAAATGGGCCTTTGAGTTGTCAATGAATAAATGTAGACAGAACCTAAAGCTTTTGTAATGTTAATAACTAATTATTGGGTTATTTGAAATGTATGACAAAGCTAAAGTCATAAGAATTTCTCAGATTTTTTTATTCAAAACAGTGAAGTTGTAAATGAAATATCAGTGGAGAGATGGGGGATGTAGGATATTGTTGGCTTGAACCTCCATAAAATTTGTTGTGTCAGTGTGTGTAGGTTTGTGTGATTTGATCCTTTGTAGAGAAATTGTGTGAAAATTCCTAACAAGGAGGTGGCAAATGTGAAGGAAGCCCGAATTATTGACTACACTAGGAGAGGCAAAATGTAACCTAGATCGAGCAAAGAGGCACAAAGAAAATGTTGCCAATAAAAAATAGTCTAGCAAGTCGAGGCCTTGCAAGTCACAGAAGACACACCGCAAATCACGCAAGAGAACTTACAACTCACAACTCACAACACACAGTGAAGAATAACATAGACAGAACAAAATCCACCCGCAAATCAGAGGAACCAAACTCTATAAAGCATACCAATCTCAGACAGAAGCGGCCGATTTGGGAAGCAAAGTTGATAGTGATTAAAAAAGTTAGAAATCATTCCCACGTTGATACCATGCTAAAACATGAGATTTTTGATGAACCTGTGAATATACCATATATGAATCTCATGTAAAAATGTACACAGTTTCTATATAAACACCGGCATTGCTCCAAACTATACATTTTCTTTGTACAAGACAAACTAGGGTTACAACAAGAATGGACCAACATAATTCAACGGTTTGTCACGGGAAATTTTAATTGTAGAGTCAAAATAAGACTTTTAGTGTTGTCTTTTACTATATGCAAAATGGATAGATATGCGTCGTTGTGGCAGGTTCGCTGAATACACAACAACCAAGCATTGTTTTAGCAATAGTATCAAGATGCACAATCATGCATTGTTTTGATAGTATCAAGATGCGCAATTGTGCATTATTTTAACCATGATACCCTGCTGTCAAACGCATACGGAAAGATCATTTTGAGTAAGAAAACTCACTAGAAATGTACATGATAACATCATTTCAACTATAAAAAGACATTGAACCAAAGTGCGTGCAGAGGTGTCATTTTGACTTTTCATGAGCTGAAACGGACATAAAAACACATTGTTTTGAATTATGTGTCATGAGAAAAGATAGTTTTCAATAGATTTGACTAAAGAACCAATTTGATTTGGAGCAACATATCAAATCTGAACATGTATTTCAAGCATTCAAGCACGGTATTCTTTCACTGCACATAACAGGTCAATTCTCCTCAATATATGAGCTAATAGAAGAATGGTGAATTCGTTCAATAAATATTGCACAAAATGATGAATATTTCATCAACTTTTGCGCCACAACTTTTGAACATATGATGAGAATATATTATTTTAATTCTTCTTTCATCAAAGGATACTTTCATAAAATAAATCTTATAATATTTATATCTTTTGTATCCTTTATCATCGTTAAAACACAATCAATTTTCTTTTGAAGTATTGGGGTAGTACATCCTCTTACAAACTACTAATGTTGTGAGTTTCATACATGATCGGTGTCCCCTCTTAAACCTAGATTGTGATACAATAGAAGAAAAATTCATTTCCCCTTTAAACTACCTCGTACAAAGTGACATGTCTTTATGTAAGAAAAAATATTTCCAAATAGGATTTAAGCAATATGAGACAACCCACCCTATCCTCATCTCTTTTTTAGCCAACATGTTTTATAAGTTTCTTTTTCTTTTCTTTTTGGTAGGAACAGGGGAAGAGAATTTTGATGTCTCAAACCTTGACCTCTTTGGTTCCCCCTTGTTCCAACTGAGCCAAGTCGTATTAATGGTTTGTGGGTTTCAACAATGAGTGTAATACATCTTTTCGCTAACCATTATAGGTTACAAGCTTTGCGCACATGGGATGATATATGCTGAACGTAAATCCCAATACTAGACGAGAAAAAAAAAATTCCTTAAAAGTTAATTTGTAAGGAATAGATATACTTTTTATTTTAAAAATAATGCTTAACAAGAAATAAGTAATATAGGATAGCTCATACCATTTCTAACAATTTTTTCTTGCTTCAAGACATTTATAGAGGATACTCTAATTAGGTCCTGGAAACCATCTAAAGCCTTATTGGGAGCCAATTTCTTGAGGCTCGGATTCGAATAGAGCTTGGGCTGGCCCATCGGCAGCAGAAGAAGATTTACCCACCATCAAGTTTAGTGCGAGAACGGAGGAAACAATTGAATGTCGGCAATGAAGAGGTTGTTAGGATTGTTGGCCTAACATTGGCCCCACTTTGAAAATGAGGATCTACTCTTATTTTGCATGATCTGTTGTCAAGAGTCAACAATATCAATATTTAGAACAGTGTTAACATTTGACTTTATACGAAGTTAGACCTATTAAGTTTAAAATTATTGACATTATTTGCGTATAGCAGTATGACATGCTCATTTAGAAACTAAAGAACTAGTAATTTAATCATTATGGGCAACTGGGTGAAAAGCATATTTTGGATAAGATATTTGTAATTCTCACAATAATTTGGAAGGAATTTCTTATCACATTGTCATAATTTAAGACCTCATTAAATGTGGGAAGTATTACCCCGATTCCTTAGGCACGCAAAGACAAGGAAGGCCATTGTAGGTCAACATTTGAACACGAGAATCAGATACGGAGACTCTAGAAGAACTCAACAGTTCAAGTAATTGTTAAATCTATGGACCAGCAAGCGACAGCTTGACCGAATGAAACATTTCTGGACCAAAAGACAAGAAAGCCAGTGTTTCTCGTGGTAGTGGCAAGCAAAACGGGGAGAGTTCAAATCACTATGATAGGCTTATAGGGGAACAAATAGGAGCAACCACCGTACCGTTAGGCAAAACAATAGTGTTACACTCAATGACAAGAGTCCAATACTCGAGAGCATCATGAAAATTTCTGCTTTAAAGGAAATAACGTAAAGGAAGAGCAAACCCATTTGAGTCGGTAGCAAGAGAATTTTCATGTTCCTTATCTTTAAGAATAAGTTGTCCATATTTTCCAAGCTTGATTTCTACGTATGTATGGTCGGGCCTAAGGGCATTGATTGAAGTAATTTTTCCAAGAAGGGATTTTTTAGAGTATATGCCTTTCTGAAAGTATGCAGATGTATCTTGTATGTACCATTCAACTCTTCCTTATACGTCTCTTTCATTGATAAAGCACCTTAATCATTAATTATTCTAAAACCCATTCATTGAATTAAGTAAGAAAGGTACCTTGGAATTCATAAGGATTTACTTTTTACGTATGACTCCACTCGATATATTGTCCGGAAATTACACTAGTGATATATAGAAATGGGAATCAGTCAGTTCAATACAAAAATGTGTAAACTATAAAACGAGTTAGAGTGGATTGTCCTAGCCCATAAATTATTCTAAAGGCCTTGACAGAAGAAATTTTTTGCAGAAGAGATGTCGTAGCCACCCAAAGCCATGAAAAGAGATGTTAGTATAGGCCTTAACACCATTGTAGATGGAGGGCTATGGGCTCCGCGGTGTTCCTCGTATGCCTCGTATAAGTTGCCAGCATCTTGATTTGTCATCGACATCCTCTGTAGTCTAAATTATGCTGTATTAGGTTTAGCGTCCAATCCAATTTCCATAAGGCATACTTGTCATGCGGAGAACCTTCCAATTTATATTCACACGCTTTGCTAGAAGTCATCGGATAGCACCTACTCACCTAACTTCAGAAACTTTTTTCATATTTTCGGTTATAGCTCCTGGACTTGCTTGGATATTTTGGAGCCATCTCACCCAAAAAGTTGGTTTAATGGGATCAAGTTTCCAGCTTGTTCATGATTGTGAATACCCTAATCAATATAGGCAACTACACGTGAGACATTTGGCATGTAGCTTCTTCTCCTTAGGATGCCAAATTGGGGGACCAGATTAATCTTATCTTGTCAATCAACAATCCCAAAACTAGGTCCAAGCACTTGAGGCTTTACGTAATGTAAAACCCAGCGTGATTAATTTTATTCCTGAGCCAGCTGAACAAATGCAGGTGTATACAGAAAAAGAATGCAACTTTATCCAATTTGAGAGACCACCACTTGTTGCTAATTAGTTCTAATCTCACTCTGACAAACAATGACCAATAACAATTAATCGTGCTGGCGGAACGTAAGAATTCTACAGTAGGGAGCCTTGTGCCGCCACACTCAATTGTTTATAGGCCCGTCAACTAAAACATCATCAGAAGAGAGCCAGAGTGGAAGCTCCTGGAAAGTCAGAAAAACTAGCTAGAATGAAAGATATGGTATGTAGCGAATGAAGCCAGGACAAAAGGTTGTGTAAAATCGGTCAAACTCATCCAAAATTGAGTCAAACAAGCTGAAAAATGAAGAGAAGGAGGGGATTAGGGCAGAGGAATAACGCCAACGATTCCGTAGATCGGGCCAAAATTGTGCCCATCCGTGCAATAGAAAAATAAATAGTCAAATTAGGATACGTACATATACACGGAAACTGTAGCTTCTCGGTGGTTTTGTTTTCTTTGCTTCCTTTTAGGCAGCAAACCATTTGGAGGCCAAAAGATATCCAGATCCCCGTGAGAAAGGCGATTCATCGAAGGAGTTTCTATAAAGCTCCCTTTAGAAGAAACTTGCGCTCCTCGAATTATGTGACCCACCTGTTGTATGTAGGGAAAACTCTCTCTCTCTCTCCCTTCCCTCTCTCTCTCTCCCTCTCTCTCTCTCTCTCTCTCTCTCTCTCGATAAAAGGAGCGACCTGCACAAGGAGCTTGAATTCAGATCGCTCTTGGTGGAAGATGTTGTATTAAAGAAAACTCTATACCCCTCTTTCTAAAAGGAGCGAGCCACGCGATGAGCTTGAGTTCAGATCGTTGTTGGCGGAAGACGAAGCGAGGAGGTCCAGAGATGGAAGGGTATCAAATATGGAACGAAGGTATTGGCGTGGCTCAATTTGAAGACATGGTTGAAAGAGAAATTAACCATGTGATTTGATTGAGCCGCGTCAATATCTCCTTTTGAGCCCTTCTCCATCCCTTGTCCAACAAAAATCTTGGTATGTGATTCCTTTTCTCCTCTTGTGGTTCTTCCTTCTTCTTCTTTTTTTTTCTTTTTCTTTTTTCTCTTCGTTTCCAATATCTTACTTGTTTTTCTACGTTCAGAAACGTCTATACGCACTACTTTATGTCCTTCATTTCTGTTTTACTGCGTCTAGTTATTTTCCTTCATCAAGATTTGCATACACATGCATGCATGCCTCTGAATTTAGATCCTTAGGATGAGTTTGAAAACTGGTGCTTCTGATCTCAATGGAAAAATAGTGGCCAAAAAGTTTGGGAGAATAAAGAATACTTGGGAAGTCATTAAATCGAAATTGATCATTCCGGTCTCCATCAAACAATTTTTTGGCCCTATCTACTAGTGGGTATTCCTGTCTTTTCAATCATCTCGACGTGCTAGAGGACCTTTACAATGTTCAAAAAGAACGGACTTGATATCATCTAAACCGCAGATCAACTCCTTTATTAGGGTTTAAAACTTCATTCCCTCTCGTGAGCCTGTAAAGAGATGAGATGGATAGAGGCAAGAGAGAGATTGAATTATTGTGCAATAACAGGTAAAAAAGCATTAAGTACCAAGAAATAAAAAAAGGTGTAAAAGCATGATGAAAAGAGTAGGTGAGAAGAGCGTATCAGGTCGGCCATAACCCCTCCTTACCACTAGCATTATTCTATTGTCCAACAAATCGAAACAAATCGATTAGAAAAGGAGAAAGAAAAAGAAAGAAGTAAGACAAAGACAAGAGTGCTTTAATGCAATGACAATCTGGTAGTTTAGGTTATCATTGCACCAAAAAATGGTTCATGAGCCTAACACAAAACCCACTTTGAAGGCAAAAGTTTGATTTGAGAAGAAGTTACAGCCCATGTTTGTTCACAGAGGTTCTATGAAAACTACACAAACAGGGGCAGTATGACAACTAAAGAAAAACCATCTTGGATATCCGAACGCAAAACCCACTTCCAAAAGCACAGGGTTTGATTTGAGAAGAAGCTATACTGCACTGCACTGCATGATTTGTAAGAAATGGTTCTCTAAAACCTTCACAAACCGGAAAAGTTAGGTGATAAATAAAATCACCTTGGCTAGTAATAACATGTGTATGTTGAAGTGGGCAATATGCCATAATATTTGTAGCTTTCATGAGCATCTCCAAACCAAGGGATCGGCGTGGAATCATACAATCATTGACTTACAACTTAGTGATCTAAAATATGTGCAAGTTTGAATTGTTCCACATACGATTTGTAGATGGAAGAGTAAAAGAAGAATAGAAACAGGAGAGGAACCAAAACAAGGATAAGGACTTAAGATAGAAGGGAAACAGACAGGGTAAATGAAGGACTTGTCTATCTTGTGGACCAGTAACCATAACTACGACGTGACTGGGTCCTTCTGCCCTTTTGCTTTCAGTTAGATTGTAAAATTATATTCGGGTGCCTATGGTCATGTAGTCCCTACCCAAGTACTCGCCTTGTGCTGTTGAAGAACAGCCGAACAAACAAAGACAAGTAGGATTTTCCTGGCCAAGAACGTTTAGTTTACCTTTTTTTTATTTTTAATTTTCTTTCTAAGTTAAGTAAAAGGGGTGTAAGAGTTTGAGAAGTGTTGAACATGAGACCTCAAGCCCCAGTAATTCCGGCCAAGCCAGTGAATGTTATCTAGTTTGTCCTGTCACTTGAGATACAAAGAGGGTTTAGAGTTATTTATAGGTTTGAAGTAAGCATTTCTTGTAAGGAATTATGAAGTCTTAATTCTAGTTAGAGATTGTGTGAAAGTTACTGGTTTGTAGACTCCACTTAAAATGATTCTCACCTCCTCAAAAAAGATGCATGCAATAAGTCCTGAATTTGGGGCCCTTTCTTCATCCAACTGTAAAAAAGGGAAAACAAGGTTAAAAAGAAGAACTAGACATTTGTACAATCTTGTCTCAAGATAAGTAATAAATTTTTGGGTGATGGTAAATGGCAGCACGTAGATCTTATCTCATAAGCAAATATCCATGCTATGATGTCAAAGCTGCATCATGAATTCATCACCACCTTCTCTCTCTCTTCCTTTTTCCTTTCATTTTTTTTTTCCCGAGGGGTGGGGTTTTACTTCCTTTTTTATGGGTCAACAAGGACTTGACATGGCCTGGGTAGTTCAGGTTTTATGGGGGTGTTGACGAGGAGCAATTTGCCATTCCGATGATTTGATTAAATCCCACTCTTTTCTGCGCCATTTGTCTTGACTTATAACAAAATCAAAATCAAAATCAAGGGACCCACTTTATAGATACGTTTTGATTTGGGTAAATTATGGGCATCTTTGATTTTTTCTGCATTTCTTTCCCATTCCTTTTGGGGGCTTTTCCTGGCGTGACGGTTTCCAAAGTACCTTTTCGAAAACCTAAAAGTCTCTTTTCTCCTTCAATACACTTTCCTTTGAAAACGCTTTTGTTGCCATCATCTGGTTTGCCCCGGCAATATATTTCTGCCTTTACGTGATCCGACATGTAGCTAGGGTTTCTGTCTGATGCAAAGGACAAGACGTCTATCCGTTGAAAACAACCTGTTATCATCCAATAATTGGCCACTATGAACCCAATATAGAACCCTGTAATTCAACTGCATGTTCGAGGGAAACTGGAAAAAATCTCAATATCACGACAAATTAATTCCCAAGTTCACCGCCGTCGCTTATGGCACTGAATGCATTAAGGGGGGATCGGAAAGCCATCAGATGATACTTCACCTTCTATGAGTGGTGCGTCAAAGTTATATTAGTCTTTGATTGTTGAATTTACAGTTGACATTATTGCATGTTTCGAAGTTATATTAGTCTTTGATTGTTGAAGTTACAGTTGACATTATCGGATAGTATCCATTTCAAAGATCCCAGTGGTGAAGCCAAAAGCTAGTTTAACTGGTTGAAAATCTTACAAAATAGGAACTATTGGATGTACAGGCTGGTAATGTGTTTTGCAAAGAAAAGTTCTCAAATCATAACTTGCTGCATGGTCCTTGGCGAGTTCAGTGTCTGCTTTTTTTTCCTCTTTTTCTTTTTTTTTTAAGGGTGACTTAACTAGAGGAGCTTATCCATTCCCATCAGTGAGGGAGTTTTCACCTATCGAGCGAGAGGCTCCTCCTTCTACGAGTGTCCGAGATGAGAATGAGTTTCATCTACTCCTGGGACAGAACCATAGCAGTCCAGGAGAACTCCGTCCACCTCCCCCCAAGTTTCATCCCCATTTTTTTTTTCTTTAGCTTTTTTTGGGTCGTTCCCCACCTAGAAAGCAGTTTCATACTGATCTCTTTTTCTAGCTCACGTAGTAGAATTAATTCATTTGTTGTAGGTAGCTAGCAATTCTAAATTCTAGTACTTGTACTAGCTAGCTAGTAGTTTACACCTAAGAAAACAGAATACTTGTTGTTTATTATTAGACGAAAAGTAATCATGAGAGGATATCGTAGATGAATGGACTAATGACATTTTTTTTTTTTGTGCATTTTCTTATTGGAGCTTTAGAATAAGGGGCTCCTTAAAGAAGGTGGAAAGTATCTCATATTAATTAAATCTGATTTGAAGAATTTTTTAGAAGAATATATGCTCTTTTTTTATAAGAATGTTTGTAAGTAAGAAATGAAGTTTTTTAAATTAGTATCATATCCCCTATATTTAAAAACAATAGCCCCATCTACAAAAGAGAATGTATTACACTCATAATAAAACTCACAATCAATGTTAACTGCAAGAAGACATATTAAAAAGATGTGGAAATTATCCCTCAATTCATAAATCCTTCTTAGATAATTGTTTCTAAAAAAATATAATTCATATCTTATGCTTACAAAGCCAATTTAAAATAAAGAAATAAGCTTCTTAACATGGCATTTAAACCTATGTTCAAGTGTGACACTCCTTTTTTTGTGAACAAAAAAATCTTACAAAAATTTTTTTTTTCATGCTTGGATGAGGGCCATGTTGAAAAGTGGTGTATCAAATTTTTCTTTTTCTTTTAGATTAAAGGGCATAGCTTGAAAAGCTAAATAAGGGCAAGCAATAAACCTAAGTCATACATGTTCCCACCAAAAAGGGGAGAAACTTGGTTTGGTGTGGCCACCAAACCTTACCACACCTCATGGAAGTTTATACAAGTGATCTTCCATTGCCACCGGTTGAAAAACAATGGCTTGCTACCTTGCAAGCATCACCTTTTGCCTTGTCGTGACACCAAATATGGTCATCCTCTACGCATTTAGAGCCACTATTTTCCCTTGAATTTACTCTTGCAAAAAGGGATAGAACTATACATGAACCGCCCTACATATAAACAAAGACATTGTGTCCTTGCGCATGGCAAAATGAACAAAAGCCAATATTCATTTCATAAGTAATTTTTTGCCATTTCTTACCCTCTTCAAAGACATTGAGATGAATTTGAGAAGGCAAAGGCTTTGACTTATCCATCTCAATACATATTTGCACAAGCATGCAATTTCTAGGAATGAAGTAGTCATCTATTTTCAAAGAACAACCTAATATGAGTTGCCTATTCTTTGCAAAGCAATTGGATTAAAAAAGGATAGGTGTAAACCTAGCAATTGAAGCCATACCACAACCTTCTTAGGTTGCTTACGCTTATTCAACATCTAGGTCCATTTGGTTAGGATGAATAGCACCAAATTTTACTTGGTAATTCTCTTTATTAGAGAGAAGACTCCATTATTCGAAAGTCAATTTTTAATTATGAATAAGCTATATAACATTTATATGAATAAAAAGAATAAATAATATCAATCTTTCTCAACCCAATACTTTTTTGTTTTTAATGGCTCAATTTATAATCCATATCACATGGGATCAAATGTCTTAGGTTTAACCCCCAACTCCCCCATATCCCTTATTTACCTAATGCAAAAAATAAATAAATAAATAAATAAAATTACTTTGTTGTTTCTCTCTTAGAGGTACTTAGGTGAAAGTTATGGAAAGATAAAAGTAATAATTTTTCTCAATAACGAAGCAAAAATAAATCATATTTGATGAACATTTCTCATATATCTTTAGTCTACATGGATTTAAAAGTTTGTTATTTTTTGTGGCACAATAGGTAGTTTATGCCATTTTGAACTAAAAGGTCCTAGGTTCAGCACTCAACTCTTCCACATCTCTCATTTACCAAACAAAAAAATAAATACTTTGTTGTTTCTCTCTTTGAAATATGTACCTGAAAGTTATGGACAAAAAAATAAGTAATAATTTTTCTTAATCATAAAACAAGAATAAATCATATTTAATGAACATGTCATCAATAGTTTCTCTCATATATCTTTAGTCTACATGGATTTAAATATTTAACCATGTCCTCTCTCTGTTTTTCTTTTCATTTAGGCAAAGAGTGGGAGATTAGGTGTCAAACCTTATTCCTACTAGGCAAGGAAGGCTTAGACCACTTGTAACTCCATTAAGCTATTGCTAATTGACTATTTTCTTATTTAATGATAGAAAAAAATATTTATCAATCTTTTTTTAGATAATTGAGAATATAATATTTATCTAACACGCTCAAAAATTGTAAGTTGGAATATGAATATATTTTTATGTACATTGAAGGTTCTTAATGTACTGCTAATATTTTATCTAGTTTAGTTTTTCTTATAATAATTCTTTTTGAAGTAAAAACAACTTTAGATATTATCACTTGTGTAGGATATCCAGCTAGTTATATATTCCGATGGATATGTATGAAGCTAAGGAAGATTCTTTTATAACAAGATCTAACCTTATCCTAAATAAATGTAGTATTCATGTTAAGTAGTAAAAATTGTTATCCCATGTTGTTAAGATATTAGTTAGGAATTATGTTTAAAAGTAGAAGAATATCACATCTCACTACCTTAAGGTTTTAATATTAACATGAGTTCTGCCTAAGCTTGGAGTCAGCACTAATGCGACACCATGTGTGCCCAAATCTAAACTAACACGGTGAAAAGGCATGTTAATAGTATGTGATGAAAAGGCATGTTATTAGTATAGAGTTATTTTCTCACATTGTTAAGGAAGATAATCATATTCAAATATAAAAAGATATCATTTAAAAGAAAGTAAAATAAAATAGAAAGACATCATTTACGTTAAGGTTTTGAAATAAATACAAGTTTATAAAAAAATTTCCTAACATGCTCCCTTCTCTCAAACCCCATCCCCTTTGCTACCATCTGCCCTTCCTCTTCTTCTTTTTCCTTTTCCTTTGGTTTTGAAGTTAGATCTGCTATGCCTGGACCTTTGCTGTATCCCCGTATCTCTCATCCACTGTGCCTGTAACTCGAACAAACTAGACGGGTATGGTCTTTTATCTACCACACCCCCTTTATTCTTTCAAACGCGAAAATCTTATCTCTTTCACATATACTGTCCCGACTTCAGCGCCCTTCTCTGTCTCCCCCTACCTTTGTTCTGGCGACCTCTTTTTAAGATGTCCCCTAAAAGCTAACACCACCCAACCCTAAGAAATAAATGTAGGTGTTTAGATCCCAGCTCTCTGGACTATCAGAAACACTGCTTTACAAGCATACTAAATGGCCTCCCGGGGTGGTTATACCACCCAGATTTTAAGTTCCAAACCTGAAGCATCTCCAAAAGATTGCTCTAAGATGGTGGATGCCAACTATATGCTCAAGATACCTAACTCAGATGCATCAGCATTGCAAACTTTGCTATTTTGTTTGAGAACCACTACCATTTTTTCTTGTGTCGAGTCTTTCTGGTCTTCGTCAGAGCAACCATTGTCAGTCAAGTATCGATGCCCAAATTTATTCTTCAATCTCAAACTCGTCTAGATTGTTGTCCCATGGGAGACTGATCAAAACTGCGAATGCTCTGCTTCGATTCCTTCCTTCAGCTTCGAGTCATGTTGATAGTCTTGGACAATTCTCCTATTGATAGAGTTTTGGGCTTTAAGCCCTACTCAAAATTCCTCACCTAGGTAATAAAATATGTTGTATGGTGCCTACATCACCCCCTTCTATTTCTCGTATTTTCTCTTCTAGTTGTATATAATTTTTACCCCTGCCAATAGAAAAGAAAAATCCGAGACAAGTTTTAACCAAGTTCATCAACATTATAAATCACATGAATAATAGTTAAGATATTTTTTTCTTAAAAAGAGAATCCATTTATAGAGAAACTTTGCTAAACTGCTAAGAGAGGAAACCCTTGAAAGTAGAAGTTTGGGAACCAAATTAAGTAAATTTTGGCTTATATAACTTTTTATACGATTTCTAGAAAAGCAATATTGTCCCTCCATCAAACTCAATATTTATCGGGAAAAATATGTCCCTAGATCACCTCTTTTATATTCCTTTTCCTTTTCCACATCTTTGTTTATTGTTGAATCAAGTATGATTTTGATTATGACAAAGTCCGTAACAAATGTTTTGGTTGGTACATTAATATTGCAGGACAAGCTGAATGTCTACCTGATCTTCTCTTGATCCATCTGAATCACACCCTTAGTTAGAAAGATGATATTGTCGGAACCCTAATTTGGCCAGAAAATAAAATGAACACAGTTGGGACAATTTTCACTTTCTAGATCGAATTGAATGAATACAACAATTAACAAATCGGAAATTTATGCACAATTGAAATATACAGAAGTGGAAACAAAATATTTACTATTGATTGCAAAGATCATGGTCAGATTTTCTGTCAGCGGTGCCGGCTAGGGTTTTTGGTAGATGCTGGATTCGGCCGCTGCAATAATGATGCTAACGTGGACTAGGGTTGACATGCCGAATAATCTAATGTGGCTAATGACACTGCAAATGACGTCGTGGGCGCACGGTATCTAGCGTGTGGGTGCACGACTCGGGCGCACGGTATCTATTGATCGGAATTTAACACCCTTGTTAATCCAAGGATTGAGAAAGAGCACTTTCATCTAAGCACAGTTTTGCTAGGTCTACTGTATATAATCTATAACTTAGAGATACATTTGATTGGGCTTCACAAGATCTTAATTGGCTAATTGCTGATATTTTGTAAAATAACACAAAACGATACAATACTGTATGTTTTGGAGATGCATAAACTTTGATTAAAATGACTATGTCCTAGATTTAAGACTACATAAACACTAGACAAAATGGTTGAAATTGTGTAAGCACTTGATCAATTGTATGCATATCTTGAAATTGTATAAGCACTTATCAAAACAAAATATATCATTTGTTTGGATTTGTATAAGCACTAACCAAAATAGTCGTGTCATGCATTTCAAGGCTGTAAAAGTATTGATCAAACAACAATATATTATGCGTTTTAAAGCTATAAAAATAATTGTCAAAATGATGCCTTAATGTGGGTCTTTTTCTTGATGTGGGTTTTAAATGCCATATTATGCTCTTCTAGATGATAAAAATGACAAAGTAAATGATGTGTTCAAAAAGCAAACAATTTGAATTGCATCATTTTAACAAAGAAAAAACTATCATTTATTAATAGGTAAATAACCCAATAGTTAACTATTGGCTATTTAAAACTCAAGTTCTAAGTTTGACATTCCAACCGTTCAAATTTTATTTATCTAAAAAAGAAAAAAGAAAAAACTATCAAACAAGTAGAACAGTGTTGGTTCACTTAAATAGGTTCATTTTAGGGGAACTCAAGCCTAACTTAAGCATTTGCACAAAGCAAGGGCTTTGCCATGTTGGGTGAACTCTATCTAGTTCCACTCCAATCAACTATTTTTCGTCCTTCACTTGCAATCCAAATAGTATATCAATGAATCTTTAATGGATAATATCAACCACAATCTTAGGTGACAATTTGACAATTTCAAAGAAAAAAATGTATATATTGTTTTGGTCTATCAATAAGTTTTCGAATATTGTAAATACTACATAGTGTTATGTTGTTAATGTTGATAATATATTATTTGTTTATTTGGGAGTGCGAACTATTTCCATGTGATAAGGCAGAATCTAGGGTTTTCAGTTTAGGAAAATTGGGGGTTTATGGCTTGAGATTGATAATTTTAAGTTGTCTTGTGCATTTACAAGGTGTGGTGAGTACTTCAACAAAAGTATTTTCTTCCATTTGATAAATATATGAAGCTGAGTTGTGTGATTCATGGAATCCGCTGAGCCAAACGACATAAACCCTTGTGTTCAATTTTGTCCGTCCCTATTTTATTTATTAGCAAACTTGGTTCACATTATTCAAAAACATTTTGATTGAATTACACAAGACCATTTGATAACGAGTATCGCAATGGGAAATTTACAAAAAAAAATTCAACCCCCAACCCATGTGGGAGGTAACTAGTCAAGAAGAACTAGATAAATTATCTTGGGCAAAGTTTAAGATCTTGGTTTTTAAAATAAAATAAAAAAGATTAATATAGAATGCCTACCTCAATTTCTCTCTCATAGTTCATTTTTCATCTCTAAATTATAAACAATACCATGTTTTAAGCCTCTAATTATGTAGTAAGTACAGGGAAGAAACATAATGGATAGTATGATGTAACGGTCCAATAGAAAGGAAAAGGAAATTACATGATTATAAAACGAAAACTTCCTATATTAATGTGAGTTGTAAGTAGATCTTCAGATGTTCTTAATTAAAAAATAGTTGGATCTGAAATATATAAACTAATTACTACCATTAAATTTTAAGTAATATTTGTATTTTTTTTCGTTGATATATGAACTTGATTACAATATAATATTATAATCGAATTCTTGCCCACTATGCAGACTCCTAATTTGTGCATTGGTATAACTTGTAAATAGGTACGACTAAATGATAAATGAATAAATGTTATAGCATTGGTTTAGCTACATAATCAAAACAAATGAAAAAATGGAGAATGCAACTATTTAACATTACTAGTGGTAGATGAGGGTATTCAAGGCTATTGCCTGAAATTCTCACCTCATTTTCCCGTATTTACTTCTTAATGATGGCACTCACAGCCGCTTTTAATTAACTGTTTTTAAGGTGTTAGGAAATTATTGCCTTATATTTCACACTAAGTTTCAGTTGCCTTTACAACTTTTGGACACGAATGTCAACAGAAGGATCACTGTCAATGTGATCACCCAAGACCTTTAATTCCTGAAGGACCACCGGGACAACGAGTGTGCAAAGCACCTACCAACCCCCAAAGAAGTTTCCCTTGTGGTGGCCACATTAATCCTCCAATTCTTGTATATGAACATCTTGACCTATAAGAGAGTCATTTAATTTTTTTTATTGATATATATATATATATATTTTAAACTCACACACCTGCTATAATTGAGTTAGGTGCTCAACAACTATCACCCAATTCTTACAAGTAAAATCATTGTCAAGAAACTTTTTTTTTTTCCCCTTTCAAACAGTAGAGTTGTCTGATAGTCATTATCAAATGTAATAACCATTTTACTCAAATAGTTTAGGTCATGATCTCATCATAACAAAATGAAACTTTACCTAATGTTGCTGATAGAAGGGCAAAACTATTTTGCTACCAATATGTCAGCCGATGTGGCTCCAAAGGAATTGCACGACTATATCAGATGCGTCATATACTTCTCCTTCCAAAAAAAATAAAAAAATAAAAAAATAAAAAACGCCCCAGGCGGCAAAGCTTATGTAGACCTCAAAGTCCTGATGATCCCTCGTGAGTGATCCCTATCCCCGACATGGTCCACATCTGGATTCACGTCTCCTGACCCAGATGGGCTAGGCCTTACTTCTTTTCCTCTATGGATCACATGCTCGAAGCCTAAAACAGGACCGAGGCATTAGAATGGAACTGAAAATAGTAGAGATCCAGAAAGAAAATATCGCTAGTACTAAAACCTATAAACCATGGAAAATAACTAGAGGGAGACATGTATCTGACTTCTCATCCACAGATGAAATAGTATGAATTATCCATTCCCATGTTCTACACCGTCCACTCCCATTAGCCCGAGCATTTGCCACCTTAATGCTCTACGGAGGAGCAAGAAATCATGGTTATGATAAACCTCGCATCCTATCCATCATCCTCTTGCTATTCCCTCATCAGATTAACTAATTCAAAGACGCCCATCACCGAATTTTCAGTGAAGCCCAAAACCCACTTCGCAAAATCCTCTCTTTCTTCTGCATGCTGCTCATTTTCTTCATCACACCGCAGTTTGAATTTGAAGCATCAATTTTTCTTTGGGAAGAGTGGAAACCCACTCGGGAAAAGATTGGATTTTAGGTCTCTGGAGATTTCTGCATTTGGTTTTGATAACTTTGAGAATGCTCAATCTGTTTTAGAGTCAGTTGCAGTCATAACTTCCATAGTCGTTGTTCATGAGAGTGGCCACTTCCTCGCCGCTTATCTTCAAGGAATCCATGTAAGTAAATTTGCTATTGGGTTTGGTCCTGTTTTAGCTAAATTCATTGCCAACAATGTAGAGTACTCTGTTAGAGCTTTTCCTCTTGGTGGCTTTGTGGGGTTTCCTGATAATGATCCAGATAGTGACATTCCACTGGATGATGAAAATTTGCTTAAGAATAGGCCCGTACTGGATAGGGTAATTGTGGTTTCTGCTGGTGTTGTTGCCAATATAATTTTTGCGTATTTGTTAATCTTTCTCCAAGTGACATCAGTTGGTTTGCCTGTAAGAGAATCCTTTCCTGGGGTGCTTGTGCCCAAGGTCGAAGCCTTTTCGGCTGCTTCTCGAGATGGATTGCTTCCGGGTGATATAATAGTTGCGATTGATGGAAAGGAATTGCCAAAGATGGGGTCTAATGCAATTTCTGAGCTTCTTGATTTAATTAAAAGAAATCCTAAAAGAAATCTGTTGTTCAAGATTGAGAGGGGGAAGGAGAATTTAGAAATTGGAATCACCCCAGATGAGCGTTCTGATGGAACTGGTAAAATTGGTGTTAATTTATTACCAATTGAAAAGTTTTTGAAAGTTTTGCCCAGGAATTTATTTGAAGCTTTCAGTTTCACTGGCAAAGAATTCTGGGGGCTGTCATCAACTATTCTCAACGGCTTACAACAGACTTTTCTGAATTTCTCAGAATCTGTTGGTAAGGTTGCGGGTCCTGTGGGCATCATTTCTGCTGGTGCTGAAGTAGCAAGGTCTAATATCGAAGGCCTTTACCAATTTGCAGCTGCGGTTAATATTAACCTTGCAATAGTGAACCTACTTCCAATACCTGCTTTAGACGGAGGTGCCTTGGCTTTGATTCTCGTAGAGGCAGCTAGAGGTGGGAGAAAGCTCCCTTTAGAACTGGAGCAGCGGATTATGTCGTCAGGGATCATGCTTGTTTTTCTTCTAGGGCTATACATCACTGTCCGGGACACTCTTAACCTTGATTTCCTAAAAGATTTGCTGTGATTGATTCCAAGGTCTCTGAAGTTTGAAGTTGATTGGGGTTGGGAAAAAATTTACAAAGCTGTTGTTAGATCAGACTGGTTCTGATGTCTCAAAGCGGGGGGGAACTGAGGTGACTGGGAATGTTTGATATGATATATTTACTTCTGCTAAAATCATTACAAGGAAGATGCTCATGGCTCCTCTGTTGTTCTCAATATCTTTCATCAAATAGGAGATCTTTTTTTATAGTGCTGTAAACTATAGTCCTTTTGATGATATTGGCAACATAATACTGTTATGAACGCAATGTCTTCTTTTGACTGTTGAAAGTCCCTGAAGATACCTATAACAGCTACATTCTTTTCTGTAAGACATTTGAGCTCTCTTGGGTGTCATGAGTTCGAAGTCACCTGAATGACATCTTTTGTTGCACTCCAACATTCAACTCAAAAATGCAGGCAAGCAGTAGCTTTTTACTTTTCCTACTTAAGATCTTTCAAAGGTTTAGCATCTCGAAATAGTTGCTTCTTTGCACATTTTTGCATCCAGCTCGTTTACACATGCTGCATCATTGCATATTGTCGTGGTTTAAACTATCCTTCATCTTGCTTGTAGTAGGCAACTTCTGGCCTCAAATGATAGACATACTTAAGAAGAGGATTGGAATGCCTTATATTTGAATTTTTTTTTTTTTTTTTTTTGTGTGTTTTTTATTTGTTCCTTTGCATTCTACAATTTACCATTTTGGTTTACGGCACCCACCCAATTATGCCCCTAATCTATTTTCTTCCTCTTCCACCCCACCTCTTCTCCCCTGTCTTCTCACCTCCCAGGTCAACCGTGGCCGCTACCCCCTTTGTGGTGAGGGAGGCCTTTAGACCAATTTTTTTAAGATTCTATTTTCATTTAAATTTTCATATCATGGATTGTATCTAATGGTTTGAAATTTTTATCTTTCATATACTCCCTTACACACCAAGCAACTTTGAGCTTAAAATCACACAAGATAAAGTAAAATCAACTTTAACTTTAATCTATATTGAAATATTCAACCCAGAAGTTAGTTGAATAATTGAAGGATTTTTCTTTGATTCAAGTCTTCATATCACATATTTTATTTTTCAACATGAGATGTCCTAGACACACTTTTTTCAAATTTTGATTTTTAAATTAAAAAAAATTGTAATTTTTAACACATAGATGGAAATATAGTAAAACTATTTATGTAAGATTACCTGGCTCAAATATTAATCATTAATTTTAGATCCAAGAACTGAAGTTAGAAATATAAATAATCTAAAGACTTAAAAACGTGATTCTGAACACTCAAATAATAAACTAAAATCCCACAAAAACGCATTGCAACTTTAAAATTAATTAACTACACGGCCTTTAGGATATAAAGTTTGAAAACTTGGTGGCTCTTTAAACAATGATCCGAAAGAGAAGCAAGAAAAATAAATGAAAATATTTTGCTATTATTGATAAGAACTCAGATGAAAAGGCTATCCCAGCTGACATAGCCCATAGAAGGTAAACAGAAAGAAGGTCGCCTCTTTATGCTCATTTTCTCTTTGAGGCCAGAAACAAGTCCAGCCCAAACTATGTACGGGAGCCCAAGGACAAACCTACCCTAATATGCTAGATGTTCAAGAATTACGTAAAAGCTGAATTTAGTCCTCAAAATTTTAGGTATTTTTATTTAGGATTTTTTTTTATAGTTCTGACAACTAAATTTTTGGACTTCCTCTATTTCCATACTGATTCTTCTTTTAATCTACTATCAAATTTATTAATTGTGTTATATCATATATTCAATCAATGCATGTATACCTTCGACACATCATTTGCCCATCACAATTTTATACTAATTATATGTATATCGTAGATGAAAAATCTTAATAAGAGATACTATCTTTTTTGGGAAAAATAACTAGGGATGGTTAGTTTTTTTATATACTTATTATTAGAATTATTTTGTTATGTGTGTATAAAGTGAGCACATGTTAAATAGTTCTTGTTATATTGGTTAAGCAAGACAAACAAACAAAAACTAATGACATGAGAAATTGGAGAGGCAACATATATAATAAAAAAGAGTTCAAAATTAATTTATCATAATTGGAAACTCATTTGCTAAAAGTTGTGCCAAAACTTAGAGACTAAAATTAGTTTCTTTTTCCCTTAATTTAAAACTAAGAGACTAGACTCAGTTTCTATTTCCCTTAATTTACTATGCCATATTACCAAATACAAGATTGTGATTGGAATATCAATATCAAATTTGTGAATCCAGAGATTGATTTTTAGTTTTTAAAATTAACAAGAATATTTGAGGTGAAGGCCTTTGTCCATAAGCTTCAACTTGAGATCAAAAATAAGAAAATGAAAATGTTAATAGAAATATGGATTTGATTGACGCCAAAAATAAGGTGAAGAATACATTAGAATTGTCACTTGATGATGATTTGATAAATAAAACAAGTCACAATTTTAAAAGCTTGAGACAAAAACTCAGAGCATTAGATTTACATAAATTGAACTACTAATTGTGTTTAGATTAAATTAAGTTTGATGAAAAGCATAACTTATACTACAAACTTTCTTCTACTGATCATAACTCTTATTTTCAAATTCCCATGCAAATCCGACATATGAAATTGCACAAGTAGTAGATTTCTCCATAAAAGCATAAAGGAAACTTTTACGGCTTGACCTATGTATCATATGAGCCAAATTTTAAATGGCCTAATTACTAAAATTTGAGGTTAAAAGGAAGGAGAAAAAAATAAAAATAAAAACTCTAATGAGAAAAGTGTAGTCAATCTTATAAATTTTGAATACGAAGTTAAGCTTGTACGAGCCTTAATAGAATAGGCTTTCCCATTTGTTGGAATTTTAGTTGGCTAACTCTTACACTGTAAAAATGATTTCTCCTCATTGTACTTTGTACTCACCCTCTGTACAATTACAAAGATTTTTACCTCTTTTTGCATACAAATGATGGTACTAAAACTTCCAACTTCACTGAGTCCCAACCCTGCGATGAGCTGAATGGTTAAATTCTCTCCCAAGACACCATGCTCAAGCAAAGCTTTTGGAAACCATTCGAACTGAGTTGCACTTAAGAAAACAGTCTGTAACTCTTAACCAAATTCCACTTCATTTGATACGGAAATACAGAGTTTAAAGTGTAGTTTATTAAGAAGTCAAAGGAGATTTCGGTTTAAAAGGAGGGTCATCTAGTTAATGGGTTACCAAAACAAAGTCATTAAAAAATGATAAACGACAAGAAAGTTTTGCTGTTAACGGGGGATCAAGGAAGTCCATAGGCCAGTCAATGACATCCATTCCTGTTGTTCAGATGTCTGTCCAAGTCTAGAAGCTACGTTACAATTTGTGCTGTTTAAGACATTTTCTAAACATGTTTGGTTGAAGAATAAAGAAAGATATCTTGTTATTACAAAGGACAAAAACCCCCCATCGCTGGACCTTCATAAACTCGTTTTTACTCGATAGGTTAGACAGAGAAGTGAGAAATGACGAAGGTGGTGTTCTAGAAGCTATAAAGGGGATGAATCGTGGAGCAAACACATCATGTGTAGATGGAAAACGCGTCCATCGACGTACCACTCAGCATGCAACCCGGGCCGAAATGGAAGCTCGCACCTCAAAATGAATCTCCTCAAGCACACCCTTCTCTCTGGGGTCGCTCACATCTACCCACAACCCAAATCCCAAAAGCTTCGTGGTCCCACATCGCTCTCTCTCTCTCTCTCTCTCTCTCTCTCTTCTCCCCCTAGTGTGTCTGAAAGCCTCTTTCTCCCAATCTGCCTCTTCTCTGTACAACTTTCACTTTCTCTTCCTAGATCCACTGTCGCTGTCCAAATCCTAAGAAAAGAGACACCTCTGGACAGGACAAGGGCTTAGTTCTTTCCTTCCTTCTTTTCTTCTCTCTTGCTCTCTCTCCTCTCTTCCTTGCATCTCTCTCTCATCTTGGGAGAGGAGAGAAATCTTCAGAACCGACCTTCTCATCTCCTTGTAGTGCATAAATACACGACACAGCACCCAGCGTCACGTAAGCATAGAACCATTTTCACTTTCTTAAGCCAAACCCAAAAGAGAGCAAAGAAAGAGAGAGGAAACAAGGTCGCGGCTAACAAGGCCAAGAATGACCAGCAAAAACGGGGAAGGAGCACAGAACGGTGCTGCAGCTGAGGCAGCGAGAAGCGGAGCGGAGTCCAGCCGGGGGCTGAAGAAGGGGCCTTGGACGGCAGCGGAGGACGCGATTCTGATGGAGTACGTGAAGACGTATGGGGAAGGGAACTGGAACGCGGTGCAGAAGAATTGTGGGCTGATGAGGTGTGGTAAGAGCTGCAGGCTGAGATGGGCTAATCATTTGAGGCCTAATCTCAAGAAAGGAACCTTTTCTGCGGAGGAGGAGAGGATCATCATAGAGCTTCACGCTAAGCTCGGCAACAAATGGGCTCGTATGGCTTCCCAGGTATACACGACATGCATTCTCGTATCATGCATATTCTTCTCTATTTTAGGGTTCCCATGTACTATCATCACCTTGGTCTCGATTTTTAGACCTCGTTTTTTTAATGTTCTTGGTTTTGATTTTGAACCTTTTCGTGTTTATTCTAGCTGGTTTCTTCTTCTTCCTCTCCTTCTTCTCCTTTTTCCGATGCATGAGTTCTCTAATGGTTCTGATGCTCCCCCATCTTTGTTCGAATTTCCTTGGACTATTCTTGGTTTCCAGATTGACGATCTGACCATTGATGTTGATTGTGGCCAATCCTTACTCACACTCCCCCCAAGAGAAATAGATTTTGTGTTTCATCTGGGCTTTCTTTCTCTCTCCCTCTATCTCTCTCTCTCTCTCATGCATACATACATGTGGGGTGTCTTTGATGGCTGACAGGCATATTTTCCCCTCCTCTTTGACCATCTCCATACACATTATCTACATTTTCATTGTTAAAGATGGAAGTCCTTTGATTTGTACCCAGCCAGAGAGACCTCACTTCTTAATTTTGGACTACTTTTCAATTCCCCAAGCCAATTCTTATTTGCTTTTTTCCTTTTTCATTTAATGTCCATTTTTATTGTTCTGAAGTTTTTAGTAAGATATTTACACCTGCATCTATGATGCTGACCTCAAACTTTTGTCTCTGATACCCTTTTCCTCTCTCTCTCTCTGAATTTTCAACCCGACCCCCTCTTTATGTTTTTATGTGAAACCACCCACCATTACGTCTCTTTGGTTTTTTTTTTTTTTTTTCATGACTCACTGTTTTTTCTATCTCTGGATCCTTTGTTTCTCCCTTCAGTTACCTGGTCGAACTGACAATGAGATAAAGAACTACTGGAATACAAGAATGAAAAGACGCCAGAGAGCCGGCTTGCCTCTGTATCCTCAGGAGGTGCAGCAAGAAGCTGCAGCTTTTCATCTCCTACTGCAACGACAACAGCAGCAGCTGCAACAGCACCATCACCACCAAATCCAAAAGCAGCCTCACTCTTCCACAGCTTCATTCTCAGCTCTGCTGCCCTCGTCTCAGCCGCAGAAAATGAACGCCAATCCCTCGCCTCCCCTCTACGACACGATGGGTTTCTCCTCCGCTCCAAACCCTTTCCAGAGCCAGGCCAATTCCGGGTTTTACTCCAACCACAGCAGCCAATTCAAGTTTTTCGGTGGAAACGTCCACAACAACAATGCTACTGGCTATGCCTTACCTCTATCCCCTGTTTCTACTTTTGGCTCATCACCGTCCAATCTGTTTAATCAGAACATTGCAGCGCAATCCCTCTCGGCTCCACTGCTTGAATTCAATTCTGACAGTTTTGGTAGCAATTACAATGTCAATTCCTTGGCTGTGGAGCCTCCATCTGAGCCATTTGGCATGATCCAGGGACTAGAAACAGAGCTTCCTTCAAACCAAACTCCACCATACTCAACAAACCATACTTCACCCACAACCAGTGGTGATGAGAACCTAATGGGAGCTTCAAGCAGTGCTAATGACTATGAAATGGAGCCACCATTGACGCAGAGCAATAGCGGATTGTTGGATGCTCTTCTGGTGGAGTCTCAAACTCTATCCAGTAAGTCCACGGCAAAAGACTTATCAGCGGCCACTGACAATAAAGGCAAAAGCATGGTGGTGAATGCATCGACGGAGAAGGAAGACGCAGTACCAATGGACTCAGTTTTGAAGACTAGTGGCGAGACTAGTCCTGAGAACCAATGGGATGACATAAGCTCTTCCCAATCTTCGATCGGTGAGTTATTATCTTTTGTGTTTGATTGGGAATTAACTTTGAGACAGATTGAAAATATTTTGTATAACATGTTTTGTGTTTGCTGTCTACTATTGGTATTACGTTCTACCTTTTGCCTTGCACAGGGATGAAACCAACAGAGGATCCACTAGAAGAAATGAACTCCATGGATGATGATCTGTTGAGCCTACTCGACAACTTCCCATCGGGGATGCCATCACCCGACTGGTACCCTGGAGGTCATGACATATCTAATGGCCAAGCATCGGCTGTGGCAAGCGACAACGTGAGGCTCAATGCCCAGCAAAATGCATCAACTGCCCCGGCCACACCCACTGCCACCCCGGAGCTCGAATGGGGCCTAGGCTCTTGCTACTGGAAAAACATGCCTGGCATATGTTAAATAGCTTCCGACAGACGTCTATGTTTGTTTCTAGTTGTCTAGGGTTAGTGTTCTACTGTCCATATGGTTTGAAGAGTAGAAGTAGAATGTCCATGCGGGTCAAGGATTAGATGGTAGCCGCCATGTTTGAACAACTAGTATCAATGCTGTTGTAAGTTTAGCTTAAATTAGGCGTGAACCTTTTCTTCTGTTGTAGTTTACTGTTTGTTCGAAAGTGGCTTGTGTTTGTAGCAAAAACGACAAAAAGAAAACCTTATGCTTGACTAGTAAAGTGTGTTGTGAAATGAGTTTTCGTTTCAGTATCTAAAGTTCTAAAAGGAGGGTGGGTCATATGCAGCCTCAGATGCTTTGAAAAATTAAGCGAAAGCTGAAACTGCATGCTTGTCCTTCTAGATCACTCCCCACGACTGTCTCTTTTCCTGCATGAACCATGCCAAATTGGGGTTCCAGACATGACACCATTTTGGCACACATCCACCACTTTTACCCAGGAATCTCGTTAAAGTTATGCGGACAAAGTTGCTAAATTTAGAGGTGCCTTGGTGGGTCATCTCTCAGCTTGGTTTCGCTTTAATTCTCTGCCATGAAACGTCTCTATTTTTAGTGAGAGGAAAGGGTTCACGCGTACCATCTTTTCCCCAATCATCTCCCACTTTCCTCTACATGCTTCCAAGATATAATGACACATGAATGTGAGAGCAACCTCTGCAGCTGCTTAGATCATGGGTCACCGAGGAAGCATGTTTCTCGTTCCATCCGCTCTTGTTACGGAACTTGTAAGTCTAAGCAGATGCATACGATATTCTAAACGTTCATGCCCCCCACATTTCGCATCGATGCCTCAAAATTTTACTGAGCAAAAAGTTGCTTAATTCAAGCTTCACTTGTAAATTTCTTCTAATTTTCTGCCGGTTTGGGTCTATTATTACTCATCTGATTAAGGCGTTAACTCCACAACCAAAGAACAAAGTGAGTAAGCAAAGCATGAGCTAGAGAAAGTGGAACATCAGTTTGGGTCTATTCTTTCTCATCTGAGTAAGAGGTTAACTCCACAAAAAAAGTACGAAGTGGGTAACCAAAGCATGGCCTAGAGAAAGTGGAACAGCCTTTCTTTGATTCTTACGGCCTAGTGTGATGCTTTGCTATTGACCATTTAGATAACGAACATTCGAAGGGTTCGGTGATTTGAACTTTGGACCAGCGTCAGTGGCGAGAGGAGCAATGTTAGAACTTGATTAATTGAGCAACAAAATGGTCAATTTGGGCTGTGAATAGATGCCAATAGGGTTTGTTGGGGTGCCTAACCATCATCCATGAGAAAGAGGAAACAAAAATTGTTTTTGAACTCTGATATTGCTTGAAAAACCTATCATATTATATTATGTGCACAAAAATTTTGATAAACAACTGGGAACATTATGCATGCTGGATGTTCGATGGTATGAAAATTGTTGAACCATATTATATCTAAGTAAAGAACAAGGAAATGCATAAAACAGAATGGACAAACCTTCTTTATTTGTGTTTAAGAAGTTCAAAAGCAAAATAACCACAATTTTCCCAATAAGATGATGGTGAGAAACTTGGGCCCCTAGATTTTGATGGGATCTTAAAAGTTGGCGAGTGCAAAAGGCATGAGTACAGATGGCTTTGCTATGTCCTCCTAGCTTCTCAAGGGAGCATAGAGATAGCATGAACACGAGTGATTTGATACTTTTCCATGCAGTTCATGCGGTGGCCAAGGTACTACTCACACCACCCCATTTTAAGCCATTGATTTCTCCCCCACAAACTTTGTGTACCTCACTAATGCTCTTGTTCTGCTTAATCCTCAGATGTTGATAACTAATAAATTTAGCAGTGTTCTTCTGTTTTCTTTTGTGAAACTCATTTCCTTTTTTGATCTCTACAGGAACTTTATCATTACCAAATTAATTTTCTAGAAATGCATAATCTTAGTATTAAACGAACATAATATTTTGAAAGTTTATTTTCAAAGTGAGTATTGAGGCTACAGCTTTTAGAACATAATCAAAGCGAGTGTCAGGGGGACAGCCTACTAAAGGCACTAGTTTATGTAATGATCACTTCGTTTCAAGGGCACAAAGTCAAACCTTTTTGTTTTCTGCAAGTATGAACTTAAATTGATTCTAGGTAAGCAATCTAATAATTAACAATACAAAAACAACAATTATTGAAATGCATAAGAACAATGGTGCAGGCGTAGCAGCTCTGTCATGAAATAGGACACCAACTATGATCTATTCCTGAACAATTTGAGCAAACCTTTTTTCTTTGTGAAATTATTTTGTTACTTTCAAATTCTTTGTACCGTGGAAGTAGGACATAGTTGATGAATTAGAGCACAAATAGGGCTGCAACATTCCAATAACAACTCGCAGTGTTTACATAATATAAAACATTAAAGTGACTCAAAAATCCAACAACTGTTACTGCAATCCTAGTTTTCAGCTTTCCAAACTAGAAGGGCACGATTTGGTAGCTTTCAAATTACGAACCAAGCTCTATCATAACTTTTCCAACATTAGAGCTTGTGAACAGAGAGCCCAAGCACTCCAAAAAGGTCTCAATTCCATGGTAGATTTTGAACTTGGAATTAATCTTGCCTTCTTTCAAGTAGCCAATCATTTCTTCACTAAAATCCGCAAAACGATCCAAATGCATACCCATCATAAATCCCTCTATCCGTACCTCCTTACCTACAATATTTAGAAGATTCCTTACTCCTTCCCTCTCTGTCCAGACCTGCATCAAGCAAACAAGCAAGCAACTTTAGTATACATGGGCACCTTTGAATTAAATATGCATGTAAGTATGCAAAAGGGGCATACATATACAGGTAAAGGAATATGATAGCATCAATGTTGTTGTATCTATATGATTCACCTTATCATATTGAGATATCATACCACAGACCACAATCCGTGCTCGCGTATTGACATGGTTGATGACAGCCTCAAGCATCTTACCACCAACATTGTCTAAATAAACATCGATGCCATCAGGGAAGTACCTATAACATGAAGATACAAGTTACTGTCCCAAAATATGATGATGTGCTTGTCTAATTACACCAGTTGTTTGCTAATAATAAGATCAAACTTCATAAGTAAACATCTCTCAACTTTTTCATATGGTATCACTTAAGGTGCAAAATATACACAATAATTACTTGCTTAAAGCAGCATCTAGATCCGTTTCTTTATGGTAATTGAACGCATCATCATAGCCAAATTCATCCTTTATGAGCTTCACCTAGGATTCACAAATAATAACATTATGTCAACATAAGAAAATGGTAAGAACATACAATGCATAAAGTAATGGATCATGTGAAGATATGATTTATGCAATATGTTTATTCCCTAATGTGCAATGTACGAGAGTTTCGTGAATCTGTGATTTACACATGCCACCAGTCAGCTTTAAACCACATAGCACTTGATTACCATTGCATTCAAAATTATATGTCACTTCCTCCTCTAACCACAGTATTTCGACTTTCCTTTTTCTTTCTTAGTAGCTCTTCATTAGTAATAGCCCATTAATTTTGTAAGGTTATGGCCAAACTTAGAAAGCACTAGGAAGTTCATGTGTATGCTGGAAGTTGGAGCATAATGCACAAGTTCTTCAAGAAATAGGTCAAAAATATAAATAGACTAAACATCAGGTTTGCAAGTATAATAAAACGTAATAGTTCCAATATAGAGAACCCATACAAAAGTTCCCAAAAGAAAAAACAATTAGAATGATTAGAATTTATTGCATTGTTAACCAATCTTTTGTCGTTTCGATAATTTTTTCATATTCGAACTACATCATGCTCGCAGCTTTCTCTAGATTTTGTAGACTCTTATCTAGTCAACACCATTAATTCCAAACTCCAATCACTTCTTTTTCTTTTGTGTCAAGTACAGTAAGTTTTATTTAATTCTCTACCATATCCCCACCATGACAACCAAGAAAGTACATGGAATACATTCTAAAAGGCAAGTACAACTACCTTCCATCTTTTCTCTGTATACCAAAATTGGTGCTTCTGAGCTGCATTTCATATTTGGCTACTTGGTTACAAAAACTCACCCCTTTTTTTCGGTTCTTTTCAGAGTGACATGGAACCTAATTACTAAGATAAACTAGTAAAGTACTTGAATGGCACAAGAGTGTCCCTCTTGCTCCCTTATTTGGTTGTGGCAATCAAATATCTAAGGATAGTAATTGAACAGCTTCAATGTGATATAAGCAATTCAGTACTTGCTTTCAAGGGAAGTTGTTGCTAAGAGTGGTACTAAGACAGCAAGTTATTTTGGCTTTATCCTTCATATAAGAAAAACTTACAACCCAATTACTTAGCTGCACAGCAGCAAGATCCTTGGAATAAGCAGGAAGCTGAATATTGATGTATCTGTAATTTTTTTTAATTGGTTGTCACTTGACCACAATGACAGGAAGCAAAATTTTACAAGTTCTTCAAAATAAATTCATACTGGCATGTGGTATTGTGAATTCTTTCTTGGACTCAAAATCCGAAAGGAGTCAATGACCAATATACTCCCACAGCAAAGTTTAGGCCCAATGTTAGACAAATTAGGAAGGTAGGTTTTGTGTTGTCATTTCAAAAGCCCCACTACTCTCGTCCCTTTTAACATCCCCACCTTATTTCCACCATATTTTGAAATGGTGAACTTATGATTTTTCCACACTATCAACGACACCATAGCCACGGTAAAAAGACTCAAAAAGATCTCGTCATTCACACGCCCTTATATCCATGGATTGGTTGCAGATAGGTTGCAAAGTTTTCTTCAGTTTTCATGAAAAGGTAGACACACACATCAAGGGGGAGAATGGGCGAGAGGAAATGGGGGCTGAGTTACAAAATAGTCACATCTTGGAATCACACTGTAAAGTACCAAAACAAAGTGAAAAATGTAAAAGGAAACAGAAAAGCATTTGGATTGCCTCTGGCATTGCATGATTAAATCATTCAGCTGTAATCCAATGGATCAATGCTTTAGTACTCATATCCAAAGAATCCCAAACCAATCTGAATTATATTCACTATTAAACTTTCATGGTTTGCATCAAATACCTTCTCATCCGACCCGGTGCTTCCAACAACCCTGCAACCTTTGAGCTTAGCCAACTGTCCGGCATACATTCCGACCGCTCCTGCCGCTGCTGAAATAAACACAATTGACCCCGGCTTTAATTCTCCTATGACCTCTATTCCCACCCACGCTGCAAAGCCTGGCAACCCTGTACCGCATACAGACCATATCTCATATCTCATCACCAACAAGAAAGAAAGAAATTAAGAGAAAAAGAAAAGAAACCCACAAGTAAATATTACCCAGGGAACCGAGATAATCCGGCAGAGGAATCCCAGGTGCGGGATCAAGCTTCCGTAAACCCGAATCCGATGGGACTACATAGTGCTCAGCAAGCGGAGCGTAAATACTAATGACGGTATCACCCTCCTTATAATTACTATCCTTTGACTGAACTACTCTTCCAATAGCAACTGCAGATATCACCTGCGAATTTCATACAGATTGGTAAGCCCTCGTATCGTGGGAACAATATAACAGGAATTCTTACGTTGTTCTCAAGATATGATGTCTACGATTCTCGTAACAATTTTTGTTTCGTTAACGAAGATATTACACATGATGGTGGCTTCCTGTTTATGCATGCATGTTCATGTGACGGTATTTCATGTACCTCGTCTAGTTTGTACTGAGGCAGGTAAAGCCCAACTTCGAGACCAGACATTCTGGTACGTTGATAGGGATCTACCGAGAGGAAGAGGTTCTGGACGAGGAGATGGCGATCCGGGATCGCATCAACGGCCAGTGGTAATTGGACAGTCCGGAGTTTGAGATGATCGGAAGTTGGAACACCTTCCGGTACATGGGCCGCCATGTACCATTCTCTGCTCCACACCACAGGCTGCTGTTCACCGTTGGCGGCCATTTTCTCACTCGTCTGGGTTGGAGTGCTGAAGAGAGGTTTGTGCTCTAAAATAAAATGGGAGTCGGTTATATGCTCACAATCGGTGTCTGATGCGGACTCCTTTATTGATCGAGAAATAGAACGACGTTTTGGTTGGACGATTTCGACCGAGAAAGAACGCGGATCTTTTGGTTGGACGATTTCATCGTAATCAAACCTCCACAAATGCTTGATCAGAAGACCCAAAAATAGAGGCACCATGTTTTGGTTGGACGATTTCATAGCAATCTAACCGCCAGAAATGCTTGATCAATAGACCCCCAAAAGTAGAGGATTTTCTAACCAACCCCTTTATTAGAAGAAAAATTACCTCTTTCCTCTACGTCATCATGGCACATCAGCCTGCCACGTGTTACATACATGCATGAATGGTGGCAATTCACGTAACAAGAAGGAACAAGTGAGAGGCAACAGGGATCAAACAAATGGCTTGGACAAGGCTAACATGGGGCATGCAGCAAGTAAGGAGATGACACTTGTCTACACTAAAGCCAAACAAGATCATGCAGAAAGTGGAAAAATGGACGATGGCAAAAAGGATAAGATGGTGGAAGAGACCCCCATGCCTATTGCATCGTGAACTGCTACTTGAAAGTGCGGCACATGATCTGCACAAGTTTTGTATTCCAAAAGCATGATTGCAGAATCTGTAATTGTGTTTATGGAACAAAGTAGAATCTTAGCAGTAGGATTTTGGGTAGATTTGTGGTAATAAGGAAGGTGTATAGGCATCGTTTTGTAATAGCTCCAGTAGCTAGAACACACCCGTGAAAGCCTAGTAAGGTAGGGTGGTAGTAATCTTAGCCTATAAAGAGGGGAGCATGAAAAGCAAAAAGGTAGAGAAAAACCTTTGCACTGTTTGTAGTTATGTTCTTAATAGTAAACCAGCCTTCTCTTCCACAATCCTTTGTGTCATTACCTCAATTGACAAGATTGAGAAGAAGTCACATTTCAACCCGTTGCTACTTAACGATCAGCCTCTAAATAGGCCGGTGACTCAGTCCTATACGAAAGGTCATACCACCACGTTAGATCACTTCAAACACTGTGTCAACTAGCACAACAACTTCTGCCATGTCAACTATGCTGCATCCAAGACACCTTCGTCATTGTTATAAACTTTGATTTCACAATTCATTCCTGATGACACCAATTCAATACAATTAAAGAATGGATTTACTTTTCCTTTCAATGTAAAATGTTTTCTTTGTATAACTGTTTGAATTTACCTATAAATTTAGGGCGAATTGAATAGTTTTATTACTTTTAATTTTATCAAAACATTCTCACATATATTTGGGGTTCTAAAGTTCTTGCTTAGGGGAGAAATCGATCTTGATTTGTTTGTGCTTTTGGGGAAATTGTAATTCAATCTCCCTTATTACCATAAAGTAAGATAGCTGACTCTATTAACAAAACGACCCATTTCTTGATGCTTCCAGAACTCCCTTATTCCCCTAGGCACGTTACTCCCTTCTTCCTTTACCACATCCCAATTGAGCATTTACAGGAATAGCTAATGCCACAACCTGTATCATCCCTCCCCCACTTAAAACTAAACTTTTCCCCAAAGGTTAAATTCAGGAAATGTGTCCTCGAATTGTTTGGCATCCTCCCTAGTAGTGCCTTACACCAATAAACCTTGCTAATGAATGAGGAATTTCACTCACTTCTTTTTAAAGTGTTGCTCCAAAACTGTCTGAGGTTGGGAGGAGAATAAGTTGTCCCTGCCAAGAAATGTTGGCAATTTCGGTTGAACAGGAGTCAAAGGTCCCAAGACTTTTTAAAGCATAGAAACGTGAAACATGTTGTGTAACCGAGCTTAAACAATAAGCTACCTCACCGATCCCCAAGGTTAAATTTTGGTAATTTGTCCTCAAATTGTTTCGCATCCTCCCAAGTAGCTTATGGAACCGATAAACCTTGCCAATGAATGAGGGATTCCACTTCTTTGAGATGCCCTACTCCGAATTGCCACAGGCTGGGAAGAGAGTGAAAATGTTGGTAATTCTGGTTGAACAAAAGTCAAAGACATTTTTAAGCACGGAAACGTGAAACATGTTATGTAACCAAGCTCCTTCAAGTAGTTTTAAACGATAACCTACTTTCATCAAATTCTTTGAAGGATTTCAAGTGGTCCACAATAGAGAGAGGGAAACTTTAAATTCTTACATTCAACTACGAAGATGCTTCGGTAGGGTTACAACTTGAGATAAACAAAGTCCCCAACATCAAATTTCACATTCTTCCTACCTTAATCATAGTACTTCTTCATTCTATTTTTAGTATACCTCAGTAGGATTATAACTTAAGATAAACAAATCCCCGACATTAAATTTCATGTTCTTCCTACATTGATCATGGTACTTCTTCATTCTATTTCGAGCCAAACATAATCTATCCTTCAATTCCTTGAGCAACTAATTCCTAGATTGCATTTTTTTGTCAATCAGTTCAAGGGTTGAAGATCCCAATAAGTAAGATTGCAAGGTAGCTGGAGGCCTCTCGTATATGACCTCATAAGATGACTTATTCATAGCCCTATGTATGCTAGTGTTGTAGTAAAGCTCAGTCCATACCAACCATTTTGTCCATTCCTTAGGATGATCAAAAGTAAAGCATCTCATATAAACCTATAAGATTCTATTTACTACCTCAAACTACTCATTTGTCTACAAATAATATGTAGGAGAGCAACTGAATTTAGTACCCTAAAGTTCAAATATTTGCTTCCAAAAGGGATTAATGAAAATTGGATCGTAGTCGCATATTATACTTTGCAACATCCTATAGAGTTTGAATATATTGTCAAAGTACACTTGTGCCACGCTAACAGTAGCATATAGATGCGATAATACTATAAAATGGCTAATTTTAAAAAGTTTATCAACAATTACTATTATCACTTGCCTCCCATTGGAAGTAGGTGTTAAGTTATGTAGCTTAATATATTTTTTATAATGATCTAATTAGGCCATTTAACATGCAATACTTCTATAGGCTTCAACTATTCTTTGTTTTGGACCAAGGCATGCAAAAAAAAAAAAAAAGGAGTGAATTATATTAGCACTTTAGCCTAGCCCACGGTCTCAAATTTGTCCAACGTGAATCTAGCATGAAGGCTTCCAAGAGTTCCAAATTGAGGATGTTTTGCCCTAGATTTCGTTGCTTCAGCCTAGTCGTGCAGAAACCTATCAGCTAGAACTTGAGCCGAGAGCACATGTCATCATTGTAACAAAAGCGAATAGAAAAAAGGAACAAATTGCTTGAAAAGGATCAAGAGTAGCCAAAAGTTTTGATATTTTTCCCTTTCTCGTGCAAAACCAAATGAATGTTCTAATCAGAAATCTTATCATTCCTGTTGATCCATAACAATTGGATTGTAAAATTCCTAAGAGTCTTAACTTAGCATAGAGTTAGAATAGGAAAATAGTGAAGAAGTAAAAAAGAAAAAAAAAAAGCATAGAGAAAAACAAAGAAAAATTGACAATCCAGTCTTGAGGAAAAGGAAAGAATCAGTTGGATTTCTCACTTCTTTTCTTCATCTTGAATTTATATCTTAATGTTTATTAACTTTACTATTGATCTACTTTCTTTGCTATAAGATTATGCCCTCGGTAATGATTGTATAAAACCCTAGGTGATCAATGATTATATTCTTTTGGGGTTTTCCAATTTGTCCTCCATTAGATAACAATTTATTGTACTCTAACACAAAGTGAATGGCAAAGAGAAGAGAACATGGGAAAAAGTTTTCTATATTCACTAAAGTGTGTCAACCGAAAGCAATGTAGGTCTATTCATAATAGACCAATTACTCCTACTTGTATAATTCCTATTTCCTAAAATGTAGATCCAACCATTTATATGACAATGATTCAAATTAACCTAAGGAAAGAATAATAGGGAATAATGATCACTCCACAAAAAAAAAACCCTTAAGCCGATAGCGTATAAATGTTTACGATGCCAAGCTTTCTCAATAGATACATGTGTTGTCTTTGACATAATAGTTTGGTGAAAATGTCTATAGGTTGCCCTGCAATCCTTATCCCTCTAGTTTGGATAATACCTTCTTAAAGCTTGTCTCTAGTAAAATGGCAATTAATCTTGATATGCTTTATTCTTTCATACACTATTGAATTTGCAACAAGTTTAAGAGCTACATCATCATCACAAAACAACATAGTTGGTCCCTTTATCCTCAATCCTAGATCTTGAAGCAAACCTCGCATCCAAACTACTTCGCAAACAACCTTGGCCATTACCCAATACTCTACCTTAACTAAAGATAGTGATACGGTTGACTATTTCTTTGTCTTCCATGATAGCATGAAATCTCCTAGCTTTATGCAAAAACCAATAATGCACCTCCTGATCATTGGAAAATTTAAGTAATCAACATCATAATAAGTTCGCATCTTTAAGTTATACTTTCAAGATAAAGGTATTCCTAATCCTAAACATCTTTTCAAATACTTGACTACTTTCAAGGTGGCCTCCACATGTGATTGTTTTGGATCTTACACGAATTGACTCAGAGTCTGTGCAACATAGTTGATATTTGGTCTAGTCATTGCAAGATAATTGAGTTTTCCCACAAGTTGTTGATAGCTCGATGGGTCTTTGAGCAAAAGGTCTTCATCCAATAGTGACATCCCCACATCATATTTAATTGTCATCAACTTAGAATTTTATTTAATTAAGATGGTAACTTGTTTACATCTTGATAACCCTAACTTAAAGATGATTTCTAAAACAAACTTGCATTGGCTTATACAAATACCCTTTTTGGAGTGTGCTATTTCAACACCAAGGAAATACTTGAGTATGCTCAAATCTTTAGTGTGGAACATGGAATGCAAATATGTTTTGAAATCGTTGATGGTAATTTCTTCATTGCCTATAATCAATATGTCATTCATATAAATCAATAAATAAATAGATGATGTACCTGATGTCTAGGTGAAGAAGGCATAATCATATTGGGATTGTTAAAAGTGTGTAATGATGAAGGCCTTAGTAAATTTGGCATACCACTACTAAGAAGCATGTTTAAGATCATTCAAGGATTTACAAAGCTTGCTTGATCCTCCCCTTGGTTGCATAATCTATGTAAAAGGTCCATATAGATTTCTTCTTTTAAATCACCATAAAGAAAGGCATTGTTAACATCCATATACTAAAGAAACCAATCATGTATAATAGCAATGGCAAGCAAGGAATGAATCATGACACATTTTGCAACTAGGAAAAAAGTCTCCACATAGTCAAAACTGAGGCATTATGTAAAGCCCTTAGCTTTAGAATGCTCAACAAATCCATATGCCCTATATTTGATCATATAAACTCACTTGTAGCCAATAGGCTTCCAATGGAACGGTTAGGGCACAATATCATGTTCTAGAATGGAACACTTCAAGATAGAACATATCTAAGAGAAAGGATATGGAGGACATTGTCCTACATTAGAAAAACAAGTGAAAGGTCTTGGGTTTATAAAGGTCTAGGTAACTTTACCTAATAAATTAGTCTTTTGGGTTAGAATTCCAGACTCGTGACAAAGTGATATCAAAGACAACCCATGACCCATTTCAAATGTCAAGTGTCAAGTGCCTAGAGGTGAGTAGGTAGGGGGTACCCAACTGTTGAAAAGGATGATAGTCACGTTGAATGTACATGGCCACATCAAAGACAATGTGAATTTAGGTGGGGGAAAATTTCTTGTTCTAGAATGAAATACTCCAAGAGAGAAATATCCAAAAGAGGGGATATGGAAGATATTGTCCCACATTGGAAAGGCAAGTGGGAGGTCTTGGGTTTATAAGAGTCTAGGTAACTCTACCTAATAGACTAGTCTTTTAGGTTAAAATTCATAGCTCATGACAACAAGCTCCGAAATTGTTCCTAGTAAAAGCAAGAATCTTAGCCTCCATGGCTTGTTGCCAGCAAAGATCCATAGCTGACTCGTAGTATGATGAGGGCTCTTATTCCTTAGAGATAAGGTAGCAAAAATGGTCAAGCAAAATGTGAATAATGCTAGCCTAAGTAGTAATAGGATAATAAGTGCTAGAAAAGCCTAAGTCAAAATAGGTATAATCCTTAGTCCAAGTGGAAAGCCATGTCATGCACTCGAAGCAACAGGGAGGCACAAATGGGGCCATGTAAGAAACAATGGCCAAAGAATTTCCAAGAGGAGTCAAAGAGATCTCCACAAGTAAAGGAGCTAAAAAGGCTAAAAAGGCTAAAAAGGCAAGCACAAGAGGAAAGGATGCTATAAGGGGTAAGTCCAAGACAAAGCCATGAGGCAGAGAAATAGAAAATCAATTTACTTGCATCATTATTGGCTCACTAAAAGACTTCCTATATGGTTTCTACAGTAAGTTTGTTTTTATTATTATCTTTGGCCTTACAAAGTTACAACTTAATTAATAGAATGGTCAATTTGGGTTGTCAATTGATGCGAATAAGGTTTGCTAGGTATGTTTAACCATCATTTATGATAAAGACAATGTAAAAATTGCTTTTTAACTCTAATTTTTCTTGAAAAATTTATCATATTCTATTATATGCACTCCAATTTTGATGAATAATTGGGAACATCATGCATTCCAGATGTTCGGTGGGATGAAAACATTGAATTGTACTATATCTAGGTAAAGAATAGTAAAATACATACAACACATGATGGTGAGAAACTTGGGCTCCTCAATTTTGATGGGATCTTAAAAGGTGGTGGGCTCCTCACTAGTGGTCTTATTTTGCTTAATTCTCAGATGTTAATAAATAATATCTTTAGCAGTCTTCTTCAATTTTGTTTTGTGAAATTCATATCCGTTTTTGATTTGTGTGTGAACTTTATCATCACCATCTTAGTTTTCTAGAATTGCATAATCTAATATTAAATGAACATAATATTTTATATTTTCAAAGTGAGGATTAAGAATATAGCTTTTTGAACATAATCAGACTGCAAAGGGACAGCCTACTACAAACATTAATTTATGTAATAATCCTTTTAACATAGATGGCTTTCATATTTCGTTTCAAGTCACAAAAGTCAAAACTTTTTGTTTTATGCAAGTATGAACATAAAATGATTATAGGTAGACAATCTAAAATTTAACAATACAAACACAATAGCTATTAAAATGCATAAGAATAGTGGTGCAGGCATGGCAGTAGTTCTGTCATGAAATAGGACATCAACTATGATCTATTCCTAAACAATTTGAGCAAACCTTTCTTCTTTGTGAAATTATTTTGTCACTTCCAAATTCTATGTACCATGGAAGCAAGAGATAATTGATGAATTAGAGCACAAATAGGGCTGCAACATTCCTACAACAATTCATATTGTCTACAAAATACAAAACAATAAAATGACAGAAATCCAACAACTGTTACTGCAATCCCAGGTTTTGGCTTTCCAAACCAAAAGGGCAAGAGTTAGTAGCTTTCAAATTATGAACTTAGTTCTATTATAACTTTTCCAGCATTAGAGCTTGTGAAGAGAGAGCCCAAGCTCTCTAAGAAGCTCTCAATTCCATGGTAGATTTTGAACTTGGAATTAATCTTGCCTTCTTTCATATAGCTATTCATTTCTTCAGTAAAATCTGCAAAACGATCCAAGTATGAACCCACCAAAAAGCCTTCTATCCGTACCTCCTTACCAACAATATTCAGAAGATTTCTCACCCCTTCCCTCTCTGTCCAAGCCTGCATCAAACAAACAAGCAAGCAACTTTAGTATACATGGGCACCTTCGAATTAAACATGGATGTAATTATGCGGAAGGGGCATGTATATAAAGGAATGATGACATCTATGTTGTTGTTGTATCTTTATGATTCACCTTCTTATATTGAGATATCATGCCACAGACCATAATCCGTGCATATAGATTGACATGGTTAAGGACAGCCTCAAGCATCTTACCACCAACATTATCAAAATAAACATCAATGCCATCAGGGAAGTACCTATAACATGAGAACACAAATTACTATCCCAAAATATAATGATATGTTTGTCTAATTACACCACCACTTTACTAACAGTGAGAGTAAATTTCATAAGCAAACATCTCTCAACTTCTTTACAGATTATCAATTATATATGGTAGAATATATACACAATAATTACTTGCTTAAAGCAGCATCTAGATCCGTTTCTTTGTTGTAGTTGAATGCATCATCATAACCAAATTCCTCCTTTATGAGCTTCACCTAAGATTCACAAATAACATTATGTCAACGTAAGAAAATGGTAAGAACATCTAGTACATCAAGTAAGAGATCACATGAAGATATGATTTATGCAATGTATATATGCCTTAATGTCCAATAGTACCAGATTTTCATGAATCTATGATTTACACATACCATCAATGTCATCTTGTAAACCACATTCCACTAGATTAGCATTAGATTCAAAATCATATGTTACTTCCCCCTTTAACCCCTATATTTTCACCTTCCTTTTTCTTTCTTAGTAGCTATTCATTAGTAATGGCCCATGAATTGTGTTTCTTATGCATTTCTAGGTCACAAGTCTCATGATGAGAACCTAAGTTTAGCCAAACTTAGAAAGCACCAAGAAGTTCATGTATATGCTGGAAGTTGGAGCATAATGTACAAGTTCTTCAAGAAATATAAAACATTAAAAATCAGGTTTGCAAATATAATAAACATAATAGTTCCAATAGAAAGAACCAAAACAAAAGTTTCCAAAAGAAAAAAAGAAAATTAAAATAATTGGAATTGTTTACATTGTTAACCAATATTTTGTCATTTTGATAGTTTGTCATATTCGAACCATTACATCATGCCCACAGCTTTTCTAGATTTCCTTAATTCTTTTCTAGTCGACACCATTGATTCCGAACTCCAATCACTTCTTTTTCCTTTATTTCAATTACAGTAAGTTTTATTTAATCTTTTACCGTATTGCCACCATGACAACCAAGGCATGGAACGCATTCAAAAAGACAAGTAAAATCGGTGTTTCTTGGTTGCACTCCATATTTGCTACTTGGTTATAGAAACTACAGCCCTCTTGTTATTGTTCCTTCTTTTTTTTTTTCTTTTTTTTTTTGGGTTCTTTTCTGAGTGGACATGGAACCTAATAACTATGATAAACTAGTAAAATACTTGCCTGGCATAAGTCATTTCATAATATAGGATACACAAGAGTGTTCGTCTTGCTCCCTAATTTGGCTTTAGCAGTCAAATGTCCAAGTATAGTGATTGAACGGCTTCACTGTGATATAAGTAGTTCAGTACTTGCTCTCAAGGGAAGCTATTGCTACGAGTGGCACTAAAACAGCATGTTTTTTTGTTTAGGTGAAATTGGGATTTTATATTGAGGTCGATCTATTTGCATTTCGAAGGCCTAATTCAGCATCTAAGAGGCTCTAATACTTCTAATATCTAAGGGATGTTAATACCTTCAGTATCAAAGGGACACTAAAACTTGAAAAAAAATTGTAACGAACTAGACTTCATTCTGTACAACCATGATAAATACAAAGGTAGAACCTTCTAGATACACACAAATGGGCCTATTCTTGCCTACAATACAAAAATGGACTTTAACCCATAAAACAACATCCAACCCACAATTAGCATCTAACCCAAAGACACCTACGCCCAGACAACGATGAAGTCTACACAAATAGCACAACTTAAATACAACTTAAATACAACTTAAATACAACTTAAATACATGCAAATTACTTAACTGCACCGCAGCAAGATCCTTTGGAATAAGCAGGGAGATGAATATTGTTGTATCTGTAATTTTTTCGAATTATTTGTATCACTTGACCTTAATGACAGAAAGCAAAATTTTACAAGTTCTTGAAAATAAATTCATACTGGCATGTGGCATTTTTTACTTCTTTCTTGACCCCAAAACCCAAAAGGAGTCAATACCCAATGTACTCCTACGGCAAAGCATAGGCTCGATGTTAGGCCGAATTCCGTTTTAGCCCGTCGGATGGACATGGATGTGGAAATACTTAGGAAGGTAGGTAGGTTTTGTGTTGTCATCTAAAAAAGTCCCATCATGGGACTTCCAGTGGTCAGGCCTAGAAAAAGGACCACATCTTCAAGAATGGGTCCCTACGTTCCCACTACTCCTGTCCCTTCTAAAATCCCTAACCTAATTTCCACCATATTTGAAAAATCGCGAGCTGATTTTTTCCACACCGCCACACCAGGAAAACGCCAAAAAGGTATAGTCCTTTCGACGCCCCTCTCTCCATCGATTGGTTGCAGAAAGGTGTAAAGTTTTCTTCAGTTTTCATGAAGATGTAGACAGACACATCAAGAGGGAGAATGGGCAGGAGCAGTTGTAGGCTAAGTGAGAAAATAGTCCGAACTTGGAATCACACTGAAAGTCCCTGGTTTACAGAGAAAAATGCAAAAATGAAACAGAAAAGCATTTGGATTGCCTCTGTATTGCACGATTCAACGTCTTAATTAGTTAAAAGATCCAAAGATTCAATCCAAAGGTTAATTTAAGAGTTAGAGGGACATTTCTTTTTTAAGTTTTATTAGGAGGGATTACACTTCACGCAATCGTTCAGTTGTAATCCAATGGATCATTGCTTTAATACTCATATCCAGAGAAACTTTCAGGGTTTGCGCATTCATTACCTTGTCATCCGATCCGGTGCTTCCAATAACCCTGCAACCTTTGAGCTTAGCCAACTGTCCGGCATACATTCCGACGGCTCCTGCCGCTGCTGAAATAAACACATTTGACCCCGGCTTTACGTCTGCTAACACCTCTATTCCCACCCACGCTGCAAAACCCGGCAACCCTGTACCGCATACATACGATATCTCATCACCAACAAGAAAGGAAGAAGTTAAGACGAAAAGAAAAGAAACCCAGAAGTAGTAAATATTACCCAGAGAACTGAGATAATCCGGCAGCGGAACCCCAGATGCTGGATCAAGCTTCCGTAAAGGCAAATCGGATGGGACGACACAGTGCTCAGCAAGCGGAGAGAAAGGGTTAATAACGATATCGCCCTCCTTGTAATTACTATCCTTCGACCGAACTACCCTTCCAATAGAAAATGCAGTTATCACCTGAAATTTTATACAGATTAGTAAGCCCCGGAATCCTGGGAACAATATACCTGGAATTTTTACGTTATTCTCAAGATATGACGTCTAGGATTCTATTACACATGATGGTGGCTTCTTGTTTACGCATGTATGTCCATGTGATGGTGTTTTTCGTACTGGTGTCAGGTGATGTTTGTATCAAGTACCTCGTTTAGTTTGAACTGAGGCATGTAAAGGCCATCGTCAAGGCCAGACATTCTGGTACGTTGATAGGGATCCACCGAGATGAGGAGGTTCTGGACGACGAGATGGCGATCAGGGATAGCATCAACAGCGAGTGGTACTTGGACAGTCCGGAGTTTGAGATGATCGGAAGTTGGAACACCTTCCGGTGCATAGGCCGCCAAGTACCATTCTTTGCTCCACACCACAGGCTTCTGTTCACCGCCGGCGGCCATTTTGTCTGCCTTCTGGGTTAGAGTGCTGAAGAGAGGCTTTGGACTATTTAACTTTGATTGCGAATAAAGCAGCTGAACTAATGATAATGCTACTAAAAAGAATACCACAGGGACCACACAACTTCGTAAAGAAACATGGGAGTCGGTTACACGGTCACTGTTAAGTGGGCCACTCAGTAGCATAGGAAGTAGGTGGAGGGCCCATATTTATGGCCGGAAAGCCGGCCATCTAGAATCACGCGAGAATCTATCAGGGCGGACAGGGGTTTTGATGTGAGATAGGTAGAATTGTCAACAGTCATAATCATGGTCATTCAAAATGTCAAAATGTGTTTGGTCCAGCAAGTTATAGTTGAAAAAAAGAAATACCAAGAGGAGAGAGTTGAGGGAAAGGTAATATCCATTAACCAAACATAAAGCGTGGTGGGGTAACAGCTCCTCGTCTTTTCTTCTTTTAGATCCACCCTTTTAATCTTTTCAAGGGATATACAAGCACCAAAAAAGGTAAAAACAAAGCCCTTTTTCTTTTATAACTCTAGGAATAAGGTGCCAAGTTTTTGTTCGAGTGATCAATATCTTTTGGGGTTCAATTGATATCAAGATGCCCAAATCATTTCCATTGACACTTGTGTGTTCAAGGGGTCAGTTTCAAACCTTTCTTTAGTTTTAGGAATTTATATAATAGAGGAGACAAACTCTCGTGTATGAGTCAATTAGCAATAAATATTGTGGAAAACTTATAGAATCATTTGTGGGTTTCCTAAATTACATACATTGTGCGTCATCCTAAATTACTATATCATATTCCATCTTTGATTCTCATGCCATTTTTTTAAGCAAATTACAACATCTAAGATTCTTCTAACAAGATTGTTGTATATACTAAACCACAATTTATAAATATTCGAGATGCTTTAAAAAAAAAAAAGGAAAATATAGAAGGTTGTAGAAAACGTGAAAGCACAAGAAGAAAAGTAGAAGGAGACTGGAACGTCAATTTCAAGAATTACTGCGGTCGTGGGGTCCCACCCTATTGGACAAATGAAGAAAAGAAAGCACTTATCTCCATGATGCACTGAGCAGATGTAACTACTAATAAAATAAACTACAAATAATACTATTGGACAAATGAAGACAAGGAAGCATCTTCATGATTAAGTAGGTGTAACTACCAAAATAATGTCTACTCGTAAAATAAACTGCAAATAATGATCCTACTCCTTACCTGTCCTCCACCAAGAACCGAGCAGAAAAACCAAGCAATGAATAGGAATATCAACAAAGGAGAAAAGGATCATCAGAGAGATTTGACTTTCTCAAATCTAAAGAAAAATATTGAAAACGCTAGAAGGAGGGCTTGAACCTCCGACCTTGTGGTTAACAGCCACACGCTCTAACCAACTGAGCTATTCCAGCTTAATTATTGAATTTGCCGTTGCAAATTTATTAACCAATATTTATTTCACGTGATTTCGTCAACCACTGTAATCTTATTTCCCATCCAAAGACGTAATAAAATAAAATAAATAAATAAAAGTAATAAAAGGCGTAAAGTGATAAATGGCCACCTCGCAACGTGGAGGAAACGCGAGAAATCACTGTGAAAGGCACGAAAACAGCAGAGATCCAGCGCTACGTCACCCTCCGGGAATAAAAGGTGCTGATCACGTGATAGTGCTTGGTAGCCAATCAAAACTGAACAACGTCCAGGACACTCGCCACTTTCTCATAGACCTCACCAACTTCCCTCTTCGTGGTGCGCTCTCTTTTTGGCAGACCCACTACCGCTCGCAAGTCGCAATTCCCTGGCCTCCCTCCACTACCCTTCACATCCAGGTATTCATTCATTCGTCTTTTCCCTCCCTCCCTCTCCTCTCTGTGGGGCACTCATCTTTGTGTGTGGTGTCGAGTTTTAACCGTGTGATTGTGATTGTGATTGTGATTGTGATTGTGATTGTGATTGTGAACGTTAGCGCTCTCCTGTGCCCTCTGTAAGTGTGTGAATGTCGAGATCGATGAGAAGAAGCCTGACGGTCTATGTCATTGAATGTACATATTCATTTAGAAATGTGCATATTTCTTCATCTATATCTCAGATCGATTTGTTATTATCAGTGTGACAAAACAAGAAAACTGAAGAGAATAGAGAAAATCTACATGAAAACATAAGGAACTTCTGGCTTCTTCGCTTGATCTTTTCATGTGCCTATACTTTGTATAATTTGTTGTTTACAATCTATTGCACTTGCTTTGATTTTGGAATCCCGTTTTACTATATGTTCAACTGGAGAATGTTTCCAGAATCTAAGGGATTTTGATTTTCAAAATCCTATTGTTGTCAGTTGGGCTGTTTGTTTGCCTGGAGAAGATTTGGGAAGCTAATAGATTTTGATTTTCAAAATCCTGTTGTTGTCGACTGGGGGTGATGACCTTTTAAACAATTAGGAGAAGAAAATACTGCATGCCGGATGAATTCTGCGTCTCTTCTTACATATGAATTTTACATTGAAGTATAGAGATTCCATATGACTAAAGATATCGTCTTCTTTTCGTTATCAACCCCAAACCCCAATAACCCAATCAATAGATGCAATAGCTAGACCCTTTTTTCCAGCTATTCACAGAGTACACGCAATGAAATGCTTAATGAGGATAGGTTAGAAATGCTTGATGAGGATGAAGTTAGAAATATGTTCAACCATTAATTACTATTTTAGTGACTAGTTACGTATCCGCTTGGTCTCAATTACATGCATGACTTTATCCTTCCCACGGTTTTTATTTCTATTACGTTAAGGAAGAACATCCTTTGGGTTGATTCGTAGCAGCTGATTAATTAAATATGAATGGGTTTCCATTGGTTGAGCAGAGCTTGTGACATGGGAAGCAAGGGACCAAGCTGGGCTGATCAATGGGGCACAGACGCTTCTCGGGACAAAGATCATGATGACGAGCTTGTGAGCAAGGTAGGGAACGGCGGCAGCAGCAAGGTGGGGGAGGCTAAGGCTGCGGCTTCAGCGGGACTTGGCAAGGCCAAGGCTGCAACTTCTGTGGCTGCCCAGAAGGTGAAGATCGGAACATCGGCACTAAATAAATGGGTCAAAAGCCACTGCCAGAAAAAGTCCTCTACCTCTAAATGAATAAAGATTTATCCTTCTATGAATAAAGACTTGAGGCCAATTTGATTACTTGTTATACAGCATCATCATGCCCTATTATGAATATTGTGCTATAATCTGACCATGATCTCAATTCGAACCCATCATTTCGATGGCCGATTTCTATCAAATAATTGAGAACTTCTGTAACTCAGTTGAAGGGCAAAGGCATCAGGGTTTATGCGAAATGCATAAAGGGACATGCAAAAAGTTGAAAAAAAACATTTAAAATAGTCGTTCATCCAAACATAAGTCACAGTCATCTCTCGAATAACATCATTAAGCTAGTGAAATGCAGATTATTTACAGAAAGTTTAAATCTACTAAAATTTCTTCATCTTTTGCACGTCATATTCACATTGATGCACGTAAATCACGCCTCAGCACATTCCAAAGGTGTTCTCCCCACTATAGGTCATATAAAGGAAACCATCTTCTTCCTTATTTTCATCATAAATTGCAGACATCATAGCGGCTGCAAAAACAGACCATTCTCAAAATCATAAAACCGATAACAAACGCTCAATAAATTGATGACAAAGAATAGGGACTTTTAATTACCGGTTGGTGGCAAAATGTTCTTGACAAAGATGAAAATGGCCTTCTCAGGACTCAATTTGATTCTCTTTCGGACAACATAGACAAACTGGCCAACAGTCAAATCAGCAGGAACCAGATACCTGGATTCACCAACAAGAGGGATTTTAGACTTTAGATAAACCAGGAAGAATGTAAAAGGTATGGAAGGTAGACAAGCAATAGCTCAACACCACATTCCAAGTCTTCCAAGTCTACCAAAGATCTAAAGCACATATAACTCGGTTTTTTAAAAGTTCTTAACATTGTTGGAAAAATGATTCTTGAACCTGTTCCCTTAAACATAACTCTCCAATTTTCTAGCATCCATAAACAGCAAATGGCTAGTGATTCATTGGTATTACAGACAGTCCAAGAAGCAGCAAAATCACAAAGCAAAACAGATATGGCGAAGGGTAGATAATCTACAACATAACTGGATATTCTACTGTAAAGTTGTAAAACAATAGTCAAGAACAACTGTACAACTGACTTTTTCTTGTCGATATCAGGCACATCAGTCTTTTCAGCCCTTTCCACAATAACCTACAACACACAGTCAGTTATCACGTATTAGAAATTAGAGCTACGACTTACGTATGAACGCACACGAACACAAGGAAGAATCATACCGGTATTCTATCTGGATACTTCTCCCTGATGCGAGAAGCTTCTGCCTGCCTCCTTTCTAAGCACAATAAGAACATAAAGATTAAGATATATCGCAGGAGAGTCTCGCGTACAGCACAATTTTCTTAAAAAAACAAGCACAGAAAAGAAAGAAAGAAAGAACTCGCAAGTCTTATTCTTACGCAAACACACTCAACAGGTTGAAAGTGAAAAAGTTTACTCTTGGGAATCTGTATCGCCAATTCAAGTTTCAACAAAAATCCCAAAACCAATGAAACAAAAAATCACAGAATTTGTGAGTCCAAAGAAACAAAGGAAGCATGTTCGTTGATTTTACAAAATTTCGAACTGAAATTGAAATTTACAGACATCCCAAGACGTAAAACTCAAAAAAAATCCTAAATTTCCAGGAGTCAAGTTCAGGAATATCACAGAGAAAAGCCAAGTACTAAACAAGATCACATCGGAAGGCGTACAACCTTGAAATAGAGCTTGCTAGAACAAAATATTTTCATGAATTAAATAAAGGCGAATTACCAAGAGGGTGCTCCATCTTAAAGGAACTCTTGGCCATGGCGACAAACCCTGTAACGAGGAAACGAAAAAGAAAACAAGGAAAACAGGCATACACAAATAACAAATTAGAGTTTGCAGTTTGGCAGCGCACTCGATGAAATCAAATAATTAAGGCAATTCAAGAAAGTCTTACCCGAAGGAGAAAAGGAGATTTGGTTGAGATCCCAGAAATTGGAAGGTGAAAAGAGAGAGAGGACCAGATTGCGACGCAAGTCAAGGAAGCTTCTCATTCATATAGACCTCTTAAGGAAGTTCGTCGCGTTAAGAAAACGATCTCGTTTTGTTAAAGATCTTCCACTCGTCGCTTTGAGCTTAAACTGCGTCGTTTTCTCTCTCTCTCTCTCTCTCTCTCTCTCTCTCTCTCTCTCTCTCTCTCTCTCTTTTTTCTTTTAGTTGAGTGACTTAATTGACTTAGCTTCTGCTACTTAGAATTAAACTCTTTTGTACTGTGCGGCTAATGAACCAAATTTTATTATATTACAAAGTTCATATTCAATTTAAAAACTAACTTAAGAAAAAATAAACATTTATTATATTTAAATTTTATCACAAGATTTACCCACCAATAATTATGAGCTAAAAAGTAAACACCACATTCTGCAGCACATCATGGCGTCTGCAACAACAGACCATACTGAAAATCATAAAACCAACAATGAATGCGCAACAAAGCAATGACAACATACAGAGACCTCTATGTTACCGGTTGGTGGTAGAATGTTCTTGATAATGATGAAAATAGGCTTGTTAGGACCTAACTTGATCCTCTTCCGGACCACATGCAGAAGCTGGCCAACCATCGTATCACCAAGAACAAGAATGTAAATGTACGGAAAGCAAACAGGCAATAACTCCATATAACATTCCAAGCCAAGCACGTATGACTTGGTTTTTCAGAAACCAAAGTGGCTGCTACAAGTTGTTCAAAAGTTCTTAACCTTGTGGAGAAAACGATTCTTCAACATGTGTCATTAACCATCATCTTTCGAGAGGATAGCATGTTCTGAAACTACTCCATGACAATATTTAAAAACAATAGAAAAATTGACTTTTTCTTCTGATACTACGATAATCCAACATTGTTTAATTAAAAGATACTCATGGTTTGTTCCAAATTAAATGAAGGAGGGCAATAACTGCTTTGGATAAAGAATTTATTGAATTTCTTAATATTATGATAATTAGTTTTTAAATGACTCAATCTTTAAATAAATAACTGGAATTATAAATTAAAAAAAAATGAATACATTATAATTACCAAGCTATGTAACCAAAGCTTGCAGACAAGAAAAGATGTGCAAATCCTACAGTGGAGATGCTCTTAAATGATCCAGTGGCTATATTTAAAAGAATCTACAATATTGGTCTAGATAATTTTTATTATCCTCTTATGGGCCGAAACTACTTAAGACTTACATACAAAAATACCCATATAAGGGACTTACCTACCTAATAACTACGTTACAAAACATGTGGGTTGGGCCATATTGATGTGCATGTATCCCAAAGAGTCAAGCTTTTGGTTTTCAAGATGAACCTTGCATTTGGTTCTTATATCTAATCTATGTTTTAATAAGTGGAGATCCACTTCTTTTGTGCCTCATGGAAGATAGGAAACAAAGAACCCACTGAAAGCAACAGATCGGGCCCCTCGGTGACCAGCAAGCAATGCTGGTGGCGAAAGCCACCTCCGGGTCCGGGGGGGTTCCTTCAGGTTCGACCGATCAGTTGGCCCATTAGGTTCAGTTGATTGGGCGATGACCTTTCCCTCTCTGTCCCTCTCTTTTTTTTCTCTCTTCCCTGTTATGCATCAAACTTCACCCTGAACTTTGTCTTAAAAAGGCCTGCTTGTGCAATTTAGATGGATTTTTCTCTTATTCTTTTGGTAGCACCATAACATGATTCCTGCTCATCAAATTATATTCAATTAAGTCTGTATATGCTATGTACATCGATTACTTTGTTAAAAGACTTGAATCTAAAGATTAATCTTAATCTATTTTATTTAAATATTATTCTCAACTTGAGCCCTCATAAGCCGAAACTTGCTATGGGCCCTCATAAACCCCGAATAGTACAATTAACAAATGGGAATTAGATTATCATGGCTGTTAGACAATCCTCGTACAATTACTACTAGAAAATCTAGTGGCAATACTATAAGGTTGTCAAAGAACCCTAAGATTAATGTGGTAGCTCTAATATTGTGATCTGAGCACAACATTTTGCACGTAGCATTTTAGTTTATTTCTAAGGAAATTAAGTCAACATCCTCTGTAATTTTGGTAATTCTAATTTTAAAACCTTAGATGTTAATTTGATAAATTGGAATTTTAAGTTTAAAGGTGACTTAAATGAGCTCTTTATCGACCTATCAATCAAATACATCACACAAATGAATACTTTAGACACAATTATGAAGTTAAAAGAAAATTAAATATCAATATAGAAGAAAGGGTAGCTCATTATTAAAAATTTGTTTAGGGTTACGCAAGCAACTCCTTTATTAGAAAGTGATTCTAGGTTCAATCCCCCTATTCAAAGATAGTCATGGGTTATTGGGTTTTGTTAAAAAGTGATAGCGAGCCTACATTTATGTTTAGGGACTGTTCATACGTAATCCCTACCTTGTAAGGATAACTACAACTATCTACTTTGATTAAGATGACCACAAATCATTAGTTTTTTTTTTCCTTAAATAATATAAGGTGTATAATTGAGTTTTTTTTTTTTTTAAGTTTATTCAAAATATTGTTATATAAGTCTCATATTACCCAAATCTTATTTCAAAGTCCTTTTTATGAATTAAAAAAACACCTTACTTTGAAGCAACTTATGAGTAAATTTAACTTTCCAATATATCATCAAAATCTATGTTCAAGTTTGACATCTTCTTATTCATCGATAATCTTTTCTAAAGTTTGAACCAATGCACATATAAAAAATAGAGTGATATAAGTCTCATATTATCTAAATTTTTTCTGGAAATATTTTTATAAATAAAGAATTTCCCTTGCTCTAAAATCAATAGAACTTTCTATAGACTTCTCAAAATTAATTGAATCATGGATTTAAAATGAACTCAACCATATCCGGCCACAGGAAAGTTTCTTTCCTAGTTGCTCGAAAGTCATCCCAAAAATATCTACTCCTATTCTGGTCCACATGCATCCAACTCTTCTACTCGTATACTGCAGTCCGTGGCTTTCAACATCTCTTTGTCATTCTACGAGAAGAACACAACCCAAATGGAGATATCGTTGTGAAAAGTTGAAGAAAAGGGACAAGACATGTCTCCTCCACCACAACAAGGAGCCTGATCACAATTAGACCCATAAAATGGACTTCTAGGTCATGACAGAAAACAGGTTCCGATTTGCATGCATCAGATCAAGAACCAACCACATTAAGTAGACAACCTCTCAAAATGACTCAGCTACTCTTGTTGAAACTTAATTCGTAGTTATAACACCTACCACATGGATTGTAGGCAGACAAAACATAAGAAAGCTAAGCGTATGCACCATTTGCAAAAGTAGTTGAACTGCTGAACCTACGGAGTGCCTGATGGGAAGTTGAAGACAAAGAAAGTAACCAAAAAGCAAAGCTTCTTTCCGTTTGACACATAAATGCCGATTGAACGAAACCAACATCCCTCTCCCCTCTACTCGGCCATCCATAAATGCCACATTAAAAGCCCCAGATTTGTCTCCGTGAGCTTTTTCACGATTCTTGTACCTTCTTAAATTAATATTCCAACTTCCTTTCCTGTTGGGTGGTTGGAAATTTTAATGCGTTTTCTTCAATGCTACCTTCACAAGCCATCTATTTTTGATGCATGTCGAGCACTAACTTCTTTAAGACACGAGTCACTTTCTCTTTTGCGGACAGCATCTCCCCCACTTCTCCCAGTTTTTTCCTCGCTCATACTCTCTGTCACTTCCTTTCTTAAACTCCTGTTGTTTGATTAGAAGTGCTAGGAATTGCACCTGTTTTAAGCACCCCTACAGAGAATTCAGAATGTGATACTTGCATTCATACTCATCGTTGTTATCAGCCTTCTTGTTTTTGTCTCTTTTTCTGTATGTTTATTTCATTGCAGATGTGCAAAAGGTGTTTCAATGGATCAGTTTAACGGGATATTGGTCCGGTTCAATAAGAAAGCAGTGCTCAAAATGGTTAGGGCCCTGCTTTTTGATTGAGCCGTGCCAATATCACGTTCCACTGCTCTTAAACCTCGTCTCAGTTTTTGGAAGTCTTCAGAGTGTTGAGGAGGTAGCCCATAGGGTATGGAAGGCATGGAAGGCAAGTAACGTTTCATCCTTGGTTTTTTTCTTTTCCCCATCCCTTTTCAATCTTTAACTCCGTCCTACCGTTTTTCGGCAGTAATTTTCAAGAGGTTAGATTATTAAGAGATTATTTTTACAGATTATCCTAGAAAAGTTCTTTATCCTTGTGATTTATGATCCCAGCAGAAGCTCATCTGGAAGAAGAAGAAAATAAGGCTGATCTTGGCCATGGAACTTGTTATATATATTTGTTCTTTCTCGTGTTTAAGAAAAAAGTTAGAACACGCCACTGAAACTATTCAAACTTCGGTCTGCATCTGTTGGAGCAGCTCTCAGCCCACAACTCTGCAGTAAGACGTTTGGATGATTGCCTATAACCTTTTTTCATTAACTTGTTCCTCTTAGTTGCAGGAAAGTCAATTTGAAGGGGTGAAGAGTTGAGATTGCTTGGATTTTGGGGGTCTGAGATCATAAGATATTGCTGATATACATATATGGTCAAGTTCGAATGTTTTAAGAAAGTAAGATATTGTTGTTATATGTAGCCTTAGTGCGAATGTTCTGCACACTTCTTCTGCAATACGTTCAAAGAAAGAAATTCTAGATATAAACTTCGTTCAAGATTTTATGCATGTCTTGATAATGATTTTTCAATGAAATACATGTCGAAACCAGACCTTTCTCATGCAAGTGTGCAGCCAGAAAGTGGCCTTCTATGATTGAGTAGAGAAGTGTTCAGCCGAATTTTATGTCAAACTTTCCCCCACTATTATGGACATCATTCCTATTCAATTAATGGAGATCAATTTCTGCACTGCATAAATTAAATTCAGGGTGATGTGCAAGAAAAGCTCAAGAGATTCAAATAGTTCCGCAGAACAGATGGAAACTACTCAAGTATAGTTCTATTGAAGACATGGAGTCAAGAAGAGATTTTATTCACAAAGACATAGAAGATGGGAAAGAGATCATCGGCAAGAGCGTAGTCCCTTAAATTCATACCTGAAAAACAGGGAATAAAAAAGTTGTATTAAAGAAAGGGCGTGGTATATTCATCAGGAGCTTGGGAGCCATGGAAATGTTAACTTACAAACTGGCCCTCCAAGCATCAAAGAATGGGTGGTGAATCTCTCTTACTTCCTTTTCTGGCTGCTACTATGGTCAAACTCCTCTCTTAAAATGCAGAATGCCCATGTAGCAAGGCCCCTCAACTCTCTCTTTCTCTCTCTCTCTCCCCTGTAAAAATTACATATTCTCTATACTCGCACAAAAATACAGTAAAAAAGAAAAAGCACTATTCTATCTTATCATTCCTCCCGAGTTTGGAAGAACTTTAAGCCGCCACTCCGAAAGAAGCACTCCACAAAGCATTTTCACCTTCCCCACAACGCCGATGAACCTCCTTGATCCTGTCGGCAGACCTGCAAATCCCACTGCAGCTCCAATCAAACGAAGCTACACAGACGTTGCCTGCCTGGGCCTTCCACTCGCAATCTGGGGAAACAAGTTTATTCGAAAATTAAAACCATACGGGGACACAAACATATCCTCAAAGTTTGTAATCAAATCAAATAAAAGAATAGAGTTTTCTCAGTCTGTCAGAAACTTGAATTTATTAGTGACACAAAGAAAAGTTCGTAATCAAACAAAATAAAAAAGAATAGTCTTAAGAGCACCATATTGCCTATGTAATTGAATATTTTGAGGAAGGTGCAACTGTACCAGGTGGGGTGCCACAACATAACCTTCTATCATCAATATGCTCAACATCAAGGCCAAGAAACCATGATCCCAGTGAGACATCTTCGTTAGCATACTTGTGTAGAACATGCCTGAAACAATTATGAGACAGCCATCAGTAGAGCAAGAAAGAATCCTAACATCCTTCGGATCCACAAATTAACTTCTTGTTTCACTTCAAGCAAAGATAAGTGGGCTTACTGGTTTATTGATATATAAGTGGCCAGATCTTTTGAAATAGCGTAGAGTTGTCCTGTAGCGTGACGGAAGTATTTGTTCCCTGCCTCACCGAATTTCCAGTACTCAGGTTCATGGTATCTCACTCCTCTGCACGATGGAATGGGTGGCTAAGAAACTAGAACCTTTTGCTTTCCCAACATTCATAAGAAAAAGAAAAAAACAGTGAAAGCAGGAAAGAGAAAAACGACTTACTTTTGATTAAGGACGGGACCAGATTTCATGCACCCTATATATACCCTCGGTTTTGATCGATGTCTAACTAGAGTTTCTCCAAGTGTTGCTGAAGCAGTTTGAGATGAGTTAGAAACGAGGATAGAGAACAACATAAAAAACAAACAGCAGAGGTACTTTGGCAAGATAAATCATACTAATAATTTAGACATGGATCATTGAAGCATCAATAGGTTGTGAATATTCTTCAAGTGGTGGCATTTATGACAAATTAAGAGCTTTGACTTGAACCTCATATCGATTTAAACTTATCAAAGAGAAAGTTTCAGTCAAACAACTTCGGTTTTAAGGAGTACTTAACAGATAAGGAAAAAAAAATACTCACCTATATTTACATGGACATCATCATCAACTTTAATGTAGAAATCCGCATCCCACAAAGAAACTGCAGTAGCAAAATATACCTTTGTCTTGGCTGACAATTCCAGGTAACCTTCAACATGTTCCTGCTCAAGAGTAACACAGACATTGAGTGAGATTACGTTTTTTCACTTACAAACACTGTTTGAAGCAACAAAACATGCAGCTGAAAAAGGTACACGAGAAGTGAAAGAAAAGATTTGTTATTATTACCAGCCTCAGGAAATCTCCATGCTTTCTGTCCTCTGCTTCAATGGCTCTGTCCAGAATACCCCCCGATGTGGCACTAAGATAGTGGCAAAAAACTGTTATATTAGTTATCCACTATATCTGTATTCCAGGCTTTTAGCCAACAAAGTAATTACTATATGGCCGTCACATGGAATTTTAAACGCCCAGACAAAAACTGCATCCAGCAACAACAGAAATTTACGGCAATTGACTTAAGAAGCAGACTCTTGTCTCCAAAAAGATAAGACTTATGTTTCTACCCCAGGGAAACAAACGTACTCTATGACTGCAGGAAGACCTCTAAGAAGGACAAACATCACTAAATAATCTGTTTTTACAAGGAACAAGTACACCGTGAAGAGTTTGTTAAAAAGAGGATCAGATCATAATCAAGCAAGCAAGTCATAAATCCCCAAAATGCTGCATAGTTTTCAGTGATTTGTTGGACAAGAGGCTCAGCATGTCAATTCAAGACAAACATATGAAGGGATTAAATGGTGTCTATTTATTTAACACTAGCACAAAAAAGGATTTGAGCACCCACCTATGACCAATGACAAATCGGACTATAATTCCCTTCTCTTCCTCCAGTTTCTTCCTTTTCTCACCTATTTTCCAGTTTTCAAAAGTACAGGTCATCAGGTTATCAATCCCAAAAAATGACCAAACTAGCACAAGGATAATCCAGAGAAACCAGAAGGGAGAAAGAATGAATTCGTATACAAACCTTGAGGCATCCATGTTGCACGAACCGAATCTCTTCTTCTCCTGCTGCTAAAAGCAGTATTGATTCCTATGACCATTAGATACTTTCTTCTCCCAGACGATTCATTCTTCTCTAGATCTTGTGATAAAGGAGAACCACTTCGTATAGACTCTTGAGCTGCCCTTGCAGCAGCTAATTCCATCTCTAAATTTGAAATAGTCTTGTCTAATGTCCTACAATCAGTATATTGATAAGTGTTCAATTCTTAATATTTCAAAACCCAATACAAAACAAGACATAAAGCTAATCAAGAAAATAATAGTTAAAAAAAAAAAGCATAGGCCTAACTTACTGTATAGCATTGTGAGTCTTAAGAACCTCCCCCAAAATGTCCTTAGAATTATGCTTTACTTCCTTTTGATGCGACTAAGCGAACCCAAGCAGATAAAAATGAAGAGGAAATCAAGTGAGGAACAAAGCAGATTTGTGAAAATGAACACACACAGAATTTTTCCGGTCAGAAAGAATTAAAAGAAATCAAGTAATGATTAGGGCAGGGGTGCTCACAGCCTCTGGATCACATCCCTCTGAAACCAATTTCAATTTTTCAGCGTCCATTGCCGTTGTCCGTGCAACACCCCTAGGTTCTGGAACAGTCCACATCCTACACAAGTTTACTTCTATCATTAAAATGTCACAAATTGCAGCAAACAATTTCCTTTGCAATAACTTCAGATATATATTAGCTGATTAAAGTTTAACTAAAGAACGCATCTCCATGTTTAACCATCTGATAAACCAAAGAGACTCGACAATATCAGAAAAAACACGATAGTCGGACAACAGCAAGGATTGTGCCAATAGAACTAAAGGAGATGACTGGAGTTACAAAAGAAAAACGTCTTCCAAGTTAACAATTCAATATTCATTTAAAAAAAATTTAAAAAAAAAACCTTCAATGCGTTCTAATGATCCACAAAAAGTACAGAAACAAAGACGCCAATTAAAAACCCAAAAAACCATATAATAAGCTTCAGTTATTAAGCAAATGGTAACAAAACCGAAAAGAAATTGAGGGACTGCCTTGGGTCAACGGAGGTTTTAGGTGGATAGTACAAAGAAAATCAAGAACTTTAATAACCACCATTAGAGGAAAAATGAGTACGGTACTGAATAGAAATGTCAGAGGCCTTCCGTGCTTTAATTAAAATATTGGAGAAAGTCAGCACAATTCTTCAGGCCCGTGAATCTGACATATAAACAGCATTTATATCCCATCTGTACAAACAAAAACAAAACTGAACCATCCGTTAACCGAGAATTGAATTCTAACAAGTTTTTCCAGTGTGTTAGAAAGTGACAAGCCCTGAATCCAGCGCATCCAGAGCATCCAAAGCAATACAATACGCGGTAATGGCATTTCAAACAGAAAATTAATACAGTTTACACCCACAGAAGAAGTCCTTTTTAGATCTATACCATTCCAACGATCAAGCGGAACTAGCAAGCATATTATAGGCATAAAAATGGGGGAGCAGACAATAGATATCATGACAATATGGCAACCAAATGACAAATACCTTCGACTGCTAACAGAACACTGAAATTCTGGAAAATTCGGAACAATCCACCTCATGAAAATAAACTCATCGTAGTAGACATTAGAAATAGCTACCAAACAACATTAAATGCTAAACAGATCTTAGACGAGAAAGTTTGTAAAAAAATTGTTCTCGATATAATTACAAATCCATATAAGAAAAGGCTGAACTCGTTCCACAAACAAGCATAAATTAACCCACTCGTTAAAACCCGACTTAACAATTACTATTTAGAAAGTACCAGAAACTGAAGACTGGGATGAAGCACGATACACATCCATACCTGTTAGTGAAGAGCAATCCAGCACAGAAGCTACCCAGACATAGCAAAAGAGCCCATTTTTGTGATATAACACTTCTAGAAGACTGCTGCTCTACTTTGCTTTTCCAAGACATTTTCTTGCCAGATTCTCCTCCCAATAGCTTTCTCAAGCAAAACCCATAAAGAACGCGAAGAGACTAACTGACTGAAGGAGACCCAGAAGCAGCCAAGCCTAGGTGCTCGTCATCAAATTTGAAAGCAAGCTCGGGAACAAGATTTGAGACAGAGCATAAGATGCACGCAGAGAGAGGGAAAAGTATCAGAAAAAGAAATGGCTCTGTTCTTACTCGGTCTATATTTTTTATCTCTCTCTCTCTCTCTCTCTCTCTCTCTCTCTCTCTCTCTCTCTCTAAACGCTTCTTGCCAGGCAAGGGAAGTTGAAGACACACTAACCGCTAAGGATCGCGGTACCAAATTCCCAAACGGTCCTTGTCAGACCTTCCTTTCTTTAATGCCCCATAGACCCAGTAACAGTATGCCGCAGTGACATTAATGCCCTCCAGACAGCTTTTTATTCCTTTCTCTGAATATCATGTTCTTGCTCAGTTTTGGTCTCGTGGGAAAGCCACGCATCCAAGCTTCAACCATGTGCACACATGGTTTTCCTTATTTTCTTTATTGAATTCATCATGACTTACTTTTGCCTTAATAAAATTCCACCCGTTACACGAGCTTAATCTTCTCTATGAGTTGATTCTATATAAGGTAGTGAAATACCCTACAAATATAATATTTAAATATCGTGTATAAACGTATAATATTTTATTGTATTCAATTCTCAACATTCCACTTTGTAACAAATTAAAGATTTAGAAAGTACACTAAATTGTGATGCATTTATTGGTTGAGAGTGGTACCTTACCTTCCCTTCATTAGAAGTCGTCCACTTTATGGTTGCAACTTTATTTAATCTTCTGAAAGTCTACAATCTTTTATTGAAGAATTGCACATCCACGACAGCCTAGCATGCACCCACTTGGAGAAATTGACTTAATTAAACTCTTTCTTAACTTAGCACATATGTATATATATATATATATCTCTATATGTGCCCACGCATGATATATTTAAGACTTGTATAAAATAAAATAAAATAAAAATCTAACTATAAAACTTGTTATTTTTGTTTCATAATAAAATATTAACAATTATCAAATTTTTCAATGAATGTTTATACCTCTCCAAAATTGAATAATAAAACTATTTATAGGATATTAATACTAAGTTTTTCTTAACACTTTCCCATGAACTTTTATTAATTTGAACTTGCATAAAATGACACCATAATATGAACATCTTAACAGTACACTTAAAGAAATGTTGCAATTACATCTTATGAAAAAGCCAAAAATATGTTAAAAGGACCCTGTTTCCTTTCGTTTTTTAATGGTAAAGGCGGTAAGCTGTTGATAGAACCTGTAATACCTGTTGGATAAGAAATCTCGGTTATAGAAGTCCACCACAAGAAGTTAGGCTCGAATCTAGAAAAGTTGCCCGGTGCACGTGACCGGACCGAGAATCATCACGTGGCATATGCTCATTGGCAGGGCCCCCACTTGGCACCTTTACCCTGTCCATGAACCACGTGATGCATCACGTCCCTGCTCACGTGGATTCTGCAAAAGTCGGCAAGGCCAAAGCGGCCTGACACATGTCATGATGTGGCGAGCCCCTACACCGACCACGATTCCTCTTTAACCAATGGAAAGGAACGTTCCCTCTTGCCGACGAGGGCAAATTAGTCATTCTACTAGAATTAGTTAACGTAGGTTACCTTGGGACAATTGTTCTTGGAAACATGCATCTTGGATTTACCTCTATTTGGTACTATATACGATCGTAACAAATTCTGAAATGGACTAAAGATTATTTATTACTCATCTTTCGAATGTTACGCTGTTGGTCGGTTTGGATTGGTACGTTGCATTCCAACCGGGAGAAGCCAAGATTATGACTTGGATTAAAGAATTAATGTATTGATAAAATTGAGACAATCTTATGAGTACCAATCACGTTAATTTATGTTACTTTTAAGTCTAATATAAAAACATTTGCCTTTATGTACTATTTAAGTTTGCATGAGAAATACCACTTTCTGATAATGGAATTAAAAGATATAATGTGTTTAGTTATCATAATCATATATCATCGAATACTATGTAAGATGTTCAACCATTTCTTAATTAAAGAATATTTCATAATATAAAAGTAAAGATCGAAACTGTGGGGAATTGAATGGATTCATGTATAGTAATACTTTTAGGCCGATTTGGCACCTGTTGCTGTAAGTACATTGGCATTAGTTTCCATTATGGGGTTAGGAAGTCAACAACGGCTCCCATTGGCACAAACTTTTTGAGATTCAAAGTCATAATTTCATAATTACATCCAAGTGGCAGTCTATGATCACCCATTCCAATATTATATGGTATTTGACAATAAGATCACATATTAAATAAGAGAGCCCTTATAATATGCCTTACACAAGCCTGAATTACTATTTTGAATGTTTAAAAAAATATTAGACAATAGAGTTTCACATAAAGAGGTGAACTTGAATATTTAACATATAGTTCTCAACTCCCCATAAAATGATATAAGATTAGAGTCCTAGATGATTACGAAAATATCATAAAGTTTACTTCTTTCTTATAAATTAGTCTAAACCAAATTTAAGCAATGTAAGATGCTTTTTTATAATTTTTTTAATATAAAGCATAAGAATATTGCCATGCATATGATTCTTTTCTTGATTCTCATGATGAAAGAAATTAAAAAGAAAGGAATTGGGGAGAAACCGGCAGGTGGGTGCATCTCAAATCCATAGAATTAATTAGTACTTCCATTCCCAACTCATCTCGGGGTTTTGAAGGTGAAGATGAAGAAAGTGCAGTGTATTGTGGAATACGGTATCGGTTGGATGCGTTGCTTGCAATCAGTCCCTGTCGCTTTACGACGCCTCCCTGCTCTTCCTAAGCAACCCAAAGCTGCGATCGCACGAGACCCTCCTGCTGTTTGGTGCAGGTTCTCTGTCAAAGATAATAAAATGGCATAATTCATTCACCTTGGAATCCTCTGGTCTTTCGCTTGAGTCTTTCCCAAGAAGTGCAAGGGCAATCTAGTTCCAAACCTACAGTCACCTAAAGAAGGAGCTTTAAGAATGGGCCAATGTAACCTATTTGGGGCTACTGATCTTCCAATACAGCGACTCTTTTGTGAATCTTGGTCAAAGTAATTTAGGAAATGGACTTATCATGGGAGCATGATTGCTCATTTCTTTATTAAAATTGTTCACTTTTTCCATGATCGAAGACAATGGATTGAATATTAGCAGCGAAAGAAGGGAGAAAAAGTAAGATTCTTCTGGGATTAACCTAAATCTAGATCCACATCAAGGGACCAAGGAAGAGTAACTTTGGCCCTCCTATTATGCACTGAAAAGTTCGTAACCTTAACTTTTCCTAGATTTTCTTTTCTGTGGCCTAGATTTGTAAACCCAGAGGGAACAGATAATCAAAAAAAGTAGCCGTGATTGCACCAGTTCAGCCTGTCAGCATTCGGACAAAAAAGATTCTGGTAAGCATTCTCGTCCCTCCATTTAGTCCTGGAAATTGAGGGTGACGACAAGCCGAACATTCTCTTTCCCACTCAGTAAAGCTTTTGTAGGCCCTGTTTTCCATAGAGTTGTGCTTTATATTGTAAATAAGAGTTCAAGAACGAGCACACAAGATGTTCATTCCCCCACCAGCGGGTGGTTATTTACAGATTCTTTTCCGTGAATCTAACCTAAAATGTGGGGCTTATCTTTGATATTAATTATAATAAACTTAATAATTAAGTCAAAAAGTCAATTGTAACAAACTCAATTATTGAATTAAAAGATCATACTTTTTTAACATAACAGGCTCAATTATTTTTGTATACCATCACCTATTGTGCTCCCATAACTTAACATGTATGTCTTGTTTAAAATTAAAGGTCATTTTATGCAAGAGCGCAGGTTGCTGAATTGGAACACTTGATCCAGGCGGCATGGCTGCAAATGTGGAAAACGAGACATGCCAAAAGTTACTTGAGTGTAGGGTTTTGATCATTTCTGGAAACTCATCGTTTCTCAACTTTTTTCCATTCACCATCATTTTGGGGACCGACGAAGGCCAAGATGTCCCACAGGCCACGGACCGTTTACGAACCCTAGAAATGGAGGCCATGTTCTTCTACCCACTGCGCTCTGACCCCGGCCACACGGTATGTAGTGCTTCGTTGGCCATGTCTTTCCGTGCAGTTTCGTTTCATCTGAAGCCTTGCCGGTGCTTGTCCCCGGTACGTTCAGGCAGTACATGGGCTGTTTGTGAGGAATAACGAGCATCAGTGGACTGGAGAAGTAGATGCAGAAAAGACTATGGTTCCATTATTTGCCATTATCATTGTTCTGTAAAGCTTTGTGTTGTAAAGCTCATTTTTATCCACTCACGAATAAGTAAATTAATTTTCAAAAAAGATTTAAGTACTTTAAGACTTATATTATTACTCAACATATGATCTTTACTTGAGAGGAAGAAATAGAACAGAAATGATAAGAATTTAGTCCTTAATGAGATGATATATTTAAAACTTTGACTATGATATCAAGTAAAAAAAAATTATTTTTACTCAAAATTTAAACTAATGAATAAGTAAACCTTTTCTCTTTATAAACATACTTTCAAATAAGATTCATACAACTATTTATCTTTCCGTATATAATTGTCTGGTTCCGGGGTAAATGAAATCACAAAGGTAAAAGAGAAGGACATGGGGTCCGGCGGTTCTCTGCATTCATTTTGCCCTTTAAGCCCATCCCGCTTCCAAATATTTGTCCTTGACTACTAAAATTGCAACCTGCCCCACAAAAATCTCCTACGTCGTTGCAAGATATAAATGCCTCACGTTCCAAAAGATATCATATCATATACGGAAATCAATAGAATTAAAGAGGGAGTACGTCTTGGCTGATGAAACAGAGACAAAACAAGAAGAAACAATGTAGCATTCAAAGAAGGTACATAGTGTCATTTATTGCATACCCAATCACCTATAAGCCTCATAAAAATCCAGGATTGTTTCCAAATACTCGTCCTCTCAATCGGTTTAAAAAAAAAGAAGAGAAATAAGATGGACCCAAAAAATTGTGATGAATAAAATTTCTTTCATTTAATTTAGAGAATTGATGTACCGGCAATATCTTAGTTTCTCCTTTAGAAAATCAGAGAAAAAGATATCTAATTCGACACGCAAGTTTTCTTAAACATTCGGAAAAGAATGGAAGACCTAACTTAAGCCTACTCTCCAGGCCTTCACCGCCTCTCAAGTAAGGCATTTTCCAAAAGCGTTTACGTAATGCTGACATGCATAGACTTCGCCGGCCTGTGATCCTAAGACTCTTAAGGAAGTTCTTGCACGTAATGCTTTTTATCAACTATAATCTCAATCTTATGATAAGATTTTTTGGTCCATTCACGCTACATAAGGACCTTTAGGGGCAATAGAAGTAGACTTCTTTCCACAAATTTAAATGGACACATCAGTTGGCTTAATCTTTGTTTTTCTTTCTTTCCATTAAGAATTGTGTGAGAAAAAAATCTTAAGTTATCTATAATTTACTTATAAGTTATTTATATACAAAGAAATGACTATTAGTGAGTTGTATTTTCATAAATAATTAAATTTTTTAATATGATATTAAACCTATATTTTTAATGATACCATTTTTAGTGTACAAAGCTCAATACAAAGTACAAAATCTAATTCATATTGAACGATTCTATTACTCTTTTTTTTTTTCAGTAACATATGTAATTATGATCAGGATTTGGCTTAGAGAATGCCACTAAACTAGGGTTCCACCCTTAAAAGATTCTCTTATCTTAAAGTTTGACTTTTGGCTTTCTATTACTTTTTTTTTTTACTTCAACGGGTTGACATAATTTACCCGGCAACACAAAATGGCATGTTCATAAAACTTCTCCGGGGAGGCATTTGTAACACGCCCGAATCTTCATCTACTTCCTTTGCGCTGTTGAAAACCGTCTCGGTGTAACTTCAGCCCGGAAATCAACTTTTGAAGGTGGAAATGGTACAAACAATACCTCGATAATGTTACTTATAATCCCCTTATCATATGGGTTTGTGGAAACCACGTAGCGTTGCCTAAAATTCTCGTAAGCTGTCTGCACAACCCAAAGAAAGCCGAGTTGAGCAAATCGTGGGATCAATACTCGAAAGCGATGTGGGATCCAATGTGTTGAACAAACCTGGTTTATAGCAGTTAGGTACAGATGGTACAAGGCAAGTCCACTCAGGAACCCAACAGCAGCAAAACTAAAACATACCAATGCTGCTGTTTCTGGGCAATTCCTAAGCATCCCAGGCAGCCCAGTTCCATTTCTCAGTACTTTCTGGTGGATTCTCCAGCAGGAAAAGGCCAATATGTAAACAAAGAAAACCAAGCCCAATAGCACAAGTGTCAGGTAAAACCGATAGTTCCTCTGCAAATATGACACCAGATTTGGGTGTTAATTTGACAATCAAAGAAATCTTGTGACCAGGAAGCATATTGGTTTTGGCAATACCAGTGCAATACATTGACCAATCCATGGGGAATGGTGATCGAATTTCTCAACGCAGTTATCGCATACAGCGCAGTGGGAACTCCTGGGTGGACGATATATCTTACATATCCGACAGTACTTCAGTTTCATTTCCCCTCCATTAACAAATACCACCCTCCTCCTCCTTGTGCTATTACTAGTACCAACCTCTTCACTGGCATGTTCTTGATCATTTCGCGGAATAATCCCCGGATCAATCGCACTAACCATAATCAAATTCACAAGAACCTGAAATAATAGATTAACTTATGATGGATTAAAAAAGGGAAGTTCATATAGAGAGCTGAAGACGAACAATAATTGTCAAAACCACGGAGATGGTGATTATGAGTCTAGAATGACTCGGTAGACCCTTCCCAACGTAAACGGTGAAAATCCAACTTGAAAGAAGAATGGAAACGGTTGTCAACATCAACCCTCTTGGATCCGGACCACATATGAGCCTCCCATGAAAGAAAAACACCTGCACGAACAGGAACTAAATAGTAAACAACTCTAGTACACACCATAAGGAAAGAACTCAAATGGAGTGTATATACTGGAAAAGCACATTTTTCCCAGGCCAAACGTGGTAGGCTCTTGTTCTTTCCAAGTTGCCACCGCCGAAGTACGCTACCCATCGACGCTCGACATCCCTTTTGAACTCAGAAAACTTGTTCAGAATATTTCTATTTTCAACCCTCTCGAGCCCTTCTTCCATAACTTCTATATCCCTTACGGTTTCCTCCATTTTTATGGCTAATTCTTCTGCAATGACCGATTTTCGGAGAAAAAACTGAACGGCGGTTATCCCGGAGGGCGAACTGGTGGATTGGGCCTCCACTGCGTCGAAGCCCAAAACTTATCTGGCGAAACCGCAGCGGACACGTTTAAGAAGTTCAACATGCCATGTCAGCAAAAGCCCCGCCGCATGCAGGCCGTCTGCAAGGACTATGTTCGCCTAAACCCAAGCCCTCGTCTCGCGAGGACTGTGAAGATCGGAAGACGAAAATGGAAAACAGGTGGAGGGTGAGAGTCGCGGCAATGACCATCGGGACCTTGGCGGCGCTCTCTATCTTCTTAGGCGTACAGTTGCATAGGCGCCGGCGAAAGCAGAAGTGCACCGCGAGGTCGTGTTACTTACATGCCGACCAGACCAAGCCGCAGCAGGCGTTCAAGCGAGTTTTTGCCGATAATTCCTATGGTCCGTTCAAGCATTTGAAGCACAAAGAGTCTTCTGAGGGTATAGTTTCCGGGACTCTGTTTGATTGCTGAGAGAGTGTCGGAGAAATTTGAAAGAAAATTAAATTTGAGTTGAGCAATCAAACTTTCTTAAAGCATATAAAAATTAATTATTTTTCGATGTTGGTTGAATTGGCGGTAGCTAACACTGGAGATGGCTTTGGTCGCAGGCACTGCTTCTAATTTTCATCCATATGAGGTGGAGATTTCATCGTTGTTGGAAAATCCTAGGCGTGAACTCGAGTTCTTAAGTGCAAGTCTGGATTTGAAAATGAGTGAGGGATATACTTGGATTGATAGAGAGTCACAGTTGAATGATCTCCTCGATGTCTTGAGCAAACAGAGGGTCTTTGCGGTGGATACTGAGCAGCATAGTTTACGATCCTTTCTAGGTTTTACAGCTTTAATACAGGTAAGCTATATCATTTACTTTTTACTGCAATTGTGATTTTTATGAATCCAATATGACTTCTAGTTGAAATGGGAACAGATTTCTACCCAGGAAGAGGATTATTTGGTGGACACGATTGCTCTACATGATTCCATGGGTGTTCTTCGCCCAGTTTTTGCCAATCCTAGTATTTGTAAGGTGTTTAAATTATGTACTTCTGAATGACAAGATCAAATGTTTTATGCAAATATGAATTCCTCATTGTTGGTTCATTTCGAGTTGAGGATTTAAGAATTAAGGCATTTGAAAGCAATTTGCTGTATAAATTGCTCGATATAAATTTTAGCAATAAATAATAGTTTTGATTTGGAGGAGGAAAAAAGGGAGGTATATTCCTACAAATCCATTTATAAAAATTTTAAATAACACCTTGGACTTCCGCTTTAACTAAAAGTTGAAATTTATTATTCTTTGTAAGTGCCTGCTTCCAGTTGAAATCAAGCATGTGGGTTGTTCCTCTCTTGCTAAAGTTTCTTTACTCCAGACTTTTAGCCAGGGAAAGTTACTCACTTTAGCAGAGGAATTTTGTCTCATAGAGAACACCACTTTTAGATAACTTGCTTGAAAATGCATAGGATGCTTGAAAGAGTGGAAGAGAGACTTTGAAATGAAACATGTTGCTGCAATTGTTGATATTTTAAGATTGACAATGTCATATACAATTGTATTTCTTTTATGGTTGTTTCTCTCTCACTAAACTGTGTTTATATTAATACTTTCAGCTGAGGAAAGTTGCTCACCTTGGCAAACTATATTCTTGTCTCATAAAGAATGACATTTTTAAACACCTTCCTTTAAATTTCATAGGATGTGCGAGAAAGCAAGAGAGATATTTTGAAAGTAAACATGTTGCTGCAATTATTCTTCTTTTAAGGTTGTTCCTCTTTTGCTAAACCATGTTTATGCCAAGACTTTCAAATAAGGAAAGTTACTCACTTTGGCAAATTATACTCTTATCTCATTGAGAATACTATTTTTAAATAGTTTATTTCACAATTCAATAAGATGTGCAAAAGAGCGAGAGAGACACTTTGAAAGTAAACATATTGCTAATTGTTCTTCTTTTAAGATTGACTATATGGTATGTAATTGGTATTTCATTTGTGGTTAGTGTTGGTACAATGATAGTAGTCCTATTGATATCTGTACTTTTTTTTCCTTTCTCCATAGGTATTCCATGGTGCAGATAATGATGTTCTCTGGCTACAAAGAGACTTCCATATATACGTTGTTAATTTATTTGACACTGCAAAGGTATCAGTATTCTGATCTAGTTTGGTCATCTACTAGATGCTTGCACCTGATAATCATCATGGTTACTTGACTTGCCCTTATTCTTTTCCAATTTGGTATTCTTGTTACAACACTGCAGGCATGTGAGGTTCTATCTAAACCGCAGAAATCATTGGCATACTTGCTTGAAACTTACTGTGGTGTATCCACAAACAAATTATTACAGGTTTGGCCTCCAAGCTATCTAACTATTATGGTAGTTGCTTCATTTCATGAAGCTTACTGGTGGTTGTTGAACGATTATCTTGAAACTGACTATACATCTATTAGAAGAGAATCCCAAAATCTAATTGTATCCTATAAATTGAACTTGACAAAGGGACATTACAATTTTTTCAATAAATGGCTTTTGTTGTGGACCCATATCTTTTATTTTTTGTGTTATGAAGCTATAGATATTGGATATTGATGTTTTTGGGGTTTTGCACTGAGATGTCTTTTGTAGTAAGACAAAATTTTATTACTTAATTTGTTTTCATATTGAAATTATAGCGTGAAGATTGGAGACAACGGCCTCTATCCAAAGAAATGGTTCAATATGCTCGCATTGATGCACACTATCTACTGTTCATTGCAAATTGTTTGTTTGTTGAGCTCAAACAACAGGACATTGGTATGCCTTCTATCTTTTGTTCATGTTTTATTTGCAACATTTGGTGTTCAAATTGTTTGTGTTTTCATGGGGGAAGAAAAAGGTAAAAGAACTATACAATCAAGATTCTAAGTTCATTTGCAACATTTGGTGTTCAAATTGTTTGTGCTGTCATGGGGGAAGAAAAAGGTAAAAGGACTATACAATCAAGATTCTAAGCATTTATTTCAATCCTAAATACAGAACCATAAAATTCCAACCATAACTTTCTATTGGAATTTCGTTTTCACTTTTTTTCTCTCATAGGGTTTAGGGTTTTTTATTTTTTGGGCATGGGGGTTTTGTTTGGTGTGGGGGGGGAGGTTGGGGGTGGTGGGTGGGGGGGGTTGGGCGCTTTCTATTGTGTGTTTGATTGTGGTTCCTATAAAATGGTTTCTGTAAAGGAGTTTGTATCCTTGTGGTATTGATCTATCATTTAGATACTAAATATACTAATGTATCAGAAATTCCTTCTCCCGATGACAAGTTCAATTTTGTTCTCGAGGCTAGTCGACGTTCGAACATGATTTGTTTGCAACTTTATATGAAAGAGACTGAAGCTTTTCCTGGAGAGTCAATTGCATCATCATTATGCTCACGTCATTTGAACAATCAAGGAGGCGTTTCATCCATTACTTGTCAAACTCAGGTTGCTTTTCTAGTTGACTTTATGTGAGTAGAAAGTTTGAGCTCTACATTTTTTCTTATTCTCACAAATTTTTTTTCTTTTGTCAGTTTCAAGATCTTGTGAGGCGGTTATGTGCTTGGAGAGATTTAATGGTTAGTCTTGGCTTTTCCAAAAATTTAGCTGCCAATTTATTAATAGCTTCATTACCACAACAGTAATGTTGGGGAGAAAACTAGATGTAATAATTACAGGGAAATTTGTGAATGAAATTTCATGTTAGCACAACACTAATGTTTTTACGTTAGTTTGACATACCAAATGATGACAATGTTCATAAGCAAAAGTCATGTCCAATGTTAGATATACTTCAATTTCTTTGGCCCTCATGTACTATATATGCTAGTGTTGAGAGTATCTTTAATCAAGTCATCCAATTATGATCCCAAAATTCCCATATGACCCTTTTTATTAGATAGTCTAACTTTTATTGTATTCTAAAGTCATATTGAAGAAAAACAAGAGACTATGCTATGATTAGTTAAGCTTATCATAGGGATTTTACCTCCTTTCAGGCTCGGGTTCATGATGAGAGCTTAAGATATGTGTTATCCGATCAGGCTATTGTTACACTTGCAGAAAGAGCACCATTGATTCCAACAAAAGTTTTGACCACCATAACCGAAGCTGATCTAAATGGTGAAAGGAGTTTTAATTCAGTCCTACCATCTCCATCTCCTATTGTTTGCAGTCATTTGGATGATCTATGTTCTCTACTCCAGGACAAGAGAGGGAACTTCTCTGATATATTTTCCATGCTTCTCCAAAAATGCCTAGGTCCAAGAGGGAGTTGTCTCCTTTCTATTCTAAATTATACTTTGTTGGTTAACTGTAATCTGAAAGTAACAGTCACATCCAAACAAAATGGGGAAAGAAGTTCAAAACAAGCTGCTCGAAAGGCTTCTCGGGATCTATTCGTTCAAAAATTCTCCTGCAAATCTCCAGTTTATCATAATTGTAGAATCTATGCAAATGATGGACGGTTGCTTTGTTATTGTGATCACAGGAAGCTTGAATGGTTAGTAAGCATTTCTGTTGTGTTTATTTAAGATTAAAAATGGTTGCAATCATTATCTTGACTTTGTTTTACCATCAATGTGACCCACTAATCATTGCCATATTTTTATAGGTATCTACAAAGAGATTTGGCAAAACTTGTGGATGAGGATCCACCTGCAATTATGCTTCTTTTTGAACCAAAGGGTCGTCCAGAAGATGAAGACAATGACTTTTACATCCAAAGTAAGAAAAACATTTGTGTTGGTTGTGGTGAAGGAAATCACTACCTGCGCTACCGCATAATTCCCTCTTGCTACAGAATGCACTTTCCTGAGCATCTGAAAAGCCATCGGTCTCATGATATTGTCCTACTTTGTGTGGATTGTCATGAAGTTGCCCATGCTGCTGCTGAAAAGTATAAAAAACAAGTTGCTAAAGAATTTGGAATTCCACTTTTTGTTAGTAAAGTGGTTGACATAGAGCAAGCTCAAGTTATTTCCAGGTCATCTGAGTCAACAACAAACCTTGAGGCAGGGGTATCTCCTCTACAATTGCGAACTGCTGCAATGGCTCTTTTGCGTCATGGACCAAGAATGCCACCCAAGCGGCGTGAAGAACTGAAACAGGTACCAAAGATTTTTCTCAGCTTTGATTTGACCCTTTTTTTTAACAATGTTGTTATATTAGAAATTATTTTGAATAGACATTAATAATTACTACGTGTAGTGTAATTCATGGCACAAATAGTCATCCTAGAGCGCTTGTTTTGAGTGGGTAGAGCTCCCTTGTCAAACATTATTTGTTGAGTTTCAAAGAACTTAAATCAGTGGTTATCAACCCAATTTCGTCACAGTAATCATGCATTGTAAATCTCAGTAGAATTTTATGACTTGGTCCTAAAATTTAGCAATGTGAAAAACAATGACTTCTTAACAAAACCATTTTTACATATTTCCTAGTTATTTTGCTGCTGCTTGACCTTCATTAGTATTGCTGAAGATATTTTTTAATTTTAAACTTTTTGGGGATATTTTGTGTTGAGAATACGATTTTAAACTGTTCGCAGGTTGTGATGAGTTATTACGGAGGAAGAGAGATAACTGAGGTAGACTTGGAAATGGCTTTGGTAGCCGCCATGAGTCCTCATGAGAGAAGAAAACTTGAGAAGAAGAAAGGGCTATCTTTTAAGCATTCTTCGTGGAGTATCCTTCCAAATTTAGAACAGAAGAATAATAAAAGTTTCAAGGAGACTTCTTCCCCTTTGGATGCATTAGAACATAGTTCTCTAGATGATGTAGAAGAATGTAGTAGAAAAGGTGATATAGAGACAGATATTGAAGTAGGTGACCCCTCTGTTTGTGGTGACTCAGCAGCTAATGGAGAAGCTAGTTCCTTTGTTAAAGGGAATGTATATTCTAATAACAATGCAGTTTCTAATAGAAAAGGTGTCTATGTAAATAAGGATGACAACTGTGAGAGTAGAAGCCCATCAGATGGAACTGTTGACTTACATAATACAAAAGATGATGGGACTGCCCGAAAAAGGCACAATTCCAAATTATCATTATTAGGACATGGCCCACATGGGAAACTAGTTGTAGACCATCTACTAAAGGAATATGGTGATGATGGTATTCGTCAATTTTGTCAAAGGTGGAGACAAGTATTTGTTGAGGCTGTCCATCCTCGTTTCTTACCTGCTGGCTGGGATGTAATGCACAGGTGCGTTATTAACTAATGTTTGTATGTATTCTTATGTTTGTAGTAGATAGTAACTCCAATCAAAATGCAAAATGAAATGATCTACATGTGGCCAGGTCATTCTACCTATATAAGGTTTCAATTACTTCCTGTTCTTGGTGTATCTGAGATTTAATTACTCATTTCAAGTATATGCATTCCATTCACCACCACTCAGCTGATGCAACTGCATGCCACCTCACCTCTTCCTCAGTACCATAATGTCAACATCAGTACAACCATCTCGGCTGCTGCAACCATGATCATCAGCTTACCTCCTCACCATTCAATAGAATTGAAACAGCCACCTCTGTCATCAGTACCATATTTTTTACATTAGTATAACCATCACTGCTGCTGCTGCCTTTACCATCAGTCTTTCGTCCGTCCATCTACCCAATAGTCCTGACCGGACCACTATTGCACTACACTGGATGGTTCCATCCGTGTATAAGAACAATTGATTGTGGGCCTGACTTGTGATATCTTTATATGTAGATCTGGGAACCTAATCAAAATACAATCCGTGGATTGGAAAAGTGAGTAGTAAAAATTCAAAAAGAAAAAATTATTTTTGTCTGTATCAAACTCATGCAGTAATAGTACCATAAGTATAATGTGCAATTACACTTCAGATATAAATAAAAGGCATACATATAGAGCAATATGTAAAGGCCCGGATAGCCTGCTTATGATTATTCATGCTTGTCAAAATATTGTTCAGTATTGGTTTGTTAATAACATCCAAAGGTTGATATTACTGCACTGTTACAAAAATGTGTATAGTTTCATGAATTTCTATTTTGTTAGAGATGTGTTTGTGTTTAGCATGAAACTAAGTTTTTTTCATTTGTCCCAAGGATTTGATTGTGGACAATGTTTTTGCCAGTGGTAGACGGGACTTTGGTGAATTTAGTGTGTACAATCCTGCTAAGAAATCTTCTGCTACCGTTGAGGATTGAGCCTTTGCATTGGTATGCATTGTTGTCTACATTTGTGGTGGTGCGACGGAACTTCTATAAAGGTGTTAAAGGTATCACGGAGTTTATTCTTGTCAATTTTCTAGGTTATTTTCATGTAAGGCGTAAGAAATGCCATGTTGAAGCTTGACATTGCCGTACTCTCGAGTGGAAGGAAATGTGCCCCTCTCTTGGTTGTAAGATTCGAACTACAAAATCTTATTCTTTTCCGTCAATTTTTTTTGGGCTTGTTGCTCTTGCTAAAACTGCTATCCGGGGTTCAACTTGTAAGACTGGCTGGAAGACTAAAGTTTTGCACTGTACCCTGTAATCACGAATTCTGTTGTGGCAGCCCCAATGAAATGAAAGCGAAGCGGTTGCTGGGTTTCTTAGAGATTCTAACGGGTTATAGTTACCTCTGCTCACCAATATCTGAGTGGCCGAATTCACTTTAATAAAGGATGCACCATGCAAAGACCCTGTTTTGTTTTGGAATCGCCCCTTGGGGCTCAGTGTTGACCCACAGAGTTTCAAGCTTGATCGTAGGCTTCAATTTAGAAGGTGGACAACGATTTATATCTTTGATCAGAGGAGGAAAAAGATTCTTCTTGATATTTAGATTACTGCGTTTGGTGTGTAGAATGCAGATGACTTTGTTGAGGATAATAAAGCGTCAAACAGAAGTACTTAAACAAGTATTCTTTATTGAAGGCGCAATGAGCGTGGCTTTGATGGATCAAAATGAAGTTTGTACATTTCAAAATAACTCTTCCTTGTCATTCTCTCTCTTCCTCTCTCTCTTTCCGAACGAGTCGGAGACATGACTTCAATACCATGGAAACAAGAAGTAGACATGCCTTCCATCGACGTGAATATTGGTTCCCTCAAAAATGTCTCCCAACATAAGACGTTTCCCAAAGCCGTACGCACTGACAAGTTTTATGCTCCATCTGTGGGCCGAGGAGGACCCACTAGCAATAACTTAACTGCCGAGCAACTCCTATTGACATTATGATAGCATTTCAGCCAATGGAAGACTCTGTACATACCAATCTTTTGAAGCATTTCAAGCTATAAGAGTACTACAGTGACAACAGTTGAGACTTACGATAATTTCCACTGAAAATGAAGGTTCCTGACATGGGTACAAATTGTCTTGTTATGAGTTGCAGTGAGAACACAGACATATCATCACTCAAAAGGATGGATTTGGGGATAAGATGAAGTAAAAAAAAGCTTTGAATTCTCTAGAAGTGACAATCCTGTACGATAGAGATGTCCGAATTATCAACCATTCAAACTTGTTGATATAGAAAAGATAGGACTTTGACATGACAAGGTAAGAGAAAACCTGACCACTTCCTGTGAAGCAATTCCACGAATAAGGGCTGCGACTGCATGGAGCTCCGACGCACCAAATCGGCAAGGAGAATTAAACTTAGGTGGTAAATCATTTACCACGCACCACCGTGGTAAATGGTGCCTGGTAAATGATTTACCACGGCATATCCCATGGAGCTCCGACGCACCTAATTTACCACGGTGGTAAATGATTTAGTATCTAAAAGTATAAAATGTAAATTAATGACACTTGTAATCTTCATTGGTCAGTTTGGAGAATTAAACTCCTCAATGGAGTGAAACTGCAAACCTACATAGAAAATATCGGTATCTTGTTGAAGGCCCACCTACGCAAGTGATAATCGGACATGAATAATGCTTCTCTAGGTAGTATTGGGCAGGAAGGCCTTAATTAGCAAATATAACCCCAAAATTAGCTGAGAGGAATAGTTTGGGAGAGTTGTCATCTATTGAGGACATCTGAATAAGGTTCAAGATGTACTTCGACTGGTGGGCATAATGCAAAGACTGCTACTTATGAAAAGAATGTGATGAAAAATATTTATATTAACATATTGGACAAGAAACGTTTAGAACTAACCACACATCAGGTGCTGGTAACTTGAGAAATATCTAGTACTCCTTGATAGCTACCCCTTAATGAGATTTACTAGACTTGTGAATGTATTAATTACAACTACTTTGTCACACCAATGGAGAGAAAAAAAAAAAAAAAAAAAAAAAAAAGGAAGGGCTGGTACTCGAGACTTACTCTTGAGTTTTCTTGCATTTCTACAGAAGCTTTTAACGGTTGTCTTTGAGATGCTACTTGAATCTTTACCAATTTCCCTCAAAATATTTCTCACTTGTTGCTTAGCAAGCAAAGCAGTCTCAACCTTGGTAAATATGCTGCAGATTTACATAAAAGCCTACAAGACAGTTGACAGGGCTCTCATCTCAAAAATCTGTTTCTTGTCTATAATATTCAATAGCAATGCCAAAAAAAAAGGTTAGCACTATATTCTGGACAGATTTAGTCACTAACTCAGATTTAGCCCCAGGTCCCTAAAGGGGTGCCTCACCATCACCTTCATTTGCTATGAATTCCTGAATGGTACTTAAAGAATAGCACATATATTTAAAATCATTTTATGTAAATTATGAAACCAAAAATGAACATGAACATAAACCTTAAGTTTCAAGAAATGGTACGCACAACAAGATGGATCCAAACCCTATCCAGATATACCAAGAAAGTCTTAGTAGTTGATATGTCCGAACAAAAAGAAACTAATGGCAGTAGCTGGAAGAGTTGTATATTCAAGTCCTATAGATGGCTGAGAGGCGATACTCCCCCAAAGGCATGAACAGAAACTTTAATTAATTTTTTTTTCTTTTTCTTTTTATGAGCAATGTTCGGCTTTTTTTTTTTTAAATAAAAAAATTGTTGTTATTGTTATTAGTATCACAAGTTGACTAAATTATCAAACCTGCTTAAAGGATATATGGGTAAAGCATTGGGCCTAACCCTTTAAGACATCACCTTGACCAGCGGGTGTTAAACAAACAATTACGAAATGGTAAATTAATGGGACACGAGTCACTAAAAATAAATAATAAATAGAAATTAAAGAAAACCATATCTTCAAGGGGGCATGTAGTGGTCAAGCCTAATTGATCTTTCCAAGCTATTTTCCTACAATTGTCTGGCCGAATGTTGTCAAAACTCATAGAATGACAAAAATTTGCTAATCCATCTGCTAGACAATTTACTTCATGAATCATATGAGAGATCTTGACATTAAGAAGTAAGAAAACCCAAGCATTGTCAAAGCTCATATTTTAAATTCTAAGGAGTTGAAAAAACCCATTTAATGCATTGAACCATTAAGTGAGAGTCATCTTCGACTCTAATAGAATAATTCCTTTTTGATGACTTAGTTTGAGACCATCCAGTAACACTAAAACCTCTACTCTTGCATTGTTTCCTTGTCCTAGATGACAACATAAGTTATGATGGCACTTCCTTTCCAATCACTACACATGCTCCACCAATACTTGATCTGTTTGTGTATATTTCTTGCTAGTCCATCTTATCTAGACAATCAAAGCATAAGAGCAAAATCTCTAAGTTTTTCCAAGGACTTGAAACAACATAACCATCACACACCAACTTTTTGTGGACCACACTAGAAAGTTGGAAAAACATCTAAACGAGAAAATGTTTATTATTTATCAAGTTATATTTGTTGTCTAATACCACCATATATTCGTGTTTCTATTTATTATAATGTGTAGGTGTATAGGAAGAGGAAGAGGAAAAGGGCAAAGTGAAGTGAAGTATTGGACGACAAAATCCCACATTGGAGATTAAAAAGAAAAAAGAAAAAAAAAAGGTACTTATGATATACCTTATAAGCTTTGACAATCTTTCTTCTCAATGAGGTCATTTAAAAAGAGGTGAACTTGAGACCTTTCACATGGTATTAAAGCCAGAATATTGATGTTTTAGAGTAGTATACTTGGGCCTTTCGCATGATATTTTTTTTTATGATTCTTCTAAAATGCTTGGGTCCAAAAGGGAGTTTTCCACTCTCTATTTTGAGTTATACTTTATTAGTTAATTGTAATTTGAAACTGATCTACACCAAAATAAAATGGAGAAAAAAGTTCAAAATGAACAGCATGAAATGCTTTTAGAGATTTATTCATTCAATACTTATCTTGCTTGTTGCGGACCTCCTTCAAATCTTGACGCATTACAGGGGGTCGTCACCAAGCTCACAATAACGCCGCGCTCCGCAAATAATCCGATCATGTCTATCATGGGGATCATGTGGCCTTGGGCCAAGAGTGGTATCAAGACAAAGTGAGGCTGTCTGGTTGCAGAAACCACTGGAGAAGAATCTTTAACGCTAAAGGGTTGGAATAACAGGTGTCGATGGATCCTCCTCTAGTTACCGAACTATCTATAATGCATGCTGTGGCGTACTAGGCGAGTAATCGTTTGATGACCTTGACTTTGAAGAACTGTACGATTATAGGTAAGCAAATTCAAGGAAGATAGCTTTTAGTTCATAGTCTTGTCTGGGACAACGGAGTCAATATTAATGCCGTCATTATGATGTTTTTATATTAAGTTGCCGATCACAAGCATCCAACCCGGACGGCAGGTTACTTTTTGGCACTTTATGGGCTAAGCAGATTCATACAAAAGCTCGAGTCTGTCTTTCCACTAAAATGGGAACGAAAAATAGATCGAGATTCACCAAATCGTGTTTCTTACTTCAGTGCTAATTGCAGATTCATTAATGGACTGCTAGTGGAGTAGGTGCGCCAGTAGCAGAGCCGTGGAAAAGCATCTTCCTTTAGCAGCATCTTTGCAACAATCCCATTTCACTGAACACATATGAGTAAGGATGAGGAGTTTTGAAAATTGTTAGAAGTCTGTATATTCAGTATGCTTAGAGGCTTGAAGAAACTATTTTTAATGTAATATAATTTTTTTTCTTAGCAAACACACACACAAAAAAAAAGAAAAGAAGAAAAGGCGAGGAGTTCTGAGACTTAACCGGCATTAGTAGAAGAAAGAATACTAGATACCATATAAAACAAAGAAACAAACAAAGCATAAAGTATCAGAGTTAGTGGAAGATCATTGCTTCCAAGTGATGGTTAGAATTTGTAGTACGAAGACAAAAACCTGCTCCTATTACGTTACGTAACCTGTCCGTATGGTCTTGGCATTTGCTTGACCAATGACCCAAAAAGATTTGGCCAACAAAGAGATGGGTGGGTGGTCTTTTCTTTTTTCTTGATTCTCAAATTTCCATAGAAAACCAATACACTAGACGCAAGTCTGAGAGTGGTCTTAAGCTTAATGATGATTGACAGAAAAAAGTTGAAAACCTGTAGAAAGACGTTGAGAGTAGGGTCCTTAAAATTTTTTGCATCAACCACCGGTTTCTTCTTATTCGCTCGGCTCCTTTGGACTTTGAAGTGTCGGTTAATCCCGGTTAAAGAATCTTTGGCGACTTGTGTTGAAGTCCACATCGGATGCAAGCATATATGTGGGTGGTGTCCCCCCTCAAGGCGTCTTTTGTGGGGGATTTCCCCCAGTTCAACTACTTTTGAAACATAATGTCTTCTGTATCAATCCCAGTAAGATAATGTCTTCTGAAACATCATCTTTCAAATATGTTTTTCTTTTTTTCCTAGCAACGCCTGCCTGGAATAGCTCAAAAAGAGACACTTTTGGGAGTCTTGAATATGGGGAATTAACATTGTCATCCCGTGGACAAAAACCGCTTAGTTTTGTATTCTCTGGACAGTAACTCTATGCCCCTAGGTTTTGACCTGAGCAGTGATCTGTCGATAGTTAAATGGTGAAGGGATCCTGTTGGGCCAGTTTACTACCGCACGAAAGAACGAAAGGAGGGAAAACTTGCGAGGAAAGGGGGAAAGCACAACCTGTATTGGGCAAAGCTAGCACTAACCAGTCAAAAGATATTATTCTGAAGAGAATCATATGGTTTGCTCTCTTGGAAACAAAATGAAACTGGTTGAGAAACAGCCTATCGTTTGGATTTCTTATCATTAAGGGAGTCAGACTCCCACTGTCTCAACTAAGATTTTTTCGGCCCTAAAGTAAAATGTTTATCACCAATATTGTTAGTTTTGCTTGATAAGAGTTGAACTTTTTAACATTTAATCCCGCTTTTAATGCTTAAAGCCCCGATATGAATAGTATCGTTTGTGATCTTCTATTTTCTATTTCTTGTTTTTCCTTCAGTGGTGGCTAGTTAAGTAAGATAAGCGGGTTGACCCACCCTACCACTCTCTAAAGTCTGCCACGGCTAGTTAAGTAAGATAGTCTAACTTCATGTTCACCTCTTATTTTCAGTAGCTTTTTAACGTGCGAGAGAGTAAAGTTGCATGATTCTAATGGGCTGATAAATTTCCGTTCCCTCTCACTAAAAACAAGTAGGTTCTCCTATAAATAGAGTGTCTCCCCTTCCACTTCTCGTTCATTTTCCCTTCCTCGCTTCACCAGCCCCTACTTCTTTCTGTTTCTCTCTCCCTCATACCCACTAATCTTCAATTTGAGCAGTAACAGAGAGGTGGGTTTCGATCAAAGCTCTCTGTTTCATCAAAATTCCACACCTTTGCTCTCTTAGAACTCCATACTACTCCTCTGTTTCGTTCTCTGTTTTCTTTCTTATATTCGTTATCCAAACAAACATGTCATTAGGTGCTACTGATTCGCGTGGCTGGAGTTTCCTCCAAGCTCTCGACAACAATTGCAATAACACTAAAGCAGATGACACGGAAAATGAAAAAGTATATGTACACCCGCTTGCCAAGCGCCGTTCTTCGAGGCTAAGCGAAGAAAGCCTTAGAATGTGCACCGAAAGCTTGGGAAGCGAGACAGGTAGTACTAACGCCGATGGCTACCAAGATGAATTTGCTCTGCTTTCTGCTGTCAGTGACTATGGTGCCAAGGAAAAGGGTTCCAAATTGCTTGGATTCCGGGGATCAAAAAAGATGAATAGTAACCCGACTTTTCCACCACTCTTGACATCAATTACTGGCTCAAGTGGTGTTCAAGTGAGGCCTCACCGAGAAGGCGGACGACTTGTTCTGAAGGCTAGTACCGTTCCTTCTAGTCGTGGCCTGTTTCATGCTGACCGTAGTGACGGTAGGCTCAGGCTTCGGATGGTCCACGAAGAAGGAATTGGTGAAGAGGACGAGGAAGCTGTTGAAAGAAGCGCTTGAAACCGAAGCCGCCGAAGAAGTAGACGAAGAAACTTCGGATGACAGCTTTACTGATGAGGACATGGAAGAGCATAGTGGCGGTTTCAGGGATGAGATTGGAAGAGAGGCCACACTGCCCGCGCCGAGCAGGTGCATCGTGGGGGAGCGTGGGAGCAAAACGTTAACCAATTGGCAGCCATTTTGGAGGGTTGCCTATAAGCTGTCTGTCTAAGAAATGAAATTATTATTAGAATTCCTTGTCCTTTTTTTCCCATTTTTATCCTTTTTATTTTGCAGTTTCTTTTAGTCCTTATTGTCTTTCTCTTGACTTGGATGTTGCCGCAAATGTTAATGGTAGTTATTGTAGTTATTAGACATGGTCCCTCCCTCCCTCTGTCTCTCTGCTTTCTTTATGTTAATCATCTCACTGAAGTTAAAACTTCCTCAGGAGATTACATTTTTCAACCCCTAGCCGTGACGGACAATAATAGGTTAAAAAAAAGAGAATGAACACAAATGTTTGAAACACAGCTCTGAAAGGCAAAAGAATGGCGTATTACCAACCATCATTTTTATGCAACTAACAACACCAACCGCCACAATATCTAAGTCATTGGCTCGTACGAAACCATGAACAGAAACAGTTTGATGGACTTAACACACCTTTCTAATTAATGTGGGACCATCTTTTTCAAGGGAATAACGAGAATTTGGAATTTCTGGATCAAACACAATGATCCCTGAAGAGCAAGCCATCATATCACGTTTAGATGGTTGGATTAGTGCAGAGCGATCACTCTCCTTCAGGTGAGTGTATTTTAATCCTTCCATATTCTTCTTAGTACAACGGTTTTCTTTTTCTGAGCTATCAGAATGATGCAATGATTGGGTGACATTTGGAAGTGAAGTATTTTCGCGAGGCAGGGGCAAGAATTTTGCAAGTTGGCGTATAAAAACGGAGGTATGAACGCCTGGCACGTGTAAGGCAGTAGGGCCTAAAGACCTCATGGTACAAGATCATTATCCATGTGCTCGCCTTTCCACTTATCAATTCTGACATGCAGTCGGTAGGGCCCTGGGAGCGACATGCACAGACCTCCCGATATAAGATCATCATCTATGTGCTCGCTTTTCCATTTCCGAAAAGTCTGACGTGCAAGGTGCAAGGTACCTGTTACAGACTTACCGTAAACCACGGAGGAGGTGGAGCGGGGTGCGTAAGGGGCTCTTTGGGGCTGGATTGTTATTTTGTTCGGTCCTTGTATTTGGGTTATGTTATTATTGTTATTGGGTCTATGTTATCTTTGTATTGGGCATGTGTGTCTTGGGTCTATACTATGTTATGAGTCTTGTAGTGGGTTAGAACGTTGCCATTTGGGACAACTATTATGTAGGTTTTCATCTCATTCCAAAGAAAATAATGAAAGTGTTTTAGTTGCAACCTTTTCTCTCTCCGGCAATGCTACTTGCATTTTCCCGTAAGCTCATTTATTTCCATGATTTCACCATTAGTGAAGGTCACAAGCACCTCCAATCACTCCCTAAGGGGGATTTCTGGGTTCAAGGTCCCAAAACCCATTCTCAAACCATTATCACTATTGCTACCTATAACAAGGTGGTATCAGAGCCAGCCTGACCGGAGGTGCAAGTTTCGATGGAAGCTTCAATGGAGACTGATGTCGATCAATGTTTCCAGGAGCAATGGGAACTCATCTAGCAGCTCCAACAAGCAATTCTCTCAGTCACCCACCAAATGGTCGAAATAAAATGCGTTGTGGTTGGAAGTGGCTCTTCTGGCGGCATCAATAATCCCAACCTATCCAAGAATTCGACAACTGGGTCTCAGGTGGCCGGCACTTTGGGCGGTGGGGAAAATTCTGAGAATGGGAAGAAGCAACTCGATTCTCTAGGCGGCCAACTATGCAAATGTCCACATGCAGGTAGTTGAAATGGTAGAAGGCAGGCTTTCTCCAGGGGAAAAGATGCCCGCGGGAGGAGTTTCAAGATTCTTGTGTGGGGAGTTGTGATGGGGAAATAGAGCATTAACTCCTAATCCATACTTTTCCCGCTTTAATGGTACAAAAGATTTGATAGATTGGATTTATTAGGTAACTAAATACTTTAAATTATATCAATGTGCTTATTGAAATGTATCTGGTAATACTTTTAAATGGTTTCAAGTTTTTGAAGAGGAACATGGAATGGTGAAGCAAGAACTCACTTGAGATAAAATTAAGGAAGGGGTCATGGAATGTTTTGGAGAAAGTACATTTGAGAATCATTATAGTAATTTAACAAAATTGGTCCAAATTAGATCCGTTAATGCTTACTATGAAGAATATTCTACTTTATTAATTAAGGGAGGTCCATTATTACTGTGGCAATAGGTGGAAGGATTCATTAGTGGACTTAAACCTAATATTATGGCTGATGTTAAGGCGAATAGGCCCCAAACCCTTACAGAAGTTGTTAGGTTAACTAAGAATTTTGAGAAGCAATATAAGTCCTATAAAAGAAGTGTGAGTTTTAGTGGTAAAAAAAGTTGGGGAGACCAACCCCCGTCTAACAAGGGAATAGGATCTAGTACATTACCCATTAAGCGAATGACAACAGATCAATATAAGGACAGGAAAGTGAAAGGCTTATGTTTCCATTATGATGAGAAGTACACTCTGTGGCACCGTTGTCAGAAAAAGTTATTCCAGTTGGAAGTGTTTTAGCCAAATGAGTTGGAGGACAGTGAGGATGAAGAAAAGAATAAATGGTTGTGCCATCCATTACACCAAAGGGACTTTGAAGTTTTCCTTAATGCCATGTATGGGTGACATGCACCTAGGACGATGCATGTAGACAAGAGTTTGGTGGAGTATCAAAGGTAGGTTGGAGTTTTGGTAGACACAGGTAGTACTTGTAATTTTATCAATAAGAGGATATCAGATAGGATTGGCTTGCGCTTTGATGAAGATCATCGGTTTCAAGTGTGGGTGGCAAATGGTAAGGAAATTCAAAGGCATGGTAAGTGTATTGGTATTGAAGTTTGAATTCAAGGGGTCATTATGCCTTTGGAGTTATTTTTCTTACCCATAGAGGCTTTAGATATAGTGTTGGGAATTCAATGGTTAAAAACATTAGAAGATATCATGTAGAATTTTAGGATTATGCGGATAAAGTTTCATTATTTCAGAAAAAAAGTTGAATTATGGGGTCATCATCGAAAGGATTCATTACAATTTGGGAAAGACATGAATAAGGAATTGAACAAATAAGGGATGGTGGTAATAGTACAACTATGTGGGTTAGACAATATTAGAAGTAATATCAAGTTGGTAGGACTTGGAATGGATGAATTATTGGATCATTATGAAGATATTTTTAGAGAACCTAAAGGGTTGCCTCCCCCGAGGAGTCATGACCATAGGATTGTCTTAAAAGGAAAGGGGGATCCAATTTCAGTGTGGCCTTATCGTTATCCAAATTTGCAAAAATGGGAGATTGAAAGATTAGTTACATAACTACTCAAGGATGGAATGATTCGACCAAGTGTGAGTCCATTTTCTTCTCCAGTTTTGTTGGTTAAGAAATTGGATGGGTCTTGGCGATTATGTGTTGATTATAAAGAGCTAAATAAGCACATTGTTAAAGATAAGTTCCATATCCCTATCATTCATGAGTTGTTGGATGAGTTGCATGGGGGTCAATTTTTTTCAAAGTTAAATCTTCAGTCAGGGTATTATCAGGTTCGCATGAAAGATGGGTATTATCAGGTTCGCATGAAAGATGAGGATATAGAGAAAACAATACTCCACACTCATCATGGCCCCTTTGAGTTTTTGGTCATGCCGTTTGGGTTAATGAATGGACCAACTACTTTCCAATTTGAAATGAATGTGGCTTTTAAAGAATTATTACGGAAGATGGTCTCAGTGTTCTTTGATGACATCTTGGTCTACAATAAGTGTTGAGAGGATTACTTTAAGCAAGTGAAATAGGTATTGGATATTTTACGTCAACATTAACTTTTTGTGAAAAGATCTAAGTGTGAGTTTGGATGTAGAGAAGTAAAGTATTTGGGTCATGTAGTGGGTGGCAACGATGTAGTCGTTGATCCAGATAAAATTGATGAAATTATAGCATTACTTATGATTACTACAGTTAAAGGTCTCAAGGGTTTCTTGGTATGACTAGGTATTATCACATATTTATCAATCATTATGGGAAAATAATGGAGCCATTGACCGACTTATTAAAGAATGATGCATTTATATGGAATGATATGGCATAAGAAGCTTTTGAAAGGTTGAAGACAGTAATGACCACAACTTTGGTGTTAGCCCTTCTTGATTCCTCTCAAACATTTATTGTGGAGTGTGATGCTTCTAGGCGTGGAGTTGGCGTGGTATTAACTCAAGGAACTCAACCAATTGCTTTCTTTAGTAGAGCCTTACATGGACACTACTTAAAATTATCTACGTATGAGGGGGAGATGTTGGCTATAGTTATGGTGGTTTAGAAGTTGAGACATTATTTGATTGGAAGACAATTTATTATAAAAATGGATCAAAGGAGTTTGAAGTACTTGCAATAACAAAATATTATTACTCCTATGCAGCAGAAATGGATGCTCAAACTTAGAAGATATGACTTTGTGGTAGAATATAGGTTCGGGCATTACAATGTTATAACAAATGCCTTATCCTGTTATGAGGGGGAAGTAGAAGAAGGGGTGGTCCAGGCTATCTCAAAATTGATTCTTGAATGGGTTGATTCTATTATTGATGAGGTGACTACAAATCTTTAATTACAAAACTTAGTGGAACAAATTCCATAAGCAAAAGCTATTGGACTTTGGGAGTACAAAGATAGAATAATATTTTATATGGGGCACATTTACTTAGATAAAACCTTTTCTTTAATTCCAATGATTGTCAATGAGATCCATGCAAGTACTTATGAAGGCACATAAAAAACTTTAAAATGAATCAAAGAAGTGTTTTTTTGGAAGAGGATGAAGGAATGCATAACAAAGCAGGTCGGTGAGTGTGTTACTTGTCAAAAATGTAAAGGTACTAATTCTCTTCTAGTATGTACACTACAACCTCTTCCTATTCCTAAACAAATATGGGATGATATTTCTACAAATTTTATTGAGGGGTTACCGGTTTTTGAAGGGAAGTGAGTAATTTTGGTAGTGGTGGATCATTTATCAAAATTTGCCACTTTATTGCTTAGGCGCATCCTTATATAGCACAAACAATTGCTTAGGTCTTCTTTGATCACATCTTTAAGATGTACGGTATGCCTAAATCTATTATTTGTGAGAGGGATCCATTGTTTACTAGTTTGTTTTGGAAGGAATTATTTCGTTTGCAAGAAACTAGTTTCAACTTCACTTCAGCTTATCATCCCTAGTTAGATAGACAAACAAAGGTTGTGAAGTGTATTGTGGAGATGTACCTTTGATGTTTTACTGGAGATACCCTAAAGGAATGGAGCAATGGCTTTGTTGGGCACAATATTGCTGCAACACTAGCTGGCATGGTTCTACTCTCCACACTCTTTATAAGATTGTGTATGGTCGTCACCCACCAAGCTTGTTATCTTACATTCTAGGAGCTAGAACAATTGCCTCAATAGAGTGGATACTAACAGAGAGAGATGATAAGGTGGCCCAATTAAAGCAAAATTTAGAATGAGCCTAGTTCTGGATGAAAAAGTTTTATGATTGTAACAAATCTGAGATACAATTTGAAGCAAGAGACTATGTGTATTTGAGGGTGCCTAATTACCGCCAAACTACTGTGACAGAAGGGAAGAAACAGAAGTTGTTTCCTAAGTATTATGAACCTTTTAAAGTGCTACAGAGGATAGGAATAGTTGCATATAAGTTAGAGTTACCAGAAGAGTCAAGAATACATCTAATGTTTCATGTCTTTAGGTTGAAGCGATATGTTGGAACTATTCGGCCAACCCCCCCAAGCTTCCCTATTGCTATTCAAGGCAATGAGGTAAAGAATACTCTAAGAGCCATCCTTAAGAAAAGAAGAGTGAAGGGTCAAACTGAGTATTTGGTGCATTGAGAAGGTAAAGCACCTTCTAAAGCTACTTGGGAAGAAGAGTCCTCATTTCTATTACATTATCCTAATTTTCGCCTTAAGGACAAGGTCGCTCTGATGGGGGCGGGAATGTTACAGACTTATCGTAAACCATGGAGAAGGTGGACTGGGGTGTATGTGAAAAAGGCTCTTTGAGGTTAGGTTGTTATTTTGTTGGGTCCTTGTGTTTGGGTTATGTTATTATCATTATTAGGTCTATGTTATCTTTGTATTGGGTTTGTGTGTCTTAGGTCTATGTTATGTCATGAGTCTTGTAGTCGGTCAGAACGCTGCCATTTGGGACAACTATTATGTAGGTTTTTGTCTCATTCCAAGGAAAATAATGAATGGTGTTTTAGCCGCATCCTTTTCTTTTTCCAGCAATGCTACCTACATTTTTTGGTAAGCTTATTTGTTTTGGTGATTTCACCATTGGTAAAGGTTGCGAGCACCTCAAATGACTCCTTAGGGAGAAATTTTTGGGTTCGAGATCCCAAAACCCGTTCTCAAACCACTGCCACTATTGTCATCTATAATAGTACTAGTAAATTAACCCACATATTAAATCACAAGAATGGAAGTAACCCTAGTGCTTTATTACTATGATCTACCATTTAAAATCTATGCAAACAATGGACAATTGTTTATTACTATGATCATAGAAAGTTTGAATTGTTAGCCAACATTTCTTTTATATGTATTCAAAATTACAAAATGGTTAAGGAAATCATTCTCTTAACTTTGTTTTACCAATAATGTGATCCATTGATCATTTTCAGGGATGCCTTAGCCCAATAATAAGCCAAGGTGGCTTGGTAGTTGAGCTATTTGATCAAAGGAAGATTAAGACTTCTATTCTATAATTAAAGTGAAACAAGAATACATAGGGGTTTTGTTTTAGTTGCAGATAAAATTTAGGGATAAATATTAAACTTTTTGTGCTTTCATAGAAATTGTTAATATAGGAAAGTTTTTGTTCAAGAAACTTTATTTCTTTCCTTTTTTTTTTTAATTTGTGAAGGAAGAGTCTTGTGGACTTTTTAGTTACAAGAAACTTTTAGTAGGATTAATATTCGGTTGAAGTAAACAAAGTTTTGGAAGTAAAAATCTTAGCTCCATTAAGTGGAAACTTTGCATTTCCTTTCCTTTTTTAAGTTTTACCTTGATTTTGAGTAATCAAGTAGAGCTTACAGCATATCAGAGTTAAATTATTATTTCATTTATGAAAATTTTTTAATAAGATGTGTATACTATTGAAACAAACATAAGTGAAAAAGTGAAAATCTTATCTCAACTAAGTAACGAACTTGCATTTTTTGCTAGTACTTGATTTGATAGAAAGTCATAATTTACTTTTAACTACAATTATGGTTTTCATAAAACCAATATAACTTCTAGTAGAAATGAAAATTGATTTCTTCATCTAGTTTTTGGCAATCATAGTATTTGTAATGTGTTTAGATTATATATTTCTGAATGAAAAAAACCATGAGTATAATGAGCACTCAAGATATAAGTAAAGGAAATGTACATATAAAGCAATATGTGAAAACATGATCAGCCTACTTTTAATTGTTCATGCTTATCAAATTATTACTCAAATTAATTTGATTAGTAACATCCAATGTTAATATTACTGTATAGTTAGAACAATGTGGATGATTTCATGAATTTCTATTTTGTTAGAAGATGAAGACATTGATTTTTAATCCAAAGTAAGAAAAACATATATGTTGGTTAAAGTGAAGAAAGTCACTACTTGCATTATAACATAATTTCCTTTTGCTACATGACGCACTTTTCTGAGCATTTGAAAAGTCATCAGTCTCATGATATTTGGTATTATCCTCCTCTATGTGGATTGTCATGAATTTTTCCCACAAGATTGCTGAAAAGTATAAAAAGCATATACAAATTATTATTTAGGTGGTACTTTATTTGGGTTGACTTAGCAATTAATGGAGAAGCTAGTTCTTTTGTTAAAAGGGATGTATATTATGATAATAATGTAATTTTTACAACAAAAAAAAAGTATTCATTTTACTTTCTTTAAAACTTATGTCCATGATGAGAGCTTAAGATACATATAATTCTATTAGGCAATTTTCATACTCATATAAAAAGCACCATTAATTCAAGTAGAAGTTTTAACCACCATAATAGAAGTTGATTTGAATGTTGAAAAGAGTTTTAATTCAATCTTACTATCTCTATCTCTTAATATTTGTAGTCATTTGGATTTTGAACCAAAAGGTCATCTAGAAGATGAAGAGAACAATTTTTACATCCAAAGTAAGAAAAACACATGTGCTAGTTAGGGCAATGAAAATCACTACTTGCATTACAACATAATTTACTTTGCTATAGAATGCACTTTCTTAAACATTTAAAAAGCCATCAGTCTCATGATATTTTATTACTCTGTGTGAATTATTATAAAGTTGTCTATGTTGTTGATAAAAAGTATAAAAAAAACATAAGTAGATACTTATGTAGGTGGTTCTCTATTTGTGTTGACTTAATAGTTAATGGAAAAGTTAATTCTTTTGTAAAAAGTAGTGTCTATTATGACAATAATGCAGTTTATATAAAAGAAGTGTCCATTTTATCTTCTTTCTAGCTACATTCATGATGAGAGCTTATAATACATAATATCTTATCATGCTTTTTTCACACTTGTAATTAGAGCATCATTACTTTCAGCATAAATTTTGACCACCATAATAAAAGTCAATCTAAACATTGAAAAGAATTCTAATTCAATCTTCTCATCTTTATCTTATATTATTAATAGTTATTTGGATTTTAAATCAAAAGGTTATCCAAAAGATGAAGACAATAACTTTTACATCTAAAGTAAGAAAAACACATTTGTTGGCTGGAGTGAAAGAAATCACTACTTGTGCTACAAAATGACTCCCTCTTGCTATAGAATGCATTTTCCTAACCATTTAAAAAGCCATTGGTTTCATGATTTTATCCTACTCTATGTGGATTGTCATTGTTAGAAAGGCAATTCCTCATAACCATAATCCTAGAACATAAAAAAAAAGTTGTATGAAAATGTTTGATAAAATTCTATTGTCAAAATCATTCACTTTCTAGTCAAATAAAGTATAAAATTAATACTTGAAGCTTGGGAGCACAGAAAGGTGATGACGTAGAGGGTAGATTGAGAACTCCATTGTTAGTGCTAACCACTAGGAATCTTGGGGACTAATAACCTAAAACAGAGGCTAGCAAGAAGAACGGTTCACCCAAGGCAAGGATGACATTAAGGTGAAGTTCTTCAACTCCAAAGTTTATTGTTTTACGACCACAATTGAACACTGTCTTTAGCCTTCCTCTAAAAGGCCAACCAATATGTAGAATTCGTGTCTTTTCCTTGTAAAGGTTGCGGTAGCGCATGAGTTTTGGCAGAAACTTTTTGAATCCAATACAATATGGATTCTCATATCTTAGGCTCTTGTCACTACAACTATTATGAAGTTTCCCGTGTTGTTGCTAAGATGTATAAAAAACATAGACAAATGCTCATTTAGGTGGTCCCCTAGTTGTGCTGACTCAGCAATTAATGGAGGAGTAAGTTCTTTTGTTAAAAGGAATGTATATTATGATAATATTGTAGTTTATACACAAAAGATGTCCATTTTGCCTCCTTTCAAGCTTGCGTCTATGATGAGAGTTTAATATACGTATTATCCTATTAGACTATTGTCACACTTGTAGAAAAAGCACCATTACTTCTAATAAAAGCTTTAACCATGATAATAGAAGTTAATATGAATGTTGAAAGGAGTTTTAATTCAATATCTCCACCTTCATCTCCTATTGTTTGCAATCATTTGGATTTTGAACCAAAAGGTCATCGAAAAGATGAAGATAGTAACTTTTGCACCCAAAGTAAGAAAAACACATGTTGGCTAAGGTAAACAAAATCACTACTTGAGCAATAACATAATTGCTTCTTGCTATCGAACGCATTTTCTTGAGCATTTGAAAAAAGGCATTGTTCTCATGATATTATTTGACTTTATGTGAATTTTCATGAAACTAACGATGTTGTTGTTGAGAAGTATAAAAAATAGAAATGACGCTCATTTAGGTGTGCAATCTATTTGTGTTGAATCAATAGTTAATGGAGAAGTTAATTCTTTTATAAAAGAGAATGTATATTGTGATAATAATGTTGTCTACAATGCAAAAGGTGTCCATTTTACCTCCTTTTAGGCTTGCATTGATGATGAGAGCTTAAGATAGGTATTATCCAATTAGGCTATTGTCACACCTATAGAAAGGGTATCATTAATTCCAGTGGAAGTTTTAACTATCATAATCAAAACTAATCTACATGTTGAAAAGAGATTAATTCAATCTTGTCATCTCCATCTCCTATTATTTGCAATTATTTAGATTGCGAACTAAATGGTCATCCGAAAGATAAGATAATGATCTTTACATCCAAAGTAAGAAAAATATGTGTTGGCTAAAGCGAAGAAATCACTACTTGTGCTATAGTATAATTTTGTCTTACTATAGAATGCACTTTCTTAAGCATCTAAAAAGCCATCGATCTAATGATATTGTCTTAGTTTGAATGGATTGTTGTTAAGTTCCCATGTTGTTGCTAAGAAGTATAAAAAATAGAGGTAAATATTGAAATATATATTCTAATAATAATGCAAATAATGCAATTTATGCAACAAAAGAAAAGGGTCCATTTTACCTATTTTTAGGCTCACATCCATGATGAAAGCTAAAGATATGTATTATCCTATCAAGATATTGTCACACTTACAAAAAAAGGACCATTGGATCCAACAAAAGTTTTGACGACCATAACCAAAGCTAATCTAAATGTTGAAAATAGTTTTAATTCAATCTTGCCTCCATCTCTTATTACTTGCACTCATTTGGATGATGTTTTTTATATGCTCTAGCACAAGAGAGGAAACATCTCCAATATATTTTCCATGCTTATCTAAAAATGTCTAGTTCTAAGGAGTTATCCACTTTATATTCTAAATTATACTTTGTTGGATAACTATAATATGACAGTAAGAGTTACATCTAAATAAACTGAGGGAAAGAAGTTCAATACATGCTACTAAAAAGGCTTTTCGAGATCTCTTCATTCAATAATTCTCCTACAAATCTCCAGTTTGTCATCATTGTAAAATCTATGCGAATGATGGATGATTGCTTTGATATTGTGGTTGCAAAAAACTTGAATGGTCAGTAAGCATTTCTTTTGTGCTTATTTAATATCACAAATGGTTGATGGAGTCATTCTTTTGACTTGGTTTTACCATTAATGTGATCCACTAATCATTATCATCTTCTAATAGGTACCTACATAAAGATTTGGCAAAACTTATGGGTGAGGATCTACCTACCATTATACTTTTTTTTTAACCAAAAGTTTGTCCAAAAGATGAAGACAATGATTTTACATCTAAAGTAAGAAGAACATATATTGTTAAGATGAAGGAAATCACTACTTGTGTTACAACATAATTGCCTCTTGTTATATAATGCACTTTCCTAAGCATTTGAAAAGTCATTAATCTCATGATATTGTTCTACTTTGTGTGTATTTTCATGAAGTTACCCATGCTATTATTAAAAGTATAAAAAACAAAGATAGATGCTCATTTAGGTGGTCCTTCTATTTATATTGACTTTGCAATTAATAGAAAAGTTACTTCTTTTGTGAAAAGGAATGTATATTATGATGATAATATTATTTATTATGTAAAAGGTATCCATTTTAAATCATTTCAGGCTCATGTTAATGATGGGAGCTTAAAGTAGGAATTATCCAATTAGGTTATTGTCACACTTGTAGAAAGAGCATTATAGATTATAGCGAAAGTTTTAAGCACAATATTTAAAGCTAATCTAAATATTGAAAAGAGTTATAATTCAATCTTGTCATTTACATCTTTTACTAGTTGCAATCATTTCGATGATGTCTATTCTTTGCTCTAGGATGAGAGATGGAACTTCTCTAATATATTTTCCATGCTTCTCCAAAAATGCATGGGTCCAAAAGGGAGTTATACACCATCTATTCTAAATTATATTTTTTGGTTAATTTAATCTAAAAGTAAAAGTCACATCCTAACAAAAAGGGGAAACAAGTTCAAAACAAGTTGTTCAAAAGGCTTCTTGACTAAGCAAATTATATTCTTGTCTACTAGAGAATGTTACTTTTAATCAATTTCCTTTAAAATTTATAGGGTGCGGAAGAAAGCAAGAGAGACTTTGAAAGTAAACATGTTGCAACTTCTATTCTTTTAAGATTAGCGATGTAATATGCAATTACTTTTCTTTTAAAATTATTCCTCTCTTGATAATCTATGTTTATCTCAAGACTTTTAACTGCTAAAAGTTACTCACTTTGACAATTTATATTCATGTCTCATTAAGAACACTACTATTAAATAGAAGGTGTGAAAGAGTGAAAGAAAGACTTTGAAAATGAACGTGTTGTTGCATTGTTCTTCTTTTAAGGTTGTTCCTATCTTGCTAAATTATGCTCATCTCATAGAGAATAATGCTTTTAAATAACTTGCTTAAAAATTCAATAAGATGTGCAAGAGAGCAAGAGGGACACGTTGAAAGTAAACATATCACTACCATTGTTCTTCTTTAAGAATTAAGTATGTGATATGTAATTGGTATTTCATAAATGGTTAGTGTTGGTACAATTATGGTAGTCTTGTTGACATTTGTACTTTTGTTTTCTTCTCATAGGTGTTCCATGGTATAAATAATAATGTTTTCTAGCTACAAAAAGACTTCCATATGAACGTTGTTAATTTATTTTTCACTACAACGGTATTAGTATTCTGATCTAGTTTAAGTCATCTATTAGATGTTTGTACCTAGTGGTTATTTGACTTGCTACTATTCTTGGGTTTGTTATATGAAAAACAAAAATTAAATCAATATGAATGAATACAAATATAATTGCACAAATATTATATTATATTTTATCTAAAGTAAACAAAATAACTCTATAAAAAATAAAGTTATCAATTAACTATAACTTCAAAGTGAAAGTCACATACAAAAAAAAAAAAAAAGGGAAGAAATTCAAAACAAATTTATGAAAAGGCTACCTTAAATTTAAAAGTTCTCCTACAAATTTCCAATTTATCATAATTGAAAATCTTTGCACATAGATAGTTGCTTTGTTATGTGATTGCAAGAAGCTTGAATGGCTAGTAACCTTTCTCTTCTATTTATTTAAGATTACAAATGGTTGACGAAGTCATTCTTTTTTTTTTTTTTTTTTTTTACTATTTAATGTGATCCATTGATCATTGTCATATTCTAATAGGTATCTTTCAGACAATCTTTAGAGAGTATTCTTCCAAATTTGGAATAGAAGAATAATATAAGCTTAAGAAGACTTCTTCCCCTTTGGATGTATCAGAACTTTAAAAATGTGATAAAGAGATAGATATTGAAATAAGTTGCCCCTCTATTTATGATGACTCAATGGTTAATGGAAAAGTTAGTTTCTTTGTTAAAGGGAATGTATATTCTAATAATACTGCAGGTTTTGATACAAAAGGTGTCTATATAAATAACAATAATATTTGTGAGAGTAGAAGCTCACTAAATAGAAATGTTGACTTACATAATACAAAAGATGATGGATTGCCCAGAAAAAGCACAATCCCAAATTATCATCATTAGGACCTAGCTCACATGGGAAACTAGCTGTGGATAATCTACTTAAGGAATATTGTGAGGATGGTATTCATCAATTTTGTCAAAGGTAGAGGCAAGTTTTTGTTAAGGCTGTTCACCCTTGTTTCCTACCTGCTGGCTGGGATGTAATGTATAGGTGCCTTACCAACTACTCATGTTTGTATGTATTCTTTTATTTGTAGATGGTAACTCCAATTAAGATGCACAATGACATGATCTAAATAGAGCCAAGGTCAATCTACCTAATATAAGGTTTCAATTACTTCATGTTCTTGTGTATCTAAGATTTAACCACTCATATGAAGGATATGCATTACATTCGCCACCACTTAGCCAATGCAACTGCCTACCACCTCACCTCTTCCCCTAGTACCATAATGTCAACATCAGTACAACCATCGCTACACTAGTTGGGCTTTACTAAGATTATTGTCCAACATCGGAGTGGTCAAATTTACTTAATAAAGGATGCACAATGCAAAGACCCTAATAGTTGTGGTGTCAGCCCTCAGGACTTGAGTTGACCCACAGGGTTGCTAGCATGCTCGTAGATACCCTCCAATTACCAAACGGACAATGATTCCTATCTTGATCAGAGCAGATAAAAAAAATTCTTCATGACATGTAGACTACTTTGGCGTGTAAAATGCAGGTGCCTTTGGTGAGTACAACAGTGCGTCAAACAGAAGCAATGAAACAATTATTCTTGGTTTGATGGATCAAAATAAAGTTTGTACATTTCAATATAATCTACCTTACAACTCTCTCTACCTCTCTCTCCTCGATCGAATCGGTGATAAAGACTTCAATATCATGGAAACTAGTAGACATGCCTTCCATCGATGTGAAGAGAGGTACCCTCCAAAATGTCCCCCAACATAAGACGTTTTCCAAAGCCGTACGCACTGACAAGTTTTCTGCTCCATCTGAGGGCCGGAGAGGACCTGCTAGCGAAAACCTTAGCCGAGGAACTTCAAGTGAGATTATGATTGCATGATACTTTCAGCCAATGGAAGATTGAGGACATACCAATGTTTTGAAGCATTTCCAGCTATAAGACTACTACAGTGACAACAGTTGAGACTTGTGATCAATGCCACTGAAGATGAAAGTTCCAGACATGGGTACAAATTGTCTTGTTATGAGCTGTGATGAAAACACAGACATATCATCACTTTAGGATGGATTTGGTGATAACATAAAGTATAGAGAGCTTTGAATTCTTTAAGAGTAACGATCCTGCTCGACAAAGGTGTCCAAATTATCATCTATTCCACCTTGTTGATATAGGAAAGATAGAACTAGATGAGATAAGGGAAAGAGAAAAACCTTGATCACTTCCTGCGAAGCAATTCCTCCAATAAAGGCTGCGACTGCATGGAGCTCTGAAGCACCAAATCGGCACATCTCATTGATAAGATCCTCTGTCAAGGTTAGGCCGTTGCAACCTAAGTCACTAAGGACGCCAATAGCTGTAGTCTTCAGTCGGGAGATGTCCTCATCCATTCCTCTGTACAGCATTAGCAACAAAATCAGTAGTGAGTCTTAGGATTAAAGGTGCAATAAGTTCTTTCAAAAATATTAGGTGATTTTCATAAGCATATAAGGAATTACCCATCAAATTGCCCAGGAAAACTGTTGCAATTAGCAGCAAACCGATCGATAGCCCGAAGCAAAATATAGAACCCAACAGCTACACTGCCACATATATAACAAGAAACTTTAGGCCTCAAAGGAAGGGAGTCTCCTTCAGTAGAGAACTTTTTCTTTCTGTTTCACGTGCTGTCATAGTTAAGGTATATGTATCTTCATTTTGTGTTACCTCAGAAGAATTTGTACCTAGTAGAAAATATAGGACCTACTTTTTAGGGTGTAAAACCAAACAGTTGCAGAAGATCTAAAATTCCATAACCTGAAGTTCTAAATCAAATGCAATTAGAGAAGTTATTTGTGCCATGAAAGAGGTCCAGAAACAGTGGTAAATGATTTATTATCTGAAAGCACAAGGTGTAAATTTATGACACCTGTAATCTTCATCCGTCAGATACTTCTGTAACTCTGGTAAGTTGGGAGAATTGAATTCATCCTCAATGGAGCGAAACCTGCAAACCTACATAGCAAATATCAATACATGTTGAAGTCCCAGTTAGACAAGTAATAATTGAACATGAATAATGCTTTACAAGAAATAATTGAACATGAATAATGCTTTACAAGAAATAATTGAACATGAATAATGCTTTACAAGTAATAATTGAACAGGAATAATGCTTCACAAGTAACAATTGAACATGAATAATGCTTCTTCTCTATGTGGTATTGAGCAGGAAGGCCTTAATTAGCAGATAACGAGGACATCAGAACAAGGTTCGTGATGTACTTAGACTGAGTGGCCATAATGCAAAGACTACTGCGTAAGGAAAGAATGAGTTGAAAAATATTTATATTAACATATTGTACAAGATATGTTTAGAACTAACCACACATCACGTGGCAGTACCCTGAGAAATATCTAGTATTCCTTCACAGCTACCCCTTAAGGAGATTTACTAGACTTGTGATTGTATTTATGATTATCAGTACTCTATCATACCAATGGAAAAATAAAAAATAAAAAAAGGCTGGAACTCCACACTTACTTTGAGTTTTCTTGCATTTCTACAGAAGCTTTTAATGGTTGTCTTTGAGATGCTATTTGGATCTTTACCAATTTTCTTCAAAATATTTCTCACTCGTCGCTCAACAGCAAGGAAATCAGCCTCAGCCTTTGCTTGGTAAATATTCTGTAGATTTACATAAAGCCTACAAGAGAGTTGACAGGCCTCTCATCTCAAAAAACTGTTTCTTGTCTATAATATTCAAAAGTAATGCCAAAGAGAAAGGTTAGCACTATTTCTGGACGGATTTAGTCACTGACTCAGTTGAAGATGTCATATCAGGTATTGATCCCTCAAGAGGTGCCTCCCCACCACCTTCATTTGCTATGAATTCCTGAAAAGTGATAAAAGAATAGCACAATTATTTAACATCATTAGCTGTAAAGTATGAAACCAAAAATGAACATAAACCTTAAGTTTCCAGAAAAGTACGCATAATAAGATGGATGCAAAACCTATTCAGAAATACCAAGAAAGTTTTAATAGTTGATATGCCCTAACCAAAAAGTAACTGACAGTGATGGCTGGAAGAGTCTGTACATTCAAATCCTACAGATAACTGAAAGGCGATACTACATCTTGACAGTCCATCATATCAAGACAATCAAAGCATGGGTGGAGAATCTTCAAGTTTTCCCAGGCACAAGAAAAACAGAACCAGCACACAACATCTAAACATCTATTCAGGGACCACTTTGTAAAGTTGGAAAAGAATATGAACGATTAAAAAAAAAAAAAAAGGCAATGATAGTACCCGTCTAGTTTATAGTATGTGGAAAATAGGTTTATTATTATATCATAACCCATTTGAAAGAACAAAGGATGCAAGAAAAGTAGCACAAAGGCCAAGAAAGCAGCCAACATATTTCTAGCACAACTAGATATTCGTGTATCTATTTACTATAGCATGCAGGTGTACAGGAAGAGGAAAACGGCAAAGTGAAAGTATGACAGGATGGAGATTAAAGCTTTATACTAAGAGCATATCTACTTCTTTCCCTGAGGATCACAATAACAACACCCCCCACGATCCAATTCTTGCATGAATACTGAACAACAAAACTACTTAACGGAAAAACAAACCAAATTTGGCCAACTACCTTGCCGTGTTACTCCAGATAACGTAACAGAAGATAATTGACTCTGAATAGTCTTGCTTATAGCAATCAACAAAAGAATTGGTTAATTAATTCTCTGAAAAATCAGTAATTTACCCAAAAGGCTAGGCTTGGACAATTTTAGAATCAGGGTGCACCAAGTGCTTGTCAATGTACTCAGAATAGGCTTGGACAATTAAGGCATTCCTTTGCAGAAACACTGATAACTTCTGACAATTAAGCAATCATATTTGCTAATAAGATGCAATTTGTGCTAAATTCAAACAATAAAAGGATAATGACAAAACCACTAGGAATCACAAACCTTCAAAGCAGCTACCATCACCCAAAAATCTGATGAACTAGAATCAACTTCAGCACAGCCATCATTAAGTATCTGCTGCAAATCTGAGCCTAAGGTGCACAAGAATTGAGAATAATTAACACTAGTTTAGCTGAAAATAAATCAATAAATCTTAACTTTCAGGAAGAAATCAAAAGGCTTCTTGACAAAAAAAATCAGAAAAGGCATATTGCAGTTTTGCATTAAAACTTCATACAAGTTGTACTGAGTTTACAAGTCCATAGGCATACCTCTTCATTTGAATTGTTTCAACAGTTGGACCCATAAGCATACTATATATAAAGCCGTAAACTTGATAAACGTTATGAGGTGGCCATCCAATTTCAAAAAGTGAGAAAAAATTCAAAACCATAGGAGCATATATCCTAGATACTTAGTTACTTACTAATCCCTCGAGAAGCAAAGACCTTGAAGGAGGCCTCAATAGCTTCTTTATAGTTATCTTCATCCATTGCAACCATCCTGGCTTTAAGAAGGTCCTAATTGTTTAAGACAGAACTATATTACTTTGCTGAAAAGCAATTTAAGAAAATAATTAACCAAAAGAAAGAAGCCAACTTAAAAGGTATGAACCAGACAGCTAAACCTTAAACTCTTTTTTCTCTTCCCTAGTTGATGGAAGGTTACCCCCATGGCTTTTGGTCCATTGATCTGCCATCTTGACAAGAATGACTACGTATGGTGTGTGCTTATGGGCCACAGGATCTTGCACATCTAAATCAATGCTTTCTGCAAACCTACCATCCATGAAAGGCAACAAAAATCATCTAACCATACATCAACAGCACAATCATTATATGGACTACAAAGTGTATGTTCACAGGTTGACAGTGTAGGGGGAGAAGTGTGACAAACCAAATACCCAGCGTACATTAGACAAACAACACAAAATTGACAAAAGATCAAAAATTTAGAAATAAATTGTGTACCTCTTAAGCTCAGGCCATGGGTTATTTAAACGGAGGTCATCCAGAAAATGGTCAGGCTTGGACTCAATGATGGTATGTTCCTACCACAAATAATAAAAAAGTGGGTATGCATATATTCGCAGAAGTTCTTGAACAAAATTTTACTAATAAACTGTAGTCCTGCTTTAAAGGACTTTTATGTAAACAGAATTTAAACTAGTATAGAGCTTAAGAGAAATCCCATTGGTCATTCTCGTACCCAATTTTTTATTTTGGATGGAACCTAATGGTGTTAAAACATAATACCTTCAAACTGATCCGAACAAACCCAGTAAGGCCATAGGAGCGAGCAAAGATTAGCATCACATTTGCCTCCCTACAGATTCTATCAAGCTTCACCATTGATTCTTCCCCCAGCTGAAAGTAAAATAAAAAAGGCCCATCATGTTTACTGCACTTAATCATACAATGAAAAGGAATGGGAATGCCATAAAACTTATCTACACCATCATAAGATCGTATGTACAGGCCCTTTTGACACTCATCTTTTATCTTTTGTGCACATAAAAGTTTACCAACGCCTTTGTTATAAACAGCAAAGAATGCATTATCAGCACCGGACATATTGTCAAAAGAACCATAATACAAAAGGCAGTGCATTCAGCCAGACTATTTTCAAGGCCAAAAGAATAGATAAGCGCTAGCCTCAATACCTGAGTAGCCACCACCAGTGTAAACTGAGAAAAGAACGAGGGGTTTGTATCTATCAATGGCTCGGGATACTCTTCAATAAACTTGGCCTTGACAGCATCATTCAGCTCCTGAAGAAATGAACACACACATTTCGCCATCGATTGCCCAACACTTGATTCATCCACTATCAACACATATAAAAAGAAACATAATTAACTTTAAACTGCAACAAACAAGCACAAATTCAGATCCTTTTCAGTTCAGATCTTGAATTATAGTTGAAATTTCAGTAATTCGCTGAATAACACATTAGATAATTTCGAATTCAAAAAATCTGAATCATTTAACCTATAGTATTACGTTCTGCGAATACAATAAACTTGGCCAGGGGAAAAGAAAAAAAAAAAAAGGCACGAGAAATACCCATGAAGTTATTCCCAAGGTCTCCGACTTCGACCTTGGACCCATCGATCACAGTGATGCCTCCAACCCCACCAAGAACAAGGTTCTTCAGTGTCTCGGAACCAGTAGGACCGCAATTGAGCAAGCATATACTGGCTTGCTCAAGGGCTGCTTGTCCCTGCTCACCCCAGATCCTACAATTTTCTTTTCATTTCAAACAACCGAGCTTCTCATGGTAGAAGGAAAACAACAAAGCAAATTTCAGGATTCGTATGTTCAACGAAACTGGTTTTTGTTCCTTTTTTGCGAAAAATTGTAACATGTAAAATGGATGCATTTAGTAGATATATAATTTGAGTAAAATGCTTCTCTTCTTTTCCACTCCCTCTCTCCCTCTCTATTTGAGTGTCCAACAAAGATTGTTCTTGTTCCGTTCTTGCGAACTCTAACCATGGAAATAGACGCATTAAGCAGATATCAAAATCGAGAAAAATACTCCTTTTGTCTGGGGAAAAGGATTTCCAGGGAAAACAGTTAACAGAACCGAGAGAGAGAGAGAGAGAGAGAGAGAGAGAGAGAGAGGTGAGTGGAACGAGGGAGTTAGGGCAAAGCAAGCAACGAGGAGGGAAATGGCCGATTTTACGGAGGGCAAAACGGCGATTGGATGAAACGAGTGATCGAGTACCTGAGCTGACGGTCGTACTTGATTTTGGGCTCAGCCATTTCTGCTCCTGTTTTGCGCTTCTATTCTCTTTCGCTTGCGAGCTACGCAGACTCCCAAATGAGGTACCTGGCGTTTTCGTGACCAGACAGAACTTGAAGGGCCGGAGATTCAGACGAACGGCGTCGTTTGACTCCCCTCGCTTGGCATTTCATAAATGGGCTCTTTAACGCCAACTGTCTACGAACATCAATCTTGTAAATCCCAATGACTCATATTAAAAAGTTGACTTTTTTTTTTCCATCTTTCTTCATACTATATTTTTTGTCTTTTCATCCGATTTAAAATCTTTATCCTGAATCGATGCAGGGTTTCATTCGTATAGCTTTTGCATACAACCTTCATCAGATTTTACGGCAAGCAAAGAGGTTGCATCAAGTATTTGTATGCATCTTCTGCAACAGTTTCCAATAAACCAAGATAAATGGTTTCTTCTTGAAATGAAAGGGAGACCCATTAGTGCCCATCATTGTGGTGGCATATCATAATGACAATGACTAAACCTCTACTTAATAAGTAATTTTCAGGCTATTTGAGACCAATCAGAATGGTGCATATGCCTGTTAATAACCAAAGGACTATTGGGCATATGGCCAAACTAGATTGGTTATTGTCTTTTATATGCTTTTCTGGGAAAAGAAAAGATTATCCTTCAAAAATATTGAAGACATTGATCTTCAGAAACGCATCTTTATATTTATTGACCAAAGCAAGATTAAGAGATTCGAAAATGAATGGCAAAGAGATACAAATGGAGCATGCTTATGCAAATAATGAACCAAATCGCCCTTCATGTTTATAATGTACATACCAAGTACATGCTCAGGCTGGAGCAATCTCAATGAAACAGGTTCAAATACACTGCTTAAGCGTGGTTTTTATGGATTTGGAGAATGCTCGAGTTTCCTAAGCAGCCTCATCCATAACATAGTCCATCAAAATTTACTCCTGCCTTATTTGAATACAAATGGGCAGCATTCTACATATACCCTGTTCTTATCATGCCACATATATGAACGTTCAATTTATTCAGAAAGTTTTCTTCAGCAAATTTCCTAAATGAAACATAACTACAATCCTAAACAGCAAGGGACAGAAGAAAACTACTAGGCCCAAAAACCACTAATAACACGACCTGGCTCCAAAAGCATATAGAAATCGTGTGCTCATATTGATTCTACCATCCATAGTTTTTCTTTACTTGATTAACTATATAACCATTTGATGATAAACGAAACCGTATACCTTAGTCCTCTTGAGGGAGCATTGCTCAAGAAGTGGAATTTCATTTGAATGAGTCTGGAAGCTAGAAAATTGCCGCATACTGAGACAAAACCGGAAGGAAATGCAAAGCATGAAGCCAAAGTATATCTGGTTGACTGCTAAGAGGGACTCACCCTTTTACAAGACAACTCCAAAGTTCTCCTAAAACCAATCTATGAATGCAAGACCAATCAACACAATCAAGAGCTTACAATGCCTCTACCAGCAAACCGTGAAATGTATTAATGGAGTTGCCATCACACAGGAACAGACCAAATTCAGATTGGCTTGAGAAGTTTAAGCACGTCAACAATCTGATAAAACACACCCCATTCCAGACCACATTCATGTGGTTTGTAGTGCATTGTATCTGTCGACCTGGGGATCAACTCACCTGTGGTTCCCATGTCCAAACTAATTCAGTTCTAGTGAATTAGAACATTTGTTGCAAGTTGAAAAGCAGAGATTTTTGTGTCAAAAAGCAGAACCACACTAAATATGCAAAAGCTGGCAAACGACAAAGCTTAAACGCCCATCTCAAGGGAGAAAATACATTTAACTCATAATTGTGCAAATGGGATATCAGGAGAGGCGAAAAACAAGAAATTCAAGTTATTCTTTTTCAAGTAACACATTCAGAACCAACATTTATTCGCAATCAAGGCATTCCTCTTTGCAATTATAGTAGTCATTCCATTTTACTCAATTAGTAGACTATCAGAATCAACATTAAGTCCAACAGTAAGTAACAACGATCGAACTTCAAGAACCGAACTTGTAACCATAATGAAAGCTGGATCTGGAACAATAGATATAAAATTGGTATTTTTTTATGATTTATTATTGACTTCAGTTCTATCTAAGAAATTCTTTGTGCACATAGTTCATCAAAGTACATCAACTACGAAAAGAAACCGCTCTACAGCAAGAAACCCCTCAGAAATTTTCCCTGATTGAAGAACTAAAAATCAACCTATTCCGCCTCAATGTGCTACAAGAATATCATTACTGAACGGATCCACCACCGGATCGGGCGAGTCCGGGACCGGGGCGGGACTAAGGAACAGCGCAGACTTGACCGCTGCGAGCCTCTTCCTCTGCGGACACCGTGGCCCGTAGATCCTCCCCACAAAGCACGGCATATCGTCGATCGCGTTGACCGACGGCTGCTGTTGACCGTCGGCACTCGACGAGGGAGATGACGGCGGGGTTAACCGGTGGACAGAGATCTGAAAGGAGAAATAGAGAGAGTGAAACAAGTTGACCCTGTGAGTCCGAGCGCTGATTCGCGAGTCCCGGATTTGTGCCAGGGCGCCGGGTTTAAGGTACCTGTGGAACGGCTCGTTCCGGCTGGGGGACGAGGAGGATTTGGTAGAGGCCCTGACCCTGCGATTCATGGTGTACGAAGAAGAGAACTGGACAGATTGGATTTTTCAGTGAGATAGGGTTTGAGAGGGTGTGGGTGGGTGGGGTTTTAACAGGGTCGAGAGAGGCGGGAAAGAAATGGAGGGAGCGAAGCCGAGGGTGGGGTTTGAAAGCGCGACTGAGGCGCGGGATGCGAATTATCGGTCTTCGTCTCGTAACCTACTTTTCACAAGGATCTGACGCGTGGACTGTGGTCCGTTCACGGAGCCAACGGAACTCGATATTTTCGCACCTGCTTGGTGAGCCACGGTTATCCCACGTCAGCGATTAAAAGAATTTCAAAGAATGTTTATTGTTATTGTTATTTTAACATCGATATTTTATCCTTTCACCTTTTTTTTCGTTCTCGTCGGCAATGTTCAAGTCCTATTTTGGTTGCACTATGTCACATACAAGGATTAAAGGTGCACTTCTGGAACTAAATTAAACAATGCAACACAAAAATAATTAGATTAAAAACGAATTCTAAACAAAGTTCCTTACAATGATAGAAAATTAATGAAAAAGTTTTATAAAACTGAAACTTTAAGTTCTCTCTTTAGTGAACACTGATATCAAAATTTCAATCTTGAAACAATTCATTATCTTTTTACTTTTTATTAAATAAGTGTAACTTCTAGTCTAATACAATTAGGTTTCGAACTCCTAATATAACTAGGTTTAATTACTTTAAATCCAAAACCTTTTTTCAAAGGAAATAATAAAACAAAACCTAATTATCTAAAAATTCCAACAATAATATAATATCTACTAATAAGTATCAAAAGTCTAAATTCATCCTAACTCTCCTAGTCTTGAAAAAAAATGATCCAACACCAAGATTGGTTTATGAGATACCTCTTTTAACATATTAGCAAAAGACTATTGTTATAAAGCCTTATTTAACTTAAAAGTCAATTAAATATTTGAAGCATTTTTCTTATAATAAAAAATTATGCAAGATTTAGGTGATTAAATTTCAAAATAAAAGGAACGTGCCTCCAAAAATCAGAGATTAAAATAAAAGGAACTAGGAAATTATTTGGTGTTTCATTTGAGGAAAACAAAACCTTTATTGTCATGAGAGACCAAAGCACTTTTATTTTATTAAAAGAATATTATAGTTTATAAAAGCTACATTTCACTTCTACTCCCCATATCTTCTATGGTCGTTGTCCCTCATGAAACTTCACTTGCATCGTTATCCTATATACATCCCTCTCCCTTAATTGAAACCATCTTTACACATGACATCTCCTATACTAATGCAAGCATAAGCCATCCTTACTGCATTTGCTTCATTATCTTGTTATGCATATAACATTCTTCTCCCCTTGGGATTTACCGTGTCCTCAAGGTTGAAGTGAGGAACTAAACCCTCATCTACGCCACATTATTCCACATAGCTTTTACCAAAGATAAATCTTGCCCGTGCATTAAGGTTTCTTCAATGTTGTTCCTTGCTTGAATTTCATTTCTTGAATGGCATCATGGTCATGTTCATCATCCAACTTTGATTCCGAACTTCCTACTAGCTTTTGTAGGTGGGAAGAGTGTCTTTGGCCAAGAAATACCGAAATTTTGTTCATGTATAAAGATGTTTCTAGTAAATTCTGGATGAAATAAAGCCTCAAAAAATTCACCACCTTGAGAATCATCACTAGCATTGAAGTCCTAGATTCCATCGTTACTCATGCCTTCCTTGTCTCCCAATTTTGGGAAGTTCATTTTCCTAATTATAAATCATTAAGCCCGCCATCCTTGTCCCCATATGCCCATTTGTTTGAAGTTACTTTGTTGAAATGTGGTGCATTGCCATCTTCACATAGCGGCCTCTTCCACCATGCTTTTGGGCCTTCTCCGCAACACCAAAAGTGCTCTTAATGCCTATATTTATTTCTCTTTGTTCTGCATTAGCTTTATCAAAAAGATTCCACTTCAGCTCATAGAAGTTGTTGCCACCTCTTGCAATGGAAAAGAAGGTGAAAATTTCTTTCATCTCAAGATTACATTTTGCATTTTTTGCATAAGGGAATAGCATCGTAATGCAAACCTTGCTTGCTCTCTATGCCCACTTCAACTCAAGATGACAACTCATGTTTGCTTTTACACTTTGCAGAACTCAGTAGATTTTTGCTTTTGGTACCCATATAATTCTTATTGATTTTCCATTTGTTACGGAAGTTTCAAGCTCATCAAAGAAAGGAGAAAACGGTTTTGATGTGTTGTTGGAAGATTTTGGAACACTAAGTCACATGGTATCTACCTTAACATCTAACAACTTTCATAGTTGGAGCCCAAGCTCCTTGGGAATAGCATTTGAACTTGTTAAAGTGAGTCCTACATTGGTAAGAAAGGGTAGGGATTTCGGCCTTATAAGTAACAGGTTTTCCTTTCTCCTTGAGATGTCTTTTGTGGATGATTATGAGACCACTCAATATTCTTAATATGGTATGGGAGCCAGGGGAGCCCCATCTTGATGTGATTCCTTATGCATTCTCTATTTGTCATTTGTCCACTAGTGAAGTTAATTTCCACTATGCGCAATGGATGTGTCGAGGATGCTTGGATTTGTCCACATCATAAGGAAATGATATAAACTTGGGCCGTATAAGTGATGGCTCTCCTTTTTTTCTAAGGTGCCTTTTGGGGTTGATTATGGGGCCACTTAATATTCTTAATATAGTATCAAAGCCAAGTTGCCACCTTACACGTGTGTGAGGACAATATAGCCAGTAAAATTAACTGAGCATGGACTAAGGGGAGTGTTAAAGTGAGTCCTCCGCTGATAAGGAAGGGCAAGGATTTTGGCCTTATAAGTGTTAGGCTTCCCTTTCTCCTTGACGCATCTTTTGGGGATGGACTGAAAAGTGAGTCCTACACCTATAAGGAAGGGTATGGATTTCAACCTTATAAGTGTCAGGCTTCCTTCCCTCCTTAAAGCATCTTTTGGGGATGGATTGAAAAGTGAGTCCTACATCAATAAGGAAAAGCATGAATTTCGGCCTTATAAAAGTTAGGCTTCCCTTTTTCCTTAAGGCATCTTTTGGGGATGATTATAGGACAATTCAATATTCTTAATATGGTATCAGAGCCATGAGACCTCCTTCCAATATGGACTAATCCAAGCATCCTTAACACACCCTTTATGCACAATGAAAATTAACTTCACTAGCGGACACATGACAAATAGAGGATGTGGAAGGAATCACATTATGAATTGAGTCTCATGGCTTTGATACCATATTAAGAATATTGAGTGGATGTAGGACTTTTGTCTTCTACACACACCCCTACAGACTAGACATCATTGGATTCAAGATTGCACAAGATGGAATATCTTCAACTTAGGTTCTAATATCAAGTTAAAGGCCTAAAAGCCCAACCCAAAAGTTAACTTAAAGGTTGAAAGGTCTTTTTTCAATTTATATTTCACCTTAAGAATCTTAATTTCCAATGTGGGGCTCTCGTCTTCCACATACATTCTTGCACACCAAGTGTCATTGGGCTCAAGGTCACACATGGTGAAATATTTCAACATGACTCCAATATCAAGTTAGAAAGCCTAAAGCCCAACCCAAAAGTTAGCTCTTGGGTTGAAGGGACTTTTTTCTTAATTTATATTTAGTCTCAAATATTTTAATTTCCAATGTGAGACTATTGTCTTCCACACGAATTTAAAAGGCTTAAAGACCCAAGCCAAAAGCTTAAGAGTTAAAGAATTTTTTTAAAATTATATTTCACCTGAGGAATCTTATTTTCTAATGTAGTACCCTTGTCTTCGACACACACCCTTACATACTGAGCATCATTGCACTTAAGGTCTCATAGGGTGGAATATCTTCAATTTAGGTTTTGATACCAAGTTAAAGGCCCAACCCAAAAGTTAACTCAAGGGTTGGAGGGTCCTCTTTTAAATTATACTTAACCTTAGGGATCCTATTTTCCAATGTGGGACTTACGTCTTTCACACACACCCCCACACACCGAGCATCATTGGGCTCAAGATCGCACAGGAATATCTTCAACCTAGCTTCGATGCCAAATTAAAAGGCCCAAAGGGCAACCCAATAGTTAGCTCTTGGGTTGGAGGGTTCTTTTTTTAATTTATATTTGACCTTATGAATCTTATTTGACACAAAGATCTAACGTCTAAACCCAAGTATTAGTCATTTTTATAGCTTTGGTCACATTCTTTTTTATTTTTCCTTTTTCTTTTTTATAAATGTACGTATATAGGGAGGGGAAGGCGAAGGGTGTTGCACCTGTGACTTGGTGGAGTTGTAAGCCAAGAACTCCTTTGTATACCAATAAGCCAAGATTATACCCCTTCAATTCTTTGTGATTGCTTAAAATTCCTAAAGCTCCTCAAGTTTTGACCAAAAGAGCACTACCTACCTTGGTAGTTTGCAAATATCACTTGAGAGCTTATCCTTTGGCCTAACAACAAGCACCTTTCAACTCATCTTCACCATAAGATTAGGTGTACCATCATTTGGTAGTATCCTAATCCATAATAAATGATATTGAAGTTACCTTACATCTTAAGTTTAAACTATATAGGGGGTGGCCTATATATAAGACTACTTAAGTTAGGCTAGAGCAAAAGCATCCACAAAATGAGAATTGCATGGAATGGGATGTGAAGACATTAGCTATGAATTGTGATGGGCTATTACAATCCTAAGCCATTGTGGATTTGGGCTTATAAGGGCCTAAATAGGTAATGATATTTTTCTTTTTGAGAAAAACATAACATTTTTCTTATCTTATGTAGATATTATCTTGGTGTCATCATCAATATATATATATATATATTTTTGAAATATGATCCAATAACATTGTTGGGATTTTGTCCTATACCACATGAGTTTCGCCTTATTAATGATTAGGATTTACCATTTTTTGCCTTCAAAGTTTAGGATAGGTCTTTTGTTATTTAATATAGTATCAAACATTATCTTTGGTCTTTTGAGCTAATAGTCAAAGAAGCCTTTTATGTAGGTGAATATTATTCCCTAACAAGGATGGAGCATATTGAAATTTTATCTCATATTAAAAGTGTCTTGTCAACTGGGCTTTAGGATGAGCCTCTCAGCCTTTAACATACATGATTAATTAATGGAATGTTTCTTTACATGATAGCAAAGATTGTTGTTATAAAGCCTTACTTAACTCAAAAGTCAATAAAAAAATTGAAATTGTTTTCCCTCTTATAAAAAGAGTCATTATGGAAGATTTATGAAACATACTTTCAATACGCTCCATCGTCCTAATAAGAAGAACATATTTACTATTAGAATTTGTACATGTGAAGGATCGGGTGATGTATTTAAATTTGAGCTCTATATTTTTAATAAATTTTATGTATATCAAAAAGGGCAACTTAATAATATATAAATATTTACATTTTATAAAAATCATTCTTACAAACTATTTAAGTGACGTAAAACTTGTATGATATTGTTTTGAATAAATATAGATGAAGTTGTTCTATAGTTTAACGTACTACGCACTACCAATAAAGAACAATAACCATGATGTGAGGTGTGAGAGTCTGCAATGAGGATCAAGTAAAGACAAGATAACGACAAATAAGATGCATGAAAAAACGAGTAGTCATTGAATTTCAGAATCTGTAGATAGTAGGATTATGTTATATTCATTCAATAAAGTTACAAACTTCATATTTTCATCAATTATGATTCGCTTGGCATTCATAATCATTTTCTTTCGCGGTGGGAAACCAAATTGAATTGCGGGGCCTAAGAAATGCTTAGCAAGAGAAGTTCAACCGTCTAACTCGGAAGTCACTGTTCAAAAGATCTAGAAAAGAACAACATAGAGGTCTAAAGCGGGAATTGTATGTCTGCCGATGCAGACTTTTGTTTAAGTCTTACGACCGCACGGCGAACCGTCGCCGTTGGGCCCAGGACCGATACTTCCTTCGGATCTGGCCGTCCTTGTTTCCCGACACGGCACGTTGCTCCCATTTTACAGAATAAAATTAAAGCTGAAAATGATTGAAGCATGGAATTTTTTATTAGAAATTTTTTTTTTTTTTTTTATTTGGCATATAAAATTCCTTAAAAGTCAAGTGATTTGAGCAATTTATTAGGTGACGTTTTTCTTTACGAAAAATTTCGTAATATATTCATTTTAGTCGAATAATTAAAGTCAAATGATTCTGTAGATTGTGCATTATGGCTTAGAATATCTTTTCTCCGTGGCCCCTTTGAGCAACTGAAGCGACCAATAGAGCATATTTTGATGATTCTTCGCCACGTAAGGTTCTGGGAAAAGTATAGTGCGGGCAGGTTCACAACCTGCATGGAGAATTTGGGGTCAATTCAGATCATGGCTTTAGAGTGGATATATCATATCTTAGTATGATTGACATATGACGTGGCGGAAAACGGCCCGACAGTATAGTATGTGAAATAGACTACACCACAGAGAATCGCAACCTGGAGTCTCCGGTTCCGCATATGTAGCTGCCATCCAAGGAAGAAAGGTTCTGCCATTCTAGATAGCGGCACACAGCCCTAAGTTGCCTCCCATCTCCACACGCCTCTCCGGCCCTCTGACAACATATTCATAATACACCAGAAAAATACACTAACTGCTGCCAATCCCTCCCACTCCTCTCTGAACCCTTATCCGAGGCGCCGTTGTATCTGAATGCGTGACAACCATCGTCGCCATTATCTCCTGGCGTCATGTATATAACGGCCTCGTCCTCCTCCTCATCGATCCTCAGGGCCGCTTCTTCTTCTCTTAGAGCGAGGTTCTTTTCACCCTCGCTTTCCCGCACTGTCTGCGCTTCTTCGCCTATCCCGGCCCCCCGATCACTCAGCTTCCACTCTGCGGTTCGGTCTCTCCGGTGCTCCGCCCCCCGCTGGAGCCACGGCGTCGATTGGCGCTCTCCGGTCAGCCTACGTGCTCAGATCAGGGCTGTAGCTCCCGTGATCGAACGGTTTCATAGGAAGATCTCCACCATGGGTACAGTGCTAAATTCTGTTCAGTTCCAAACACTTCGCGCTCATTTCGTTTTTGAATTTTTTGATTGGTTTGTGATGTGTGTTGATTTATTCACTTTGTTTGGGTGTTGAAAACCTGGAAAAAAGGAAGAAACTTTTTCCGGTAGTACACGACAGCTGAACCGAGCTTAAGTAGTTGACTTGTATGCTCTTTTTGGTAGCAGAGCTCAGTTTCTAGACGATCCCCGGACCCTTTTGTTTCGGGATTTCTGATCGCAAGCAAGAAATGGAATCTGTTACGATGCGGAGAATATAGCTTACGATAGCCGCAAATGATGTGATTTTGAGAGTTTCATGTGGGTTCCCTGTTGTTTGACACATCATTACTCTAGTTAGCTCAACTTAAGTGGTTATACGCACTCTTTGGTTCCCAGGAAATCTAAGGAAATAGAAAGTGAACAGAATACATACATCGGCACTTTTCAGTCGATCTTCTTTTCCTGCGTTTCTTTCGACGGTGAAAGAGACGATACGTGTTTCAGGATATCGAATCATGAAAAACGAAACCTATTACTGTGATTGCTACTTTTTATTGTTGCCGTTGCTGTTCTTTTGTTAATTTTAGTTATTTTAATCTTAGATTCAGCTTATGGTTGCTGGAAACGAAACAAATACACATTTCTTTGATAGATAAGAAGTATGCTGATCGGTAACTCAAATGTGCTGTTTTTGAGTAAGCACACTTTAATACTGAGGGCAATTTATTATCTGATTCTTCATCTCTATGCTCTCAGCTTCCGAGAATCCTTTCAAGGCAAACCTAACTAGTCTTCCCAAGCCAGGAGGTGGCGAGTTTGGAAAGTTCTACAGCCTTCCATCTTTAAATGATCCACGCATTGGTAACTTTTTCTTTTTCTTCCAAATTACTGTTTACAAAAATGTGTTTGTTTTATACAGCAATAGCCTTATCTGTCGACTATATGACAATCATTGCTGATGCCGTAAATCATGCCTATCAGATAGGTTGCCATACTCTATCAGAATCCTTCTCGAGTCTGCCATTCGAAACTGTGACAACTTCCAAGTCAAGAAAGAAGATGTTGAGAAAATTATCGATTGGGAGAATACTTCTCCAAAGCAAGTTGAAATTCCCTTTAAGCCTGCTCGTGTTCTCTTGCAGGTAATTAGCTGAGCTAAGCACAGGCAATTATTGTTTCAAAGATGTTCTTCTAAATTTTCTTGTCTCTATCCAGGATTTCACTGGAGTTCCTGCTGTGGTCGACCTTGCATGTATGCGCGATGCTATGAATAAACTGGGCAGTGATTCGAACAAGATCAATCCTCTAGTACGTTTACCCTTACCTTATGAACTGTACGTTTGGTATTATTATCATCACTAATGTAGGTGTATGTTAACCTTGGATATGTATTTTTGCAAGGTTTTGTATCTTAGGTTCGTATTGGTAAAACCGCTTAGCATCTGTGTAGGATCACATTTTGTTCATGACTATTTGTTGTTTGAGCTAATTTTGTTCCTCAATACTTAACATAAATGATGATAAGATAAACATTGTGCAATCTGTAAGCTATTTGCCAATGTAGTATGCCTATGATGACTTTATCAATTATTTTATCTTACACTCTTGCTCTTAATATGCAGGTTCCCGTTGATCTTGTAATTGATCATTCGGTTCAAGTTGATGTGGCAAGGTCTGAAAACGCTGTCCAGGCAAATATGGATCTTGAGTTTCAGAGAAACAAGGAGAGATTTGCTTTTCTTAAATGGGGGTCTACTGCTTTCAACAACATGCTTGTTGTTCCTCCTGGTTCCGGTATTGTCCATCAGGTAAAGTAGTTTAGAAGCAGAATTGAAAGTTTATTAGATGCTGACTTACTTGAATTTGCTGCTAACATATATAATTCTTTTTTTTTTCTCTTTCAGTTAATGATTGTTTTTGAAAATTGAGAATGTAGAATCTCTATAGATATTCTAATATGGAATTGACATGTAATGAATCCACATGTTGAATTCACAGGTTAATCTTGAATATCTTGGACGGGTTGTTTTCAACTCAGACAACATGCTCTATCCTGATAGTGTTGTTGGAACGGATTCCCATACAACTATGATTGATGGGTTAGGAGTTGCTGGCTGGGGAGTTGGAGGTATTGAAGCAGAGGCAGCAATGCTTGGCCAGGTAGTTATTAAGTTTTGACCACAGAATGCATAATCATGTGAGGATTGCGAAGTCATATTGAATTATGTGTATTTTATATATTTGGATTTCTTTTTGTGCACCCTATTTCTCACATGGATCCCCATTCAAGGAAGAGTATGCTGCAGTTGCTCTTCTAACTCCTTCCGATTTGACATTGACAGCCTATGAGCATGGTGTTGCCCGGTGTTGTTGGGTTCAAGTTGTCCGGAAAATTGCACAGTGGTGTTACTGCTACTGACTTGGTTTTGACTGTGACACAAATGCTGAGGAAGCATGGTGTTGTTGGGAAATTCGTTGAGTTCTATGGTAATCTAGTTTTTATTAAGTTAAATTTATTGGATATCAAATTGGGGTGTTTTGTTCATGGAACTGGATGGTTTATCATGTTTTAATGTGCTTGTAGGGGATGGCATGGGTGAACTATCGCTAGCTGACAGGGCTACTATTGCCAATATGTCTCCTGAATATGGTGCAACCATGGGATTCTTCCCTGTAGATCATGTCACATTACAGTATCTCAAATTAACTGGAAGAAGTGATGAGACGGTGAGTACTTAACCTGATTATTTGGTTTCTTGGGATATGAAATTCTTGAGAGCATCATGTGATCTTTTCTTAATATTAGGTGGCCATGATAGAAGCTTATCTCCGGGCCAACAATCTGTTTGTTGACTACAATGAGGTAAAGGTCCTTTTATTCTCCTTTATTTCTTATTTGTCATATTTGTGAATCTATTTGCATTGGATTTTCTTTGAGATGTAATGCTAGCATATTTTGGTTAATTCAGCCTCAACAAGAAAGGGCCTACTCCTCTTACCTACAACTGGATCTTGCGGAGGTTGAACCTTGCATTTCTGGACCCAAAAGGTGTATTCTTTGTTCTTGGACAAATTATCTCTCACATCGTCTCTACTGACTCCACATTATGCTTCTCAAACTAAATTTTCATTTGTCTTCCATATAATCCATTTATATCTAAATGCTATTTTCTACAGACCACATGATCGTGTGCCTCTGAAAGAAATGAAGGCTGACTGGCATGCTTGTCTTGATAACAAAGTTGGATTCAAGGTTAGTCAAACCTATTTCTCCATCAAGTTATTTTGAGCTTTGCGGCCTAGTTAACCTACATGATCTTTTGTTTCTATATTATATAGTTTAGTTTTTCTTTTCCTTTCCTTTTGTCTAGTTTCTTTTTTATCATTGTTATCTATGGTTTTGTTTCCTGTTTCTCTGCTAAATCATTTATGTGATAATACAACATCGGAACATAATTTGTCCCTTCCATGAGTAGACTTTAGAAATCTAGATTCAGTTAAGAATTTTGTGAGTTGTCCTTCTCATCCAAATCAGATGGACCCCTTCAGATCGGGTCACAGTTGTAGCTAAGTAATGACCCATTAAATCATAGTGTTTAATCACCAAAAGGGAGAAAGTTGGTGTAAGGATCATTCTCTCCTTTTGACTGTCGATCTTGGATCATTCTCATAATCTGAATTAGCATTTAAGTCATAAGCTGCTGCTTGCATGTGTCTTCAACAGTAATTGCCAATTCCTCTTCATTTATGAACCATGGAATCATTGTATTTAACCACCAAAAGGAAGAAGGTTGTTGTAAGGATCACTCTCCTCTTGACTGTTTCTGTTGGATCATTATCTTAACCTCAATTATCATTTTCAGTCAAAAGCTGCTTGCTTGCATGTGTCTTCAACAGCAATAGCCAATCCCTCTTCATTCATAATGGCTTTCACCTTTTGGACCATCTAGGTGCCTAGTCTGAGCCGGTACCCAAATGGTTATTGCTCCTAGCCTGCATCTTCAATCTGCTGCCACCTGTGTATCAGCCAGTCCTCAGCCATACTTTTACCACAACCATTTGTGCACATCTCTCTCTCTCTCTCTCTCTCTCTCTCTCTCTCCCAAATGGTTATTGCTCCTAGCCTGCATCTTCAATCTGCTGCCACCTGTGTATCAGCCAGTCCTCAGCCATACTTTTACCACAACCATTTGTGCACATCTCTCTCTCTCTCTGTGTGACTGGGCCTGAAGACTCCACTGTACCCACAAACTGGATAGAAACCCGATCCATCAATTATGCACTTTCCATTTTATTTTTATTTTTAACTTATTTCTTCTGTGAATATATAGTTGTATCGCATCCATGTCTTATTTAGTTTATTTATGATAGTTTTACCATATATTGCTCACATTCATATTTAATCTTATTTATGATTTTTTTTCCTTTTGTTTATTGCTTACATTCATATTAAATTTTTTACTGTATTGCAGGGATTCGCTATACCAAAAGAAGCCCAAGAAAAAGTGGCCAAGTTTTCATTTCATGGACAGCCAGCAGAGCTTAAGCATGGTAGTGTAGTCATTGCTGCAATCACAAGCTGCACTAATACATCAAACCCGAGTGTCATGCTTGGGGCTGGTCTTGTTGCAAAAAAGGCTTGTGAACTTGGTTTGCAGGTTAGTCATGGTTAATTTTTTACTTGTAGACTATAAGAAAACTTTCCTCTGACCTTTTGTCCTCTGTCTTCCCAATTTGGCATGTAGAACTCTATTAGGTCTTCCTTTCCCCGATGAATTCAACAGACTGATGTTTTGATGCCATAGATCCTTTCTTTTATTCTTATTGTTACTTGTTGATCTGTGAATAACTTATCAGGTCAAACCATGGGTAAAAACAAGTCTTGCCCCAGGTTCTGGAGTTGTTACAAAATATCTACTACAAAGGTACTTGTGATTACCTAAAGAATTTTACTTTGAATATTCAGTAACGTAAGTTAAACTGCTCTAAGTATGGATTTGCTTGATGCAGTGGACTGCAAAAGTATCTGAATGAACAAGGCTTCAATATTGTTGGGTATGGATGCACAACTTGTATTGGAAATTCGGGGGATTTAGATGAATCTGTTGCTTCTGCTATTTCAGAAAATGGTAAAATCTGTCTCCCTACACATGCTACTTTCAATAATGGGTAAATAATTGCTAAATTTAAGCTTAGGCATGTTTGCGTATTATATAAACCATCAATTCGTTGATGAATTTGAAGTCCCTGTAGAATCCTTTTTTGTATTGATTATCAGCATCTCCGCCTAAATTTATCTGGTTGTTATGCAGACATTGTAGCAGCTGCTGTCCTATCTGGGAACCGAAATTTTGAGGGAAGAGTTCATGCATTGACAAGAGCTAACTACCTTGCCTCACCTCCTCTAGTTGTTGCCTATGCCTTGGCTGGCACGGTATATAGCTCTAATTGCTAGTGGCCTCTATATATGGTGTTATAAATGGTAGACTGATAGAATATTATTCATTGTATGAGGAATCTGATTCTAGTTAGTAGGATATATGAACAATATGAATGGCAGAAGGGTTGGTTTTGAGGCTTAAGCGATTAGGCTTCTTACTACAATTTACACCAGTTTGAGAATCCGAGCCCACTGTTTGTTAGGAACCTGTTATGGTTGAATTTCATTTTTATTTGTGCCCATGGTTCATTGTATCGATTTCTTAGGCCAAAGTAATTTGCAAATTCCAGTTTCAGCCCCTCATGGCGTTTTTTTTTGCGCCCATGGTTCATCATGTTGAGCACTTGGGCAAACAAAATTTTTGAATTCCAGTTTCAGCACCTCGTGGAAACCCATCACCGTTTGACTGACATTCTACATTTGAGATCATGAACATTAAGTGGATAGTTTTGGTGTTATCTACCCTTTAAGTTTGTGTTTCTATAAAACATCTAATGCCCTTATTATCATATGCAAAAGGTTTTGTTCTAATATATTGATCCCATTGGAGACTTAAGAGATATTGGTTGGTGTTTGGGATTACCTCTCACTGCTTTTCCCTTCTAAGCCCCTGACTAAATGTCATAATAATTTCATGGTTGGCATGTGAATTTGGATGACACACAGCACGCATATTTACTTGTAGTTTGAAGGCTGAAGAATCATTTATATCATTTTGTCTTTAACTTCTTTATTACTAGTTAATCATATATAGGTAGGATAACATGAAATTGTTTTACAGGTAGATATTGACTTAGAGAAGGAGCCAATTGGCACAGGGAAGGATGGCAAAAGCGTCTACTTCAGGGATATCTGGCCTTCAACAGAAGAAATTGCAGAGGTAGAGAATTAGAATGATTGAGTTTTGTTGTAAAGATTTAGAGTCTATACGGCATAATTAACTTTGGATGGCATACTCTTTAGGTTGTTCAATCCAGTGTGTTGCCTCAAATGTTCAAAAGCACTTATGAGGCAATTACAAAAGGCAATGCCATGTGGAATCAGCTGTCTGTTCCAACTGCCGCCTTGTACTCTTGGGATCCCAACTCAACCTACATTCATGAGCCCCCATACTTCAAGAACATGACCATGGATCCTCCTGGAGCCCATGGAGTGAAGGATGCTTACTGCCTGCTGAACTTTGGTGACAGTATCACAACAGATCATATTTCCCCAGCTGGAAGCATTCACAAGGATAGCCCTGCTGCTAAATACCTTCTTGAACGTGGTGTGGATCGCAAAGACTTCAATTCTTATGGAAGTCGTCGGGGCAATGATGAAGTGATGGCCAGGGGAACTTTTGCCAATATCCGTATCGTTAACAAGCTCTTGAATGGGGAAGTGGGTCCCAAAACAGTTCACATTCCTTCAGGAGAGAAACTCAATGTCTTCGATGCAGCAACAGTGAGTCCTTCATATCAAATTGTTGCATGATTTTGCATCCCCATTATTTGTCCTCATCAAAGTTTATTCTCCTGATAATTTGGTACACTGTGAATTGTCCTTTTTCCTTGGTAAACACATGCTTGGTCTGTCATACCATTGATATTGTGGGAACTTTATGACAGATATATCTGAATGTGATGTCTTCATTGTGTTACTAGTTTTTTGATCTGAAGTGGTGACTTGGGATTTATGGATGCACCTTTTGATAATTATAGTCTCATGATGGTAACAACTGAATATGTGGCGTTTTGATCTGTGTCTATTTCAGAGGTATAAGTCTGCTGGGCAGGACACGATTGTACTGGCTGGTGCTGAGTACGGGAGTGGAAGCTCTAGGGATTGGGCTGCCAAGGGTCCAATGTTGTTGGTGAGTGTTCTTAATTTTGGTTTGTGATAATGTACCAGTCGTGCTCGTCATTTATCTCACATCTGTATATGACAGGGAATTAAAGCAGTGATTGCCAAAAGCTTTGAGAGGATTCATCGCAGTAACCTGGTAGGAATGGGTATTATTCCCCTTTGTTTCAAGGCTGGTGAGGATGCAGATACACTAGGATTGACAGGTCATGAGCGTTACACCATTGACCTCCCAAGCAAAATTAGCGAGATAAGGCCCGGCCAAGATGTGACTGTCACAACTGACAATGGGAAATCCTTCACCTGCACAGTCCGCTTTGACACTGAGGTATTTTTTCCCACTATCATGTGTACGGGCATTTTGTGTGGAGTGTTACGAAGAAGAAAAGGTTACTGCACGCGTTATAAGAAACTGAAATTGGAAACGAGATTTAATGTTTATGGTGAATTAATATCAACATATTATTCTGCAGAGGAATCAGTCAATGAATACACAGAAGATGATAGTTAGAAAGCTTTTTCTTCCCTTGCCTGCTTTTGTTTCATAATTGAAAACAAACTAAAACTGATAATCTTTTTACTATTTTTTTGATTAAAAATAATAATAATTCGCGTTGGTGTTTCTTATCAATAGAATCTATCAATAAGTAGATTGTAATGAGGTAGTCCGTCAGTTGCCTTTGAAAGTCTGCGGTCCAGGGTATTCGAGTTGTGGACAATTTAACAGTTTAATGTTTGTTTGCATTAAGCACCCATATAAGCTCAGGCGAGCTCTTCGACCAACTTAGTTAAACTACAGGGTATTTACATGATTCTCTTGTTGCATTTGCAGGTGGAATTGGCTTACTTCGACCACGGGGGAATTCTTCCATATGTTATCCGGAACTTGAGCAAGCAATAAACAAGTGCCATGTTTTGACTAGCAGCCATGCTACATCCTTGAGTTCCTTTACATTGTAAAATGTGAGGAGGGAATAAGCCTCTTAATAATGAAAACAGAAATTCCTTTCAGGGGATGGGAATTTTCTTTTGAGACATTATTGAGGGGTGTAAGCAATCATGTTACTTGTCTTAAAGACGCAGGAAAGTTTTTCAGTCAAATAATATTCTTTTTTCCAATTCGTTCTTGTTCTTGTTCTTGTTCTTGTTCTTGAAGTATACATGCTATTTGGATGAACCAGCGTCTCAAACTTGAAAGCTACGTTTAGTTGATTATGTTTTAATGAGGTAGACTGGCCGACAATTTTGGCTTGACAAAGACACGGTGCAGAAAACGGAAGCAGTCGCAAACGGCCTGTGGTGGTCTCTCTGTTGCTTCATCATCAATATAAAATAATAACTAAAAAACGTAAATATGAAGACTTGTTTCCCTTTGGTATGCTGATCAGTTGAAGTGATAGGAGAACCAATCCATGTGGAAACTGCATTACAAAACCACCACAACTTCAATATGATATACTTAAAAAGATTTATACATTAATATCCCAACGTTGGAACTACATAGTGACCAAATCAGAGAGAGCTTGTAAAAGTATATTACAATCGAATTACAAGCACCCTAGTACATCGGGCCTAACAAGAGAATTCACGAACAGGATGAGAACCAAGAACGAAAACACGTAGGAGTTCTTGCACTGCTGAGAACTTGATGCACAATACCACAGCGGCAACCGTATGTCGCTTGTGAGAAACCTCTTATACTACCGTATATTTCACCAATCACGCTGCTGATAATCATTGTATTTCTCTGACCGTTGATGGTGCTGTAGAAACAACAAGAGAATTCTTCCCCGCAGACCATTTGACTAGATTTAATGGTTGAAATCGGGATACAAAATATGATCATGGCCCTTTCTGCATAGATCCGTAGATCATGGACCATTTCTTGATCTACATATATTTCCAATACAGTGATGACTGCAAACTAGTACAAGGATATGGCGACCAAAGTATACATCATACAGCAACAAAACTTGTTTACAACTGACAGATACGAGAGAAAGAAAGAGAGAGAAGGAGAGATCTTGTTGGTCACAAACTGAAATTACTTGATCGTATCGTCGGGAGTCCGTCCTCTGGAATGCTTTCCAAAGCTGGTCTCCAACTATGATCTACGCCCCCATCAGTTGTTCCGTCGGAAATCTTCTCTCCTCTCAACTTCATTATACTGACCAATTGCTCCACAGAAGACTGCTTCAAGTTATCCCCAGACTCCAGCATTTGCTTCAGCTCTTTCACGGTAAGCACCACCCGAATCCTCACAACCTTACTTCCAGGGTCACCACGAGTGCCTCCGTCAACATTGTCATCTTCTTGGAGTTTGAAGCTCACCTTCTTCTTCTTACCACCATCCACTTGTTCCGTCGGTCCCTGTTCAACTACTGCTTCCCTTGGCACCTCTTCCTTCTCATCATCATGTACCAAGGTGTTTCCATTACTCAAGCAACTTCCCATGTCGGATGCGAAACCAGGAGATCCGGGAGAGATACAGAGACAGACAGGCAAGACAGAAAGACAGGCAGGCAGAGAGAAAGAGAGAAAGAAGGAGAGGAAGAGGAACAGAAGCGTATATATAGCGAAATAACCGAGAAAGCACATGCGCCAGCGGTGGTTCCGCCGGGTATTAGTACGGAGGAAATGAGATTCTTTTCCTTGCGACTGCCATCACGCTTCTATTAAAGCTTGTTGATACCCTTTTTTGTCGTTGTAATATGTGAATAGTTTAGAACACCGTCGATCGGACTCTTAACGATAATGTTAAAGATGATCTGGTCCACCAGGAGCGTACTTTATACACAAGCCACCTGCTTACTATTGAAAAAATTTATGAAATCGTTGTATTAGATTCCTTGTTGAATTATTGAGTATGCTTTGCTTTCTCTACAGTATCAAGCAACAAGTATATCAAGTTCATGGGCCCCAAATCACTGCTCAAAAGTCGGGACCGTCATTAAGGAAACCATGTTCCCTGAAGTCTTCCGGAAATCTGGTGATAAACTTTCCCCTTTTCGCTGCTTTCAGACACTGTTAAAATAGTGGTTCTGCTATAAACTATCAATCTAATCTAGTGGCAACGGTAACTAACCCTTCCATATTGCTTAAAAAATGAACATTAGTTAAAACTGTCCCATGAGTCAATTTATTTCTTTAACTTCTCCAATTCCTACAGTATCGTACATGTTTCGTAGCAATTATCAAGGGCCAGAATGTCATGTCAGATGATTAAGATATTCTGGGTTCTTCTACAACTTTCTGCAAAAAGCCAATGAAAACACCTCGAAGTGGGTGCTGCTTTAACGCAGGTCGAACTCGCCAAGGAAGTTTACTAGCATTGTACGTCGCTAGGTGCCTTAATCTCCAAGCAATTTCTGCGCTGTCGCCCTAAACAGCGTTGGCGGATGATGAGCCGCGTCCCTGTCCAGCGTTTTCTGCTCACGGAAAGCGAAGTTTACGGATTACGCGGTCAATTCACGACCCAATGATTTGTATGCGTCCATGAGATTACTAAAATGGAAGCAATCAAGCGAAATCTACGTGGGTTAGCGGTGGACAAGGCGTAATGACAGAGGCCAGAGGCGTTGGGTTCGGTGCATGTGACATGTGCTTCCGAACAAGGCACTATTTTTGGAGCTTTGTCTAATGTGCAAATGGCAGAAGCTACATGAGATCAGGGCCGTTGAAATTGAGTAGAAGCGTCTTCCACATGGGGTTAGGTCTTTTCGCACAAAAACAATTGCATATGGACTGACGCCACTGTGACCACCCCCTCCTCTTTCTCTCTTTCTTTAGGACCCGATATTAATGGGCGACAACCACCAAGCTTCCCAACTAAAAGTTTGCTTTTTGGGTTTGACTACAGGGAAAGCAATGGACGACGCGTTCACATTCAATCAAACACCTTTGCACCGCAAGTTGAGAGACATAGGTTTAGTAAAGATGTCATCAATTTGGTAAAGAGTACTAATATATTTTATGGTGATAGTCCTTTATGAAATGATGTCTAATCTCGGATTCATTTGCCTTGGTGGAACAGTGTTTCAAAAACCAGATATGATATGGATAAAGATGCGTGTGCCAGCTCCTTTGGTGCTTTTGTCCTTAAAGCGAAGGCAGTTGTCTATTACGTGGATGACAGTTTTCAAATCAATCAACGCGGCAAACAGGCGTAAAGTGCCCAAAGATACTCAGAATTGTCCTTAAAACGCTTTTTCTCAAAAGCAAAGAAGCAACGGAAAATTTCTGGCAGCCTACCGAAAAGAAAAGGACATGTAGTTGGAAAATCGGGTAAAGCAAGTCTTTAATTAAGACAGTTAATCATTGTGCTAAAAGACTTAATAATTGGTACAAAGAAATTTTATTTATATATTATTTGTATGAAGTACTTAAGTTTTTCTCTTAACATTTCTACCAATATTGTTAGATATTATTGATGGTCTAATATTTGTCTATTATGATGAAAGATTGTGTTAAGGTTTTGAATTAAGATTTCCTTGTTATAAGTAATTTGTGTAGTAGGAAATATGGTTGATGAATTTAATGTGGGTCTAAAGTGCCTTAAAGACTAAATTGATGGAAGATTTCATTTACTTTTGAATGATATGTAGACGCCAAATGGAATATGATCTTATTAAGATGTGGAATGATTTAATAACATCTCACTAATTATAAATAACTAGATATGAATATTTAGGCAATAATTGTTTTTCCTTTATCATTATTTCCTTTTTGCGTTTCCTTTGCTATAAACAATTGTCTTTGTTTTGATTCTGTCTCATTTTCACATTTTTGTAAAGCCTAATAAATTGTAACCAAATTAACCAAATAGTTTCGTTTACGATTTTGTATCTTTGTTCTTTTAGAAGAACAAGAGTTTATGACAAGTAACATTTTGAATAACTATATTCATAATAGTTACGTGTCAAATTACGATACATTGTTAAGGTAGTGTTGTTTAAATTAAATAAAATTCTACCATCTATTAGGTTGAATTTTTAATTAGATTTCTTAACACCATCACTAACTTCAAGCTCTAAACTCTAAACTGTAAGAATAAAGCATTCTCTTTTACGTGTGATCAAGCCTCCCTCAAATCATGCAAGAACTCTTAACATTCACATTGACGTGGGTATAAAGGTTGGACGTCAAATCTCATCTTTTTTAGGGTCTTAGATTTGAAGACTGAAAATGCAATCTTATCTTCCCTGCTTCTTCTTTGTTTTTTTGCTCTTTTAAAACGGAGATTTGGTGTTGGAGATAAGACTGTGTAGGTATTTGGATAAGGAAAAAAGAAAATAAAAGACAAGATTTAAAATCCTATTTAATGGACCACATCTATTGAATTCCTGGTGGAAGACCCGCCATCTTGTTGTTAACTTCGCATTTAATGATCAAGTTCCTTAAAAAGCAACTTTATTTCCTCACATCCAACGGCTATGTTTCCTCCCCATCAGAGCATCTAACGGGTCAAAAGCCACTTGTGTCGCGCTCAAGGGAAACACAAGTTCAACTACCCACGGAACCGCTCACGTGCCTCCTTGAATTCATCACGCGAGTTGCACGTGCTCGCCTCTGACATTGGGAGCCTCTAGTGCTTCACTCCACACGTGTGAACTGCTAACTAGGAGAGAGTGGGAGGTACAGCCAGAAGAGCTTGGAACTCGCACTGTGTCCGCCCTAGCTGCCACATTTGCTTTCACATTCAAGCTCTCAATGTTCTTCCCACAGACTTTTCTTCCCCGATTCTTTGGCCACATTCTCTCTGGTAGTCACTAAGTATGGAGCAAAGGGTCTCTTTCAGTGTCACTCTTCAACTTGTGCTACTTCTTCTTCTTTGTAAGTTCTTTCATAGCTTATCTCCGATTTTCTTTACTGTTTAACTGCTCCCATCTTGTGGTTTCTGTCCAATTATCCCTTGGGTCTACTTGAAATTGAGATTCTTTGAGGGAAACTATTTTGTGGTGCGGCTTATTGGCTGCATTGTGGATTTTTGGCATTGTGTTTTTATGTTGTTGTTTGCTTTGGTAATTGCTTGTAGTTAGTATCAAACATTTTTCGTTTCTTCCTTATGGCTACTACGGTTAAAGATAATATTTTTCCTTTTCTTTTCTTTTCTTTTCTTTTTTCTTTTTTTCTTTTGGTGTGTTTTCTGTCAAAATCTAAATTTGGTCATCTCGTCATTGCTACGCCTGGGACGGAGACACTGGGTGTTCAAGGGTACGTCACACACATTGTGCACGGCTCAGTTGATTGTGTGTGTGCGTGTTTCTTTGTTTCTTGCCCAATTCACATATGGTTGGCATTTCGCTTTTGAGTGAACCAAGTTGCTATATTCCAAAGTATGGTCAATTTGGCTTAAGGTTTATGTTTCTTCTTTCCGAAGTTCGAAGATAATGTAGGAGAATATGGTTTGGGTGAGTGTAAGTTTCATTAAATCACAAAAGATAGCTCTTAGACAACAGAAACTTGTTCCTGCTTTTTCCAGCATTCTTATCCATAGAATATAAAGCCTTGAATATTGCATTAGTTTGGCTAAACTTGATTGTGTTAGCACTGATATTAGGCTAAGACGTGATCTTATCTAGAAGTATACGATAAAAAACGTGGATGATTGTTAAAGACAATCCTTTCTCGAACGTTTGAAGAACTCTGACTGCTAAAATTCATGCAGTAATCTGGCACTGCTGAGCTGCCTACCTTCAGAGTCCAAAAGCAAAGTGCCGACCCCACACCACACGCACACACTGGACGAGTTCTTCATATAAATGAATGATACACAACCTCGTTGATATTGGCAGCAGTACATATTTACTAAACTTCATGTCGTTGAACTAATAAGTAAGGTAGTGAAAAACATTTGTAAGCTTATATCTTGGGTACATAAGCAGATATCCGGGAACTTAGAACCCAAATGAATTAGAATATTGATGTAGATGAACTCTTACTTGCAGAAGCATCTATGAACCACATTTCCGAGCTGGGGCCAATAGCTGAGTGGCAGAGCTATTCATATTTGGGCTATTTATGGCTGCTTTATGTGGACCCAAATGCTTCTGCCTTCGTTTGCATAATAAGCAAGCCAAGAGACTGTTTCCATTTGAATAGTTCCAGTTTATCTATAAATTCTACGCTCACATTCAATCTGCACTCTTAGAAAAAACTTGATTCCCCAATTTCCTATCACGAAGTTTGTTCTTGGTACGCATGTTACTCACTGAACTGCATATAAACATTTCTACAGGTCTTTGTAAGACCCATTGTGATCCCTTTATTGATATAAAAGAATCAGTCCTTTTAGAAGTTTGTTCTTCGTGCATTGCTCACTGAACTGCATATAAACATTTTTACAGGTCTATGTGAGACCCATTGTGATCCCGTTATTGACGTAAAAGAATCAGTCCTTTTAGAAGCAAAGGTCAATGCACTGGCTCCTGATATCTCTCCAAGTGCAGAGGCTCAGCCCTTTCTTCCTCTGTTAGCTCCTTCACCGTTGACACCATTCACAAACACCACTATGCCAAAGTTATCAGGTTTGGTTTATCTTCCCTTTTCGCCTACTGCTAAACCTTAAATTTAATTCAGAAGTGTTTTTGGCTCTGGTTTCTAGGACAAGTCCCTGACTGCATGACATGAAGAAGCTTTGACTTACCCATGTGTGTAGTTGATCTTGTTTGTATTGCCTTCTGAATTCTCTGAGGTGCATTTAACACCCTTTGCATTTATTACTTTATTATGCCGTTTATGTATATTATATGTACAGATCCAATAATGCCATAAAAATGGGAGCAATGAATGTGGAAAATTGAATAGGTGATTTATGAGTGAAACTGAAGTAATGGTCTGATTCAGTGTAGTCTTTTCAACCAAACATCAAATGTAAATTTACACAACTATGGAAGGCAGAACTGACATTTGAACCCTGCCTTCATGGTCCCATTTATAACTAAGTGGTACCTTCTTATTGTATATAAACTTGAAGTAGTTCACTTGTTTCATTGGATGGTTTCAATGTTCTTCATCATATGAAAGTCCTTTCAGAGCTCTTACTTCAGAATGCTGAACTGAGATCTACCAATTATCTCCAGGACTATGTGCATTAAATTTTTCAGCTGCTGAAAGAGTGATGAGTATAACAGCAACTGACTGCTGGGCTTCCTTTGCACCATATTTAGCCAATGTAGTATGCTGTCCTCAGTTTGATGCAACAGTAGTGATTATTATTGGGCAATCCAGTAAGCAATCCAGGAGCCTTGCTCTGAACACTACTCATGCCAAGCACTGCCTCTCAGATGTCGAGAAGATTCTAGAGAGTCAGGGGGCAAATCAGAGTCTCCAAAAGATCTGCTCATTTCACCCAGAGAACCTCACCGATGTTTCTTGCCCTGTTACGAATGTTGATGAATTTGAGCGCACTGTGGACTCTTCAGGACTTGTAGCTGCTTGTGGAAAGATTGATCTTGTCAATGAGTGTTGTAGCCAAGTTTGCCAAAATGCTATACTAGATGCAGCAAGAAAAATTGCCGTAAATAGTAGGTCAAATATAGATGGGACCCCTGTTTCACCAGAGAACTCGACAAGGATTGATGATTGCAAGAATATTGTCCTCCGGTGGCTGGCCAGTAAACTTGATCCCTCTTCAGCAAATGCTATTCTTAGAGGACTTTCAAATTGCAAAATTAATAAAGGTTAGCATGAAAGTAATTAATTAAAAGCAAAAAAGCTGTCTGGTTTTCGTCATTAACTGGGCGAATTAATTAGGAATACTAAATTATAAATCTGACTTGCTGATCTTCAATTTGATTTATTACCTGGTTCAGTCTGTCCGCTGGTTTTTCCCAACATGACAAAAGTTGTGAAAGAATGCGGAAATGTGATAAGTAACCAGACAGCTTGCTGCAAAGCCATGGGGAGTTATGTTTCTAGATTGCAACAGCAGAGCTTCCTCACCAACTTGCAAGCCTTAAATTGTGCTGCATCACTTGGCATGAGGTTACAGAAAGCTAATGTCTCCGACAATGTTTACAACCTTTGTCATATAAGCCTCAAGGATTTCTCCCTTCAAGGTCAGTTGTATTCTATGCCCCTTAAATGAGTAAATGCATTTCTATTTCACCTTTGTAGAAAGAAATGATTCTGATAATAAGTCACCTTTTTTTTTTTTTTTCCTGTTTGATTGTTCATACTGGTGGAATTCAACGACGGGATATGTCAGAGTCATCAGAAGGTAATGCTTTTATTTTGCAAGTGCTTTGTTTTAGCCATTCAAACACCATATTCCTAGAGCTTTCAGCTCTATGTTCTATGTAATTATCTTGTTTGCATCTCAAGCATTCTGGAGGCCTTCATTTGAAGCCTTTGTGTAGGTTTGGTTTTTGTGTCTCCTGATCTTCTAGGACGTGAATCATAGAAGATCGGTTTTCTGATAGTCTACATAAGAAATAGTGTCTTAGAAATCAGAGGTCTGAAAAGTCTCGGGCCTTGCTACCTTCAGCCTTGTTACAATGGAAATTTATTTCTTTATGTAAATAAAATATGAGAATGGTATTGCATGTGCCCCCTCTCGTCCCAGAAGATATAGTCTAAGTCATGCTGAAACTTGAATGGAATTATGCACGCTGGATGGTGGCATAAACTTATTGCTGAATTTATCTCCTACAAAAAGAAGTGATAACTGTTACTAGTTATAGCATGCAAGAGACTGCGAAATGTATGTGTTGATAGCGATCTAATTGCTTCATTTAAAATGCATCCAGAAATAACTTTCCTTGTTCTTCAGTGGGAATTCTAGAAGTTAACTTTGTTTAATCTGTCTTCGTTTAGAGTCTGGCTGCCTTTTACCAAGCTTGCCTTCGGATGCAAGTTTTGACCAAACTTCAGGGATCGGCTTTGTTTGTGATCTTAATGATAACATCGCAGCTCCTTGGCCCTCAAAGTCTTATGTACCTGCTTCTACCTGCAAAAAAAGTAATCACACTCGAATATCTTTTTTGCTTATGGAGTTCTGCTTTTTTTTTTTTTTTTTTTAACTGCACCTCTCACTTTCCCTCTTGCTCCCTTGCACTTATTTTATGTGGATGAATCCCTTCCACTTTCTTTTTTTGATGTTTACGGACTTTTATGGAATTGCAGCTACGAAAGTTCCAGCACTCCCCACAGCAACATCTGCACAAAGCGGTAAGGCTTAGACCAATATTACTGCACCAAAACAAGTCAGTTTTTTCGAATCTGCAGCAAGGAACATCTTCTCTTAACTAACCCTTAACTTTCCCTGTAATACGGCCAAGATATGAAAGTTGGAAACTGTGTCTCTAACATGTCAGGCTGGTAGCTGCTGGCTGAGCTTTATTCACCTCTGCATCTCAATTGGGAGGACATGGACTATATGTGTCATCTGCTAGGCAATTCTAAAGTAAAACTGAAGCTAATTATTATCTTCTAGTGTGATGCTGAAGAAAATTGCTGATAAACTAATTGGAGTTCTCATAATTCTGTAGAATCTCCGTCATCTGAATAATGCCCTTTTCTTTTCTCTCTATCTTTTGAATCCCTTTGAAGTCTAAAAATGCTTCTGTTTAGACTAGCTTTCCCCCGGTGTTCAAGGCAAATTTTGATGCATTATTGCTTCCCTTGTATGTGAAGTCTAGTAACTCATTCACATTGAATGCCCTTTAATGATGCTTTCAGGTCAGCGTTTCAGATCTCATCAGATACCATTCCAATACCTTTTGAATAGTTTGCTCGAATAAACCGCATGAAAATAAATAGGTAGCTGAGTCATCCTATCTCACATCTCTTGAGTTATACCCCCAGCCACTCTGAGCCTTGTCGTGCCTTAACTCCAGCTGTCATAGGACAGAACTTATGCCCAATTTTAGTTTCTTTCATGGCCCCATATGCTCCAACAACTTAGCTCAGCCACAATCAAACAGCTTTCACTACTTGAACCAAGGTATAAGACATAGAAGTGGTAATGTAGCTTTTAACAAGTTCTCAAAATTCAAGTGGAAGCAGAATCCCGAGTTGGTTAATCTGTTGCTAACATTTCAAGCACTAGCAGCTATGGAGAACAACTGAACCTAGTGGACTTAGAATCTTATCTTTTGTGACTTTTAGTGGCTCTACTATCGATTCTCCATTAAGTGCAGTGTTACTAAGATTTTTCACTAACACTTGGCAGGTCGATACTCGGAGAACTTGATGTTTCCACTACTTGTCACCTCGTTACTGGTCCTCAATATGCTTCTTTGATATTTGTACTCAGTCTTGGTTCTAGTGGCCACAAACAGAAGCTGTCTTCTTCTGCAAAATAGCTTCATAATTTCTTGTATACATCTGGAGAGAAAGGAGGGTTGTAATGCTACTTTCAATCACTTGTAATTAGTTTTCTTATAGTCAAATATAAATGCTGTTAAAGAGCAGACATGCCTCATTTCCTTCTTTCTCTTCTTTCCTCCCCTTTCTTATCTTCCTTCTAGTAAGGAGTCAACACAAGTTTTTCGGAAGGGCTCTAATTTGTTACTAGTCCTTCGTCTACTAGAGAACTAATGAGATTAAATTTATTAAATCAGAAATTCTCATTTTCTCTCATACATGTTTGGGTTTGTAGTTCCTTTGGAAATAAAAAAGCTGTGAATGGTATAACTGATCGTGAAGAAATGAACATGACTTCAATATCAAAGTGATTCAACCACCCAGATTTTTTGGATGTAGCAGAGCCTAATTCGTGTATTCTATGTAGTCCTAGGCCAGATGTTCTTGTCTCGGCCTTCCTTTCCACTTACGTTCATGACTATTTCATGTGCAGTGACGAATGATATTACGTGTTCATATTCAGAAGTCCTAATTATAGATGACAAAATCAATTCAGAAGCTGGTTTTGAAACGTAAACAAAGCGAAATGAAACTTCAGTTTGGCCTGTAGTACATAACTGAACATCATGGAAAAGTAAGAAACAGAGAACTTGGAATTCGACATCTGTATCCCACAAGAAAAATCTGAACAAGATTCGACGTTTTTGCTTCTGTCTCCGAACAATTCGCATTCTTTATGGTCTCCTAGTTTTGAAACTTGATTTTGAAGCTTACCCTTTTGAATCTAATTCCTCTTCACAATTATTTGGTCATTCCCCAAGCAATTGAAGCGTATAAAGTGGACCAATTCATGTAAGTATTGAAGAATATATGAATAAACTACTTTTCTTTTTCTAAAAAGCTGTAAAGTTGGTGTCATGGATAAATATTCTATTAAAAAAACTGTTCTTTTCCCTTCTTTTGGATGAATAAAGTAGGATGATATATTTTGTGGGTTTATAGTTTTGATGAATGAGCGGATTTGGTGTATTTATATGTCAAATGATTTAGTCAATGTTATTTATCGATATCGGCGGCTTTGGTGCTTGGTCAACCTAATAAAGCAAAGCTGTCAACTTCCTTCTTGGTAACTTTCACCTTTCAACGATGATGTTCATCCTGTATTATTAAAATGCGAGTGTGTGCATGGTTAAATTTAAGTACATTCCTTCATTTTATAGACCGACTCTTATGAATATAGATAAAGCCCAAAATTCATGCAAAAAATGATGATAATTTGGGTTGGACGATATGACGAGAGATGTATCTTGTTCTTCTTTCGAAGTTTCCGATGTTTACTTCGTATTATGGTCAGCTTGAGATAACAAAATACCAAGTTGTGGGGTTCCTTTTTTATGTGATAGTTAAAGGGCTCGGTGAATATTCCGAAAGTCTTTACTTCTACATTAATCTCAGGCTTCCACGCCTTTCGTTTTCATTTTACCAAGCAGCCATATCCGCTCCAATTCATTGTCGTCTACTAAAACCAAGCCCCATAAGATGTCGATGGGGTTACTCTGCATATCCCTCCCTTTCTTCCTCCTCTACTTCTTTCGTTTACACAACAAAATCTCATCTCCAGCCCTCCCATGGAGTCTCAAGAAAATAAGCTCCATCAACCTTTGCTTCCAACCGACCCACCGTCTTTGCCAACTCAACTGTCCACCACAGAGCACCAGGCAAGCGGCGAGCTTGAGAGCATATTGTCCGACACCAGCGTGCCATTCTTGCAGCGCCTCGGACCCGCTACATGGATTGAGTTGAAGCTCCTCTTCTACCTCGCTGCTCCGGCTGTTGTCGTTTACATGATCAACTACGTGATGTCCATGTCCGCCCAAGTCTTCTCCGGCCACCTCGGCAACCTTGAGCTTGCCGCCGCCTCTCTTGGTAACAATGGCATCCAAGTCTTTGCCTACGGTCTCATGGTAATCCCTGATATGCATAAAACTTGTGAAAATAAGATGTTCCTTTTGTTTGTGTTATCTGAGTAATGCTTTTTGTCCTTTCAATCTTGTTTCAAACAGTTAGGTATGGGAAGTGCAGTGGAGACGCTATGTGGACAAGCATATGGAGCCCAGAAGTATGAAATGTTAGGCATATATCTGCAAAGATCAATCATCCTCCTCACTTCCGTGGCTGTCTTCCTCAGCATCCCTTACATCTTCTCCAAGCCCATCCTAATATTTCTCGGCCAGTCACCAAGAATCTCATCTGCTGCTTCAGTCTTCGTCTACGGACTGATCCCTCAGATCTTCGCATACGCATTAAACTTCCCCATCCAAAAGTTTCTCCAAGCTCAAAGCATAGTGACTCCCAGTGCATACATCTCAGCCGCCACGCTAGTCATCCACCTTCTGCTAACCTGGTTGGCGGTGTACAAGATGGGGCTTGGCTTGCTGGGTGCGTCCTTGGTGCTGAGCCTGTCATGGTGGATCGTAGTGGTGGCACAGTTTGTCTATATTTTGAAAAGCGAGAGGTGTAAGTACACGTGGAGAGGATTTAGCCTCCAAGCCTTCTCGGGGCTGGCAGGGTTCTTCAGGTTATCTGTGGCATCTGCTGTGATGCTATGCCTCGAGACGTGGTACTTCCAGATTCTTGTTCTTCTGGCTGGTCTGCTGGAGAACCCCGAGTTGGCTCTGGATTCTCTATCCATTTGGTAAGATAAACATCTTTCTGGTTTATCCTTTTCTGTGAAGTAGCCTTTCCGTTTTGTTTGTTTCTCTCCGGTCGTCATCAGCATTGCGGCGAGCTGGACAGGAAAATGTCTTCTCCTCTAACATCTTACCACATCAGAAACCGTTTGAAACATGAACCTCCTCATGCCATTTCCAATCCTTCACGCAAGAATTTTCTCGGAAACGAGACATGAAAATTCTATAGAAAGAAAATTGAATACGTTGTCCTTCTCTCTGTCATATTGTCTAGGATTATTAGGAAAATTTGTTCTTTCAGATGATCAGCACGAAAGGACAACCGTTTATTCATGCAAGTCTCTCGACAGTTTGTGGGGGAAAACCCAAAAAGTAGAGAAGCTCCAAATTAGAATGGACCTTTGAAATGAACTCGTTCGCTTCAGCTTAGGGCCCAAAATTTGATGGGCCAATCTTTACTTATTTTGCATCATGATTCACTACCCCAAAGTTAAAAATAAATAAATAAATAAAGGAAAAAGGCTCATTGGCTTTCCTATGGTAAAAAGTTTCAAGATTAATTTTCCTTTCGAAGTGAAAGTGTGCACTTTATTCTCGATTCATCATATGTAAGATCTTTTTTCAACAAGCAAATGTTGCTTAGTTCTTTCCTCTTCTTCTGGTTTTCCTTTTGAATGGGCTTCTGATTTCAGCACAACAATATCCGGATGGGTCTTTATGATCTCGGTTGGCTTCAACGCAGCTGCAAGGTCAGTCTATTACTTCCACTTTTCTAATTTTAATCTCTAGGTTTTTATCTAGGAGGCTTCATAATATATGTTCGCTTAGTAAATGTTTTTATTTCCATTTTAATACATTACGTGCTGATAGCACAAGTAGAGTTACTAGAAGTTTCCATTTAAAAGATGGGGGTCAAGACACTCCATTCCCAAATACTATCTTTACCTAACTAAAAAAAGACAACAAAAAAATAAATATATATATATATAGGAGAAGGAAAGGATTGAAGCAATACTCTTTACCTACTTCAATTAATTTTGAATTACATAAATAATTATTTACTAAATACACCATTTCATTTTCTAAGAAAGGGCTTTGTAATTTGATTAAAATTTTTAATAAAGTATATTTCTCTTTTCGTATGGTTTATTATAAGTTATAAAGTGTGACTTCTTGTTCACGATAAGCAGTGTGAGAGTAAGCAACGAGCTTGGAGCTGGGAATCCAAAGTCAGCAGCATTCTCTGTGGTGGTGGTGACCGTGATCTCTTTCATCATCTCTGTGATCGCGGCGTTGGTTGTTCTTGCTTTGCGCGATGTGATAAGCTACGCCTTCACAGAAGGAGAAGCTGTGGCCGCCGCCGTCTCGGACCTCTGCCCACTTCTAGCCCTCACTCTAGTCCTCAATGGAGTTCAACCTGTCTTATCAGGTATTCATTTTGCAGAACTGTCGCCAAGAAGTTTTGATTCATATGGCATTTTCCTGTTTCTTGCCGTGTGATAATCCTCCCCATTTTGCAGGTGTGGCTGTTGGGTGTGGATGGCAGGCCTTCGTTGCATACATAAATATTGCATGTTATTACGGGGTTGGAGTACCAGTGGGTGTGCTTCTCGGATTTTACTTCAAACTTGGTGCTAAGGTATCAAGTTTCTCGTGCTTATAGTGCTTTTCCAGTCATAATTGTTGAAATGGTGTAGATGATTATCATATTTTGGGTTAAAGACATTCTTTTGTGAAGAACCATTTTCTCTCTTCGAATAATGGGTTTTTAAGAGACTGATTTGGTGCATGTATACTACAGGGAATATGGCTGGGAATGATTGGTGGCACGGTGGCGCAAACTGCTATATTGTTGTGGGTGACGTTTCGAACGGACTGGAATAAAGAGGTAGGTCCTTCCAAATCCTGATCTCTGCTTGCAACTAGTAACATGCAGCAAGTTTAACCTGCCACAGTCCAAAGTTCTGCAACATACTGTGGTTTTTGTGCTACCATAGTGCCGCGTAGAGGCTATATAATGTTGTAGAAATGCGATTGAGCGAGGTTCGATCTGACTCCTTTTGTCAATTGCAGGTGGAAGAAGCTAACAAAAGGTTGAACAAGTGGGAAGCCACGAAGGACTCGCTTTGAAGAACTGAAACAAGTTTTGGACCCAAATCTTGATGGACACAGCCCGACAGCCTGACTAACAGCACTTAATTAAAATGGTCTTAGGAGACCAACTTGTAGGATCCCTTTTTTTTTTTTTAAGATAGTATAAAATCTTGAGTTCTATTGCATGAAGTATTCTTCTCAGTCATTGCTTCTGTTCTTATTTGTATCATTTACACTTTGAACTTGGAACAAACATAAAGAAAAAAAGTTTTTTTGAATAACTGTATATTACTAGTTGTGATTTACTGTTTATGAAAAGGTATTTAAGTTTAAAATTTACGAGTTTTTCACTTGGATATTTATGTTAATATATTGCTTCAAAAGCTTAATCGAACGTCACATACATATAGATAAAGATATGTAAGGCTGCTCAAATATTAGAATGATTACAAACTGTTATCTTCCTTTGATAGTTAGCATGAAGTTTTGAAACAAAAATGAGAAATAAGAAGATAATTTAATACGGAAGAATGAAAAAGCTATTGGAGAAACATATCTTTTTTTCATGATTTAGTATTATTCTATGGTAAGAAGATAATAAATCTATCATCAAAAGCTTTTTACGGAAAATGACCTAATACCCTCAAAACTAAAGATTGTTGATCAATTTAGTAAAATTTTTTTTTCTGAAAAGGTGATTGAACATTCCTCAATGAGGGAATGACTTAATCTATCTTGAAAATTTCTAAAAATGATGATTGGATGATCTCCAAGTTATAGAAAGATTCAATCATTCTTGATAAACTTTCTAAAGAGAGTGATTGGTTACTTCAAAACCTTTTTTAAGGTGATTAAATTATCTTTATAATAGCTGATACTGCAAACTAAGATCAACCATCCTTCTAAGCTAGACAGGTTAAAAGATTGTTAAGGGCTTAGGGCGAGGCTACATAATGTCGTTAAAATGCAATTGAGCGAGGTTCGAATTTCTCTGCAAGAAAGTCCAATTGGTCGTGGGTTCGGTTTCTCGCCATTAGGCCTATTTTTATCTTCTTTCTCCTTCTAGTGTATTGGGCCCGGTTTCTGGACTTTTGGTGTTTTTATTTTATTCTGTCACAGGCAGATTCTGCACAGTGAGATGTATAAATTTGCAATGACCATTGGTGGGGATTGTGTCACTGTTGGCTACACAGACTTCGAATTTCTTGTCAGCGTTTGGCTTTGTTCTGGTTATTTTGGCTATCCTATCAATTATGAAATATTGAGTACCACCCGAACCTGCATGGTCTGACGATTTTGGTTCCATGAATAGAGATTTTTGGGTTCTCTACATGTTCTACTGTTTCAACTTCTTCGACTAGGGACTTTGCTTCTTCCTCAACATTCGCCCAAACCTTTCAATTAAAAATACTTTCTTACAACAATGGCTTGGTGTGAACCATTCATCGCTATTAAAACATAACCTCTTCTCCTCTTCTCCTCTTCTCTCTGAGTTTGTCTGGCGTCAACATTTTTTTTACAAGAAAAATATTTCAGGAAGCTGCAAGTTGAGTATTGGTAACTCTTGGGTTTGCAAAAGTATTTGGGCTTGGTCTTTTAACTAGGACGAAGGGGCTGTTCTTGATCTGGATTCGTAACGCCGCACTTCATCTAATCGAGCCCACCGTAGATGACAATAGAGTGGGCTTACAGGCCTACACGTCAATGCATATCTTTTGAGGCCACTAATAGAGTAGCCAATTTGTTATTATGAACTTAAACTTCTTGCACACAAAATCAATGGTGAAAATTTCAATCAATACTCGTTAATAGAACCCACGTGGTGGAGTTTGGTTAACTATTCAAAAAAGTCCTAATAATAGGTGAGTCCAAATTTTTCTCTAGTAAGGAGCACCTATCAATTTGAAAATTTAGGTAATCTTCTTTTAACAATTGTAATGAGATCCATTAGTATTCGTGAATTTGTTAGCTGCAACAAAAATCTCATCTGAATTAGGTAAAAGGTTGCTCTTTTTGGAATAATCATAATGCATATATCCAAATTCACACACATAAGGTATCAAATCTAAATCTTATAGTTGAAATTCTTACTAATTCACTATTAAACTAATTGACTAAACAACACACAATAACTCTCTTGACAACCCATAACTTCCATTTTACAATACACATTAGTAGAGACCAACTCTATTAGACTCATTTGTGGAAATTGCTTCCTCCTCTTGGCAAAAACTGTGAGAAGCTTTTCTTAGATGGGGTTGGTTCCATTCGTGGAGGCGTATCAATATGCATCGTCCTATATCCAATTGTATAATCCATTAAATTTGATACGAAATTAAGTATTAGACCAAAAAATGTATACATGAAATATGCAATAAAAAAAAGTCCAACGTCTGTGTATATATGGTGGCCCCCATAACGAGATCTCCCAGATTCTGTGAATAGCTTTTGAATACGTACACTTTTTCGTCTTATCTGGAGCGTCGGACGGTAGTTTTTGAACACGTACGGTCCTCGTGTCACATCCGCTGGTGAACAGATACGGTGACACCCTCGAAAACGTCCGGTCAAGGGTAACTCCGCGGAACTGCAGAAGGAGTCCCTTGGGATGGAGCAATTATTACCCACCCCTCCAAACGGCCTTACAAGGGAGCGTGCGCCTAAAACTGCCTCGACTCAAAACGCAGTGATATCCATACTCGCAGACATCGACCCAGCGCTTCAAAACCAATAAATCCAAACCCTCTACACACGTGTCAACCTATCACCGTCAGCGTTTCATATTTCTACAGCCGCGCGAGTACTGTAATTTCTTCCTTCCCGGGAAAATACGCGATTCGAATCTGAGTTTCACCTATATTTCATGTACATTTCTCTTTCATTTGGACGCCACTCCTATTAATACACCTCTTCGTGCTTTCACTCCTGCGCCTAAAAAATCACTTTCAGTTTCCGAAAAGTTACACCATGAGAGCTCCTAAAACCGCTGCGATTTCTCAAAAGAAGCCTCACACCGAGTAAGCTCTTAACTGCTCTCTGCTTTCTTTGAGACTCTCCCTAACGCGTAAACTCTCTTCCATGCTTCCTTTGTTTTCGGTTCTGGAAATCCTTTCGTGGTGTGAGTCTTTACGAAATTTGTAACGGTGTGTTTTCCTTCTGTGAACTACTTTTTGGCTTTGTAGTTTCGTGCTTCGATTTCCTTCTGTAATTCTTTTTGTGGCGTGCGTACTTTTTATGCTTCGAGATTGTATGTTTTTGCTCCGAGTATGTTTCGCTGATTCTAGCTGCTGCTAATGTGCTTCTGCTTGGTGTCTCGACGTTACGATTTAGCCTTTGGTATGTGTGTTTTTGCTTTTGATTTTCAGTTCTCATACTATGTTGGTCCACTTCATTGTCAGAATGCTAATAAAATTCTACTGTTCTCTGCCTCGTCAAAACGTTATGTTTGTGCTTTTCGTGCTCATATTTAAATTTTTTTATCATTTACTTTCGTTTATGAGTCACTCTCAATTTTTTCTCCCCTTTTCTTTGCGTATTGCGATTGATCTCTCTGTGTTGCAATTTTTTTGTAATCCGATCTCGCATTTGCTTTCTGTTTCTCGTGAACTTGAAGGACACTAAAGAAACGCAAGGCTGAGACGAACACGAAAAAGGAGAATACGAAGAATAAGAAAGATTCCAATGCCCCGAAGCGTCCTGCCAGTTCGTTCTTCGTCTTCATGTGAGTTTATTCTCTATCTTCTTACTTTTCGTGCCTCGTACTGCTACTGTTTCGGCTTTTCACAGTTCTCACTGCTTTTTCATTCTCTTCGTTATGGAGAAGTAATTCTAAGATTTGTCTTCTGGCTTTGGATACATGAATGACAGGGAGGACTTCAGGAAATCATTCAAGGAGAAGAATCCAGATCAGAAGTCTGGCCCGGCTGTAAGATTCAAAACTTAACTTGCTTGCCTTTCCAGAATTCTTTTTGGATGACAAATATGGTCTTACCTTCTGTTTGGAACTGAGGAAACGAAGGAAAATAGAAGAAAATCATCTCAAATTGCAAAGAATCATGGAAGTCAATCACTAGACGCAAACTTTTAATTTCTCTTCTTTTCCCTCGGTTTCCAGGCAGCCAAACAAGACTTAATGTTTTCGTTGTGGAAAATTTGTCATTCTGAGATACGCTAATTTGCAGGTTGGAAAAGCTGGTGGTGAGAAATGGAAATCGATGACTGATGCTGTAAGATCTCCAATCTCTTCTCTTCAAGGCAGACACTCCTTTCAACTTAGAACAATTAGAAGAGGCGCAAGTGGAATTAGATCTCTGATATTATATTTGTAATTTCTTCACAGGAGAAGGCTCCCTACGAAGAGAAAGCCTTGAAAAGGAAGGCGGAGTATGAGAAAGCGGTCCAAGCGTATAAGATTAAGCTCGTAATTTTGCTTTCTCATTCCCATTTTTTCGCCTTTCCAATTCGCTGGATTTTAGTAGTCATGAAATCCCCCTAGTTTCTTCTCTCTGTTGCTTACAACGATTTTCTTTATTGTTATTCTTTTTTTTTTGGAATTGTCAGAATAGCAACGGATGCAATGAGCGGCCGGTGGAATCTGAGACATCAACTTCTGAGGTCCATGACGAGGCAGAGCAGGAAACCAGCTCTTAGGTGGACCTAGTACCGTATTAAGTAACTCCATTCTAGGGAGTGCTATGCCTCGTTGAGTGTTAAGTTTGTGGTTTTCTAGCTACATATAGATGTGTTTAGAAAAGGGGGTGGGAAATAGACAGGCTGTCTTCTGTTCCCACTATAGCCTCTACCTCTGAGTTGACATTTTTTAAATATTTTTTTTAATCCTTGTTTCCGTTAATGTGGCAACTCAGTAGTAGTTTGGGCAAAGGAAATGCCGATACTGATGGTGGCCTGTTTTCTTATCGTTAATGACTTTAGTTGTGTAATCCTGCTCTGCTGATGGTATTCGGAGATAAAGTTGGCATACTTAATATTGTGGTCAATGAAAAAACGGCTTTTCGTGCCACACGGTCAAGAGTGGAGGCATTCAGCTAAATATCTCCCGGGCTTATGTAGTCAAGAGTAACCTGGTGGCCCAACTTTCTTTTTTCCAATTGAAAGGAGATTTATCGATTTGAAATACAGTTCCCTGGAACCGAACCTTTAAGCTTCTATAATATGACGAGGGTACCTAGCGTTGCTATTGGGCCTTATATAGCAATTCTTAAGAGACCGAAATATGACTAGGAACTTATGCACAAGCTGATGCATCTTCTATCAAAAATGGCCTGCAAACCTTCGACTTTTTGAACAAGTAGAAGAAACCTATCTGCACCTTTTTACATGCCCATAATTTTCGTAAGAATCCGTTGGATTTGGTGATTGAGGTATCTAGGTCTTAATTTGAGAACGACAATGCTTGGCGCTATTGACTTTCATAAGGAAAAGTTTTCAAGGGGCCTCGTTTTGGTTGGATCACACCAACATTCCCCTGATCGGTAGCGTGTGAAGTCGGAAAAACTCGGAACCTCAGAAACTTACAGTAATATCCTCTCAGCTGCCTAACTTGGCCGTCACGATACCCAGTACCGAATCCTTGGTTGTCACGACGTTTTCAGCAGGAACACCATTGATGGTTAAACTCCATTAAATTTGAAGATCCGAGAACAAATGCTTCAAAAAGAGATTGGAAGGCCATGGTCCCCCATTTGAACCAAGACGGAATCGATGTTCTATCCTTTTTTAATGGGCTTCCAAAACAAGATGATCAAGAACAGCTGGCTTACAGCAGCCGCTTCAATTGCGGCCACCCAAATACAATATGGAAAAACGCAAGAAGAAAACTACTGCTAGTCCAGAGAAGAAAATATCAGCAAAATACAAATCCCCTTGTGCTACAAACAGCAATGGGTAGAAACTACCAGGTCTTTTCCAACTACAATTCATGGAAAGTCGTGGGACGTTTAAACACTTCTAGTTTTAGCTGATTCTAAGACACGATAGACCTTCTTAAAGTACGCGCTACCATGTAAAGTGCATGTTGCTATCTATAATCACGAACAACATTACAAGTCGAATCTGTTCTTGCATTTGCTTTCCATATTAAGGTAATAACAGCTTTCACTCATCCTAACCTCAAATTGAATTTCACGAACGCCAAACTGTCTTGCACTACCATGAAAACTTTAGACAACAACAGAAGATGGAGAAGAAAAAATAAAAGAAAGTTGGCTACTTTTTAATTGCAATGAATTGCTTTTGCTGTAGGTACATCCACAAACTGCCAACACATATCCGCAAGCAGAATTAGATAAAAAGAAAGAAACGGGTAAACTAAAACCTCCATCACTTCTTCTTTCCTGCTTTCCCTTCCTTTCGTCTAATAATTTCATCAGCATATTTCACACCCTTACCTTTATACGGTTCTGGAGGTCTCCATGCCCTAACAGTGGCGGCAAACTGACCAACGTTGCTTTTGTCATATCCACTCACTGTAATTCTTGTGTTCTCCTCCACCTTCACTTTTATGTCAGCCGGGATTGCCATCTTAACTGGATGAGAGAACCCAAGATTTAGTATCAACTCCTTTCCCTCTACCGTTGCACGATACCCGACCCCAACCAGTTGAAGTTTCTTCTCAAAGCCTTTAGATACGCCCACCACCATGTTGTTGGTAAGAGTCCTAAGCAAATTTGCATTAAGAATCAAATGATAGTTCAGAACGGCAAAACAACACTAAAGGAGTCATTTCAAACCCACCAATACAAAGTTTAAAGGGGGAGGCAGAAGAGACATAGGGGGAGGGCAGTGATGAATGTTACAGTCCATTGTCTTAACAGCTATATTTGAAACATCAAGGGGTAGATAGTATCAACAATCTGCCAGCGTCAAATATGCATCAAGGTGTGAACACATTTTTGCATTGCTACACAACAATCATGGTGTTTTCCAAGGGCATAGGTTATAACTCAATGACCAAAGACATGCAGCGTTTTGTTGCTCTGCCACGCAACACAAAATGTCTAACATGAATGTTTTAGATCACTCATTCAAGAGAAACACATGTGTCTACACCTATAGTTTCCTCAATAATCAGTATTCATTTCTTTAGCAGTAGCCACAAAGGACCCTTCTATTCTTTTTTCAGTAAGCAATACTGTAAAAGTTAAAAGGTTATACAGAATCAGATCACTCAAAAAGGAGAGAAGGCTAAGACAAAAGAAGATTCCTCACCAACCCACAAACAACACAACTGTATCATCTAACCAGATCAAAATACATATCTGAAATGCCCCATGAACATCGGCAATACCTTATTTTCCTAGGATAGCTCAAGATCGTGCCCAGTGTAAACAAGAAACTTCCAAGACCATACTAATGTGGTTTTATGCCTGACACGGGAATCTTGACCAACTTTAAAGATCATTTGTAATTGAAATAACTGAACTTGGGTCATACATTTGAGGCTAAGAAATAACCAGAAGTTCAGTTATATCTATAGCAGAATATAATGCCACAATTCCATATTTCTCTCTCACTTAAATTGAGTTGGACTCTGTCACACAAATCTCAACAAACATTTTTAAAACTTCTCCAAAAATCATAACATATTTATTTTTCCAGGCATGGTATTACTTAACTAACTTGTTTTAATCACATGTAGTTTTACCTCATGAATCTGTCAAACCTCACATACAGACACTGTATTTTAGATGAGTATAAGTTCATAACATAAATGAATGAGTTATAGTAGCTTTATGGTCAAGAAAACCACATCACAGTTTGTATAATAATCTGTATGCAAAGTGGAAGGTTACGCAAGCAGTGTATAGCTGAGTGCATGGCTGCATGTGCACAGGCATCTATTCATGTACTTCACCTATTATGTTTTATTTCTTAAATTTGAAATCTAAAGTTATTTCTTAAAAAAGCTAAAAACTAGAGACAACTCATAAAGACAAATTGTAACCAACCAAAGACAAGAAGAGAGAGTGCAACAGTAATGGTTCTAACTCAATATGTATAGCTTTCTTTCTTCAAACTTCTGATTACTCATCATGATACATACTTTAATCCTAACAAGAAGATAAGACAAAAGAATCAAGTAGCCAAAAAAAAAAAAAAAAAAAAGAGCAAATGGTACAATTGTAACCGAAAAACTTTGAAAAAACTTGTTATACTTCTTCTTCTTTATGCAAATTGTCCTTCCCCCCCACCACACAAATAGTTATATATTAAGCAATGAATAATTTGAAAATAAAGCCAAGAGAAGTTAAAAATAGAAAAGTGAATATGTATAGGAAGGGATCAAATAATATCATACTAAAAACAAAAAATAAAGAAGTGTTATTGTGAAAAGAATAAAAGAATTTACCTGAAAAGCCCATGCATTTGGTTGGCCCTTCTAGATTCTATTGTCTTTTTCACCTTTAGAATGCCTGACTCCTCTTTCTCAACCATTACTTCTCGTGGATAGTTCTGTGAAAGTTCCCCTAGAGGACCCTTCACTTTTAAATACTGACCTTCCAAAGTGATTGTCACATTAGACGGCACCTGAACTGGTTGTTTGCCAATACGTGATTCCTTACAAACGATAGTTTTCCTCAAAAAACCAACACGGTTGACATGGACATTGGAGATACAAATTCCATTTCTCTCACCCAATAAAACTGACCTAAAATTGCTGATACAAGAAAGGAAAGTAATCTCAGAAAATTGGAATATTCAGTGCTAAGTAAGAAGTTATCATCAAGTCAAGTAATTCCACTATTACAGAAATCAATTTTTTTTTCCCCTCCAGGATCAATGCAGATTCCCCAAATAAAACACCTTGATTGTACAGCAATGCATAAATCTCTGTTTGGTTGTTGAAAACTGAATAAAGGAAATGAGTCTCAACATCTTTTGTAGTTAAGTGAGACAAATAGAAGCAACATCTTCACTCTGCTAAGTCTGAATACTGCCATTTGAAGTAGTTGAGTTGATTTTCTCAACGGATCTTTAAGAAAAAACAATGGAAACATAAGACTCGTAGTCAGCTTCTCCTTTTCCTACATTCACTTATCGAGAGAAAGAGCAAAATGCGGGCAAACAGTAGCTGGGGATACTACTGAAACCCGACTTGAAATCCAAAAGTTACAGAAATTAAGCTTTAGTAGAAAATTCATAAAATTTGCATGCACATGGCCAATGCACATGAAAGAGCACGATGGTTTAACCAGGGAAAAACCAATGTAAGAGACCATAGTAGCAGTAGTTCACTATTACTACGATTACTTTCAAAGGGGATAGTTTTCTTTACCGTTTACAAGCAAATCAGGTGGAATGTGGGGAGCCTTATTGATTCAATTACACAAATTCCAAATACAACGATAAGAAAATTCTTCAATCGAGCCTAATAATGGAATCAGAAGGACTCATCTCGAACATCCCATATTCAATTTAGTCAAACAAACCAAGAACATTGTAAGAACGTAAAAAATCGATGTTGAGGAAGCTGAAACCCATTCCATGCTAAAAACTATTCTAACTTTTAAATTACGTCCCACTCACCCAGAAACCTGTAGTGGAGTCTAAGAACATCTACAATGTTATAAACATGACCCAGGGAGGGAAACAGAAAAAAAAGAAAGTAAAGTTCGAGCATGGAGTTGATAAAACAAATAATTATAGAAGGATAATCGTTAGTGTTAGGATTAGGATTCCACCTTGTTTGGAAAGAGGAGCTGAGCGAGGAAGCCATTGTCAAGAACTCGCGAGCATCAGCACCTTAGTAACTTTCATGTAGAAGAAGCAGAAGAGCTATCCAAACGGACCGTGTTATCCGCTGAGAACCATCGACTAAATGACGTAAATATCCCTCGTCAGTAAGCCCAAGATCCGTATCGGCCCATTCATACTGGATCGGCCCAACTGTAGGCCCATCATGAGGGGCGGAGGAAGTAGATTAGAACAAACTACTTGTAGTTTGAATTCCACCCAAGACCCGGCCCGGCAGATCCCGGACCCTACCGCCATCGATGCTCCCCCATTGGACAAAAGGAATTGTTGCTGATTGGACCTTGATTCGCTTTCAGTGTCACAGGCATTTATTCTGTACTTCACGCTTTTAACAGTTGTGGCAAAGGAGGCTTAAGGTCACTTTGATAAAGCGCGGCTTTTTCTGCCGTAACAACTGTTGCCTTTGTAGAGCACCTTCCGGGTGATGCCCTGCATTTGCACGACAACTTTAGCTTGACTTAGACATTTTTGTTTGGAGTTAGAAGGAGTTTCCATATGGATAATAGCTAAAATTTTTACTTTTTTACGGCCTTTTTCTGTTCACTAATCCTCTCCAAAAGCTAATTATCCTTATCTTGTCATAGAAGGCCGTCAATCCCTGTTCTATCGGCGTGATCGTCGGTAAACACCAGTCCTGTGATGGGAAGTGAAGGAAAATCATGGAATTTACACTTAAAAAAAACATGTTTAGTATTTGACTTGAACTCAGCATATGCAGTGTATGTAGTTTGGTAGTTGTACGTTTCACTAAGAAATATATTCTTAATTTGCTAATGATGGTATCGAAAGAGTTGGAGAAAATATATTATTTTATTGAAAAGGGATGACTTTGGCGCCCATGGAAGTCCACTTCGGTTCCGGTCATGTCTGAAGTCAGCATCAGCAGGGGCCTGGGGGTGAAAACTTGTTCTTATAAAGGAACCCATTGTGGAAATCAGTGGACCCCTTCCTTCCTTTCTCTATAATTTCGCGTTCAGTGAAAGGCAAATTCCCAGTTCCATTTGGAAACCTTTTGTTTTGGGTCAAATGCTTCTCTCTTTCTTCATAAATGTCACTCCCGTTTTCCACCTTGTGGGACACTTATCAACGGAGTTTCTATTTGTTCTCGGCTTAGACTATATCCTCAACAAGCACATGCTCCACGCTTTGTTTTGCGTGTCTCATTTTCTAGTCTTGCAACTTGCAACTGGCAGCTTCAAGATGATGACTTCAATGTCGGAAGTCTTTCTACTGTTTTCTGCTTCTTCCAAAATGGGTTTGTTTGACCAAGAACGGGGTGCTCTCTGACTGGAAGTAATTGCCAGGTTCTTGTTAAGTTGCTTCAGAATACCCTTTGATTTCTAGGCCAACCTGGTTGTACGAAGCCTCACTCAAGCTCAGCTTGAGAGAAGTCTTGTTTTTCTCTTCCGAAGAATTGGTGGGGGGGCTTAGTTTTGTTGCAAGTATGAGACACTTCGTAGTTCTGCCACCTCTAATTTTGATATGGGTATTCCTTTCAAATTGTGTGTACTGCCAAAGTCCTTCAGTTGTGAAAATTGGTGCCATTTATACTTTCAATTCGGTTATCGGCAGAGCCGCCAAAGTGGCGATGAAAACAGCAGTCTCTGATGTTAATGCAAGTCCAAGTATTCTCCACGGGACAAAGCTGAAGCTGATCGAGAAGGAAGCAAACTGTAGTGTCTTCTTGGGGTCCATTGGAGGTACCATGGAATTTTCCACTTCATTTTCTCTTTTCGAAATTCCATTAGTCTACTGGTGTAGAGCTCTTGACAAGAATTGCAGATCCTTTATGGTTGGCAGGGATTTTGTTTAATAGTTAAGATGATCTAAAGGTTATATATTAAATTGCTTAGAATTTCCTGTTGAGTGATTTCTGTCCTTTCCTTTCTAGTCTGCAATGCAAATGTTCTTTTCCACTGTTATTTCGTCAAAATTTGGATCCTCGGACAAAATTTATACTGTTTTTTTTAACGTCACTGATATTAGAGTTTCAGTAGTCTGTTCTATGTAAAGGGTTCTTGCTTTAAAGAAAACTTCTGTACCAATCTCCGATTTTGATATGCCAACTTTTAAATTTCCATTCCACAGAACCTAGGCACTTCATGAGCTCTTCTCAGTCTTTCCTGTTTCTGATCACAACCCCTTAAGTTTTAAACTCCCAAATTGAGTTCTTGGTACCTATATCATTTTGACTGCACCTTCTACTTTGGCAGCTTTTCAGGTACTTGAGGAAGGGGTGGTGGCCATAATTGGTCCACAGTCCTCTGCTATAGCTCATATGATTTCTGAGATTGCTAATGGTCTCAAAGTGCCTCTTATTTCGTATGCTGCCACTGATCCAACTCTTTCTGCTCTCCAATACCCATTCTTTCTTCGAACCACACAAACTGACTATTATCAAATGACTGCTATGGCTGATGTAGTTGACTTCTACGAATGGAAAGAGGTTATTGCCATCTTTCTGGATGATGATTATGGGAGGAATGGGATATCTGCTTTAGATGATGAGCTTGATAAGAAAGCATTGAGGATTGCTTATAAATTGCCTTTGCCTATCCAGTTTAATGAAAGCAACATTGCTGATATGCTCAATAAATCTAAATCATTCGGTCCCCGTGTTTATGTTGTTCATGTTGATCCTGACCCTCAATTGAGGATATTCACCATAGCTCAGAAACTACAAATGATGACCGGCAACTTTGTGTGGCTTGCAACGGATTGGCTTTCGGCTACCCTAGATTCATCATCTCCAATTAGCCAAACTTCACTCCATACCCTCCAAGGGGTAGTTGGGCTTCGTCAGCATATTCCAGAATCCAGGCAGAAGAGAGCTTTTGTATCACGATGGAGAAAAATGGTAGAAAAGGGTTTAGCAAGTTCTGAGTTGACTACCTATGCACTCAATTCCTATGATACAGTATGGGCAGTTGCGTATTCAATTGATGAGTTAGTAAAAGAACACAGAAACATCACTTTCTCTTTCAATGATAGGTTACTCAAGATGAAATCGGCTACAGCTCATCTGTGGAAGCTCAAAGTCTTCGATGGTGGAGATCTTCTGCTTGGGAAATTGTTGCAGACCAACTTCACCGGTTTAAGTGGTAAAATCCAATTTAATCGTGACCGGAACATTGGGAATCGTGGTTACGAAGTCATTAACATTGACAAAATGGGGGTTCATACGGTTGGTTATTGGTCTAATTCTTCCCGCCTTTCAGTTTTACCCCCAGAAAATCTTAAAAGTGAACCAAATAGCTCCACCCAAGATCAGAAGCTTAATAGTGTTACTTGGCCTGGAGGTGAAAAAGAAAGGCCACGTGGTTGGCAGATCGCAGATAATGAGAGACCTTTGAGGATTGGGGTGCCAAAGAGAGCAAGTTTCGTTGACTTTGCCACTGAAAACAGTAGTCATAAAATGCAGGGGTACTGTATTGACATCTTCCTTGAAGCACTGAATTTTGTCCCATATGATGTTCCTTACATCTTTAAGCCTTTTGGAAATGGAAAAACTAATCCCAATTATGACGGCCTTGTCCAGATGGTTGCAAATGAGGTGAGTAAATTATATTGTTCTTTTAAGCGATAAGATTAAAAGAAATAAAAATGGAACTATCAGTTGAATACGGATGACATGTATATGGTAAACTGCTGACACATGTGTTACCTTACTGAGGCTTGCCCAGAAGATCCTAATTCCCAAATATGAGTGACGAATTTAAAGTACCTATCGTCAGGAGTATCAGATGAGGAAATGGGCAAGCCTCACTCAGAATTTTCTAAATGCCTTGTTTACTAATGACCTTTTGGTGTCAGGTGTTTGATGCAGCTATAGGGGACATTGCAATTGTGACAAACAGGACAAGGAGAGTGGATTTTTCACAGCCTTATGCTACTACTGGTCTTGTCATAGTGGCTCCAGTCAACGATTCGAAATCAAGTGCTTGGGTATTTCTTAAACCATTTACAGCTGAGATGTGGTGTGTTACTGGGGCTTCATTTATAATGGTTGGAGTGGTTGTTTGGATCCTTGAGCATCGAGTAAACGACGATTTCCGTGGTCCACCTAGGAGGCAGATTGTTACAATGTTTCTGTAAGCTTTTTAATGTTTCCATGTAGTACTACTAGCTTTCCCTCAGATTCTTCCTTTGAATATGGTGGTGGAATTTTCCTTCGATGTGGTGGTATTGTTCAGCATGTTTATTTTTATACTTGTTTTGATGAAAGAATTTGGTATTGCATCGTCTGAGCTTATACCTAAGATCTTAGCCGCTACTCATTCAATTATTTCATGTTGCAGGTTCAGTTTCTCAACATTGTTTAAGACAAATCGTAAGGAAACTGCTAGCTTTTACCTATTAATTCCTGTATTTTTTTCATTTTTCCTTGGAGCCACATATTTACTATTAAAAATGGTGGTAGGCTTAAGGGAACCTTTTTGCCTATCACTAAAGCCTATAGCTGGTTGTTACCCCAGTCAGATGAATAAACAAAACCCTTCTGGCATACTAAACAGTGAAGCATATCAACTTGTGTTTGAAAATGGAAGTAGGCTGTAATATTTCAAGCAAAGATCTGAACACATTGGTTTGTTGTCCTCACTGTTACATACTTTTGAATAACTCAGTGCATTTCCAAAACCTTGTGGCATGTTCCAAGTAACGAAATGAAATAAAAGAGCTTTTGCTATGCTTACTCTATTTTCACTTTGATTGTGGAACTAAAACTCGGAGTTTTGAGATAGCTGATAAGTTTTTTCTTTGTCATTTACCAGAGGAGGCTACAGTTAGCCCACTAGGAAGGATGGTGATGGTTGTATGGCTTTTCCTATTAATGGTGATCTCAGCAAGCTATACAGCAAGCTTGACTTCAATCCTCACTGTTCAGCAGCTTTCATCACCTATCACAGGAATCGAAAGCTTGATTGCAAGTAACGGGCCTATTGGATACCAAGTAGGTTCGTTTGCATATAGCTATCTGGCAGACAGTCTTTACATACCTAGATCAAGACTCAAGTCTCTTCGCTCCCCAGAAGAGTATGAGAAAGCACTTCGACTAGGGCCGAACAATGGAGGGGTGGCAGCAATCATAGATGAGCTTCCGTATGTGGAGTTGTTTCTGTCAAACCGAACTGACTTTGGGATTATTGGGCAACCATTTACCAAAAGTGGATGGGGATTTGTGAGTATTTTGCCTACTATGAACCGCATGCATTCATATTTATGCAGACATCCGTGCGTGATATATTGAATGAATGCTGACTTTGGATGAATTTTCTTTATCTTTTTTCCTTTTCTAGAAAGAAGCATTGTGCATAATTTTTTGTTTCTCATTTTTTTTTTTTTTATCATTCTTTCTCTCGTCTTACATATACAAGCTGAATCATGTTGTTTGATTTCTGTCCACTACTGTAACCCAGGCTTTCAAGAGAGGTTCCCCACTCGCTGTTGACATTTCTACTGCAATCCTGAATCTTTCGGAGACAGGTGAGCTTCAGAAGATCCATGAGAAATGGTTCTGTGAGATGGGTTGTCCTGGAGCAAGAAGGCAGAGAGATGAGCCTAACCGCCTACACATGATCAGCTTTTGGGGTCTATATTTATTATGTGGCGTTGTCACCCTCGGTGCCCTTCTGGTGTTTTTGCTGCGAATGGTTCGCCAATTTGCTCGGTACAATCGACATCAGAGGCGGTCCTCTGATCAGGCTTCCGTGTCGTCGGAGGTCCACTGTTCTCAGGTCATTTACAGGTTCTTTGACTTCGTTGATGAGAAGGAAGAAGCTATCAAGAAGATGTTTACTCAATCTGACAATCATCAAAGTGAGACTAGATAAACCAAATATCCTTATGTCCACGAGGACCTCAAAGCCTACATTCATTTCTGTTAGTACAAGTTGAACGTTCTGATGTTGGAGATGACCTAGTTTTCATAGTAGATTCGATTACTACTGTTACAACCAAACTTTGTAGAGAATGTATATATCACTAGAAAATTGTAGTGTTTTGGAAATGTCCAAGTTACCACATGATGCATAAGGCATTTGATCAGTCTTTGTTGGAAATTCACCTGAATGGCATTATAAGTGAGCCAAATTCTCTCATAAAACTTGTTATATTGTAGGAGTGAGTTGTTTTATATTACTTGCTTGGCAAGGAAGAGGGATTCTTCTCATTGTTGTTTGGTATATGCTGCTTCTTTCGCTACCCATATGTCAAATTCTTCAGAATGTCTATTCCCTTGAACCTCAAAAATCCAAAGGTTGAAGAAATTACAGTAATAACAATCATATGACTTGCCGCTATTTTGTGGTCATTTCATGGCAAGTGACAACTAAACTTTTGAAATTAGGTGACCCACTCGTTCTGATATAAAATCGACACCTGCTCCATGCCATGCTGTCCTCTTGGAGTCCACAGATCATGAATTTTTAATTAAACTTTGGAGCCATACGAAACGGATAAGCCTGTCCTCGATTTCCCCACCTATTTATTTGTCTGCCGGGCATTATCCAGACAGGTACACTTGAGCTTATGAAACTTTGGGAACTCTCCACCCAACCTACTGTTGGATCTTATGATATTCTTTATTAATATGCATGATCGAGGTGGAAATCTGCTGGCCATGAGAACTAGTAGCAGAAAAAAACAGAGGTGGTCTGGGGAGCCAGAAGTTAGGACCGAGGAAGTTTTGGACCTGATATCATACCAAGAACTACTTTTGACAAGGGAAAATATCTATGAACAAGGACAAATACAGTCCCCACTGCTGCCATGGATCTAGACATCAACCAACCAGCTGAAAAACCATCAGACATTGCTTTTTTTCCTCTGAGTGGTTGCTGGGCCATGTGGTTTTAAGCATCTTTGACACAGACGGAGAAGATGCCAACCCAAATGAGTCATTTCTGTGTTCTCCATTCGCGGATGCTATAAGGATCTTGATTATAACGTGAAAGCATAGCGTGCACACACCAACCATGTCACGTAAAAGCAAAAGCAGCCCCTGTCATGGCTTCCCGCTGTTCATGTTGCCGACAAACGTGTTTGTTCTGCTTTGCAGATTCCAATCAAAGGCAGAGTTTTATACAATTCTAGTCAAGTGATGTTTGCGTCTTCGTTACTCCTCGGACTCCTCCTGCGTTGGTAGAGATTTCTCGTATTTCTTCTTCCCTGAGTGACAGAGAGATCTTGTCACCAACTCCTCTTTCCATTTCTTCCTTTGTTTTCCATGGATTTTCTTGCCATTGACTCTTCCTGGCGTCTACCATATCAATGTCTGACCGGTCAGCTTTGAACTTTAAAAATCACGAGGGAAGAAAAGTAGATTACCATGAATGCTATGGTGAAGTGGTTGTCCTTCATTGTTGGTCCCAAACTGTTCTCCTTAAGTGTCTGTTGCTGATATTTTCCTGGTAAAATACGACAAAGGAGTTGCAGGAACCCTGCAATGAATTAACCTTTTTTCTGCTTTAATAAGGGGCTAAAGACTGTAGTCATCATATTCACCTGTCGAAGACAGTGACAGTTTCTTTATTAAAGATGTCTTTTTTTGTTCTTACTGTTTCTGATGATTCCTCTAGCCCACGGTAACAACACCCAACAATCTTTATAAGTGTTAATAATGAACTGGTCAATGAATTTTATCAATTTTTAAATTAACTTTTAAGTTGAATAGGTATTTAATTCACACATTCAGAACTTGCCTAAAACTTCTTGACCTCAAGTTATGATAGTTTATTACTCAAGTAACTGTCACTGCATTTACTGCTTTGATCTTTTTCGTTTTTGCTGTCTCATTTTTTCTACGGTGGTTGTGGTGGTGCAACGTCACCTGGTGCTGTCTTCCTCCAGACGATTCCGATTCCATGGAACGTGGAAGCGGCTGATGCTGACGGGGGGAATCAACAGCATCGTGGAAAAAGAATCTCTTTCCCGTCCTTGTCTACACTCGATTAAAAACAAGCACTATTCCTTAATTTTTAAGCTTCCTGTTCCCTTAAGAATCTTAAACAGTGAAAATATATTAAAATATTATAATTTTTTTAAAGTATATTTTTATATGTTGGTGATTTGTTTTTCCTTTATGATACACACTTAATGCCTCTCAATCACCTTAATTTTTTTTTTATACTTTGTACTTTTAATATGTATATATTTATATACACAGACCATATATTGATATCTTAAAATAATGTCTTTTTGTACATCAAGATATAAGTATCTCTTAATAGTAAATTTTCTTGTTCTTTTGTTTTTTTTTCCCTAAGTTGCATAATCTTTTTAGACTAATTATTGGGGTAGAATTTGTTCCATTATCTTGAGAGCACATTCCAAAAGCTTTTTGTTTGATACGGCAGTTGAAAGTGACTGAAGAGGCAGCCTCACGCCATTGGCTTATCTTAACTTAGTGCTGCCCAACATACTTTAATTCTTTATGTAAGCATCAGCATAATTTACAAGCGACTGTTTTGCCATCCTTGTCATGTTGACTTCAGGGTTAATTATTTTATTGCTTAATATATTCAAAAGATATCGTATTTGTAATCTTAATAATTATTCAATCTAACATCTAGTTTAGAAGTTGAAATTTTTTATTATTTAAGCTTGTACTTCAAGGATCTTATATGTTAGTATATGGCCCTCGTATATATTGAATTTAAATTTATATGTAATAAAATAAATTCAACTTAAACTTTAATACTATGTTAAAATTTAAAAATAATTATAGAGAGCTATATATATATTTAATTAATTATATACATTCACACTTTAATAATATAGAATTAATCATCCACACTGCAATGTGTTTTCTTACAATAACACATGGATTATTTTGCAAAATTGCTTTTTTATGTGAATTTTAAATTAACTTATATCTACACGAATGTCAAAAAAAATTCGGGCTTTAATTTCGTAAAGTTTAGAATTTTTCATGCCGTGTGTGAATTGTAAAAATGAAGAAAAATTATAGTCTGCAGTCAATCTTCACTTATAACAAAAATCTTTACTTATACCGCAGAAACGTGTTTCACGCTTCCAAATAAGAGGCAAACTGTGGGGTAGGGACCAGAGAGCATCTGATGGCGATCACCACAGGTTCCCAATCTGTGGGGCTGATTTGGATTCATCACGGCTAACGTTCAGATCGTCATGAATCACATGATGAATTACGGTAAGATGAACCCAGACGAATCCGGAAAAAATAGTAAAAAAAGATATAAGTACGCCCTTTAAGCTGGACGCATAAAGAGAGAATAATTCTTTGCTTGAGCTTGCTGGACTGTAAGAGCTTCGAGGCTTCCTCTGCGTTCTTGTGTTCGGTCCCCTTAACCACGCGTATATAAGGCCTGCGAGTACTCGAGCTGTACCGAATTGTGGAGTTCAGGTATCTGGAAATGTTATCCTCAACCCACCTTCTTCTTCGTATCTCTCGTTCGATCTTTCTGTTCGGAACACTTGTTTATATAATATTTGATTTTCTTTTTGAGTTTCTGTTTTCGTACTTTTGCTTTGTCAATTATAGTACACCAATGGGCTTATTATATATTGGCAGTCTTGAATATTATATTGCTTTTCGGGCTCGTTGATGCTGGTTTTCCCATGTGGGCACTAACGCATAGTATCCAAGTTGGTCTAGCCAGTTCAGAGAAAAAAAAAAAGAAAGCGTTTGTCTTGCCTTCAGTTTTAGTTATTTTTTACTGGATTTTGTTCACTTGTCTGTTGTTGAGTCTACTTAGTATTGGAGATTGGGTACCTAGAAATTTGGACCTTTGCTGGTGGGAAATGGATAAATTATATCAACTTGCTTGATTTTGATTCTTTAGACTGTGTTTATGGTGTTGTTATTCACACTGACGTTATTACAGGTTCTTATCCTGTTGAAGCAATGGCCCGAGCTTTAGAATAAGCACCAGTCTATTAGTTGCAAAGCTTCGTCAGATATGGAGAACCTCTTGACTTCCACGACTGATCATACAATCATGAAAAGAACGCTGGTGTTCTTGATTTTTTGGGTGTGGGTTCCAATAAGCGCCACAGCTCGGTCTGGAAATGTCCATGTGTCTTCTTCGCAGCCGACTGTCGTGAATATTGGAGCTCTGTTTACTTTTGATTCTGTTATTGGAAGGTCGGCAAAACCTGCAATTCAAGCTGCAGTTGATGACGTGAATTCTGATTCGAGTATTCTTCCAGGAATAAAATTGAACCTCATATCTCACGATACGAATTGCAGCGGCTTTCTTGGAACTGTGGAAGGTATTTCGTTAAGCTCAATTCTTATGAAGTAGATCAATATGGAGTGAAATCTTTCGCCTCTGAATTTGGGGTCTCATCGTATGAGTTGCCATTTTCTTGTTCAAATTTACTTTTGCATTTATTGCCTTCTAACAGTTCAGAATTCCTCGCATCGTGTGCCTTGGTGGGAAGGGACTATAATCTTGAAAGCTTATATGATAGTTGTGCCTTTTTCCTAGCTAAAGGGTTGCAAGTGCCTTTCTAGTGCTTAACACTACTGTGATGAGATTATGCGTCAACCACACAAAAGCAAAACTTGGTGAAGAAGTCACATGAAATAACCTTTCCACCTATCTTGTAACCCGTGAATGGTATGATCTAGGGCTAAGAGTACGGTGGTATTGTTTTTATTCTGCAGACCTTTTGGCTTGAGTACCTTGATACGTATGCTTTAGTTGCTTGACATAAATTTTCTCCGTACTGGCGTTGTCGCCAGAAAATGTTCACAGTACTGTTACAGAGTTCCAACTCAAATGGCACTTCCTTCCCCTTAAGAAGGGAGGGTAAATTTGTGATTATAAGACTTCTGGGATGCATGTGTAACTTATTTGATGGGAAAATGAGGTTTAAGTTTATCCCTAAGTAGAGTCACCTATTGGGTAGAAAAATTATTTGATGTCAACTTCTTGTCAATATCTAACAACTATCTATGTTCATTAACACCTCTCTAAAATGGAGTCTTGTGAGCTACGAATTATCTAGCGTTATGTGTGATTATTATTTTGCTGTATTCCTCTCTCTTGAAGACAAGGGAGAAATAACAAAAGTTGATGGGTGTCCTTAACAATGTAGCTTTGCAGCTGATGGATGATGATGTAGTTGCTGCGATTGGGCCGCAATCCTCTGGAATAGCTCATGTAATCGCCCATGTTGTTAATGAACTCCATGTGCCACTTCTGTCGTTTGCAGCAACAGACCCAACTCTTGCTGCACTGCAATGGCCATATTTTATCCGCACTACTCAGACTGATTATTTCCAAATGCATGCAATAGCTGATTTGGTTGAACATTATGGATGGAGGGAGGTGATTGCCATATTTGTAGATGATGATTATGGCAGAGGTGGAATTTCAGTATTGGCTGACAGCTTGGCAGAGAAACGTGCCAAGATCTCTTACAAAGCTGCCTTTACTCCTCAAGCAAATGACACTGCAATTAATGATTTGCTGGTTCAAGTAAACCTCATGGAATCTCGGGTGTATGTTGTACATGTCAACCCTGACACTGGTTTGAAAATTTTTGCTACTGCTAAAACTCTTGGGATGATGGGCAGTGGCTATGTCTGGGTTGCTACAGATTGGCTTCCTTCTGTCCTAGATTCATCAGAAATAGCCGACCACGACAAAATGAATCTCTTACAAGGGGTCATTGCTCTTCGACATCACACCCCAGATACTGTTTTGAAAAAGAACTTCATTTCTAGGTGGAAGAACCTAAAAGACAAAGAGAGTACAAGCTTCAATTCTTATGCACTCTATGCATATGATTCTGTTTGGTTGGCAGCCCATGCACTTGATGTTTATTTGAAAGAAGGTGGAAAGATATCTTTCTCTGATGACCCAAGGTTGCATGAAACCAATGGAAGCAAACTGCAGTTATCATCACTCCGTATTTTTGATGGAGGTGAACGATTTCTCCAGACAATTTTAAGGATGAACTTCACTGGTATAAGCGGTCAGATTCAATTTGATTCAGATAAAAATTTAGTTCATCCAGCATATGAAATTCTTAACATTGGTGGCACTGGGTCTCGTAGGATTGGCTATTGGTCAAATTATTCCCATCTCTCAGTTGTTTCTCCGGAGATCTTATATACTAAGCCTCCAAATACTTCATCAAGTAGTCAACAACTTTACAGCGTAATATGGCCAGGTGAAACTACAAACAAACCTAGGGGATGGGTATTCCCAAACAATGGGCGGCCACTGCGAATAGGAGTGCCAAACCGTGTAGTTTACAAAGACTTTGTGTCCAAAGACAAGGGTCCCCTAGGGGTAAAAGGTTACTGTATTGATGTCTTTGAAGCTGCCATAGGCTTGTTGCCTTATGCTGTCCCCCACACATATATCTTATTTGGAGATGGCAAAAGGAATCCTGAGTACGACAATCTTGTGGCTGCAGTAACTGCAAATGTGAGTATTTGGGTTTCATATGTAGCTTCAATTTTTTGGTGAATTTTCTGATCATTAAGGTTTTGCGATATTATGGATGTCAACTTGTGTATATGTAGTTATTATTTCTTCTCTGGATTTTCTCAGCTAGATTATATGATAATCAGATAAGTCTGTGGGGTTTGAATCGTAATAGTTACTTTGACCTACTTTCTTCTTCAGAGATTTGATGCTGCCGTCGGGGACATTACAATTGTTACAAACAGGACAAGAATTGTGGATTTCACACAGCCTTACATGGAATCAGGACTTCTTGTTGTTGCTCCTGTCAAAGAGAAAAAGTCAAGTCCTTGGGCTTTCCTCAAGCCATTTACCCTTGAGATGTGGTGCGTCACAGGTGCCTTCTTTCTTCTGGTTGGAGCTGTTGTTTGGATTCTCGAGCATCGGATTAATCATGAGTTCCGAGGTCCACCAAGCCAACAACTCATAACAATTTTTTGGTTAGTATGTTTCTCACTCATTGAATGTCATCATGCTTTTTGCCAGATCTTAAGCCCTCTGATTTGTATAAAATACAGGATATGACTCTAGAAACTGATATCAAAGCCCCTTGCAATGGACCTGATTATTTCCTGGTGTCAATGAAAGTACTTGGTTGGGCATGGCATATATCATACAGAAATATTGCACAGGCTGAAGACCATAACTGCAACATATGCCTGTTATTGTATGGTAGAGCTGAAGTCATAATGAGTGTCGATAATGGTAGATGATGAACATAAACCTGTCAATTCGACTTTCTCCAATGAAATATTTCGATCATATGCACTTACCAGAAGTATGTCTAGCATAAATCATGCCTAGCATGGTCCTGCCTCGTCCAGATGCTTGCTATCAGATTTTATTATCATGGTACTTTGCTTCATGATATCTTAGAAAATTTTAATTGAAATTGCTTTTGTGCTTGCAGGTTTAGCTTCTCAACGATGTTTTTCTCACATAGTACGTACTTCAAGCCTCATCTCTTGTGATTTGAGAACAACTGTATGACATAATCCTTCTAGGTTGACTCAAAATCCATCTTTGAAAGCCCTAATATCCTTTGCTGTTTGGATCTGGTGCAGGGGAGAATACTGTGAGCACTCTTGGACGATTGGTTCTGATCGTATGGCTGTTTGTAGTGTTAATTATAAATTCAAGCTACACAGCTAGTTTGACATCAATCCTTACAGTGCAGCAGTTGTCTTCTCGTATTGGAGGAATTGACACCTTGATAAAAAGTACCGAGCCAATTGGGGTTCAAGATGGGTCGTTTGCATGGAGTTATCTAATTAATGAGCTCAACATAGCAGAATCTAGGCTTGTTAAGTTGAAAAACCAGGGTGATTATGCAGATTCTCTTCTGCGTGGACCAGGAGGTGGTGGTGTAGCAGCCATTGTCGATGAGCTTCCTTACATTGAACTCTTCTTGTCGAGCACAAATTGCAGATTCAGGACCGTGGGACCAGAGTTTACAAAAAGCGGATGGGGTTTTGTAAGTATCAATTTTGGTTAGTCTTAGCATGAATAAGTCATCAAACACTTTGGTTAGCTAGACTCAAAATGATGAATACTTTCTGAAACGATGAGATGTTGTGAGTTTAAAATTGTCTTGATCTTCAATCGCATGTAGGGGGTTGGCAATTGAAATTTTCTGATCCACAATTTTTAAATAGATTATAGTGGAATTTCCAACTTCTTTACATCACTCCAATCTAGTAAATGAGCTGATGTGCCAGAGAGTGCACATAATGTTAGTATTACCTTTTACAATCTATCTTCTGCATCATTGGCTACATGCTTTACGTAGAATTTTCTTAGTACCGTCAATGTTCAGAAATATAACGCAATTTTCAGATGACCCATTTTTCTGCATATTTATGCTCCAGTTATAGTCTTTCTGTTCCTAGGTGCAAGTTTTGTTAATTACTTTCTATTTGATTTCAAACATATCAAATCATTTAAAATTTTATGATTAATTGCTTGATGCAAAAAAAAAAAAAAAAAAAAGAATGACAAAAAAATTATGATTTACTACGTATTCTGTTCTCTTGTCGTCAGGGCTGACCACTTTGTAAAACAACCTAGGTCCCTTTTGGTCTCCAGTTAGTCTTCATGTAAAACTCTGGCTTACCCGAATGATTTCAGAGTCTCCTATTTCTTAGTGAGAGATTCATGTGACGTGCGTCATCCTAGTTCGTATCTCTCTATGTTGCATTCCTTGTCTCAGGCACTTCAGAGGGACTCTCCCCTTGCAGTAGACTTGTCAACTGCTATCCTTCAGCTCTCAGAGAACGGTGACCTCCAAAAGATCCATAATAAATGGCTGACGCATTCTGAGTGCTCTATGGATATTAACCAAGTTGAATCAAATCAACTATCCCTGAAGAGCTTCTGGGGCCTGTTCCTTATTTGTGGCATTTCGTGCGCCATTGCTCTTACTTGCTTCTGTTGTAGGGTCTTTTGTCAGTATCGCCGATTTCTCCCGGAGGTTGCGGAGGAGGATGTGGAGGTCATTGAACCTGCAAGGTCTAGACGCACATTCCGAACTACTAGCTTCAAAGACTTGATTGATTTTGTAGATAGGAAAGAAGAAGAGATCAAGGAGATTCTTAAGCGGAAGAGTAGTGATAAAAAACGACAAGCAAGCCATAGCTCAGATGGGCAGTCCAATTCACCCTCGTAAGCAGAATTTGTTCTATGGCTGGTGGAGTTTCTAATGCTTCTCTTTGGCTACACGACAGATCAATACATTTTCTTCTGTACTTAATATATCAGCTTCTTCTTCGTATACTAAAAGTTAGGCTGCTCTACTACACAGTTACTCTTGTACTTTCTACCTGTTCCTTCATCGAAGCAACGAAGCTATCATCCAAGATAAAGGTGGTTTTTCACCACGCATGATCTGAAGGGCAAAAAATACAAGTTCTTTAGAATAATGCGAAATGAGAAATGTGAAATGTTCAATTATAGGATTTGATCTTTTTGTCTTTACCAAAATAGAGGAATGTGATATGATAATCATGGCTTCCATTTCTATGGATTCACAGAATTGGCCACCTTTACACTGTTTTTCTTCAGAATTTCTGCCATTCCATGCCAGAAGAGTTATGAAGTCCTTCGTGTTCAAACAGGAAAGGATTTAATCTGGTTATCAATATGACTTCCCACTTAAGGCCACTCTTCAACAGAAGAGGACTCGGAGGTCTGCCAAGCTTATACCATTACTTCACTTTTCCCCTCAGTGGCCTCAGCAACAATGGTACCAAGAAGGTATATGCATGTTTAGCAGAACCGATTGAAATTGACAGCTTTGTACGTATCAGGAACAGTAGCAATCTTAATTTTTTGGCCAAAATCACTTTTTTTTTTTCCTTCTTTTCTTAAGTATCTCTTAGATTTTTTAAGCTCATATTTTGTTGGACATAGAAGGTAATATTTGTACGTGTTACCTTGGATATTAGAACAAGGAACTTAGGGGTGCAATTTAATGGAACTTGATCAAAAGAAGAATTTTTTTAAAAAATCATAAGCTCCTGAGACCCGAAACTCCTTAATTGAGGCTTAAAGGAGCACGAATTTTTTGTTATTTAAAACTTCGTGCTCACAAATCAAGCCAACTACGTTCACATATTCATTTCTTTACCTTCATCATGAGCGCACATCATATCCACATCTCATTTATTAATCAGACTTTCTTAACACGCGTTCAACGATGTTTAAGGATCACATTGGATAAGATTGTGCTGATACATACACTAATAAAATTAGTTCATATTAATTCTTAATAATGTTTGGTAAGATGCCGACCTTTGTGGTGCATCACTAACTGGAATTTAACTTCTTGTCGAAGTGGAAACACCTTTCTTTTTTATGCTTCTTTCTGTGGTTAAGATGTCAAGCTCTCCTGCCCATCAAGATTCCATCATTTTTTAGCCGAGAAAATGAGTTGGGTCACTTCTGACTTTCGGTGTCTTTGGGGGTTTCCCATCACCAGATTGCCAGTTGGTAAGCTCAGTGAATATTTTGAACAAAATAAGAGCAAGGAAGAACACCACTTACTTCACAAATATACATATTCGAGGGTGGAGAAAAAATTGACCATATCTGATCAAATCTTACCCACTTCGCTACGTCATAGAGGTAATGGTTAATCAAGGATTAATTTATTTGAATGTCGTCACATACTAGAGTCCCTGTAAGCCCAAGCCCACCATAATCTTACAGAGAGGAGGAGGACGCCCTTTCAGGGCGTTTTTGACCCTCTCCTGACCCAGCTGGTCAGAGATGAACCACCGACAAGATTATATCAATGTAGTTTTAAAATGATTGAACACATGATCCTGCTCACCCCAAATTTATCCAATTGGAATCACCATATTTGCTTCTCCCAAGTCGCCTCCCCCTGTGCCCTGGTCACCAGATCCAACTCTACTTTGTTATGTTTTAGTATTATAATTTATGTTCAAAGTGTATTAAAACATTAACGGAGAAATGAAGTGTCGCTTGGAATTGCTTTGTCATTTTGCGCTTACGAAATGGTGTCCACGCATGATATGATGTCATTTTATAAAGAGTCAAATGCGAATGAATTCTCAACACCTGTTAGGTAAGTGAGAAAACTTTGAGATTTGGTATTTGTTATTGTAATGTGAACATAGAAGACCGAAAATGATTTGCTAACTAATGAGTAACGTTGGAAAATTTTGAATTGAAAATAACTTTAAGGATTCTGAAATTGTTTTGATTGAAAAAAAAACTTCAAGAATTTGAAGATTGGAAATAATTTGCTGACTAATGGGCAACATTGAAATTTTCTTTTATTGAAAATAAGTTTAATGATTATGAAAGTGTTTTGAACAGAAGAATTTCAAAGATTATGAAAGTATTTTGATAAAAACAAATTCAAGAAGTTTGTGAATTTGAAAATTTGTTATAAATGAAGAAAGAATAGGATTTGGTTTGACCCCATAGATTTGTCAAAAAGTTTTCATTGTATAATTGTTTATAGATATAGTTCAATTCTTTCATTTTATTTGCAATTTTAGTGTTCATTTCAGATTTTAACGAAGTGAGCCACTTCTTTACTTATAGATTAGGTTGACACTCAAGGGAAGCATTTTCCCATGTTTGTTGCCTTAAATCTTTTAACAATTAAGAATTATGTTTCTACCATGGTCATGCTTTCGTTTTTCTTTTGTAATAGTGTGTAAATTGAGTTACACTAAATGAATTTTGAGTCTATTAGCTTAATGGTGAGCTATTAAGGATTCTAATTGTGAGGTTAGGGTTCAACACTTGACCTGATTTGGGTACGTATATTATAATATTAAAAAAAGTAATGAAATTTAAATAAAAAAAAAAGGTTGTCCCTCTTGATTTTTCATGAAAATAAAACAAGAAGCCGGCAATATGACTCATTATTTATTGTCCATATTATCGGTCAACGGTCCCGTTAAAGTAGTTAAATTGATAGAAAAAAAAAAGGTCGTTGTAACTGAAGAGATAAAATAATAATAAAAAACCTAATAAAAGTATATACTAAAAGTAAGCATAGGTTTTGAGATCTCCTCTCACACGAGAGCCATTGCAAGCTCGGCTTCCGTTTCCTCTCGTGGCCGAAACAGAGCTGCGGAGACTCAGTTCGGGCCATCGTCCACCGCGCCACTTAACGTCAAATGACTGAACTTGGTCGGAAGGTTGTCCAGCTCAATCTTCGAAGGAGACTTCAGCGACGCATGTTGGTTCTCCGGCGATGGTTCGCCCGGGTTTTGGACCGGCTTCTCATGTGTTCCATAGGGAAACCTATCAGGTATCGGGTGTTAAAACGTGCCCCGGTGACATCTTCGTCTACGGGTACCCCGGAGACCGCGTTTGTAGCCGAGAAGCAAGTGCCGCCGCCGTTTCATAACCACGACGTGGACAGCTCGGACTTGGTTGCCGTGAAGATCACTCTCTTGGGTGATCGCCAAATCGGGAAGACTAGTTTTCTGGTTCGTGTTCTATGGTTTGTAAATAAAAGGAGAAGGGTTATGAACATATGGCATTCAATACCTGTTTACAGTTTAGAAATATATTGTTACAGGGCTAGTTTTCTGGTTTACATCGTTTATGTTCATCGACATGTGCGCGTATTTTCTTCATCATGTTATTTCCGCCATTGATGTCTCCTATGATCTTTGGTTTTTATTCTTTGTTAAAGGAGAAGTATGTCGGGGAAGAGAAAGAAGAGGAAGCCCAGCAGAAGAAAGAACTAAATATAGTAGACAAGACATTATTGGTTGGAGGTGCACGTATTGCATACTGTATTTGGGAAGTGGGAGGTACTTCTTCTCTTTCTATTCCATTTTTTTATTTCCACAACGTGAATCCATGTTTATGTGTTCCTTTATAGCACTATTATTCCATTGTCCGGAGAACATGGGCCGCAATACTAGCGTTGTTTTCTGAAGAAATCTTTAAGATTTACAAGTTGCAATGTTCTGCCTCATGATAATGGCATCTGACCAATTGTTTTTCTATGATTATGTTTATGCTTGTAGGTGATAAAAAATCTTGGGGTCACGTTGCAGCTGCTTGTAAGGATTCTGTAGCGATTCTGCTCATGTTTGATCTAACAAGTCGTTGTACACTAAATAAGTGAGATTGAAATCTTCAAAGTTTATGGGTTAATGGGTATAGTTTCTTGAACTTGGTTTTAATAGGTTTTCTGCCATTGCAGCGTCATAAATTGGCATAAAGAAGCGAGAAAATGGAATCAAGTATGTATCTAACCACGACAAATTTCATTTTTTTTTTCACAGGTTTCTAAGTTCATTATGTGCTTAGAGGGCTATTGCTGTTTGCTGATGCCCATATCTGTGTTTTCTCTTGTATTCCTGATTTCACAGACGGCAATTCCTGTTTTAATCGGGACAAAGTTTGACGAATTCATCCAACTCCCTATAGATTTGCAGTGGACGATTGCAAGTCAGGTAAAGCACCCAATATGCCATTTGCATTCGTAATCAATTTAACTTACCTAACAAGTATGACATCATTTCTAGTAATATGCCAAAAATTAGACAAAGCCCACCTGTCGAGATTCATGGGATAACAATGAATTGCATTTGATGAGCAATCATCACATCTATGGTTATTAAATTTAGAGAAGCATAGGAAGATGGTGTAATTTCATAGGCCTTCAAGCGCTTCATCATTTCTTAATTATCATTCATTGTTCTCTTATACTTCTAAGCGATCAAATCAGTATAATACTACCGAATATTTCTCGAGTACTTATCAATTGTCAAGATTGTGAATTATTATAGGGCCTTTATGTGGCAGAATAAGACTTTTCACTCTTGGAGAGTAGACAGGATTAGACACAGTCTGTCTGTCATGGAAAAATATGGATAACGACAGAGAAGACTTTCTGAACACTGGAGAGTCTAGGATGGAGAAGGATGTTTGCATCCTTACAAAAGCTAACCAAAATTACCGTATGCAAAATGATTTTGGTTCATTCAAATACTGACCAGCAATTTAGAACACAAGGGGTTACTGACCACTCATTTTGAGGATATTTTTTGGTTTCACTGACGTAACCAATCAGTCATATGATCCTAATGCCTATCATGTCCCACCTAAAAATGGGGCTCACGGCCAATCTTTTTTAAGGAGACAGTATGGATCCAACCACAATTTCAGTGATAGTATAGGCTCTGAAACGACATCTTATAGGGACAAAAGGGACTCATAAACTAGGACAAAGCATTCATTTTATAGCCCCAATGATCTGAATATTGTTATCTGCTTTCTACTTGTTTCTGACAGGCAAGAGCATTAGCAAAGGCCCTCAATGCGACCCTGTTCTTTTCAAGTGCAACCTACAACATCAATGTCAATAAGATCTTCAAGTTCATCACTGCAAAGCTGTTTGATCTACCATGGACGGTGGAGCGGAATCTCACTGTGGGAGAACCCATAATTGATTTTTAGAAGGTTAATTTGTAGATAGCAAAATCGGAAAAGAAAGACTTGGAGTCAGCTTGTCACTGGAGCTGTCATGGTCATCACCCCACCTCGTGTTGCTCTGGAAGTCCAGGAGAAAGGGAGAGGCGGGAGAGCCCACATCTCCAACTATGAATAACATGTATGTTGTTCGAGTTCAACAATTGTAAAAGACTTCAAGATAGAAAGATGAAAAGAAAATAGAGATCTTGCATTTTTCTTTTCAAAGAGAATCCATTCCAAACCAACAGGAAATTCATCAATTGCCCGCTTTTAGACCAGAGTTTGAAACGAGGAGGCTTAAAAGGAAAATACCAGCAACACAAAATAGCCACCTCCTTCCCTCGCCTTCTACTTATCATCTTTTGATGCCTATAGGGTTAAGTAACAGGCAATAGTATGTAATTTGTTCATGATGCTGTTGCCGTCAATCCAACAGCGCCCAACAAGAAAACATATTCCAATCGAGGAAAGATCACTTCCATCCTAGGATCAAATGTTCCTTTTCTCTAACAAAAGCAAAAGGTGAAACAAGGATCTACCGATCTTTTTTATTCTAAATTATGGTCCATGAGTGTATTATAAAAGCCTCAAATTCACAATCGAACTTCAAGAGTACCAACAATTGGTGAATGTCAAAACATTCACCGTTTGCCACCAGACGGTTTGTCGCAATTTCATAAGATAAAAATGGCATGCTTGAAGATGGTATAAACTGTTATCATTTTGCTACGTTTTGGCGTCCTCTTAACATCTTTATTGTCGAATACATAGCCAACATCATGGTGTCACCACAACTTTATGGAGGCCTCATATTTGATAGCCAAGAAAGTGCGTAAGAACTGGACCAAAAACCAAAATTGCCTCCAGTGCTTTCTGCGCAAGGGGCTTCATTCAAGTTTCACCTCCTCTTTCTTTGGGGGATCCAAATCTAAATAGGTATATGGCTCCGTTGGCTCCTCCCTGCAAAACCAAGAACACTGTCGGCATAATTGTGGCATAAATCTAAGGATTCCACTGAATGCACTTCTACAGACATATGACCTTCAAAGTCGATGTGCAACCATAGCGGACATCAGCTCATGGACGGCTGACAATAAAAAAAAAACTGTCGCCAGCAGAGCAACTCATGTAGTGTCATCGTCATCAACCAATTTGAGGGCATTTATGAGATACAAAGCACGAATATCTTTGTGGAATCTAACCGTAAACGGCTCAGTATTCAGTTACAAAAATAGAATGGGACTGCATAGGAAACATCAACATACCCAGGTTTAGAGCGCATGCATTGCCAGAAGAGTTTGAAAGGTCCTGGAATTGTCTTAAACGGGTTTCCCTCGAAGCATGCCTACACAACAAAGTGATGTCAGTTGAAACCGAGACAACTAAAGGAAAATCTTCTGTTTCTTCAAACCACTCAAGAAGGGAAACTGGAAAAAAGAAACAATCAGCAACTCTTTTTCACATGACTTAGCCATTAGCTGTACATTGCAGGAAGACAAGCAGAGATTGTAATTTACTAAACGTTGAAAAAAGCATAGCTAATATTGACTCCTCTCCTCCATAAAAACTCAACTGAGTCCAAAACTGTGCTTTTAAGAACAATGCAATCAACATGTGTCATTCAAATCCCCACTACAATGAAACTAATATCACCTAGATGAACTCAATTTACCATGTTCTGAAGAAATCACATACTGCTACTTGGTCCAATGAAAACGACATGATAAAGCATGTCAAGATAAGTCTTCTAACTGGAGACCTTGTATGTTTCACATCTGTTTCACAATTCATACTCTAAAAGCCCTTTCTACCAAACAATTCTCTGCATTCTCCAAGTTAAATTCTCCATCACACTAACTTGTTCTTCTTTCACATAAACATGCACAACATTTGTGCAGCAAATGGCTTTTCCTGTTTAAATTTATAATTTCTGCTTTTAGTTGCTGAGCACCAGTTTTAAAGAAGAGTGCCACTTCATAATATAGTTTGGCTGGAAATAATCACAAACAAGTCCAATTTCAAAATCTTGATAGGAAGGTATTCCCATTCATCCCCACACTCTCGCCAAAAATTCTCACTTAAATCAACCACAAACAAGAGAGCTTGATATGATAAAGGCAGATTCAAGGAGAGTACGAGGACATCGGGGAAGACAAAAAGCTAATAGCTTCTTTCATTAGGTACGGCTGCTGGAAATGGTTCAAGCTTTGACGTAAGTTATCTAATGGAAAAGCCTACTCTCATCACATTAAATGGCGGACTGCAAGAATGTTCATCTTGGTTTTCTAAATTGGTCCCCAAAATCACTTGTTGCTTCATTTGTTTATATTTTTCGTTAACCTATGTGTGCTTTTGTTGCTGGTTTCTTCATTGAGGGCTGGTTTACATTTTCTTAGTCTTGCCCTCGGCATAGCATTTGTTATCTTTGTTCTTCATCTTCTTCTCCATCAAAAATCTACTTCATAGTCTTTAACAGTCAAAATTGGATGAACTCATTTGTTCTCCAACTCATATATCATTTCTTATTATTTCATGCCTGATCACATTTCCAAGTCCACAGTTTAATCTCTCTGGTACAAAATTTATTTTTTATAGCCAGAGACTGCGTGTCTAACATAACTAAAACTGTGTATAGTGATGAACGGACAACTCTAACAAGGAGCTCACTCTCAGAATATTCTAAATTTTAGGCCTATCAAGGTGTTGGAGAATTTAAAGTCTTAAGTCTGAAAAGGAGTTATAATTGCAAAACATTGGACAGGCTGGAATCTCACGGCATTAGATGGGTAGTAGCTTGACTTCAAAGAGCTCAATGTTGATCTCAGTACAATTCCATTTCCATTAGCTCTAAAAGAAATGTAAATTCAAACTATCTGTAAATTCCTCAACTCATTCACTAAAGTTTAGGAACAAGCCTGTCCTATAATAAGGACATACCATGTCCTAAAAGATCACGTTCTCAATAATGTTTTTTCCAAAAGCATTTAAACTTGACATTCTAAGGCCAACACTCAAGAAGGGAAGTGCAGCAAAGAAGAAGGGGAGCAGTATTGGCAAGTTCCTTTCGTCATGGGGGAATCTGTATGCCTACTTACATTCAACTTTTGAATGAAGTTACAGAAAGATAAGGTACTAGGCATAATTACATGACAGCGACCACAGTGCTAAGATCAAGCTTGATGAGGACAACAAATAGTTCTTGTAAAATAAATTTTTGTTCTCTAAAGTCAGCCTGAACTAACTTTCTTTTGGTGCTTAGGGCTTCATCAGTTACTATTCTGTTAGAAATTGCAGATGAGATTATGGAGAACTAACATGGCGTGATCATCAAATTTCTATTAAGTGGATTGAGGCCTCAAACTTCTTCTTCTTCACTTGCATATGGTCAGCAATAGCTGCTCAGATACTAGGAAGAACAGACAACCAGACATAAAAAGCCATTGGCACACCAACCTCAAGAAATGCTTAAAACAGAACTCTGTCTCACAGGAAGACAACTGCAACTTAAACAATCTTTCCCTGCACGAACAAAGATGAGATACTCAAGAAGCCAAAAGAGTCTCTTCTTAGTCCGGCAAATTGCCCAATTAATTGATGGCTCATCATCATCCCCATAACCATCCTCAACTGAGTTATGTTCCATCACCAAAGATTTTGCAAGCATCTAGGGGAAGCATGCCAGCAGCTAGTAATGCTATCTCCTCAGAAACATATACAGGGAGGATTTTAGGACAGAACCATCATAAGTGATTTCCAACACCGTTTGGGGGCACTAAATATTTTCCAGTACTTGATGAATTCTTCTGCTCGTATAGCTTTCCTAAGGAACACAGAATTTGATAAATCTTCACCCCAGAAAAAAAAAAAAAAAAAAAGCAGACAAAGGAGACTAAGTGGGGCCAAGCAATTCTCTTCAAAACTCAAACCAATAAGCAAGTGTTTTTTACCCTATTTTTCTTCCTTTATCTTTATTTCGCCATGGGGTTAAGAGTGCTAATTTTTGCTTGGCAACCTAAAATACAAAAGCAGGTCAAATTTCAGGATCTTGATAGGTTCCCAAATACCTTTTAACTAAAACAAATAACAACAGAGGCCCGCCCACCCGTCCCTCTCTCACACAAAAAATTCCTACCAAAATCAAGCAAAGACATTGCCCCCAATTATAACCCAAGAATACTCAATCCCCACACACATACACCAATTTACCCCATAAACGGATGATCCTATCAACCAAGCCAAACCCAAGAAACTGGAATAAAACACTGAATTCAAAGCTCATTATTATCATATCAGAAAAAAAATGCGGTAACCTAAAGGTGTGTCCTTTGCAAGCGAATGAGAGAAAAATTGGCAAAGAGGGTTAAGTAAACGAGTATGAGGATTACTTGGATGACATCCTCGGCTCGGTCATTGCATCTATGGGCCTTTGGCTGACGGTGCTCCCCCTCCGGCGTCCCCCATGGACTCTGTCTCCTCGGCACCGGCCTTGTCTCACTCATTTTTCCTCCCACTGATGTCCGGAAATCACAGGGACTTGAAAACCGGCAACAGCTTGTAACATCTGAGCCTTTCCCCAAGACGACGCCGCTTCGGCTTTGCACGTTTCTAAGGCACTCTCTTCCAATTCTAATCGTTCTTGTTAATTTAAGTATTTTACATACTTATTATTCACGAAACAGTTAATATTAAAATAATTTCATAAGTTACTAATCACAGAGTTAAAAAATGATAAATGAGAAGATTAGAAGAATAGAAAATGAAATAGAAAAGCTAAAATAACCTTCTTATGATATATAATTTCTTAAACCAAGGTTCCAACCAGGCTAATTGGACAAAAAAAAAAAAAAAAAAAATCCTTAACTCAGAGGTTTGGATATGTGTAAAATAAAAATTTTACATTTAAAAATAAGATTATTGTAATAAAATTTAAATGAAAGAACAATTTTTAAATCTTAAATTAATTTTTTGGTTAAACCTTCACCTTCTAAAATTTCGTTGTTAACCATGTAAGGTGACGCTGCTTCTATAAAAGCAGTGGCCTTTGAACTTTTCATGGTTCTAGATCCCCATTTCTCTCTCTCTCTCTCTCTCTCTCTCTTACAGGAACGAGGGCACGAGGAACTTTCAGCACGGAATCATCAAAATGGGTGCTTTGCTAAAGCTTTTGGACGCTGTGCTCTTCTTCTTCTTCCTCGTGATGGCGCTCGCAGCACCGCTGATTGACGCGCAGACTTGTCTTCCGTTGAGTTTGTTTCCGGACGTGCTCGTCGACCTCAAGAAATGGTATGCCCGCGAGTACGGCGACTATCTTGTGGCGGAGAAGCCCAATTTCTTCGTGGGAATTGTGTGGCTCGAGCTTCTCTTTCAGTGGCCGCTTGCGCTGCTTAATTTGTATGGGATTCTAGGTGCGAAGCCTTGGTTTAATACCACTTGCTTGGTCCATGGGGTATCTTGCTTCACTACCATGGTAAATTTCTCTCTCTCTTTCTCTTATATGCTTTGCAAGGTTCTATTCTATTGTAGACATTGTTTTTCTTTTTTCTTTTTTGAACGTTTTCACTGTTAAATCATTTTGAGTGGTTTTGCGTCCCAGATTCAGTATTTTTGTCTCTTTCTTCCTCGGTATCGGTGAAATGGGTTTGTTGCATGTTCTCTAGCAAATCAACGTGCGTGTGAGAAGAGACAATCATTTTCTTTAGTCGGTTTTAGGTCCAAGATTTTGCTCTTGTTCTGGTATTGAAGATGTGAATCTTTTACATGAAGCCAAAATTCTATCTGTGTGTGCCAGAGAGGAACAGAGAGAGAGGCAATGAACGAAGCTTAGGTAATGAAACAGGAAGAAGGTGATATGCCGTATTTCAACTATGGGGAATGAATTACTCTTGCTTAGTTGTGTTACTTGTTGCCAATTATAACAGACACATTTTTAGTTCTTGTCATTAGTTGTACGTACTTCGCTAGATATGACTTTGCAAACACTGAGAACAAACCAGCCTGTCTAAAACCAAAAGTGAATATCGTCATCTAGCTAGTTTTTTGACATAAGCTGTCGAGGAAATTCCACCAAAACGGTGAACCAACTTGAACAATCCAAATGATGAATTGAGTGATTGTGGATGTTGACTACATAGTTGGATCCCACCATCCAGGAGACTATGATATTTGTCCTTTGTTCATTTTAAGGGTTCATTCAGGGTGAAATCTATAACACCATCTTATCGGTGAATTGTTTCAGTACTGTGATATATGTTGAATTAACTACTTTCACTAATGATCCAGAAATTTCTAGCCCGACCTTCTACAAATGGTATCCCGAGTTTGTTTGTTTGATAAATTTTGGGGCTTCTATTCAAATTAGACTTTATCTAATCTGAAGTCTACTTCAGATGATTTATCTCTTTCTTTTAAATTTTGTGCATTCTAATTTCAGGTTGCCATATTATCTGAGCTGATGTTGTCTGGCAAGGCATCTGACAAGCTGTTGATGATGTACTTCCCATTCCTGGGTCTAAGTGTTTTAGCCTTTCTGCGTGGGTTGCTGCCACACTCTGGCAAGAACACTTCAACAATTGGCAAGAGACCTCTGGTCGGAAGGAAAAAGAGGGTTTGAGAAACAACTTTGCAGCTCAAATTTTGTAGGCTTATGCGTTTTTTGACTGGGTTTGAAGATATTTTGATGACTTCCTGATTTATTTTTGATGCGTTGAAGGTTCCAGTGTAGTGGTAGAACTCCTGGCCGCGGTATGCTGGGTATTTTATAACTGGTTTAATTGACGTTCGACATAGAATTAGTGCCTGAAAGGAAAATGACAGCCGGAAATAGAGATGGTTTCTCTTAAGCTTGGGCCATGAGCTTGTTTCACTTAATTAGAGATTCGTTTCTAACTTGATTGATTCCTGTTATGCTCCCGTTAAGTGTGTGTTAATTTCATTGAACAGGAAAGATCCCCTGTATTACAGAATGATAGGAAAAAGAAAAAAAAGGATCCTGTGATTGATAAAAATGATGGCTGACACGAGCGGGTAGAATCTCTCAAAGCATGCAGTTTTTCTATTTGTGAGATAGTCTTCAGATATCTACAAATAATGGTCACGTTCTTATGAGAAACCAGAGTTTTCTCAATTGGACTAATAACTATAGGCACAGCACTAGATGTCCAACTTCTGAACTTCAGTTCTGTAGATGTTTGGTAGTAATGGAATTTGGGAAGAGATGAAAACATTCAATCGGCCACAGGAGAATCAGCACCTTTATTCTTGAAAACGCTTATATCAGAAGATTGCACAAACGGTTATGTCAAATTTTACAGGTCTCACCAATGCTCTCAAACTTCTGCCCTAATTTTCTAAATCGGTGTGCTTCACCAACCTCCACCAAGCAGAGCAGTCACAGAAAGAAGCCCAGTATAGATTTGCAGTCCTCGAAGCACATTCCCCAAAAGCCAACAGCATACGTAAGCACGTAGGCTCCCAACGTGGCCATGTACACGCGCCATGCTACGTGTCTTCCTGAAAGTCCCATCGAAACCCAAGAATCTCCTTCAGAGTTGGTCCGAATTGAAGCTCTCTTACATCCCTGCAATGCCACTGATCAAAGTTCTATCCTCACCATCAAGGGGGAAAGAAAAAGATATTTACACTTTGCGTAGGCCGAACTTCGATGTTGGGCTTGGAAAATTTGTAGGGTTCATCCCTGAAACTCGCTCTAACCGAGCTTGAACAAGCATTCTGTAAAGGGAAATGTTCTCTTACAATATTATACAGGTATGCGTGTGCAAATCAAGCGTTTATTATCAAGCGTTTTCAACTTCTGCATTTCTTATCAACAAATACACTCGTAAAAAGGTGACTTGATGGACAATATATTGCATCCTTGAACTAGGATCAATAGCTGAATGGTAGAGTTATTAGTTTACGATCCTCATATCTTTAGTATAAATCCTCATGCCCCTTTACCTAAAAAAACAAAAAGAAAGAAAATGTTGCACCTTTAGATGGAGAACTTCAAAAAGCTTGAGTATGATGGAAATGCTTCTGCTCTCTCTCTCCCTCTCTCTCTCTCATTGCTGGACTAAATAGTTCCGGATCAAAGAACATAATTATATGCCTCATTCATAGAAGAAATATCAAATTTGTTTGCATCAAGTATGGAAGCTTTGACAGGAATTTCAGGTTTTATTTTAGAAATTCAGAAGGATGTTCTTTTGGTACAGTTCTTGGAGATTTAAAAGACTGGTCTTTAGAATTTGAGTTTCATCCTTAGAGCCCAATAGCAATTACTTTTTAGAATGACAAGTTTTTCTCCAAGAATGAATTGAAAGTTTTCAAATTGATCTTGACTTGTGAACCCAAACTTTTCTAGTTAAAGAACGACCCATAAGATAAAACTCCTCATAAATTCAAGTTGATGGATAAAATATAATGATTATGAAATAAAAATAAACATGGGACTTAAGCAACAAAAAAAAAAAAAAATTATGTACAAACATCGGATATAATTAAGAAAAAAGAAACCTCCCACTTCTAGAGTTTAATTTATTTTATAATTCTGACCATGTCCATCTAATCCCAAAACCTAGATAATATTATATTAAAAGGGAAACAAGAATTGGTTGTGAAATCGGAACGTCATGCAGCTCTACTGTGTGTACTGTTGGCTTCTATTCAACCGAGAGCTTGGTACATAAAGAGGTGAAGTGAGATGTTGAAGTGGAGAATGAGGGTTCACCATTTGTGTGTTGCCTTCAAAAGAGTAGTGCGAGCTCATGATGGTCAAAATATAGTGGGGTTGGGTTTGAGGATGAAGGAGATGACACGTGGGTTTCCAGTATAGTAGGTGCGAGGGGTTATGTTTGTAGAAGAAAGTGGTAGTGAAGGAATGGGACCTTGTTTGACTTTTAGATTGGATATGACTGTGCCTTGTGTAGGCTGAGATGCAGGTGTGCCGAGTTATCAGCAGGGTTGGCTTTATTTAGTGGGTTGTTAGAAATTGATGGAAAGGTGGAGGCTTGCAGTTTGAATAGATGGGTTGCAATGTTATTGACGTTGAAAGCCTTGGCAAATGGGAATTGAGTCTCATTAAAAATAACATCCTGTGAAATGAAAATTGGCTTAGTTCGAATGTGATAGCCAAACACTAACCAATAAAGGTATAAGAAACTGATATGGGAGAGAGCCTATCCTTCAGTGTTTTCATAGATAGGAAAAGCATAGGCTTCCAAAGTTTTGAAGAAAATTGTACTCAAAGTGTTCGTTTTAGAGTCTCTCATAGGATGATTGATTTTCCAATGAATGTTGTGATGGTAAATGCCTCAACCTAGAGACAATTGGGAACATGTCCATCACATAACATGGTTTTGGCCTAACTCGATGATGTGTTGATGTTTCCGTTTTATGACATTGTTTTGTTATGGTGTGTATTGAGATATGAACATTGATGAATGGTATACTCCTTTGGTAGATAATTAGATAGTTTGGCGTTGAGAAATTCTCCTCTATTATCGGTTTGTAAGATTTTGATTAAAAGTACAAATTATTTTTCCCCCATTGTCTTTAAAATAAAAGGTATGAAAAAAAAATAAATTTTCACTTTAACGGATAAAACATGAAAACCTAGTATTGTCATCAACAAAGGTTAGATAATAGCGAAAACCTTGAGGAGCTAGAACTTTTCAAGAGGTCGACTACAACAACTTTGGAATAAAATACGCAAGAAAAATCCAAAGAAAATACAAGACAAGCCTCGTTCTATCGATTATTGAATAAAAAAGTAAATAGACAATTCTCGATTATAGCATTGAGAAGGAGAAGAAACCCTAAAGTTCTTAGATGAATGAAAAAGACCAAAAACTTTGCAGCATGGGACTTAGGATGTTCGTGAGCCTCACAAACTCTAGCGATGGACCATTTCGATGCTCTAATTAATGAATAAAGAAAAGTTTAGGGACAAACCAAACTTAACACTGAAAACATTTCATCAGTTTGTTTTTCTGTTTTTTTTGGCACATATCCAATGTTACCCATAATAAAGACATTCTCTATCCTCCAAGCTCGTATCTAACCTAGCTACCGACTCTATCATGGCTTTCGGCCGGGCCTCCCTGCTTTTGATGGGAAGCCCTACCATCCACCTGTCAACATCGGACAACACTATACCATCATTAACGACCCAACCCATTCTGATGATCAAATCCCTCCCTTGCAAATCTTTCAATAGATTGACCTCTTTCGACTTTGTTTGCAGTGGTGACTTCTTTCCCAGGTATATCCAAGGCCCCGATGGCAACGCACCCTCGAGATTTTGTTGACAACCACCAAAGTATCAAGTTCTTTGAAGAGGAATGGGGGCTGTTGCTGCTTACCATCGTCATACCCTCATTGCAAAGTTCAGTGGCTAGCGACCTCCAATAGACATCTTTTAATGATTCATCAACACTACTTGGGGGTTGGCAAAATTAGCAATTGTGGGGTTTATTTCCATTCGGTAGATCATCATTCACTTGCAATTTGACGAAAATTTTGCTCGGCCATGGTCTACTAAGAATCAGGTCTTTGAAAAATCCTTTTTAGTTTTTTTTTTTTTTTGGTTTTTTTGGTGAAACCAGAATTGTATCAAAGATCCAACAATGGTAGTCTTATGATTCAACTAACCAAATCACCTCTACTCAGCCATAGCCCAGATGCACTAGAAAAAATTGGAATTCAATCGGGAAACCTTTTGTACTCAAATCTTCGAACAAAGAAATTCAAGCATCCGGCTCGGGTTTGCATTGAAATGGATTTATCGAGAACTCTTCTGATTGCTAAATCCAACTTTGACTTATTAATAAAAGTTGTTAGGACTAAGTCCCTGTGTTCTTTTTTTATTATTATTATTTAAAAAAAGAAAAGAAAAACAACAACAACTTTGGGACAAACAAAATGGAAGCCGATGGCTCTTACAAGCTAGATAGCTAATACAACCAAAAGAAGCACTGTCATTCAATGAAAGGAGTTTTTGCTGAAGATAACTTTTCAAAATTCCTAGGTCAGCATGCCCAAGTCTGCAATCCCACATGCTTCCGCTTAGATAAAAGAAAGCCGTAGTTTGGTTTCAAGAAGCATGTACAGATATGTGCATTGGTTGTGGTATGAATGTAGGGGTTGAGAATGTTGTTGTTTTAAGACATATAACTTGAAAGAGTTGATTGATAACTCCATTTATGCTCTTTGCAACTGAATTTAAGGAAACTAATGTATCCCTTTGGACAGAAACATAGCTTTCAGTATAGGTTTCCTAGGAATGTATGTTTCCTTTCTTTATTAAAACATTATAGATGATCTAAGCACGCTGAAAAGGGAATTTAAAGTGCTAGATTATTCTTAGATGTTAGATGGGCTGGTTAGGGTGTAGATGCTTTTCATAGCCTTAAAATCAGTATAAGGAAAAGGAGAGGATGAATTTCAGCTTTCTTATAGGCAACATGTGCAAAATTTGAGCCAACATTTTTTAGACAAACTAGCTAATATTATGTGTTTTAAAATGTCAAAGATTGAGAATTAAATATGTGATTAAATGGAGTTTCATCTCCTATTACCTATTAGTTCCCAGTTGCATGTTGGTAAACCAAATTTATGACTAATGAATACCCATTTGCTTGCAAAATGTAGTAGAAATTTTAGTGAGCTCAAAATTGTTTTCTTTAGTATTGGTACATTCTATGTCTTATTATTTATATATTATGCCAGTACATAACCTACTTTCATTGAAAACATGGAGAAGAGGGTTTAGATGCTAGCCTATTATTAAATGCGAGCTTGAGACATTGTTTCATAGATGGGCATGAGCACCAGGATGCAAATATGGTTTACAATTGTTTATGTGCTTATGCTACCATTGATAACACTAGAAGTGTAGAAAATCTTTTTTGGACAAATATAGTGGATCCATTGACAAAGAAAATTATTTCACATGAAGTGTTACTAGTGGTAGTGGAGTCATCTAGAAATGAGCTTGAGAATGATTAAAAGCAAATTAAACAATGTGTTAATAAAGACTACAAGTTCTTATTTGAAATTACTTTCACAGGTATAGTCAATTGCCTTTTGTACTATTATATTATTCTCAATAATGTACAAATATTTGTATTTGATAAATGGCTTGCTTTGAGAATTCTTTTATCACCTAATGTTATTGTAGACATCAAGTTATATTAAAGTCCTAATTTCACAACCTCACCCCATGCTCTTGTGTCTTCCTCTCATCTTGTTGGGTCATGGGCCAAAACCTATTATTTGTTGTTGCAATCATTCGTTTTTACAATATAAAAACCATATTTCTTAATTTTATGGCATCTCATTCTAATTGGTGCTATCTTTAACTTGTAGTCTCTTAATGTTCCTTTTTCATGAAGCTTTTAATTGAAGGATAGTTTGCCTTATTAATTATCACTATAGAACCACAATGACATGCATTCATCTTACAAATACTTATTAGCTATAGGAATACTAATGTCTAGACAATAGACCCAACATAAGAAAAATGTTAGATCATAGCATATTATCTAATTGGCTACTTCTTTATTTAGCAATGGATTGAAGTGCTAAGAAGACTTGGGCACTGAACCTTGGAATTCGGGATGCTATGATTGAGAACCTAGTACATAAGGAGGTGAAGTGAATTGTTAAAGTGGAGAATGAATATTCACAACTTATGTGTTGCTTTAAAAAAGTAGTGACTAATGAATATCCACTTGTTTATACAATGTAATAGAAATTTAGTGAGCTCAAAATTATTTTCCTTAGTATTGATATATTTTTTTCTCATGTTGTTTTTATATTATGCTAGTACAAAACTTACCTTTCATTGAGAACATGTAGAACCTACCTTCGTTGAAAACATGTATAAAAGGGTTAAGGGTGCTAGCCAATTATTAGATGTGAGCTTGGGACATTGTTTAACAGATTGGCATGAGCACTTAAGGTGTAAATGTAATTTACAATTGTTTATGTGCTTATGTTGCCATTGATAATACTAGGAGTGCAGAAGAAATTTTTTGGAAAACTATAGTGGCTTTATCGGTAGTGAAAATTATTCCATGTAAAATGTTAGTCATGGTTGTGGATTCATTCAAGGATGAGCTTGATAATGATTATAAACAAATCAAACAATGTGTTGACAAAGACTATAAGTTATTGCTGCCAATTGCTTCCACAAATATAGTCACTTGCCTTTCATGCTATTATCTTATTTCCAATGTAAAAATATTTGCATTTGATAAATGAGTTACTTTGGGAATTCTTTTATGAATAAGTGTTATTGAAGTCATTAAGTTATATTGAAGTCCTAATTTCATAACCTTATCCCATGCTCTAGTGTCTTCCTTTCATCCTATTGGGTCATGGGCCAAAATTCATTATTTGTTGTTGTAGTCATTGGTCTTTACCTTATACAAACCATCTTTCTTAATTTTATGTCATCTTATTTTGATTGATGCTACCTTTAACTTGTAGTCTCTTAATGTTTCCTATTTTATAGAGCTCTTAATTAGATGATAGTTTGCATTATCAATTATCATTATACAACCACTTATGACATGCATTCATCTTATTAATATCTATTAACTATAGGATACTAATGTCTAGATAACAAACTCAACATAAGAAAAATATCTAATTGGTTGTTTCTTTATATAGGAGTCGTTATTATCATTTTCATTACCACTAATTATTTTGATGTTGGTTTTTTTTTTTAACCTTTAGAAAACTCAAGTTTGCATGTGTTTAACTTAGCAAATTCAATCCTTAAAAAAGTTTCCTTTGCAATCCAAAAGGGAAAACCATATGGTTTTTCTCTTGGAAGACCTTTGGAATTCTTGAAAAACTACAAGTCAAGCCTTGATTTCTTGGTTTATCTAGAAGGTAGCGATCAAATCTCTCTTTCTCTCCTTTTCCTCCCGTTCTTTCTTTTACTTGTGTCTTGAATATTGTAAAAAACTTCAAGCACAATCAAAATATCGCTCTATCAATGCATTTTTTGAGCAAATGTTAAGAACCTTTGTATTTTTTTACTAATTGGATGTTGGACTGAGTGAATAGTGCATACATGAGATTGGGTTCTTGCACCTTATCCTTGCCTCGAGTGATCATGGGATGTGTTTGTATTGCTGTTGAAACTAATATTCTAGCATGATAAAAAATTATGAATTACATGTGCTGAGAAGACTTGGGCACTAAATCTTCGAACTCAAGATGTTATAACTAAGAGCTTGGTACACAAAGTGATGAAGTAAGATGTTGGGGTAAAGAACAAAGATTCATAGCTTACATATTGCTTTCAAGGAGTAGTGACTAATGAATATCCACTTATTTATAAAATGTAGTAGAAATTTAGTGAGCTCAAACTTGTTTTCTTTAGTATCAATACATTTTGTACTAATGTTGTTTCTATATTATGCCAGTACAGAACCTACCTTTCATTGAGAACACGTAGAAGAGGGTTTAGAGTGCTAGCCTATTATTAGATGTGAGCTTGGGACATTATTTCACAAATGGGCATGACCACTGGGATGTAAATGTAATTTACAATTGTTTATGCACTTATGCTACCATTACATTAGGAGTGCAAAAGAAATTTTTTGAACAATTATAGTGGCTTCAGTGATGGTGAAAATTATTCCACATGAAGTGTTAGCTATGATTGTGGAGTCATACAAGGATGAGCTTGAGAATGATTATAAGCAAATCAAACAATGTGTTGACAAAGATTACAAGTTCTTACTGGAAATTGCTTCCACAAGTATAGTCACTTGCCTTTTGTGCTATTATCTTATTCCTAACGTAGAAAAATTTATATTTGATAAATGGGTTGCTTTGGGAATTCTTTTATCAACTAGTGTTGTTGTAAACATCAATTTATATTGAAATCCCAATTTCACAACCTCTGTCCTATGCTCTGGTGTCTTCCTCTTATCCTTTTGGGTCATGGACTAAAACATATTATTTGTTATTATAGTTGTCGATCTCTATCATATAAAACAATCTCTCTTAATTTTATGACATCTTATTCTGATTGGTTCTATCTTTAACTTGTAGTCTAATAGTATTTTCTTTTTTATCAAGCTTTTAATTGAGGGATAGTTTTCATTATCAATTATTACTATAGAACCGCTTATGACATGCATTCATCTTATTAATATTTATTAGATATAGGAAGACTAATATCTAGACAATATACCTAATATAAGAAAAATGTTAGATTATAGCATGTTACCTAATTGTTTATTTCTTTATATAAGAGTCATTACTGTCATTTTTCATTGCCACTAATTGTTTTGATGTTGGTCATTTTTTAATACCATTAGAAAATTCAAGTTTGCACGTGTTTGACTTTTTAGCGAATTAGATCTTTAAAGAGGTTCTCTTTGCAATTTGAAAGGGAAAACCATGTGTTTTTTCTCTTGAAAAACCTTTGGAAGTTTTGAAACATTACAAGTCAAGCCTTGATATCTTGGGTTATCTAGAAGGTAGAGATCAAATCTCTCAATCTTTCCTCCTTCTCCTATTCTTTCTTTTTAATTATATCCTAAATATTGTAAAGAACTTCAAGTACAACTAAAATATGGCTCTATCAATGCATTTTTTATGTAAATATTAAGCACTTGTGTATTTGTTACTAATGGGATGTTGGATTGAGTGAATAGTATATACTTAAGATTGGGTCTTTGCATCCTATCCCTACATTAAGTGATCATGAGATGTGTTTGTATTAGTGCTAAAACTAATATTATAGCATGAGAAAAAATTATGAATTACATGTGCTGAGAAGACTTGGGCACCAAACCTTGGAATTTAGGATGTTGTAATTGAGAACTTGGTGCATAAGAAGGTGAAGTGAGCTATTAAGGTGGAGAATGAAGATTCATAACTTATGTGTTACTTTCAAAAAGTAGTGACTAATACATACCCATTTGTCTATAAAACGTAGTTGAAATTTAGTGAGCTTAAAATTGTTTTCTTTAGTATTGATACATTTTGTGCTCATGTTGTTTCCATATTATGCTAATATAGAACCTACCTTTCTTTGAAAACATGGAGAAGAGGGTTTAGAGTGCTAGCCTATTATTAAATGTGAGCTTGGGACATTGTTTCACAAATGAGTATAAGCACTAGGATGTAAATGCAATTTAGATTTGTTTATGTGCTTATGTTGCCATTGATAACACTAGGAGTGCATAAGAAATTTTTTGAACAACTACAATGGCTTCATCGACAGTGAAAATTATTCTACATAAAATGTTAGTTGTGGTTGTGGAATCATTTAAGGATGAGCTTGAGAATGACTATAAGCAAATCAAACAATATCTTAACAAAGACTACAAGTTTTTGTTGGAAATTGCTTCCACAAATAGTCACTTGTCTTTTGTACTATTATCTTATTTCCAATGTCAAAATATTTGTATTTGATACATGGGTTGCTTTGGAAATTCTTTTATCAATCAATATTATTATAGATGTCAAGTTATATTGAAGTCCTAATTTCACAACCTCATCCCATGCTCTAGTGTCTTCCTTTCATCTTGTTAGGTCATGAGCCAAAATTCATTATTTGTTGTTGCAATTATTGGTCTTTACCATATAAAAATCATATTTTTTAGTTTTATGGCATCTCATTTTGATTGATGCTATCTTTAACTTGTAGTTTTTTAATATTTCTTATTTTATGGAGCTCTTAATTGAGGGATAGTTTGCATTATCAATTATCAATATAGAACCATTTATGACGTGGGTTCATCTTACTACTATCTGTTAACTATAAGATACTGATGTTTGAATAACAAACCCAACATAAGAAAAATATCTAATTGGTTGTTTCTTTATATAGGAGGTGTTACTATCATTTTTCATTACCATTTATTATTTTGACGATGGTTTTTTTCTTTTAACCTTTAGAAAAGTCAAGTTTGCATATGTTTAACTTCTTAGCAAATTCAATCCTTAAAAAAGTTCTCTTTACAATCCAAAAAAGGAAATCATGTAGTTTTCTCTTGGAACACCTATAGAATTCTCGAAAAATTACAAGTCAAGCCTTGATTTCTTGGCTTATCTAAAAGGTACTGATCAAATCTTTCACTCTCTCCTCTTTCTCTTATTATTTCCTTTACTTATGTCCTGAATATTGTAAGAAACTTCAAGCACAACTAAAATATCACTTTTTCAATGCATTTTTTAAGTAAATGTTAAGCACATTTGTATTTTTTGACTAATGGAATGTTGGACTGAGTGAATAGTGCATACTTGAGATTAGGTTTTTACACCATATCCCTGCCTATAGTGATTATGGAATGTGTTTGTATTAGCATTGAAACTAATATTCTAGCATGAGAAGAAATTGTGAATTATAAGTGTTGAGAAGACTTAGGCACTAAAATTTGGAATTCAAGATGTTGTAACTAAGAGCTTTGTATACAAAGAGGTGAATAGGTGTTGAGGTAAAGAATGAAGATTCATAACTTATGTGTCACTTTCAAAGAGTAGTGACTAATGAATTTCCATTTATCTATAAAATGTAGTAGAAATTTAGTGAGCTCAAAATTGTTTTCTTTAGCACTAATACATTTTATGCTCATGTTGTTTCTATATTATGCTAGTACAAAACTTACCTTTCATTGAGAACATGTAGAAGAGGGTTCAAAGTGCTAGTTTATTGTTAGATGTGAGTTTGGGACATTATTTCACAAATGGGCATGAGCACTAGGATGTAAATACAATTTACAATTGTTTATGTACTTATGTTGCCATTACACTAGGAGTGCATAAGAAATTGTTTAAACAACTATAATGGCTTCTTTGATGGTGAAAATTATTTCACATGAAGTGTTAGCTATGGTTGTGGAGTCATCCAAGGATGAGCTTGAGAATGATTATAAGCAAATCAAACAATTTGTTGAGAAAGACTACAAGTTCTTGTTAGAAATTGCTTCCACAAGTATAGTCACTTGCCTTTTGTGCTATTATCTTATCTCAACATAAAAATATTTGTATTTGATAAATGGGTTATTTTGGGAATTCTTTTATCATTAAGTGTTGTTGTAGATGTCAAGTTATATTGAAGTCCCAATTTCACAACCTCACCCTATGCTCTGGTGTCTTCCTTTCATCTTGTTGGGTCATAGGCCAAAATCCATTATTTGTTGTTCTTTTCATTAGTCTTTACCATATAAAAACCATCTTTCTTAATTTTATAGCATCTCATTTTGATTGATGTTATCTTTAACTTGTAGTCTCTTAATGTTTCCTTTTTTTTATAAAGCTTTTAATTAAAGGATAGTTTGCATTATCAATTACCACTATAGAACCACTTATGACATGCATTCATCTTACTAATATATGTTGACTATAGGATATTAATGTCTAGATAACAAACCCAACATAAGAAAAATATTTAATTGGTTGTTTCTTTATATAGGAGTCATTATTATCATTTTTCATTATCACTAACTATTTTGATATTAGTTTTTTCTTTAACCTTTAGAAAAGTCAAGTTTGCATGTGTTTGACTTCTTAGCAAATTCAATTCTTAAAGAGGTTTTCTCCACAATCCAAAAGGGAAAATCATGTGGTTTTTTCTTGGAAGATTTCTAGAAGTCTTGAAAAATTACAAGTCAAGCCTTGATTTCTTAGCTTATTTAGAAGGTAGCGATTAAATCTCTTACTTTCTCCTCATCCTCCTATTCTTTCTTTTACTTATGTCCCGAATATTGTAAAAAACTTCTAGCACAACCAAAATATCGCTCTATCAATGCATTTTTTGAGTACATGTTTAGCACTTTTAAATCTTTTGACTAGGAGGATGTTGGACTAAGTGAATAATACATACTTGAGATTGAGTTTTTGCACCCTTATCCTTGCCTTAGGCAATCATGGAATGTGTTTGTATTAGTATTGAAACTATTATTCTAGCATGAGAAAAGCTATGGATTACACATGGCCAAAAGACTTGGGCATAAAACCTTGGAATTTGGGATGCTATAACTGAAAGCTTGGTACATAAAGAGGTGAAGGAAGGTGTTGAGGTAAAGAATGAAGATTCATAGCTTATGTGTTACTTTCAAAGAGTAGTGAATAATGAATATCCATTTGTCTATAAAATGTAGTAGAAATTTAGTGAGCTCAAAATTGTTTTCTTTGTACTAATACATTTTGTGCTCATGTTGTTTCTATATTATGCTAGTACAAAGCTTACCTTTCATTGAGAACATGTAGAAGAGCGTTCAAAGTGCTAGTCTATTGTTAAATGCAAGCTTGGGACATTATTTCACAAATGGGCATGAGCACTAGGATGTAAATACAATTTACAATTTTTTATGTACTTATGTTGCCATTACAATAGGAGTACAGAAGAAATTTTTTGCAAAACTATAATGACTTCATTAAAGGTGAAAATTATTCCACATGAAGTGTTAGCCATGGTTGTGGAGTCATCCAATGATGAGCTTGAGAATGATTATAAGCAAATCAAACAATGTGTTGACAAAGATTACAAGTTCTTGCTGGAAATGCTTCCACAAGTATAGTCATTTTCCTTTTGTGCTATTATCTTAACCTTAATGTAGAAATATTTGTATTTGATAAATGGGTTATTTTGGGAATTCTTTTATCACCAAGTGTTGTTGTAGATCTTAAGTTATATTGAAGTCCCAATTTCACAACCTTAACCCATCCTTTAGTGTCTTCCTTTCATTCTTTTGGGTTATGGGCCAAAAGCCTATAATTTAGTGTTGTAGTCATTGGTCTTTATCATATAAAAATCATATTTCTTAATTTTTTATGACATCTTATTTTGATTGATTCTATCTTTAACTTGTAGTCTAATAACATTTTCTTTTGTATCAAGCTCTTAATTAAGAGATTGTTTACATTATCAATTATCACTATAGAACCACTTATGACATGCATTCATCTTACTAATATTTATTAGCTATAGGAATACTAATGTCTAAACAATAGACCCTGCATAAGAAAAATGTTAGATAATAGCATGTTGTCTAATTGATTATTTCTTTATATAGTAGTCATTATTGTCATTTTTCACTGCCACCAACTATTTTAATGTTGGTTTTATATTTTTTACTACCTTTAGAAAAGTCAAGTTTGCATGTGTTTGACTTCTTAGCAAATTTAATCCTTAAAGAGGTTCTCTCTATGATCCAAAAGGGAAAACCATGTGGTTTTTCTCTTGGAAGACCTTTGGAAGTCTAGAAACATTACAAGTCAAGCCTTGGTTTCTTGGCTTATCTAGAAGGTAGTGATAAAATCTTGTACCCTTTCCTCCTCCTTTTGTTCTTTCTTTGACTTATGTCCTGAATATTGTAAAAAAATTCTAGCACAACTATAATATCGCTTTATCAATGCATTTTTTAAGTAAATGGTAAGCACCTTTTTATTTTTTACTAATGGGATATTGGACTTAGTGAATAGTGCATACTCGAGATTGGGTTTTTACACCTTATCCCTACCTTGGGTGATCATGGGATATGTTTGTATTGGCACTAAAACTAATATTCTAGCATGAGAAAAAATTGTGGATTACATGTGCTAAGAAGACTTGAGCACTAAACCTTGGAATTTGGGATGCTATGATTGAGAGCCTAGTACATAAAGAGGTGAAGTGAATTGTTAAAATGGAGAATGAAGATTCACAACTTATGTGTTGCTTTCAAAGAGTAGTGACTAATGAATATCCATTTGTTTATAAAATGTAATAGAAATTTAGTGAGCTTAAAATTATCTTCTTTAGTACTCATACATATTTTGCTCATGTTGTTTCCATATTATGCCAATATAGAACCTACCTTTCATTGAAAACATGGAGAAAAGGGTTCAAAGTGCTAGCCTATTATTAAATGCAAGCTTGGGACATTGTTTCACAGATGGGCATGAGCACTAGCATGTAAATGCAATTAGAATTGTTTATATGCTTATGTTGCCATTAATAACATTAGGAGTGCAGAAGAAATTTTTTGATAAACTATAGTGGCTTCATCGATAGTGAAAATTATTCCATATGAAGTGTTAGTTGTGGTTATGGAGTCATTTGAGGATGAGCTTGAGAATGATTATAATCAAGTCAAACAATGTGTTGACAAAGACTACAAGTTATTGCTGCCAATTGCTTCCACAAGTATAATCACTTGCCTTTTGTGCTATTATCTTATTTCCAATGTAGAAATATTTGTATTTAATAAATGAATGGCTTTGGGAATTCTTTTATCAATCAATGTTCTTGTAGAAATCATGTTATATTGAAATCCTAATTTCACAACCTTACCCTTGCTCTGGTGTCTTTCTCTTATCTTGTTGGGTCATGGGCCAAAATCCATTATTTGTTGTTGCAGTCACTGGTCTTTACCATATAAAAACTATCTTTCTTAATTTTATGGCATCTCATTTTGATCAGTGCTATCTTTAACTTGTAGTTTATAAATGTTTCTTTTTTCATGGAGCTTTTTATTAAAGGATAATTTACATTATCAATTATCATTATAGAACCATTTATAACGTGCATTCATCTTACTAATATTTATTAGCTACAGGAATAAAGTCTAAACAACAAACCCAAAATAAGAAAAACGTTGGTTTTTTTGTTTTTTTAATATCTTTAGAAAAGTCAAGTTTGCATGTATTTGACTTATTAGTAAATTTGATTCTTAAAGAGGTTCTTTTTACAATCCAAAAAGGGAAACCATGTGCTTTTTCTCTTGGAAAATGTTTGGAATTCTTGAAAAATTACAAGTCAATCCTTGATTTCTTGGCTTATCTAGAAGGTAGTGATCAAATCTCTCACTTTCTCCTCCTCTCCCTATTCTTTCTTTTTGTTATGTCTTGAATACTGTAAAAAACTTTAGGCACAATGAAAATATTACTCTATCAATGTATGTTTTGAGTGATTGTTTAGCACCTTTATATATTTTGACTAATGGGAAGTTGGACTAAGTGAATAGTGCATACTTGGGATTGGGTTTCTCACCCTATCCATGTCTTGAGTGATCACGAGATGTGTTTGTATTGGTGTTAGAACTAATACTCTAGCATGAGAAGAAGCTATGCATTGCACGTGCTAAGAAGACTTGGATTATTAAACTCAATCATGATAGAATGGTCAACAATGAGCTATGACATAGATAAAATACACTTTGTGATGTCTAGGGCAACTAAAACTTCGTACAAAGGAATTCCCCTGTGATTGATAGAACTTGTATAGTAATGGTGAGAATTCACTTGATACAATTATTTAAGATTATATGTTATTATCCATTTTGCCTTCAACCTCAATGGCTTTCTTAAAATACCATGCATAGATGTCCAAGGTAAATTTTAGATGAGGAAGAGATTCATGTATATGAACTACTATTTTTAAATTGAAAATTCAAATGCCTTACTGAAGTCTATCGACTTTATTCTCACCCCTTAATAATATGCATTTATTATCTAATAGCATGTATGTTGGCGACAATTGTAAGGAATAAAAGAGAAGAATAGGCGACTACCTAGATTGATCAATTGCTATAGCATTACAAAAAGCAAAAAATCACTATGCTTTCCCAACTACCATGGTCTGCCTAAAGGAAAATATCTTTGATAGAATATGAGTTATGAGAATTTATCATCATTGCCTACAATAATTCTAGTAGAACTAGTAAAAGGAGTAGGATTAGAGATCTTACTTTTGGAGTTCACAATATGGGTGCTAACTCCCATGTTGGCAATCTAGTCAACCCTATGATTGTAAAAAATTCAAAAGGAGTCTGTGATCAAATTATTATGACATTAAAGTGTGAGATGCCTAAGTTTCTCATGAATTTGGCATATGGATGAAGAACGATAGCCAAAAGCCAGGTTGCTTCCTAAAAAAAGTCCATTCGGAGAAGATGAGTTGGGACAACTCTATTAATTAGTTCAATTGTTGTGAGTGGAAGGGTGAAATCCATGTCCTTGGGAATTGAAACTAGGCCTAGAACCTTGGTTTCTACCACCACTTTGGCCACCTCCACATCCTCCATTTTGAGCAACAAACATCGTATTGTTGCTAGGTTGTAGATTGTATTGAACAACTTGAGCCTCGAAAGCTTGCAGTTGAAAGACTACATCTACAAACGATGGTGTGGGTGGTCAGAATATGGTGGCACAAAATGAATCAGACTACTATTCAAGACATTTATGTAAATGGAAAGTTTTTGCAAGTTTGGTTAACAAGCTCCCAATTGAACTCAACTAATTTAGAATATTGTGAAACTTAGCAAAAAAGTCAATAGTCTTTCTGTCCTTTGTTAGGTAACCTAGTTTGAATAAGAGATGAAACTTCCATGCATTAGTCTTTTAAGTAAATATATCTACAAGATTCTCCAAATTTGAACTAAGATTTCAAACTAAAAAATACATCCAAGACTTCCTTAGAAAAGGTACATATTACAAATGATTGAAAAAATTGTTAATCCAAACCCATGTTTCATAATTTGGGTTTGGCACATCAACCCCATCATCATTCTACATGGTTGAAGGAAAGCAATTGTTTCATTGATGAGGAAGCCACACACTTTTAGTGTGAGAGCCAAAGCCTTGACTTAGGTTACCTAAGGTAGATAGTTGCTTTCAATCAATCACTATCATGAAATTCACCATGTTGACAATGAAAGGAAATAACTAGTGGTTGGTTTTGACCATGATTAAGGCAAAGTTAGCCATGGTCGAAGTTAAGCTAGAAATGGTAGCAATTGAGTTGATTGAGCATGGCATTTTCAGCTCTGGTACTAAAAAAAGAAATAAGAATTGGTTAAGAAATCGGAAGGTTGCAACTCAACTATATGTACTACCATTATTAGAAGTTGTGATAAAATAAAAAATTTAAAGCTATTAATTCAAAAGTATACAAAAGAGCTTTAATGGACATTAAAAGAACATTCTCCCAATTGTGCAAAGTGAGCAGGAGAAGTAAAGTTAATTCTTCCTCCCAACTAATTAGAGCAATGCTCAGGTTAATTCTTATTCTTAACCTTACAGAGCATGAGCAGGGAAGTGATTCAAATTTGTCAGTGCCATTAAGAGTTGTGCTTGCCTTGGCATCCAATCATTTAATTCAATTTGTAGTCTTCAATAATATTATTGTTTCATAATCAATCAAATCTAAGGGATGAAAGATGACAAGATCTTAGTGAGGGCCAAAGAGGGAGTGAAAGAGTTAAAAGCACTTGGTATAGATTGGAGGTTTTATGACCATAATGACTACCAAGTCTAAGTGGATTAGAGTTCATAGACACAAAAGCAAATGTTGATAAAATGCAAAGGTCTCTTTTTCAACATTTTAATTTATTTTTTGAGAAATGGCTACAAGAACATGAGTTAATGAGAATTTGATGAATATTCAGATTCTTTAATTATTATTTATTTTTGATAGAAATGCAACCTTGTATTAATAAAAGTAGTGTCTAAAAATATAAGGGTATATCCTAGCATTAATTTTTGTATACATAACTTCTCACATATTCGATTACCATTTTTTTTATAGGTAAAGAGATTTGAAAATATAAGGTGTCGAATTTAGAACCAAAATCTTGTGCAACGAGTAGGCTATTGACTTATTGACCATTTTCTTTACATCAAATACTATTGGCCCAAAGTCTTTTTACTAATAAAATTATCAACCTTAGGGTGCCATTTCCAATCACTCCAAACTCTAACATAAGCCAATCTGAAATTTTCCGAACTTTTGGAAGGGCCCTTGCTCTTTTGGTGACTCTTAACGCTGGGTGGTGGTGTTGAACCTGCAAGCCAATAAAAGATCTTGCCGAGTTTCTAACAATGCAATCGGATATTCTCAAATGTCTTCAAGCAATGAACCAGTGAGATTGAGCTTGTAATCTTTATTCTTCGAGATATAACCTTTAGAAAAATATGCAAAAGGTAGAGATCAAATACAAAAACTACATATGAATAGCTGATGCTCCAATTAGCTATAAATTTCGACTAAAACAAATGGAATAGGCGATACTTCAAAATTTACCTCTTTTAAATTTTGTGTTTACGTCCTCAATGATTACATCAAAAACACCTTGAATTACTGTATGATCTTCCTTTGGTGGTTGATAAAGTTTAGTATCAAGACCTTGAAATTGTTCTACCAAACAATCCCACTATATAGACTAAGCAACCTACAAACAAATTTGACAGATTATTCCTACCACAACTATCTCAGGCTTGGGTTCCAAGTCAAAAAGATTAACTTTGTTGGATAGAACAACTAACTTTCAGGTACCAAGGTCTTCTTACTCTTATATAATGTGAGAGAATTGTCACCATTATTTTTATTGGACTGGGTCTCCCATTAGGCCCATGACACTTTAGTGTCATTTGCCACCAGGATTGAAAATATGGGATTCAAAATGCCAATCAAGTAATATTCACGTCGAATCAACCTTTTGGATCACACTTGTTACAATCATGGGCTTGTGACACTGGAACATCAGCACCTCAAAGAAATTCGTTGAACTTCAAACAAGATATTCAAATGCCACTTAAATCAAAAGCAGAAACTATTGAGTATCTTACTGACGTGTAGATGTCTTACTAACACATATTTTATATCAAAATAGTCACCGATCTTGGAGAAATAAAACAATAGATGCACTCGTTTATAAGTATCTTACTAACATATATAGTTAGATATATAGCTTGGCTCCATAATTATATAGCCCAAGACTCAAAACCATATCTTCAAGGGTCGGGTTCCGATGGCCCAGAACTGTTCTTGTTTTTAGAATTCAAACGAATGATGAATTTTCCAATAGAATTTGGTGTATAGGGTCTAGGCACGCCAACCGGCAGTTGCTCTCCACCTCCAAGCAATAAAAGTGTACCAATTTTCGGGCTAACTACCCAGCCTGAAATCCAGTCTTAATCTCTTTTTCTAGGGGGAATGATTTCTTTTCGTCTAATGTGTTTCTTCTTTAATGTGAAGTTATCTAAATATCGAGTAAAATTAAGTTTTATACGCTTAATTAATTTTTGCACACATTGCTGATAACCATGATTTATAACAACTCTAAAGACTAAATTGTCCACGTATATACTAGTGGTAAAAGTACTCCAATCTTGTAAGTCATCATGGCATAACTTCTGAACACAAATGATGATGACTATTTTCAATATTTAATTAATGGGAATCTTATCAAGAAGACAAATGGAGATGCACGCAACTGAGCAACTCTTTCGACCAGAATCCTATTTAATGTGTACGTTTCCTGATTGGCAAGTCATATTTCGTATACTAGATTCAAGTCAATTGTTGCAACAATTAATTTTTCTTGCCAATACAGTGTACTTTTCAGCATCATTTTTTGATCTTCGTGCTCAATTATTTGGCACCAAAAGGTTTTGGGGCCCTCTGCATTATGGCCGTGCGTTCTGTCCAGGAGCTTTAATGAGTTTCTTATAGGCCAAGGAAGAAGGAAGCACATGGATGCTCTTAATAAAGACATCTTTTGTACTACCAAACCGTGCATTTCAAAAGCACCAGATCATGCCCAAACAAAATAAATCTTGATTCCTCTTCATCTTGCGATTGAATGATGCAAACATCAAAGTCCTTTTATGGTCCAAATATCATCTTATACGATCTGCTGTGTTACATTAAAAGAACTGATCGGTAGTTGTCCTGCTTTGGTCTAGATTTACTTGATACAACCCTCCAGCGGAAATTCAATGCATTAAGAAATAGGGTAGTTATATTGCATGCATAGCTTCTAGGCAATAATGTCTGCATATGTCGCGTTCTCCTTGATGTTATTTAAACCACCAAGCAATAAGTAAGTATTTGAATCCTGAATATCTCACCACATCAATCTTTAGTTCGCCTGACAATATCTCACCACATCAAGGATTTTCTTTTTTCCAAGGAGGAAGATAACTAAGTCAAGGTAAACCTTATGTTGAGACAACTTCATTGAAAAAATAATTGGTAGCGACTAATTTGGATATCGTTGGAGATGTAGCTGGGAGAAAATTTCTCGCTTTCGTTCGGCTGATTGACTTTCTTAATTTCGGCTGCTTTAATCCAATGTTGCCTGAATTGATTGGTTAAGATATTAATCAGGAGAAGAATCCCTTGATTCTTGTGGCGTGCCAAGGCAATAAGCAAGATCATTTGGTGGGGATCCTAAGAGGTTTTTCGACATTTTTCTTGTATGTTTTAATTTGAAGAAGCGTAGGTAGTTTGGTAATGGTTTACTTTTGACATCTTTAGTTGGATTGACATTGGAATAATCAAACATTCCTCCATTCAAGCATCAAACATTGTTCAAAGGCTATTTATGATGGTTAAATGGAGGAATGTTGATTATTGCAATGTCAATCCAACTAAAGATGACAAAAGTAAACCATCACGAAGAGAAATTGTTGGCTATCTAGTGGAGGGTCAAACCAACGTAGGTTAGGGAAATTTGGACGAGAATAGCTTTACAATGTCAAACTAAGTCATATCGGTATTCTATAGGAGCATGAGAGAGAAAGCAATTGGAGACTAACTTGATAGAGAAATTGGCATCAGAAGTCATCGTTCAAGCAATTCTATCAGGAATCTAGACATTAGGCTACAGGTTTGAAGAAGTGACATTTATTGAGCATCGTTTACCAAAGCCCTAGAAAGTCAATTGTCTCATTCAACCATACATTTGAACATTTTCTACGCGCTGTCAATTTATGGAAAAGGATTTCCTTGCAATTGGAAACGTAAAATTTTCAAACATTGCTCAAAGGCTATTTATGATGGTTAAATGGAGGAATGTTGATTATTGCAATGTCAATCCAACTAAAGATGACAAAAGTAAACCATCACGAAGAGAAATTGTTGGTTATCTAGTGGAGGGTCAAACCAACGTAGGTTAGGGAAATTTTGACGAGAATAGCTTTACAATGTCAAACTAAGTCATCTCGGTAGACTATAGGAGCATGAGAGAAAAAGCAATTGGAAACTAATTTGATAGAGAAATTGGCATCAGAAGTCATCGTTCAAACAATTCTATCAGGAATCTAGACATTAGGCTTCAGGTTTGAAGAAGTAACATTTATTGAGCATCGTTTACCAAAGCCCTAGAAAGTCAATTGTCTCATTCAACCATACATTTGAACATTTTCTACGCGTTGTCAATTCATGGAAAAGGATTTACTTGAAATTGGAAACGTAAGATTTTCAACTACCATATGAAAGGGATGCAATAAAGACTAATAAAAAACTGATATTGATTGATGCTAATAAGAAATGTTTGCAACATGATTACGAAAGTTGTTCATCACAATTTAGCAAGGGACAACAAAATGATATGTACAATAGTACTAGACAAGCAAACTGCAAAAACAAGGACAGATGACAATAGAAGCAATATCCATTTCAAAAGCTCTTAGAATGAGGGAACAGAATCATTGTCTGCTAGTGGGTTTGAGGTTTCCCTCCCACACTAGTGTCTCAAAAAACACACAAACAGGAAACTAAGAAGGAAGATGACGACACAAATGAAGCACTAAGCCTCACTCTTGCAAAGCCCTAGCCTAACTACTAAGTTAAGAAAAGTGAAAGGTAGTTCGATGCTCTTTGTAACAAGGTCTTAAGCTTTTTGCTTTTTGAATTGTTTGAGGAAGTCAATTCCCGAACCCCTAATCCTTTGCACACTTTAGAAAGGATCATGGAAGGTGCGCTCTTGACTTCTTCCCATCTTGTTTAAGCAGGCATTCCTCATCACGTTTGTTTCTCTTAATTGCCTTTCATTTCCTTCTTCTGTTAATTACTGCAAGATAGACAATCAATATCATGAGAACAATGCAAAACATAATCGAAACAAAAAAAAGCAGTATACAAATGTAGTTGAGCATCAAGGAGATGCAAAAACGAGTCTAATCGCAGGAATTTTGTTTAGTACCTAATTTTCGAAAACAAGCGCCATAAATCCTTGAGGATTACGAGATTGATGGTGCATATTAACCACGTAAAAAGAGAAGTCTTTTACGACAATCAATAGTCTTTTCTTTTCTAAAACAAGTTCTAAGTTGCCCAAATCATTTCAAACTTACCTATGAAGTTTGAAGATCATGCGTTCTCGCATGACAAAGAAGCCTTAATCCTCTCGACGGTGCAAGCGATGAGATTGTTCACGGTTGCAACTGACCCGAGAGAAAGTTTTGCAGTGGGAATTGAGTCAACCAAAATCTGAAAAGCAACAGTAAGGAGTGATCCGCCAGATCCAGCTTCACCAATACCCCCTCCATGCGTTGTGGTTCCATCAGGGAGAATAGCAAATCCAGAGGGAAGAAGGGCGACATAGTCTGGGTCCCCACCATTAAGTACTAGATTCATGGCAACAATATCGACAGGTGCATAAATCACGAATGAGGCTGTTGGGTCAGTGCAACTCTCTTGTAAGATCAACATGTTGCTCTGGCTTGAATTGGCACTCTTCAATATATAAATTTGGTCAGTGCTACATTTGAAGCACAATATGCATAACAAAGGAACATGAAATGGGTAAAATAACAAGGGTCTTAACAGAAGCTTACATTTACTCGAAGTAGAGACACACAGTTTCCTGTATCGCGCCCATTAGCAATATGTGCCATTTCTTGAACAACTCCGCCATTTGAGAGAATGTCCCACTGTCATATACATGATAAACTCATTTTCTTAAAAGGCTTTACGTTTCTTTATAATTTGTTGAATAGCTAAGCTTCATTCATCATCATCTTGTATTTTCATCTGTTCTTCTATCAATATTCTCAAATGCAAGTGTCTCACATAGATACAAGATAAGATTCAACGAAAAATCACTGTACGAAGTAGAACTTCTTTTAGAAGAATTAAATACAAGTGGAAGTTGACTGCAGTGTTTGCGGAACAACCAGTTCAAAAGCTTTATAATTGCATAGTCTGGCGAATGTTCATGAATGGTATTGCATGGTTTACAGTTATCCTGAAAGTGGGGAAGACAACTGTTGACAGCTTAAAGATAATTAAGAATACGCATATTGACCAACATGATATGTGAGATGCCTAAGCTAAACATGAACACTAAGATAAATGTCCTCCCTTGACATTGAAAAAGAGAGCATCGACTATTGAGTGATATACTAACTAGATCTATTGTGAAATCTAGATTTTTTGCTTCAAAACAAAGACTTAAAACTCTCTTCCAACCTTTAAGATTTATGTCAAAGATTTTCCTTTTTCTTGACAAGCATAAACCAGAAGAACTGCTGATATGAGTGATGTAAAGATAAGAAGGAAGATGTTTAGATGTGGATCATTGTCTCATTTTCAAAGAGAGCTTTATTAGGATTATGACAGGGTAATTTATTACCAAAATTATTAGTCTTATATTTAAGTTTATATATTGTCAAGCATATTACCCATAAAAACCGTATTTCCATTCAGCTTTTTCTTATAAGCCCGTTTAAGGTACCAAGTTCATAGGAATTATTAAAACAATTGTCGTTTCAATGGAGCTTTAGGGCTTCCTTGATCATCCTACAATCAGAAAAGCAATTACTTTCGTTTTTCTAACTAAATTAACAATTGCATGAATATGTAACAAGCAAATAAAAGCTACCCTTTTCTGACTTCAACTCGAGGACAGGAGTCTTTCAGAGGGAAAAGATTGCTATGGATCCATTTGGATTTTGGGGAGCACGAATTGTGCAAATGATGCCAGTACAATGGGCGCAAAAATAAGAATGAGGTTGCATGGACACAAATGATTATCTCATTATATGAGGTACCATTTGATTAGGATTAGTTATTAACATTTCCTAATGATATTAATAGACATAGAAGTTTGTGAATCTTTATATACCTCGTTTCGGGAGTTCTCATCACGCAGAAAATCAAACACTCTCTTTGGTGGAACTGGAAGCCAGAAGGAAGTAGCGGCGCTAAGCACGATACCGGGTGGCCTGCCGGGATCATCTATGCTCTTGCGGGTCATGACCCTCACATCATCTGCTCCAGTTCCAGACAGTGTCGTCCATGTGTGTGTAGTGGAAGCGCTCACTCCGGCACAAAAGCTTATCACCATTCTCTCAGCCAGTTTCAACATACTCTTTCTTCCTTCTTGATTCGTTATGACTATATTTGTAACAAATAACACAAATGAGAAGACAATTCTATCAGTGCAAAGTTTCTTATGTGAGAAGTGTTGACAGAATTGTTTTCATTACCGCCGACATCTCCGGTTGGAATGTTCGTGGCCATGGCACTTGCAAGCCGTTCACATTGTCGATCAAGGGTAGCCACCCAACGTTTTGCCCCAAATGCATGCCCCGAGGTAACAAGTTGCTTGTAGAGATTGTGAACACCTCTGTCATCGACTTCTACATGCTCAACCCAAGTCACCTGTAATCGGTGTATTAGATCATGCGTAGAGATAATAGAACTGAAAGCAAGTCATCTGGCCATAATTAGTTATCACCTTTGAGTATCCATTGGGCATTTCTTGAATTAAACAACCAGAAGGCCTCCTTGGGCACCTCACTGCGGGACTAGGACGCAAGTTGTCTAGAGAAACATCAACCACTGCCCATGTCCCATCGGTGTGCTGTTTACAGTATCTTACGAAATAACTCTCACGAGTTGGAACCAGTGGTGAAGGAACTTGGAATTCTGCCGTCATCTGAAGAAACAAAGTTGAGATTACATTAGAATTAGCTTGATTCTGTTATCAGACCAACTATTTGGCACTGCATATTTACCACTTGCAGTGCTCCGTTATAGTTTCCTGCTACTCCTGTTGACAGTACTTCCAATGTCATTGCTCTTGAGACAATCCCAGAAAACACCGTAGACCACTGATTCTGAGTATCATAGAACAATGAAAGATATTAGAGCTCAATATTGGTAACCATTTGGACGAGAGGAGCCCAAAGTGTTGATAAAATAGTGAAAAGCCTACCACATCCATTAGAATCTCCACAAGGTTGATGTGGTTCATGATAACAACAGCGGTTTCCCGAGAAGCTTCGCATCTGAAACCAGTTGGTCTAGGTCCGATCCCACGAGGAAAAGTTCTGATGTATTCTTCTTCGTTTAGTATAGAGGTCCCATCATGGTTTGTCATCCATAAGGGTTCACCCATTTGTGCCATTCTGATTAGTTCCTCCATAGCTGCAACTGCAAGCTCAATTATCATCGGTTTATCGACATCAGTTGGTGCACTTATTGTCCTAAGAAGGTCTCCAGCACCATACAAATCTCCTCCCATGCCAGGTTGCCCACTGAAACTCCCAACTCCAAGCTCTAGTGGCCGGGGAGGAACCGGTGGAGAAAGAAGAGGGTAGTTCACAACTGGTTTGCCAACATACTTGGCAGCAATCGCTGAAATCCTATCAATCTGGTTTTTGCAAAGCAATGGAAGATTGATTAAAAAGAATTAAAAAGATATCTTCGCACAACGTTAGAAAAATAACTAGGTCAGGAAACTAAAACCTTCAAATTCTCCTACCTCTTCTCTTAATCGTGCATTTTCGAGTCTCAAATGATGCTCATCAAAGGACATCTCTCCTATCGCAGTCGGACCTCCACAATTGGGGCATGAAGCATTGCTAAGAGCGTCTCTGTACCTCATGTTATCAGCCCGAAGCTTTTCATTCTCTGCCCTAAGCTGTGTGTTTTCATGGCGCTCGTGCTGGGTCTGGGGGAGAACAAATTTTGGTAAAACCAGAAGAGGAAAACAAAAACAAACAAGCCAAAAAAAAGTTAGAGTTGACTCACAAATGAAACTTTCCATTAAAGAGAGACTATGATAGGTAACGACTTCTCTTTAGGCATTTTCTGGGAGTTTACATTTGTAAAGCTGTAAATATTCCCCAAAACAAGTTCTTTTACCTTCATTTGGGTGCGTTTGTTCTGGAACCAAAATTTGACTTGCAATGGCTCCAACCCTAATTCACGGCTGAGTTCCTTCCTTTGCTTGTCGTCTGGGTGTGGACACTCCTTGAAGAAACTAAAAGCGTTCCAATAAAACCCAAAAGAGAATTCAGAAAAGAAAAGGGAAAAGAGATGAGGGAATCAGACTTGAGAATCAAGATATAAAAAATAAAAATAAAATAAAACAGAAGCTCGAACAGTTGGTGGAGGTGGAGGTGGAGCTTACGCTTCCATTTCCTGGATCTGGTGTTGAGTGTGGCGATGGTAGCGCTTCTTTTTCGGACGTGGATCTTGGTCGTCGCCGGAGGCACCTTCCTGGTTTTCACTGCCGGATTTGGTCGCACTGTCGAAGTCATCATCACGGATTCGGGGAATATCACTCTCGGAAGTGTTCTGAGTCATGTCTAGTTGGTGGAGCTGACCTTCCATCATGTTAGGCTGGAACATTTCTACAGATCTTTTAAGATTCCGAAGTCTTATGGGTTTTCAATCTAACAAGAGAATGGAAAATTTCCACTCAAAAGAAAGGATAGACAGATTTCCAAACACATGTACATAATAAGAAGCTGTTTGGCTCTCCAAGGCGAAACTCATGTTTAGAAGCTTTGAAAATATTATAAAAGTCTGTCCCCCTCTCTCAAGAGAAAGGCTTTGGGCATATTTTTGAATAATAAAAGGGGTTTTTCTTGAAATAGCAAATTACCCTCACTGAGAGCAAATCACTTAACTTTTATGAAGTTTGGAGTTTTTAACGTGGGTGGAGGAAGTGCAGAGGGAATGAAGATTAGAAGAAACTTGAGAAATGGACATGGCTTAATTATTGTGAATAAAGATCAGAGTTCTGCAAAAGCTGAAAAAGTTGATCACCAAAAACTTTGGAAAGAAATTAGAAGGAAATGAGATCAAAAACCCTTTTAAACGGCGGATTGAACGAGCAAATGGTGGGAGAACGCAAGCACTGACCTGACCAAGAGTAAGCCCAGAGGTTGATCCGAATCCGCCGACCGTCCCGTTCCTTCCAATCATCGAAGGCATGTTTCTGGCCGGAATCATAATCCCCGCCGGCATATTTCACAACCCACAAACCCTGAAGATGTGTATAAGCTTCTGCACGCTCCACTTCGTGACTGAGATATACCGATAGCCGTGTCTGGGAACAACTTAGTTAGAGGGGTACGAAAATTTCTGTTCGTTTTCCTAGATTCTCTGGCGGTGGTCTGAGCAAGGACGCGGAAGTTTACGCGGTGGTGACAGAAAAAGCTGAATTCTTTAGACCTTCTCGTCGGGAAAAGGGTCTGATGCCCTATCTATTTCTTACGTGAAAGGGAGAGAGGATATACTGCTAACGAAGATATAGAGTTGACAAATTTGATACGGCTTTTGACAGACCAAATCAGAGTGAACCAAATGAAAAATACATAACGCCCACGAAGATCTCGGAGAATCCAACTCGGTCTCTTTACTTTCTATATCTCTCCCGCACCAGCGTCTCCTTTCTCTCTTTAGCCCTATCTACAGAGAAACAAAAAGGGTTGTAAGAAATATCCAAACAAATCAGGTAAATGTGCATACTAGTGGATACTGCAGCATAAAGCGAAGCCCCCATTTCTCTGGCTTGGCTGCAAAGTGATAGGCACCAACAAATGAATTACTTGTTCCGAAAATTGACTTACCAGTGATAGAACATTTCCAGCCCTTGGCAGAAAAGCCCTAGAAAGACCAGGGTCAGATCTGTTCTGGGGCTAAGTTGCAGCTGGGAAACCAGAATCTGGGGCTATGAAAGTGGTTAGGTAAGAGCTTCTACTATAAGCAGAGAAGTATAACTTTAGATAGACGAACAGTACGAAGGTTGCACACAGAGGTGGAGCAGAAGAAGGAGAACACAAGGGAGGAAGAGGAAGAGGTTTGTTAGAGTGGAAAATGAAGAGGTTTGAGGAGAGGGAAGAAGATGAAGAAGACGGATAAAACTGTGGCAGCGAGGAGTAATTGCAGAGCGTGTTGAGAGGGTGCAACTGCATTAAATGGTGGGAGGGAGGTGTAATTGCGACGAGAAAGAGAGAGGGAGAGAGGGGGAGAGAGAGTACAGAGAGAAAGTATTTTTGCTGTTAAAATTGAGTGAATAATGCAACGGATGACGGCTACTCGACTCCACAAGTTTTTCCCATTACTCATGCTACCATTACATTTGAACTTTCAATGTCCAGTTTCTTCTCCAACTAGTCCCCTTTTTCCTCTCTCCATTCTCTCGTAAAACAATTATGATAATCACTCATAAAAAAATGAACAAGAAAACCTCCAGCAATGGCCCATTTCAAGGGACAATCTATACAAATGTTTTGCGAATAAGAGTCTAATCTCAATATCTCTGCATTGATATTATGCGAAGTCATCATTTCTCTTAAAATCATGATTTAATAAGAATGATAATTTTGGTTATTTAATCCAACCAATCTTCATATGTCACTTTGTTCATCAAAGCTAAATAAATTCGATAAGAAAATACAATATGAATCTTAAATGGTTTTGTATATAGCAAGGCCTTCATGGCGGGCAAGTGATGAATCGAAAAACCATGAGTTAAAACACTTCACCTTTTGCGGTGGTATTAATCTTTTAACTTCTCCCACTTGCTCGATATTGCCGCTATCAATAATCTTATCAAGTGAAATTCAGATTCTCGTTAAAGTTCTACCAAGTTTTTCTAACTCCCTCTAACTTGACAAAAAATAACAAAGCATCCGCACAAAATCAGGAGCATGCGGTGATTGTAAATGCAAGAATTCGATCTCTTATCATCCACCATGCTTTTCAAGATTCTGTGGCACGTTTCTTAAATGATCATGGAAAAAAAGTTCATGGTTTAGCACCTGGAAAACAATCATAAAACTGTGCCTCAAATGATAAACACGACGAGAAAAATTACCTCATTTTAGTTGTTTTTCAATCATATGATGCATGTCACCTCCATAGCTTTCCTTCTTTGGCTCATAGGGATGATTTGGGGAGGTAAGCCAACTAAGCACCTATATTAGAAGATAATACACAGCTAAGAATAATTTCCTGAATTGAAAGAAGCCAACCATTCTCATTCTTTATTAATGATTTTGATACGAATTCTGGTCTGTCAAGATGCTGCATCATTGTTAATTATAAAGAAAGAAACAAATATGAAGGATGAACCCTGACCATTATTACCCCCGTGGAAAAGCATTTATTAGTGCGGGGAAGGTGATTGGAATTAATACATGTGAGAATGACACTGCGCTGTAACTTGGAACAATGACAACGCCAATAATCTTTCATTGACCCTCCCAAATGCTTCGCTCTTTGTCAACCCAATCTGTGTTGAGGAACGTTGAAATATAGCAATATCAGAAGCACAAGGAAAGAATGATTTGCACTAATCTACACGCTTGCACTTTGATGTTCTTTGGGTCGAGGTCTCCTACATGTCCTGACCATTTATTGTCTTACTTGCTATGCTAGTTTTAGTCTGTCTAACAGGTAGTTATGCCCAAAATTGAAAACATGAATAATAACTTCTCATGTGAAGAAAAAGCTGGGATTCTCAAATAAGGAAGCAAAAACAAATCATGAGATTATGCTCTTCATATAAGCCCTAAAGTCCTGTGTTTAGCTACTATTGATGAAACCCAAAACTCAAGAAATGTTAAGAATAGCATAAGTCGTTTCATATTACTAAATATTTTTTAGAATTATAAGCCAATTATAAGAGAGAGAAAAAACATTTTTTAACATAATATCATTAATTTGAGTTTTGGAGAAGATACTTCCATACACGAATCTCGTAGGACACGTAGTTCGTATTCTATAATGTATAATAATTATAAAGAGATGTGTTAAGAATAATGTAAATTATCATATCTTATATCACTTAAAAGGAATACAAACACACGCAAGACTTAGAGTTCGTGTGAGATAGGAAATCTTGGAGAGTAGGTTTGAAGGGGGGCCCGAGTATAGTCCTACTAAGCCGAGCTATATGTCCTCGCTGCCTGCACAGCCTTCTCTGCAATCGTCCTCAATAAATGACTCTGACCACCCTCTGCATGGCACACCACATTTACTACGTTCATGCCTCTCTTGCACACCCGCCCGCGCTTCCCATTTTATATTTAATATTAAAGCTCTAATCATTTATGAAACTAAGAAATAAAAATAAAAAATACAAAATACAAAATAAAAAGGATGTTTTATTGGCCACAAAATCGACGCGCCATCCCCTGGAGGATCCTCGAGGTTCTGGGTCCCACTTTGAGGAGCGTAGGGTTGCGTGGCACCCTGGGACAAAGTCAAACACTGCGTTTTCGCCCGATGCAAGTGTCTGACAGCATCGATCACCGTTCAAATCGTTATCCGTTCTGATGAGGGCGAGTTCTTCTAAGCATCCATGAACTCCATCCCTTATTCGTCCTTATACAGATAGCAAAAATTGAAAGTGGGATGTTTGAAATGTTCAAGGCTCCATGAAGTAGCCGTTAATGTTAATCTTGCTACTTGGTTGGCAATTCACCTTTAGTATTTCGATATGAAATTGTTAGTACTTTTTAAATATTATGATTATGATAATCAATTTCTATTATCTAATTCTCATTAAAAATATAAGTAACAGTTAAAGAGATAAGATAACGAATTTAACGATTATCTTTTTAGATCAATATATTTATTAACTTTTGTCGTATCATGATCATGTAATTTATCAGTCAAATGATTGGTTTATCATAAGAGTTTTGTTTTTATTGTTTAAAAACTACCAAAAAATGTTAAACATATCAAATAGTTCATATCAAATTTCACATGTTGGGCCTTTCTAGACAAGCATAATCAGAGGACTCATGCAGATACGTTGAAGTGGTTTCATCCTAGGTCTCTTCCGCTGTTGTTCTTGCCCTTCCAAAGTTGACCATTCTTTTTTAATTAGTTTCTTTTTGCTCTTTTTCAGTAGTGGGCATAAAATGTGGATGTGGGACAGGCATTTGACCAATGGAAACCTACTACGTCATTGTGTCTACTTGACCTTGTCACAGGATGGCGACGTCTTATATCTTTTGAAAAGTGTTGCAGCAGCCGTGCCCATGTGATGGCAGCTCATCATTCAGAGCGGGGCCCAGCTTATCCGGTGGTTCACGTAGCTGCTCTATCGGTACTGCCCATCAGATGGTTAAACGGCTTCCTCAAATCAGACGGTAATTTTATTTTATTTATTTATTTATTTATTTTTCCCCCTTTGTAAATATTTTTATTACAAGAAAAAGGAACTCGAGAAAAGTCTCAGACTTGCATGCTCGTGGCATCTCCGAGTCCGAACGCAACAAAGAAATCATAGGACCAAACATTTATCCAGCACCACACTACGCGACAAAGGCTGCCGAGCCGGGCTTGGTCGTGGCTGAGGTGAATAGATATTACAAAGTTTTTCAAATTTTGTATTTTATTTCTGAATTTATATTGTTAAAATCAGTAGATTATTATAATTTTTAATTAACCTACTCTTATGTTGAATTTGAAATAAAAATAAGAATTTTAATATAATATTAAAAATTATGTTTTGGGTATAATGTTCCGTCATGTATTATATTCTCTCATCGTTTCATCTCGTTATTTGTAAATTTACTTATATTTGGAGCAATAGGTACATATTAAGTAGAAGTGCAAGTCTCATATTGTTTAAAAAGAAATAGAAACAATAATTCAATCTCTAAAGTAAACAAAATATTTTTAATTGATGAATTACAATTCATACACAAATTAAAGACCTTGAAAGCTTACTCTAGTATACATATACGCGTTAATAATTGTCAAAAGGCAACTGAGATTGAAAGAAATTGAGATTGGGAAGCACATATGGATGTTTGTCATCAAGAAGCATGTTCAATAAGCCAAGTCTCCACCTGAAATTCAAATCTATCATTCAACTTCCTCAAATTAAATTATCTTTCCCGGAATTAATATGAAGCAGCCACGTCATAAAAGCCTCTAGCCACAAGCGTTGCTTTCCGCTTTCCCTTATGATAGTGCCTTATCTCATTAAATACCCATGTATGATAAAGGACAGGGATTATATGATATTTGTGCCAAAATATTGGTGGGATTCAAGCTGTTTCCCAATCTTGATTGAAAAAAAAAAAAAAAAAGCAAGGATGGATATATTAGGAAAGATTTTCTATCTTTTTTTTTTGTATTTTTATTTGTGGGGGTGGTTGTGGTCCTAGATTTAATGTCGATTGAGCTACTAGCTGAATGTTCAACAACCAACTCAGGTTTGGTTTTGTGGGGCTGATGAAAGTGTTCTTGGAGGTAAGTTGAACAAGGGCAACAACGTTATTATGGCTTCGTTGTGTCCGGGTGTTAGGTTAAGAACAGTGTAGATATTGTTTGTATAAGCTTTTTAAGTATAAGAGACTTTAAACTTGAAGGTATTGACAAAATAATGAGTAAAGAAAAAATATATATTTGTGGCAGCCCAAATAGGAATTGGTTATGGTAAGCTTTTGAGGTCAAGGAAAATAACACAGTTCCTAGAAAATAAAGAACCATAAAAATGGAAATTAACATATTAAGTCCTTCGAATGATGTTAGAAAAGTAATTTTATGCATCTCGAAGAAAGATGGAAGCTTTAACCAATTAAATTTACAAGCCAAACGAAGACTCAAAGAGAATGTAGTGATGCTCGACTCCACTCATTGAGGACCTTTTGTGAGGTATTTGATCCAACTGTCCGTGTCTTTGCCATTGCAGAAACCTTAATTGAGCCGCTGCCTTTTCACTTCAACTGAAGATTTTGTGATCAAGATTTCCTTGGGGATCTTTTGTTTATTCAAACATGGAATGACTTTCTGATTGATATAATTGCATTTATTCCCGTACCCATCAGTATGAATTTATTACTCTCGTGAACTTTGGTGAGAGATCTTTCTTTTATAATATCTTCATTGCCACTCAATGATGATGATAAGATATGCTAGCATCACGAGAGAATTTGATGGTTGCTGGATTGGCGACAAATCAAAATGAGTTGAGTATTTATTCTCTAAAGGTATTAAGTTTGTTCATTAAGTTAGTCATGTTTTTTCGATTACGAAGTTTCATTCTTTAACAATGAAAACTAATAATTATTGTAAAAAGTTTATTTTTACTTATTTCTTTGTTATAGTATGGATGTCTAGTTCTACATTGCAAAAGTGTAGAGTTATGTGCCTAATTGAATGTAATTATTTTCCTCTACTTTATGAGTCAATTTTTTTTTATGTGAATTTCAGTTTTTCTTACATGGTATTAAAGTCTATATCTCCTTGGCACCCTCATGGATTTGCAAAGATGTCCAGATTTACATTGTAGTGAAAAAGAGTATTGTGGTGTAGATATCTAATTTTACATTGCTAAGGTATATAGTTTTGTGCCTAATTAAATGTGGTTATTTCTCCTCTCTCCAACTCTCCTAACCCCACCTTATGGTATCAAAGTCTAAGTCTTCCTTAACACCCTTATAGATTTGGATAAGTTCAATTCATGCCAAAAGCAATACACCAATGTGGATGTTTAGATCCACATTGTAATGAAGAAACATATTGCAATGAGATGTCTAGTTTCACATTGTTAAGGTGTAGAATTGTATGCTTAATTAAATATGGTTATTTCCCCCCACTTTAGAGCCGAGTTATGAGGTCAATCTAGGCCTTCCTTACATCCTTTCTAATGAAAATGATTCTCAAGGGAAATTTATATAATGTGTGACTTACGTCACTATTTGACCTGCTTTTTGTCTTGACCATGGGTTAATCCATGGGCAATGAGATGGAGCGGTAAAATGAAGATCAAAAGACCTAGTCCGTAATGAGGTATCACTCTTAAAATTTGAGCTTTAGTAATATATTAGAAAAATCATTTCTAGTTAAAAGTTTATTAAGTACTTTTTTTTCATTATAAGATTTAAATAATGAGTTTTACACCACTATTTAATGATTATTTCTTTCTCCCCCCCGTCATAACCATGACACTTACAAACTGACTGCATAGTCGATGATTGTCTTTTTCTTAGCTCTACTGTGGATTTATTCGCAAATTTTGATCCTGCCTCAACTGTTTTCTTGTTTTCTTCATCGTAACTGGCCTCCACAAAAGCCAAAAGCAGATGTCATGCCAATGCCTATCTTGGGTTCTCTCATAGTTGTCATGGCCCTCAGGGCAAAGGCAAGTGGCCTCCACCACAAGTTGAAAAGTTCAAGCCCTTTTGTTTTCTTTTTTGTTTATTCTCTCTTAGTCTAGGCCAACTCTAAACGAGGTCAAGATAAGAAATCTGCAATTTCACTACGTTGGTCTACTTCGCTACATTCCTGTCAAACTGTGGCAGTCCACTGGCGCAATTGACTGTTTCTTGTTCCTTACTCCTTGACCATTCTTCATCTGAAAAAACCGATTCACTAAACATGTCAAACCTGAATGCATATCTGCATCAGCCTGCTCCTGTCAATTATGGTTGAAATATGTCAATTTCAGAGCCGTAGACAGTGCTCAGAACACCATGTTGGAAAAGAAAAATGGTGGATTTGTTTCAAGGTCACCATTACAGATTAATTACTTGTTATGTAATGTCAAAACCTCGATTGATAATCAAGAAATAATATTTGTTTATGTTTTGACTTTCTTAGAAGTTGTTAGAAAGTCTATTTGTTCAACCTGAAAACTAATTTAAGAATTACGAGACACACATTGTTTGATAATACACTCCTTTACCACTCAAGTTGTCACCAACTTATAAGGGGTGTTAGACAAGAACTTGAATTTTAATATTGTATCAGAAAGTTCATTTTTCTAACTCAAAAATTAGTTTCACGTGGGACACAATGCTTTTTAACTGAAGTAAAGGTAATGTAAGGACAGGAAATGAACATATTCAAGAGTATGCTTTCCAACTGCGTCGGTCGCTGTCCTTGGTAGCGTTTGCTGACTCCTGCGCCTTGCAATTACCATTGGGAGTCAATCGAACTGTACTCTTTTTTGTTAGACTTGCAAGTTCTTCAATTAGGGCTTGGAAATGTCGGATGAATGTTGAATTCATTGACTTTAATGTTTGATATGCTTCCTTAAATGTCTTTTGATAATATTGGCGTTCTTGGTGAAGATTTATTATGAAATTTAATCTTATTTGTTGATGCAGTTGGTGGGAGGCACAGCATTTTAGTCCTTCTGGACAGCAAGACAAGTGCTTTTATGGGCAAAACGGATCAGGGGCTTGTAGTATTCTCTCTTCCATTAAATGTTTTAAGGTAATCACAAGGTATAGGAAGATTTCAAGGAGATATTGATAAGTGGTGCATAATCAGCAGAAAAGAGAACTATAGAAATAACGTAGGCCAATCAAATTAATTGTGTGTCGGTTCCAAACACTTGATGGACAACATTTATTCTTCAAATGCTATTACTTGAAGTCGAAATTATACCGTTGGTCAATAATTATTTGTAGAAATGAGGAATTGTATAATAAATAGTTTTATAAAATTGGCGTTCATATATGTTTTGTATTCTAACATCAATATTCATGGTCACTAGAATTCAATGTTTTTCTCATATTATCAATATACTAACTTATTATACTCTTTATGCGTGAAAATATTTTCTTTTTTTAAAAACAATAATTAACAATATAAAATGGAAAAGTATAAAATGAAAAAGAAAATCCTTCATAGTGCATAAAGGTTTATCTTGCGGTGCTATATTCATGAATTTATTGAGAGAAAAAAAAAATCTCTTCAGGTGAGTACAAACTTTTTTTTTTTTTTTGTTTCTTGAATAGTTATGTATTTTTTATATTCCAAAATTCATAGTACAAATGTTTCTCTACCTTTCTCGTAAGGGGAATGTTATGGAATGAAAATATTCCCTTAACGTTACATTAGCATATTTGACGTTATGTAAATATTACCTTAATTATTCCTTTCCTTGTATAGTTTCATCCTAGGTCTATATAAAGACCTCTTATTGTACATTTTTCAACATAGTAGTAACAATACAAAGAGAGATTCCCTCACTCGGTCATATTTTGTTACATGGTATCACAGGCCAGCTCGGTCTAATCTGCTTCCGCTATTTTTTCTCATTTTTTTCCGAGTTCATCACCTCTCTCTACTGCTCTTATTTTCTCTTCCCGATAATACCCCCATCTTCTCTTTTATTCCTTTTTTACCCCGCCCCTAACCCTAGCCGTCATTTTTTCCTCTTTCCCAAATTACCCCGCCCCTCTTTCGAATTACCACTCTGCCACTAAACCCTAGCCGCCGCTCTTTCGATTCCGACCACCGATCTCTGCCGTCTCAATGGCTTCAACCACCGCCAATCCAACTCAATCCACCACCACCCCACCTCTTTCAACCCCCGGTTCATCTGCGATCCCCGCCGTTGCCTCTCTTCGCGACCCGTACTTTCTTTCGGCGGCCGATTTGCAAGCCGGGCCTATTGTCCCTCACCGTCTCGTCGGTGAATCGAACTATGCGGTCTGGGCTGAACAGATCCACACCGTTTGCCTCGCCAGGAACAAACTGGGTTTTCTCACAAGTGATCTTCCCCGACCGACCGACGATCCCGACGCCATTGCCCGCTGGGATCAGGCGCACGCCGCTGTGAAATCCTGGCTCGTCAACTCCGTTGAACGATCCCTGGAACGCCTTGTCTCCAGATCAAAATTTGTTTCCGAAATTTGGGACCTTCTCGCTGATTCTTTTGCCAAAGTTTCCGGCACTCAGTGTTATGGGCTTCATCAGGCGATTTCCGATCTGCGCCTCTCGAGCGGTTGCACCACCACAGAGTTAACCGATTTCTTCATTCGGTTAAAAGATCTCTGGAGCGACCTTGAAACTCAGGAACCACCAATCCGTTGCGACTGCGGCCTTTGTTCTTGCAAGATTAACGATCGTCTCCACGATCGTGAGCAACAAGAACGCTCGATGAAGTTTCTCATGGGGCTCCCTGAGGAGTTTCAGAATCTGCGAACCCAGATTCTGTCTCGCGATTCCTTACCCACGTTGGAACGCACCTACGCTTTGTCAAAGCAAGAAGTTCACCAGCGGAGTGGAGCCTCCGCCGGTGATGCCGCCGGCTTTCATGGCCTCCGCACCTCCTCCGACGACGACGAGCAAGCCTGGTCGAATCAGGCGCAAGGCTGGAGCGGGTCACGCTCTCCTCGCGCATCCGACCCTCGGACACGGACGGCCCGCAGGCCCTGCTTCCTCTGGGCCCACTCATGATGCGCGGGTCTGTACCCACTGCAAGAAAGTGGGCCACGTTCGCGAGGCCTGCTTCCTTTTAGTTGAGTACCCACCCAATTGGCAGCCCAAGCACCGCAGTGGGTCCTCCCGTCACAGGCCCAATGGGCCTGGGCCCACAGCTCATAATTCGGCCTCTGACATTTCTATTTTTTCATATCCATCCTTTACAACGGGCTCCTATGGTGGGCCTCCTTCGGGCCTTCTTCCACCCCCTAGCCCGGGCTTATTGGGCCATACTTCTCCGGCCCCTGGAAGTGTTTTTGGCGGACCTTCTGGACTCGTTTTGACACCTGATCAGCAGGCCAAGCTCATTTCTATGCTCAATCAAGCGGGCCCCACCGACTCTAGTGCCAACTTCATAGGTATTTCCTCTTCCTTGGCCTCACTTAATTCCAATTGGATTATCGATTCGGGGGCTAGTGACCACATTACCTGTGATTTACGTTATCTTGATTCATTTTATCCATGTGCGTCTCCTCTTTTTATCCGCTTACCCGATCAAACCCGTAGTCCTGTCACTCATATTGGACATTTTCGCCCTAGCCCCAAATTAATTTTATGCCATGTTTTATATGCTCCTCATTTTCGCCATAATCTTTTATCTATTCAAAAACTAACCCGTGATAACAACTGTGTGGCTTTGTTTTTCGATAATTTTTGTGTTTTCCAGGACCGTACGACTGGGGCGCTGATAGGGCTCGGCAAGGCTGAAGGGGGACTTTATTTTCTTTGTTCTGTTATTCCTAAACATTTTCATTCCATTTTTTCCGCATATTTGTCTTCTATTTTAAATTCCAGTTGTACTCTCAAGCAGCCCCCTGCTTGTAACTCAATTTTTAATAATGAATATTTTCTTTGGCATCAACGTCTGGGCCACTCTTCATTAAAATCTTATTTTGCTAATGGCAAAACCATTTCTTGCCCGAATTTTTTCTCATGTGACGTTTGTCCCTTGGCAAAACAAACCTGTGTTCCTTTTCCTTCCCGTACTTCTGCCACAACTTCTATTTTCGATCTCGTTCATATGGACCTTTGGGGTCCCCATCGCCATCCTACCCATGATGGTGCCCGTTATTTTTTAACGATCGTTGATGATTTCTCCCGTGCAACTTGGACTTTTCTCCTTCATTTTAAAAGCCAAGTCTTTTCCAAAATTCAATCTTTCCTCTCCATGGCTCATACCCAATTCAATGCTACTGTCAAACGCATACGTTCTGACAATGGCACTGAATTTTTTTCCTCCGAATGTTCTTCTTACCTCCGTTCTCGTGGTATCATCCATGAGAGCTCTTGCGTTCATACCCCGCAACAAAATGGGGTGGTTGAACGCAAGCATCGTCACCTCCTCGATGTCGCCCGTGCCTTACTCTTCCAAGCTCATCTTCCCCCTTCTTTTTGGGGTGAGTGCATTCTTACCGCCACTTACCTCATCAATCGTCTTCCGTCTTCTTCTCTTCGGGGCATCACCCCTTATGAGCGTCTCTTTGGTACTCGTCCTCTCCTTGATCATCTTCGTGTTTTCGGTTGTCAATGTTATGCTACCACTTTGGGCCCTCGTGACAAATTTAGTCCCCGCGCCACATCTTGTGTTTTCATCGGATATCCACCCTATCAAAAGGGTTACAAACTTTTTGATCCTGCTAGTCGAAAAATTTTCGTCAGTCGTGACGTCATTTTCCGTGAAGATGTTTTTCCTTTTGCTTTGCAGGTTTCTCCTTTGTCCCCCGACGGCTCGGCCACTCCTTCAGCACCCATCGTACCTCCTGTGGAGTCCTACTCTCCATCTGCCCTACCCGTTGATGAACCTCCTTCTCCAGATACCCCATCTTCTAACCCTGACTCTTCATCTTCCGTTCCTTCTGCCCCTGCTCTTCCTTCACCCCCTCCTATTTCAGATTGTCCTCCACCATCCGTCCCTCCACCTCCACCTTCACCTCCTCTACCAGAACCCTCACCTTCTTCCCCCATTGTTCGTCGTTCTGGTCGTCCCACTAAACCACCCATTTGGAGCACTGATTACATTTGTCCTACCCTACCTTCCTCTTCCTGCATTTATCCCATTTCCAATTACATTTCTTTGGACCAATGTCATCCCCAGCACCGTCATTTTGTTGCTTCCATTTCTGCCATTCCCGAACCCACCTATTATCATGAAGCTGTTAAGGATCCCCACTGGGTCGCTGCCATGGATAATGAACTTGCTGCTCTTGAGGCCAATCACACCTGGGATGTGGTCCCTTTACCCCCTGGTCGTCGTTCAGTCGGTTGCAAGTGGGTCTACAAGGTCAAATACCGTGCAGATGGTTCTATTGAGCGCTACAAAGCCCGCCTCGTTGCCAAAGGCTATAGTCAACGTGAAGGTTTTGACTATCAGGATACTTTTTCCCCTACTGCCAAGCATGTTATTGTTCGCCTTCTCATTATTATTGCTTCAGTACATCATTGGCCCCTGATCCAGATGGATGTCCAGAATGCTTTTCTTCATGGTGATCTCTCTGAAGAAGTCTATATGGCTCTCCCACCAGGATTTCGCAATCAGGGGGAAGGACTTGTCTGTCGATTGCGTAAATCCTTGTATGGTCTCAAACAAGCCTCTCGCCAATGGAATGCAAAATTTACATCAGCCTTAATTGCATATGGCTTCCGGCAATCCTGGCATGATTACTCTCTATTCACCAAAACTCAGGGAAGTTCTTTTGTGGCTTTACTCATTTATGTTGATGACATTTTGATCACAGGAAACAACCAGACAGCCATATCAGATTTAAAGACCTACTTACACTCCACATTCTCCATGAAGGATCTTGGACAATCAAAATTCTTCCTCGGTATTGAGATCGCTCGATCTCCACATGGCATTTCATTGAGTCAGCGAAAATATACCTTGGAGCTCATCTCTGAAGCCGGACTAGCTGGATCTAAACCATCAGTAATTCCTATGGAGCAGAACAAAAAATTTACAAGTGTTGAATATGATACAAGTTCCAAAGAAGAGATTAATGATCCGCCGCTTGAAGATCCTTCTACCTATCAACGTCTAGTTGGGAGATTGATTTATCTAACTCTCACTAGACCAGACATTACCTTTCCAGTCCAATTACTCAGTCAATTTATGCATGATCCGAAACAGTCACACATGGAGGCAGCTATGAAAGTCATTCGATATCTCAAGAGTTGCCCAGGTCTTGGACTCATGTTTCCCTCAACGTCAAAATTGGAGCTCAGAGCCTATTGTGATTCAGACTACAGTACTTGCCCTATGACACGCCGATCCACCACGGGTTTCTGTATAATGCTAGGAAATTCTTTAGTATCCTGGCGATCCAAAAAACAACCAACAATTTCTTTGTCCTCTGCAGAAGCTGAGTATCGAGCCATGCAAGTCACCACCTGTGAGATAGTATGGATAATGGGGCTACTCCGTGATTTTGGTTTTTATCTCCGACAGCCAGCTCTACTTTTTTGTGATAATGAGGCAGCAGAGAAAATTGCGGCAAATCCGATATTTCATGAGAGGACCAAGCATATAGAAGTTGATTGCCATTATGTGAGAGAAAAACTGCAACAAGGAATAATTTCGACCGGTCACATATCTACCAAGGAACAGCCTGCAGATCTATTCACTAAGGCTCTTTGCAGCAGGCAACACTGGCACCTTCTTTCCAAGCTCGGAGTATTTGACTTGTTCAAATCTCCGGCTTGAGAGGGAGTGTTATGGAATGAAAATATTCCCTTAACGTTACATTAGCATATTTGACGTTATGTAAATATTACCTTAATTATTCCTTTCCTTGTATAGTTTCATCCTAGGTCTATATAAAGACCTCTTATTGTACATTGTTCAACATAGTAGTATCAATACAAAGAGAGATTCCCTCACTCGGTCATATTTTGTTACAGGGAACCAACTACATAAAGTTGAGCTAGAGATGGTAAAGCTTGTACTAGGTACCCTGTCCCTCCTCTAGCAGATACAAGTCTTGGTTCTCCTGCACCAGTTGCCGTCGCCGTCCCCATGACCATGAGGTGAATGCAGTGTATTTGCTTTACCCCTGTCCGTTTTGTCTTGGGTCAGAGACAACCAGCTCAAGTCCTAGGAGGTCTTCAAGGTATTGGGCCAGGTTTCTACGTACAAAAGACCCATCGACCTTAAAGTCAACAGCCATCTTGTTCCTATCTTCTTGCCTCCCACTTGCCCTCAGACCAAGGAAACTCACCTAACCAGGCTGCAATGGCAGCCCCATCCACGTGGAGGGACCTTTTTTTCGGCTTTTCTGGGCTAAGCAGGAAGTCCATTAACTTAAACAAATCAGTATGTCTAGCTTGATCAGAGAGTTCATTGAAAAGTTTTGGTACTTTTTTTTAGATACAATCCTGTGATTTGGTCTCATAATTATTCTTTCAAACTTGCTTCATATCGTCGTTTTTTACCCGGCAATTACCCACTAAAAGGTGATCGTACGTTCCTGAGCTTCTTCTGTTACTCTGGTGAATCATGGAGCGGCAAGTTTGAAATAGAACCCAAAGACAATGCCACGTGAGTTTGACTTTCGTGATATTTTTTTTATCTTTTAGTACGTTGGGCCATATTGTTTTATGGAATTTGTTGGGCTGTCTACAAACTTTCGGCTATGGTACGTTTCTATTTGTTTTGCTTGTGAGAAATAATAGGTGTCATCACCATGATCAATGGTACGCAAGCTGCTAATCATCAATGGTCCCATTGAACATAATGAATTTGTACGAAAAAGTATTAACAACTAAAGAGAAAGAATCATGCTCAATTCAAACTTATAAGATATTAGATGGAATGATTTATTTTTTTATAAACTATATTTCGAAGCTATTATATTTCAATATAGAAATTAACAAAATAATTTACAAAAAAATCTTGTGAATGTGTATTCGAAGCACCTTGTTTCTATTGAATGATAGTGTATGGATCTTAAGTAAATTTCTTGATCAAATTCATATTGTCTTTTATGTACCATTATCTGTCAGAAAATCTAAAAGCTCAACTAATAAATTAGAGGATTCTTCTTCGTTTAAACTTTATCTCATAATCATCTTTTTTTGTGTACGACTCATAGTCTCCAACAACAACTACATCTAGTTAGGCTAATATCTCAGAGTTATGACAAGAGACTTTTCCAACAATTGATAACCAAAATGCTACGCAACTAAAAGTGATTATGGCAGAATCTTGATAGTTATCCATTTGTATCAAAGACTAATGTCGTGAAGCTGACAATCCTAAAGCAGAAAGGAAGCTGTAAAAGTAAACTAGCTTTGGAGAACTTTTGCGTTGCGTGATTTCTGGTAAAGAATTCAATTGCATACTTGATCAATGTCAGCCAGATTTCGGACTGGATGCTATGCCTCAAGAAACAAATGGTGTCCCTTCCATCTTGGCTTTTGCAATTGCTTCTGGTCCGGCCAACGAAGTGGGATCACATATTAATCATTTTGTTAACTAGGATTTCAAATCAGACCTTTTCTTTTTGTCACTTTTACTATGATCATTTGAACAACTAACTAGTCTGGTTATCTTGTTAAAGCAGTATTTCTCATCATTCTCTTTTATCTTCTCTTTCAGATCTTCGGCTTTGGCAGATATTTTCGGACGTTCTAGACATGAATAAGAAAAGGGTATGTAAAGACCTTGTTTTTAGCTGACCATAGATACCCTGTCCACTGAGAAAAAGCTGAGCCTAGTTCCATCTTTGAAGAAGTTATTGATGGCGTTAGTCATTCTAGTTATAAAGGCTCGTATTTTTAGAGAAAATTTGTCCATGATTGGCATTATAAATGCCATCCTTGTATGTTTTCGATGTTTCAGAAATGGCAAGGAAGTAAACACAGAAGTACAGTGATCATAGTTGGTTATAGAACCAGATCATCAAAATGTGTTCAGGCACAATTGATATTGGTTCACACAAATTTTATTGCTTTGAATAGAATAAGCTAATGGCAATAGATTCAGTTCCACAAGTATGTCACATTGAATTAGGTTAGGCTTCCTGCTGTTAACCCATTAATAATTGTGATGTGCCTCTAGCTAACCCAATTAATATCAAGGGGTTGAATATTAAAACAAAACCTCAATCCAATAACTTTGGTAACTTTTCTGAAGAATCATGCTGAAAATGTTCTGAGAAATGCTAGAACTTCTGCTGCATTTAGATTGATTAGGTGATGATAAAGGGAAATCCACCCAAATGGGTTCACAAAATGGCACAACAGGTTTTCTTCTGAGGTAGGTTGGCAGTCGGGGTCGAATTCGCCCTGTAAAGGTTTTGTTAAGAATCTTTTGGTCTGGGAAACAGTACTAAATTGTTATAGGTAATCTATGGTGGAGTAATTTTAAAAGCTTACGTTCTGGATGCAATCTCCTACCGTCTCATATTAAAAAATACCAGCACCGCACCTGTGAGTCCCATATTGGTGAACAAGAATTGCTATATTTTCTGGACCAACTGAAGAAGATAGACACCTGAGATAACGTTCGCAATCCTTTATGTAGTTTATGCCTAGCCTGTCTAGAAAAAGTGCGTGGTTGATTGAGTTTCACCAGGCCCTACCCCAAGTCCATGTCGGGTAGCAGATTTTCATCCCCAAAAGCAACTGGTGAAATTTCCTGTGGTCGCATGTGGACCTAACATTGAATCAGTTCAGGAGGCTGAGGCGGTCAGCTTTGCTGAAATAATTAGTTCTTTTTTCCTCATGGACTCATTTAAGGAGATGGTTGAAAGGTAACTCCCAACGAAGAAAATGGGTGCTAATGCTGTGTGGAAATCCTCATCTCTTGTAACAACAAAGGTCAACCCTTCTCCTTCTATATAATTTGTTTTCTCTTGCACGTTCTCGCTCTATCTCTCGCTCTCTCTCTCTCTCCCTCTTTTTCTCAACCTAGTCCTTCTCTCTCCCTTTCTCAACCTAGTGTTTCTGCTGCAACTGCTAATTAACTTCCTCTCCCCACCTGGCCCACCCTGAGGTTTTACAACATGGATACCTTTTTTCCCTATCTTTAATCATTTCTCCGTTATAAATCCTTCTTTGTATGAGCTTCCTCAACCTTGGCAAGACAAATCTAGTCTCTCTTTTATTTATTTCTTGTTAGATTCATGGAGAATTCTTTGAGTTCATGTATGAACAAAGATGTTGCTCCTCAAGGAACTACAGACAGTCCTGAGGAGAGTGGTTGGACTACGTACTTGGAAGATCTCTCCAGTTATAGAGAACACAGTTCCTCTTCTGGTTTTGGTAGTTCTTCTTTGGTCTCTGATGCTGCTTCTTCAGCCGCCTGGAAAATCTCCCATGACAATCTGAAGCCTCCTAAGAGGTTGAGTTTCAAGAAAACAAGAACCAAAGTAATCTCTGTGGATGATTCTTTGGAGGATACTGCTAGCTCTCCAGTTAATAGTCCCAAGGTCAGGAGAAACCTCTTGATACCTTCTTTTCCTTCCTCATATTGCAGATATTTTCTGTGTTGACTTTCTTTTTCGTTTTCCATTTAGATTTCGTTTCTCTAGCTAATACTTTCCCTCAACAAATTTTTGTGAATAGGTTAGTGACTCGGAACCAGTTCATATGACTTCTAGAAAGGCGCATGATCATGTAATTAGTTCTCTGGTATTCATCTTTCCTTGCTTTTAAGGTTTTTTCAAACAGGAAATTTTCTTGGGAAGAAGATTGTTTGATGTTAGAACCTAATAATTCTTTCTGGGTTCTGATGATTTTGTAGGGAAAGGCAGGTACTTTAGAGCATTATCCAGAACTGCAGGCAGATGAAAGAAGTGAAATGAACTTTGGTGGGAAGAACAATGATTGTACAGATTTAAGGAAGAGAGGGCTGTGCTTGGTTCCTTTGTCGGAGCTGGCGAACTATTTTCGCTGATTCCATTGTCAGTAAAACATCTCTCTCCCTCTCCCTCTCCCTCCTGCCGTTCATGTAAACAACTTCAAGGAAAAGTACAAAGAAACTTCCTGTCAACTAGTTGATTATCCTGTGTGCTAAGCTCATCTCTGTCTCTCTCTCTCTCTCTCTCTCTCTCTCTTGCTTATCTGTGAATTGCACTGAATATTGTCGATATCTTCTGTGTTTGTATCCACAGACAGCAACTAAGACAATGAATTTATCTCAAAGCATGTGGATATCACTTTCATTGACAGCAGTTAGTTAGGGGCCTTTCGACGATTGCTAACAATGAATACCCAAACGAGTTTTATGGCAGAAGATATCGGCAGTAAAGATAAACATGTGATAGGCTAGGCGTATCTTACTAGTCCGTACGTCAAATGTCAAGGCAACACTTTCCTCCTTTAGTGGCGGCCTGACACAGTCCTTAAATTACTGGATTTGATGATCATCGATGGGAATTTGTGTATCTACCTATCTCTGTTAATGATGACTCTGATGTCATATTTACAGTGATGATAGAGCTATTGGAGGCCTTGTTCTTGGAAGCTCCAAAGTCAGGTCTAATAGTCTAGTTACAAGGAATCGCCTCTAAAGATAATTCCCAGACAATCAAAAACTATCATAGAAAGGCTGGTTAACGTTGAAGGAAAGATACCTAAAGTTAATGGAAAAGCACTACTCAAGACGAAGAACATGAGCTTAAGAAGAAGAATAATAAATGACTGGTGAGCCTGTATGTTGCAGGCCTTGCGGCATTCTTCTGTCATTTAAAGTAAGCAAACATGTGAATTTTTTCGATCATGAAGAATGAAGTCTCTTAAACATATTGTTTTAGGTAATGCCTCCCACCACCACCACCTTTTTTGGTTCCCTTATATATACTCTCCCTTATATATACCCTTTGCTAACTTAGGAAAACATTGACCCCTTATCAGAAGATACACTAGGCTTAGTTTATTCAATATATGCTAATGGTGTTTACATTATGAATCATTTCACAGATTATTCAAGTGGGCATGAGAATCACAGAGGGACCCAAAAGGATATAAGTTCCTTGTACCTTCGAAGAAAATAATAAAGAAACTATAGAAATGGAAATAGTAAAAGGAAAAGTAGATTGATAGCTTTTAATATAACTCCAGCTCCAACCTCCGGCAGGCCATTCAATAAAAAAAATTCAGATGAAAGACCCCTCCATGTGCACGAGCATTTAAAGGCTGGTGAGCACAGAAGAGCACTCAGAGTTGTTAGCACATTCAGCAAAACCCGACCATTTATTCCTCTCGTTGACTCTTCTGATCAGTTTCTTTTAGACCCTCTTTCTTTCTATATCGAAGAATGTCATTTACATAAGAGTTTTAATTTCCCTAATGTGCTCCGTTGATTACTATCTAATTAGACTACAAGTTGAACTTGTCCTGTTTCTCAAGCACGGCTCATTTCGTACACCAACGGTCCCTAGCACAAAAATAAATAAATAAAGAAAAATAGAGTTGTTTAGAGAATTGATTAGATTATCAAATATATACTTTATTAATTTAAAGTCTTAATATAATGGGGAATTTAGGCCAAGTTGAAAGTTCCTGCTTTAATTCGATCTAAGGGAGAATTATTGGTCTGAACTGGCTAAGGTGATTTTTGTCTCTATCCTTCAACCAAAGGGGCTGTTGATAGAACTCAATATGAACCATCTTGCCAATCATTGTTAAATTGAATATGAGGAATTCGACGGCTAAAACTGATATGGGGGATTACAAATTAAACGAAACCAGAATCGTTTCAAAAAGTAATGAATAAAATTCCCCTAAAATATATGTTCTTAATCAACCACAACTTTGGCTAAAGATTCCCAAACTGCCTCAAATCTATGTGTCTAAATCAATCGTTATTGATCAAGGACTCCCCCTTCGATAACATGGCCACCGACTGTCTTATTAGTTAATAGAAGTTAATCATTTATGCCTTTCAAATCAATTATACATGAAGATATAGCAATCCCTTTTTGACATGATCTATGATTACCACGTACGACATTTCGGGTCAGCGTCATCACTCCAAAGGATTTGAGCGAGAGATAGTGGGTAACCGTAAGACTAAACTCTCACAACTCAGATGGCTGGATTAGACTCACGAAAAATGTGCAATAATGCTAATTGCATAAGTATTAGCAGCTAAATAAAAGACAGATTAGTGACTTCAAATCAATTAGAATCCAAATAAAAGACAGATTATTGACTTCAAATCAATTAGCGGCCAAATAAAAGACAGATTAGTGACTTCAAATCAATTAGCAGCCCCAGTTAGGTGGCCAACCACATAGTTAACCACCACTAAGGTTCATCTGATGCTGGATTTCCAACATAAAAGTCTCCCTTCAGCTGCTGCAATTCATCAGATATGCTCACCTTTTATCTCCCTCTCTGTGTGTTTATGGGTGGGCATAATGAGTTGGACGATTCTATGTGCAGGATTATGAGTAGACATATGAACAAAAAAGGAAACAGAAAAAGAAAGATAAACTAGTCAAGGAGTGCTTATGAGAAAGTTTTAGTGAGTATGTTAAAGAATCAGAATCATAAGGGGTCCAGTAACGATGCAAAACATGCCCAAATCCTTAAATTAAGCAGAAAGTAATAGATTAGGCTGCCCTGATACACTACATACTCGAATTATTGGAGGTGCTTTCGGGTATAACTGCTGTACCCTTCAATTGGAGAAAAAGACATTCTTTTGAAAAATAATTTAATTAGGTGTAATCATGTGGAGGTAGGAGAAAAATGACTGCCCCAAACAATATCTTAATTCCTGCTATCACATCATTATCTAATGTAATGTCCCTTCTCAACTGTTTGATTAGATACCATAATTTATCTCCTTATCAACACATGCCGGCCTTGGTGATGCGCCGTTGAGATACCTTCATCCCTTGAACAAGACTCAACGGGTTCATGTCATATTCCCATTTTGTCTGCAATTATTGTTGATGACTTCAGCATTGAGTTTGTCTCGAAGGCACCAAAAGACAATTAAAAGAAGTAGAATAAAAAAATAATAGTAAACATGTTTTTGAGCTTTCTGGTTCATGAACATGTTTTTGATGGGCAAGAAAAGGGAGGGATTTGGCCTCCAAATCTTCCCCGAAATGGGAGGTTCTGATAGTGCTTTGACTTTCCATGGCAATTGAGAAAAGGAGTAGAATTAGGTAAATCCCAGATTTGATTATTGTCTTTTTGTGCCTTCCAACAGGCTGGCGTCGCATACCAAGAAGAATTGGTATGAATATTCCAAGAATGGTTGGCTAATGGACGATGCCTAAAGCCTTCCCTTCCATGACGATGGCTATGCGTGATTGCCGGGAGCGGCGAGTCGTTCACTTGGGCGGCCAGCAAGAGTTGATAGAATGGCCATGGCTATGTTTTCTATAGCCCACCAAAAAGAGTGAATAAAGGTTGATTGATAAGCATGTGCAAGAGGTTGAACTCCTTTGTAATTTGCCTTGACTTTTAGAGGAGACATGTTACTAAAGCCCCGTGACAAGAGAAAGAATGCTTGTGGTCTTGGAGGTCCCGTGAGTGGCTGGAATTCTCGTCATTTATTGCAACAAAGACCAAATAATTGTTGAATGCGTCATTCTTGAAGTCATAAAAGGATTTATAATTGTAGAATGCGTCATTCTTGATAATTTGATGTAAGGTCGTGAATGATGTTATTATATAGGTGTACTCATAATTTTATCTTCCATTGTGAAAGAAAAAAGTCTTATATCAAAAGATAATTAACTTTAAGTGATATTTAAATATAAAAAATATTTTTACAACTCATAAATTGGCTTTCAAATTAAACATTGAATTATATAATATTATATCAAAATATAGGTTAATCTATTTCAACTTTCTTCCAATTTTAAACCTTTATGATATGTTTGGTATATAAAAAAAATATTCATTCCATTCTATTTAATAAACCGATGTATACTTAGTATATAAGAGAATTTTAAGGATAAAAATCTTATAAATATATTAATTTTAAAAAATATTTAAATATAAAAAATATTTTTTCAACTCATAAACTAGTTTTTGAATTGAAACTTTAAATCCATCTAATATGGATAGATAATCAAGATAGATATAAATCTTTCCTAAAAAAATAAGAAAAAAGAGTTGAAACCAACTTTTCCCGTGAAAAATACCCCCCTTTTACTTGCAAACAACTTATGCAGACCTCTACATTTGCCGGCCATCAACAGCATAGAATCACCTTAGAAAATCCCATATCTCTTTTTAAAAATGAGGGAGAGAGGCAGAGAGAGAGAGAGAGAGAGAGTAGGTGAATGGTTCTTAAATCAATCATTTGGTAGAATCAGACAGTGCTTATTATAATGATAGTAGGTTAAGAATATGCATTTCGTCTCCAAATTCTGCATTCTAGTCTGTTCAAAGAAGTTTGGTCCATCTCTACAACCTTCAATATTCCTCTTTTTGGTTAAGCTTACACCTTCAACTAATCGTCTTCAAGTTTAGTGCTATCTTTTCTCATTTTAAAAGTCACACTTTAGGGTTCAACCTATCATCGGGCACAAAGTAGAACTCATCTATTCGTTCGGTTACACATAATAATAAACAAATAAAGTGGTGGAAGTAGGCACAAGATCTGGTCTACATTCAACCCCCAACAACAAAGACTGACGCCCTATTGTGGGGCTTAAATTGTTGAAGCCAAAGACCAGCTCAGGTCGTATTACGTATTGAATAAGAATCAAAGAGGTATAATCTTAGTCACCCACATAATGATTTAATTATCAAGGACGAAATCCCCGAAATCCTTAAGCATGCTTGAGGCCTTGATATCTTTCACAATCACAAGATATACTTATATTTATGAACAAGATTCTAACATTTCTTGCTCAGTAAAACATTAATGAAACAAATGGCACAAAATTTTGTAGATGTCCATCATTTTATAATCACCAAAGACCAAGTATAACCAAATCAATGCAAGTTAGTTTTACAATCTTACTATCTTTTACAATCACAAGATATACGTATATACATAATAAATTATGTCCAATAAACATTGATCACATCTTTCAATTTAATTATCAAAGATGTAATTTGAATATAAACAAGATAATTTATTTAATATACAATCACTAGATTTATTTTTCTTTTTATATGTATGTGTACATGTATATATATATCTAGATAGTTGAATCTTACAAATCTCTTAATGATTGAATGGTGATTTCATTATCCATTCTTTTTTTATAAATAGAAAATAGAAAATTTTGGTTAACGTCATTCAAAAATACTAATTCTTATAGTGATTCTCCCCTCTATGCTGAATGTTTAAGAAACAATTTAACCCCTTCGCTCTAATTGGGACATAGTGATACTTTGTCAACAAGTTACGGCCGGCCATAAATGGTTCAAGCCTCTCTTACACGCAAAGGCACATGCACACAAGAAAATAATGGTCATCCTTGATTACTTCTTTCAAGAATATCGGTCAGAACGTAAATGGTTCACTTTTCATAGAGAACTTTGAATTTCACCATTGAAATCTGGCACCCAAAAACGAAACCCATAATTGTCGTTCTCTAGATTCTAAGCTCAAAATCTTATGACCAATGAAGACCCCAGAGAATGAAGCTGATGACATTATATTAAGGTCGATCCTATTCCACCATAGATGGCTTGGCATTTTACTCTTCAAGCGTGATCAATGGAGACTACTTGATGGGTGTTTGGACGAAGGGAAAGTCTATGAAATAGTTGAAGCTAACCCAATGGAACTCTATTGGGTCATTCGATGTTGAAGGCCCATGGAAAAAAACACTTTGATCCATGAAGCGTTATTTGTCTTTTAGCCTTAGGCAGCGGTCTTTGTCCTTTGCAAGTGCCTATCAGCATCGTGTTTGGAAAGAAATAGATGGGGCACATTAAGGAGCGGGAAACGACAGAAAATGGGATAACATCAAGGGAAAATTTGTCAAAGACAAATCAAGATACCAAATCTGGCCCATTTGATTTGTCGTTGTTTGTTAGTATTTTTGTAACTTTTATCAAGTCTCCATGTTCCATGTTTTTGTCACCTTCGTTCCTGTATAAGCCAATCTATTGATCTTAGTCGATGTATCCAAAGTTCTTAGTCCACACACAAACACCAAAAAAAAAAAAAAAAAAAAAAAAAAAAAAAAAAAAAAAAACCTACTCTCTTGTTCCCTTTCTAGGTTATTCCACCAACCTAAAGGTTATTTCCTTCTCTATTTACTCTCTACCACTAATAATGGGATATAAGAAAACTCTTTTTTATTTTTTATTTTTTATTTTATTCCTCATCAAGGTTTACTTGTAACTTAAACTTAAGAGTAATAGTTCATCTCAATTTTTAAGTCATGTAAAAATATAATTAATATTTTTCATATGAGTCTTTCTTATTATCTCGACTATACTTAAAGAGAATTCAATAAAGTTTTATTGACAAACAAAAACTTAATAATTGGATTCTTCTAACATAAAAACCATTTAAATGAAATCAAACCTTGTTTGCATATATAGCTCTTTAGAATAGAACACGAGGCTTTGCAAGCCCAACAACTACTATATCTTGAGTTTGGTCTCGCACATGATTTCAACACGCATAGAAGGAACAAATACAGATGTCTTACACCTATTATGAACAGTAGCATCCAACTTGATGACCTTGAGCATCTTCACCTTCCCATGCAAATCCGCTGATGAAGTCAAATTGATGCTCCCAGCTTGTAAATCGCTAATAAAATGAGGATTCGAGAGTATCTTAAAGGGAATAAGTCGAACAGAAGTCGTCACGTTAAGCTTGTCCCGTGCCGGGACATATTGTTCCTGGATCGGAGCTTCCCCGACCACGTCCCCATTGTACTCGACAGAGGCGGTCGTGTTCTGATACTTGAAGCTTCCATGGTTGTCGTTCTCGATTGTAATAACTGTTGTACCTATATAAGTTTTGCTTCCGTTCATTTGTTCTTTGAACATCTTGTAGTTACCTTGATTATGAATCAAAGTGGTTTCATCGTTTCCACTCAATCAAGTCTCTTTGTTCCTTTTAACATGGTATCAAGAGCAGGAATTTTTTCCTGATCTTTATTTCTTCCGCTGCAAATTTTTTTTTTCATGGCTCACAGCTCCGATTCGAACAAGTCTCCCCGGGGACGTTCCCGTCAGCGGCACCGTTCCAGAGACCGAACTCGCCGTCACAGAAGGTCCCATCCCCGAGCTTCTACACATGTTTCCGTTCCTCCCCCTCCTCTCCCAGCTTTCATCAAACCTGGAGACCCTCTCTACCTCTATCCTCAAGACCAAACGGGCATGCTCCTTGTCTCTGAGAAGCTTGTAGGTGCTGAGAATTTTGCAAGTTGGACCCGGGATATGCGGAATGCTCTTTTGGGGAAGAACAAATATGGTATCGTTGATCCTTCGGTGCCCCAACCCACAGCTCTTTCTCCTTATTTTGAAGCTTGGCAACGGTGCAATGGCGTCGTCCTTTCCTGGCTGCTCACTTCCCTTTCCCATGAAATTTACACTGCCTTCACATATTCAGATAATGCTCGTGAAGTCTGGACCCATCTTCAAGAGAAATTCCAGCGAGTAGGAGGGAAAGAAATTTCCAGTGTTAAACGTGCTCTTGCCATGGCTACCCAAAAAGGAGACTCTTTGGATCGTTATGTCTTCCGTTTGGAGCGACTATGGCGCCGTCTGGATTCTTACATTGCAATATGTTACCCGGAACTTTTGGCTATCAAGTCTTTCCGTCGTTATCAGGATGATGGAAAAATTGTCGAATTTCTTAATGGCCTCGACGAGGTTTACACAACTGCCCGGTCTCAAATCCAAAATACTAAGCCTAACCCTTCCCTTTCAGAGGCGATCTCCATGATTAGGGACGAAGAATCAGCTTTACGGCCTTTTTTTGAGCAAAACCGGACGGATTCTACTGCCTTCGCGCTCCAATCTGAATTTTCCGGCCTCTCCCTGACCGGAAATTCTTCTACAGGCGACCCGCATATGAGCATCCCGCGTGCATACATGGCCGACCAGCGCGCGGGCCATAGCATACTGGCCGACCAGCAGGTGCACGCACTGGCCGACCAGTGCGCGGGCCAGAGCGCGCATCAGCGCGCGCTGCTGGCCGACCAGCGCGTGTTAGTGGGCCCAGCCCCTATTATGCGCCCAATGGGCGCCCACTTTTTGCACCCGATGGGCGCCCACTATTTACCCAGCCCGCGAATGCAAACGACTTGCCGTTTGCATCGCAGGCCTATGCAGTGGCCAAACTGCAGCTATTTCCCTCCCCTGTTGACGTGGCACCCAGAGGTGATACCTGCAACCACTGTAAAAAACGTGGCCATCAAATTGAAAATTGTCTCCTTTTAACTACCTGCGGTCATTGTGGTATTATTGGACATACCAAGGAAAAATGCTATAAGCTCCATGGTCGTCCCCAAAAAAAGGGAAAAGGGCGTGCTGCTGCTAATCAAGCTGATGTTGATGATAATTCCAGTTTGGCTTCCACTTTCACTCGTGAGGAGAGAAATGAGATCATGGCCTTCATGCGGAACAATAAAAAATCCACCGCATACTTTGCCCATCCTACTCCTCCGGTGAAAGGTATCCCTCATAACCGAAATAATTCTTTAAATTGGCTTGTAGACTCAGGAGCTAGTGATCATATCATGGGCGACTTTAATTGCTTGATATCTCCTCGGTCATGTATTCATGAATCTAGGACTGTTAAATTGCCCAATGGTAAACGCATCCCAGTCACTCATATAGGTTCGGTGATCCTTAAAAATACATATTATCTCTATGATGTCTTATATGCACCTGACTTTACTGCCAATCTGTTATCAACAACTAAATACACTCGTGACAATGATTGTGCTATTATATTGCTTCCCACTTTGTGCCTTTTTCAGGACCTATGGACTGGGACAGTGACGGGAATTGGTAAAGTGCGACGTGGACTTTATTTCCTGGTGCCTGATTTTGATAGCGCTTGCAAATCTTTATTACATGAATCTGTAATGGATAATTTTGTATCTTCGAAGTTGAACATTTCATGTCATACTTCCCATGTATCCACAGATTGTAATATTTTGCACAAACGCTTAGGGCATCCTTCCTTTAATGCTATGAGACTTCTTCCTAATATTGATATGTCATCATTACATGATATTAAAACATGCAATATTTGTCCTTTAGCTAAACATGCTCGCACACCTTTTTCTCTTAGCACTTCACTCACACATACACCCTTTGAGTTGATTCACGTCGATATTTGGGGACCATACAAATCCCCCTCTCACTCCGGTGCACGATATTCTCTCACCATTGTGGATGATTACACTCGTAGCACCTGGTTATATCTCATGACTCATAAAACCGAAACACTGAATCACCTTAAGTGTTTCATTGCTATGGTACACACTCAGTTTGGAACACTAGTCAAAAGCATTCGAACCGACAATGCCCAAGATTTTTTTAGCTCTACATGTGTTAATTTCCTTGATTCTCAAGGTATTACCCACCAGAGTTCATGCCCTTACACTCCCCAACAGAATGGGGTGGTGGAACGCAAACATCGACATTTGTTCAATGTTGTACGGGCCCTTCGTTTTCAAGCCCATTGTCCAATCCGTTATTGGAGTGAATGTCTTCTCACCGCCACATACTTGATCAATAGGACTCCTTCTCGTGTGCTTCATGGGAAAAGTCCTTTTGAAAAACTTTATGGTACATCTCCATCCCTTCATCACCTTCGAGTCTTTGGATGTCTTTGCTATGCTGCACATCTCACTCAGAAGGACAAGCTTGGTCCTCGTTCCATTGCTTCTATTTTTATGGGATATCCATCCACTCAGAAGGGATATCGCTTGCTTGATATTGCCACAGGTCGACTCTTTGTTAGTCGAGATGTTGTTTTTCACGAATCTCATTTTCCTTTTACTCATTCATCTTCATCTACATCTCCTGGCACTAACTTGCAGAGACCCAACTCACTTGCCATTGTCCCGTACACTGATCCAGCTTTTGGGTCCACTCCTGACACTGCTCATGACACCCCCATTCTTGTGATGGTGCCCTCTCCGTCCATTGCCTCCAGGCCAGGTAGAACCCTTAGACCTCCTATTTGGACTCGCGACTATATATGTTCACATTCTACCTCTTCCACCGCACACTCTATATCTGAAGTCATGTCATATCATCGACTCTCTAGTCCTCATAATCATTTCGTATCATGTATTTCTGCCCTTATTGAGCCAACCTCTTACCAATAGGCTGTTTTAGATCCTAAATGGCGGAATGCCATGACTGAGGAAATTAGAGCATTAGAGTCAAACAAGACATGGGATCTGGTTTCTTTGCCTGCAGGTCGACGAGCTATTGGTTGCAAATGGGTCTACAAAATCAAGCACAATGCTGATGGCACCATAGATCGCTACAAGGCTCGCTTGGTAGCCAAAGGATACAGCCAGCGAGAAGGGATTGATTATGAAGATACTTTCGCACATGTTGGGAAGCTAGTTACAGTTCGTATCCTCACTGCCCTTGCTGCTATTCGACATTGGAATATGTACCAAATGGATGTTCGCAATGCCTTTCTTCAGGGTGACCTTGACACTGAAATATACATGAAGCTTCCAGAAGGCCTCCGCCACGAGAGAGGGAATAAAGTATGTAAATTAAAAAAATCCCTTTATGGTCTCAAGCAAGCATCTCGACAATGGTACCAAAAGTTCACAGAGGCCCTTCTCAAAGATGGTTTCAGCCATTCACAGCATGACTATTCCCTTTTCCTTAAGCAAGGTAATCATGGCATCTTGATTGTCTTCCTTTATGTTGATGATATGATCATTACAGGAGGAGATGAAGCGGCAATATCCAAGCTTAAGAAATATCTTTGTTCCACTTTCTCCATGAAAGATTTGGGCATTGTCAAGTATTTTCTTGGAGTGGAAATGGCACGTTCCAAACATGGAATTGTGATGAATCAGAGGAAATATGCACTAGAGTTGATATCAGATTATGGACTCTCTGGATGTAAACCTGCGGACACTCTCATGGAACAAAACACCAAATTTACTAGTGCTGAATATGATGATTTCCTACAAAAGGAAGGAGATACTCCCATTGAGGATATTACAAACTACCAACGCCTTGTTGGACGTTTGATATACCTCACAGTCACTCAACCTGATATCAGTTTTGCGGTACGTCTTCTAAGTCAATTCATGCATGCCCCAAAGGCTTCTCATCTTGAAGCTGCACTTAGGATAATCAGATATGTTAAGCGAGCTCCTGGTCAAGGCTTATTGATGAAATGTGAGAGTCGTTTGGAGTTGATTGCTTATTGTGATGCAACTTATGGTTCTTGCCCCATGGGCCGATGTTCTACTACCGGGTTCTGCATTAAGCTTGGCGATTCTCTCATATCATGGAAAAGTAAGAAACAATCTCATGTTTCTCGATCATCCACAGAATCTGAATATCGGGCTATGGCATCTACTACTTGTGAAATTATCTGGTTACTTGGACTTTTCCGAGATCTGCAGGTGCCCTTAATCCGACCGGTTACACTTTATTGTGATAATGAATCAGCCATGAAGATTGCGGCTAATCCAGTCTTGCATGAGAAAACCAAACACATTGAGATTGATCACCACTTTATTCGAGAGAAGATAGTTGCACGCATCATTCGTACTGCACACATATCAACAAGGGATCAACCTGCTGACTTGTTAACCAAGGCACTAGGCATACAGCAACATCATTTCCTTCTTGACAAACTAGGTGCATTCGATCTATATCGTCCACCAGTTTGAGGGAGCCTGTTGTAAATGATATTTTAAGCTTATATTGTGGGGCCCATTACAGCCCCCCTTACCATGTACCTATATAAGTTTTGCTTCCGTTCATTTGTTCTTTGAACATCTTGTAGTTACCTTGATTATGAATCAAAGTGGTTTCATCGTTTCCACTCAATCAAGTCTCTTTGTTCCTTTTAACAATAACCATGCCCAACGTGACAGTTGATGCATTGGGCTGCATCCAGAGATCAGTGTTTTGCAGACCTTCAATGTCGAGGGTGATGAAGGGGTCTTTTGGCTTGAAGACGGTGAAGGCCAAGGTTATCACTACAACTGCGACGACCACCAAGGAAACTGCCGTTACTCCACAGCATATTTTGAGACCTCTACGAGAAGTCCCGGCAACAGCCATGTTCCCAGATTAACACAACCAAGAGAAGAATTTCAGAAGATGATATGGGAGAGATTTGCCTTTGATGTTAGCCAAGCGATGCTTTTAAGGATGTTGGATGTGTTGGTGGATTTTTTAACTTGATTGGATGTGTTTCCTTCTCCGAATATGACTGTTGAATCCTAATTTTGGTTCATGTGGAAGACAAAGATAGGATTTTGCGTTCATATTCAAATATTTGGCTAGAATACAGATTTATAGGGCATAAAAACAAGATGAAAAATAACAGATTAAGAGTTTTACATCTTAAGCACTAACAAACAAAATAATAATAATAATTTAATGACAAATATCCCGCTATCATTATAAAAAAAATTAGAATCTTGAATAGATGTTAGTGTACGCAAAAAAGTACTAATAATTTATGTAAATAGCCAAGTTTTATTAAAGTTATTATTGCAAATATGTTAAAGAGTTTGGCAACAGTAAAATTGTATCATAATGTTGAATAGAATTTGTTCAGTTTTTAAATATAAATTGGTGTTAAAATCTTCAAATATTACTACTATACCAAAAATTATAACTGATAATTACAATACCTATCTTATTTCTTAAGGACTTTCAATACTAGTGTTCGTAAACTTACTAATTACTTAGCATCCCTTAATTAACCTAACAACTTCCCTAGTGACCCTGTTAGCAGGGTCAAAGTAAGAGTCACTTTAACACCACTTATTAGGACACTTACACACTACTCTTACATCCAAAACTATAGGTAATGGTTAATTGATATAACTTATCTTTTAAAGATCTCAGTAGTGGCACTTATTGACACTTAAAATCAAAACTTTTTGGGAGAATTTTCTTCTTAAAATCATTCCTTTTCATTTATTTAGTTGCTGATGTGGTATTATCTAAATGGTGATTGAAATGCGCACATTATACGCCATTTGATGGAGGGCGAAGATTGATGGGCCCCTTCAAGTCTTAACGAGCTCAATAGAGTTCCTTAGTCATTATTGCCCACGTAAATAAAGATATGGATTTTCGGACCTTACAAATATCAGGTCACCCCCAAAAAGATTCAATTATTGAACGGGTTAGATAAAATGAAAACTCCCTTTCAAATGGATATTTAGAATGACTAGAAATTTTCTTTTTTAGCCTAGAGAAGTAAGATGAATATTAATGTTTTTAATTCAAACCCAACTTGGAGAAACCTAAATTCGAACCATTAACCATGAATACCATAAACACTTGTTACAAGCTTATAGAAGCCTAAGGTGGGGATGATATATGTGGTAAGACTAACCTTTAGATTCATATTTTAACAAAGTGATTGAGACACATAATAAAAGGTACCAAAACTTACTCTACTTCCTAAATTCGAATGACAGAATAAGTAACCTATGAAAAAAACTACTTAAGAAAAGATCACTTAGGTTAAGTCAAAGTGTAATCACTTAGAATGTTGGTCATTGGAATATTAGTTGCAAAGTATGATAGTCTGTTATGAGCCTATGAGGAACCATAATAGACTTAAGCTTTTGAGACTCAAGTTAGAGATGATATTTAAATATAATGTAGTAGACTAATAATAATAATGCCATCTTTTAAATAATTTAAACTTTGTTATCTCAATTAATTTTTTTATTTACAAGAGAAACACAATGCATTTAAAGTAATGCAGTGAATAAAATAAAACAAGTATGAAGTCTCTTCAAACATCACAAACCAGCGGATACATAATCAATAGAAAAAGATAAATGTGTCAAAAATTTGGTCCAATAAAAATAACCTACTAATTATGAACTTTGCTTTTCTTCCTCTACTTTCACAGATCTTGTGCATATCGTAGCAATTTTATAACATTTTCTACTAACGATTAACAAGGTGGACATTGCTTCGATGATATCATTGGAGAACTCAGTTCCAATGTTAGCTGGAAAAAGAAAGAAGGAAGTGAAATACTAAAAAATTATCTTCGTTTATGCTTTGTAACGACTTTTTGTGAGCCAGAACGGTTGTCCGCCTGTCGTTTTGGTGTTCCCTTGTCTGGCTGGCCGGCCAACTAACATTGGGTTGTTTTTGACATCATCGTTTAGGACTAACCCAAAGCTCTAATCTTCCCAGACTTTCCTTTTCGGTGAACAGTTTTCTTGCACTTACGTTCTCTCTTTCTCCTTCGCTCTCTTTGGGGTCATCAAGATGAACGACCTTCTCTCGGTAAGTGTTCCCAGCTTTCAATCTTTTATCATCTGGGTGTATATGTGACTGTTTTGCGATGCTGCTGTATTGAAATCAGTCTTGGGGTTTAACGAGTTCTTCAATTACGGTGATGGAATTGGTGACTTTTGCAATTTGGGTTTTGGCTTTCATGTTCTCTGCGTAACGGCTGGATTGGTGTTGTTTAGGTTGAATTTGGCTCTCTGTTAATGATGATGAATTCTAAGCCTGATGCCATTTGTTTTCCTATGATTCCTGGGAAAATTTGAGGGCTTTTAAGGAATACCTGACAAACCTTGCTCCTTTTTGAAGTGGTTCTTTTTGTACTTGTTTTGATATATTAGTTTTTCTAACTTGAATTGGTGATCATACTGAGCTAATGGTACTGTTAGCAATATTTTATGTTTGTCAACGATCAAGTTCGCACTATTATCTAAAACTTTAAGGACTGATTCACTTGAAAACTGTAGAAATCGAATTGAATTTAGATCGCAGAGATCGAGCGCTCAACTAAGGAGCATTCTGAGTTTTCTTTTTCAGTAATGATTGTTGATTTGATGACAATTCTATGGTGCTTTTTCTTTTAGTACATGTCAAGGAGCATTTATTTTGTCTGCTTTTCCTGTGGTTTAGGATTCATACAATGGCGGTGGCAGAGGTCAGCCTTCCGGGGAAAGTGATATCGAAATGGGAACACGCGTTCCCGGAAGCAACCCTGATATGGGAATGGCAGCTTTCAACAAGCAGGTATATCCCACCAATGGTGTTCTATTTTCTTTTGGAGAGCTTATATATTATATGGGAAGCCATCCGAATAGATCGTCGTGAGTCCTGGGCCAATTTTTTACAAAAATATACTGATACTTTGGATTAGTCGGGGAAAACAAGAGAAATCATATCACGTGTGATTCTCTTTCAAATTTTATTACCTTCCCAGCACAGGAAAATAGAAGATATCTGAAATTTTTGTCATTAATTAGACTTTGTTTCCTAACAGCTTGTTTCCTACCCCTCTCCCCTCACCACCTCTTTGCTGCTGTTCCTCTTTATTAGATACAAGAGATTGAGAAACAGGTGGAGAAGGTCTCAGGGCTGCTTAAACAACTGAAGGTATGTTGGTTCTCATCCAGGCTAAATTCTATTATGATTTTGAAATGAGGTTCATAGGCAAAGTTTTGGGAGATGAGATCCGATTCATGAATTCTATTGTCTTTGCTTAGTAAATTACTGTGTGTATTGTAGTTCAACAGTAGTATTTGGTTGTCTTAATCCTAAATTTTGGTGTAGCGGTTATTACGTTGAAAATTCACTCTGTGAAATCATTCAATTTTATTTCTTGGTCCCTATGGCTGCCAGTGGGAATTGTTGTAGCACCTAGTTTTGGTCATCAAGAGCAAATGTCAAGCAGGGACTTCTATGGGAACATCCATTTCAGTTCAAAGTCTTAGTTGAGCAACTTCCATGATGTAATGGACTGTCAGGGGAAAGGAAAGACAGGATAAATTTTGGAAATAGTTATGGAAATTTGAGTGGAAACTCAGACTATTGTCCTCACAATTCAAGTTTAGCTATCTAGTTAGACTAGGTGCTGATCCTAGTTCTCTCAAAATTGGCTTTCAACTTGGTTGACCAAAGGGATGGTTTCTGGTCCAAACAGAACTATTTTCTAATCTCATCCAGGATACATGACTTGCATCAGCTTTTGTTCACAACTTCTAAGGGGTGGCATCACTTTCATGATTCTTAACCATTTTGTCTTACTGATCTGTAGGAGAAACCAATCATCAATACTGTATGTATACTATTGAGAAAAACAAGCATTAGAGGTTGCGATTATAGACAATACTACCACAAGATATTCCAGCGTCAGCGTGTATAGTGCAGATGTTGGACAGTGTTAATATCTCCAAGCATGTTAGATCCTGCTTCTATCAGGATCAAGAATGAGAAAGTGATGAGGGACAAGGATCTATGACTGGCACTCACATTTTAACCACAGAATCCCTTGCACCCCTGTATCTATTTGAGTAGAATTGTTGAAACAGTATATGCAAACTTTTCTGCAGGATGCTAACGAGGAGTCAAAGTCTGTTACAAAAGCTTCCACCATGAAAGGTAATTATTTTGTCCATGTCCTTTACAGTTGAAGGGCTTGTACTAGCTACTAAAAAAATTATTGCCTCATTATGTCACTATTATTTAATAAAAAGTTGGGTGGCAAAGTGAGGACCAACTTATTTAAGTACTTCAATGGATAATGTTGCCACAGTGTTGATTGGCTGTTAAATTATGATTTATTGGCAACATTGGTGATTTTTGGAAAAAAACAAAATCATAGGTGGAATCAAATAGAAGTTTTAGATAAGATTTGGCTAGTTGATTGTGAACTCGGGAAAACTCTTATAAATTGTTTTAAGATGGTTTAAATTGACCAGATTTAGGTATCTATTTTACGTTGATGAGCTTGTTGTTTAATTTCATGTATATTGTAGATGCAAACTCATGATAATAATTACTGTTAAACATTCAGCTATTAAGAAGCGGATGGAGAAAGATATTGATGAAGTGGGGAAGATTGCACGAAGTGTCAAAGGAAAACTAGAAGCAATTAGCAGAGATGTAATACCTCAATCAAGCGCAACTAATCTGCTATCTTCTTTTGTGGGTAATTGTCCCCCTTCAGGTTTATGCACTGACATCTTGTTCTTTCCAGAACGCTGCCAATCGTCAAAAGCCTGGATGTGAGAAAGGAACAGCTGTGGATAGAGCAAGGATGAATATGACAAAGTTCGCAGCGAGTGCAAATCTTTATATCTTAGACTACTTATTAATTTATTTATTCTAAAATAATAATCTAGAAAATTGATGCAAGTTAATATTGTGTGGCAGTGCCTTAATGAAAAGGTTCAAGGAGCTAATGACAGAGTTTCAGGTATAACTAAACCTTCCGCTTGTTACTATTTGTTTAGTTTCCACTGTGTCCTCTTATCTATATTCCATGTTTCAGACCCTTAGGCAGAGAATACAAGATGAATATCGCGAGGTTGTGGAGAGAAGAGTCATTACAGGTTAGAAGACTTTTCAGCCATCAGACTATAGAAACTGCAAAACAACAAAACTAAGATTATAAATTGATGTCATATTACTATCGTCCTTTTTGTGTTGGTGACCTTGCTTCTACTTGATTTTATGCCGTTGCATTTTAAAGTAATGGTGCTGTCTTTGTCTTTTGAGTTGGTGATCATGTTTTTATTTATTTCTTATGCCCATATGATATGATGAGCAGTCACGGGAACCAGACCAGATGATGAGGTAAGATTGAATCCTTGTATTATAATTTCAGCACTGGTGAACTTGGGTGATTTTTTTAATTGTTCATTTTTTAATAACTTCTTCAGATGATTGACCACCTTATAGAGACTGGAAATAGCGAGCAAATCTTCCAGACGGCAATTCAAGAAATGGGACGAGGCCAGGTATGCTTCTTTTGATATCATTTTGTTTTCCAGTTAAACGTTTGTTCACCATATCAAAAGGTGTGACATGTCAGTAACATGACTTGGAAAATTTGTGATTGAGCGTGATGGAGCAATGCCTTACATGTTTCTTGTTGAGCTCTACAACTACAGGAAGTTTACTACCTTCTAATCTAATTCAATGAGAAATTGCTCCCAAGATTATTCAGGTCTCCAGTTCAATGATTTCCCTCCTTGGCCAGTCCTATGATCATTTATTTACCAATGCAAACTTTCTGATGGGATTAGTTGATAATGTCCCTTGATTGCTTCATCAGCTTAATGATCTCTTGGAGATAGCAAAGAAACTTGGGTTGGAAAACATGACTTGAGTGTTTGATCACCCCACCCCAAGTTTATGTGTGAATCTTTTGCCCAGGCGTGAGAATTAGCCCTTTTAGCTTGTGGGCCCCCACTTTGAGGATTGGGTTGAGCTTACTCGCGCATTTGCAGCTTTGAATGCAGTGAGAATGAAAATTTTCCATCCACTTGCTGAGTACGTTATATCTGCCAGGGAAAAAGCAAAAGGAGGATAAATGACAGTCCTATGATTTTGCATATCTCAAAGTTCTGCATTTGTAAAGCTAGCTATTATACTGATTTTTCTTTGGCTATGGTTGTAGGTGATAAACACGGTTGAAGAAATCCAGGAGAGACATGACGCTGTGAAAGATATTGAGAAAAAGCTGCTTGACTTGCATCAGGTATCTCTACAGAGAGAAGCAAACTCACCCTACCTGAAACCCGGCGTCTAATATAATTTCTTGCAATGCTTCAACAGGTCTACCTTGACATGGCGGTTTTAGTTGATGCTCAAGGAGAGATCTTGGATAACATTGAAAATCAGGTTTTCTTCTACTTTTACATCATTGAGCACGTCAGTCCACGTGTGTTGAATGTGCAATGCAAAGAATGATGAGTAATGCTTGATATCGGGTGTTAACGGGGGGGTGTTGTCCAGGTTACCACTGCTGTTGATCATGTCCAAAGAGGGACAACTGCACTTCAAAATGCAAAGAAAATCCAGAAGAACTCTCGAAAATGGATGTGCATTGCCATTATCATTCTCCTAGTAATAGTAGCCATTATCCTTGGTTCTCTCCGACCCTGGCAGACTAAGAAGGGTGCTTGAGTCCGCCCCTTATCGCTTCTCCTGTCCATGTAGAATACTAGGCTTGGTTTCCACACTTACCATGGATTTGGTAGCTTGTCTGAGCACCGGCTTCTTACCTTTTTGTCATGGCTTTTGCTTGTTTATTTGTTTATTTTTGTGAAGCTGTTCTGATTGGGTTGTTTATATATGTTTGAATACGTCAAACATAATTAACATTTGATCTTTTGCTGCTGATTTCTTACTTTTTAAATCTCTCTCTCTCTCTCACTCTCTATGTGCTTAGGAAATTCCGTTCGTTGTTTTCTCCTAGAGAAAGTTAAACCAAGTTAATGCAATCACTTTCAAAGGGTCAAATCTTTTATCTTTTATTTTTAGTGAATTACACATTGGCACCTACCTCCCTCACTTGAACCCTTTGTCCAGAAATAAAATAACCAAAGTTTGAAAAGTTGGAATTTGAAAAGGATATCGTAAAGAGGATAGAAGTTATGCCAGAAAGGATATTCATCAACGATTACGTTGTGTTATATTGGATGGACCCCTCGTTGATGTTGAAGTCAGGCTTGTACTATAGTTTCTCGGGAATCTTTACTGGGAAAAAAAAAATGAACCCCCATCGAAAATTCAGTTTCTCTTTTGCAAGTACGCAAAAATATTTTACTTGAATATTTATTCTTCTGCTTCAAGCGTTTGCCAATTGCCATCCACACTGACCTAAACAAAAGACAAGGAAGACAGGCCCCATTCATTTCAGTCTCTCATTCCTTAGGCAAGCATGGTTCCTTTAGAGAAGTCAAGAAAACTAGTTGAAAAGAAAAATTACAGGTTCCAGAATGCACACTCTTGCTCGCAGTTACATGTTAATACAGCCACTCCAGGGAAGCATGGACCTTGGGTAATGACCATACGATCATGGCCAGAGTGCAAAAGCCCATCACCTTGAGGTGCACAGTAACTTTCCTTTTCTGGCCATTGCGTGGGCACTAGGTTCACACTTCCAGTACCAAAATTTGTACCTTGTCCGTATTTCCTTACCTTTCTAGGCCACTTGCATTGCACAAAGCATCAACACTGGCAGAAAAATCACTTTTCACTTTTAAGTGGTAAGTTTACCAAGGGTTTTCCAAATCTATCTCCCATCCAACTTTCTGGGTTCTAGCTTATTCTTGCAATTTGGAGTTAAAGAGTGCATACAATCTTCTATTATCTGTGGTTGCTAGATGATTCAAATTAAGTGTAATGTATTAATGTAGCTCAATTACTTGATAGATGACATTTAATCCAACAGAGAGTTCTCATAAGCTACAATTTTATCGAATAATGTTATATTATACAGAATTATACAGGATGTAATTGGCATTCGTATTGGTATTGCTTTCTTTATTCTGTTCTAAATGTCGGGGTACAATACTCTAGTTCTTCTTAGAGGTTGAAAACAAATGCAGCTACATTAGCCGAAAAGAAATAAGGTCGACAATACTTGATACCTTGAAAATGATAGAATTTTTGCTCTTAAATAAGTTCAACATTTTTGCCGTTTTCGGGATACAGGTAGTAAATGCAGTGGACCATGTGCGAACGGGTACAGATGCTCTTAAAAATGCGAAAGCTTTGCAGAAAAAGTCGAGGAAGTGCATGATGATTGCCATTATTTTGCTCCTTGTCATTGCCATCATCATCGTGCTCTCAATTTTGAAACCATGGAAGAAGAAGTAATCAAGAAAGGAAATGAACATATGCTGCTCATTCTTGGCGTCGCAGCAACTTCCCATCTCACGAACCAGAGAGTAAGAAGTGTCACGAAGTGTATGGCTTCTATCTTTCGCTTTTCGTTTCAATTGAATTGCATCTCTCTGTATTACATTTCTTTTGAGAGGCATCTACAAATAATCGAAGCTAGTACATTTACTTTTGCTCAATTTCTCTGAACCGTGGTGAGCAAAAAGAGAAAAGGAAGCAACTAGATAAGGGTATTTATTATATTTGCAACGCTGGTTCATGTCTCCTCTCTTCACCATATACAGTTATCTGCTTTGAGTGAGTTAAATCACTGGTTTCAGGAAAATTTAGGCATGGATCGCAACTCCTAAAGAAGTAAAGTAACATTTAATTCACTGAATTTAGAAAGGAGTACCGGAAAGAATATCAACTGATCATCACTTTCCTGTCACAATAATCCAATGTTAGCAGCAGCATATGTCCCAGTTTCTAATCAATAAAGTAATTATAGAGTACAAAGCGATCTGGCTTTTAAAAATCAATGTCAAAGTAACAAGCAGATATAGACTAAATGCAGTAGAAAGCATTGACAAGCTCTACTTTTTCTTGTTTTGTATTTTCTTTCTTCTTTGGTTAGGGTGGGCGGAATGATGTGCAAATCAAAGAGGACAATAGTCCTTTTTATCAAATATTAACGACCATTTATTCCTAAAGATGCTTCTTCTTAGAAACATGGTTGAGGCATAGGGAAAACCAATTCAGCTATAACAAGTAGCCAGAAAATTCATGCAGGAGATGAGCGGTCTCGCTGAGTCAGGTCCAGTTAGCTCAGAACCTCTCCATGTTTAGTTCCCTGCTACTTTAATTTCCATTCAAATGGTAGATTCTCAACACATCCTTGTCTCCCACCAATTTACTAAATCCTCTTCTAAGGCATAGACACAATCAGCTTTGTCTAATGCTATCAGATTCCTAACATATATCAACTTCTCAATCCACTATGTTTACAAAATTATCATCAAGAATAGAGATATAATGAGAAGCATCATATCAACTTTGTTCAATGGCCTTAGGTATTTATGGATGTAAAAATGACCCTCTCCAAAATACTGAATGGATAAAGGAACAATTATATTGTAAAAGATGTATGAGTTTCTTCACTATTGTCTACTCCACAGAGAGTCTTCTTAGAAACTACTTTTGTGACTCTCTGGATGGTACTTAATGTAATTTTGTCAAGTGTTCTACTTCAGTATTTCATTTTCAAAAAGACTCATTAATTATTGAAAGAACTAAAAATCATAGGTGCATATAGATCTCTCAACTTTTGAATATTCATTTCATTGTTCAAGTCAACCATGATATAAACAGGAGCATGGCAGCACTCTTGGTTAATCAAGCGCTAACTAATGCTACTAGAACAAATATTCACTTGAGACAGCATCAGACATGAGTTACAATTCACTTTAATAAACCAAGAAACAAATCTCAGTCATGAATCCTGTGAAGGAAAATCACCACAGGTCTGAAAATTTCAAAGCAACCAAAGCACCTTGCACTTTGAGCAGTCTGCCTGAGCATCTTGCTGTGCATAGAGATCTACTTTGCCTAATAACTCTCACAATGGTAATTCAATCACAGGAAAAGCTTATACTACCATAAACGTAAAAGATTTAACAAGAAAGTCAACAATGTGTTTGCATGTTGGACCAAATGTCTTGACATCCAGCTTGTTATAAGGCATGCTCATACCTGTAAGTGCTTGTGTGTGGCTCTGTGTAAGAAAAAGAGAGGAATGGAGGAAAGAAGAGCTGAAATTCCGACAACTGTGCAGTTGTAGCTGGTGTAGAGTGGTAGTGCTTTAGACTATAATTGAAAATTAGAAAACCCAAAAGGTAGAAAGAAAGCAGAACGGCAAAGCAAACTATCAAGTCTAAAATGACAACCATTAACTGCATAGAATAGGAACTTGCAAATATGCACACACTTTTAGTGAACCAGCATTTCTTAGAACTCAATATGCACGCACTTTAATTTTTCGCTGAGCATACCAATCCAATAGCAGAACCAGTATTTCTTAAAACTCAGACCAAACACATTGTAAACCAAGGATTTCAAACAAAAGGATACACAAGTGTGAATGGTGTGCATTGCAGAATTAGCAATACGAAGAAACTTGATGTCAAGCTAAGAATAACATTGCAGATCATGCTGCTTCTGCTAAAAAATTAATTTGATTCTCAACATATATGCTAAGAGCAAGAAACTGGAAAATGCACCAGACACATCCAACATCAGATAAATTACAAGCACAACATAGTTGGAGAACTACAGATTTGCTTCATTAGTCTTCAAGATCCTGAAATGAGAAATTAGAGGACAAAGACAAGGACACCTCAATCAAAATCACAGCCGGAACCAGAAACATTTTAAGAATTTCTTTAACATTTTTTGTTTCTTTTTTTTTGCCCCTCCGGGTGAATTGAAGCTTTCATATAATTCAAAGTACATGAAGTAAATAAACACAAGCAACTCAAGCTGTAAACAAGATGCAAACAAATAAGTAGCTACAATCGTAGACCAACACAGACTAATCCTGTTAACAATAGACCTATTAAGCAAACAGAGGAAATTAGCAAGGACCACCAAAAGAAAGAATCTGTATCAATACAGGTTATTAACCTTCCTTCTAGCTGCAAGCCTCCCTACCAACATCTTTTAAGGGCTTGAAGCAAGCCTTCCTCACTCTTGACCTGCGTTTAAGCACTCTTGCACTTCCATCAAACCAGAGATGATACATGGTATCAGGCCAAACCAAGTACAGAGAGATAATTCTGAAACTCAAACTTTTCAGATCATTGAGAGCAGATAAATCTTTCACCTTAGCCTCTACTCTGTCTAGAAACCAAATATCTGCTCATTTTTCAAAAAGGAGTGTTCTACCCTCCAGCCCACATGAAGAAAAGGCAAACAATAAGTCACCCCAATTACCTTAATTACCAATCTATCCCAGGTAGAGAGCCAACTCCTTATAACATGCAACACAAATGAGTACTTACACATAGCAGCAAAGGACAAAATAAACTTCAACCAAATGACTTGAGGCATCTTATGCATGACTACTTCCCACATTCCAAGGGAGTAGAATTTCCTATTTAAAAAACCCCAATGCACCACATACAAAGAAGCCAATTTCTCTTTCCCCCTCCATTATCCGTCCTTTTCTCCCTTTCATGATACTCGGTAACATAGACACTGTACACCCTAAACTATCACCGCACTAACAAAACCTGCTTACCAATCATGCAAGCAGAAAAGAAACAGGGCAAGATTAAAAACTACACATGGATCACAATAATAGAAAAATATCTAGCACCACAATTACAAATAAAAAAAATGACATTGGAAAATATCCAGCACCACGCTGCAAGAAAATAGCCCCATCCCACCATATACGCTGTGGCCCATCGGTGACCAGTTACATAATCTTCACCGTGAACTTTATATTCCTCAACACAGGAGCTTTATTCCTTCAATTCTCCTTTACTCCCAACCCACCCTCTAGCTTCTAAGGATTCGATCTTCTGGTTAAATCATTTTTCCCCAATCAATTTCAAAAAATCAGTTCCTAAGCCCAAAAAAAAAAAAAGATGAAATTTTCATGCTGAATAACCATACCAATGCATACAAATAACAAAAAAAGAAAACAAAGAAGAAAAGAACTTTAATCTCATTGACGTCGTATCATCAATTGGGCACATTTCAGGTGGATGTGCCATTATCTTGCGATATTTGTAGAATCAAAATCAACCAAAAGCAAAAGATCAAACTTTCCATATTTCTGTTTGAACTTTTCTCACACTTTCTTGAGAAACAAACAGGGATAAACACGATCTCCGGCAGATAAGTCGTCAAATATCACAAACTATTGCGACAATTTTTTCTTTTTTTCTTTTACCTTCAAGTGCGTCCCTTTCTCTTGAAAATCCCAGGTTCTGATTTCAAATCCGGGAGTAAAAGCGACACTCGATCTTTGGTCGCACCGACAAAACAACTCCACAGAGAGAGAAAGAGAGAGAAAGAGAGAGAAATAGACGCCTGGCAAAGCGCCACGCAGGAATATACAAGATGTAGTAGAAATCTCCATTTAACCCCCGCTTTACATAACGTGTTTCTTGGAGCTTGAAGCCGCTATTTTGCGCCGCGGTTTTAAGGAACAGTTAAGTTGAGAAACGATATGTTGTGGAATTGTATCAAATTTGTGGGAATTATTGTAGGATTTTAGCCCAACTCTTAACAGGTAATATAGATGGAACCATCACACTTGCTTTCAATTATTAAGGGATGTCACGTTAGCAAGTGAAGCCACATCAATGAGATAATAGTAATTCAGTATCAATCATCCTTCACAAAGAAAATATGAATTCTAAAAGAAAAAGATATGTTAATGAGATTTTTCAGTATTCGATCTTATTTTATTATTATTATTTTCTAAGATTTATATCTTTTCTGTGGATGGTGACTGATGCTAAGTTACTTTTATCTGAAGAGATTTTATGCCTTTCCTAATTAGTCTTGACAAAGCACTTGGAAGGTAGATTTTTGCTTGAAGCAATGCAATATAAAGAAGGTATAATTTCGTGAATTTGATATTTATTTGTTCTTTATCCTGTAAATTTCTTTTTGTTGCTCTTCCCAGCTGATATCTGTGTTATAAAGGAGCTACATATTAACAGCATTTTCATGATTTTCACCTTGATGAAGCAGCTTTGACAGAGTATCATGGCCGCTTATTATTCTCACATTTTGCAGAGAAATAACTTCTGATGGCCGCTTATCTTTAAGAAAAATATGATTCCAATTCATTGCAGAAAGATGACTACGACATCCATCTGTGAATCTAAATATGTGATGGGAGATGAAATGCTTGACAATAGTGTCTCAAATATATGGAACAAACCAAATGTTCTTCATCACCAGGTGCTATAGGGCCAAACCATGAATAAACTGACCAAAAATCGCACAGAAGATATGTCTATGAAATTATTACAACCCATTATTATACCCAATTCCAAAAAATAGGAACTGGCAAATGTTTCACAAGCAGCAGGGACCAAACTCAACTTGAGAGAGCTGTCCTACATTCTTGGTTTGGCAACCATGAGAGTGCCATCTCCCATGTTCACAGCGCCTGGCCTTGTCCACGATTCTTTGAATTGCTCTTCAGTCACACCTGTGAAGACAGACAAATAAAGAGATGAAATGAAGTTGCAGAGATGGTTTCACAGTTTTACTCAAGAACATCAACATGGAATGAGATGATAACTTGCCTTTGCCCATTGCAGCAGTTGATGCGACGCCTCCCTGAACAGTCTTGAGGTACTTATCATAGAAGTTTGCTCCAGACCATTTTTGATGAGCAAGTGTGTCAACTCCATTGTTCCGCTCCTCCCTCTGGATCCTCTCTACATAAGCCAGCATTCCCCTCCTTGCAAAATCCCTTGCAAATGTGTCGATCACAAGAGCATCAGCATGGAAACCGGCCAGCGTTATGAACTGCCAGCAGTAGCCCAACCTGGCTATTCTGGGAATGAACTCTTTCATCTGTTCATCAGTCATTCCTGATGCATCCCAGTTGAAAGAAGGGGAAAGGTTATAAGCCAGCATGATCTCCGGATGGACGGATTTCACCCCGTCTGCAAACTTGGTGCATTCTACCAAGTCAGGACTGGCAGTTTCCATCCAAATGATATCAGCATGTGGAGCAAAAGCCCAGCCACGGACAACTGCCGCCATCACAGACCCTTTGAATCTGTAAAAACCTTCTCTGGTTCTAGGCAAGTCCCAGTCCCAGAAAAGGTTGTTGAGTCCCAGTTTGTCAGCTATCTCACGTGCTTGCTCATTAGAGAGACACTTATCAAAACTGGAATGATTCATCCATTCATTCAGTCTTCTTCTCTTCTCATTCTCTCCAACGTTCAAATTCTTAATGGCATCCACAACACAATCAGAAAATGTCTTCAACTGTGCCATTGATAGCCACTGATCTTCAATTGCTTGAAGCTCAGCTCCTGTTTTGCCAGCAGCCATTGCTTCTGACATAAGGGTAGCCAAACTCTTCCCCTTGAGGTTTGGGTTTGTCACACCCAAAATAAACTGATGGTCTCTTGTGTCAATATTGGTTTGAATTAAAGTAGCTGCCACTGCATCAGATCTAGCCACCAAAACCGTCTCAACCCCCATGACATCAAACTGCAACCTCGCAGCAACCAGCCTGTTGATATGTTCACTCACAGCAACAAGCACTTTTCCTGCCATGTGACCACATTTTTTGGTCACAGATGACTGGTCTTCAATATGAACTCCAGCTGCACCACGCTCCACGAAAAGCTTGCATAGCTTAACAGTTGCCGTAGTGCCACCAAATCCAGTGTCACCATCAGCTATTATAGGTTTCAAGTAGTCAACATAAGGCGTTCGAGCTCTTTCTTCCCTGCTCATGCTCATTCGTGCCTCTCTTTGCTTTCTGTCATGGTATTGCTGTGCAAAAAATAGATGTTCAACTTTGTTTGGAACAGTATCATAGGGATAGTCAGCGAGGTCAGGGCCAGGTTCATTGGTGGAGGTGTGGGTGGATGAGCACTGCCAACCCGAGACATAAATGGTGTCCAAGTGCTTGGCCATCATGGTCACTTGGACAGGATCAAGTGCACCAAAAGTCCTCGAGGCTGTGCCATTGGCTTGGTGGGTCTTGAGAGTCCTCCATAGCTTTTTGGCCATTTCATTCGAGCCATAGCTTTGCCTGAGGTTGCCTCTTAGTGATACCACATCTCTCGCTGAATATGGACGCCGGGTTAGCTTGAACCTCTCGGAGTTCCACCATGCTTGCACCTCAGCAACTTCGGATTCAAACCTTCCTTCTTCCTCCATTATCTGTTTACAAAATTGCTAACTTATATGACATTGATAATCTATTAATTTGTCTCATCTTTTAATTGAGTAGCACAAGTACTTTGATTTATCGAACAGTTTATGAAATCCATTAGAACAGATCATAAAATATCTACAACTTTAATGATCGAACAAGGAAAGGCCAACCATCCTTGGTGAGATTCACTAGGAAACTATGTGTCCTACTTCTCAAGTTGTTGGCAGTAATCTCTGTGATTTAGCTGCAGGATACTAGGAAAAGCACTTGCAAATGTAATCGGGAAACTTTCTAGGGATTTATGATAAATACGCGAACAGAAAGAACAACTCCTCATGCATATTACTGTTATTGTTAGTCTCGTGTCCTACTATTGCGACTTGGATCTTCTAACACAAATTTCCAGATGGAATTAAGCAGAGTAGATATGCTTATCTCCCAACAAAGACTACATGTTCTGTTTTTCTCATGCTAAAAAGCCAAGAATGGGTGAGAAAATGAAGTGGTACCGTCAACTAAAATTACTGGTTTTAGGTTATAGTCTATGGTCAATATTTCCACCTTTTCTTTCTGCATGACATAATTATTGCGTTGCCTCTTGAAAAACACACAAAAACTGAGACATATACACACACACAGAGACAAGAAAATAATCTATATAACACGGATGTAAAAAATAAAACCACTCAGGCAAATCTGATAACATAACAAATCATAACAAAGACAGAGGCATTGATGCTGTTATGCAGAAACAGTCGGCAATACTATAGCGACCATTTCATCATGATTCTGCATCATTTCAAAGAACACCACGACCGTCTAAAACTGGATGCGGCTCAACATTAATATTGTGCATGTAACCAGAATCTAAGAAATTCTACTGCGAAATATTAACTCAGTTGGTTTAGTATTCTAACGAACCACAAACACAGCTCAAGTATTGAACTTTCAATGAGAAGGGAAAATTTATAAAGGAAGAAGAAGAAGAAGGATAAAGGCTGCTGGTATGCTTACCATGGAAGGCACGGAATAAGATGCAGCCATGGCAGAACCCTTTTTTTCTTTTTCTTTTTTGGATATGACACAAGTCTTAAACAGCTAGGAGAAGTTCATGCAAGAGCTATTCCGAGTCGCTCAATTTATACACAAGGGAGTCTAACCAACTTCCTTAAAAGGATAAGAAAAAAACAAAAACCAAGAAACCCCCCTCTGTACTTCCCTTATCTATGCTTATCTCTTTTCCTGTAATAAATGTTTTCCCTGTCATCCGTGAGAGAAGAGTTGAAACTTGACTCCCTCTGTATTTTCTCTCGTTCATGCTTATCTCATCTGTTGTAATAAAAGCTTTTCATTGTTATCCGCAAGGGGCAGTGAAACTTGTCTGAGTGGGAACAGAACTTGCAGGCACGAAGGGATGACACTTTTCCACCTTTTCTGCTGCACCATGCTTGTCTTCTATCATTCTGTGTCATGTCACTCTTTTAATCGATAGCTAACTGATTCTGTTTCTATATTTGTTTATTCTTCTGCTCCCATAGTCTAACTGGAACGATCCCTTCCAACATACACCCCTATATGTTGGAGTTAAGAAGATAATGTTACAGGATTTGCAGGCGCAATCCATCTTCTATTCTGCAGGTGAAACTAAAAGACTATTTTCTTTCATTCCGCAATTGGCTTTTGTGCACTAAACACCATTTCAACGACTCAAAAACACAGACTACCGACAGAATCCATATCTAGTTGGTGAGTACTTAACAGACCTCTGCCAGGATTTAACAATCAAATCCGCTACATAGTTAATAAGTATTCACCAAACTTCGTCTTACACAGTAACCAGCAGCAACCCTTATGAGAATTGTCTGTCAGTTCGTCAGGACTTTATCTGGTGCCCAGAATAAGAAGTTGCAGGCTAAGAATCCAAAACGTTTTTTTTTTTATCTTTCATAATGGGCTTAACTTATTGGCCGAAAAAATTGATTGAACTTTTAATACATCAGAACCCAAAACCAGAAAAGCAACCAAATTAAGAGAAGAAACAATTTTAAGGAAAATCACAATTATTGGATTATGTTCAAGACGAATGGATTTGACTGTCAGCTGTAAGAAGCCTTTTCCTCCATATGTCAACAGAAGAACTTGACACCTAGAGAGTAAACTGAAATGGAAGTATTAGTATGTGTCGAACTTGGAGGTAAAATAGATAATGCAAGAAGTTCCATGGTTATCTTTTGAAAAAGATAAGATTTCCCTTCTTTTTCTTGGAATTATTGTGCAATATGCGGCAAGTTGAGGAGCATGAACTTGCAGAGAAAACTCCCTTTTCTGTGGGCGTTCTTTTGGGCGGTGACGATAAAAACGGTAGAGATATTGGAAATTGGGATTCCCAAGGAGACGAAGGATAAGTCTATCTCAAATCCACTTGACAGCCCTATCTTGAAATTTTCTTTTTCGTTAGCCTCCTCATCTCTCTGATCTTCTACTGACAACGAAATCACAGAAACTGCCTTGTTTTCTCGCTCGCAGAATTTGCCTTCCTCTCCATCCACTTTATCATGCAACGCGTAGAGACAGTTTAGAGTTCATTATGATGCAAATAGGTACACTTCTTCTCTTTTTATCCCATGAGTGCATCTAATGCTGCATTCGTTCGACATTTGACACGAGTACTCACGCCCACACACACATAGTCGCCGGGCTGGTTTGGACAGATTAGGAGTCTAAGAAAGTGGCCCCGAAATGCAATCCGAATTGGCGGATGCGTGAAAATGGGTAAAAGGGTCAGGATCACACGTCATGGATGGAGGATGATGGCCTCGCCACTGTTCAGGCCATACTGGGAGGAGATGACATGATTATGACTGTAGCTGAGTTTCTAGAAGACAATGGCGGTTTCTGCAGAACAAACAGATGTCAGTGTTCCACAGACTCTTCTTGGGAGCCGTGGCGTTCAAATCTGATGGGCTCCCTGGAGGAGGAAACAAACAAAGCAGGAACGCTTCCCGAAGCGTATATGGCGATCATGGTAGGGTTAGGTTTTGAGCATTTCGAGGGAAACCAATCTGCACGAACCTCACAATTCTTTGGAGATTTATATTCCCTTTTATCTATACTTCGTTTTTTATTCTTTCTTTTTGGACCTTGAGGGGATCGATATCCCTTGTATCCATGATTGAAAATCTTCTTCTGTCGAGATTTATGAAGATTATCTTCATTCAAGAATGTCCACGAAGATGTCCACTATGGTTTTTGAGGTTTTTTTTAACACACCCAAACCTACATATTTAAATATTAAATTTAAGATACTTATTGCAGAACTAATAGATAATTATTTTTTAAATATATTAGTTATCATATTTGATTTTAAGGTGAGATCCACCAAGATTGAATAGTTAAACTTTTAAGTAATAACAAGAACCCAATTGTAGTGAACAACATGTTAACTACGAGAAAAAAAATGATATTTCCTTAAGTCTAGAAAATTAAAAAAGGTTAAAAATAAAAACTAAATAAAAAAAAGTCAAGATAGAAATTCGTTTCCAATGTATCTCTTGCTAAAGATTGAATAAAACAATATTTTAACATGAATACTGCTAAGGATATGTGTTAGATGTAATCTAGGCTCAAACAAGGTTTTCAAGAGGATCCAAACATCAATCATAAAGAAATTGTGAGTTTCGTGTAAGAACTTAAAATGAACTTAAAATACATATCGTATTTGTCCATGATCTTAAAGTTCCAAGTTAGGAACTTTAGGATAAGTCTTTCCCTTTATTTTCTCCTAAAGATGGCTCATGAGACAGCCCGAAAACCATAGAAGAAGGTGAGAACGGGACTGTTGGTGTGCTTTCTCTCTCTCAGTCGAGTAGTGTTAAGTTGCAGCGTTTTTCTCTCCTTACCATGTGAAGTGGGTGAGTCATCTTGTTAAGACGAGAGAGAGCTTTAAGAGATAACGTGTCAAAATGCCATGTGGGGCATTTTGCACATCCAAATACACAAGTCAACAATAGTTACCGTCATCTCCATAATTCTTCCTACAATAAAGTTTAGTATACATAATTAGAAAGGTAAAAGGGAGACTTAGCCTATAATTGTGTCCATACATATAGTGTCACTTATCAAAGTCCACAGATGGACAAAGGCCCACACTAGCCAATATTATGTAAGGGTGACATAAAAGGAATGTGTAGAACCAGAATGGATTAACAAAATGACATCGCACTTGTCATAGTAGAAAATATTAATTTATGCATCATTGATAATAAGTTTACATTACATTGACTCATATAATGAGTCACCAATCTCTCACTTGGGCTATAGCAATGATCATAAAACCAATAATACAAGTAGTAGATTTCATATAGATGAAAATAATTTTAAAACATTTGCTTTGTGCTGATCCTAAAAGTATAGAACAAAATCGTTATTGTTGATCTCGTCACATAAAGCTTCAAACTCATTGATAACAATTGCAATTATGTCATTTAAAGATACAACCCCACCTCAGTCACATGAGCCCTCCATTCTACAGACATAGACCTAATATGATAATGTGGTAAACAAGTAACACTATAAAGGAATGTTGTGTTACTATCTTAATCAAACTTATTCTCTTCATGACTAACGTCATTGACAAAATTTTCATAGGGGAATATCACCTCTAATGACAAACGTCATCAACTAATCATCCTAGAAGGACATCCTCAAAGTAACATGACATCATTGACAAACCGTCTTAGGAGAATATAAATGTCTTGTATGATTTACTTGAGTATAAATAGATATATGTGCTACAAGACATTATCATATGGCCAATAATTATGTGTCATGGCCAAATGCTTAAGGTCACACTATACTTAAGACTTTGCAACCTATTTTAAACAAGCACGTATGTGTCTTACAATCATATAGAATCAAACAATAAACAAGTAATAAAGATGTATATACATCAAATAAGGTTTACATAACAATAAACAAACAGATGCAATATCAGTACATAATGACTAAGTGAGCAAAAGCTCCCACTAAGGAAAGGCATAAAAAGAAAGAAACAAGACCCATACGGTCAACATGCCTTTGTAACACAAAAAGGTTCAACCCTTTAGTAAGTGGATCAGCTAACATAGTATCTGTTCTAACGTGCTCCATAGTCACTTCACCATTCTTCACTCTCTCTTTGACAATGAAGAATTTAATCTTTATATGTTTGACCCTTTTAATCTCATATTTAGCTCGAAAATTAAGAATAAAACCCACTCCGGAAAAATCCATTTTTAAGCTCAAAATCAAGTTTTTAACTTGGTTTTGTTCCCCAAATTGATGCTATGACTGCTCTAATACCAATTGTTAGATGTAATCTAGCCTTAAATGAGGTTTTTAAGAGGATCCAAGCATTAATCATAGAGAAATTGTGGGTTTCATGTAAGAACTTAAAGCGAGCTTAAAATACATACCATATTTGTCCATGATCTTGAAGTTCCAAGCTAGAACTTTAGGGTAAGTCTTCCCTTTTATTCTCTCATACAACTAGCTCAATGAGGCAGCTGGAAAACCGTGGAAGAAGGTGAGAATGGGACTATTGGTGTGCTTTCTCTCTCTCAGTCGAGTAGTGTTAAGTTGTTGTGTTTTTCTCTCCTTACCGTGTGAAGTGGGTGAGTCATCTTATTAAGACGAGAGAGAGCTTTAAGAGAAACGTGTCTAAATGCCCTGTGGGGCATTTTGCACATCCAAATGCACAAGTCAACAATAGTCACCATCATCTCTATAATTCTTCCAACAATAAAACTTAGTATACATAGTTGGAGAGCTAAAAATGGGACTTAGCCTATAATTGTATCCATACATATATCATCAATCATCAAAGTTTATAAATGGACAAAAGCCCATACTAACCAATATTACATCTACAATAAAAGTGATATAAAAAGAATGTGTAGAATCAGAATGAATCAATATAATGACATCACACTTACCACAATTGGAAATATTAGTTTATGCATCTTTAATAATAAGTCCATGGACTCATACAATGAGCCAATAATATGATCATATTACTTAAGGATACTAATCCTTTTATTATTATGTGTTTTAATTTAAAAAACCCTCACTAATGCATTATTATGGTCAGACTTCCATAAACCTCTATAAATTATCTCTTTTGTACATATTAAATACACCCGAAATATATTTAATCGAAAAAAAAATTAGCTCATTCCCCCTCCCGTATCTCTCCCGCATCTGTTGTAAAAAAACATAACAAGATTTATTGATTGAAGAAACAAAAAACACATGCCGGACTTAATAAACCAAAATTTGCACTTGACCCTTCTTCTTCTTCTTCTTCTTCTTCTTCTTCTTCTTCTTCTTCTTCTTCTTCTTCTTCTTCTTCTTCTTCTTTTGACCTTTAAAAAACCTAATATGAAGAAAATTAAAGTCAAAGAAAAAAAGAATGCCGATCACCTGTTAGTTCAATAAAAGACTAACAAAACTTAAGAAAAGAAAAAATAACAAGAGATGCCAAAATTAAAAGGACCGACCTGCTGATACCCCAACCAACATTCAACGGCCATGACCCGCCACGTTGAAAAAGAAAAGGATTGTCGACTAGTCTCTGACACAGAAAGGCAAAGAATTCTTTGTGCTATGCAGTTGATTTTGGTTTCCTTACATGGTTTATGTTTCCTTCATGAGGTTGCTTTCGACCCAAGATCATGATTATGTACGATGTTTGTTCCCGAAGTGCCTTTAGAATATTGTTTTTTCGTGCGGTATATTATATTATTGTTCTGGGTTTCTTCAAAGAGTCATTACCGTTCTCGTTATCTCATGATTTCCAACCTGAGTTCTGCAGCACGCAAAGCTGTAAAGTGGTCTCTTCTCGGGGCTTCAGCAAAGAAAATACATTGTTAGGCCCGAGCAGCGAGATTTTCCCAATTGGTTAATGCTTTTCCCGGAGAGGACAAAGGTTTGGATAAACTTTCCCAACATCTAGTCACATCAAGCCTAGATCATTTGGTAGGGATAATTATACTTATTACTCTAAATCATATGATTGTATGCAACTTCTGATCTTCACACAAACATCTAGTTAGCATGAAATTCAAGACTTAAATGGCAAATAAGGTCAAACTTGATAAGCTAAGAGCTTAATAAGAGTTTAACTCAGTGATGAGTCGGTGCTACCTAGAACCAAAAGTTTTAAAGTGACATTTTAAAGCGTGTAAGTCAAAAAAAGAAAAAACAAGACTATTTATTGAATAGTACTAATATATAAAAATTAATAAATATAGACATATATTAAAATATGTTAATGTGTCAAAATTCTTGAACTAGGGCATAGATGTATAATGGATTGCACTAATACGTCAAAATTGATGGATTTAGACCTCAAATATTTATGTAAATGTGTCAAATTGATGAATTAGAGGATAATGGGTATTGATTCAAACTAATGTGCCAATTTTGATTGATTTTTTCATAGTAAAACATATAAATAATTGTCAAATTGATGGATCAGGTGGTAGATCGGTATTGATTTGTACTAATATGTAAAGATTAATATAATCTTGCTCATTAAAATATATAAATAGGTGTCAGAATTGATGAACAAAAGGGTATTAACTGATTTATGTATTTTAATTTGCAATTTCCACCTTAACCAATAACTTACTTGGAATCTCGACAATGTTTTGGATCTTGGGCTGAAAAAGAAAGTTTATTCTCTAACTTGAGTATTGATTGAAAGAATCGGGACAACAACTCCGACAGGGAACAATTATTCTGCCGGTAAGGCTATACTCTGCACTTAGTTCAAATCAAAAAATTTCGGAGAATGTGAGATTTACATAAGGGCGAATTAAATTCAAGCATCTTGGAATTTTTAAGAGCTATGAATGTTGGACAAAATGTGGACCACTAGTAGCACACTTATTGCATTTCATCCTGAGTTTCCTTATCCTAAGTAAAGCTTTCTTAACGGGACCTTCAAACCCATGTCCCCCTAAGTAAAGAACATAACATATTAATATATTAATAATATAAAAAATCATAAAATTTTAACAAAATATTCAAAGAGGGAAAAGAGTTAGATTCAAATTCCACACATTGATCGTCATATCAACAAGAAAAGAACACATCGTACAGTTACTTGCTCTAGTAACATGCCCATTTGAGTTATAACCCATAATACGGCTTCTCTTTTGGAGAGAAAACTTGCATATTTCATACAACCGAAGTTTGCCACAACCCCACAAAATTTTACTGCTCCGGTGGAGAAACGCCATCCAGATTCAGGCCTTTCATTCACTTGTCGAGTATCTTGAGGTCCAGTACTTCTCAATTTCCTCCGCTGTTCTTCCAGGAATTCTCCCAGCAATTAGAGACCATCTAAGGATAAAGCAACTTTTTCTCATCAGCTCATTGAAAAGATTGCAGTCAGAAAAGCAGACACAAGGATAGGAAAGCAAACCCACCTCTCCCCAACCAGATTAAACATCCGAGTAATAAGAGTCTCCTCATCTTCAGAGAATTCAAGCTTGTAGTCCTGACTGCTATTTTGCCCTGCAAACAAAGAGTGCAAAATCATCAGTTTCCCGCTAGCAGAAATCCCAGAGAGTCTTTCATGGCTAATCAAGAAAGAAGAAGCCGGGTAGGATAACACGACGAGAAAACGAAGGAAAAACCCTGTGTTTGAGACATGGGTATCTCTAATATCAACAAAGGTATCATTATCAGAGGCACCCAAGTGCTCACCCTCCAAGCCCTGTTTGGCCTGGAGCAACTAGAGCTAAAAATACTAAAACAGGAGGAAGAATTATCTAAGTGTGTCATAATTCAACATGTACGTAGCTACCGAATCACAGGGTTGAAGATGTGGAAACAACAGTCAAAAGGACAAAAAACAAGCACCAATTTCAAATGGGTACCTCTAGAATCCATAGAAGCATCATCTGAAGAGTGACCCGAGTCAGCCATGAGCAGGTGAGAACGTAGGACAACCCCAAAGAGCTACAAAATTTTTCAGCGGCGGAAGTTGTGTATATAAAGTCCAGGTGAGGAACCGTGTGTAGAGCTGGGGCAGTCATTAAGTAGTATTAATAGGAGAGCATAGGTTCCCAAGAAAATGGTCTTCATGGATGGAGAAGAAGGGGCGGTGAGATGGAAAGCGGACGAAGAATGGTAGTTGACAGAGGAGTCTCCGGTCCAACGTTGATAGGTTGTTGAACAAACGTTGGTTGGTGGAGATTTTTGAAGGTCGGTAAAGCTCAAGTGTACTTGCTCATACCCTTTATAACAAGCCTATAGATCTTTAAATGGGATGATCCGTCCAAGATCAGACTCCTACCAAATAATAAAGGGCCCCGGTGGAGTTATGCTAAAAGTATAATTCATTTTTTAAAATTTATCCAGTATAAGACTACATTCCTTAACACCAAAAAAAATTTGGTTGAATGAAATTAAGAACAGACCATATCTAAAATTTTAGTTAAAAGTTAGTTGACAAATTGAGATAATGGATTTATTTTTAAACATTATAACAAAAAATTAATAGTTTAATATGTTAGAAATAAGAAAGAAACAATACCTACCTAACCAAGGATTCTGTCATTATACCATGTTTCGGTGCGAGTGCGAAGTGCAGAAGTCTGTCCTTCGTGGAATTTGTTCGGTGAGAAGGTGTTAATTTAAGTATATTATCCCCCTGGCTATGTCTTAGCAGTAATTAAGAAACCGCCAAACGTGCCTGACGACATAACAATCAGTAATGAGAGCCAAGTTCCGCTCTCTCCTATCGACTTCTTTCCTGTCGTTTTTATCTTGGAACCTTTGTCGCTTCTCTCCTCTCCAACTCTCCAACTGGAGGGTGTCTCTGTCCAGCGACAAAAAGACATGAAGAAGAAGGACCACAGCCTCTTCTCTTCAATTACACGGAACCTACGTTGCTATTATTATTTTTCTTTGGATAAGGAAAGGCATCTGGAATTGAGGATGCAATGTCACATTAATGATGGGTCGGTCTTTTTCAGTCTACACAGACGAGAAAAAGAAAGGAACCATTAATATAAGAGTTTAGAAAGGTACCATTGAAAAATGTCCTCTCCCTAATAATATATGTTAGTATTAGAGTATAAATTAATAGGCTTACGGATATTTTATGTATATTATAAAAATATTTTAGACGTTAGTCTCCTTTATATCAATTAAGATTCTTAATGATATTTGTTCCTAGTAATATTTAATTAGAATTTCTTTTAGTGCTAGTATAAAAAGAAGATCATAAGAAAACCTAACAAGGTCAAAAAGAAAATTGAGAAGAGAATTATTATGAGGATAGCAACCTACACCTCATTAGAGTGGTAACTAGAGAGTGTTATTTTTTATAGTATCTACTAGCTAATAGAAAATCAATTATATTGATGTACGTTCTAATAATAACTATGTGAAAGCTTTGAGTGAATCTTATAATTAGCATTTATGTATTCTCTTTAAAAAAACCTAATAATAGATAGTATAATAAATTAGTAGTTGCACCAATGGTAAAGGAATGTAGGACATTGTATTGGTTTGATCTTTTTAAATATTGTATCTCTTGTGTATTTATGATTCAATCTATGTATTAGGATATTTCTTCAACAATTGGTGTATCAACGCCAACGCGGTAATTCAATTGGAATTAATCTTAGTGCTTTGGATAGAATCCCTTTAAAGTAAATAGGAATTATATATTCTTGTAAAATCCTAATTAAATTAATAGTGTAAATAACCTTTTTAATCATCACTTGCAGTCATTTTAAGATTATTTCTTAAAGTTTCACTATTTGAGTTATCTTCCAAAGCCCATATCAAGGTCTCTCTTTTTTGGAAGAAGGCAAAGCAATGATCAAGTCACGAAGAGCACATGAAACAATGAGAAACATGGACATAATTGTTGGGTCCTTAAGGGTAAACTAAGACTAGGGTGAATTAGGTTTTCTATTTCACTTAATCCTTTTCTAAAGTGTATTAGCACTAAAAAAATATCCTTTTCTTCTCTGGTAGACAGGTCACAAATAAAATGCACAAACATACAAATATATCTTCAATAAACAATATTGTATGCTATGAGAGTGTAAGTAGAAATTACAAAGATAGAATGCCAAAATAATACCAATACACGGCAAATTTAAGTGATTGGCGAACTTCTCCAACTCACCTCTTTTGACAACATGTCAAGAGGTGCCTAATGTATTAAATATGAAATTACAACATGTAATTTCTAGTTTTACAAAGCAGTTTCAGCATCAAAATTTCAATCCTCATCCAAAATAACAAGTTCTTGCACTAGGGATAACATAAATAGAAACCTTTTTTTGCAGAATCAACCAAATACGAATTTAGGGTTTCTAAGTTCAAATAAACATCAAAGAAAGCAACTTGATTAAACATAGATCTGAACTCTAATCAAACTTGTACAAGAGCTATCGCAGTAAACACAGCAGATTAGCATGAGTTGGGGGAACAGTGCAAATTTTCAAATTTTCCGTAAGTTGAAAAAAAGGACATGAACCCCCTTTTGTTTTCCTTCTTATAGTAGATGAAATAGAACCATTGTGCACCTTAAAAATTAACCCATTGCTTATCAAATATTGGTCAGTGACCATTCTATAGAATCGCTGGCCTTGTAAAAAGAAAAAGACATTGAGCTTTTCTTTCTTTTTTGCAAGAGCAGCAAATACTGGGATTTAGAGTTCCTTGTTTCCAAAGATACCCCCAACAACGTGTTAACGGTAGCATCACAGAAATTGGCCACGTTTCAATTTCTTGGCAGCATCACCTATTTCACATGACCTAATCGACAGGCTTCCTTGCTGGGCTTTTTCTTACTTGCTCAGGCTCTCTCTCTTAAAGAGATAGAGTGAGCCTTTTCGTTGCTTGCGGACCCACTTTGAGCTAGACCCTTCCTTTTCTTTCTTCAAGTCAACATCAGCTTCATTTTTCACACTTTCATTTGGACAATGAAAATGTTCCTTCAAAGTATAATATCCAAATATACCCACTCAAGGCCATGAGAATAATTTTCTTTAACATTTCCTTGATTAAATAGAGATGATATTCCCCTAAAGAACAATTTATTTAATAACATAAGAAATATTATTTCATTGAGGTACATAGTCACAAAGACAAGTACAAGTTATCACTCAGCATAAAAAATATTAGGTTACACATCTTACTTTTAACATCACTTGGAGCCAAAAGAGCAAAACATCGAGTTATCAAAGACTGAGCCTCTCGTTCTTTCCTCTTATCAATTCCTGGAAAATGAAACAACAGTCGAGGAATATGGAATGGCCAGCATGGATTCCTTGACATGAGGGCTGCTATTTTGTACAGCAAGAATTACTCTTAGTAGTGGTTTTTAAGAACCTCTAGTGCATAAGAAAACCATCGTTAAAATTAATGGATAGCTAGCTTGTTACAAACCCGTGTAGGGGTAAGAGGAGAACATGGCATGAAATTAGAGTATGAATGGATGTTCGTATGTTTATTTTACTTTTGTAATTGGGTTTTTCTTTGTATTGGGTTCCTATTTATTGGCCCACGTGTGTTTGTGGGTTGTTTGCCAAGTGAGTCCAACTCACTTGTCTTGTTTAGGGTGGATAAACGCTATCATTTTGGTGGCCCGTTTTGAGGCACAGCCAAAACCTTCATTTTGTCTGTCGAATAGTGAATAGTTGCAATGCTTTTTTCTTTTCCTTCTCCAGTGACGGATTCCCTTTTTTTGGCAAAAGCTTGTTTCCTTCATTTCTCTAATCATCAAGAAAAATTGAAGACACCTCCAATCACTCTTTAGGGAGGGTTTTCGGTTTTATGGTCCCAGAACATGATTGCAAACCACCACCGTTGTTGCCATTCGAAACAAGGTGGTATTAGAGTTGGCCTGGCCAGAGATGATAATGGCCAACGAGGCTACAATGGAGTCGGACATAGACTGACTAATCTGTGAGACCAACAAGAACATGTTTCCCATGTTCAACACACTTTGTTAGTAGATTGCCAAACTAATCTGTGAGACCAACAAGAACATGTTTCCCATGTTCAACACACTTTGTTAGTAGATTGCCAAACTGAAGCGATTGCATAGTTGTCAGTCAAACATTGGGAGTTGGTGAAAATAGTCCCCACAAGGCTAGAGAAGGTGGGTCGACAGTTTTTGGCTCACCCATTGGCAACAGCAAAGCCAAAAGAGGGAAGTAACCTCGGAATGTTTCGGGTACACTATCAAGGGGGCAAGAAAGATGACTTCCAAAACCAAAAGGAAGAGAATTGGGCTTACAAACTGATGATTTCCAAGACAAGTGGAGATGATCGTCAGGCCTATGACCATGGTGGGGGAGGGTTAGAGCTACTCTGGGTGTGGAAGCAAGATAGTCATGACCAATCCATTTTTTTCCCTAATTTGACGGCACTAATAACCCATCCGATTAGGTCTATTAGGTAACCAAGTATTTTGAGTTGTATCCATGTTCTGATTAGGAGAAGGTTAAGATGATTACTTAGAATGTATAAGGTAGTGCAATTAAGTGGTTCCAAGTGTTTGAGGAGGAACATAGGATAGTGAGCAGGATGCTTACGTGGGAATGCATTAAGGAATGAGTATTGAAAATGTATGAAGAGATTGAATTTGAGAACCATTATGGTACTTTGACTAAATTGGTTAAAACGGGATTAGTATATGCTTATTATAAGGTTTATTTATCATTATTGATTAGATGTGACCTTTTGCTCCCAAGACAACAATTAAGTGAGTTTGTTTGTGGTCTTAAACTACATATTATGGTGAATGTGAGAGCTAGTAGACCCTAGACACTTATTGAGGTGGTGGGCTTGGTTAGAACAAAAGAAAGGAGATACAAACCAAACAGGGGTGGACTGATTACCACTAGTAAGAAGAGTTGGGGTGAACCTCCACCTACTAATAAAGATGAAGGGTCAAATGCCTTGTCAAAAGAATGATAACTAACTAGTAAGTAGAAAGGAAATTATGTTTCTATTGTGATGAATGGTATGCTTTATGGCACCAATGTACAAAAGAAAAAATTTAATTAGAGATTATGTGGTTTGATGAGTTAGAGGATAATGATGAGAAAGAACAAGGCAAAAGAATGTTTTAGAATTACATTAGGTTTAATTTGAGGTATCTCCTAATGCTATGTATGAAGGTCAAACTCTCCAAATAATGAGGATAGATGGAGGTTTAGTGGAGCACCAAAAGAAAATTGGGGTATTAATAAATTCGAGAAGCACTAACAGCTTCATCAATAAGTAGTTGAGTAATAAAATTTACCTAAAATTGGTGATGATCACTAGTTTAGAGTTTGGACAACTAATCATAAGGAAGTTAGAGGCCAAGGGAAGTGTACTAGTACTAAGATTAGGCAAGGTATAATTATGCCTTTGGAGCCTTTTATGTTACCTATGGAGGCATTAGATGTGGTGTTGAGCATAAATTGGTTGGAAACATTGGGTGATATCATGTGAAACTTTGATACTAGGATAATGAAATTTGAATATTAAAAAAAAGAGGTAGACCTTTAAGTTAATCATAGCCATTGTGACCCATTGATTGTGGGAAATAATGTTAACAAAGAATTGAGTAAAAAAGGAAAGGTTGTGGTTTTATAGTTAAGCAACATAGAGGAAATGAGGAGCATTGCAAAGATGGCAAGGCTTGGTGTGAAGATATTGGATAAATTTAATGATGTTTTCACATAACCAAAAAGATTGCCTCCATGGCATAATCATCACATAATATTTAAGGCAGATGGAGAACTTATATTGGTAAAGTTGTATAGGGACCCTTATATGCAAAAGGGCAAGATTGACTAATTGTTGAATTGCTTAGGAATGGAATACTTAGATTGATTTTGAGTCCCATTTTTTCAATGGTATTGTTGGTCAAAAAGTTAGATAGATCATTATAGTTATTTATAGATTACAAGAAGTTAAATAAGATAAGTTTCATATTCCCACCATTACTGAGCTATTAGATGACTTGCATGATGGCTAACTCTTTTCAAAGCTGGACCTACATTGATTATTTACTTGGTTTGGATGAGAAAGAACAATATTAAGAATACAACTTTTTGAACCCATCAAGACCACTTTGAATTTTTAATTATGTTGTTTGGTTTGACAAATGAGTTTGCTATATTCTAGTCATTAATGAATGTGGCCTTCAAGATTTGTTGTAGAAGACAGTGCTAGTATGTTTTGACAACATTTTTGTGTATAGTAAGATTTAGTAGGATTATTTGTGGCACATGCAACAATTGTTTGAAATCCTACACAAGCACTAGCTTTTCATGAAGTGGTCCGAGTGCAAAATTAGGTATCAAGAGGTTAAGTATTTGAGCCATGTAATTGGTAGAAAAGGATGGTAATAGACAATTTTGACAACCCATACCCACAACCGTTAAGGTTCTCAAGGGATTCCTTGATGCAATTGAGTATAATTGTCAGATCATTAATCAATATGAAAAATTAATAGGTTGGAGGGTAAGAATGGTGCTGATGTAAGGTACAAGACATATTGCTTTCTTTAGTAAAGCATTGAATGAACATCATTTGAAGTTATCTACGTTATGAACATGAGATGTTGACCATATTTATAACAAATATAAAAATGAAAACATTATTTGTTGGGTTGCCAGTATATCATCAGAACAAATAAAAAAAGCTTGAAGCATTTTGCTTCTAAGCTTGAAGTATTTGCAAGAGCAAAAGACCAACTCAACAAAAGTGAATGCTTAAACTGATGAGATACAATTTTTTGTGTAAGTACAAGTCATGATGGAGAATATAGTGACCTACGCGTTATCTAGGCGTGGTGGTTGTCAAGAGGAAGGGTCGATTAAAGCCATTTCTCAACCAGTTCTCAAGTGAATGGATACCATTATAGAAGAAGTAAAGACGGACCCAGAGCCATACAAAATGGTGGGCATACGGACTCCGGCAGTTCTCAATCACCGAGTAACTTTTGTTGTGGTTCTTAGTACGGCGACAATTTAACCCATCAGAGATCGAACATAAATGTAGAAATCAAGTGCATAATCAGGACATTATTAGCATATATAAAGGGCTCCGTACAATCCATACCTCCCACATAACACAGCAAGTAGCAGAACTGGTAAATTAACACAAAGGAACGAGTACTATGTTTGAAGGTTATATATGACAAACCAACATGCAGTATGGCTACGTTCTAAGCTTAGGACAAACTATTTGCTAGTGCGTGTTGAGGATGGTGTAAACTACATATAGCAACGGGTTTGCAGGCTGCAGATATCAAAAACCATGGATCTTGATGTGTTCCTTCTTCACAATACCGGCCTGTTAAAAGAATATAAATAAAAACTTTTACAAACTTTATAACCCAGAAAATACTGAACATAAACAGAAGCCTAAAAACATACCTGCACAAGGAAGGTGGAAACATTCTTCCTTTGATCTCCCTGAAGCTGAATAACCTGCATCCACGTGACAAAAAATGCTAAGTTTTTGTTTGATTTGCCAGAAAAAAAGGAAAGAAAATCAAAGCTGCAAAGAACTACTGTAAGATGCAAAGGACAAGAACATTTAAATGCATCAAATGATCAAGTGAGGTGTAGAAACAGTATACATTCATTACAGTGCCACTACCAAGAAAAAATAATTACAAAAGAAGGAAAAACATGGCAAAGATAAAATACCAATAATGCGTACTTTATGCTCAGGAGGGGACGGAAACTAACCTGGCCTAGCTCAGGATCCTGGACAACAGTACCATTACAGCAGAACTCTTTCTTGAGGTCCTTTAGAATCTTGTTGTAGCTGTATTCCTTCTTCAACCCCTGAACAGTAGTCAAGCTTTTCCTCCCATTACGCTGCTGTACGCGCACGTGAACGTACTCTTTTGCCCCAGCGCCAGAGTCCTCAGCATTTGCCTCAGCAAAGGGATCTGCGCAATAACAGACATCCATTCAGATTATTCTCTAGGTCATGGTATTTGAAAATATCAAATCATTAAACTATTTTTGAAAACGGAAACAAAACCAACCAAAAGCAGTAGGAATGTGAGCGTCGAGTTCAGACATGAAACTTGGCTGATGGATGGAGAAGCGTAACCAAGAAGATGCTTTGTTTTATGGTCAGAAACTGCTTAGACTGCATTAGAGTGCAAATGAAACACAACAAGTCAATATTAGATGTTGAATACTAACAAACAGCCTTTCATCACGAATGACAATCACATGAAAAATTTACAACAATGTCATTATCTTAGTAACAAACTTTTACCCTAATCATATCAAGAAGAAAACATCAGCCTTCAAGCAAATGAAGCAACCAGAGGTACCAGAATTGCTGACAAAATACACTTCAAAGCCTGATTGGAGGATCTAGGGCTCAATAAATCACATTCTACAAAGTCATGTTTTTCCCAAACACTATTTTGTTACGAGAACGACAATTCACATAAATTTACAAAGCTAGCTAGTTCAACATAGCATTAGGTACTTACAAATCTAGCTAGTTCATTAAGTACTTACACAGCTAGCTATATAGCTAGCAAAATATATACATCTACACACGCACAAACACGCAAAGAAACACTCAGACATCCATGAGCTCCATATAGCACCAAACCAAGTAAAAACTTGGTCAATCACTTTTTCCCAAGACTTGACCCTAATGATTTTACACCTGACCCCAATAATTTAGACTTATGGTCAACAGCTAACAATTGAGCCAGAATTTAGTGAACATAATGCTGGGATGGATTCTTTGATGACTTAAAATTGTAATATACAAGCAAAACATCCACAATCTTCACTCTTTCCCTCACAAGCCAGAAGTTCGGCATAAACCAAAAAAGTTAACAAGCTTTTAATCGATGTTCATCCAGGTTCTCCTCCGTATACTTGTCATGCCCAACAATCATGGCATCAAATGCTAGACAGGACATGATGGCACAATTGTCAAATCCACAATGAACTAAATGAACCCACTTTCTCATCGATTGCGCGAATACTATAGGCTCATGCGGCAAAAACAACCCATGAAAAGCTTAATTGAAATAAAGAATCTCCAGAAACCCTACAACTTGATAAAACAAAATCCTCATAGATTCCTAATCCTGAACCGGACATATAACTTCTATTCTTAAAAGCATCACGAGAGCCGATTTTTTTTTTTATAAATTTAGCCCATGTAAAGAATACCACTTTCCCCCAAAAGAAACTAGGAACCAGATCAATATTAGGCTTGAAGCATGGATCAATATTAGAAACTAAATGGAAAATTCGACAACAACTTTAAATGAAAAATAAATAACTCTATAGGTCCCAATTCAATGAACGCGAAAAGCTAACAGACAGACAGAGACACATACACGGTCGAATCAGGCGGATATAACATCAAAATTCAAAAAGAAAAAGGAAATCAGCACTCAAATCTCAAACCAAGGAACAAAAATCCAAGCAACCCACCAGAGAGAGGGCGGTGAACACGAGTCTCCGAGCGAACAGCAAACGAGAAACAGAGAGAGATAAGAACGAGATGTTGGGTCAGCGAGATTTATAGAGTCCAGAAAAAGTCTCTGAGCCACAACTTGGTTTTCGCTTTCTCTTCCTTCCGTCAAAGATTGACGGCTGAGATTAACGCGACGGATGGGAACAGGCGGTGGTGATGGGAGGGAGTCTCGTGTTTAATATGGGTTTGTGTTTTACAGTTTGTCTGATTGGAGCGAAAGCGCGTGTGTTCTCGAAGAGTACAGTTGGACTTGGCCGTATCTGATTTTTTGCGTAGTCCGGCACAATCTGGACCGTTGATAAAACAATATATTATTTTCCAAAATTAGCATAGATAATTATTTATTCCAATTTTAAAGTGAAACCTTTTGAAAAGTTATGATACAATAATAAAAACATGAAAATCAGAGTATTTAAATAGAAAATTAAAGACTGGTTCGTTATCCTCCACACCAAACGGTGCCGTCTGCTTTTTTATTTTACGTCGGAAGGGGAGTGGCAGGCCTCAAATCTGAATTTCCACCGGCGTTCACCGGAATCACCGATCAAAATCTAGAAGCCCGTTTCGAAACCATTTACGGCTTCCGTGTCCGGACAAGAGAAAGCCCAACTGGCTAAAACCGTCGTTTGCGAAATCTGTTACTGGGAATGCCGGCCAAGTGCTTCCACTCAGCCCAATTTGTGTATGCGCGGCAACTGTTTGATGTGATGCCCCTGTGACAATTTCTTACGAAATTGTGCATTTTTTGTGAGGGTAGAGATGGTTGTCATGGATTTACGGAAGAGATCATGGCAGCATGTTTGGGGGAGCTTTTGTGGGTGTGCTATGCACGCGAGGTTTCATAGCTCCAAGGTGGACTTGAGGAAGCTTAGGCCGATGATTCTGAAGAGAATCGAGAGCCGGGCCAAGGAATATCCGGTGCATCGCATGGTCCCGGTGGCCCAGGAGGTTCTTAAGGCCCGAGCTGTCCTCTTCCAAGGAGTGTCAAGTCTCCTCAGAGTCTTTCCCATCATGGCCTGCAAGTAAGTTTGGCAATTCAGAGAGTTAGTCTCTCCGTATAATTGAATGTGGATGTTTCACTTTTGCACGTATGAATGAATCCTCAAAGTTCTACTTGTTTGCTGGTTCATAAATAGATTTTGATGCCGATGATTGGCTTGGTTTCTTCTCTGTGGGGGTTGATAAAATGTTTGAGGAAGATGTAATTAATCGAATGCAGTTTTTATGTTAACGCCAGTTTTTTCTAAGCTAGAATCGATTTAGATTTTAATTCAAATTTGTGCTTTACTGTGATTGATTTTGTTCCTTTCATGTCTCGGAGGACGCCGCAAGGTGTGGAAAAGAATGAGAGGTACAAGTAAAACTCTCTGTAGAACCCAAAATAGCGACAAGAATGTGTGCCGAAACTTCACCTATTAAAATGGGTGCTGTAAATAGTTATCGATTATGAAGTGCTTAATCTCTGTGAATTTCTGTGCCTGTAAGTGTAAAAGGGTTGTCATTCCCAATCCTTTATGAGGCCGGCATTGGCGGGCAACTTGAAGACTTAACTTTCTTTTTCTTTGGTAAATAACTCACATCCGACGGATAAGAACCCATGTCCTCATCTACCTATCCATTATTTTGGTGGAGGTGCAATTTAGCTTAAAGGTCCTCGGCATGTTTATTTGAAGACTCTTGAAAAATAATTCATCGAGCTTTTGCAGGTTCTGTCCAGAAGTATATGTTGGTGACAAAGGTCACTTAATACAGACTTGCTGTGGTTACAGACGTCGTGGCAAGAATCGAGTTCATGAATGGATTAGCGGTGGTTTGAATGATATACTTGTTCCAGTAGAAACATTTCATCTGCAGAGCATGTACCAAGATGTTATTAAACACGACCAAAGGTTTGATTTTGATCGCGTTCCTGCAGTTCTCGAACTGTGCCGGCAGGCAGGAGCTGATCCATATGATGAAAATATGCACTCCAGCAGTTTAAACTTGGAAAATGCCTCTGTTGGCAGTGAAGGAGCTGATTCTCTGTCACCTAATGAACTGAATTTAATTGCGAATACTACTTTGAGGGCATGGGAGACGCTCAGAACTGGCGTGCAGAAGTTGTTGTTGGTTTATCCAGCAAAGGTATGTCAATACTGTTCAGAAGTTCATGTTGGGCCATCTGGGCACAAAGCCAGACTCTGTGGGGTATTTAAGTTTGAGAGTTGGCGGGGAACCCACTTCTGGAAGAGGGCTCAAGTAGATGATTTAGTGCCTCCCAAAGTTGTATGGCGGCGGCGACCACAGGATCCTCTTGTGCTTTTGGATGCACATCGAGATTTTTATGGACATGCCCCAGCTGTGGTGGATCTGTGCACAAAGGCTGGGGCCATCGCTCCAGCAAAATATCATTGCATGATGAAAGTGCTAGGTTTATCAGGACCTGCTCAGCTCAAAGTTTGAAGCTCGCTTTATGTTGGATTCTTGTGGGTTGGCTTCAGGACACTTTGATCTGGTACATTTTCAGCATGTGGAGCTCTCAGAGCCCCTCTTATTGGGCCAGAGTTTGGTGTCTGCCTTTTCAGGTATGTCTCGCTCACGGGTTGGCATTTTTTGCTTTCCACAGGAAATTTTGCTGGCATAGCCTATGTACCAACAAAGCTACAATCAGAAGATAATTTTTGTCCGTGTTTACTGGTAATAATTGCTTGCGTTGTATATAAGTTTACTCCTAAGTTTTGCTGGGACCTTTCCCCCATGCTATGCAACCTACTGACCTCATGATTTATTTGGAAATTCTAGCATTCCAAAATTCTCCGTGTAAACAGTTTCCGCAATTGTTGCTGTAACCGTGGAGGAAGTCCACAAGTTTAATTTGTTGATTGTTTATGAGATATAGATGCTGTTTTTCTGGTACCTTAACTTTTTGTTCTCTTAATTCAGTCTTCCATCATCTGATCCCTCTGTAAAGTTTGGCCTAAGAATTTGTTTGGCTGGAGAGAGAGAACATTGATTCTGTATAGTTTGTTCGTGAGAATTGGTGCTATGAGAAACAAGAATGCAACAAAAACATTCAAGGTAATAGCAACCTCCTTCCTTTCCTCCTTCCACTTCCATTTTGTCAACGCGGAGAACGTGCCCCTTTTTCGTAGTTTTGACAAAAAATTAAAGACGTTTGTTATCCAAAATGATATAGTTGATGTAGTCAATTGACATTTCGTAGCTTCATCATCCATTAATTACGGGTCCAGATCCTCTTTCTCAGCGGTGACAAGACAGCTTTGAGGAGAACAGACAGTAAATAAGATTATAATAAATGAAGAGGATCCAAAAACATCCTATCTCGTATTGTTTTTAGGCCAATCACGCACTAGTTTCAAGTGTCTACGCTGTCGGCCAGGCTCATCTCTTCTGCATGCAAGCAAACTAACTAGCGAGAATGCAGCATTCGTGAACCCTTTTCATATTCTTTGTGTTAGCCTAAGCTTTCTCTTCTTCATCCTATGCTTCGACAAAGAGAGTGGAAAATGTGCAAAGGCGGAGGCTTTGAAAATGAGGCTGGTGGTGGAGAACTTGACAGGAACTCTCTTCTACATCCATGTGAGCGACGATGCCACAATCGCTGATCTGAAGAGAGAAATCGAGGCCCAGCAGGAGCTCCCTTGTGACCGTCTGCTCCTAATCCTTGACACAGATCTTGGCCGTCTGATTACTGGTGATGGAGATGGGGTTTCACTGGCGGATTGTGGGGTGCAAGATGGGTCCCATATCTACCTTTTTTTCAATCCTCTTGATGATGGGTCCACTAATCATTTCGTGTTCTCTTGGCCTGATTCGTTCTTTGGATAGACCCAGTTCCCTGGCTAAACGAAAGGGAAGAAGGAAAGGGAGATTGAGTAGTTTGGTTGTTCTATTCAACAGTTTGTTTTATCCTGTTGATTTTACAGAAAACCATTTTGTGGAAAGGATGTATAACTTGACAAGACTTTCCTTTTCTCCAAACAGATAATATAGGATCGTCTTTGCGTTTCTAAGTATCTTTCTCTCTGCAATCTCCTACTAAATTGTATTTTATTGATAATCGAAGAGAAGGTCCATTTTCATCTATTAAGTATAGTAGTATTGTAAACTCTTACATATCATTTATTCCCTTTGATAATGAAGTTTCAGCAGGTGTGGCATGGAAACTTGTTGCACCTCAATCTCCACCTCGACTGATGGTCCCTTTAAACACATAGAGAGGGTCACCATTTTCAACACCATGCCAGCGTAGGCTGCAATGGTCACGCATTATCCTCTGCTTGTGTATGAACAAATAATCATCCATAGGGAGTATTTTTCTGCTCAACAATAGCTGCCTCAGGTCATTAACAGTGCATGTGTCCTTCATTTCCAGAGGAATGCTGGCTGCGTTAAGCAAACTAGAGGAAGTTTGCACCACCACACTCAGCATCCTTGATGAAGGCTCATCCCTCAGACGATTCATGGTCTTCAGGAACACGATTATTTCAGAGAATTCGCATATGCCATACTCAGTTAGATTGCGAAAGTCTTCATCTAACTCTTTCCCACAATAGAAAAGTGACATTCTTTTGATGGGCGTACCATCTACTATATGGATTTTCTCCTTTAGACTGCGTACGGTTTCTGCTGTATCAACCTCTATGTTGAACTGCCTGCCTGAGAATTTCACTACAATTTGGATTCTACTACAGTGGTTTATCGGAGGTACCATGAACATGGACTTGATGGTGAGGTCGATTTTTGTACCTTCGGTGATAATTGGATAGTCTTCCATGTCAAGTCCATCCACCAACTCCCATCCTGATACGGAGAGAGTTTGTGAAGCAACAGGGACACCGGATAATTGTTCTATCTTTCCTTTGATCTCAAGAACTGGTTCTTGGAGACCCACTTCAATGACAAAGTCACAAGCCCCTGTGACGATGATCACCTTCATTGTCTCACAAAGGAAAGAAGAGCCAAGACCAGACTTTAAGGAGACAGTTGGCTCTATTTACTCGAGGTGTGAGGGCTTAAATCATTGTCTGCATCCTCTATAAAGGGATTTAAATTTCAGAGTCATGTCAGGAGAATGAGTGTTCCCATCTGTATGCTGCTCATTCTGATAGCATTTCATTCGTTACGGCCATAATTTCACGCAGAATCCCCATGAAAAAGTGGCAGCATAGCTTGTGTCTCTTTCCCACACAAACAAGCACAACATACTGCACGTGCGACAGGGTTGTGAAAACCAAACCTGACTGCAATTTTCGTCCATAGAACCGGCTATACTCGGGCATTTCCAAAGCCCTTAGGGGGCAACTTGTATTAAGCTATGAAGACAAAGTTGGAGCTGTCTATGGAAATCGCAGGACTTTGAAAAAAAAGATGTGTCCCATGTGCTGGTGGTTCCTGGCAACTGTGTGTCCTACAATCATTAAAGGTGGAACTCTGCCATCACATGGGACTCACAGTTTGGCGTGTTGTAAATTAACAGCAGCGCTTGGCGTGTGGTAAATCAAAAACCAGATCGAACCAGCAGGGCATATACCACATTCTTTGAACTGCGTGCATTTTTATATCAAGAAAAATGAGTGTTTGATTGACAAATGCATTAATTGCCAAAGCATGTTGCATGGGCCAAAGATATTAATCTCTTGTTTCAAATCGATTCCCACGTTGGTAAGAAGAGAGTTTGTAGTAATCTATTACAAATGGCAATGTGGGGTTTAAGTGTTTCTGCAGAAAATAGGACAAACCCACATGCATGGAGGGAAAAAGAGGATTCTCACACGTCTTGACAGAGGTAGATGTTTATCAGGTAAAGCTTTAGGCACAACCGCTGTCCGGAGGTGGTTGCCTGATGGTGCTATCAACCAGGTTCTTCTTGAGAAGTTGTATTTCAAGATCGGCCCTTTCTGTAAATGCTCTTCTTCATGAGCATAAACAATCACTCAACTTGGCCCCCTTGTGACTTTCCTGTTCAAATGAGGGCCCGTCATTTCAAAGCAAAATGTCGTGTTGGGTACGACTTTGTAATTTAAAGTAATGATGGTCAGATACCTTTGGTAATCTTTCACTTTTGGCATTCCGGGTACATTTGCTTTCCTGATAGAGGAAGCTTCAATTGAATGATGATGTTCATTAGCATTGGGCTTGGTTTTGGTAGGAGAGCTTCATCGTTTTACTTTATTTTGAATCGTACTTTGTAGAGTTGATAAGATTTCATCCCACGTATTCAACTATTCATTTGGATTGAACTTCCCTTTTTCTATTTTATTTGTCACTTTACTGTCAGTTCAGAGTTTGTTATATATTTGTCATAAAATGCTTATTTTTTTTTTAACTAAAAGCATAATATATAACATGTGATAGCACGTTCAATTCAAATTTTAAATCTACAGATTTGAACCAAACATTAGACAAATTGTTAATTATGGAACATGGAATTTTTAACGTCATTAAAAAAACTCAAGATTAAGCCCTTGTCCATAATGATTGTTGTAAAGGGTTTAGTTTATTTCCTTAGAACTGGTTGATTGGAGATAAAAATGCCTAAATATATAAAGGAACATGTCAGTAAATGTTGGTTGTAAAGTGAAAAAACCTGTACCAACAAACTTACAATATTGTGGTCTTCTATGTTTGTGTACTGGGATGAAATGAAGGGAGGAAAATTACAAAAATTTAGAACGTGAACTATCGTTGTTTAACAATGATGATTAATACTAGATGCCAATGTTCATTTATTTGTTTTTTTTGGCAGGATGTGATGGTTCATTATAAAAGGATGACCTTGTTAGTCGGCAGCAGTTGGCTCAATTGATACTACTTGGGATCAAAGGTTAAGTTTGATATCCAATTCTTTCACATCTATCATTTACTTGCTAGGAGATAAAAATGCCTCAATATATAAAGAAATGGGTCATGGTTTTGAAAGAATATTGTGGGTCCACCTCTGTCTTTGGGTATTGCAATGAAATAATGGAAGGAAAATTACAAAAATTTAAAACATGAGTTACCTTTCTATAAAGAGAGACCTAGTCAGTTGACAGGCACGTGGTCAGTCGAAAAGCCTAAACGTTAAGTTTGACACTCAGTCCTTCGACATCTGGCATATGTCGTCATTCATCAATCAAATAATTGAAGGATTTTGGACTTATTGTCACTGTAAAACTTGGCAGTCGAAAAGTAAGTTTCCTGGTATTGTTTGTTGTGCAAATATCGTTGCTTTTGGTAGGCCATGATGCTGCTTCCGCGTAACTTATATGCGTTTTGGGAGGCTTCTACATGGATGTTCCATTGCCAAAGCTTGGTTTGTAATACCACAAACTTCGTGCAAAGTCAGCAGTTGTCTTCTGTGGACATGGTCGTACTACTGTAAACTATCCTGTTTTTTCTCCACTTACAGCTTGTACAGTTACACTGAGAAAGGGGACACTGGCCGCATATGGATCCAGCCTACAAAGTTCGGTTGAAGACAGCTTGTGAGCCGTGACAAAAGCACCACAGCCCCTCGTTGATATGGGACCCTGGGGAGCTTCGAGCGACTAAAATTATGGGTCACCTTTTGCCAGAGCGAAGAGGGATTGTCCAATCTGATGCAGTGCATGTTGACTCCCCTTTGCATGAGATTATGCTCAATTAATGGGGAGCACTAGACAAATTGGAGCAATCACAGGCCCTAGGTAAACAATCATGGAGTCAAACGGGGCCTTTTTGTTTGTGAATAGAGCTTTTGTTAATCAACGAAGGTGTTTTCTTGGAATTCATTCACCTGCTGACAAAGTTCTGCAGCAGAATTGAAACTGTGTCTTGGGCATCTTAATTTGCAGTGGATTGGCTTGCTTTTGACACACTCTACACTTGTTGCCACCTTTGAAATGCATTAAAATTCATCTTTTCTATCAATCACTGATATATTAGCACGTTGTACTTTTGCGTAAAACCAAATTTCCTGCTTAAATACTCATTTTTTAGTAAAAAAATGAACTTTATAACAAAAGCCCGTGATCTGAAGCCAGAAGCAACATGGATGGTCCAACATTCCTTTTGGTTTTGGAGTGTTTGAATGGATTTAATCCTATTTCATAGCCATTGATAGCTGCCTTTCATATATATGTCCAACAGAGACATGGCTGCCTTTTGGTCCCCTCTTTATGCATGTCCAACAGAGATGTACCTGCATGGCAATTCACATGGACCATGAAAAGAGTATGGGGAAATTCTCTTATTTCACTGCCAAAACTGTGTTAGGCACGAATTACAAAGACAGGTCATTGCACAAGTGGTTGCTTCAATCTTCAAAATGAAAGAAAAAAGCAGATCTTCCTTCCGGACAGTCCCAACCACTAGATCCCGCCAGTTACTTAAAAGATGAATTGAGTAGATGACAGGCCGACACTGAAAAAGCAGGATTAGAATAATCACTATTTTAACAGCGTAATAACTTTTCCTTTTCTGATTCTTTTCTTCTTTGCTGGTATCTTTCTCCTTTTTCTTTCCTTCAGGAATCGCCCTCTGGACCCTCCTCTCCGTTGAAAGCAATTCCATGGGAACTTCTTTTGATGGATATGAATAACATGCTACAAGTTTTTAGCATTCTATGGCTTAGGAACCCTTTTGCCTTGGGCTTTCAATTTTAAACTACTGTTCTCCAGCAACTCAAAAATGCCTTTAGTTTGAAAACTAGGTGGAACATATTCAATGTCATAATCAGCACGGTATGCTCAGAGCGTGGTTCATTGAATATGCCCTGCTCAATCCCCGAGGCTTCTTTTCAATGTGCTAGTGGGAAAAGAAGCCAGTTAGATAAATTGCAGTAAGAACACACATTCTTCGGTCATCTTTATGATATTCTGAGCTGATTTAAAAGAAATCTTCAAGGGAGATGGACCAGACTGCTGTTTAACTCTTGTTCTTCTCTGCAATTTCTTGGAACTAAACCACAAATTTAAATAGGCTTCAGTGGACTTTTGTTTATGCCCAAAGGGGGGGTGCAGACAAAACATGCATGGGTTTTCCATTCTGCAAACGGAAATAAATAATCGTGCCAGCTGCAGGAAAATAAAAAGCAAACAAAACGGAGTTATTCAAATGAAGTTTTTTCTTGACCCCAACGCATTCAAATTGGATGCTTTGAAATATTCCTTGATGCTTTCAACAAATTGTTAAAAATGGACTTGTATAAACTGCAACTTTTTCCTTTTCGTTGTTGCTTTGGTCATTCTATACCTGTTTCTTCTCTGTTTCTTGTCCATATACTTGGCATTCAGTTCTGTAAAATGGCATGGCAAGGATCAATTATGTATCCACTTTACTCTTCGTGCTTCACATTTCCTTTGTTTGTTAGTTTCCTGTTCTGTATGACACTTTGCCTCGAAGTGGCAGCAGGTACCAAATAATAGACTAGAAAAGGAGACAGTTCAGGATTTTGACACCATTGCCACTGAAGAGCAGGTGACCAACTTATTTTATCTGGCTTAATTAATGGCCTGATTTCCATAATTTTAGACCACAACGGCCACTTCCAGCAAAATTCTTGTTAACATATCAAGCTACCTTGTACGAGCGTTGAATAGTCGCTATTATTAACGACAAGATAAAGCTAAAATATACTCGACCGACTGGATCCAACGGCTTCGACGTGCATAGAGAATTGGATAAATGTTCACTTAAGTAATGAAATGAGGAAGATGCCTGTTGAAACCGACAACAGGAGGCCGTCATCTTTGGAACTTATTTTACTTGTCGTTTTGAGGGCCTAACTAATCATTTTTCTAATTGCGCTGTTTGCATAAAGTAGTATCTACTAGCACATGTTGGCTAGGTAGATCTAGTTTCTTAATCTGGCTTCTTATCTGGAGCCTGAAGTTAAGGCTATAAATTTCCCCTCAAGGTGGCCATTTGAGTAGTAAAAAGCTTCTGCTTCCTTCAGAGAAGAAAGTTGCCGTACATTGTTCCCTGATACAGAAGCTTCAGGCTTGATAATGGGGATCAGACAGTGCTTAGCGATTATGGTTCTTGGCATTTTAGGATTTGCAGGCTCAACAGCCGCTCAACTGCAGTTGGGTTTCTACTCCAAGAGCTGCCCAAAGGCCGAGAAGATTGTTCAGGACTACGTTAATGCGCACATCCATAATGCCCCAAACGTGGCAGCTGCATTGCTGAGAATGCACTTCCATGACTGCTTTGTCAGGGTTAGTGTAGTGTCAGCTCTTTCCATGTCAATTTTGTCACTTTACCTTGCCTCTTTGAGTTTCTTCGGTATTTTGAATTCTTAGTTGAAAGCAAACATCAGTTCATTAAATCTCTCACAATTTCCAAGCCATCCCCGGAGGGGGGAGGAGGCGACGGCGCTTGGCAGGTTCTTTCCTCCCTTTTGTCGTCAGCGATGTAACTTTTGTTTTGCTTTTCTTCAGGGTTGTGACGGATCTGTGCTTATCAACTCAACATCAAACAACCAAGCAGAAAAGTCAGCTCCTCCAAATCTGACACTCAGAGGCTTTGACTTCGTCGACAGAGTTAAAAGCCTTCTTGAAGCTGAATGTCCCGGCGTAGTCTCTTGTGCAGATATAGTTGCTTTGGTTGCCAGAGATTCTGTCGTCGCTACAGTAAGGACTCAGACAACAAAAACAAGCCCAGTTGTTAATCTTCATTTTTCATGATCAAGATACGAGTTTTTATTCACTTGTTTCTGTGTCATATTTTGCTTCAGGGAGGTCCGTTCTGGAGAGTTCCAACAGGTAGAAGAGATGGGACAGTCTCTAATGCCACAGAAGCCTTGAACGACATCCCACCTCCAACAAGCAACTTCACCAATCTCCAAACACTATTTGGCAACGTGGGTCTTAACGTGACAGACTTGGTTTTGCTCTCTGGTAAGCCAAACATCGTCATTTCCTGACACTTTCTTGAGTCGTACTCGATTGGATGGTGTGAAAAACTCCTTAGACAAGTTTGAACGGGAGTAACACTCTTGGCTAATTATTGCAGGCGCTCACACCATTGGTGTCTCTCACTGCACGTCCTTCGACAACCGTCTGTATAATTTCACTGGTTTGGGCACTCAGGACCCAGCTCTCGACAGCGAGTATGCTGCCAATCTCAAAGCAAGAAAGTGCAAATTCCTCAATGATACCCAAACCATCGTCGAGATGGACCCCGGCAGCTTCAGGACGTTTGACCTCAGCTATTACTCGCTCCTTCTAAAGCGACGCGGCCTCTTCCAATCAGATGCTGCTTTAACCACAAACAGCGCTGCAAAGTCTTTCATCATCCAACTGCTCCAAGGACCACCCCAGAATTTCTTTAGCGAATTTGCCTTGTCTATGGAGAAAATGGGTCGCATAAACGTTAAGACAGGATCAACGGGAGAGATTAGAAGGCAGTGTGCAGTGGTGAATAGTTAGAGTGCTTTTCTTCCTCTCTTTTAACGTTTCTTGGTGGGTTTAGTTTCTTGGGTATGTGTTGTCCTCGTACCAATTTGTTTGTGTGATTCTTTCACATCCTGTTGTGGATTCTTTCTACTGTCCCTTTCTTCGTCTTTTGAAGGTATTTGTTCCTGGAATAAAACCAAACTCAAGAGACAAACTGTTATGAATAAATCATATATGTGGAGTTCCGATCAAATCTTGGACTGTTGTTCTACTTGTTTATTACTTCACTTCATTGAAAAATGCATTTATGCATTGAAGCACAACCGTGTATGAGAGCTGTAGGGTTGACCCTGGTTTTATCATGGATCTTCTTGAAAGATACTGGTTAGGAGTCACAGCCCCCTTTTTTTTTATTTAAAAAAAAAAAAAAGTTATCTTGTTCTTTCACCATGTTCAATATAAAACAATCAATGAACCTCGTATTTAGAGCTAAAGTGGTGTTGCACTTCAAACATATATCATTAAAAATGGTTTAACTTCTTATTTTTAAAATCTAACGTACAAGGATAAGAACATCTAAACTTACACGAGATTTCAAATCAAAATAATAACAAGACGAAACAACCAATACTTAATATGTCCCTTTACTTTAAACAAAAACAAGTCTATAAGTGGAGATTAGGTAGACCAATTTATAATAAAATACTAATAGAATATCATAAATAATTTATTTATTTTTTTAAAAATCAATTGTCAAGAGTTGCAATTACCTGAACTCAAAAAAAAAGATTTTAAAATAGCCACTACTTAACATGTACAAATAAAAGTAGCAACAACGTAAGTATGCGTAGACCGACTCACAAGATGGTGACATTTGGTACGAAGTTTGAAAATTGTGAATGATTTTACTACAAGTACGAATTCCAAGATCTAATCACGCTCTTCATAGCATTTTTCTAGTAAGATCTTGGCTGAATACAAGGGCATGTTAGTTGAACTCGAGTACTTAAAAAATCTGCAGATCTGGACAAAACGAAGTCGTACCCATTGACTAATCGTGTTCATGTTATCCGATATGATTGCTTAACCGCTGAAAGCTGAAGTTCAGGGTACCATGTCTTTTCTATTTCGGATTCTTTGATGTTGTCACTGCCCCAATCAACGACTGCTGGATTTTCAATTCTTCAGGGTTGGTATGCATTCAAGGGAAGCATGCAATGCATGGAAGGTTTGAATTTTCTGTAACTCATCTTACCAGAACTTGCTTTTTTTTAATAAATTTGTAGGATCTGTCTCTGATTACCGTTTTTCATGTTCTATAAAAATGGGAGAAGAAGACAGGATTCCTAACCTGTAGAACTTTCTTGCCATTTCACATGGCAACATGTGGAGGACTTTGATTTGACCTCGGCCTCAATGGACTGGTTTTGGGTTAAGATTTACAGCCCTTTGAGCCCAATATGAATCTCCAACCAGGGTCAGCCGCCTTTGAGCCCAACTCTGCAAGAACCTGAACCCAAACCCGAAAGATTCTCAAACCCTAATTTCCAAGCGGACCAAACAAGTTCCACTCCCTACAACTATGGCAGGAAGGTTAACAACCTCGTCGTGTCTTTTTGTGTTCTGCCTCCTTTATGGTTTCTGAGATTTTATTAGTGGAGGGTTCGTGCTTCTCGCTTTGTATTTCTTCTTTGTCATGCTGTCTTTCTGATTGTCTGCGGATGGAGAGTGCGGTGATGAGGCTATTTTGTGGACTAGAGTTTCTGATCTGGGTTTTACATCCAGTATCTGATTAACAACCCTTGGCTGTCTGAGCACTATCTTTCACAATCTCTCTGATTCCATTTTCATCGAAGTGTAGGATTTCTAGTATTTCTCTCATGCAATGGATTGAACGGAAAGGAAAAGGCTTTTCACAACTCCCTCTTTCTCTTTTGTGAGCTCCTCCATTATCTAATTGCTTTTGAAAGGTTACGTTTTTCTGGTTCATTGGGTAGTTTTGTGTCTGTTTGTTGGTGTGTGAGTTGAAATGGGACTAATGATGATAATTTCATTATCTTAGCGGATTTTAGTGAGATTTTACTGTCAATGATCTGACTGTTACACACACGGAGGCTCTAATTTTTTAGTTTCAAAATTTATCTTACTCGGGGTCTTTTTGTTTATTGTATTTATCAAAGTCTTTGAGGGACATGACTGCTATGATGAGATGAAAGCACTTGGATGTGTTTTGGGGCAGTAGACAAGACCCCAAAGGTCTTGCCGTGAGCCTATTTCATTAACGACTTCTCCTTCCACTGAGCACTATAGTCCCAACCAATTTCATTGCTATTTCCTCTTCCATTTCTTGGTCTTCATCTTTTTGCGTTTTAGTTTTACTTGTTTGGGAATTACATAAGAATTTTGATGGAAATTGTATTGGGAATTGTCCAGTTGAATCCTCATTAGAGATGCAATTTGAAGATGAACTGCGCCCATTACCAATTCTGGGGGATGAACTGCGCCCATTACCAATTCTGGGGGATAATCTGTTCCTCTAGGCGTAATGGCTTGGGCGCTATATCGAGCAGTTTGGCTATCCTGATCAATGGTGATTTCAGTGCCATTTGATCCTGGAAACACCTCACACAGTTCTTTCATAGTTTATGCAACCTGCATCGTTGCAGCTCCGAGATGTGGTAGGATCTTGAAGTTTTATGTGATTTTTAGAAGCCCAATTCCTAAAATTGGAACTTAAAACCTACAAGAACACAATACAGAGGATTTCGTTGCCCTCTTCAATTTCGTTTAAGTTGTGGAATAAATGAAGCTCAAACTGGTTGCCCATGGATTAAGAGTTCCTTACTAGGAGGATCTTCGTATGCTCCAATTTTCATACCATGTTGATACCGCCTGCAACTCCGGGATCTCCTTCCCGAGCTTCTGGATTCAGAAAAATCGAGTTTCAATTTGCTTGATCTTTTAATCAAAAGAAAGAGCAACAAGAAGCTTGTTACCGACAAATGAATCCCAGACTGGGACAAAAGATTTCAAGTGCCAGATTTCTGTACTTGAATTCCAAGGAAAAAAAAAGGAAAAAAGAAAAAAGAGAACCATCAAGCACTGGGGAGTTACATTCATTGGATTAGTTCTTTTCTAGGGTCCTGATTGTATTGGACAAATATTTTCATGGTCATAAGATCAAAAAGGCTTAAGCATCTGAGCCCAGATGAGCCCAGTCCGTATGTGAGACCCATGTTTCAGGAGATAGAAACGAGTTGAAGAAGAGCCGCAAGGTTTGACCAGAAAAATTGTTACGGACAACATATCATAGCTGAGCATCTTTCCCACCATACAGAAGAAACAGCCTAGACTTTTTTGTTTTCCTAATAGCATGTTATCAAATAAGCCAAAATAAATAATACAGTAAAAGCCCATCGGGGAAAACAGGGAGAACTCAATGAGGATGCTTTGCGAGGAATAGAGGGATTGCTTTGGGAACTCAATGGATTGAAGTAAATAAGACATTCAAAGGGATTGAAACTTGTTAATAAGAAATGGAAAGGGATGGAAAGACGTCCTACAGTTCTTCCAGTATCTCTATAATCCGTTCATTAAGTTCAATGATTCACTTCTCCCACCCTTTATGAATTTCATGTCAGTATTTGTAGAAATCCGCGAGTATATCCAAATACTGACATGAAATTCCAAGTAAACTCTCCCCATTTAATTACTGCAAACTCGGGCAGAAAGCCACAATGGCTGTGCCAGTTGCGTGACGTTGTCCTTTAACCTGACCACCATAGAAAAGAAGAGGATAACAATTGAAGGATTCACAAATTTTAACATTTTTCTTTTCTTCTCGTGATCTAAATTTTCCAAGCACGGACACTATGTCCCACATTTCACATTTTGACCTTTTTATTTGACTTTTTCTTTCTAATATTACAATGCACGGATTTAAATCACATATGTAAGGTGTTAAATTAGTTAGTTAACCGATTTTTTCATTTTCATTTGGCTTTGCCGCTTTTGTTCGAGCATTGGTAAAATGCGAGTAATTATTGGGATCCCGCAGGAGGAGCCTTCGCAGAACCTCCGCTCCACCTCCACCAACTGGTCGGTCACTCTTCCCTGCCTCACCGAACCTGAAATCAAAAGACAGCTGGTATATCATTCATTAACTTCTGGTATGTGTGGCTTTCCGCGTAGGACTTCAATGTGGTAGATTCTGGTTTGTTGTTTGGTTCAAAATGGTTTTTCACTTTCCAGAATGTATGACAATGTTACTTTCTCCTCATGTTTGTCATGTAAAGTTGCGTCCTATCTCTAACATTGTAGATAGCCAATTTTTCACCAATGATGCATTCATAAACACAATAGTCTCCTACAGGAGTAGAGATTTTATCCATAATATATTTATAATACTCTTGTATAAGAAATCTAAAGTAATGAAGTATTTCCATGGTTAAAAATAGAAATTGATGGTGAATATTTTGGATTTGAAGCTCCCAATGCCCTTCCATATTGGCTGGTGCGGTGCAGGTGCCGTGCTACTGGAAATTGGTGGGAGGAGCATGATAGTGCGTGTAAAGAAAATCTTGAATGAGTGTAAAGAAAGAAAGAAATGGTTTTGTATGCTACATCTAAATTAAGTGTTTTTATGGTTTTGATCATATGATTTATTAGGCTCACGAGTTTTACAAAACATTTTGTTAAAGGCAGCATCCTTCTCAACACAAGTATTATTTATTAAATTTTGATATGATCAAACTACTCCCCCAATGTGCGGATTCACTTTTTAGAGGTGTCACAATTTATCCCACTTAGATTTTCTAACATCCTCTCAAGACATATCGCAATGCAGTGGTCAGGGTTTGTAATAGGACAATAGGCTTGGAAAAGGGCTAGGTCATTTGAGAGTGTTGCTCTATAAATAATCAAGTTGTAATTCAAACCTATTGAAAATATTCATTGTGATTGTGCTCATTTAGGACTTCCAATTCATGCAACACTGTCATAAATCTACCTATCTAATATAAAGCTATGTCTTCTACTATTGTCGGAGCTTGTAGTCTCTAGTCCTGAAAGTAGTCTTTTCTCAATGCTGCCTTATTCGAACTTGATCATACCAACTACAAAGATCAATGTTTTTAAAAATAACAGCACCTTGCAATTAAGTAAGACATGGAATAGGAAATTGATATTTGGTAGTGGTTTTGTTCGTCATTCTACCACGAACCAATAAAGTCAAAAACCTACATCTTCTTCGAAATTACTTAGGATAAAGCCTCTTTGCTTGCCTTTGAATCTCCTCTGGCTCATTTAAAAGCATTCCAAGTGGCTGTAGGCCAGAAAACACCCAGATAGTCAGGGGCTGTGTGGCGTGAGAGACATAGAACATGGGCTTGTGAAAACGTACTTTAATAAACTGTTTTTTACTAATGTTTATAAAGACTATATGAGGCTTTCTGTCTTGTTTTAGAATGCTTTTCTGAAGGAATTTTTAATTTTGTTTAAGGGTTTTTTTTTTTTGTAAGAAATAGAGAAATCTCTCCAGGGTTTTAAGTGGTGGGAGAGAACAGAGTCCATGATATGAAATTTGTTTAAGAACTTGGCTCGGCTTCCAGCCTTAGAGGTTCGATTCACCCCCTTAATAGAGGCCATGTTTTCTCTACGTTGTTTCCATTCTTTAATTTGTGATTGTGCATCTAGAATTTTTTTCTTTTTTGGATGAAAGTAACCCGATTGGGCTTTGCTGAAGGCTGGAGTTGTGGTATAATTCAGCCACTTGCTGTGGATTGAAGGGAGAGATCAGAGCGGCCTCTTGCCTAGTGGGAGCAGGGGAGATTCAAAGTGGTAAAGTTGTCACCTTGCCGAGTAGGAGCAGGGGAGATTAATTTGGGAACTTGGTAGTCCCTCTTTCAAGTGCTTGTTCATTTGGCAATCTAAATTGATCTTCAGAATCGGATTATTGGCTCTCTGTTTAGTATGTTATAATTCTGGTTCTGTAGAGAGATTGAAGAAATGCTTGCTGTCCAGTAGTTGTTTTGTGTGAATTAGACAGAGGAACAATTGGTATAGGAGGAGACGAAAGGAGAATTTGTGGCTTGGACCTAATTGGACTCTCCAAGCAGAACGTCCGATTAGCAGCCTGTGGACATTGTGAATCTCTAGCAGAGGAAATGGCCGTAGCTGATTATGCATCCTGCTTCTCTTGTGACAGACGTTGAAATCATTACTACTTGGTTGTACTTACAAATCATGGAGAAGGATAATTTTACAAATAAAGAAGGATTTTCTTGAGCTTTTTCTGATAACGTTCACCTCTACTTACAATGCTTTTGCTTTCTTTTCTTACTTTCACTTCCTTGCCTCGTTTACCACGATCTAATTTTCTCTTGACAATTTGCAGCTGTTCTAAAGTCATGTTGTCGACTCCTATTCCATTCAAAAGAAAAGAAATATTCGCCGGAGACAGAAAACTAATCCCAGAACCAAATATACATACATTCAATCTCAACAGGTTGGCTAGAGCCCCACATAAAAGTGTTTTTGATCTTTCTAACTAGCCTCTCGTGTTGCCAGTTGCACCACCTCCACGGACGGGAGTGGGACGGGAACCTGGACTGGCGCAGCCCGACATATTGGACATGTTGGATGCAGCCTCATCCAGGGGTTGATGCAATTCAGATGGAACAGATGAACACAATCAGGTAACATTCGGAGCACGTCAGTTTCTTTGTAATCAAGCAAGCATATGGAGCAGCAAGAAGCTGTTGAGTTAGCCTTCTTTATTTCAGAGTAGAGGAGCTTCGGATAGCTGTTAAGAGTGGCTTCATCGAGACCTTGTCGAATTGTAGTGGGATATCGGTCAGTAGGTGTAAGAGCACTGTTCTGATCAGTTGATATAAAAGCTCTGTTCCGGCGAGGCGGCTGGTTGAGGCAGAACCGGGTGCAAGCAAAAACGATATCATATCCAAAGGCCGACATCCTTGAACGAGAAAGAAGGAATTTGAAGGGAAACGAACATGCTTCTGAGAAACCCAGATATATTTAGAACTTTTGGCTGAGGTGGTCAACATTTGTGGCATTTTAATATTGAGAATCCCTGCTCAACGCTACAAATATTAGTGTACTAAGTTGTGTCTGGGGCTTCATATTGACTAATAAATTTAGCATTAACTAGTCAATATTTTCTCGCAGTCGAGGCAGCTGATATCTTGAAATTAGTTATCTGCTGCAACATTCCTGCGAAGTTGGGAAGTGAGTGATTAAAAAAGATACGTTGTATAACTAATAAAACTAGGAGACATTACTAGTGCGCATCGTCTTCTTTGTTGAAATAAGCATCGTGGATCTGCCTTGGCATGGGAATGTATTGCTTGCCCAAGCCTCCCGAAGCGTGTTTAAATTTTTCACTTTTTTCTTCTCTCTAGAGAAATGATATCTGTGAAGTCCTCTGCTAACACTACTCTCTCTGTGTTATGCAAAACAAGATTTTATACAAACTCAATTTTGGATTAGAGATGAATTGTGCTTTAAATTAAGCTCCTGAAGCAGCGACTTTGGAGTTGTCTCTTGTTCTATGAAATATTTGCGCCGATGAATTGCAACTATAGAATTAACAGCCATGTTCCCTTCAATGATTGGATGAAGACCAATGGGTGTGAATTGGGAGAGAGTGATTATAAGTTATATCTTAGTTGTCATTTGATACAGAACAAGCAAGAAAAGATTAATTTCTTCACCACAATCTTTCAAAGGGTTTAATTTATTTACTCCAAATATTATTTTTTTGTTCTAATAGTACATGCTCTAATTGCATTAGACACTTATCGACTTAGATATTATTATTTTTTTTTTTTGAGATTTTTGAATAACTTCATGTCATTAGAGAACATAATTAAAATTTCATTAAGAACGGTAAACATAACACATCAATTTCAATAGGAGGCTACGTGATCCACAATTTCTAAGTGAGTCGGATATGCTTTTAAAAGTTATGCAATTTAGTTTGTTTCAAATGTTATAACAACTAGTCTTAGAATATATTTCTAATAAATCTTTGTTTATATATTGTAGCTCTTCAAGTACTTATTGAAATGAGACCTTAAGTCAAATGTAAAATAATAAACTAATCATTGTTTTGAAAAGTTAAATAAATAAACATAAATATGAGAAAATTCTTGCAATACATCACTTTCGCTATTAAAGTGAGGGAAAGTTAGATTAACAATTAGCAATCAAGTATCATTCTTTGATATTTATTTAATCTGCGTAGTTGAAATTAAAGTTTAAATGTAAATCATAACTTGATATTCTATATTAATTGATGTAAAGAAATTTACTATCTAACTTAAAAGTTTACTTAAAAATTAATAAAATTTATTATTAAGAAATTTAATGAGAGGTTTGGAGCACAAAACTGAACAACATTGAATACTATTAAACCAGGTTCCTATCTAGCATTTATCCAATTGCATAAATATTATTGCACATATTTGCATAGAAATTCAAACATGCTTGCGAATGGAAGTATTTTCGAACTAGCAAACCGGAAGAAACTAGCTTAAATTGGACTAAATTTCAAACTGATTCATATCCAGAAATGATAGTTTTTGAAGTATTATCAAAGATGATGACTGGAGGTATCAGTTGGCAACGTTACAATCAAAGCATAAAAAGACTTGATCTTAGGAGTTTAATTCACTCATCATTTTCTGTAAATTGAATTCTTGCTTAAGAAAGTTAAAAATAAAGCCAAAGAAAGTGAAAGAAGTGGCTTACTTTTCGTCTTTGGTCGCAATTAAACATGAATAGTGCAAGAGGTACATAATCCAATCACAATTTCTTACTAAAACAAACACATCTACCCTCCACATGAATGTTACATCCCATGATTTTCCCCAGGAAAGCATTTTCCTCTTATTTTTGTTGTTTACAATAATAGCCAGAGATCACTTTACATATATATATATATATCTTTTTAAGAATGATATCATGGATTAAAGTAATTTAATTCAGTGAAAATACGAAGCAATGCTATGGAGGAGCTGATTCTTGTCCATAAACAAATCATATAAGCTTGGCTTACTTATTTGGTTATTAAGCTTAAGTTGAATTCATTCTACGAATTCATAGTTTAATACCTTCTACGATTGATCTCTTGGAGCTGTCTCTTTGATGATCTAATTCTACGTGACACAGAACGTGAGTTGCCCATGAACACCTTCATATTCAGTTGCTACGTTTAGTCGCATTCGAAATTTAAAATTCAAAATGGAATCGGAAAAGCAAAAGCGGTTATAGCTCTGAGGATCGGACGCTCTCCTTTGTCTCCCCATTTCATTCATCAGTTCCTGTCTTCTCCGATTCTTGCTCTCGCTTTCTCTGCCGCTTCAGAACTCACGTCATCTTGTTTCTGCTTGAATTAGTTGCTTCTAATTGTCAAGGAAGGTTGATAGATGATCCGGTGAATAGCAGGAGAATGGTCGATCTTCCGTAATACCTCGCTCCGATGGTGCCAGTGAGAACAATCTTCATTAGGAATGGTTCTCCTAACTGCATTTCGATAATGGAAGTGACTGTGAGTTCCAGAATACCCTCCTTAATCCAATGTTTCAACTTAATTTTCCAAGTTTTTATTAGCAATGCAGCTTAATTTGCAGTCCTATATCCGCAAGAGAGTTACGGCGACTCAACAGGCTCTTGTGGATTATCGGTGGTCTTAAGTGGCAGAAATCCCGACAAGGTGGCCATGTTGGCTTAGGCTACTATACCTTTGTTTGTGTATTGCTTCTTCTTCTTGAATACTGAGGAAACAGTTTCTGTGATGATTTCACGGCCTGGTACACAAACTGACTAACGAAATGTATAGTAATATTTACTATTTTGTAAACCAAATTTTTTCTAAAATTTGGTTTTGAATGCAATTTCTGCGTGGTAAATGTATAGAAGCAAATCTTAAATTTGCTTTTGAATGCAATTTCTCGTAGAGCTTTGTGTATGTACTGACAGTTTTGGTTTTCTAATTTGCGGTGACAATAGGCTGCCCTTGGGTTAATCAAGTTTTTCCCATCAAAGAAAAGGTCAATCGAAACTCTACGGGATGTGAATCGAATAGTGAAGCCCTCAAGGTATTCGATTTTTTTCTTAACCTACCATGGGGTTTTTCTCGCTGGCTTCTTTTTTCAAGGTCACTATCCTCCCCGACACACCAACACTGTTATGATAGGAAACTAGGGAAAAGCCTTCTTGATATTCCAAGCCGTGATTCAAGTTCCAACAGATGCAGGAGCGCAAGTGAGGAAGACTTAGGAGGGAAGTAAGAGCTGATGTAAAATGAGTCGGCTGTCGTGGCATGGCATTTAATATTTAAATGCTATCTCTCTAACAGACTGTAAGGTCAGTTTTCGAACATGTTCTGCAAGTTTCCCTGTTCTTCTTGGGAACCGTGTGCTTTTGCTTTTTCTGCTCGGTGAAACTGTCTCAAGAAATGGGTCATGCATTCTGGTTGATGTTTCAAAATCAGTAGTTGTGACAGGCATACATTTTATTTCCATATTTGGTGATATCTATCTATACGATGCTTACAATGGTTTACTTTGAATAGGTGATTAGTGTTGAAATGCAGGCCCAGTTGAGAAAACCAAGAACTTGGTATTCATATGGGCAACCGACACCTTTATAAGGTGCAGAGCAGGAGTCCCTCGCCCCGGTGTGGGACTGCTGTTTCTGCAGTTTCTACAATTAGGAAAAGTAAGCACTTATCGATGGGTTGGAATAATCTGAATCTAGTTTTTCACACATGATGAACTAGTACAGTGACGACTAATACTTAGGACCCCTTGGCCAAGTCTGGATAGTCATGATTGAGCCAAAACTCAATCCCAATTCCACCTTTAGTGGTTCAAGTCACTGAATTACGCTAGTATGATGTCTGCATCACTTTCAATGTTTGTCTTCTAAAGCTTTCTGAAAAAGTGACCAAAAGAACCCAAAAAGAAGAGAAAACAGAAGAAGGATGATAAAGTTAGAACAAATATGACAAAATTCATCTCTTCCTTTGACTTTAACTAATTGTCAATAAATGTTGTTTTCTCTAAATAGGACTGCTCTGCAATGGAAGAAGAGAAGCGGGCTCTTTTTTATAAGAACACAATTTTCATGTGAGCAACAGATTTCTTGGCATCTAAGAGTTTGTTTGTGGAAGGCAATGTTACGAGAAGGTATCCCTCCTCTTTAATTTTCTATAAGTTGATCCAAAGAAAAGAAGAATAGAAAACTCCCTCAAATTATTTAAATCTTCTTTTCTATGGTTAACATAAATAATATATATATATCTATGTTTTAATTATTTCTTCTATTCTTTCAGATTTGTAGAAATCATGGCACCTGTGTTTTCTTGGAAAGCTTGGCGTGTGATTCAGGTGAGTTTCATATCTTGTGTTGCTAAATTCTTGCTCATGAATAAATATATAACAGTTTCCTTTGAGTGCTGCGCCTTGCGCCAGCCAGTCTAACCAAACGCTTTAATCTGCTTGTAGAATGATTTGGTGCACGGATGGGGATTGGATTTTCCTCTCAGGAGATGCGTAGAGGTCAGTGGGCTTTTCTTTCGTTCTTTATTTTTCTCATTTATTTTAGTGTCTTTTCTCTTTGTATGATCTGGTGTTTGCTTGATACCTTGATAGCCTGGTTATTTTTTGTTCCTTTCTTTTCCTGTGTATTTTGCATAGGAGGCCAGGTAGCCTGCCGAATGTTTGTGGTAGTATTGCCTACCTGGGATTTAGAGTCCCTTTGTTGGTGAATCGCTGTCGCTATCATCACTTTGTTTAAGCAACAGAGAAATGCTTATGTCAAACCTTGTAAAATTTCCTTGGATTTCAGATCATACTTCTCAATGCTTAAGGATTTCATGTCTCACTATTATGTATGACATTTAGGCTCTGGTCGCAATGATCATTTTTGGTGACATCTTTGGAGATATTAAGAAATATGGAAAAAAGTGCCTATGGCTATCAATGTTAAAAAAAGATTACAAGCTGTTTTGCTTATTAAACAGTAAAACACATCTAAACTATATGACAAAGATTATCTAGGAGCTTATTAAACATCCTTTACTAATATCTGTCCTTTCACCTTATACATGTTTGCATTTAAACAGCAAGGAATAGTTATATAGATTCTCAAAAGTGATGAGACAAAAAAACTGGCCTTTCATTCAAAATGGATTTTGCATATCCTATCTACCAAAATTTGCTTGTGTGGTAATTAGGTTTCACTCTTTAAACTTTGCAGTTAGATTTTGTTCTTCTTCTTTTTCTTCCTTGTTGGTAGTTCAATCTTTCTGTCTTGTACTGACACATTGAATTTTTCTCATATATTTTCTCAATTCTCTTCAAGAATACGAGGATCAAATGGTGAACCTTCAGTTACAACTTATCACTCAAAGTTTCTTAGAATTGTTGACTATTTATGTTAAATTTCTTTCCTCAAATAAATTGTGGCGACTCTAACGGTGGTCTTTGAAGATTGGAAAACCAAATTCCTTACTCTTACGTAGGTACTCTTGATGGTTTTCTACCTAAAAGTTCTAGATACTATTCCATCTAATGTTGTATATGGGACAGGTGGTCTCCCATGCAAGGTAGCAAACTTGAGTTCTGCCACCTGTGCTATTTTGGATATAGAGATGATGGTATTTCAAAATAGAGTGGTGATACAATTCCACTTTGAGGGGATTATTGCATGAATTTTGTTCAGATTATGAAGCTGGAGGGTTATTATTATAGGTTTAGGATTGTCTTTCTTGATTGTGATGTTGAATCTTGTACATCAAAGTGAAAGCAGTATATATATATAAAGGGATATGATGCCATAGCAATAGGAGGGTAAGAAATTAAGAGCAAAAGGCCAAAACTAAGCATATGGACCATCATTGCTTGAGTCTTTTTGGTCCTGGTAGTTTGAACAGGGTTCAAACATTTTCTCCTTGTTCTCATGGACTGTTGATACCATTAATCTACAGGTTTTATGCATCTTTCCTATGTTATCTGCATTTGGTTCTTGTGGATCCTAAGTGTGTTTACTTTCTGACCATGTAAATAATTTCTTTGTGTTTTGGGAATTAAGAACAATTGACAAATTTGTATCTCTAGCCGTTGTCTTTGGTACTGGTCTTATTTTGGATTCTCTTTTGGGCATGTAACTTGTTTTCTAGCGGGATTACGAGTGTTCTTTACCTATGGCCTTAGTAGTACAGCACAAATAGCTGCTATCTCACATCACTGTCTATATGTTCATGTGTCCCTCTCTGTTAACAACCACCGTTAAGCAAGAAGTTTGGTCCTTTTCTAAAGATATAATGAATAAATAGTTCATTTCACTCCTTTCTTATTTAGGTGAGCATCAGGAAGCACAGTGAGAACAATATCTGAACTTCTATTACACTCCACCTTTTGTAGATTAGTCAAATTAGGAGCTCTACAGAGGTACAAGATGGAGACTGGTTTCTTGTACCTGGTTTAATGCTGCTAGCGAACATTTTGAGCTTGGTCTTTGTTGGGATTCACCTGGAACAACAATTTGGTTTCGGTATGTTCATGTCTTGAAGTTAAAATTCTTATTTATACATTAAAAAGAGGTTACTCATACATCAACAATCAGGGTAAAAGTTGAAAATTTTGCAATCTTGCCACATATAAGATGTCAAGACATGGATAGATTCAACTTGGCTTTCCGTATCATAACAATATACATTACATTTTCAGTTTTGGAACATAATTCTTTTAGTTTTTATTTTCTTAGTAGTTTTGGAGCCTAGTTGAAACTTTTTGTTCAAAATTAGTTTACCTCATTTCCATGTTGAAATTATGTCCTAGGGTTGTTGATCTAACAATTTGGGTTGAATGCAAATTGTTTTTGGCAGTTACAGTTTGAAGAGGGTATAAGGTAAATGGAATTATCCTTGTTTCTTGTAATGGAAATACCTTGTTGTTGTTTTATTATTCATTATATTGTGTTTACTTTTTTATGCTTTCTATGCAAACTTGCATTCATAGCTGCATACATACTACCATCCACACATACGTAGTTTCATATTTTGCATGCATGTATACTTGCTTACATACTCATATACTTGCAAATTTGCATACTAGTGTACACATATATTTGTATACACACATATTCACATACTTGCATATATGCATACATACTCGCATATTTCTATACATGCAACATACTTGCATATTTGTATATATGTATACATATTCACACATGTGCATACTTGCATACTTGCATACTTGCATCAACTTACACATTCATTCTTGCATTGACTCATACATGCATACTTGCATTCATACTTACATACATACATGCATACATGCATACTTGCATACATGCATTCATACATTCATAGACGCATACATGCATTCACACACGCATACACACATACATGCTTTCATGCATGCATACACCCATACACGTTTACATGCATAAAGGCATTCATACACGCATACTTGCATATACTCATACTTACACACATATAGGCATACATGCATTCATACATGCATACATGCACTCATACACACATTCATGCACACATTCATACACGCATACACGCATTTAGACACATACATATTCATACACGCATACATGCACTCATGCATGCATTCATACACTCACTGATACACACATACATGCATTCATACACTCACTCATGCATTCATACACTCACACATGCACTCATACATGCATTCATACACGCATTCATGCATACAAGCATTCATACACGCATTCATGCATACAAGCATTCATACACTCATTCATACACTCATACATGCATACAAGCATTCATACACGCATTCATACACGTATACATGCATTCATACACACACACATGCATTCGTACATGCATTCATACGCACATTCAGACACTCACACATGCATTCATACATGCATTCATACACTCATACATGCATACAAGCATTCATACACGCATTCATACACGCATACATGCATTCATAACTCATACATGCATACACGCATTCATACACGCATACATGCATACAAGCATGCATACACGCATTCATGCATGCATACATACACGCATTCATACACACATACATACACGCATTCATACACGCATACATGCATTCATACACGCATACATGCATTCATACACACATTCATACACGCATACATGCATTCATACACACATTCATACACACATACATGCATTCATAGACGCATTCATACATGCATTCATACATGCATACACGCATTCATACACGCATTCATCTACGCATTCATCTACGCATTCATACATGCATACATGCATTCATACACGCATTCATACACGCATTCATCTACGCATTCATACATGCATTCATCCACGCATTCATACATGCATACATGCATTCATACACGCATTCATCCAGTCATACATGCATACACGCATACGTGCATATGCATACATGCATTCATACATGCATACACACTTGCATATTTCACATATATGCATACTTAAACATCTATGCATTCATCATACATGCATTCTTGCACTTGTACCTGCATACATACACACATACATGCATCAATACTTGCATAATTACCTGCATACATACATACTTGCCTTTATAAATGCATACATTCACCCATACATACATAGATACAAATGCACAACATGGATACATTCAAACACTCCTACAAATATATTTATAAAAATAGACACACTCATATTTAGATAAATGCACACACAACATTTTACTTGCACGCTAGCATACACATGCATACAAACTTGTCAAATGGCAATTCATTTTTCTATTCTTTTAACTCTAATCATTTTGTTATAGTTTTCTATGTTCTAATTCTCAAGCTCTAGATTTAAAGGAGGTAAGGATCTTTTCGACAATCAAAGTACTCAATTTTCATGTTGAAATCCAATTGAAGGGCTTTGATGGAGTTTGGGTCAAATGCTAATTACATGGTATTCATGGTTTGGAAAGATAACATGTAATATGAATTAGACCTTAATTACATTTCATTTTATGGGAATACCTTTTTACTACCCTTTTTAATACTTCCTTATCATCTTCTTATAGTTTTGTATGTTAATTGCCTTTGTGCATTATTTGGATTTAAAGGAATTGACGATCTTTTTTATGCTTAGGTTACCACATCTCTATGTTGAAATTTTACTCAAGGTGGTTGATCTACCAATATAGGTTGAATACAAATTGGTGTTTGGGAGGATATCAAGTAAATAGAATACATTCTTGGGTTCTCTAATGGAAATATTGTGTTTCTATTTTCAATATTCATCATCTTGTTTTACTTTCCTTTTTATGTTTGAGTTTTTAGTTTTTGGATGAATACCTTTGTATAATTTAGGGAACTTCAATGGCAAAATTTCATCCAAGGAGCAAGTATGCATACTCACACTCTAGTTATTTTATTATAATTGGAGTATGTATGTATGCATATAAGACATAGAGTTTGGGTTGAATGCAAATAAGTTGGTATTTGTCCTCATGTTTTATAGCCTTTTGTGTTGAATGTTTTAGTCTTTTAATTTAAAAGGAAGTAATGATATGTTTTACGATCATGGTATCCCATTTCTATTGAAATTCCTATTTGATAAGGAATTTGGGTGCAATGCCAATAGTATGGTTTTGAAGGATATTAGGTACATCAAGTTAGACTTCAATTGCATTCTTTACTTTTTCTTGTTTTTGAACTACTTGCTTGTTGCAATTTTTACTATTTGATCATCTATTTTAGTTTTTCTATGTTGATTACATTTATACATTATTTGGATTTAAAGGAACTAATGATTGTTTTCGTGATTAGGTTAACGTCATTTGTATGTTGAAATTGACTTGAGCGGTTGTTGATCTGCCAATTTGTGTTGAATGCAAATTGTTTTTGAAAGCTATGGTTTGAGAAGGTGCCAATTAAGTAAATAGAATATATTTTTGGGTTTACCTTCTCTCTAATGGAAATATCATGTTGTTTTAAATATTTATCACCTTGTTTTACACTTCTATGTTGAAATTTTACCCATGGTGGTTGATCTACAAATATAGGTTGAATACAAATTGGTTTTAGGGAGGATATCAAGTAAATAGAATACATTCTTGGGTTCTCGAATGGAAATATTGTGTTGCTATTTTCAATATTCATCATCTTGTTTTACTTTACTTTCTATGTTTGTATTTTTAGTTTTTGGATAAATGCCTTGGTATAATTTAGGGAACTTCTTGATGATGAAGTTTCTACATCTCAATGGTAAAATTTCATCGAAGGAGCAAGTATGCATACTCACACTTTAGTTATCTTATTATAATTAGAGTATGTATGTATGCATATAAGATATAAAGTTTGGGTTGAATGCAAATAAGATGGTATTTGTCCTCATGTTTTAACGCTAATAATATATTATAGCCCTTTGTGTTGAATTTATTAGGCTCTTAATTTAAAAGGAAGCAATGATCTTTTTTACAATCATGGTATCCCACTTCTATTGAAATTCCTATTCGATAAAGAGTTTGGGTGCAATGCCAATAGTATGGTTTTAGAGGATATCAGGTACTTCAAGTTAGACTTCAATTACATTCTTTACTTTTCTTGTTTTTGAACTACTTGCTTGCTGCAGTTTTTACTATTTGATCATCTATTTTAGTTTATTTATTTATTTTTTAAGTTGATTGCATTTATGCATTATTTGGATTTAAAGGAACTAATGATTGTTTTCATGATTAGGTTAACCTCATTTGTATGTTGAGGTTGACTTTAGGGGTTGTTGATCTACCAATTTGTGTTGAATGCAAATTGGTTTTGAAAGCTATGGTTTGAGAAGGTGCCAAGTAAGTAAATAGAATATATTTTCGGGTTTGCCTTCTCTCTAATGGAAATATCATGTTTTTAATATTTGTCATCCTGTTTTACTCTTCTATGTTGAAATTTTACCCAAGGTGATTGGTCTACCAATATAGGTTGAATACAAATTTGTTTTAGGGAGGATATCAAGTAAATAGAATACATTCTTGGGTTCTCTAATGGAAATATTGTGTTACTATTTTCAATATTCATCATCTTGTTTTACTTTTCTTTCTACATTTGAATTTTTTTGTTTTTGCATGAATACCTTTGTATAATTTAGGGAACTTCTTAATGATGAAGTTGCTACATCTCAATGGTAAAATTTCATCCAAGTGGCAAGTATGCATACTCACACTCTAGTTCTCTTATTATAATTGGGGTATGTATATATGTATGCATATAAGATATAGAGTTTGGGTTGAATGCAAATAAGTTGGTATTTGTCCTCTTGTTTTAATGCTAACGATATATTATAGCCTTTGGTGTTGAATTTTTTAGGCTCTTAATTTAAAAGGAAGTAATGCTCTTTTTTATGATCATGGTATCCCATTTCTATTGAAATTCCTATTCGATAAGAAGTTTGGGTGCAATGCCAATAGTATGGTTTTAGAGGATATCAGGTACATCAAGTTAAACTTCAATTACATTCTTTACTTTTCTTATTTTTGAACCACTTGCTTGCTGCAGTTTTTACTATTTGATAATCTATTCTAGTTTTTGTATAGTGATTGCATTTATGCATTATCGGATTTAAAGGAACTAATGATTGTTTTCATGATTAGGTTAACCTCATTTGTATGTTGAGGTTGACTTTAGGGGTTGTTGATCTACCAAATTGGTTAAATGCAAATTGTTTTTGAAAGCTATGGTTTGAGAAGGTGCCAAGTAAGTAAATAGAATATATTTTTGGGTTTACCTTCTCTCTAATGGAAATATCATGTTGTTTTTAATATTTATCATTCTGTTTTACTCTTCTATGTTGAAATTTTACCCAAGGTGATTGATCTACCAATATAGGTTGAATACAAATTGGTTTGAGGGAGGATATCAAGTAAATAGAATACATTCTTGGGTTCTCTAATGGAAATATTGTGTTGCTATTTTCAATATTCATCATCTTGTTTTAATTTTCTTTCTACATTTGAAATTTTAGTTTTTGGACGAATGCCTTTGTATAATTAGGGAACTTCTTGATGTTGAAGTTGCTACATCTCAATGGTAAAATTTCATCCAAGGAGCAAGTATGCATACTTACACCCTATTTATCTTACTATAATTAGAGTGTGTATGTATGCATATAAGATATGGAGTTTGGGTTGAATACAAATAAGTTGGTATTTGTCCTCATGTTTTAATGCTAATGATATATTATAGCCTTTTGTGTTGAATTTTTTAGGCTCTTAATTTAAAAGGAAGCAATGATCCCTTTTACAATCATTGTATCTCATTTATATTGAAATTCCTGTTTGATAAGGAGTTTGGGTGCAATGCCAATAGTATGGTTTCAGAGGATATCAGGTACATCAAGTTAGACTTCAATTGTATTCTTTCCTTTTTCTTGTTCTTGAACTACTTGCTTGGTGCAGTTTTTACTATTTGATCATCTATTTTAGTTTTTTTTTTTTTTATGTTGATTGCATTTATGCATTATTTGGATTTAAAGGAACTAATGATTGTTTTTCTTGAATAGGTTAACCTGTTGAAATTGACTTCAGGGGTTGTTGATCTACCAATTTGCATTGAATGCAAATTATTTTTGAAAGCTATGGTTTGGAAGGTGCCAAGTAAATAGAATATATTTTTTTGTTTACCTTCTCTCTAATGGAAATATCATGTTGCTTTTAATATTTATTATTTTACTCTTCTATGTTGAAATTTACCTAGGGTGGTTGATCTACCAATATAGGTTGAATACAAATTGGCTTTTTGGGAGGATATCAAGTAAATAGAATACATTCTTGGGTTCTTTAATGGAAATATTGTGTTGCTATTTTCAATATTGCTCATCTTGTTTTACTTTTCTTTCTACGTTTGAATTTTTAGTTTTTGGTTGAATGCCTTTGTATAATTTGGGGAGCTTGTCGATGATGAAGTTGCTACATCTCAATGGTAAAATTTCATCCAAAGAGCAAGTATGCATACTCACACTCTAGTTATTTTATTATAATTGTATGTATGTATGCATATAAGACATAGAAATTGGGTTGAATGCGAATAAGTTAGTATTTGTCCTCATGTTTTAATGCTAATGATATATTATAGCCTTTTGTGTTGAATTTTTCAGGCTCTTAATTTAAAGGAAGTAATGATATTTTTTTTCCGATCATGGTATTCCCATTTCTTTTTTACGCTCTCCTTTGCCTCTCCATTTCATTCAGCAGTCCCTGTATTCTCTGATTCTTGCTCTTGCTTTCTCTTCCGCTCCAGAACTCCCATCATCTTGTTTCTGCTTGAATTAGTTGCCTCTAATTGTCAAGGAAGGTTGATAGATGATCCAGTGAATAGCAGCAAGAACGGTCGATCTTCCGTAATACCCCGCTCCGATGGTGCCAGTGAGAACAATCTGCGTTAGGAATGGTTCTCTTAACTGCATTTCGATAATGGAAGTGACTGTGAGTTCCAGAATACCCTCCTTAATCCAATGTTTCAACTAAGTAGTCCAAGTATTTATTAGCAATGCAGCTTAATTTGCAGTCCGATATCCGCAAGAGAGTTACAGTGACTCAACAGGCTCTTGTAGATTATCGGTGGTCTTAAGTGGCAGAAACCCTGAAAAGGTGGCCATGTTGGCTTAGGGTACTTTATGTCTGTTTGTGTATTGCTTCTTCTTCTTGCGTACCGAGGAAACAGTTTCTGTGATGATTTCACGGCCTGGTACACAAACTGACTAACGAAATGAAATCCTTTTCAATATAAATCATGTGAAAAGGAACAATCTTAAAGATTTTCGTGTGCGATTATGAGGCCGTAAGATACAATACAGGCAATCTTTGGGATAGTTTCAGCCTTTTGTGGTAAATGTATAGAAGCAAATCTTAAATTTGCTTTTGAACGCAATTTCTCGTAGAGCTTAGTGTATGTACTGACAAAGTTTTGGTTTTCTAATTTGCGGTGACAATAGGCTGCCCTTGGGTTAATCAAGTTTTTCCCATCAAAGAAAGGTCAATCAAAACTCTACGGGATGTGAATCGAATAGTGAAGCCCTCAAGGTATTCGATTTTTTTCTTAACCTACCATGGAGTTTTTCTCGCTGGCTTCTTTTTTCAAGGTCACTATCCTCCCTGACACACCAACACTGGAAGGATAGGCAACTAGGGAAAGCCTTCTTACTATTCCAAGCCGTGATTCAAGTTCCAACAGATGCAGGAGCGCAAGTGAGGAAGACTTAGGAGGGAAGTAAGAGCTGATGTAAAATGAGTTGGCTGTCGTGGCATGGCATTTAATATTTAAATGCTATCTCTCTAACAGACTGTAAGGTCAGTTTTCAAACATGTTCTGCGAGTTTCCCCTGTTCTTTCTGGGAACAGTGTGCTTTTGCCTTTTCTGCTTGGTGAAACTGTCTCAAGAGATGGGTCATGCATTCTGGTTGATGTTTCAAAATCAGTAGTTGTGGTAGGCAAACATTTTATTTTGTCATATTTGGTGATATCTATCTATGTGATGCTTACAATGGTTTACTTCGAATAGGTGATTAGGAAAAGTAAGCACTTATCTATGGGTTGGAATAATCCGAATCTAGTTTTCCATACATGATGAACTAGTCCAGTGATGACTAATGCTTGGGACCCCTTGGCAATTTTGTATAGTCATGATTGAGCCAAAACTCAATCCCAATTCCACCTTTAGTGGTTCAAGTCACTGAATTACGCTAGTATGATGTCTGCATCACTTTCAATGTTTGTCTTCTAAAGCTTTTTGAAAAAGTGACCAAAAGAACCCAAAAAGAAGAGAAAACAGAAGAAGGATGATAAAGTTAGAACAAATATGACAAAACTACTCAGTCGGCCTTGAAAGGCAACCTATAGAGCCACCAGTGAGCTGCCTTCTTTCGTAATCAATACCCTCTTATTCCTTCCTACTCGCCATTTTTCTTTCACCGTGAGGCCGCTCCCTCTCAAATTATTAGCTTGGTTCAGCAGTCCACACTAGCCTGACGTGTAAATATTCATCTCTTCCTTTGACTTTAACTAATTGTCAATAAATGTTGTTCTCTGTAAATAGGACTGCTCTGCAATGGAAGAAGAGAAGCGGGATCTTTTTTATAAGAACACAATTTTCATGTGAGCAACAGATTTCTTGGCATCTAAGAGTTTGTTTGTGGAAGGCAATGTTACGAGAAGTTATTCCTTATCTTTAATTTTCTATAAGTTGATCCAAAGAAAAGAAGAATAGGTTTTAATAATTTCTTCTATTCTTTCAGATTTGTAGAAATCATGGCAACTGTGTTTTCTTCGAAAGCTTGGCGTGTGATTCAGGTGAGTTTCATATCTTGTGTTGCTAAATTCTTGCTCATGAATAAATATACAACAGTTTCCTTTGAGTGTTGTGCCTTGTTCTTGCCAGTCTAACCAAACGCTTTAATCTGCTTGTAGAATGATTTGGTGCCTGGATGGGGATTGGATTTTGCTCTTAAGAGGTGCGTAGAGGTCAGTGGGCTTTTCTTTCGTTCTTTATTTTTCTCATTTATTTTAGTGTCTTTTCTCTTTGTATGATCTGGCTTTTGCTTGATACCTTGATAGCCTGGTTATTTTTTGTTCCTTTCTTTTCCTGTGTATTTTGCAAAGGAGGCAGGTAGCGTGCCAAAGGTTTGTGGTAGTATTGCCTACCAGGATTTAGAGTCCTTTTGTTGGTGGATCGCTGTCGCTATCATCACTTTTGTTTAAGCAACAGAGAAATGCTTATGTCAAACTTTGTAAAATTTCCTTGATTTTAGATCATACTTCTCAATGACTAAGGATTTCATGTCTCACTATTATGTATGACATTTAGGCTCTGGTCACAATGATAATTTTTGGTGACATCTTTGGGGATATTAAGAAATACGGGAAAAAGTGCCTATGGCTATCAGTGTTAAAAAAAAAATTACAAGCTGTCGTGCTTATTAAATAGTAAAACACATCTAAACTATATGACAAAGATTATCTAGGAGCTTATTAAACATCCTTTACTAATATATGTCCTTTCACCTTATACATGTTTGCATTTAAAGAGCAAGAAATGGTTTATATAGATTCTCAAAAGTGATGAGACAAAAAAAAAAAAATTGTAGATTATGAAAACTAGGGTCCTTCCTAGTTATAATGCAATTCTGGCCTTTCATTCAAAATGGATTTTGCATATCCTATCTACCAAAATTTGCTTGTGTGGTAATTAGGTTTCACTCTTTAAACTTTGCAGTTAGATTTCGTTCTTGTTCTTTGTCTTCCTTGTTGGGTAGTTCAATCTTTCTGTCTTGTACTGACACATTGAATTTTTCTCATATATTTTCTTAATTCTCTTCAAGAATACGCGGATCAAATGGTGAACCTTTAGTTACAACTTATCACTCAAAGTTTCTTGGAATTGTTGACTATTTATGGTAAGTTTCTTTCCTCAAATATATTGTGGCGACTGTAATGGTGGTCTCTGAAGAGTGGAAAAGGAAATTCCTTACTCTTACATAGGTACTTTGATGGTCTTCTACCTAAAATTTCTAGATACTATTACATCTAATGTTGTATATAGGCCAGGTGTCTCCCGTGCAAGGTAGAATACTTGAGTTCCGCCACCTGTGCTATTTTGGATATAGAGTTGATGGTCTTTCAGAATAGAGTGGTGATACAATTCCACTTTGAGGGGATTATTGCAGTATGTCTTATGCATGAATTTTGTTCAGATTATGAAGCTGGAGGGTTAGTATTATAGGTTTAGGATTGTCTTTCTTGACTGTGATGTAGAATCTTGTACATCAAACTGAAAGCAGTTTATATATATAAAGGGGATATGATGCCATAGCAATAGAAGGGTAAGAAATTGAGAGCAAAAGGCTAAAACTAAGCATATGGACCATCATTGCTTGAGTCTTTTTGGTCCTGGTAGTTTGAACAGGGTTCAAACATTTTCTCCTTGTTCTCATGGACTGTTGATACCATTACTCTACAGGTTTTATGCATCTTTCCTATGTTATCTGCATTCGGTTCTTGTGGATCCTAAGTGTGTTTACTTTCTAACCATGTAAATAATTTCTTTGTGTTTTGGGAATTAAGAACAATTGATAAATTTGTATCTTTAGCCGTTGTCTTTGGTACTGTCTTATTTTGGATTCTTTTTTGGGCAGGTAACTTGTTTTCTAGCAGGATTACGAGTGTTCTTTACCTATGGCCTTAGTCGTACAGCACAAATAGCTGCTATCTCACATCACTGTCTATATGTTCATGTGTCCCTCTCTGTTAACAACCACCGTTAAGCAAGAAGTTTGGTCCTTTTCTAAAGATATAATGAATAAATAGTTCATTTCACTCCTTTCTTATTTAGGTGAGCATCAGGAAGCACAGTGAGAAAAATATCTGAACTTCTATTATACTCCACCTTTTGTAGATTAGTCAAATTAGGAGCTCTACATAGGTACAAGATGGAGACTGGTTTCTTGTATCTGGTTGAATGCTGCTAGCGAACATGCTGAGCTTGGTCTTTGTTGGGATGCACCTAGAACAGCAATTTGGTTTTGGTATCTTCATTTCTTGAAGTTAAAATTCTTATTTATACATTAAAAAGAGGTTACTCATATATCAACAATTAGGGTAAAAGTTGGGAAATTTTGCAATCTTGCCACGTATAAGATGTCAAGACATAGATAGATTCAACTTGGCTTTCCTTATCATAACAATATAGATTACATTTTCAGTTTTGGAACATAATTCTTTTAGTTTTTATTTTCTTAGCAGTTTTGGAGCCTAGTTGAAACTTTTTGTTCATGATTAGTTTACCTCATTTCTATGTTGAAATTATGTCCTAGGGTTGTTGATCTAACAATTTTGGTTGAATGCAAATTGTTTTTGGCAGTTACAGTTTGAGAGGGTATAAGGTAAATGAAATTATCCTTGTTTCTTGTATGAAATACCTTCTTGTTGTTTTAATATTCATTGTATTGTGTTTGCTTTTTTATGCTTTCTATGCAAACTTGCATTCATAGCTGCATACATACTACCATCCACGTATACATAGTTTCATATTTTGCATGTATGTATACTTGCATGGATGCTCGCATATTTCTATACAAGCATATATACACGCATACTTGTATATATGCATACATATTCACACATGTGCATACTTGGATTGACTCATACATGCATACTTGCATTCACACCTACATACATATATGCATTCTTGTATATATGCATTCATCCCTGCCTGCATGTATATGTACACGCATACACGCATACACGCATACATGAATTCATGCATGCATACATGCATACATCCATACATGCATGCATGCATATACACATACGTGCTTTCATACACACATACGTGCTTTCATACAGACCTACATGCATACATCCATACATGCATGCATGCATATACACATACATGCTTTCATACACACCTACATGCATTCATACACGCATACACGCATACATGCATACACACATACAAGCATACTTGGATTTATACATGCATTCATGCATGCATACACCCATACATGCATTCATAAACACATACATACATGCATTCGTACACGCATACATACATGCATTCCTACACGCATACATACATGCATTCCTACACGCATACATACACGCATACATTCACGCATACATACACGCATTCATATATGCCTGCATGTATTCGTACACGCATTCATACACGCATTCACGCATACACGCATTCATACACACATTCACCTATTCACGCATACATGCATTCATACAAGCATTCACGCATACACGCATTCATACACGCATTCACGCATTCATGCATTCACGCATACACGCATTCATACACGCATGCATCTACGCATTCACGCATACATGCATTCATACATGCATTCATACACACATACATGCATTCATACACACATACATGCATTCACACATACATTCATGCATGCATACATACATACATATACACTTTCATTATACATATTTGCATACATGCAAACATACTTGCATATATGCATACATGCAAACATACTTGCATATATGCATACATGCAAACATACTTGCATATATGCATACGATCATGCACGCATACTTATATACATGAACATTTGCATATATGCATACATGCATACATGCATACTTATATACATGCACATTTGCATATTCGCATACATACATACACGCATACACACATACACACATATATGTGTATTCAGACATGCATATACACATTTGTGCTTTTATACACACATACATGCATACATGCTTGCATATACACATATGATCTTAGACGCATACTTATATACATGCATACATACATGTCAAATATATGCATACTCACATATCTACACATTCACTCACACATGCATTCTTGCAGTTGCATCTGCATACATATATACTTGCTTTGTAAATGCATACACTCACCCGTATATACATAGATACAAATGCACAACATGGATACATACAAACACTCCTACAAATATATCTATAAAAATATACACAAACATAGTTAGATAAATGCACACACAATATTGTACTTGCACGCTAGCATACACATGCATACAAACTTGTCAAATTGCAATTCATTTTTTGATTCTTTTAACTCTAATCATTTTGTTATAGTTTTCTATGTTTTAATTCTCAAGCTCTAGATTTAAAGGAGGCAAGGATCTTTTCGACAATCAAAGTACTCAATTTATGTGTTGAAATCCTATTGAAGGGCTTTGATGGAGTTTGGGTCAAATGCTAATTATATGGTATTTATGGTTTGGAAAGATAACAAGTACTTTGAATTAGATCTTAATTACATTTATTTTTATGGGAATACCTTTTTGCTACCCTTTTTAATACTTCCTTATCATCTTCTTATAGTTTTGTATGTTAATTGCATTTATGCATTATTTGCATTATTTTATGCTTAGGTTACCTCATCTCTATATTGAAATTTTACCCAAGGTGATTGATCTACCAATATAGGTTGAATACAAATTGGTTTTTTGGAGGATATCAAGTAAATAGAATACATTCTTGTGTTCTCTAATGGAAATAATGTGTTGCTATTTTCAATATTTATCATCTTGTTTTACTTTCCTTTCTATGTTTGAATTTTTTGTTTTTGGATGAATACCTTTGTATAATTTAGGGAACTTCTCAATGATGAAGTTGCTACATCTCAATGTTAAAATTTCATCCAAGGAGCAAGTATGCATACTCACACTTCAGTTATCTTAGTATAATTGAAGTATGTATGTGTGCCTATAAGATATAGAGATTGGGTTGAATGCAAATAAATTGGTATTTGTCCTCCTGTTTTAATTCTAATGATATATTATAGCCTTTTATGTTGAATTTATTGGGCTCTTAATTTAAAAGGAAGCAATGATCTTTTTTACGATCATGGTATCCCATTTCTATTGAAATTCCTATTCAATAAGGAGTTTGGGTTCAATGCCAATAGTATGGTTTTGGAGTATATCAAGTACGTCAAGTTAAACTTCAATTACATTCTTTACTTTTTCTTGTTTTTGAACTACTTGCTTGCTGCAATTTTTACTATTTAATCATCTACTCTAGTTTTTGTGTGTTGATTGCATTTATGCAATATTTAGATATAAAGGAACTAATGATTGTTTTCATAAATAGGTTAACAGATCGTATGTTGAAATTGACTTTATGGGTTGTTGATCTACCAATTTGCATTGAATGCAAATTGTTTTTAAAAGCTATGGTTTGAGAAGGTGCCAAGTAAGTAAATAGAATTTATTTTTGGGTTTACCTTCTCTTTAATGGAAATGTCATGTCGTTTTTAATATTTATCATCCTATTTTATTCTTCTATGTTGAAATACAAATTGGTTTTAGGAAGGATATCAAGTAAATAAAATACATTCTTGGGTTCTCTAATGGAAATATTGTGTTGCTATTTTGAATATTCATCATCTTGTTTTACTTTTCTTTTTACATTTGAATTTTTAGTTTTTGCATTAATGCCTTTGTATAATTTAGGGAAGTTCTCGATGATGAAGTTGCTAAATCTCAATGGTAAAATTTCATCCAAGGAGCAAGTATGCATACTCACACTATAGTTATCTTATCATAATTAAAGTACATATCTATGCATATAAGATATAGAGTTTGTGTTGAATGCAAATAAGTTGGTATTTGTCCTCATGTTTTAATGCTAATGATATATTATAGCCTTTTGTGTTTAATTTTTTAGGCTCCTAATTTAAAAGGAAGCAATGATCTTTTTTATGATCATAGTATCCCATTTCTATTGAAATTCCTATTTGATAAGGAGTTTGGGTGCAATGCCAACAATATGGTTTCGGAGAATATTAGGTAGATAAAGTTAGACTTCAATTACTTTTTTTTTTTTTTACTTTTTCTTGTTTTTGAACTACGTGCTTGTTGCAATTTTTACTATTTGATCATTTATTTTAGTTTTTGTATGTTGATTGCATTTATGCATTATTTGGATTTAAAGAAACTAATAATTATTTTTATTATTAGGTTAAACTCATGCATCTATGCATTCATGTATCCATACATGCATATATCGCACTTGCATTTACGCATATGCATACATGCATATAGTCATTCATATTTGCATGTGCACATAGTTAAGACTTTACCACTTCCATATACTCATGATTTTATCATTCGCGTAAACATAATTATGATTTTGCCTTTTTACATAATTACTATTTTTCCATTTTACATGTAATAGGACTTTGCCATTTTCCTGCAATTACAAGTTTGCCATTTCCATGTATGCCATTTCCTAGTAGTTATGGTTAGCCATTTTCATGTAATTACGAATTTTCCATTTCCTTGTAATTACGTTTTTTTCTATTTCCATGTAACTACGTTTTTTCTATTTCCATGTAATTATGATTTTTCCGTTGTCATGTAATTACGAGTGTGCCATTTTAGTGTAATTAAGATTTTGCCATTTCCATGTAATAATGATTTTGCAATGTCCTTGTAATTACGATTTCGTCATTTAATGTAGTTATGATTTTTTCATTTATACATAATTACAATTAATGACCATTTGCCATGTCCTAACTAAGATTTTGCCATTTTCTTCTATTATCTACTTTGTCATTTTCTACAATTACCAATTCATTGTTTCCATTTAATAATGATTTTTCCAATTTCATGTAACTATGCTTTTGCTATTTTATTGTAACTACGATTTTGTCATTTTCTTGTAATAATGAGTTGTCATTTCAAGATTAAATTTTTTCTATTATCAGGCTTACCATTTCCTTGTAATAACGATTTTGCCATTTGCATGTATACACTTTTGCCATTTCCATGTAATTGTGATTTTAGCAATTATATATAATAATGATTTTTTTTTCATTTTCATACAAGAACAGTTGCCAAAGAAGAGACCTACATAATGCCATAGGCAAATAGAGCTTTTTCACATGTTAGATAATTCTAAACAGGATCTATATATCAATAGGGGGGTTTCCGCAACTATAGATTTTTTTACTGGCGCGATAAGGGGGTTTCTTAGACTCTACCACTGGCCCTTTGCCTGTCCGTCAATAACCTTTTTGGCATACCACAAATAGTCCACACTATTTTGACTAGTGATCAGATCACTCAAAGAACATAACATGCTTTTTAAGTCTTTCTTGGTTGGCATAACATTTGTTTCGAATATCTGACTTCTGCTAGTAGAACCATTCCTATTTGGAATCATTGTCTACTAAGACCATGGCCCTAGAATAAGAGAAGTATGTTTGGGAAAAGGGTGTTTGGTGTTAAAGGCCGAAAGCATTGCTTTATAGTGGCCTCTATAAACCGAAGTCACTGATATTGACCCACCAACCATGTCATAGTTGTGGGGTCTTGACCTGCAGCCTTAAGGCATCCAAAACATTTTTATTTGGAAGTGAGACTGAAATACGGGGAAACATCACAACGTTCATTACAGAGACTTGACTCCACCATTTTCAAAAGGGAATCAGAGAAATTAATATGGCACTTATCCCATAGGATTAAAGCATATTGAGGTGATTAAACCTTATTTGCACTAATCCCATATGAAGATAATTAGTGTTTCTTCTTATGGGTGACTATGGATCTATGAGACAAATATCTTACTGTCTCAAATTCGTGAGAGAGCTTGAAACCTTGCTTCTCAGTCTTTATTATGTAATCTATTTTAAACGGATTTAACAAGATATAGCCCCATATATACGATCCTTGCGGATATCTAGGATTGCCCAGTCATCTATGGACGTCAAAGTACATAGTGGAAACATCTCTCCTTGACCTCCCTCAGAGGGTCTTTTGGGTATGTTGTCGCCTTTGCTACTCGAATCAGAATTTCCCTAAGAACCCCCCTGTCAAGCACTTAAGCTTGGGACGGGAGTCCACAATGAGGGGCCAAAACTGTCAATTATTTACGTGTAATCTTAAAAACTTAAGATTACCCTTAAGATAGAATTAGGTACAAAAAATGTAGGAATAAATTTTAAATTCTATTGATAACGCTTTGTAGCTTTAGGAATAACACTAAAATTTCGATAAATTTATTTTCTAAAGTAAAATGTAATAATTCTTGAGCAACCTCTAAGGTTGATCTCATAAGAGAATCTAGATACCAACTGGTGCCAAACAATCTCAAATTCCTTTCTTATATTCAACCTAAGGAAAATTTTGACTTTAGAGCCCAAGTGGTGCTAACCACTGCACCCTACGTTGTGATTTAGACTATTATCCTATAGCCATTAGAAATTGAAAACTAAACATGAGTGCTAACCACTGCCTCGGCTCATCCTGAGTATAAATTGGTCAAGGGAGTACTCAAGTTTAGAGATAAGGTCGTGGTAGGCAATCAAGGCCCTTTGTGTGATCAGATTGTGCGACAACTTCATGACTTAAGTCTAGGGGGTCACTCGGGAATCCATGGAACATTGAAAAGAGTTCAATAACACTTCTATTGGCCGAAGATGTGACAAACCATACAAATATGGGTGGCTAAGTGTAGGGTGTTCCAAAGGTGCAAGTTAGAATAGGTGCCGACTCTAAGGCTATTGCAACCCTTACTAGTTTCTACTCAAGCTTGGTAGGATATATTCATGGACTTTGTGGAGGGATTACCCACCAGTGAGGGTAAGAACACTATTTTGGTAGTGGTGGATCAATTTACCAAATATGGTCATTTTATTTGGATGAGTCACCCATTTAGTGCAACACAAGTGGCAACAGCTTTTATTGATGGAATGACTAAGTTACATGGGCTTCCCAACACAATAGTGAGCAACCGAGACCCCATATTTATTAACAAGTTTTGGGAAGAGTTGTTTAAGATTTTAGGGGTAAAGTTGCTATTGCAGTACTTTATACCACCCCCAGACAGATGGTCAGATAAAGTGGGTTAATCAATGCCTAGAGCAGTGTCTGCATTGTTCGAGCAAAGAGAAGCCCAAAAGATGGCACTTTTGGTTACCACTAGCAAAATGGTGGTATAACACTAATTACCACATTGCCTTGGAGATGACCCCTTTCAAGGCACTATATGGGTATTAACCCTGCCATCCCCCTTGCTACAACTTTGAATGCATAAATGACTGAGATGCGGATGAGTTTCTACAAGAGTGAGCAGAAAAGCTTGAGTTAATTTGGTCCCACTTACTTAAGAGTCAAGCAAGGATGTCGTTTCACACAAACCAAAACTGGTCAGAGAGAGAGTTTAAGATAGGAGAATTAGTATATCTCAAGGTGCAGCCTTACGATCAATACTCTTTATCAAGGAGGAGATACCATAAGCTAGCCCCACAATACTATGGGCCATATATGATCACTGAACGAGCAGGGAAAGTGGCCTATTGGTAACAATACCACTAGAGGTTAACATCCACCCAGTTTTTTATGTGTCATAGCTTAAGAAAGCCATTGGACAATAATGTAAGGTTTACCCGGGGGTTCCACTTTTGGATGGTGAAGAAAGGCTTTTGATAGAGCTAGAGAAGGTGTTGGAACATTGCTTAGTACAAAGAGGTGATGGTCTAGGGGTTGACTTCTTGGTACAATTGGCAGGACACCATGAATATGAGCCCACATGGGAAGACATTGAATACATCATACAACAATTTCCATCCTTCGAAATTAACCCTTGAGGTCAAGGGCTATTTAAAGAGGAGGGGATTGTTATGACCGAACTTAACAAGTGGCACATGACATTTGAAAGGCAGAAAAGAGAACCTGTTGAAGGGTATATCTGGCATAAACAAAAGAAGCACAAAGAGGAGAATAAAAGGAGGAAGAAACAAGGAAAAAGGCAACCATGAACAAGTGATGTTTTATCTTTGTAGCTAATCTTTACTATTTTCTAGTTTAGTAGTTTCTTTATGTTGTAGCTATAACCGTAATCTAGGAGTAATGATTTTGTATTACTTGAAGCTTGTAGTTAGTGCTATGTTTGTATTCAAGGGAAATTTGTTGAAGAAACAAAGGAAACTCTATTTGATTCTACTTAGCTCTGTGGGTATTTCTTGAGATTTCAGAGATTGTGGCTTAACAAACAAGCAATAGTACATGAATTCTAAATCACTCTACTCTGATTACTTAGTGATTTCATTTCATATTTGCTTGTATTAAGTTCTATTGCATTGATTTGACACTGTGATTTTCATTTGATAAACTATCCAAGTGTAAATTGATTTAGAGATTATTATTGTGTTAGAAACTGTGATTTAGGACTTTCTCTAATATCATTCATTTGATGTTTGATTGATATTATGTTTGATATTGTAAGAACTATAGAATAGGAAATTTTGAGGAAAGAAATTTTTGTATTATAGGTTGAAAAGATATTGAGAATCCCTTGTAATTTGACTTATCCATAGCCTTTTTTGAGAGAGGGTCTTAGTGGGGAAACTAAAGCATGGTGGAGTAGGTGCCAATTTATGGGCCGAACCACCTCCCAAATCTTTGTGTGCTATTTTCCTTGATTGTCTACTTGTTTGCTTATTTTCTTTTTGTTAATTGTAATTTGACAAAAAAAAATAAGTAAAAAGAAAATTTTAAGAAAAGCTTTTATTGCCTAATTCAACCCATTTCTTAGGTAATTAGGGACCTTTCAAAATCGAGCATCTGACAGAACAAGGGAGACTTATTGTACCATCCAGACTTATGTAGAGAAACGGGTTTGGAAGAAGGATAAGATTAATCCTTTTGTATATTCGGCTATTAGTCCCAAGGATGATTAGGAGGTACTTATAGAACATCTGATGGATTTGAACATTGAGGAGAAGAATCTCTAGTTGTTGGAGTAGGTGGATCCGGTGAGATTACAGTTTGGTTAGTTCTTGTTTCTTGAGTGGGTTGAGGAACGTAATGCATCAACATAGCTTTCATTAGTTATATAGGAATCAAGGGTTTTTAGTGGGGAATCTCTCAAGCCTGTTTACAAGGAACATATAAGAGTCTTGTGCGGTGGTTTTGTTTGAATATTCAAACACTTCATTCTATTATAATCCGACGAATTGTTTGAATATGAAAAGCCAACTCCTGCAGTGGATTCCAGGAAGAGAACATTTTCACTGCATTTCTTATTGAGGCATTAACTTCAAGTGGAAGTTCAAAATCTTTCATGTGAAAGATGAATACAAGAGCACTGCACCTAACTTACACGATAATTTTAAGGCATCCCGGGCCTTTACATGCCATATCGTTTTCCACCTTTATAAGTGCCCTGAACTAGACATCAAACAACCAAGCAGAAGAGGCAGCTCCTCCAAATCTGACATTCAGAGGCTTTGACTTCATCGACCGAGTTAAGAGCCTTCTTGAAGCTGAATGTCCTGGGTAGTCTCTTGAGCAGATACAATTGCTTTGGTTGTTAGAGATCCATCGTCGCTACAGTAAGGACTCGGACAACCAAAACATACCCACTTGTTAATCTTTGTTTTCCATGTTCAAGAAATGAATTTTTATTTTCCCGTTTCTATGTCATATTTTGCTTCAGGGAGGTCCGTTGTGGAGAGTTCCAACAGGTAGAAGATATGCGACAATCTCTGATGCCACAGAAGCCTTGAACGACATCCCGGCTCCAACAAGCAACTTCACCACTCTCCAAATCCTATTTGGCAACGTGGGCCTTAACTTGACAGACTAGGTCTTGCTATCTTGTAAGCCAAACATCGTCATTTCCTAACATTTCGTTGAGACGTACTCGATTGGGCGGTGTGAAAAAACCTCAAGACTAGTTTGAACGGTACTAGTTATGGGGCCTCTCAGGAACAGCTCTCGACAGTGAGTATGCTGCAAATCTCAAAGCAAGAAAGTGCAGATTTCTTAATGATACCAAAACAATGGTTGAGATGGACGTCGGCAGCTTCAGGACATCTGACCTTAGCTACTACTCGCTCCTTCTAAAGCGATGCGGCCTCTTCCATCAGATGCTGTTTTAACTACCAAGTCTCTAGTCACCCCACTACTCCAAGGACCTCTCCAGAATTTGTTCATTGAATTTGCCTTGTCCATGGAGAAAATGGGTCGCGTAAATGTTAAGACAGGATCAACAGGAGGGATTAAAAAGCAGTGTGCAGTGTTAAATGGTTGAGTGCTTTTCTAATTCTCTTTTGGCGTTACGTGTCTTGGTATGGTCGTCCTTGTATCAATTTGTTTGTGTGGTTCTATCATATCTTGTTGTGCGGTTGACTCTGATTCTTTCCTAGAATAAAACGAAACTCAAGGGACACATTGTTATGAATAAATCATGTATGTGATGAGTTCTGTTCCAATCTTGAATTGTTCTACTTACGTGTTACTTCACTTCATTGAGGAATGCTTCTTTTCACTGAACCTGGCTCCAACAGTAGGGTTTTCTTTTGTACAACCGTGTATAAGAGCTGCGGAGCAGACCCTGGTTTTTATCATGGATCTTCTCAAAAGATACCTGGTTTGGAAAAAGAGCCGATTTTTTTTTTGGGTGAAAATTGTCATGTTCTTTTACCATTTTCAATTTGAGACAAACAATGAACCTGGTTTTTAAAGCTAACGTGGTGCTGCACTCCAAGCGTATATTATTAAATATGTTTTAACTTCTTTTTCTAGAACCTAATGTTAAAGGACGAGGATATCTAAACTTATAATGAAGAATTCAGATCAAGATAATGACAAAATGGGGAATACGCCCCCACTCTAAACGAAAACTAATCTATAAATAATCTGATGAAACGATAATGTAGAAATCATCGAGACCCAATTTGTAATTAGTTTTGATATAACATCATAAATGATCTAATTTTATTCTTTTAAAGCCAATTGTTAAGAGTTGTTAATACCTAAGCTTAAAAGAAAGATTTTAAGTTAAAATGTAGATAATATGGGATAGCCACTAATAACATGTACAAATAAAAAAAGCAACATAATAACTATGGGTAGACATACTCATACGGTGGTAACTTATGGTATAAAGTTTCTTGCCTTCATAGTAACCTGTAGAACATTTCTGCCGTTTCACATGGCAACATGCAGGGGGGCTTGTCAGGGGTCAGGGACTTTGATTTGATTACTTGGGCTTAGATGGATTGGTTTGGGATTAGGGTTCATAGCCCTTTGATTTCAGCGGTCACGGTCCAGCCCAAAGACATGGGATCCCTAATATAAATTTCAACCAGGCTCAGCGGCCTTTGAACCCAACTCGGGAAGAATCTGAACCCTAACCCGAAAACTTTCTCAAACCCTAATTTCCATGCGAGCAAAACAGCTTCCACTCCCTATAAATATGATAGGAAGGTTAACATCCTCCTCGTCTCTCTTTCTGATCTGCCTCCTTTAAGGTCTCTCAGGTTTTATTAGTGTAGGGTTCGTGCTTCTCTCTTTGTATTTCTTCTTGGTCATGCTGTCTTTCTAATTGTCTCCGGATGGAGAGTGCGTTGATGAGGCTATTTTGTGGACTAGAGTTTCTGATCTGGGTTTTACATCCGGTATCTGATTAACAACCCTTGGCTGTCTGAGCACTTATCACCCAGAATCCCTCTGATTCCGTTTTCATCAAAGGGTAGGATTTCTAGTATTTCTCTCATGCAATGGATTGAGTGGAAAGGAAGAGGATTTCACAAACTACCAATCTACGTATTTCTCTTTTGTGAGCTCCTCCAACTCTAATTGCTTTCGAAAGGTTTTTTGTTTCTGGTTCCTTGAGTAATTTTGTGTCTGTTTATGTTGGTGTGTGAGTTGAAATGGGGCTTATGATGATAATTTCATTATCTTAGCGGATTTCAGTGAGATTTTACTGTCAATGATCTGATTGTTACACACACTGAGGCCCTAATTATGCATTTTCAAAATTTATCTTACTTGGGGTCTTTTTGTTTATTGTATTTGTTAAAGTCTTTGAGGGCATGGCTGCTATGATGAGATGAAAGCACTTGGATGTGTTTTGGGGCAGTGGACAAGACCCTAAAGGTCTTGCCGTGAGCCTATTTCATAAACGACTTCTCCTTCCACTGAGCACTATAGTCCCAACCAATTTCATTGCTATTTCCTCTTCTATTTCTTAGTCTTTATCTTTTTGCGTTTTAGTTTTACTTGTTTTGGGATTACATAAGAATTTTGATGGAAATTGTATTGGGAATTGTCCAGTTGAATCCTCATTAGAGATGCAATTTCAAGATGAACTGCGCCCATTACCAATTCTGGGGGATAATCTGTTCCTCTAGGCGTAATGGCTTGGGCGCTATATCGAGCAGTGTGGCCATCCTGATCAATGGTGATTTCAGTGCCATTTGATCCTGGAAACACCTCACACATTTGTTTCATAATTTGTACAATCTGCATTGTTACAGCTCCGAGATGTGCCAGGGTCGTGAAGCTTTATGTGACTTTTAGAAGCCAAATTCCCAAAATTGGAACTTAAAACCTTGAATACAGTACTACATAGTGCTCACGGTGGGGGAATAAAGACCGAAGGTGAAAAAGAGACTTAGAAACAAATAAGCCCAAATGTGCGTCTGACTGCTTTGTTTATACTAAACTAAAAAAGAAGGTTATGAGGAAAAATTTATAGTTTCTGAGAATTAGAAGTATCAATTAATATGATGACCAAAATTTAACCATTGTTCTTAACATTGTTTTTTATTGATCAAAACTTATTTTTTTGATAAATAAACCTGGGAAAGTAATTAATTGTCGTGTCCTAGGATACAAGGAATTTTTTCCACAAAATTCTTAGTCTAACTGCTTGAACTTCGATAATTAGAAGTTGCTATGGTACTGAGGGAGCTACCTCCTTGGCCTCTTCAATTTCGTTGAAGTTGTTGAATAAATGAAGCTCAAACTGTTTGGCCATGGATTTGGAGTTCCTTACAAGGAGGATCTTCATGTGCTCCAAATTCCACCATGTCCTTGAGGACGTGGAGCAAGATGAAGCTTGATCTTTGTAATCAAGAGAAACAGCAACAAGAAGCTCAGCAGACGATAATCCCAGACCCTGTGACAAAAGGATTTCAAGTTCCAGATTTCTGCATTCGAATTCAGAGAAAAAAGAAAGAGAACCAACGAGCATTGGAGAATTGTGTTCTTATAACGCCAAGATTCATCCCTTTTTACATAATGGGATATTAGAAACAGTATCATAAAAGTATCACATTACTTAATTTTTATTTAATTTTTGTTATAAAGGGAATGTCCTTTACTCTTGAATCAACTTTTTATTATAGTATCATAATTTAAGTTTTAAATAAAATATTCATTTATTTGTAAATTGTGCTCCTGCAAAATGTATCTCCACACTTAAGGTAGGGGGGTTTGCTGATATTTTAGCTTATTAGTATTCCTTATATATGAAAGTATTCTCTTCATTAATTTTAAGAGAGATAATAAACTTGATAATATAGCTCGGGACCAAGTCTAGGAGACAAACTCCCTCAGTACGTGAAGCCAACAAGTCAATTCGAGTAAAACATGTTCAGAATGAAGTAATAAAAATCTCAATTGTTTGAAGTCTTGTTTATAAAAAGAATTTCTTTTAGGTACAATGAACTTTCTATGATTATGCAAGGTCAAGATTTCGGCAAGAGATCAAATTCTGATTGTTTAGAAGAAAAACCTCATATGCCGTTCAAATGGCACTAGCTCACGACCTTAAAAACAAAATCTAGGATGATAAAGAGCAATAGGCTTGCTTCATGTTGGAAAGATAGGTCAACAAGAAAAGTTTGAGAAAAATGAAATTATAGATTACATAATTTTATTATGAATTAGCTTTTATAAGTACATTTATAGATTAATATGCTTCATATGATGAATTATATGATAAAATATCTTAGGTTCAAATTTTTTAACTTTACTTTTTATTAATCTTAACATGCTTTGAAATAGACTGTTATCAAACAAAATTTGATAAGAATATTAGGTCATAAAAAAAATGATAATTGGTAAAAATAAACAAGGAAAATGAACAGAAATGAAACGAACAACTCGGCATATTTTGAATATGTAAAGAATAAAGTAGCTGAACTAGCTTGAGTTGTTCAAAAAAAATCAAACAAAAGAAATTCCGAGTTATCAAGTGATGAATGAAGCGAAGAAGTCCAATGCGTTAAATGTTGGGTAAGAAATAATATTAAATTCATGTGTCGCGATAAATAATGTTAGATACAAGTTTAAAAATTTTGAACTACCATGATACCTAGAATCATATGCAAATTTAACCAAGTGTCCTTCTGCAATATCTCAGTATTATCACAAGTAATTTATGAATAGGTCTTAACTATGAGAAAAAGAAGTATACTTAGAGGGTGAGAGTGCACATTACTTAACATGCATCAAGCATGATGGGTTTTAGGGCGAGATTATCATATTGCATTATTACCTACATATGAATCAAACACAATAAAGGAAGGATCACTGCCGAGGTAATTTCCCTTCTTCCAAGCATTTCTGCAAGGAAGCAACTTTGGTGGAGCTATTTCTTCTTCGCAAGGTAGATGCCTGAATTATTGCTGCCCCGGCAACAGCAATTATAGTAATACTTTTTTAGAACTTATTATCTACTGTTTTTGGTAATCTACTGTTTTTGGTAACCATGCAAGGATAACTAGATACTCTTTTTAAGTTTAAATCTGACTGAAGCTGACTCAACCGAGTCAAAAAATAATGCTGATGTGCTGAGGTTGGTTGTTATTTCCAATAATGACAACTTTCATGCCATTGAGATGGTGAAGGTTAGTTGAGGTATGAACTGTGCACTACAAATTTGATAGGGTAGTAATGTAGTTAGCCTTCTCCATCGTTGACTCTCGCGAGCTTGCTGTGTCTTATCTTGAATTTGTTTCCATTCACACAGGAAATTCTAAGATGATAAGGGCAGTCCTAATTAAAAGGAATAGATCATACTGGGAAGTAGATCCCTGTGCTTTGAAACTAATTACATGTGTACAGGTATCCATTGGAGGCACGTATGATACATGCTTCTTATTAATAATATGGAAATGGAAAAAAATTAAGCTATTCTGAAAGAGTTAGGGCTGTGAAAAGAATTCCTCACAGTATCATTTGGTAAACTTCACATGAAGAAAGTGAGATCAGCCCGCGAAGGTAAAGGAAGCTTTGATCATATACTTCTAGTGCACTCCCATGATTCTTTTCGCAATTAAGGATCACTGCCGAGACAATCTCTCTTCTTCCATGCATGTCTGCAAGGAAGCAACTTTGCTGGAGCTATTTCTTCTTCGCAAGGTAGATGCCTGATATTATGGCTGCCCCAGCAACAGCAACCCCAAGAGATGTCAGGATCTTCACGGTAGAAACAGCTGGTTTTTGTATAGGAATTGCCATAAGATCTTTTACCTACAAAAAGGTGGATATGCTCAAGCTTCGAATTGAAAGTTGAAAGAAAATCTAATTCAAAAGCCTAAAGCCTGATTCCTTATGTTGCCAAAACGATCTTTGGCAAGAAAGCAAATCAAATGAATGGTGTCTCTATAAACATTATTAACCTAATTCCTGTGTGTATGGACTAGCTTTAAAGGTGTATATTGATAGGCATAAATGGATTTTCTCAAAAGGTAAATTAAAAGGCTAAAAACAATAATTTCACCAACCACAACAGGCTGCTTCCAATGTTTCTTAATTCCTTGCAGATGCCCCTTTCCAACAACTGCGACAACTGAAGTATGCTCACTAGCGATTCTTAGTAATGTTGAAGACATATACCTAGAAACACATGAAAATCAATAAAATAAAATCAAGAATGTCTTGCAGAAATATGCTGAATATCAAGACAACGAAAAGAAAACACAGATGATCCAATAGGAAACAGTTTCTCTTGTCATGATGAGTGCTCAAACCCTTTTAGGTTCTATGAGATGAGTTTCCCTGATGGCACTCACCTCAGTTTCTTCAAATTAAACAAATACAGGCAAGAAAAGGAGACCGAGGAGTTCTTTCCCCACAATGTCTCCATTGTTGTCAATCTGTTTTATATATTTGATAACTGAAGATGCTCACAGTGATCTTTAGTGAAATGTTTGCTCTTGAGCCAATGGTGTCCACCGTTTACAAGCTACGTTTGGCTATTCAGTCCATTATATGATGGCTGGAGCTATTTATCATCCAAACCAAGGGAAAATGCATCAACCAAAGCCTATCTAATCCATAATGATCACAAGATGTTATTACAAACATCATGTCCTACTGTCTTTAAACATAAATTGAACATCCTATACTCTGAAACCAGATTTGAAAGAAAGCAGCAGAATACCAATATATATGGGATATGATTCACAACTTGTAACCAAGTTTAATTTCAATTTGCAGGGTCTGCATAGTATTGTCTGATGGTTTCATAAAGCTGGATCAAGAAATGGAACCAAAGACACTGATCAGCAATTAAGGAACAGATGGAAGATCAAAAGCAAAAGGAAGACCATGAAAATCTAGGCGTATGCTCCCAATTATACAAGCTCTCCTTGCAAGGAGCCTTCTCAAACTAGAGGTTGTCACCATGTATATTACTAGAAGGAACACTTCATTTATGGTGTAAATACTTCCACATTTAATTACTTCATTGGCTAAATAGAACCTCCAACATAAACAGGTTGCTGGTGAATGAAAAGTATTTTTCAGATTACAATTTTTCCATACACAAACAAAATATATTACCCAGCAACATGCACAAGTGCATGTATTTGAGTCCTAAGAGTAGTAACTTCAAGCAAAGGGAAGAAAGCTCCAAAGTACTGGGGACGGTATCAATCCACATCCCTTCAAAGACCCTACTTACGTGGACCATCACTGAACAAAATGCAACGAATACTACTATGTAAACATGTCCTTAGAAATATGCTCCAAAAACAACTTTTGCATGGAGGAACTCAAAATGGAGACTTAGCCAACCCCATCCCAACTTAAACCATGTGATCCAAGGTCTGGGCACCACTGTCAATAGCTTTTACATCAGTGTCAGTTTCCTCTTACAAAACTTTTTCCAATCTTCCTACAAGCTATCTTTGTATCCTGGATCTCTCTCCGTTACATGCAACAATGAGAAAGAATGGACAATTAGAACAAGAGGACCATAAAGGAGGGAAGAAACACAGAGAAAAAAGATAATAGTCCTCAGAGTTCATAGAAGAAGCAAACAGCAAAGTTGCTAAGCCACAATCGTGAACAAGAAGAATCTTATATATTTCAAGCCAACCTATGCCCACAACACTTCCACAAGATATTCTTACATGAAGGGGGAAAGAATAAAGTTGTTTGTAATAGCTTTGCGTCTTTCTTTGATCTTGCTTAAAAAAATCTCAAATATTGAAAAACACAGTTTTATGGTGAGGAGAATCTTTTAAATAAAAGACTAAATTTTAGAACATATATGAAGCCCAAAGATACTAACTGATCTCGCTCATGTACAAGGGTCTCCATTAGAGTGGGGAACTCCTTGCTCATCTCTTGTATCACAAGAGTCAGCATATCAACATCATCCATTTCCTTCAGCTGAGGATACAAAAAAGCAAATTACGATTCACTAAGGGAAAATGGATGTTCCTCGTATAAGTTCATGCAGTAGAAACCATTTAGTGTCCTGCTGCTAATGGCCAAAAAGTAAGAACATAAGAAAACTAATGGAAAAGCTTACCATCCTATTAAGATCCTCAGGACTAGGTAAAAATACTGCTTGAAAAAGTAAGGAGTAGAGAAGTTTTATTTTATGCCACAATGGCATTTTTGCCCAAGTTCTTCGTAAGGTAATCTGCTTCAGTCAAAACCAAAGTCATATGTAAGAGTACTTAAATTAAGCATGAAAGAGGGTGGGAAGTTGTCAGTCAAGCTTTGACATGAAACTGCATTAGAATAAAGGTAGGCAAAAGAATTGAATAAAGAAAAAAAAGGAGAAAGAAAATACAATCAATGAAAAATAATTTTAAAACTGCAAGCATATTTGTAGCAAAATAAAAAATAAAAAAAAAATCAAAGCACAGAAATTTTGACCACAAGATAAGATCCTGACTCCATTATGGCAAATGATTGCATTTTAGGCAGATGGAAACAGAAAACTGAGGAAGAATAGAAACTGTGAGTGCACCAGTGGTGAATAGCATAAATATCATTTGAAAACTGAAGTTTTAAAAGTCGACCCTCTTGCAAAAGCAAGAATAGAATTGATAACCAGTAAACATTCAACTCAACGAAAAATTTCTTAATTAGTATTTTATGACAAAAGAATATGCTTGGATTTAGGGTTTGGGCCTGGAAAAACAGTTCAAACAGGGATCACAAGGAGCAGTGGCACATAGTGAGCCAATACATGCACCAATATGCTTATAACAGGGTTTAATCAGGATCGGCTTTAAAGGATTTTTAGCTCCTTGTCTTGTATCTCAGAGGGAGAACCCAAACATTCTTCACAGCTGGAAATGCGGAGCAATGTGCTTGTGAACTAAATTAGTACATCTCACATTGAAACACTTAAGTCATACATATTTGTTCATGGTGCATCTCACATTGAAACACTTGAGTCATACATACTTGTTCATCCCAAAGTGGAATGTGGCAGGAATATAATAGGACTTCAACACAGCAGGTAGAGGGGGTGACGGCAGGATGTGGGTTGATAAATGATCAAATACTTAAAAAGGAGGGGAAACAAAAACAATTAAAAAAAAAACAAAAGAAAAAAAGGCAGGGGTAGAATAGAGTGGATTGAAGCAGAGACATGATCCACAGATTAACTCCAATCAATGAATTGTTAAAGCAAATACCTGCACAGGGCGGTCCCCAAGAATCACCCGGCCACCATATTTCATGGCTTCTTCATATCCCACACGAAACTCAGAACCAGGAAAGACCTCAAGCTTACTTGCAACCTAATAGAAAATCAAAAACAACGTTAGAGCTCGAAAGACTTAGAAAAATTGAGTGCACTTATAGATACAAGTTATACATACAACATTTGGATAGGGGTAGTAGTTATGCAAGTTAAACATATACACATGCATAAATAAACACACATGAATCGAGTGATAAGTGATAGCGATGCAAGCTAAGATGCATAAACATGCCTTAGCAAGAAACCAGCTGTAGAGAATTCCGAATATGTTGTGATTTTTCTTCCACATCTCTACCATTTCTCCCATAGTTGGTATCTGTAAAAGTAACAATCAGTGCATTTATACAGAGGCTTGATGGTGAATACTCTCCAGATGCACACAACAAAAAACAATTACCACGTTGAAGAGACATAAATACCACAAGAGAAATATCAAGTTGTCTCTTGAACTGCTTTAATTGAATTAAAAGATCACAAATACATACTACTGCTTAAATGATGAACTCGAGCTAAAACAGATGTAATTGAAGCAAGAAGGAATTACTGAAAACTACTTGTTACTTGTCCTCTGTTTTAGAAGTAGAAGATTCAGAAGGGTAGTAGACAAAACATAAATACAGCTGCTCACTGATCCAGCAGGCAAGGTGGGTCTAAGGGGTATGACAGAGAATAGGGAGGGGAGAGGGAGAGGGAGAGGGAGACAGAGTAAAATATATATAAGTAGAAAACGTAAGTTAGGAAAACGAAAGAGAATCTATAAAGAGATCTACGACATGGACCTTTATATTCTGAGGAGTAAGCACTGCCACACGGCTTGAGCACAGTTCTAAAAAAACAACCTGCAGTCAACAAACACACGTTTGGAAATGCAAACCAACTTGACTGAATCTTCCAGATTTTACAAAACAACAATGCAGGTAGAAGCATGCAAAATGAACTCCCATCAATCTAGGTACTTTCAAGAGTTTCAATAGGGAAAACCTGGGGCTTCAGAAAACTGATTACAGCTTCTACTTCTCTGCATGATTCCTGCGACCCACACAGGCCCAATTCAGCATAGGTATCATTCAGTTTCCCTAATAGTAAGAACCACACCAATGAAACATTATATACATAACCTGGCGAAAGGTAATCTTACACGCAAGTTTCTGCTACAGTTAAAGTCGAAAAATGCGTTCGATTCTCCCACAGTAGGTTGCGATCAGCAGAGTACTACTTAATACTTCCTCAAATTCACCATTGGCAATCTAGTCCTTTTTTAGTACATTTAAAGCAAGAGACCCCTTTTCACGAGGTTTTTCTTTTTTTTTTTGGAAACGCATTGCTTAGAGTGCTTGTTGTTCCATTTACAGGCACACATATGAAGGATCTAATTTCTTCTCCATCACTTCTAAGACGAACACATTCGTAATTTATTTACGTAATAACCAAAAACATACATATTAGTTGGTATTTAGATTTAGTTGTTCGTAACGGCTAATGATCCAATTCTAACTCAAGAAACCAAAACAAGAAAGAAGAACGCATTAAGCTAATGAAATCCCACAGCGACATTGATTGTCATGGGAAGTTTCATTCCATGCACCATGCCATGAGAACTTTCGCGCCAGCCAAACTAAGACCAAATCCCGCTCAAAACCAAAGGATTCATTACCTGAGACACGTGAGCGGTGCCAACCAAGTACACGTCGCAGACGCCACCGTCGGCGACTGACTCGCATGTGAGAGTCAACACGCTCCTCGAGAGCTCCTCGGGAAGCACTTTCCTCGTCCCGGAACTACTTGCCTCGTTGTTCCCGGACACGTCGTCGTCGTAATCCTCATCTCTCGGAGGCGCTTCAACATTCACGATGCTCTCGCTAAGGCTATCATCGACGCTAGGGTTCTCGATGTGGACGAAATCCTCGCCTTCGGCAGCCGGCGTGGGGGATTCCATCGCCGGAGGGGTAGAGCTAGGTTTGGGCCGGTCGGAGCCGGCAGCAGAGAAGGTAAATTTGGGGACTCGTGCGGATGAGAAGTGCGCGAGCGGAGCGAGAGCAATAGTGTTTTTGGCACGACGGAGAGAGGCTCTAGTGGAGCAACCGTAGGAGAAGAAGCCGACTGACCCGGTCGAGCTGATTGGGCTAACCAGGTGAGTGAGGCGACTCAAGCGAGTCATAAAATGATCTCCGAGCTGCAGCTGCGTTTTTGCTTGTACGCGAATGCGCCCCCACTGACATGGTAGTTCGCAGGTCACTCGATTGTAGGACACGCGTCAGACTGCATAATCAATTTCCATACAAATAAGTAAAGAACTTTCCATAGCAGACATTACGAATTTGGCAATTAATTACTCTAAATTTGGTATTGTGTATTAACTTTCTGGACATTATCCAGGAATTTAGAGTTTAAGATTTAACATTTAGTGTGCATAAGTTAGATGTATATATTATGATATTAAAAAAAATTATATCCATTTAATCTTATTTTTTAGATTTTTTTCTCTATTATTAATATTTTATATATGTAAAAAAATTCATATAAAATAATTATTTTAATTTAACATTATGAGTACTCTCGTAACTTTTGTTTTAATATATATGAGATAATGTGAATTACCCATTTTTATTCATGTTGAATTATAAAAATGGTTTTAGATTATTGGATTGGGCCTAGAAAAGCCTCACGCGCTGTGCGCAGTCAACTGATATCCGATTCTCTCTCTCGCCATTTTCCGCTCTCTCTTCCAAGTCCAAACGCATCGTTTTGCTCTGGCATCTCCTGCTTTCAATCTAGGGCTAGTTTTTCTCCAGCGGGAGTTTTGTCGTCTCTTACTTTGTTCGCGTCGGCCCCAGGATTTCTCCTAATTACCAGAACTCCGGTCGGTTTTGGACTTCGGTTTCATTTTTGGCTATCTCGGCGTGACTCTGATTTCGGAGTATATTTTCCTATCAAAATGGTTGAGAGGAAGCTGTTCAAGACAAAGCTATGCGTTTTGTACCAAAAGGGTCGCTGTTCGCGTCCCAGTTGCTCGTTTGCACACGGCGACGCAGAGCTTAGGGGATACTCCGGACCCTATAGTGGTATATATATTTCGTTTCTTTGTACAAGTAGTTAATTGAACACATTTCATTTTTAGAATCCGAGGTTAATTTGAATTTGTTGGTTTTGAGTTGCTATCATTGCTCCAATGATTTGCTATTACACTGAAACCGTAATGTACTAGTATTGTTTTGCAGCTTTTCATTCTGAGTTAGCCTTTTTGTTATGTAATTTGGCTTGTTAGGATCTGATATGTGTGTTTTGAACATTTGTAGTATCAATTACAAAGATTGAAGATGTAAAGATTTAAGAGGCTAATGATTCGTTAATATTATAACGTGTTACTGGTGGAGACGTATTTGAGAAATGTTCAATTATAAATTAGAACTTTTTTAAATGAGTAAGGATGCCAAATCGATCGAGCTCTTCATGTGTGTAAGCATGTTGTTAGTGTTGTGATATCATCTCTATAGTGCATTGGATTGAAGGATATTTGCGTCCTGTTTGCTTGCTATCCAGGAAAATATTATAATTCTTTTGAGAATAGGGATTTTTGTGCAAGAATTTAATCCAGTATTGCTAAGTTATTGCTGTGACATAAATGTCTATCATAACTTTACCATCTCTGTATAGGTACCCATGTGATTTTCCTTCCCTTTCAAAAAATACCGGTTTTGGTACTTGTATGTTAATATGTATGTATTAAGCCAGTTAAAGAGACTTTACTTATGTGTAACGTGTCAATATGTTAGAAAACCCTATCAAAGTGCTGTGTTGAGAGAAGTATTGTACTGACAGCAGTTTGGAGTATCATTAAAGATGGAAAGTTCATAGTTACTGACACAGCTAGTGGCGTTCTTCTTCAGAATGGATTATTCTGGTTGGTTGGTTTATCATAATGCATACTGTGCTACTCACATGGCGAGCTTTATCATGGTTATAATGCATCAATGGACCAGCAAAGTATTTCTTTAAGGATCAGATATATTTTCTTCCATATTATCTGCAAAGGAAGGTTTGATTAAATGTTCAAACATTTGATGGAGCAAATTCTGGAGTTACTTGATCAAGAAGCTTGTTGTGTTGAGTTCATTTCTTACTTCTTCTTGAATGACATCACAATGGTATTTCTTGTTTCAAGCAGAGATGCCTTTAAAGTGGAAATACATCAGAAAGAAAATTCTATTGCTTCTGGATGGATTATTATTGTAGTGTCATAAGGCTTTGTGGAGAAGTCTCTTACCTATATACATTATTTCTCAGCAAGAAGAGAGGGATTTCAACTTGTCTCTGTCAATGCTACTTTGATGTGTGGAGGTTATTTCAATTATGTACGATCTTCCTGGTTTTATCTTGTTGCTCAACGTGGGTTTCTGTGCCCATTTTGGATTGGCAAGGAGGCACTAATACAGTTCATTATTTTGTTTCTCACATCGTCTTGTAATGGTAATCTGAACCTTATAATCTGTTTGTATTATATCTTACTGTTCTACAAGAAGACGGAGATATCAGTCTCTTTATCTGATGCTACTATGACATCAAAGGGTAGCTCAGTATTTGAAGTAAAACATGGGTTTTCTTACATCCACGCATTATATGGCCCATTTGGAACTGGCACAAAGGCACTAATAATGTTCATCATAATGTTTCTGATGTGGTTCTGTGTGGTAAGCTTAGTCTCATTAACATGCATGAACCTTCTATTTGCTTTTCTGAAAGATTAATTGATTTAGACTTCGTACTGCTGTACTGGTAATTCTTCTTTTTTTTATTGCAGGTAGGCGGGACTATCAGGGTCGTGACTTAAGGGATAAGCTTGTTAGAAGGCATTCTCCACCACGAAGGTATTCACCATTGAGAGATGCAAAAGGCCGACATTCAGTTCGTGGTTAGACATAATGTCCTTTACACTCCTCACTTCATTGATTTTCTAGAGTTTTTCCTACTCTCATATTTCTATCTGTGGTTGTTGATATCATTCTGTAAGTGGTAGAGATATTGAGTTTTCATCATTCTTTCTTTCTACCTCTCTCTTTTATTTCTGAATTTATTTAGTCATTGGTATTTATTTATCTCTTACTTCCAACTGGTTAAGTTTACTTTGCTGGAACTTGAATTTGCAGAGTACAGCTCATCCAGGTCTCTTGAGAGGAAGAGGTAAGGTAGCATGAACATTAATATATCTATTTATATGGTTTGGTTTTGCCATCGGTTTTTGTAAGATGAAGCTACTGTTGTTGCCATAATGGGATAATTTTACCTCAAAAGTACGTACAATTTGTGAATGGCAGGTGAAATTGTTGGATTTTGATTGTAATAGAAAGATTAGTGTCACAGTCAGGCTCATTGTATTACGTCTATATATGCGCACTGCGCCCCCCCCCCTTCTTCAAAAATAAAAATAAAAAACAACCACCACATTTGTGTACGTGCATATGTATGTTACAGAGAGAGAATGAGAGTCAAATTATAGGAAATTCTGCTTCAAATTTTTAGAGTTCAAAAATAGTATTTGGCAGGTGGATGTGGCCATCAGTCTTGATTATATGAAACTCTACTCTACTTACAAAAACTCTTGGGAGTCCAAAATAGTATAGATGCTCTTGCCTGCTTGGCTTGGTAATATTACTTGACCCTGACACGGTAATGTCAGCCATCACCTCTCAGTGACTGAAAAAAAAAAAAAAAATAGTGTGGTCCCTTTGTCCCTTATGTGGTGTATTTGGCGAAGGAATACTAGACTGTTGAAGACTTGGAACTGTTAGGGACTATTTTGAAGATTTTGGTTCTAAGGCTGCTCTTCCGAGTAATTGTCATCTCCCTTTTACTTTTGCATTTATTTCTGTACCTCCCATTCAATGGGGTAAGCCTTTTTGTTACCTCAAGAAAAGTTTTATAAGTATCCTACTAACTGTTTAAAATAAGTTCCAGAAGTATTTGGATTTTGGGTTTTATGTGATGTACATTATAGCCACATGTAAACTAGTGGGTGGAATGTGGAAGACAGTATTGGGAGTCCTAATGATGCATGTCAGCTGAACTCTAAACTCATGAGTATGCCTTCTGTTATTTAACTTTTAACAATTAAGACAATTTGGAGTAATGTTTCGCATCATCCTTTATAAAACAGAAAAGATCTTTCATTTTATAATCATTCTTCCTTCCCAACACTCAAAACACATATGTTTAGTATTATTGTTGATTTTTTTTGGAATGATAGAAAACGTAGGAAAAACCAGCACTTTGATGGACAAGGTGACTTTTCTGGAAGTTTGAGAACCTCAGAGGGAACTGAAGATCAACTTAAAGAAGGAAAAATTACATCCACTGATGCCGGGGATCTTCTTGAGGAGCAGGTCTGGAGAATTTGGTCAATTTATTCGTATTGAATTTGTATAGAATCTTTCTTGCGCTACTAAAATACTTCTTTTGGATTTGTGTGAATCATTTGCAGTTAAAGAAAGTGCAGTCAGAAATTAAAATGCTTGACCATCGCAAATTTCAACTAGGGGTCAGTTTCTTCCTTATACAGCATATATGATTTTTTTTATCTGTATATGTTATAAAGCATATATGATTTTTTTTTTTTTCATCTAATGATTATTGGGAGTTATTCGGTTTCAAAAATCTTCACTGTAACAATATACCTCTTGTGATATTTAGAGTGGTTTGTGCTTCAGTTGATCGTAGGTTTGGCCCTTATTATCATAATTGCTTTGTTATATCAGCAAGACTATCACATTGACCACCCCATTTTGTGGGTTTGGTTGGGCTGTCACAAGAACCATTCCCACCCCCTAAAGGCCACTATCTTAAGACAATAGACTCTTTTCTGCTGCTATTTTTTTTTTTCTTTCCTTTAATTCAAACGTGGGTGTGTTTTTTGACATCTCATTCTGTCTTTTGTTTAAAGGTCCACCTGGAAGAGAGGGTCCAAGAAGCAGATAGTCTTACTTCTAGAATTCAGGAGCTGGAGGCTCAACTACGTGAAGAGAAAGAGGAATGTAGAAGGTAATTGCAGAAATGGTGATTGAGTTCCTTGTCAATTTATGATCCTTGTCTTACCTTTTCTGTTTTTGTTTTTATTTTTGATGATTTCGAAATATTCAGGATAACATCAAGAATCAAGAAGTTTGTGAAGACACATAATCGTCATTCGCAGCTTCAAGATGAGGTGAAGAGGTAAATATATGTTTTACATTACTTATCTTGTTCTTTTTGTTTCTGACTTCACATAAAAGCATTCAAATTTTTCTTTAATCCCCTGACATGTTTTGGACATCTATTAGTATAATTTAATTGAGTTTTTGGAATTTGTAGATCACAAGTCCGACTTCAGAAGTTGGGGAATCAACTTGGTTCAGATTCTTCTAGAAATGGTGCCAATGAAGAGGATTCTATTAATATTTTAAGCGATGGAGAACCGAATGGCTTAACTGCAATCAATCCACATAATGAACTGCAGAATAATGCTTCTCCAAGCAAGAAAAAGCTGTGTGTTAATTTGGATCCTTCTGAAGGAACAAATCAAGGTTGGTTTTGATTAAGAGCTCCACACATAGAATTTCTGTAGTAGCTGGTGTTATATTTAATTTCTCTGTATCCACTGGTTATGTTTGGCTGTGCCACATAGAGCGTTGAGTCTTATTTTGGTGCTTGGTGATGGTAGGTATGGTATGAGAATTCCTTCTAATTTTACTGTGCAGGTGTTTTGCAAACTCGCTAGATTGGCTCTGTTTATGGCCTTTTTTTTTTTCTTTTCTTTTTCTTCTTTAAATCTTTCTTATAGAAAGGAAAAATGTAGTATTTCATAAGCGTTCAAGCGGGAGTTGGTCTAAATGGTGAAAGGTTATTGAACAAGTGTTGTCTAAAAATTATAGGAGAACTCTCTATTGCTTTCCTGCTTTTAAAATCTTATGAACAATTGCATGTGATGATGAAGACAAAGTGAAGACTTATGCAAAACGACACTTTGGTAGTGTGAAATGGCTGTTTTTAATTTTTTTATTTTGTGAACTTCTTATAGGGGCGAGTTTTCTTCAGAAACAGGTTGGGAATGCGAGACTTTGGTCATAATATGTTGCAAATTTGTTCATATTATAGCTTATTAACAATATGTTTCCGAAGCTCATACGTTGACTTATTCAGTTGCTCGGACACAATTACTTCTCTTTTTGAAATGAACTTATTTTCAACATGGATCTTGGTATCCCATTCTTCCTATTGTACATCATGAATTTAATGTGAGGAAGTTCATTCTTGGTATCCTAGTTTGTTGGTTTAGCATGTCTGACATCACATCTCCATCAATTGATATATGCCATTAGTTGTTTTTCAACTGAAGCTGTCCCGCCTAATTCCCTGAACATAGTAAAGGGAAATTTGTTTGAAGATAATGACTTGATTTGGACCATATTATTTTTTTGTCTCAATGCTGACATGTTTTTGATGAACCAGCTGATTCAATGAAAGGAAGCCATCTGGATAAAAGAATTAGATTCAAGAAGCTTTCTAGGTGGAATATACAACCGGCTCAATCATATGAATGCAATGAAACTGAGTCAATACACAAGGTGACGAACCATGGAATTAACAGTTCTAGGCCTTCAGTAAACGAGGGCAAGCAAAAGCGAGCAAAGGCTTTTCCTAGTAGCAACCACACTGCCAGCAAGGTGAACATCTCTCATTTTTTGTGGATCTTTGTTTGGTACCATATATAACATGTCTCAGCAAACCCACCAGTAATTAGTTATGGTGAGCAGTATGTAAGTCTTACACTTTAGACTCCATGTGTGTACCGGAGGCAGTTACAAATGAAATGATTTCTTTGATATTAATGGACATTTTTTTAGCACCTACTTTCTAGATATTAATTTCAGTATCTCACCACGGTCCATGGATAAGTGGTAAATGATGTTGTTATACTAGTTCATTGCTTGGGTTCTGATCTGCTGTGCTCATGTCATGCTTACCTCTTTGGGATTGCACTTAATACCCTTTATGGAATTGCTTTTTGGACATGAGTAGGGGGTGCTGGTTCTCGCTCTTTTTCACAAGGGAAAGAAAGAAAAATCCTGATTTCGTTACTGTTCTAGTCTGTACCAAAGTTCGGGACTAGTCCTCGCTGCTTGTTTGAATTACTGCACCCTTATTAATTTTTTTTTCTTTTTTGATAACTGTGTAGATGAAGAGTTTGGAGTCAGCACTTGTACTGCCATCAACCAGCATGGCTGCTCATGCCCTAGAGGAAGAGGTTGAAATTGAATTAGACGACAAAACTGAGTTTGTCGAAACTGCTGCTAGAGGAATTGAGAAAGAATTCCCGAGTGAGACAATGGGCGTGCCATTACCACTTCCCCCACCACCTCCAATCCGTCAAAATAATTATTCTGTGGTTTGTTCTTTTCCAGTCTCCCCTTGGGCATCAAATTTTTTACGATTTGCTTAGTTTAATTCTGAATTTGGCACCTTGGCATCAAAATTGAAACTCTGGCATGTGGTCTTTCTTTTCTCCCTCAATCCTCCTCAAAGATACTTTTGATCGATTTCATTCGCATTGGGATATGAGCAGTTTGATTTGTCTTGCAGTATGAGGGAGATGATGGGAATGTTGATGCGGATGGGCTCGAGGAAGAGACGGTCCATGTGGACATAGTTTGACTTTTAATAGAAGAGTTTCGGTGTTGACTTTATATCTCTTTCATAGTTGGTCCAGAGGCAGCGGACCTCGAAAGGTTGGTGAGCATCATGTATAGAATCCAAATTGGATCCTAATGTTATATACTTGTTCGATCATGTTCAAAGTTTACTGTGGCTATGACTGAATGATACAATAACCGTGATAGAAGAATCCTCGCATGCTTAGGCAAATGTGAGCACATGCATTCCATACGATTGTCTGTAACCTACAACGGTAGGCTATACAGGCTACTAGGTTCCTCGTAGAGAGGCTATTCTGAAATTTTAAAGGTAAACCTAGTAGTGCAGAATGCAGCTGCATTTTCTTCAAATCTCTATGGCAAGGATAAATCATCAATTTATAGGCACAGTTTTGTAGTACCTCACTGGTAATAATACAGGGAACCTTTAGTTCCCGCTTCGCTGACAAATTTTTACACAGCCATTTTGGTTTCATTTTTGTAAATTTTTAGGAATTGTGATATAAATGATCATGATGCATAAGGGTGTTTTGTTATTGTGCTTTTCACTAAACAGCTAATGATGTGCCCCGACCAACACAGATGAGCAAAATATAAAGAAACTCATCCTTCCTTCTATGGGCCATCAACTTCAAAAACTATGGATTGTTTAGATTTGGCGTATCCACCACAAAAGAGAGCATGTTGGTTCTGAAGACAATTTTTTTTTTTTCTATTAATGTTATAAATTGACAAGCTATATGAACATACAAAAAAATCACTTAACCAACTAATTTAAGGGTGAGTTAATTAGAATTTCAACCATGAAATTTAAAGTATGATATCTTGCATGCATGAGTTAAATATATACATTATAATATTAAAAGAAATTTTTGTAAAAAAAAAAAAAAATGAACATATTAAAAAGGTTTAACTTGATCAGAAGCAAAAATGATCCTTTTTTCGGAATGAAGATATGAAGATAATGATGACTTAATAGCAAAAACACTTGATAAAAGACTAGTAACTTGCATGCGGTAAAATGTCTAACAAATGGAGACTTAAAGGTGTTTAATCAAAAAAGCATTGAGCATTCAATTTTCTCAAATCAACCTCATACATGACAATTGAAAAATACATATGAAACGCAAGATAAAAACAATAGAATTAACAAAAATACCAATTGCCTAAAACTCTGAAAACTTCAATATTATTTGTGAGTAGTGGATACAAGCCAATGATCTTAGTGACTTAGCTTATCTTGATTAAAGTTCCTCCAAAGACATATTGTACGGATCTTATGGCCCTTCCAGGATGAAAATTTTGAATTTTCTTGGTCATTACTTTTCTTCTAAGCACTTGGGGCACTCGCATTCGAAACCATAATCAGCGAGTGCAGCCTGCCTCTCTTCAAAAGACAGGTCCTCGTCAACATATGAAATGGTAACCTGAAAATGCTTGAAAATGTTGACCAGTGGTTGGTAAAAGAAAACTATCGTCATAAGAGCTCATGTTGGAGCTTCCATCTCGGGTAATTTTCAACCAGTTGTACAAGTAAGAACAATTGTGTAAGTTGTGTAAATATATCACCTCTTCCCCCTTGCAGATGCGCCTGAGTGCTATAACTGTTGCCTGGCCATCACGATCCTGCAATACAGAACTAAGATGAATGATAAAGGCACAGAATCATGGAATGAAAGCAAATGTCCTCAGCTATATAAACCACCAAATCCATGATTTCTGATAAGATGTTATAATCATATACTCTAATTACGTTTCTTAATTCCACAGACTGAATTCCGGCCGAGAAGTGTCACCCGGAAGGCAAGAAATATTAACAGAGCATGCTGTAAATTGCTCTGGCTAGTAATATATAGCCAGGAGAAGATATTCTTGTTATTTATCAAGCTCTCACTATTCAGACTTCTTTAAAAACATGCTGATACTAATCCCAGGAACTTACCCAAAACCATACTGATCACAAATTCACAGACCTGACTAAATAAAAGCCAGTGGTAAAAAGTGGCTAGTTAGAGCCAGCAGATCCAGACTAGCTGAAGGTTGTCGAGGTTTGCAGTACTATATACTGGACCAAATCAAGACTAATTCTAGGAGAAAAACAGATGAATGGAACATGGACAGTAAAAGTTAATGGATAAAAGAATTATTCTCTGAAGTATGAAGATGATAATTCATGAACCTTTACATAACAGAAAATTAGCTGCACTTTCAAGACATTATCTATAACACACCAAAGTTCTCAAACTATTAAGAGAAAAAAGACTGTAACTTCTGTTTTAGGTACCTCTTCCCTTTTGAATGCCTTTGCATTGGGACAACACGAATGGTTCATACAACTTTGCAAAGGGAAAAAGGCAGTGCCTGAAAAGAGAATAAACTAGGTTAGTCATCACACTTGAGCAGCTTCACAACAAAACCACAACCTTAAGATATCTGAGCAGCTTTTGTCATCATATTTTATTCATATTTGAAAACCAACATAGACTGGCAGCTGGCATAAGAATCACAAACTAAACGAGGAGCTTACATAGATTGCAGAAGACCAGATCTGACAGATTGTAATGCAATAAAGAAGAATGTTATGGGGTTGCATGCAGTGCTTTACAGGTTTCAATTCGAAAGAAAGATTGGCAGAATAATTTGGTGTACCCTGTTCCTGTAGCACACCTTTTTTCAAGAGAACAGATTAACCTTTTCTTATCGTCCATTGCTAAATGCTGAAGGAAATATGTAAGAACTCCTATCAAATCCGGGAGTTGTTAAAAACAAATTTTGAAGCCATCAACCAACAACATTCAGAAGACAGAATGGTAGTTTTGGGTTGAAACACTTCCACAAAAAATGTAATCTTGTCAAACTCTCAAAGAATACTGCAATCCGTAACATTGTTCCACACCATAAATGAGAAAAGATGACAAAAACAAATAACAAGAATCAGACATAAGGACAGAGATTCTACAATTAAATTCATCTTACCCTCGCAACAAACTGAATAGTCGTCTCCGAGTGCATCAAGAAATGGTCGTGTAATCTTCTCAGCTTCTTGCTGTCATCCATTATACAGCAATGGCACAAAATTTCCTATTTGATCTTAAAAAGAAAAAGAAAAAGAAAACAGATACATTTGTCATAAATTCTGACCTTTTCACGATATGGAAGATCATCAATGTACAAAAAGTAATCCTCCACTGGAGATTCTACAACCAAATCACTGAAACATCAAAACAATTAACTAACGTTACACAGTGGCCTGCCATATGACTCCAAAATTAGGAACACGTGCAGTAAGAAGCAACGGTGTGATGCCTAACCAAGCCATTTCAATTATTGAATGTATTAAAGAAACTTCAAAAAGTGGATGGGTGCAGTAAGTAACTAAAAAAGCCTTGGGAGAGTATGAGTCTTACAGATTATTCAGCTCAAACATGCCGATGATCTGTCCATAGATCTCTAGAGAAAACACTGGGTCAAAGTTAAGGCCTCAACTTACTAGTGCTGAAACTAATGAATGTTGGACCATGGCTTTCTACCTTTCGATCAAAAAGAGAGTTGGGTAAAGCATTGAATTACCTAATCTCAACGAGTCAATCTGAGGACCTGAAAACTACAATAATACAAAAAGTCAATTGACTTTGTGTCTGGGAGGATACATGGCTCGCATTCCTTGTCAAAGATAGCTGCCTTGAGAAGTTGCAGTGACTGAGAGGGTTCAAATTGAGTTGTTAACATCAGAGAGATGCAGCACAATATATCAAACACAGTAGAATTGGAGAGGCCCCCTACTGTAAACTGAAGCTAAGAATTGTGTTTGCATTTGATGATATAAACTAATCAATAGATTGAGCTTGTGTTGTTTCCAAAATTATTGTCTACACCAAGTAATAGAAGAAGCGAAAAATAATAAAGAATCCATATGAGAAAAGTCCCACTACCTGCATACAGATATGAGTAACTCTCTTAATCTACTTCAAGTTAATAAGACTTTTACGAAGTCTAAAGCCCAAAGCAGTTACTACGCTCTGGTAAAAACACTTACAATATACTAAGTGGTTTGCCTTTTTCTTTTCCCTTTCTCATTTGATGAGCTAGGTGAGCTATTGAGTCTGGAAGCTACCAAATCACTCAGCATTAAATGAAGCATGTTAAATGTTACATACACCATCTATAAAAGGAAGTTTTACCGTGAATGCGAGCTCTCTTATCTGCATCCTGAAAGCAGTTTCATCTGAACAATCAACATCATCTGGCAATGCAATGCAATCCCACCACCTGCATACAGATATGAGTGACTCTCTTAATCTACTTCAAATTTTAAGACTTTTATGCAGTCTTAACAACACTAAAAGTGAAAGAAGAAAGATAGCAAAGGAAATGCCCAAGAAAACAGAATTAATGATTAGAACAATTTGTGCTCTTTGACAAATGAGAAATCAGTCTATGCTATTGAACAATCAAACACAGAATATTCAAAAGGAACTCTAATTAAATTGGAATAATTTGAAAAGAAAGCAAAGAGTCTTTAATTACTAATTCATGTCCTGAAGCATCTCAGCTACACATAGAAAAAGGTAATAGTAAACTATTATGCAATACAAACGCGACGTTACATGACACGTAGAAACTACAAATTCCTTGGTCACCATCATGCATTTTAGAATGGTATGGAGAGGCAGCATTGTGCAGAACTACCTCTTCTTGTGTCCCATTGATATTGGCTTCCATGCCTCCAGAAGTAAAGACATATCCAAACAATCTATAGTATTAGGTTCTGCAAACTTCTCTTTCCCTTTGTGACGAGTTGCTTTCAGCTTCCTATACCTTGATATGGTTGAAGAAATGGCCTGAAAAGAGAAACTAATATATCAGGTTATGAGTCTGACATTTCCCCATTACCAGTATTCTTGGAAAAGTGGAATACAGGAAGTATTACTGTAGGTATTCTTCGCAATGCCAGTATGAGAACCATAAAAGTGAAAGACACGGAAAGATTAAAAGCAATACCTGTAATGGTTACAAACATACCTTTGCAGCCAGTAGAAAAATATCGTTTGTATCTGCAAAATTGGAAAAGAAAATTTAGAGAAAGAGGGGCACAAAAACAAAATGCTTTGAGTTTAAATCATAATGTTGGTTACTAGATAACCCATGATGGTAAAGCCTTACCATTAGCATGTTGTATAAATTTTGAAAGTGCCTCTCTACTTAGTGATTCTGACCGCTCCCCAGTACAAAGCAAGGAATGAGACAATTCCCAATCAGCGTCTGCACATGATTTGCTACAAATATTGGCAACATTATCACTACTTATTAAATCACACTTGGCAGCTAAGGAGAAGAATGAGCATCAAATCATACTTGGCAGCTAAGGAGAAGAATGAGCATCAAATCATACTTGGCAGCTAAGGAGAAGAATAAGCATTGACATGCATTCACTCTCAGTTTAGTTTCACAGGGTCAAGATCAGGTTATATATTCTCTCTGTTCACTCTCACACTAGTTTCAAAAGGTAGAAGTCAGGTTTATTCACTTCTCCATTTTTCAATTCATAATATCAGGTTCAGATGCAGCAGATGTATCACTTCTTTCAAAAAAATATGAAAGATCAGTTCTTTTGCAGTTTAGTTTTGCACTACAAAGTTTAGCACTCCTGCTATGCACAACGATGCTTTTCCTTGTGCACTTTGTAAACAAAGATATGGAAACCATTGCACACCGAATTTTCCTTTCTGGTCTTTTATGACTATGTTAAGTTCCCGATGCCTGTGCTAGAGGAAGGTTTCCTCATGTGTTTCTTATGGAGAAAGGAAAGAAACCTATGAAGAGTATATTGACTACTATAGATGCAGTAATAAGCATCAAGCAACCATTAAATCTAACAGGCCCTTCAAGCTTCACTTTTCTGCTTATAGTTATTGGTAAAAACACGAATTGACGAGAAAAGACTTCTCATCAAAGGAATATGTTACCTGCAATAGTAAGCTTCTCCACATCCGCCAGGACATGGAACAGCTGGAGACAAGCAGAACTCTTTGGAGTAAGGCAGCATCAATTCACCATTCATTAATGATTTCACGGCCTCTCTAGGGATGGTAAATATCTCTTTTGAACCACTAGAATTGCAGTGTCCCAGGTTTTCAAGCATTTTAAAATGGGAATTGTAATTTGCATCATGGGAATCAGTTCCACAGCAATCACTCGATTCCATATCAGAGACTCCTAGATCTTGCAAATAAAGTCTTCTTCCAATTTGAAGTTCTATTGAGCCAATAAAACGAAAACAGAAGCTACACACTAAACAATCAATCTGCAATGGGAGCAAAATATCAGAGATTGAGCAAAACATGAGGGGAAAAATGAAAAATCAAACAAAATTTTGTACGAGAGAATGATATGCAAGTAACCTTATTTGAAAAATGTTGAGCACCCACAAGCATCTGGTCTTTCAGAACAAGCTCTCCTTCCTTGAAGTCCATCTCAGCATAGACACCTGCAGTTCATGTAGATAAAAATACTAGAATGCATATCTTAAAGGAAAAATAGCAATTACAGCAATAATGACAAAAACGAAGAGCAAGCTTGTCAAAGTCTACTAATATTAACACTTTCGGGAATTGCTAAAGACAATCACATACAAGCATAAACAAACAAATTACACTTGAAATGCCGAAACAAAAATCACGAGAGGCCAATAATGCATACATGAAGCAATGTACTTCCAATTTTTCATACCTCCTTGAGAGGCAAAACTCAAAAAACTATGACAACATTCTTCCCCATCAATCACCGTGACAAGGTAGTTTACATCTCACAATCAATTAGCAGTCTGCTTTTGTGTTGATTATATGCGCATGCTCTACAGATTCCCCTGTTGTCAGCCAACAGATTTTAATACTCATTCACATTCATTTAGGGAAAACCCAGCTCGATTGAGAAAATAGACTTGCTTGTCCAGTTACAAATGTAAGATGGTAAACACGTATAACAAATATTCACAGCTGCATTTTGTACTCGTAACAATCGTAAGTTCAAATTAGGCTAAGTGAAAGAAGTGGGAAGAGGACACAATATACCTTTTCCAAAGTCTCCGTCTTGTTTCACTTTGACACCGTGGCATTGCCTTGTCGATATAAGATCATCAAAGTACTCCTGAATAACAGAGATTCAAGCATTTAGGACAGAATGAACAGCTAAAAATGCCGTAAATTCAGCCAAACTTTTACAGGTTGGCCCCGTTTAACTGCCTTTGTCTCTCTGATATTCCAAAACTGGAAACACCATACTCAATTTTTATTTTCATTTCGGTTTTATGTTTCTCCGGTACGGTTAGAATTTTTTACACTTTTCTAATCAGTTTTCTCATCAAACAGACAGCGGAGACTGGAAAGAGCAAGCTTTGTAGAAAATCACAACCAAGCTGTTCATATATTGAAGTTCTCAAGGGAGAGGGAGATTGCCTGAACTCGGAGCGGAGTAGGCGGAGTGAGAAGAGCAGAGATTTCATTGGCGAATCCAGCGTCGATCGGACAGATGCTCTCCATTTGAAGCCACACAGCAGACTGGTTTTGCCTCAAGGGCTTCGCGGCTTCTCCACTCGAATGTGTGACGGCGCCTAAAGAACCTTTTTTTTTTAAATAAAATAAAATCTATGTTCCGACTTTTGGTCTACATGTTCTAGGCTCTTTCAATGTAAATCAAATAATTCAGATTTTGTTAGCTTGATATATCGAAAAATATGAACTCCATAGAATAAATGTCTCAACTATTAGAGATGGAAATATATTCTGATTCAATTGGGAGCTACTACTTCTTGAAATTTTGAGATCAAAGATCAATGGGATGAATTAAATACTTTTTATATACTTTTTATAGTTAAAATATTTAAAATTAAACAAGAAATACAATAAATCCATATAGTACCATATTAGAGTAAACTTAAATTTCAATTTTTTTTATTTTTATATTTAGACATTATCTAATAATCATTTTTAAACTTTCATACTTCACATAAAAAATAAGAAAAGTCAAAATTCAGAAATCAAACGATTTGACATCGTGATTTTGTCAATCATTATATAATGAGAAATAAGAAGAAAATATAAGAATAGTCTTAATTTCGTCATTGAGACTAATTGTCGATTAATGACATTTTGAGTAATAAGTTTACAATGACATACAAACCATATTGCAAAATATCATCATTTAATGACAAAATTTATTTGGACGAAATACAAACACCAAACATTTGATGAGATTTCTCGTTACCAAGTTGGAGGGGACCAAATCTATTACACAAAGTTTCAAACAAAGAAAGCTTCTCTCCCTTGAAACATTGGACAAATACAGGGCTTCACCCGAAGAACAACGGTGCTAAGAATCCATAGAACATTCATCTAAGAGCAGAAGCTCGTGGTATGAATAAAATCCAACTGGGAGTAGAGACAACCTACTAAAAGTTTAAAACTATACTTGCATCTTTTTACTGGTTTCAGAATCAAACACATCCAAAGAACTGTTCCAAGGATGGGGCGCTAAATACGTTGGGGGCAGTGCGTTCGGCTCTGATTTGCGATATGTGAAGTTGGTATTTGATGAATCTCTGTAACAAAAAAAAAAAAAAAGTTAATAACAACACATTATGAACATGATTGCACATCAACATGAACAGCTATCCAAAGTGAAGAGTTGTGATCATATACAGCTAATTGAGTAACGATTTCGGGATTTGTGTCAATATGCCAATCTGGCTCCAATTGTCGTACGAAAGACGTCCGTCCATTCTCTGTACCACAGAAAAGAACCTGCACAGCACAACGATTATGACATGAAAACTTCAAAGAAAAATCAAAAACAAGTAACCTGAATTCGTGAACACTAACCACAAAGCAGACTTGTATCAATTCACATCCAGAGTTCTCTTAAATGATAATCATAAAAATTCTAAATTCATGCTTGCAACCAGAACAAGGATAATAATTGCGGCGTTTGATCACCCTCTAAGTTAAACTAGCCAATAGAATTGACAGGCCAAATGGTAACATTGGATACCACAGTTTACTCTCTCCATCAGCCTGTCCACACATTTCTTCCCCATCGCTCCATAGCTCTACTCGAAAAACTTAACTATCTTTGGCCGGTTTTTCATTCTTTGCCCATAGTAAAGCCCACTGTTTTTTTTCCTGCCACTGATTGTGAATGCCTACGGTACTCCCACCAATTATCATCGTTCTTGGCCAAGGGCTAGCCAAATGCTCTTTGTTCCTGTAACTAATTTTGTGATGTTTTATCCAAATTGTTCTTTAGGCTATGTGGAAGAAGAGGATTTTAAAATCCAATAATATCAACCGCCGCTTAATTTCAAAGTGTGAAAGCTTGATAATTTTCCACGATTCTCATTTCAGTGAGGTCATACATGTGTAATGAGTAGAAGCACAAGGCTGAAGGGCAGATATTGTTAATCATGGTAAACCAATCACTTATGCGCAAAGATGCACGGGTACGTGGTATGGGCATATGCCTCTATAGAAACAGAGTAATTGCATGTCCAGCAAGACCACAAGCATTAAAATAATATTATCTGTGGTTCAGGATCATATGAATTTAAGATATACACCCTTTTTTACCTTATCTTTAACCAAACCACCAGATGTGAAAACCCCAGCATCTTCCAAAGCTTGAAGAACTTTTCTCTGCACACAAAATGTACATCTGGTAAATGTCAATGGAAACTTTATAATTTTTAAGTAGAAAAACAAAAAACAAAAGAAAGCAAAAGCCAATACAGATCACCCTACAGAGTGGACATTAAGTTGTGGTGCTAACAATTACCAGCAACTAGGATAAAACAACCGCAATTATGCTGATAGAGAATAACAGTTTTGAGACATTGTTGCATCTTACGTTGCTCAACATATCCATGCTGAAATTACAAATGGGATGATAACTATGATAACATAAACCTCTTGAGTACAGGGGAAGCAAGCCAAACAATTTTGGACCTCAACCAATTATCAGGTGGTGATGTTGATTTTGAACATACTCACATTTAGGAAAATATTAATTCCATGTTATGCATAAAGTAAAACCACTTGAGATTTTTTTCACTGGCACTGTTAACTTTATGGCACATAACATGACATAACACACTCGAGCAAGGTATAAAAGGATAGCAAGGTCTTAACGTACTTCGCTTTCATCATCTAAAACTCTTTCCATGAGGTAAAGATCGCAATATTTCGTGATTTCCAATAGAACTTCCAGCACAGAGGACCTCACAGTTGCTTGTTTCTGCCAAAACATAGTAAATAATGTCAATCCAATTCCAGATTGTTCTTACAAGAAATCATTGAAAATAGAGTTTATCACCTGAATCTCCTCAGGACTACTTTCTTCAAGAATTACTCCAACCAAACGGCAAGTTACCTACGTATACAACGAGTGATAGAAAAGAAATAAGAAAACAGAATTTATGGTAGTATTTTCTCTTAAAAATATTAATGGTAGAAAACACAGTGGGTGATACGTTACCCACAAGACTAAAGACTATAAGCCCGCCTACAACTGAAAGTGGATATCAAACCATGATTCAGTCTTAAAACCCGGGAAGAGATTTTTCATTTCATGCAATCACGGAGAGGACACAAGCTCCCAAACACTTAAAGAACCAAAAGAGCCAAACTTAAGATGGCTGACCTCCGGATAAAATGATGGAAGAATGATAGCAGAGAAAGCATCAGACATTCAGAATAAGACGGGCAGCCAAACTCGTATTCCAATTTCACAAGAAAACTTTGGTTGACATAAAAAGAGATGGGTGCATGACGGAATTCAAGAATCCTTATAATGAATGCTGGAAAAATTTATTATGTTCAGAGTTGAATCCCACGTTAAGTGTCATGTATGTTTCAAAATGTACATACCCTTTTAAGCCACAGCAATTTAGAATCACATCTTTGAGAAATCATCCTATTCTAATGTTTCTTAATTTATTGTTATAGAATTCAGAAGAAATTGTTGATCTCCACATAGTACAAGTTTATATCTCTCATTCAAGAACAGTGCTTCAAGTACTTTAACAAGTTCAACAAATTACTAAACCTGGCACCAGAACAGAGATGTCAAATACTCGTCCAAACCTATAAAAACAATCCTGTTACAACTTTTAACCTGGCACGCCAACTCTAAAGTTTGTTTATTCAGCATCTAAAATATTTTTGTTGACATTTTGAAGATTTCTGGATATGATTCTTCGCTTTCCTCCCTTAATTTTTTTTAGGAGTGCACATAATACGAGATTATAATCAACTCAATATAAATTAGATGCTGTAGACTGTGACACTGACCCTGAACCCATAATACACGTGACCTTATTTACAAATTTATTTCTGAATACTTGATCGCAACAGATGTCAACGAGTAACCTGCCCAGAATAACTGACTGGCAACTCAAAAGACAGATAATTCTGTACTGCATCACCATCGAAGTTGCAAATTGATGAATATTTGAAAGATCATAATTCAAACATAGAAACACTTTGACAAAGAAAACCAAAGGACCCATTAACCACATATTTCAGTTCAAGCTGTTTGAGAACTACTGATACCTTAAGACATTCTGCAAATAACAAGAACATAACAAGAAGAATGAGATGTCCTTGCTTAGCTTAAAAAGTTATGGTCAAGCATCTGTTAGTTACCTTTCTTCCTTCACTCAATTTCTGCCTTACAATTTGCCCCAGAGTTGGCTGACAAGGGTGAAAAGAGCAATTTTAAATTAAACCAACTAAATATGAAGTAATATATAATTCGAATGCTGTACAAATAACTCCTGACTAACCTTCACCGGCTGAAAGAACTCATCAACAACATTTTGAGCTCTCGAATCCTCCAAAGATGAAGGAATTGCAGGAGGTACCAAATTTGCAGTTGAGTGGGTAGTGACAGAAGAACTACTTGGTGTTCCAGCCTGTCGTTTGGGTGGCCTTCTCCGAGGTTGACTAGGTGATCTCAAAAGCCTCCAAGTGAAGACTATTGCAACAGCAAGCCCCGCAACTGCCCCAACCGATCGTGAGTTCTGCTATCAGTTCAAAAGTTATTAGAAATATGAAATCAACCCAGATAGAAATAAAGTGCATGGGATAATCCATTATCAGAGATGAAAAACTACTTGATCAATCATATGTAACTCTAGCTAGAAATAAGGGCAACAGAAATTGTTTTTCTCCTTTAAAAATCATTGTTCCTTCTCTCCCGAGAATTTTTTTTTTTTTATGAGCCACTACTTCTATCTTTGCTGCTAGTGGCTTTTGTATAGTCTTACAATAATTAGCTCAATGCAGGAAATATCACACATTAAGAGGAAAAGAACTAATGTACGAGGAAGGTCAGAATCTTGAGATTTTGAAGCTTCAATAGCATGAATTTGGACTAGCAATCATACAGAGTTTTAAGTTTTCCATCCAGAAGATGTTAAATTTCACTCTAAAACTTGATTTTATAAGAGCTATGATTCCAAGCATGAATAACTCATGTTCTCAGGAACTGCTACTCAGAAATATCCCCAACACTGCATGCTGGGCAGTAAAATATCAACTGCACAAGTACTCTCGAAAAATCAACAGAATTTTAGAAAGCAGAGGACAATATATATGTCTAACTAGAAATTGCATCTGATTAGAAGGAGCTTCAAGTCATAGTGCTTGGCATTTTTCTCTAGACGACAATACTTAGGTAGCAAGCCATTAATGAGCCCTATTAGTCCATGAACTCCAATAATAATTCTGAAGAAGCATGCAACCCTACTCTAAAAACTAAACATTTGAGTTTTGGAACTTATCTAACACAAAGCAGAGAAATTTTACATTAAGGACAGGATATAGTAAGTCGGATGTTCCCCAAACAGATCTTGTTAATCATAGTTTGTATGGATACTCACTAAATTACTTAAAATCAAACTTCTTTGAGTAATCAACTTAGTTTACTATTTATGCATTGCTTATAGTTACGCTGGTAAATCTGTAACAGAGAATATTAGTCCCACAATAGTTGGGTTGATTGCCTGCATTGATTAGGTGAATTATAAAAATGCTCGCCATTGTCAAGTCTCATGCTGATTCCTTACTACATCGGACTGAGTTTTACAAGTGGTTCCCAAAGATTCCCGATTGTAATTTAACATGTCTTTCTAAAGTGATGACACAAATGTGGTATCAGAACAAGTTAGTAACACCTTGTAATGCCAGTGCACTGCAAGACATGGATCCTGACAAAAGGTAAAGCAGTGGAGATTATGACAACCAAAAATGTTTGTCCTACATTAGGCATGTGAAATCTACTCATGTGAGTAGGGCAATAGAAATGACCCTTCTATTTATCCTTTCCAGAGTAAGACTAAACTTCATAAAATATTCCAAGGATCTCCAATGGTAACCTCAATAGTTTCTTTAGAGTGAAAACATAGATGCAATTACATTTTTCCTTAAATTGTGACTGAAATAGCATATAACCCCAAATTAGGACATAGCCATGGAGGATTTGAGGCTCTATTTAACAAATTGATTTGAGCCATGGCCACCTTAGCTGCTTTTGCTTTTGGGATGTCTACTCCCTCTATTGATGAAATTAAGACTAAACTTCATAAAATATTCCAAGGATCTCCAATGGTAACCTCATAGTTTCTTTAGAGTGAAAACATAGATGCAATTACATTTTTCCTTAAATTGTGACTGAAATAGCATATAACCCCAAATTAGGACATAGCCATGGAGGATTTGAGGCTCTATTTAACAAATTGATTTGAGCCATGGCCACCTTAGCTGCTTTTGCTTTTGGGATGTCTACTCCCTCTATTGATGAAATTAAGACTAAACCTCATAAACTATTCCAAGGATCTCCAACGGTAACCTTATAGTTTCTTTAGAGTGATGCAATTAAATTTTTCCTTAAACTGTGACAGGAGTAGCATATATCCCCAAATTAGGCCATAGCAATGGAGGATTTGAGGCTCTATTTAACAAACTGATTTGAGCCATGGCCACCTTAGCTGCTTTTGTTTTTGGGATGTCTACTCCCTCTATTGATGAAATAATTCCAAGCAACACAACTGAAACACGAACAAAAATCCAAGGGACAAAAGCGCAAAATATGGAGGAAACGACCCTCACCCCACCTAGTACTACTGATGTTAGATGGTATTTCCGTGGCTCATTGAATTGATTCAAGTAAGAACAGGTCTGGTCACATGTTAACAAATGCCGGTAATCCCACTAGAGAAAGTAGTTCACTTTCCAAGTCAAAATGAAAAGAATCTATAGGAGTGAGGTGAAGAAATTAATTTAGGTTTTTCCCATAATGAAACAAATTAGACGTCCCTAACATAAATTCCTCCGTCATATACAATGCCTTAAGCTTCACGTTTTCACGTTTTCACAAAAACTAAATCAAACCCATTAGTATTATCTTTTCGTGCCTGCGTGCCCTTGTTAGAGCAATTTACAACACCAAAATATCATATTTCCGCGTCAGAAATTGCTATAAGTACTATCCAATAACCTAAACCCATAGATGATATTGAAGAAAGCACCAAACTTGATATACGCGAAAGAAAGATTAAATTAGTGAACAAACTAACAAACACAAATAGAAAATGACATGTATTTCGACCAGAGAAATGGATTCCTAGTGCGAAATTAGTACCAGATCCGCAGGAACTTCAGGGGAGTTCGAAATTGATATTGGAAGAAAAAAGAGTAGAGGTACGAACCACGTTTTGGAGAGAGATCGGAAGGAGATTGGAAATCTTAACGGTGAGAAAAGCACCGAAGCGCTTGATCAGCTGGACCAGCTCTTCTTTGGAGGACTCCGCCATGGCCGAACCCAGACCAACCGACAAGCAGAAACAAAACGCCCTCGTTTCAAAAAAGCCACAAGCCGACAGAGCGCTCAAATTCTCAGGTACATCGTGTTAGCCCTGTTTGATCTCTGAGACGGACAGAGAACGATGGAAAAGAGAGCCCGAGTTTTTCTACGTGATTTTTTTTTTTTTTTTTTCTCTTTCCAGCTAAAATATTTTAATTTCTACAAGTTATTCTCCAAGGCTATCCCGCCAGCGCCACGTGTATGTTATACTCCGTCTCAGTATCTGCATTTTTTTTCCTTTTTTTAATGGTGAGGGAGAGAAAGGGAGTTTCGAATTCCTGACCTGTTGAACTGGCAGATCTGGTTACTTGACTTTCTGCCATTAAGCCAAGGAGGACACCCACAATCTCTCCTTGGCACCCCCAATCTCTGCACTTTTACCAGAATTTCAACAATAAATTAGACTAAATATTTTAATAAATTCAAAGTCAAACAAGAGTTAAATGGACTAACCTGAGTTTTTATATTTTATCAGAAATTAAATTAGATTAAATATATTTGTATATAATTGGATGGACGAGACACAAACATGGTGATTTAAAATAGGATTATAAAAAATAATTTAGTCAATGTTTTGGACACATTACTTCAACGTCACTCTTTTGGTTTTAGAGTGCTTTTGCTTCATGCTGTACTCGATTATTCATGATCCATTTGGCACTTGGATGCTTTAATATGAATATCGAAACGAATAATTACAAGTAAATCTTAGAACATAAGAAGAGGAAGAAGAAGAAGAAGAAGAAGAAGAAGAAGAAGAAGAGATAAAGCCATCTCAAGTCTTTAAGCATTCTACTGCAGCCTACTGCTCTCATGTATGTTCATTCTTTTGTGGCTTCAATACTGTCAAATCATTTCATTCACTTATTTCCTTCAATGCGGAAAGAATGACAAGAAAGCAACCCAAGATTGTATGGCCAACGTCAAGGAGAAAAGCAGCAAAAAGTGCAGGTCAGTCCACTATCCGAGGTGGGGAAGAACTTGTGTATCTTCTACAGAGATTTCAGTCAAATCGTCCACAGAACTGGGGAATATTGCTCTTTCGATCTTCTGCCCAATGCCCGTGAACAACATTTCTTTCTCCAAGTGCAAGCAGTAGCTCTCAAACTCCCGAGAGCTCACTGTAACTCCAAAATCTAACAAAAAGAGCAACTCCAGTTCAAGCCTGTTCAATTCAGCATTGCTTACCCCTCCAACTCGAGCATAAAAAGAATTGTTGTAGTGCCTGCAACAGTGCAATGGAAGTGAAAGTAAGGTTATAGAACAACTTTCCCCCTTTTATATTGCTTCGTGAGGAGAACAAATTAATGAATCAAGCAGATAAAATCCTGCCGCCCCAGGTAGAAGTCAGCCATTGATTCTTTTCAGCAAGAACTTTTTGCTTAATTGAATGATATAGTTACTCTTTTGACTAGGAAAGCTTTAGCTGCAATGATTCTGTTAAATCCACAAATTAACCAAATTTGGCAAATTTGAAGCACACTAATTAAGTTCAAATCAATCCAAACCAGAACAGATTTTCAAACAAGAATCTTAAACCATTCCCAAAAACGAACCTAGTCAAAACCTACATCAAGAAGGCATTCCACATATGCAGAACAAAATAGCCCATTCCAGAAAGAAAGCTTACACATCATCTAGCATCTTCGAAGCGATCATAACGCTTGTAACCAGTAGCCTATGCACATTCAAGGATATGACGAGGGAATCAGGGTGCCTGTGAACCAGCCTATCAATATACACATACCCAACAACAAAACAAGATGGACTACAATCCGTGTACTTGAATAGCCTCTCCAGGTACTTGGGTACGCTTATACTTGGTGCTCTCACGCCATGAAACGCATTCAAGCTCTTCCCAAGCCGCGCAGAGCTGCAGCTGGGCTCATCAACCAGCTGGGTCAAGCATTCCACCAGCCGATCATTTCGAGCGACCAGCTTCTCTAGCACGGAAGACAATATGGTGAGCACTCGAGGCGTGGTCGTCTCGGCTTTGCTCAGCTCCGGCTGCGGGCTTGTGTCGGAAAATCCACCGGTAGCAAACATCTAGTCAACTACGATGGCTATGCGGAAGGACTTTTTATATTATCTGGTTCGTGTGGTGACCAACTGGGATTTTGACACGTCTACTCCCCGCTTCGTCATTTCCAAGCTACGGGGAGTGGTAGTTGGATAACAATCGGTTGATGGAACTTGGGTGGTGTGGGTCATTTGCAGCCGTTGGATTTGGAGGGTCATCACATGTTTATGGGAGAGATCGAAAATGGAAGTTTTCTTGGACAGCAACGGGATCGCTGAGGAATTGCAGGGACAGAAACAGTCTTGTCATTATTAGGTTGGCATGTTCCAAGTCACAAAAGCAATGTATGGCCCTGATGTCCCATGCCATCTCCCAATCATGTAACATTTAATGAGCTATAGATGACTAAAATCTTGAATAAATTGTTATTACAAAACTAGTTTTCTCTATAAAACTAAGCCATGATAAGAAAAAATGGTCAAAGAGTGGGAGAGAAACTCTGGCCATGAGTACAAGGACCTTTTCTTAGGAACTAGAGTTCAAGCTACCATTAACAATCAAAACATAAGGAAGTAACTACAACGTAGAATGATATACTGCAATAAATTGAATCGATATATTAGCTATCAAATATCTGTTAATGGAACAGCCTATTCCTTTTCTTATGAACAATGGAAACTTCTCAATATCCTTGTGTTAAAAAATGGAATCTCAGATGGAATTGAATACCCTGGTTTACAAGATATGTTGCTAAGCCTCAGAATGATTCTGCTACCAAGAGATTGACCGTCTGGTTCTCTATACACTGTGCTCACTAGAGCCAAGCAATTTTTTCTCTTCCTCAATCGGGATGTCATTCATCGAAAGCTGAATATTGGACTTGGAGGTCGTCTTGATCCATTCGTTTTCCACACGGAAGAAAATCCATTGAAAGCGGCGGAAAATCTCGAGGGCAGTGATCGCGAAAACCGTAAGGTAATTGTGGCGAAGATGTGCCGATAGCTTGTAAGTCCATGTGCACCGCAACACAAGATTGCTGCCTATCACCCAAAAATAGACCTGCAATACATATACATAAAATGAACTTGTAATTACTGGTGCGGTCTATTATTAAGTTTCATCTTGTGAAGAAGATTAATAAAGGTGGCAACCAAGAAGAGGTCATAATAAGGTCATTTAACATAAGTGCGGCTAAGATAGTCTTACCCATTTTCGCCCATGTAATAGGTTTGAGAAGGGATGTGGTTTGCTGAACTTGAATATCCGAGTGAAGCCACTGACAGAGAGAAAAGGATATTTACTCAAACAATAATGTTCATGATGTAACAAGTTCTAAAGTAAATACGGTTTCTGTTGTTTATACGGTATCATGTCTTGAAACTTGTACTGAAAATCACAGTTGCTAAGTGACCCAGCAAGTTATACTTCTACTCTGATGCTCTCTTTCTGTAGTTAAATTAAAATTTAGCTAAAAAGAACCTCCAGCTGGTATCCTTTAGAGTAACAAGACATGTCAAGAAAAATTGGTTATCTGCTACAGAAACTATACACAGAAAACCAGCATGAAAAAGGATTTCACATGGAGAAGTTTGATTATTCTGTAATATATTCAAGGTATTAATAATTGACATACCTCAAGTCCCAATCTCTGGTTATATCCCAGTAGAATGAGTACATCGAATTCAAAACACTAGAGAGAAGCCAGAGAGGCCGATAAAAGGTTGTCCACCTATCAGGGAAGACATGATATTTAAGGGCCGAAAGAAAAATCACTGGTACTGCTGTTGAGTATTTTAAAGCTGAAACCAAAAGCAGATGAAGTCACTAACCTTGCAGTGATAAAATCATGGGGAGCGCAAAATTGTAAACACTAAAGATGATAGTTTTAGATAGTATGGTGGTTGCAAAATAACGGGATAACACACCTAGAAATACTAATGAACACAGGATAATTATCTGTTACATGAATGAACTTGTATAATGGACATCCTATGTTTCAGAAGAGATTGAATGTTAAATAACACAAGGACCTGGAAATGGGATAACTATCACATCTTACCATTCAGAACAGCTGTTCTTTCCCCAGTATCCTTGTATTGCCGAAGACATTGGAAGAGTCGGAAAAGGTAAGGCAAAACAAGAACCACAGGGATTGCAACAGAGTGACTGCCACAAACAGAATCAGCTTCAAACCATGCTATGGTCGCAACCTGCTTGATTTAAGTAATGTCTCTTAACAAGAGAAGTTTGAAGCATCAAATTTATATGAAACTACTTTTAACCGAACAAAAAGTGCAAATCTTGAGTGGCGTACTTCATAGTTTTTTAAAAGCCCACAGGCTCTGTTAGAAATTTGAGCAGTGAGAAGGGTTAACATTTAACTTCAAATGGCCGAATGGCAGAGAATTTGAAGAACAAAAGAATATTCAAGAAAATAATTGAACTTATTTCACCGCTATAGTCTAACATTTTCAACCACTATCAATTAGAAATTTGTCGCAATTTATACCAAAGTGAAGATAAAGCAACTTTTTCTTTAAAAAAAAAAAAAAAAGTGAATCGATTTACTTATACCAACATAAAAGAAAACATGTAAAAAGAAACTATAATGTTTAGCATTTAAAACTAAAACAATGAGAGAACAAAAAAGCACTTGACTTCCTTGGCAATATCATGAACAAAAAATGAGCGGATTAAAGTTAATTGGGCAATATGAGCCAAAACCAAGCTCAGAAACAGAACATTAACCTGTCGATGGACCATTCTACATACTGAACGCTCCAAATCTGACAAAACCTGCACAGAAGCGACAGTGACAAGCAATGAAAAAGCTATTAGTGGGAAGAATGTATCTGAATAAAAGGAGACCCAAATTATTTCCTGACTCTACAATCTCAAGACCATGTCAAATGTGGATTGCTAACAACACAGTTATATTAATATTATGTTTCTGCTAAAATAATTAATTAGGAAGAAATCTGCATCTGTGTATGAACATGTATATGTATGAAACAGTATCAATAATGTTCCATGTCATCAACTAATGTAAGGAAATGAGAATTGAACTGTGGAATTAACAAATCCCAAAAGATAAAAGCATATCCCAAAGATAAAATCATACCTTTGCCATGGAGGTCAAGATATCAGCTAGGAAGAAATCAGAAAATGATATTGCCTGTATTCACCAAAGAAGCACCAAATTTCAATATAGCATTTCAAGGACCTACGTGAATATCAAAATGTTAATCCAACAGACAATCCTTTTGGTTAGTGGTGCCATATGCCATGTATAACTAAGGCTCTTACGCTCCCAAGGCTCTTACACTCCCAATGCTATTGTAAAGCATCCTAATGACCACACAAACCAAGGTCTCTATTCTGGGCATTGTAGAGGTTGGGGTATGAAGTCCTGCCAGGCTCTTCATCTCAAAAGATTAGTTCTTATGCTGTTTACAGTATCCATTTTTTTCTAGGTTTCAATCATGCATACCAGCATTGACATAATATTGCCACCTCCATAATTGATAAATGAAAGAATAAAAGTACACACACAAACAGTTCTAGCTATATTCACAGGAATGCAGTTAAATGACAGTACATACCATTTCTAAATCACTTAAACTATAAACAAAATACACAAAACCAAAAGATAAAAGCCTGCACAACTTGTCATAGCCAAGAAGGTGTCTAAGGAGTATCTTAATGTGTCTTTAACCTTTTGAGAGATTAAAATCCCAAGTGTCCTTATTCCCTTTGTAGCTAGGTTGAGTATCAATTGATAAAATAACTTAGAAAATGCAGTAGCAAGCATTGTAATTAGTCATAACTAAGTAGGAAAAAAAAAGTTTCCTTGAGAAGAAAATGATATAACAAAACAACACTTGCCTGTAGTGGTAGAACTATGCGCCACAGAGTCCTTAACAAGTAGTAGCGGGATGACAAATAAAAAATATCAAATGGGAATATCAAAATCATCGCAACTGCACAGTATAAGAGCACCTGTGGCAGAATGCAATTCAAAGTTAACACGGTGGTGGTGATACCTGAAACACTAGTAAAGCTATAACAAAATCGGGTGATCAATTTTTGTCAACGGGTATATCTGATGATCAGCAGCATATGGTACGATTTACTAATAATACAACAACAGTATTCCTTGTTATACACTAGGCAGGAACACTCAAAAAATAGAAAAAAAAAAAAAAAAAAAAAGGAAAAAAAATACAAGATAAATGTCCCTCACCATTGCACACATAACTGAACAAACAATAAAACCTTATCTAAACAGCTTTTGGAACACCTAACATGTGAGATATTTTGATGTATCGATGGAAATCTTTTTTGGACGAGTAATATGTCCAAAATCCTAATAAGGACACTAACTGCAAACTTATAGAGACCATGGGTGTCACTCAGATATTGGAATTGCTACTGATCTAAGTTTCAGAATAACCCAAGGTAAATCCAAGAATGTAGCCACTTGATATCAAATTTGTATGGGGTGAGGATTTGGACATATCAGAAACAGCTTAAATTTTTTGACAGTATATATAAGTGGATGCATCTATTACACTGGTTGTGAAGCAGCCAAAGATACTTCTCCATGGGAATAAAGATAGAGATAAGCCGTCATGCTAGTTGGCACAACAATGGTCATCCATGTAGCACACTGCAAATATCAAAATGGGTGGTCAGAGTTACCTGCAGAATTTTGCACAATACAAACGCATATGATCTATAGTTATGTGGAATCTGACTATGACCAATAATTGTACCAGATGTTAACAAGGGTTATATTAAGTAGAAAGAATAGATTGACAAATTAAAAGATTCATTATAAAATATCTTTTTATTTTTATTTTTTACAGACACATAAAACAGATTGCTGCTATGAAACATGTAACATAATTGCATCCGTAGAAAGCACGGAGATTCTCAGAATTCTTGGAAAACTCTTTTTCTTTCTTCAGTAGTTTTTACAAATGTATTATCTAAGTGAGTTTGCACCTTAAATACACGAGAATTTGCAACAATTCTTCCTCGCAGGCACATAACACCCATTTCAATTGTTAGCCAGTTTCTTGTTCCAAAAGTCTTTCTGGCAATTGCCATAGAACAAGGAAACCAACATCTAAATATCTGATTACCAAAGGATATTTTATGTAAGTCTTACATGTTGAAAGCAAGATGTTAATTGGGGCATCCTCTTCAAAAAGAACATGAGGTTTCCAAACCCAAAACGACAGTTATAAAAATACAAGCATCAAAGGAGGAAGAGAATTTAGCTCTGTGCCTGCTTTACATTGTATTTAGGTTAGTATCTTAGAACAGAAACAGGTCAACGAAATTTTGTCAAGCCACTAGAGCTTCATATGACATGTCAAAAATGAAAAATACATAAATAAAAATTATTAGGTAATGAATGCACGGACAGAATCATTGCATTGGCTCTAAACGGTACCTTCCAAATTTCTTTGTGAGTTAGATGACTCTGATCAAGATCAAAAATCTTTGCATAATTGACATTGGCTTGGGAAAAAAACCATAAATTGACGCCCCAAAGCCAAAACATCATTGTCTACAAGACCAAATTAGAAGAAGATTAGACATTTTAAGGATAATGAACAAAAGTGTATGGAAACAAGAGTCTATTCTCAATACTAAAACCATAACTTACCACAAGGAGAAGAGGATTGTAATACAAAAATGCCTCATATAGAAACAAATCCCGTAAGTCTGCACTCATTCTCATTACAGAATCCCATCCAATCTGCAAGATTCACATATGCGAGATTAGAACATCTTGAAAAAGTCCAAGGCAGTATCACCAATGCTCCTATCAGTAATAAAATACAAAAAAGGAACTAACCTTGCAACAACATAATGCCCAGACAAAGAATAACAATACCTGGAGACAGTCCAAATCAGAATCTGGTAACAGGTCTTAAACATATGGAAAAGAAAACCGAAAAACTAAAAGAAAAAAAAAAAGAAGAAGAAAGAAGTGATATGATAATATATATATATATATATATATATACATATCTTTGTCTTAAAATCAAAGTGCAGTTGATCATGGTAATCACATATCCCAGAGGCAGAGTAGAGAAAGAACCATGATTGCTACTTCTGAAATTTTCTCAAAACATGACAAACGCTTATATTAAAAACTAGGGAACTAAATCTTTTCTCAAATTAAAATTTTACCAACCATCTAATATCTAAGATCAAATTCAAGTGAAAAAAAAAAAAACTAAAAAAATGTATTAATATAACATAAGGAGGAGTGAAACCTTAAATCTTTGTAATAAAATAGGAGACGGCATGATTCCTGCAGTGCTCACTGGTGACATTACACCCTTCATTTCGTTTGACTCTATTGAGTGCAAGAAACCTTCCTCAACACCATTTTCCACCTCACCTGTAAGCGAAGGACATTTAATGCACATTAGATATAATGAAAAGACAACAATCACGGAAAAAAGTCACAAAAAATATAAATTGTAACCACAAAATGCTCAGTACTCAAATGCTTGAAACTTAATTGTACCAAGATCAGAGACAATAGGTCTGCTTCCCGATTTCCGTAAGTGTGGACTATTTGAGGGAGCTGCCACAACACCTCCAAACATAGATGAAGATAAGCAGATAGAAATGTATTTCACAACTTAGCCTACACTAAAACCCTGCAATATGTGAAATTACAGAGAAATCAAGATTCATAGAAGCACAACCATAGGGCCAGTGTTAATGGACCTTTACTTTAAATTCAGGAGACCATCAGTTGAGGCACTTACTAAGACAATAATTAGCAGGGACAACCATATCGTTCAAAAGGGATCCCAAAAGTAATACTTCGCTGGGGGACTATGAAAGATGTATATGTCATATATTAAACACCTCTATCTCCTAGTTCCTTATGTTTCCCGATGGTATAGTCAAAGCAAACAAATCAGGCATAGTTATCTAAAGTTTATAAAGGATACCCAGACTCATATTATACATCAAAAAATCAGGCCTAGTTACCAAATTTTCCAAAGGCTACCCAGATTCATATCATAGGTATGAATACAGCAATGTATAGTTGCTGAAATAGTATGAACGATTTTCACCTCACAAATTGTCCACATCCAAAGCAATTAATCAAGACACTTTAAAACTAACCATGACATGAAGAGCTTAAAAATGAGAACCTATGATCCCAATGGCATTACTGAAGGGCTAACTAAATAGTCTTTCTTTATGAAAACCTTATTCGCATTAATTTAAGGTATCAAACAACAAAAAATAACTGAAATTCCAACTTCTAGGTGCATGGGTCAGAAACTAAGACAACACAAAATAGGCGTATTTGATTATAAACAACCAATAAGGCTCTGATCATTGACTACCAAGTTGGCAGGTTCTAGGAAAAAGCCTAAATTTATGCAAATAGAATCTCAATGTCAATTAACGTACATTGGCAAAACGAGCTCCACATTTCCAGCCCAACATTGTTCAAAATGTAAACTTATTTAGCTGAATTGAGATTCACAGCAAATTCATGAAGACCTCACAAACAAGTTCCCACATTTCAACAATAAAAACGCCCAACATACACATTATTTGGTTAATTCGTGGACTTCCTAGTTCTCTTCCAACGCACAACGTATGTCTTCTAACACCAACCAAACCAAACCAGTCAACAGTACTTGTCAACCAAAAGCAATATTCACTTGCAACAAACAACATAAACGGCATAAGATCACTGCCTCCTGACCCAAGCATCAAACAACGAGAATTACAATGACAGACAAAACAAAAACTACCCGAAAAGAATTCTCGCAAAGTATTTTATGACAACCCCAACTTACAAATCCGACCAGAATTTTGAAATCCATAATAACCCATCAAAATCCAACTTCCCCAAAACTCAGGAAATTCCCCAAGAAACAAACAATAGAACATAGAGAATAATACAACAAGCTAAAACCATGCAGATCATAAGTCGATCAGATCCGGAGAGACTTACAGAGAAAGACTGACACGGCTTTGAGAATTCCTAGGCTTGAATTACATGTGCCGCGCAATGCGAACCTACTTCTGGGTCCGCTGGATCTCTGAGACAGAGCTTGGCGCAAATGGAGGAGGGGCTTTTGAGCATTAAAGGTTAGGCGGGGGGACCAAGTAATATAACAAAAATATGCGGGTCATATTGTAGATTTGAAGCGTTTTGTGGGTCGTTTTGAATTTGATCTGAAATTAAGGGCGTGTTTGCACTGCTAATCAAACGGTCTCTATACTTCAACCATCCTTTCAATATTTTTTTTTAATTTTATATTTTTAAGTACAAACCATAAATTATTTATTTTTTCTTTAGTTCTTTCTTGTGTAAGAACTTACTATAAAAAAAAATAAAAATATTGAAATAATATTTTAATTACTTAAACAATAATTCCTCTAAACTTATTACTAGTTACCGATTATCTTTTCTTTAATAATTAAGACTTAAAATTTCATTAAAATATCCACTGAGTGAGTAACGTATTTTCACTATTAAAAACCCATCTACTGAATTTTTCATTATTTATTATTACAAATCCGAAACAAATTGACTTAGCACCTAAATTCCTAGAACTATTCTTCTTTTTGGATGGGCCACTTGGCCAAACAGTCCAATTTTAGGGCAAGCCGAAGGGCTTGATGCCTTTCCTTTGAAGCAAGCAAATCACGTGCTAACCGATGATCCCAAAGACGTGGTAACTACTAATCTATGCACCCTTGCTTAGTTCTCAAAACATCCCGCCTTAGGGATCGAGAAAGTAGTGAAGCATTTCATTGAGTATTCAACTCCATGATCACTGTCAGGAATCCGCAAAACATGAGTACTTGTCATTGGATTTTGGAGCAACGACATAAAAAAAATATATACTGATTAAATTCTCCGTCTAAGTGGTCTTGGTTTTGGACTAGAAAGTCATGATAGGAAATGGAATTATAATCTTAAAGTTTAGAAAATAATTCTTGCTTTTCTACCCAGTTTTTTTTTTTTTAATTTTCCTAAGTAGGATTGTCCCAAGCACAAGTGAGATTAAGCAATGAAGGACATGCAATTAAACCACTAAAGATCATGAGGTTCATCCAATATCAATATTGTAAGTGTGATCAGAATTTTGTTCAACACTTTTGAGTATTTTGAAAAGTGTTTTCTTGTAAGACACTTTTGAGAAGAGAACCAATAGAGGAATTGATATGTTGATATTTAATTTAAGAATCAAAACTTATATTTTTTTGATAAATACATTGTAATAACCATTTGACTTTTGATTATTTTTTGAACCCTATTCTAGTACTGAGGTCTAGGCAATAGCATCTCATGCTTTATTGATTTATAGCCATGGTTCTAGAACAAAATTGATTATCTTGAAGTGATTGAATGTGAAAATTTCATGTACCAAAAGGTTCAACTTGATGGATTTTTAACCACAAAAAGGGTTACTTTTAACATTGAAAAGGGCTTTCTTCTTGGGTGTGTTTGGATGAATCCAAATGAATATATTGGAAAATTTCCTCACCATGGCATGGCTACATTGAAGCCAAGACATGAAGACGAAAAAAAGTACTTAAAGGTAGCATTAAAGTGCTTACAAGTTCTTTTTTCCCAAAACATATTACCATTGAACATCTATACCTTAACTCGTTGATGATGAAGATGGAGTGAGCCAAAGAAAGTGCAAAAACTAAGTTTTTTTTTGTTGTCATTATTGTTGAGCTATGTGTTAATATTTTTAATGATGGTTAATGTGATTGCTTAATATATTCATGGCCTAAGCATTATACTTATTGAATCAATTATTTAGTTGATGTTGAAGGAACCTTTTGGTACTAATTGTTCCCAATTAAACCAATCTTGACATTTGAAAACTGATATTGACTTGGCCATTTGACAAAAACTCCATCTTTTTTGCTAGGTTTATTGTCTCTCTCTTTCACCTCATATCACTAGTGATTCAATGGTCATTACCAAAATTTTATTAGCAACACTCAAGCTATATTGGAGACTTTTTTGCATGTTGTGGGTAGAGATAAAAGATGAAGAAGCTTAGAATAGACGAAACACACACAACCACAAAGACCTTAATAACTTTGTCTCTTTGATTTCACTTCAATATGTCCAAGACTTCTTTAGATATTGTGCTCATTGTATATCTTTTATAGAATTCTTACTACCAATTAGTGTGTTATTGTATTACATTTAAAGTCAGTTGCTAAGCTTGAAACCCTAGGTCATGGACATTCATATCATTTGAGGGTTTCATGTCTTAGTCCTTATGTTTGATTGATATATAATTTGGAGGGTTTGTAAACCAAAAACACTTGACTTGTACTATTTAGGCAACTTAAGGGATGACAATTCTAATTTCACAATTCAAGGGGTTACGGGTTTGATTTAGCAATCAAGGGATTGCTAGTTGTCTTATAATAAATAAGAAACCTTTTAGCAATTTATTAAAGGAGGTGAGTTAGGCAAAGTACACTTAATCACTTAAATTATATGTCTTTAATGTGCTGTGAATTTTTTGTGATACTAAACTTTTGATCAAATTTGGATTGAATAATTGTGCATTCTTGGTTAAACTTAAGAGCTAACTATTCCATTGCAAACATAACATTTATATAATGTGCATTGTGATTCTTAACAAGGTATATTTTACTATCTTTCTATTGTGTGAACATCTTGTGATTACTTCCTTATTATTTACATAGTTGATTCATTTAATAAAATAGACTTGACCTCACATTCATGTTAGGGATTATGATACAAATTATTCAAAAACAATGAAGCCTCTTTAATGAAGAAACTAATCAAAGCCAAGTGAAGATACTTTTATTTTTTGTTTGTCTATTTTCTCCATTTGCACAAGACTTTCCCTTTGCCTTTAATATTCACTCTTCCCAATGTGCACTATTTCATTACCCTTAATAGTGCTCTAGTTATCTTTCTCTAATCATGTGGTCCTTTCCTTTTCTTCTTTTTCCTAGTCATAACATTTTGTTAATGTGACCTTTGAAGTTGAACAATTTCCACACATTACTTTCATGGCTTGAAAGCTTGGAAAGGTGACTGCTTGCAAAAATTATAGGTTAGGTCGATTTATTTATTTGAAAATTCTTATTTCAAAATATTTGAAATGAATTGACTATCAAAAGGTTTTATTGGTTGTAATATGACAATGTTAGGTATGATAAAATGAAAGTTGGGCATTGAAACAAAGAGTTAAAGTTGTATCTTCTCTCAATAAGATAGAAATCAAATTGTTATAAAGAGGTTACAAAAAATAGAGCAACAAAAGTATAAGAGGGTTTTTACACAAGCTTGTGCATTTGTAATAGTAGCTAATGGCTAGAGATTACAAAAGCTTAACATTCAACTATACAAATACATTGATTACATTCAAGTTTGAAAGAGAAGTGGGCTAGTTAATATAATTGTTCATTAGCTAATCTAACTTTAGTAAGCTATGAGACTAAGAAGGAACATTATTGCAGTTTGACTTTTTAACTCTTTTGTTTATACACTTAATGTCATTCGTGACGGGCAATGAGTGAGCTAGAATTTGTAGGAAATTAAAACAAGAGTATAACAAGGTTAAGGAAGGAAAATTTCAAAAATAAAGATGCTGGAAAGGTAAATTGCAAGGGAAATTAAATTGTAGAATGTAAAACTAGGAATTTAAAGTACAAAAATTTAAATGACAAGAAAGTAAAAGCTAAAATTTAAAGGCGCATAAAGTAAAGGCTTAAAAGTAAAATAAAGACTAAGTAATAGAAAGCTTTCTTCTTATCTTTAAGGTACTTTTGTACAAATGAGTTTGTAGCTTTTACTTATAGAAAGTTAAGGCACATAAAAGCAAAACAACCATAAATGTGGTCAATATGACCTTTTGGAACTTATAAAGCTTGAAACTAATCAAGTTAATTAATGTAGCCTTTGGAAATAACCATTACTAATACATGTAGCCAAATGTGTTTTCTTCATAGTAACCATTTTGGATACTTGTCAAAAACTTTCCTTACGGTGTAACCCTTTTAGACCTTCATTAGTTATCCTTTAACTAAGTTAATTTGGGATAACTAGGTTTGGACCCAATGAAGGACACCGTGACCCCAATTCTTTGATATAAAAACTTATAACACTTGGGCCATTTTTTAGCTTACACCTAGGATGGAACATTCAATGCATTCACATCATTCTCCCCATGTTGAAAAGGATTTGTTCTTAAATTCATAAGGTTATCATCTTTTAAGTGTAGAGATAGATCTCCTAAATTGAAAGTGGTTGAAACTTCCCTATAGTATTTGGTAATAACTTTAAAGGGTCCATCAACTCAGGTGCCAACTTGCTCTTTCTTTTTAATAGGACATTTTCTTTTTTAAGTGCACTCAAATGAGATCTCCTAGTTGAAAGATTAAAGGTTTTTAGTGTTTGTTAGCCTTTTTCTTTTATGCTTTATTGGCTTTTTTCAATTTTAACTTGAATGACTTCACGAAACTTTTTCATCAACTTGGCCCAGTCATTTATTTTAAAGCTAACTTGTGCATCAATAGATAAAGAGGATAATTTAATAGGAGTAAGTAGATTACTCTTATAAACTACCCTAAATGGTGAATGATCAGTTATGACACTAGGAGCTCAATTGTAAACAAATTTGACATGAGCAAGTTTGATGTTCCAATCATTGAGATTTTTGTTTACCATAGTCCTTAAAAGTATTTTAAGTATTCAGTTGGTAACTTTTATTTACCTATTTGTTTAAGGATGGTGGAAAGTACTAAACAATAACCTTGTGTTAAGCCTTGCCCATAAAGTCCAAAAATGGCTTAAGAATTTAATGTTTTTGTCAAAAACAATAGTCTTACAATTTCCTTAAAAAATAGATCTACAATGTTATTGGCATCATTAGTTTCGTAACAATGAGTAAAATAAACCATCTTTGAAAACCAATCAACTACTACCATGGTAGAGTCTTTTCTTCTTTGAGTTCTAGGAAGAGACACAGTGAAATTTATACTAAGATTTTTCTATGGTTAGTTTGTAATTGGTAATGGAGTGTATAGGCCAAGCTTGAAATATGTCTTGGCTTTTTGACAAGTGGCATATCTAGGAATAAACAAGTAGACATCCCTTTTGCATCTTGGACTAATAAAAATGTTCGTTGAAGATTTCCAAAGTTTTGTGAATGCTAAAATGTCTAGTTAGGCTTCTCTCATGTGTCTCTTTAATCAATAATTCATTGAAGGAGCTCTTAGGAACATACAATTGGTTACCCTTGAATAAATAGTCATCTGGCTCCATATAATTACCATAGACTCATTAGACACATTTTGCCATAATAAAGGATAGCTTTATATCTTTCAAATAGTGTTTTCTCCTTCAATAGTTCAAAGCCAGGTTTCCTTTTAAGATAGCCAACAAAGAATACCTTTTTGATAAAGAATTTGCAACAATGGTAATAACACCTAGTTTATAATGAGAAACAAAAAAGAAAGATTAAAGAAACTCTACCCATTTGGCATTCCTTGGGTTAAGTTTATGCTAATCATTTAAATACTTGAGTGCATGATAATCAGAATGGAAGACAACCTGTTTTGGTCTTAAATAATGACTCTAATGATTAGAGCCTTTACAATCGCATAAAATACCTTATCTTAACATTAGCTAGTTTCTTAGTAAAGTAGGCTAAAGGCCTCTTAGATTTAGTCAAGACAATCTCAATTCTCACACCACTAGCATCACACATAACTTCAAACAACTTATCAAAATCTAGGAAAATAAAAATAAAGGCTTACAAAGTTTTTGCTTAATTACCTTAAATGCCTTGCATGCTATTTCATTTCACTCGAAATACCCTTTCTTCATACATTCATATATGGGAGCCATGATAGTATTAAAGGCACAATTTTTCTATAGAAGGATGCCAAACTATGAGAACTCATAATCTCTATTTGTGTTGTAAGGACTTACCAAGACTTGATTGCTTTTACTTTTGATTAATCAACTATAATGTCATTTTGAAAAACTACATATCCAAGAAAGACAACACTTGGAGTCATAAATTCACATTTCTTCATCTTAACATACAACTTTTGTTCTCTTAATAAGTTAAATAATTTTTTTTTAAATGTTCCATATATTCATGAATACTCTAATTATAAACCAGAATATCATCAAGTAAACAACAATAGATTTACCAAGATATTTTAAGTAGTCATTCATGAGCCTTATGAAAGTGTTGGGAGCATTGAATAACCTTAAAGGCATTACCAACCATTCATAAAAGTCTCTATTAGTTTTGAAAATAGTTTTCCACTTATCTTTTTCTTGTATGTAGATTTGATGGTATATGATCTTCAAATTAATTTTAGAAAAGATGGAAGCCCCATGTAGTTCATCAAACATATAATCAAGTCTAGGAAAAAGATATTTATACTTGATTTTAATGTTATTGATGGCTTGAGTATCAATACATAGATATAAGTATCAATTCTATCAAGAGTGCTAGAATTAAACATGGACTCATACTTTCTCTTACATACCATTTGCTTATTAATTCATTTACTTGCTGTTGAAGCTCCTTGGTTTCTTTAGGATTACATTGGTAGGCTTGTTTATTAGGTAAAGAAGCTTCTGGAATAAGGTCAATATGATGTTCAATGGCTCCAATGGGTGGAAGGTTAGGTGGTAGATTAGTAAGAAAGATAATACACGATGTTTAATGCATCCATGTATTTGACATATGTTTCCTTTATTACTAGAAGGGCATATATGGGTTTGTGTTTAAAGATAGTTTTCTCAACATTGGCTTAGGTCAAGAATAGGTTTTCTTTGGTTTTCCTTTCTTGGCTATGATTTTATGAATATAGGATGAGTTAAGAGGTGTAAGGGTGATATGGTTTATGTCTTTCTTTAAGGCATAAGTATTTTTTCTTCTATCATGCTTTGCATACCTATCAAACCACTAAGGTCTTCCAAGCAACAAATGGTAGGCTTCTATAAGAATTATATCACAAAGAACTTCATCAACATAATTTTGCACAATGGATAAAGAGACTAAAACTTGCCTTACAACTTGAATACCAGTGTCTTAACTTAACGATTATAGCTTGTTAAATTAAGGATACGGAAAGGTAGGTAGTTCAACTTATCAACAAGAGTTGTAGAAGCTACATTAACATAACTCTTACTATCAATGATCATAGAACATACCTTGCCTCTAATAGTACATCTTATTTGAAAGATGTTTTCTCTCTGTTCATCTGAGAACTAATCTTGGAATAAAGAGATTGGTGGTTGACTAAGAACTCACTAGAGTCTAACCTACTTATGCATTATTCCTTGTCATCTCTTGTTTCTTCTTCAATGGCTCCTTTGGCTGGTACACGTATCCAACTTCCTCCACTCCCTTATAGTCATCACCCGACATTTTGGGTAATTGGCTTGAAAATGGCTAACACCTTGGCACTTGAAACATCTTCCTTGGGATCGATCACTTCCAACCCTAGAGTTTTCACTATGCTGAGCTTCCACATTTTTTGTCTTGTCTTGTTCCTTGGGAACTTGATAGGAATAGCTAGATTTGTTGTTGCTTAAGGCTCCCTTGTGTACATAATCCCTTTTACTGAGATACTTGGTTCTAGAAGTGGCCTTTTATTTTTCTACTTTGATGGTTAGCTTATAAATATCTTCAAGAGAACAATAAGGTTGCAAGTTTCCCATATGAGCAATTTCCTAATTTAAGCCACTAAGAAACCGTGCTATAAATTGTTGTACACCTTTGAAAAGATCACACTAGATCATAAGCTTTTCAAACTTTCTGATATATTCTACAATACTTTGCTTCTCTTGCTTAAAAGTGTGTAATTTTTAATATAGCTCTTGCTTGTATTCCCTAGGAAAAAAAGTCTCATTATAAGTCTATTCAACTTCTCCCATGTTTGAACTTTACTTTGACCATCTTTTTTTTTTTGAGTTTTTTATGTTACCCTAACATAAGGAGGCATAATCTTTGAGTTTAAGAATGGTTATCTTGCATTTATTCTCTTCATATAATCTTTGTACTTATAGATTTTTCCCATAACACAAATCGAGTCAAGGAAGTCATCTAAGTTTAGGCCTCCATCAAATTTAGAAACCCTATATGTATCCCTTGATCATCTTCTTTGGTTTCCTTCTCATTCTCCATGTTTTTTCATCACTTAAATCAACATCGAATTTTGAATCACCATAAACATGTGGAGGTCTTGGTCTTTAAGTGGGGGTTGCAATGGTTGATATATTGGAGGTTCATAGAGTGATGGTTGTGTAAATTGAGGATGGTATGGTGCATAATATTGGTAATGTGGTGCTTGTTGTAGTGGTATTTATGGTAAAAAAAATTGAATGGTGGTTAAGGTATGGTCATTTGTAGGGGAGGGAGGGTTACTTGAAATGGTGTTTAGGTTGTTTGAGGTGGTGGTAGACTAGTTTAGGGCAATGTTTGGGTTGTTTAAGGTGGAGGAGGGCCTTGTTGAAAGTAGACTTTGGTTTCTATTATGAATTCTTGGAGTTGAGCCTTCATCTCCTCGAACTCACTCTTATTCACCAAACATGAAGCTTCTCATGGTGGAATGGGCAATAAAGATCATGAAGAATATTCTCCTCATTAAAACATCAAAGAAAATTTTGGTTAAGGCTAGATGTGATGAAGAGATGAGATAAAACAACTTACTTATGAACGTAGGTTTCGGATACCACTTGATGCAATTTGTGATGGACAAAGAGTGAGGTAGGGTTTGTAAGAAACTCAAGCAAGGGTATAACAAAGTAAGGCAAGGGAAATTTAGAAAATAAAGCTATTGTAAAGGGAAATTGCAAGGGAAATTAAACTCAAAAATGTAAAAGCAAGAATTTAAAGTACAGAAATTTAGATTCTTTGATCCAGCAGCACTTGGGCCATTTCTTTAGCTTAGGCCTTGGAAGAAATATTGGACGCACCCACATCAGCAATAGTTACGTGGATACAGAAAAACCAAATACCAGATAGAGACGATAGTGTGGTTGGAAAATTCTTCAACCGTGAAAGGATTTTTGTAGTCTGTATTCGTATAATTTCTTACACCAATTTTTATATTGTACAAAGGCAAAGTAGGTATGTATATTTTTGTTGTAAAGTAAGGCAAACAGTAAGTACAAAGCAGTGAATAGACAACTCCTAGGCTCCTGTCAGTGTTGGTTTGCGGTCAGGTTTCTTGTCACTCTACAGATTTACGGCTAAAAACAACTTTTCAACATGAGAAACATGTTACAGAAGTTCAGAACAATTCAAGGTAAAATGCCTCTAGATGAGGATAGTCAAACTGCGAGGGTGACACTTCCTACTAACTTTAGAGTAAGAACCAACAAATATAATTTGAGTCTCCTGTTAATAGAATTCTAGATCATGGTAACTCTCGAAACTTGGGAAACGCGACAAAGTAGGAAACTTATGAGGATGGTTTTGAATAGTACGTAATCGTGATAACGAAGGACACAATAAACGTGTTAAACATGCCAGCCACCATCTTCAACGATATTATCCTTGAATGATAATTCTAGATGCTAAAAATTGGAAGTGAAGAGCCCAAAACCCTCAGATTTCACCAAAACGCGTTAAGCTTGTTGCATGAATGGTGTCTGAAGACAAGGGTTGTCTGATCGACCTAAATCCACCTCGTTGCTCCGTTTATCTACTGCCACTGCCATTGCCATCGTCCCAGTCCACCGCCCGACTAAAAAGGCTGGCCATATCGTTTCCTCCGAATTTTGCGCATCAACGTAACAGGGATAACGCGTTCCGTTCTCACGTGTCGGCACCGCAGAGAGGGTCGGAAAAACGTTTGTTAAAAAGGTTTGTTTATAAGCTGTCTCAGTGTCCCTAACCAAACGTAGCTGAGTGTGAACGTCGGATTGTCCTATATACCCTTTGAGTTCCTGTCACAATCCTACCGCTCTTTCCTTCCCTTTCCTAGCATCGCATTCATGGATTTAAAGTTCCTTGATGTTACCTGATGATGTTTTCATAACTTCCCTTATTTGCGGTGGGAATTCGGCATTCTTCCGCGGGTATGTACTCTATTTCTTTGTTGATCTACTTTTATGGATTTAGACTTTACGTATGGATGGCATTTGAATACTGATGCAAGAGTGGAATCGATAATATATGAGGAAAAGAGAGGAGTACGAGACATGTTACATTTTGCTGGTTTTTTTGTTTAGTGATTGTTAAGATGTCTTGATTTTTGGTTGTTATGGAACGCTAAAGGAGCTTCTTCTTCTTCTTCTTCTTCTTCTTCTTTTTATTTTGGGTCTTTTCTTTTCTTCTCTGTTTCTTTGATCAAATATAAGTACGGTAATCGGAAAACAACTTTGCAAATGCTGTTGGTAGCCATGCGGAAAAACTATCAGCCGAGCAGATACTTATGTTAAAGTTTTGCAATGGTTCTTGTTAGTTAGTAGTGATTTTTTTTGGGGAGGGGGGCGCTTTTGTGGAATTTTAAATGACCAAGGAGTTTTTGGTTCCAGTCACGAAACAATAAAACCGAATTCCCACCTCGACAATTGGTTCAGAAAGTTCGCTTTTGAAGGAATAATTACGTGTTACCAGGTTGGAGGCAGGATTATGGAGCCTCTGTGTGAGTTTTGTGGGAAGTTGAGGGCAGTGGTGTACTGTAAATGGGATTTGGCTCGCCTTTGCTTGCCCTGTGATGGACGTGTACACTCAGCTAATTCTTTGTCCCGTAGGCACACGCGGTCTCTCTTATGTGACAAATGCTATTCCCAGCCAGCAACTGTCCGATGCTTGGATGATAAAATGTCTCTTTGCCAGGGCTGTGACTGGAACGGCAATGACTGTTCAAGGCTGGGGCATCGGTGCGAGCAATTGAATTGTTATACGGGATGTCCTTCTTTAGCAGAGTTGTCAAGGCTTTGGTCTTCGCTGCTTGATATGCCTTTATCCGGAAGTTTTGATGGTAGTTGGGAGTACATGAGTACGCTGCCTCTCAAAAGGAATTGCACAGGCAACGGATTGGAACAAAGAGATGATGAAGAGTCATTTGGGTTGGCGGCAAGCAAGCTGAATGAACCAGAGCCTAGCTCTAAGTTTGAGCCTTTGATGGAACTGACCTCTGTGATTCCATCAACTCTAAATTTTGCACCATACTGCAAAGATCAAGATCAAACACCTTTCTTCCCCGAAGAATCTAATTTGCCAAAGGTAGTTTCTTTTTCAGGTCCGTTCTTCGTTGCTATAGTTACATGCCAATTCTTGTTTTCGTACTTCTTTGCCTGTGTAAAGCATACGGGCTAACCCTTTTGATTTTCTGAGAAATGAGACTTGAACCAAGAACATGCTTTCCTCTTCTTTTATGTTGTTTCTCAAGTGAATTTTTAGTAATTCTTTAATTTACTTCATGTGCTTCATGATACTTCCAATTTCAAGGATCTTGGAATTCATGATACTGGTCAGCTCTGTGAAGGTCTCAACATAGATGACGTACCATTAGACTTAAAAGGTGCTGAGTTAATTGGCTGCCCCCTAGGTCAAACCGGATTCCAGTTCGGGGATGGAGGAATGGAATGCCTGTCAATGGAGAAAAACTTATCTGTCACAGAATCCAATGGCCCTATTGACGGTACTCTGGAGGTTTTGCTCTTGCTTGGAATTTATGTTTCCTTAAAGAATGAGCTTTAACTATTTTTTCTTCTCCTCAGTATGCTGTTCAAGTTGAAAACACCCACGAAGATAACAACATTCAAGTTTCACTTAAGCATCTTTTTTTATTTTTCCTTCCCTATTTTCATGACTTCTGTAAAATTCAGGTCCTTATGTTTCTTTTTTCTTGTTTCTTACAAAAGGGAAAAAAATTAGTATAAAAGTGGACTTTCATTCATGATCTTTTCTATCATACTCCAAGCCGTCAAAAAAATGGCTGAAAAATAGTAATCATTATTTGCATACTACTTACTTTTAAAGTTTAAAAGAATTGCTTGTGCGTGACTGACTGTCAGCCTTGTTTAAATGTTTAGGCATCAGATTCAGTGCAACAAGATTGTGTGGCTTTTCAATCGTCTCGTGTTGGTGGTATAACAAGCTTAATGCCGGCCATGAATGATACTGCAAATTGCTTACTTATGAACCCTAATTGCACCAGAAACATCAATTTGGGGTTTCCCACTGGGCAAGTTCATTCAGGCATATCACTTTCCCTATCCAACATCACTGGTGAAAGTAGTGCAACTGATTATCAAGATTGTGGATTGTCACCAGTGTTTCTAACAGTTGACTCACCTTGGGAATCAAATTTGGAGACTAGTTGCCCTCAAGCAAGGGATAAAGCCAAGATGAGATATAAAGAAAAAAAGAAAAGTCGAACGTATGCATCTAAAAAAAAGTACTTTTTTATTTAAGGCTTGATATCTATAAATCTTGCGATATACATACATACCTTTTGTTTCCAAAAGCACTTGTAAAGCATGTTTGCTACTTCTTTCTTTTCTTGTGCTCCAAATCATTAAAATACGTGGTTATTTTGGCCCTGTTTTTGCTCTTGATCCTGATGTATCTTTTAACTTGAAAAAGATGTATATGCCTACCAACACCCCTTTCGTGACTCAAATTAGTATTTACAATGTAAATTTCATTTTGATTCTACCCTGATTTAGTTTCTTGATGTCAATTAAATCTCCTCATTTCTTATGTTTTATCATGAAAATAGTATATTTCTTCTAACATATCGCAACTACTTTTCACTTATACTGTAAGAATTGCATGGAAAAACATATTTTTTGATTTTTCTAGGAGAAAGTAAAAACTATTTCAAGTAGATGTTCTTTCTTGAATGTTAAACAAATCTTTAGCATGCAGTGTTGGAACCCTCAGCTTGGTCTTTTTTCTTTCGATTTTTTCTAAACAAGGCGAAGAGGATATAATTTTAGATGTTTCAAATTGAATCAATCGTACTAACAATGAACATACAGCTTCTTAATTTTCATTTCGATTGAACGAAGAGGTTGTGTGTTTTTATTGAGGCTAGGCTGGCTTCATAATACCTCATGAATTCTATTTTACATTCAACTCTATCGGATATTTCATGTTTTTGATGTGCAGGTTTGGCAAACAAATAAGATATGCCTCCCGCAAAGCCAGAGCTGATACTCGAAAGCGTGTCAAAGGGAGATTCGTGAAAGCAGGTGAAGCATATGATTATGACCCTCTTGTTGAAGGGAACTTCTGAACCGTACAACCCAATCTCCAGACCTTGTCTGTCAAGACAAGGCCTGCTTTGATTTGAGGTAGTCCTTCACCAGACATACATTATGCTCTGTGTCTAAGAAGATGGTTATCAAGATAATAAGAAACTGCATGCAGTTTTATCTGATATAAATGCAAGCTTATCCTATAAAGATCTGTTCTATTCATACAAGGGTAGGTTCTAAACTCACAAATGGTGTAGAGTGACTATTTTTTCTTTTACATATAATCTCTAATTTTTTTCATTCTCTTGCTGTTATAATTTTTTTGCTCCGACATTGTTGTCTCTTATTATGCTTTGTCTTCTTCTCAACCCCGCAGGTGTTCTTTCTTGTAACCGGGATTGTCCATAGTCGAGTGAGCCATCATTTTCCTACAGGTTATTTACCTTCTCTCTATCTGTCTCTTGATCCCATCTTTTACCTTGTACCTTTCGTTGCACTCAAGTAGAAACACATTGTCTTCCAATTTTACTAACAAGATCTTACTGTTTTGTCTATGTACTTGTAATGGCAACGGATACTCAGTCACGAGATACAGTCGAGGAAGAACCTCGTACGAGAACCTCTGATTCATGCCATTTTTCCATTCCCCATGTAGATCCTCCTCTTGCTTTCGCAGCCACCTCCAGCAACTTTGACATTTTGTGAAAGTCGTCGTTGCAACTCGTCCTTCGTTTTCTTATTAGCATTCATTTTTTGATCTGCGTGTAATAAATTTTTACCAGACTCGTGTCATAGAAAATATAATAAAAGCAAAGTCTTCCATGCTTAATAATAGCAAGATGATGCTTCTTTTTTTTTTCATTCTTTAATTGGTTGTTTAAGGGTACTTTCTGCTTTGGAACTCTAGAAGAGGATGCGATCTGTAGTCTTGTTCTCCCCTCTTGTTTTTTGGTGGATTGATGTAAAGTGCACACGATCTTATAGTATAGTATTGAGAGTGATGTAGTAAGTCATTCCTTTTACAAATCCATTTTAAGTGGAAAGTCTTATGGAGGAATTTTCTTTTTTTTTCCACATCATGTTCATGAGGGCACCACCATGCATGAGAATGATGTATCGGTGTTGAATATTATGAATCTACGGAACGGGAACGAGGGCAACCGAATCTAAAACTGTGAACCAAGCCTGCAGGCTTTGTATTATCTATTTACATTTATGTAAAAAAAATACAATCATTTTCTTTACACTTTATGCAACTAAAGAATGGAGCTATACTGACGAATTAGACCTAAGCTATTTACAAGTAAAAGAAACATCTGGCCTTTCACCCATTACAACAAAACAACCCACAATATCAATATTCAACAATTACCGATTAATAAAATTCACAATTCATGCTGGTTATGAGAAAACGTGTTAAAAATAGTGTGTAGTTACTTATTGTTTAAATCTTATTTTGAAAGGAAATAGAAGAACTAGGATCATCGAAACCCTAGGATTGCCTAAAAACACAAAGGAGAGGAAGAACGGCAAATGGGAAAATAGTTTAATCTTATTGAAAAAATTTCTGATATTGATCTAGATTTATACACAGTATATACATATGGTGTTTATAGTTGAATCAGAATAAGAAAACTCGTGTAACTGCAAAGATAGATTTGACGAAGATCTGGCAAAGATCTTTAATCGGCAGTGGGTAGGGTTTCACAAGGGTTGCTCATGGGTCACACCCAAGTCATTAGGGTTGACATGTCACGCATGTGTGCTACATGCGCTTCCGGGCACGTGCACTCCTACTTCTCTAACATACTTAAAATTTTCTTTAAAATAGAGTATGCATCACTTTTTGTACAAAAATTTTGAAGAAAATGGTTTGAGAAAGCTGAATATTTCCATGATCCTTCTAAATTAAACATTGCATAAGTGATTTGATTTCATGATACAGCATTTCAATTAAAGTGAATTCAACTTTGGCGGTGAGAATCTGAAAGAATGAGCAGTAACTCTAGGAGGAGTACTTTGAGTAACTTTCAGGACATTTCAGAAACCATGTAGATAAGCTATGGACCACCCTCTCCCGTTCAATAATGCAATGCACCGTGGACAAACTCTTGTGGCATTGAGCGCCTTCCCCACACCAAGGACTGCCATTTTCGAGGTTAATCATTGCGACCAACATGGTCCATTATCGAGGTTCATTTAGAGCAAACAATGCAGGCTCTTCAAACAAAATTTGCATGGCGATTTGTTCAAGGACAGTCGTTGTGGGCTTCAATTATGCGAGCCAAATATGGACACCCAATGGAAGCAATTAGATGAGGTAAAAAGAATGCACATTCTCATACATGGAAGATGATCTTACCTTGGTTGGAGTATTCAGTAAAACATGGTAAATGGATCATTGGGGAGGGTAAATGTTACTTTTGGAAGGATAATTGGCTTGGACAACCACTTTGGTATCCTTCATGTCCACAACAAAACATAACGGTTAGAGAAGCCCTTCAAAATCAAGATTTTATACAGGAACATTTGTCTAGTGAGCAACAAGAGCAAGCCAATAGAATCGTTTGTAATCAGGAGCCAGATAGACTTGTTTGTGACTTAAGTGCTACTGGTGAATTTTCAGCTTCATTGGTGTATCATGATCGGAGAGTTAAAAAAGAAAAAGTGTTTTGGGCAAAGTTTTTGTGGAACAAAGTAATCCCCACAAATATTGGATTGTTTATGTGGAAATTGATTCATTATGGCATTCCTGTGGAATGTAATATGCAAAAAAGAGGAATCCAATTGGCATCTAAGTGTTATTGTTGCAACAAGGATGAACAAGAAACTGTAGATCATGTATTTATGCATAGCACACCAGCACAACAGCTTTGGAGGAGATTTGGTGACGCACTTCAGGTACCTATTTATTTTACATCTATATCTAATCTTGTTTCTTCCTGGTATTCAAAGGCATCATGGCATAATCAGAGAAGAGCGATAATAGCCATTTTGGGAGGCGTTATTGCGCGTGAAATTTGGTTGGCTAGGAATTCAGCAAAACATAATGGTGAGTGCATGTCGCTATTCAAAATTAACAAACAGGTTACACATTGGATGCTCCAACTATCAACCTTAATCCAAGTCAAGACTCAAGTAAATTTCCTCGATCAAATATCATTAGTTGTGCTAAAAATTCCTATAATTTATATTCCATTGCGGCGAGGAATTTGGGTCCATTGGCAACCTCCTCCTATGAGACAATATAAGTTGAATACAGACGGATCAAGCATCAGGGAGAATAATGCTGGAGGGGGAATTTTAAGAGATCATAAGGGGGACCTCATCATGGCCTTTTCTACCAAGCTATATCCTGGCAGTAGTGCAGAGGCAGAAGCATATACAATGTTAGAGGGCCTCAAAATATGTCATGAACGAAATCAAATACCTAATGTTATTGAATCTGACTCTTTCTATTTAATTCAATGTTTGCTCAACAAATGGAGAACTCCATGGAAATTGGAATATGTCATACGACAATGTTTGAATATGATTCCTTTACATGCACTTATATGTCATGTGCATCGCGAGGGAAATATGGTAGCAGACCGTCTTGCCAATCACGGTCACGCCATTCAGAATGTGACAATTTTTGATCAACTTGTTTCATTGCCTCATTCATGCTTAGATGTTTATGTCAAAGATCAATTAGGTCTAGGCAATTATAGACCACCATAGGGTTAAGCGAATGTGCTGTCCAATGTATTTTGTGTTTATTTTAATTATGTGTGGTGTTTTGTTATTTGCTTAAGGTTAGGAATATACCCTACCTTTTGTACTTATCCGAGTTATAGTTATTACGCCCAGCCTTGTTGGTATTAATAAAATTTGTCAGGGTACCGTCCCTGTTTAAAAAAAAAAAAAAAAAACATGGTTCATTATGACAACATGTATAAAAGTTTGTGATGTAGCTTCAGGGGAAGGGTCTGTTGGGACGTCTCTTTCTAATTAAGTGGTTCATCGGGGCTGCATGGCAAGCAACTGGTACGGAAACGGAAGCAACTGTCAGAATTGATTCTGTAGATCATTATCTTCACCCACACTCCATGATGAAGCCATGTGCTTTCGTTTGAACGATGCATTTTTGCACTACGCACTAGATGTTTCCGCATCATGTGGTGCAGAGGAAGCCATTTTTGTTGACATCTTTGATGTTGGAACTTGGATTTTGCAGTGTCATTTGCTTGTCCATATGCAAGAAACAAGGCCCTAATATTTTGTTACACTGCATTAGACTATGGGTTGTCTTTGTCGTTTTTCTTTTTCCTTTTTTTTTAATCAGTGGTTGAAATCCATCACCTCAGTGGTATGACCTACACTCGTCCCATCCTTACTTGAAAGGGTTCCTAAATTATTATGTTAGTTACCTATAATTTTGATGACCCTTGATTAGAAGTCTTGGAATTCACATATTAATGTCTGGCTATGAAGATCATAGAGAGAGCATGCATTGATTAACTAAAATAAAGATCTTTAAAACAGATGGGCAACTAAATATAATTCCTACCGATTCAAGCTAACATTCGCCATGATTTGTACATATTACAGATGATACAACGATGGATGATTTTGATTTCCCACTATTTCCCAAGGGCATCCTGTTTCTGAGGAACCCTCAACTTGTCTACTCCATGTTCAGAACCTCAGGGATAAACTCTGACGTTAATACAGAGACAGAAAAGACTCAGGCTCATAAAAAAAACCTACTTTACTGAACAAATTGGTGAAGTCAAAAAAAGTTGAAAATCAAAGAAACAGAAAGGGCGTTTTCAGCTGTCTTGAGCACTTTTTTCACTGCCCGAATTACATTGGGTTCTTTCTGTCGGAGTCACCATTGTCGGGAGCACCATCTCGACAGAAGCTCCGATGAGATATCTCTGTGTAAGGTTCTGACATGTGTTGCACAGAAAGCACCTAATGTGCCTGAGGGCTAAGAAATTAGCCCCATGAACCCATTTGTCACATTTTCTACAGAGAAAAGCGTCATCAGCCTGGCAATACAGAGAAGCCCTTAAGCCGCAGAGCTCGCAAGGCATCAACCCGGTGGCGTCATCAGGCGTAGCCTCGTCTTGGGGCCTCAGCAGCCGTCTTGCCCCACCGACGTTTTCCTCTTCCCTACCTTTGCACATCCTTAGGAACTCAAAATAGAATAACCAGGAAGTTGGAGGAAGGTAGCTATTTATAGGGCGAAGGCATGGAATGGCATTGCTATTTCCATGAAACTTCTTGTATTTTTGGCCAGATATTTCACATTCAGCACAATGACATAAATGCCACTTCACGACAAAAGTGCTGTTACATGACAAAAGAAGACCGTTCATGTCTTTATGTTAATCTTTTGATAGGATTCTCAAATCTTATCATAAATTAAAATAAAATTATTTTGAACAAATCGCATTTTTATCATCCTTTAAATGCATTTTGTAGTGGTGTCCACAAACTTGTTGGTCACTTGACTTACATACTCACAATTCGTCAAACCCACATCAGTCTATCTTTTTTAGTGGGTGATTTGCTGACAAAAAGGGTTGAATATGTAACTTGTTTTAACTACTATTTGTTGAGATAGTAGTTACTATTAATAGAACATATGTATTATTTTTTAAACACACTTATTGGTGACCTGACTCATACGTCAACTAACTTTCCCTTAGGAATTGGGTCGTATCAGCAGATCATAAAGTCTAAAACTTTTGGTAGAGAAAATGCTTGGATTATTATGGTAAGGTTGAATGGGGAAGTTAGAGGTGGCATCTAATTGAAGGGTCCTTTCCTTTCAATCACGATGGAGAATTTGAGACTCCACTAAATTTGACAAAATAGCTAAAGCTAAACAATGACTAAGCCTTTTGGGGTTTGCTAGATGCTTGGGGGCTGCTGTGAGCCATGATTTTCGGTGATGAGTGGTTACCAAGTCAAATTTAGAATTCTAAAGAAGAACTTACTTGTATGGCCTAGAATTAAAGGCTTCTATTTTGGGACCCAGCAACCACCACAAGAATTCTTTGCATGTAGGACACGAGTTGATCCAAGTCGTTTTTTGTATAAAGCTTTGGTGCCCATTTTTGGACCCCATCTTTTGATGGAGTGTAAGTGGGAAGCCACGACAAGGGGAGGTCCTTGTCCACACAGGTATTTTGTGTTCATATATTACTCCAAATGTGTGGTCGAGACTTGCAACCTTCGAGGTTTTTATACTCCACCCAATGTGAGATTGTGACTAACAATATTTGGAAATACAAGAAAAAGTTGTGGAGAGAAGAGGATCACATGCGATGGTGTCATTTCTTGGAATGATGATCTCCCTCGAATCAATTCTACCCCACTGTTTTTGTCCGATTCTACCGGCTGCTTTGAAAGTTCCCAAATTAATTTAAACACGTCTGTGCATGACTTTGCAGGACGGAGACCTGAAAGTTGCCAAAAGAAATTGATTGGAACATTTTTCAATCTCAAATTGGACAGAAAAAATTATTTTATATTATTTTGAAGTTTTAATATCTTTAATATACTCCCTCACTCGGCGTGAAACATGAATTTTCAATAGATTTTTTTTTAAAGAAATTATATCGTTTATTTAAAATGCTTCTTTATCATTTAGCAATGCTCCTTTTTGAGTAAATTCTCAGATTCCAGTATTGACGATTGAGAAAAAGCGTCGCGACATGTGATACACGAGGGAACTAAAAAAAAAGGGTTATCAAATAAGGTTATTAAAAAATACCATTTTGGGTAAAGGGTTTTAATTTTGTATGGTTTTATTTCTATTTCTCATTTTTTTCTAAGAAATAAAGATTGTATCTTGATAAATTTTATTAATAACAATAAGACTGAGAGTAACAACCATACATTAGATAAATATAAAGATAAGACATAATGTCATACATATCAAATTGTCATAAAACTTGCAATGAAAATATAAATGAAATACATTGGACAACACATTTGTTTAACCTTATGGTGATTTATAATTATTCAGGCCTAACTAATTTTTATGAAAATTGATAAACATGAGCGTTACAATGAGCTAGAATGATCAAACAGTTCTACACTTTTTATTGTATACCCATAATTAGCAAGACGGTTTGCAACTACATTTCCCTCGTGATACTCGTGTTAGACCATTGCATATGCTGGTATTTCTCATTTCCCTAGTTAATTAAAATTAAGGTTTGTTTTCATTGATTAACATTAGACATTAATGAATTAAATCTAAATTCCAATCCGGACAAACATTAGGAATTTCAATAACTAGAAATGCAGTCTTATCAATTAATATTTATTTTAATATCAAATAAAGAATTTATATGAAAGTACAACATTTATATTGATTTATATATGTGTGTGTGTGTGTGTGTGTGTGTGTGTGTGTGTGTGTGTGTGTGTGTGTGTGTGTGTGTGTGTGTGAAAGTGCTACAAATATGAAATGAACAATTTACTAATTATGTGCATACAATTTAAAATATGAAACTTTTTGAGTATTCTAATTCATTGTCACTCCCATGTTTAGCATTTTTTAGGAAAGATTAATTAGACTTATAAATCACTATAGGATTAAGTGAATACATTGTTTAATGTCTTTAATACTTTAATTTTTAAGTTTTCATGTCATAATTTGATATATATGGTATTTTACCTTTTCATATAATTAAGCTTATAACTTGTAAATTCCACTTATCTGATATATAATTTTTATACTTACTCTTTTTATTATTAATAAAAAAATTCAAAAATTTTTTCTTTTTTAAAAAATAAAAGAGAAGACGAGAATTTATCAGGTTCGCAGAGCTCGACCCCAGCTAAACTCCGTAGAAATTTCAAAGCCGGCCGGCGACCTGAAAATACTTGGCCCATGAATCGCAAGTCCGATCCAAGAACCTTCCTTTTACTCCCTCTTCCCAGCCCAAACAAGTGAAGAACAGCACTGTTGTTAAATATCCGTATAAAGTTATCTACATTACTAATATACAGATTTCTTAAGTAGTTAATGTGAAAAAATATCTCATTCACTTAAATTAATTTTTATAGAAGGATTGAAATTTTTAATATAACATCAAAATCTAGATTTTTCTTTACATCTTTATAAGATCTTATAGTAAAATGTATTTCGTTATATATAAACTATTTCATAAACCCATATTTTAATAATAAGAGACAAGTCTATATCAATATTTAATACTCCACCTCATTACCATGCCCATTTTTCATTGTGTATATTTTGCACTGGACCATGCCCATATTGATAGAGGTGCGAAATGTACCCGTAAGAATTTAAATGTGTCTAGCAACAGTTCGCAAGTTTTCAATGCCTGAGACATCTACGCATTTTCGGGTCCAAGTGGACGGTATATCATCGGGGCCGGCGTAGGCGTACACGTACAAGACGTGGGTCCGTCGTGCAAGCACGTCTTCGTTCCGAATATGTTGAACCAGAGGCAACCGGATAAAGTAAAAAGTTAGACCGATATCCGTCTCAGGTAGATCTCTGTGGCGCCAATGTTCCAGAAGAAGCCAACGCAACGCAACATTCCCTTCTCGAAACGCACAAGCTGGTGCTCTTTTCTGTCTCCTTCGCTTGCTCCCCTGCGCCCTTACTTCCTCAGAATGCGCTTAACAGCGCTGCGCAAAACCCTCAGTCCGTCGCGCCTCAAAACCATCCTCTTGATTGTTTCGTTCCTCTTCATCCTCTACCTCCTGTTTCACCGCCCTGCGCCTCTGCACGCTCCGCCGGTTTTAATATCACGCGCAGCCGATGCTCCACTCACGCGCCGCCACATCCTCTTCGCCATTGCGTCCTCGTCACGGTCCTGGTCCCGACGGAAGCCGTACGTGCGGCTTTGGTATTCTCCAAATTCCACGCGTGCGTTCGCTTTCCTGGACCGCGTCAACGCCTCCGAGGCCGGCGATGACGACAACCTTCCTCCGGTGTTCGTGTCCCAGGACACGTCTAAGTTCCCGTACACTTACCGTGGAGGCCTCCGGTCTGCGATCCGCGTGGCTCGCGTGGTGAAGGAGATCGTGGACCGCAACGATGGGGGAGTGCGGTGGTACGTGTTCGGCGACGACGACACCGTTTTCTTTGTGGACAACCTGGTGAAAACCCTTGCGAAGTACAACCACGAGAGGTGGTTCTACGTTGGGAGCAACTCGGAGAGCTACGAGCAGAACGTGAAGTACTCGTTCGAAATGGCATTTGGTGGTGGAGGCTTCGCCATAAGCCATTCGCTTGCCAGGGTTTTGGCCACTGTCTTAGATTCGTGCTTGGTGAAGTATGCCCACTTGTATGGAAGCGATGCCAGGGTTTTCGCGTGCTTGGCGGAGCTTGGTGTCAGTTTAACCCACGAACCTGGGTTTCATCAGGTTAGGATCAATTAAGCATATATCCAATCGAAGCATTTTGAGTTTGTTGATTATTTCGCAACATTATGAGTTGGATGCTTAGATTCATTCTAATGATATATGCGAAACGATGACTGTTTAGAAGGCAAGTTAGGTATTATGAAGAGTACAATGTTCATGCTGAAAATTAGAAACAGAAAAGGAAAGAAAAATTAAGCTTTGAACATGTTGGTTTTACCGACCGATCTACGGGAGTGCGTAATTTGCTGGCTTCGGCATTGAATTGTTGCTGAGACTGGTTATACAACTGTAATCATCATTTACTTGTTGGAAGAAGTCTTTGTTAACATGCAAAGATGAGGCAGTTAGAGCGGCGAAATGATTGCTTTCCGCTGTGGACCTTGAATATGAATGCTACTTGCAGTAAAATTTCTCTCTAAGAAACGCGTTATGGTCTCTGTATTAAGGCAGAGTTGCTGTGGAGGGACAGCAGTTTTGAGCTTTTTGATCTCCATTGAATCATTTTTTGTATCTTCTGTCTTGCTTCTTCCATTTTTGTATTTGATTATGATGAAATGTGACTGTGCCTGATTTACTAGCAAAAAAAAAAAAAAAAGACATGGGTTATTAGCTAAGGGGAGCATCCACCGGCAGTACAAACTTTTTGGAGAGGTAGTTTAGCTAACTGACATGGGTTGGCTGAATAACTGCTTGATTCCGAGATCATCTTATTGCTTATAATTTTTAGATTCAAATTGAGCTTATCTGCTAATGAAGTACAGGAGTACTTGTAAGTCAATTGACTAAGTTGTAAATGCAATTCGTGACTATTATATCCTTTACAGGTTGATGTGAGGGGGAGTTTGTTGGGCATGCTTTCTTCACATCCCTTATCTCCTTTAGTGTCTCTTCACCATTTGGAAGCTGTGGAGCCGATCTTTCCCTGGCTGAACAGGACTCGAGCAATGGGACATCTTTTTGAAGCTGTGAATGTTGATCCTGCCAGGATTTTGCAGCAAACAGTCTGCTATGACCATTCAAAGTCATTGACTGTTTCAGTTGCATGGGGTTATGCCATTCAGGTGTTTGAAAGTATTGAGTCCCTCCCAGATCTCCTTAGGCTACAGAGAACCTTTACACCATGGAAGAGAGGTGTCAATGCTGATGCTAGTCATTATGTGTTTAGCACAAGAGATTATCCTAAAGATCCATGCAAAAGACCTGTAATCTTCTTTTTGGAAAGTGTTATAGCCAATAAAAAGGACGGTATCTGGAGCTACTACACCAGATACGAGGTTAAGGAGTGTGTCAGACCTAATGTAATAAAGAATTTGAAACACATCAGAGTTCTGTCCGAAAAGCTTGAGCTTGACACTGAACAGGTATTTCTGAACTGGTTTAAGTTTGTTTGATTTGGAATTGATGAGATCACCATATGATGCTTTCTTCACATTTTGATAAGTTGGAGTTGGTCCAGCTAACATATGTAATCATCTTTAATCCAGATGAAGGCCCCTCGTCGACAGTGCTGCAACATTTTGCCCTCCTTCAACGAGTCAATGATCATTACAATTAGACAATGTGGAGTTGATGAACTAATTTCCTTGCATTCGTAGCATTTCCTGGGAAGAGGAAACTTTGAGTCAAACACAAAGCTGAGGAAGTATTGAAACAAAACCTTGGTCGCTTTTGTTGAACTTTTGGTTCACAAGCTACAAGGTAATTTCTCAATACTCTGTTTGGAAACTTCTCCATAAGAACGTATTGTTGTGGAATAACAGCATATGGAGGATTAACTAAATTAATTTCCAGTTCACATGAATAGTTTTGTTTTCATCAGTGATCTCTAAGATGTCTTCCTCCATCGAGGACTTGGCGGGTAGTACTTTCCCGTTGAAACAAATATCAATGTAGTAGAATTGCTTGACGATCACAAAGCAAAATTTAAGCAAGTGGGGAGTAACCTTGTAATACAATTTTTAGAAGTACTTTTTCCCTTCTAAGTTCTAGTTTATATTCTGAAAGACATAATTATAAGTCAAAACTGTCTTATAAAATGTGTTTGATGTTCTCTATATTATAATTACTTGTGCTATTCCGCTGCAATTGTTTGGACATATTTGAAAATTATGATCAGGAATACAATGTTATGGGCAATGACTGAATTTGTGGAGAACTTCTTTCTGGATCCTCTAAAATTGGAAGGCCTGATGAAAGTAGATGGAATGGTATAATTTATCCCTTTTGGGGATTCTTTATATCCATGCGTGGTTTCTGTCGGCTCTAATACACTTGTTTTGTTGGTGGTGTGGGTTGAAGTAATTAATTTTCTCTTTTCCCTTTCTTTCCAGAGAATAATTATGAACTGAAGATCGTAGATATGCTTACTATTTACCCAGCGTTTGCGGAAGAAGTGGGTTCTCTTTAGAGATCCTCGAAGGAGTGCGCCACCAAGTGACTTTTCCTTAATGTTCTGGTCTGTATTTGGCAACAGCCAAAGTTGCTTCTCTCGAAGGATGCTTTGTAGATGGCTAGTGATTTTGAGGAGTCATCTGCGAGCTTCTATTATTTCTGAGAAATTTTCATAAACAGAGCATGAAGAAAGAATGTCGATTACACGCCATTAAGTGCGACTGTTGTAAGTTGCTTGAAACCTTCTTCCCCGTGGATATACAATAGATTAAGATTACTGAACCCATTGTCACTAAATCACATTATTTTATTGAAACCATGTCTCTTATAGAACGCTGACTTACATGTCGCCCAGTTGAAGTTCCGTATTTTTGGCAGCCTATGTTAGCGGACCATGTGGCTTTTCTTGCTATTAACTCGTCTTCGAAATCCGCTTGTAGCATTGCACATGGGTTGGGCGGCGGTGGGTTTTGCCTAACCTGCAAGCACCGCTGCTCTTTTCATCCCGCAATTTGAAGCAACTGGTTGCTTTTTTAACCCCTTAACGCCTAACCCATCTTATGGGGAATCGTTGACTTGACTTGATTACGAAAGTTGGACCATGTTGGTAGGAGGGGACGAGTAATCAACGTATAACTATAAAACTTGTCTTGCTTACGGCGTGAGTTGCGGAAGCTCGTCGACCGGAGTAGGAAATATAAACAATAAGAATCCTCTTCAAAACCATTTCTTTGCCTTTTCTCCTAAACATGCAGTTCGTTCAAGCACTATTCAAGAGCCAACCCCTTCGGATTAAGGGGTTCATAATTGTACTGTCCTCTGTATGTATTGTTTATCTATTTGTGTTGCTATCGCTTCCATCTTCGAAGATCTTACAGAACTATTCTTCACCTGGAGGTGACCATAAACCCACCTCTCTCGAGCATATTGTCTTTGGAATTGCCTCTAGCAGGGGTGGTTGGCCCTTGAGGAAAGAGTATGCTCGGCTTTGGTGGAAACCTCGTCAAATGAGAGGCTGCGTGTTCCTTGAAAGCCATCCACCCGGTGAACAATCCAAAAACGATACTTTGGTTCCTCCGGTGTGCATATCCGGGGATACTTCGAGATTTCGTTACACTTACAGGAATGGTCCAAGGTCTGCGATTCGGGTGGCGCGAATGGTATCTGAGACGGTGGCGCGTTTCCCGTCTGATGTTCGCTGGTACGTCTTCGGGGATGATGATACAGTTTTCTTCCCGGAGAATTTGGTTAAGACGCTTTCTAAGCATGATCATGGGCTTTGGCACTACGTAGGGGCTCAGTCAGAGATATTAGAGCACAACAGGGTTTTTGGCTTTGGAATGGCTTTTGGCGGAGCAGGTTTTGCTATAAGCTCTCCTCTTGCGAAAGTGTTGGCAAAGGTTTTCGACTCGTGTATAGAACGGTACCCTCATCTCTATGGAAGTGATGCCAGGGTCTACTCTTGCTTGGCAGAGCTTGGGGTGGGTTTGACGCAAGAACCTGGTTTCCATCAGGTATGCATTTTTTAGCTCTGTTCAACATTTCACTTTCTTTGCATCTTTCTCCCCTTCTGATTATTATTTATTGATTTATTTTCCATTTTGGTCTGGATTGTGAAGTTGGATATTAGGGGCGACATTTTTGGTCTGCTGGCTGCACATCCAGTAACACCTTTGATAACCCTTCATCACTTGGATCACGTCGATCCAATCTTCCCTAATATGACAAATATCAAAGCTTTAGAACGTCTATTCGAAGTTGCAAATATCGACTCCCAGAGGATCTTACAGCAAACAATCTGCTATGACAGATGGTTTTCTTGGACCATTTCCGTGTCCTGGGGTTATGCCGTTCAGATATTCCCGAAACATTTGTATTTGCCAGATGCTCTCCATGCCCAAGAGACATTTAGGCGGTGGAAAAAGAACAGTAATGTTCTTGAAGGAGTCTATACGTTAAACACAAGAGAACCCCATCCTGATCCTTGTTCGAGACCTACAATTTTCTTTCTAGACAGTATTTCTTCCAGCTGGGATGGAATCAAGACCAATTACAAGAAGCACTTCGTAAATTGTTCCAGTGACATGGCTTCACCAAGGAAACTGCAGGAGATCAGAGTGTCCTCGCATAAGTTGGACCTTGATGTTAAGCAGGTATTGCTTATAATTATTATTATTAACATAATAGTTATTATTAACAACTTCTGATCCATTTTGTCATTGCCTTCAGTTGCGGGCTCCGAGAAGGCATTGTTGTGATGTTTTGCCTTCTTCAGCTGGTGAAATTATGGAAATTGCAATTAGAGAGTGCAAAGAAGAGGAATTAATTCGCATGCAAGCATGAGAGCTTCCTACACGTTAAAGACTACTCCAGTCATCTGGCACCATTACCTCTAAACCATTCTGGTTTGAAATAGGATGTTCCTTGGCCTAAACTATCCACAGGTGATCGAAGCATAGAGAGCTAGGTCGTCATATCAGTTTTGTCATTGAGAATTCTTGGTTTCTTGCCTTAGGGACTCAAAGCATCTCAGAAGACCAGCACAGCAAAAGCCAAATTCTGATTGTTCGAGTTTGAGGATTGTGTTGGAAGTATCTCAAGTTTAGTTACTTTTAGAGGTGGTTCTGTTGGCATTTAAATATTGTAGTGGAACTTTTTAAGTTTTATGGGAATTTCAGTTTTGGATTCTAATTTTTGAAAATTATTATCCTCTTGTGGTCCTAATCCTATATTTCAGATGGCACATAAATTAAAATTCTACATGACTCTTCTCCTTACCAATAATTTAGTGGCAAGGTTGTTGATGAAAAGCCCTAAGATCCTGATTGGATATCCCCGTTCCCTTCTACTAAAAAAATCTATATGACTCTCTAGTGTTGCCCAGCAAAATTCCATTTTCATGTAGCCTAAAACCTTACACGAAAAAGAAATAAGTATTGAAGGCATAATACTTAACAATACTGCTATGCACATATGGACAAACTCTTGCGGCACTGAGCTTCTTCCCCACTCCGATGAACGCCATTTTCGTGGTTAATCATTGCGACTAACATATTTTATAATGACAACAAATGTAAAAATTTGTGGTTAATCTTGATCCATCGTGGGCTTGTATCGTACGGTAAGTACATTATACTTACCAATTTAGTCTTTTTTTGGTTGCTTAAGACCTTAAGTTTGACCCTAATTAGCCTTTTTTTCACCCAAGTTAACCCAAGGGTGAAATTGTCAATGCATATATTCCTTTTCCTATAAATTCTAGCTGTTAGAAATGAAAAGAATCCATCCCTCACGAAAAATTTCTCCCATCTTCAAAATTCAGGTTCAGCTATGTCGTTTCTGTTCAAGATCAAAATTTTTGTCACTCTCCTCCTTGTCCTGTTTAGTGTTCAAGCTTCCGGGAGAAGTTCATCTTTCAAGAAAAGTACATGGTGCAGGAGACAAGAGACTGATAACGCTGAGGGACGTCCAATTTTTGGGGAATACTGTTGTATATGCCCCCAATCATGCTGCAGGACACAGCAGTAAAAGATTTCGCCCGTTGGTGGTTGAAGTTTGATACTATGCACTAAATGTGTTTGTTTTTTTTTTTGAAAAGAAGTGTTTAATAGTGTTCAGGTGCAAAACTCGAGCTATCTTGAGCAACAGTAGCCAATGCTATTGATTTCTTAACCTATATGTACTACTTATGCTAGTGATACTATATTTCGTTGAAAATAATTCAAGAAATAAAGAGGAGGTGATAAATATCTGGGTTGAGACAAACATATTAATTAAAAATAGTTCAAGAGTTTTTATTTTTATATGAGACCCACGGTCTCCAATAATTATAAATTTTTAACTTACCATCTTTACGTTTGAGTAGGAATTTTCTTATATACTAGGAATAGTTTTGTTCGTCGTTTCTTCCTAAAACATTATCATTAATTAAATATATGTTCTATTCCTTTCTCCTCTCATGGCTATCCATGGCTAGCTTCCCGTATTCTCTCTTCCCTATTGTTACATGGACTCTTTTTTTAATTTCTTTTTACCTTATATATGTGAGGAAAGGAGGGGATTCGAATTCTTAACCAAATGGACCAGTTAAGGATCTAACCTAGTTCCCACTAGTCAGGAGTCTCCTAAAGTTACATTGACATTGATACCTTATTTTACTTAACAAAAATGGAGCACCAGAAAGAAAGAGAGTTGGGACTATGAAGAGAATTTGACTACATTGCGTTGCTTTGCTTTAACTTAGCTGTCAATGCAAGGCTGGAAAAAGAAAGCGGTTTGTCGCAAGCTTACTCACCGTAAACGCAGCAGTGCTTTCCTTCCGTTTCAACCCATCTCTTACTGTCTGAGTCAGTCAAGTCAAAATCAAAATCAATGTCATATGTAAGAGTCCTTAAATTAAGGAAGAAAGAGGGTGGGAAGGCGTCAATCAAGTTTGCGCACGAAATTGCCTTAGAATAAAGTTAGATGACACCTATAGCTAGGCAAAAGAATAATAATAAAAAAGAAATAAAACAATCAACGAAAAATAATTTTAAAACTGGATGCATATTCAAAAAAAATTAAAAAAGAAGAAAAAGAAACACAGAAATTTAACCACAAAGTAAGATGCTCACCCCATTATGGCAAATGATCACATTTTAGGTGGATGAGGGGAATGGAAACTCTGAATAGCATAAATATCATTTGAGATTGAAGTTTTAATAGTCAACTAGTCTTAAAGAATTAAGAATATAATAGAGAACCAATAAACGTTAAACACAATGAAAAGTTTCTTAATTAGTATTTTCATGACAAGATAACGAGCTTGGATTTAGGATTTTGGGCCTGGAACAACAATTCAAACAGGGATTGCTAGGAGCACTTGTACACAGCGAGCCAACACAGGCACCAACGTGCTTATAACAGGGTTTAAACATGATCGGCTTCAAAGGATTTTAGCTCCTTTTCTGGTCTCTCGGAGAGAGAACCAAAACATTCTTCATTGTGCTTGTGAACTAAATTAATGCACCTCACATTGAAAACACCTTAGTCATACACATATTAGTTCACGGTTCAGCTCACATTGAGCAACCGATTGCAATAAGAACTCTTCAAAGATTATGCTTTTCACAGTCACGTCGCAGTCAATTATTGGTTCCAGTGAGTTAATTTTCTTAGCTTTATACAACTTTTTGAGATCTTTGAGAAGAAGGCTTGGAAAATGATCCACAAAAGAACAAGAAAGAACGTGACAGTTAATTCATCAAAATTAATAAAAGCTGTCTTATCTTATTATTCTTTCAATTAAATTTCCTCTTCAAATTTTGAATCTCCTTTTCCTTTTCGGTTTTCAGAATGCATTATGGTGGTCTCGCTGTCTTACAAACCCCGTTCATCATTGCTATGACATGCGGCAATAACTTCATTCTGGATTGGAAAAGCGTCAGGGTGGCACTCTTTCACAAGTAATTCCTATTTGAAAGAATGAAGAGGATCGGATTGGATTGCCGGAATTTGGGATTCCGGCGGTGGAGAAGATGAACAGACACAAAGGTAAACCCTAGATTTGTGAAAAGCTTCTATCGATTGATCTTTCCCGATAATCCCTTTACAACGTGATTACAAAACATATATATGAACAACGATTTACAAAACTAAAATATTTACAAAACAGATCTTGACAAATATGGAAGAAAATCGTGCAGCGGCGCTGGAGAGATCTTCGGAGGAGAGGGACGAGCACGAGCGCCGGCGGAACCGGGTCATGAAGCGGGTCGCGCATTCATGTCGGGTCGCCCGGTTCCGCTAGGGTTAGGGCTAACTTGGCTGAGTTGCGAACGTGGCGCTGACGGGGTGCCGCGTGGTGATGACGTGTCCTTTAACATCCCCCCGCAAGCTGAAGGGGCAGATTGTACCGTCAGCTTGGAGCGAAGAAGACGAAAGCGAGTGGAGGAGAGACCTTTAGTGAAGATGTCTGCAGGCTGGTCGACGGTGGAGATGAACTGTAGGTGAAGCTGACCACGAGCCAGACGTTCTCAAACAAAGTGAAAGTCGATTTCAATGTGTTTAGTGCGAGCATGAAAGACCGGATTGGCAGTCAAGTAGAGAGCAGAGAGATTGTCACACCACAGAGTCGGGGAATGAGGCGGTAAAGCATGAAGATCACGAAGGAGATACTCAATCCACATAAGTTCAGCAGTGGTGTCAGCAAGAGATTTGTACTCAGCTTCGGTGCTGGAGCGGGCGACAGTGCGTTGCTTGCAAGAACTCCAGGAGATAAGATTCCTACCCAAGAAGATACAGAACCCACCGACTGAGCGCCGATCATCATGATCACCAGCCCAACCAGCATCAGAAAAGGCATGAAGAGCGGTGGAGGGGCTGCGAGTGAGAAGAAGGCCTAGCCGGGGAGTGTTAGCCAAGTAGCGTAGAATGCGTTTCACAGCTTGCCAATGGGCAGTTGTAGGATGATGCAGAAACTGGCAGGCGGTGTTAACAGCATAGGCAATGTCCGACCGAGTGAGAGTAAGATACTGAAGATCACCAACAATACTGCGGTAAAGAACGGGATCAGCAAGGGGCTCGCCACTCCAAAGAGAGAGCGGCTCATCGGTAGTGCAGGGAGTGGAAACGGCTTTGGCGTCCGTCATCTTGGCACGAGCAAGGATGTCAAGTGTGAACTTAGCCTGATGAAGGAGAAGGCCATCAGAGGTAGGTTGTACCTCAACACTAAGGAAGTAATGTATAGGGCCGAGGTCCTTGAGAGCAAACTCCTGTTGGAGAATCTGTAAAAGAGCAGCAATGGGGGCTTGGGGAGAGCCCGTGAGAATAATGTCATCAACATAAACGAGAAGAATGATGTTGTACCGGGGAGTGTGGCAAGTGAACAAAGATGTGTCAGCAGCAGAGATCACAAAGCCAATGGAGGTGAGAAAAGAGCTCAACCGCTGGTACCAAGCGCGAGGGGCCTGTTTAAGACCGTAAAGTGAGCGGTGAAGACGACACACATGAGATGGCTGATCGGGATCAACAAAGCCTGGAGGCTGTTGCATGTATACCACTTCACTGAGATGGCCATGAAGAAAGGCATTGGAGACATCCAATTGACGAATAGTCCAACCACGGGAGTAGGCAAGAGAGAGAACTGTGCGAACTGTAACTGGCTTGGCGACGGGGCTGAAGGTCTCCGTGAAGTCAATGCCCTCTTGCTGATGAAAGCCCTTGGCGACAAGGCGAGCTTTGTAGCACTCAAGGGAACCATCCGAGCGAAGCTTGACCTTAAAGATCCACTTGCAGCCAATGAGACGGATGCCAGGGGGGGGGGGGGGGGGCCCCCAAACCAGGGTCCAGGTGCCATTGCGGATGAGTGCAGAGTACTCGGCAGCCATAGCTTCACGCCACTGGGGGTCACGAGCAGCCTGTGTGTAGCACGTGGGCTCCGGGTGAGGATGGGCGGAAGCGGTAAGGGCATAGGTATGGTGATAGGTGAGGGTGCGGCGGGCAAGGGTGCCATCCTGAAGTCGGGTGACAGGGCGAGGTGGGGGAGCAGGGGGAGATGGGGGGGAAGTAGCCAGGGACAGGGAAGTCTCAGGAGCATGGCGGCTGTCTGTGGGAGGTGGGAGCATAGGGGATGGCACCGGGACAGGGATGGGGACAATAGTGGGGGAGGGGGGGAGGGTGTGGAAGGAGTGAGTTGGTGATAAGGGAAGACCTCTTCATGGAACACTGCGTCGGCAACAATAAAGATGCGCCGAGTCTGGGGATTGTAGCAGCGGTAGCCTCGATAGCCGGGTGGGTAGCCAAGGAAGATGCAGGCTTGAGAGCGCGGAGCGAGCTTGTGGGGAGCATAGGGTCGAAGGTAGGGGAAAACAGCACAACCAAACACTCGGAGGCGGGAGATATCGGGAGGATGGTGGAACAACAGCTGCCACGGGGAACAATTGCTGAGCAGGGGAGTCAGGAGGCGGTTGATGAGGAACACCGCCGTCTCAAAAGCAAAGTCCCAAAAGTGTGGTGGAACAGCAGCCTGGGTGAGTAGAGTGAGGCCAGTCTCCACAATATGCCGGTGTTTCCGTTCAGCGGTACCATTTTGAAATGGTGAGTAGGGGCAGGAGAGGCGTTGATGAATGCCATGCTGCTGAAGATAGGCATGGAACGCCGTAGAGAGGAACTCTGGAGCACCATCACACTGAATAGCCTGGAGGCGGCCATTCAGTTGATTTTCAACAAACTTGTGAAAGGCAATGAAAATATTAAAGAAATGTGAGCGAGAAGAGAAAGTGTATAGCCAAGTAAATCGGGAAAAATCATCAATGAAACACACATAGTATTTATTGCCATGAAAAGAGTCAACGGGAGCAGGACCCCAAATGTCAAAATGAACTAATTGTAACGGGGAAGACGACCTAGAGGGAGAAGGGGGGTGGGGGTGGCGATGACTCTTACTAAGAGCACACGCCGTACAAGGGGGATCAGGGGGGGAGGTGTATGTTATTGAGGACGTCTTCAAAAACGGAAGGAGAATAGCTGCAGAGGGGTGCCCAAGACGGCGATGCCAGAGAGAGAGACTGCGAGGACTAGAGGCAAGAAAAGCACGGGGAGGACATGGAACGGCATGCGAAGCAGCGCGGTAGAGGCCACGATCAAGTGTGCCGTGGAGGAGGACCTGTCCCGAGTGGGAGGAGATAGCCCAAAAGTGAGTAGGAGAAAACAGGAAATGACAGTTATTTTCAGATGTAAATTGAGAGACAGAAAGAAGATTTTTGGTGATGGAGGGAACAACTAAAACATTGGACAAAGTAAAGTTGGGAGTACGAAGAGTACCTGTGTGGGTGATAGGGAGAGAGACCCCATCACCGACAGTAAGTTGTTGGGATCCAGTGTAGGGGGTCACATGGGTGAGTCCGGTAGTGGAATCAGTGACATGATGAGAGGCACCAGAATCGGGAAGCCAAGAGGCAGTGTCAAGAGCGGAAGGAGGGGGATTTGGTGGGCCATAGTGGGCAAGTGGGGAGGGGGAGAGAAGTCAGGTAAGCTGAGGGGCCGGATCCGGTGTGGTAAGGTGGAGCGTAACTATGGTAGGGATGCGAGGGAGGGGGTGATTCGGTGTGCGGGGGTGCACCGTAGTTATAGTGGGCATGCGGAGAAGGGTGGGATTCAGTGTGCGAGGGCGCATGGTAGCTATAGTGGGCATGCGGAGGAGGGAAAGATTCAGTGGGGTAAGGTGCAGGGTAGTTGGAGTAGGGAGGCGGAGAGGAGGTTCCAGTGTGGTAGGGTGTAGGGGAAGTATAGTGGGCATGCGGGTTATGCGGGTTGTGGGGCGGGTGGGTTCGGGGCGGGTTGAAATGCGGGTTGAACCGCTCCGGGCAACTGGACACGTGGTGTCCGGCCCGTTTGCACAACCCGCAAAAAGGCCCAGGTTTACGACGCCCTCTCGGGTTGTTGCGATTGGGCCAAGCCTGAGACGGTGGGGTCGGGAGAAGGCCGTCTCGGTTGGGTGGGTTGGATGGGGGTTGGGCCGGGCGGGAATTAGGGTTGCGGGGCGGGGGAGATAGAAGTGGGTCGGGTGTGGGTTGCCCCTGAAATGCACCCGGGTAGCTTGCGAACGCCGCCGGGGTGACGGCGGCGACGCCACGGCTGCGTAAGCGACGCCACGGCCGCGTAAGCGACCTTCTTGGGAGAGGATGAGACCGTGGATTGCTTCACGGGTGAGAGGATTCGTCTCGTGTTGGACGGAGACGGTGGTGGCTAGGGTGTCGTAATCGTCCCCTAGCCCCCGGAACAGTTGGCCGATATACTCATCGTCGTCAATCTTGACGTCGATGGCGGCCAACTGGTCTAAGAGGGATTTCACCTCATGAAGGAACTCGGTCACAGACCGAGAGCCCTTCGTGATGGTGTGGAGCTGGAATCGGAGAGAGGAGGCGCGGGCGGAGGACTGAGCAGCGTAGGATTTCTGGAGGAAAGCCCACGCGGCGGCCGACGACTGTAGGTCAGAGAGTTGGGTGACGACCGTGTTGGTGGAGGTCGCCAGAATCCAACTCAGAGCCGTCTGGTCGCGGATGAGCCAGTCGGTGTAGGCGGGGTTAGGTTTTGCGGGGTCGTCCGCGGTGGGGAGGGTGCGGGGAGGGGCGATTTCCGTTCCTTCCAGAATGGGAAGCAAACGGTGGGAGAGGAGAAAAGGGAGCAGTCGGGTTCGCCATACGACGAAGTTGGAGCCGTCGAAACGCTCCTGGAGGGACGGGGATGGGGCGGCGGGTTGAGAGGAGTTCTGAGTGGCCGGCATGGTGGGGAATTCGGGAAGGGCGGAAGAGGAGGTGGAGTCGGGAGCGGGATTGGAGGCCATTGGTCGGATCGGGAGGAGGCGTTAGCCGGAGAGGCTCTTTGATACCATGAAAGAATGAAGAGGATCGGATTGGATTGCCAGAATTTGGGATTCCGGCGGTGGAGAAGATGAACAGACACAAAGGTAAACCTTAGATTTGTGAAAAGCTTCTATCGATTTATCTTTCCCGATAATCCCTTTACAACATGATTACAAAACATATATATGAACAGCGATTTACAAAACTAAAATCTTTACAAAACAGATCTTGACAAATATGGAAGAAAATCGTGCAGCGGCGCTGGAGAGATCTTCGGAGGAGAGGGACGAGCACGAGCGCCGGCGGAACCGGGTCATGAAGCGGGTCGCGCATTCATGTCGGGTCGCCCGGTTCCGCTAGGGTTAGGGCTGACTTGGCTGAGTTGCGAACGTGGCGCTGACGGGGTGCCGCGTGGTGATGGCGTGTCCTTTAACACTATTGCCGGGGGAATCTGATGCTCAGTATGTGTCACGAGGTCATCTGAAGACAGGCATTTGATCTGAAAGCCAAAACACGGCATTGACAAGTAATTCTGAATCTGATGCTCTTTCACAAGTAATTCCTATCGCTGTCTTTCCACCCCCTGGACTTGAATTCTGAAAACCAAAACAAGGCATTGAAACCAGACATTGACGTGCCATCTACCTCTGCCTTTTGCAGTAGTGCAGCTGTGGCTCAGAAGAAAACAAACATCCTGTCTTTCATTCATTTAATGAACTTGTCCTTCATATTCTTTACATATCAGAGAGCGAAAGAGCCTTTCTCTGCCGAACCTCTGTACACGGACTGCATGAGTGAAGCGCTCCTGCGCCCCCCGAGCGAAAGAGCCTTTTTCTCTCCCTTTCTCTCCCTTTCTTCCCCGGATTAGGGTAATGCTTGCTTATTTTAGAGTTGTTAACGTTGAATGACTTTCACGGAACTTTGGGAAGAGGGGCTGGTTGAGTTAGGATTTGAAAGACATGTGCTTTTTTTTTTTACAAAAAATCTTGTTGTCCTCTTATATTACTTACTGTTGTTGAATATCATATACTGCTGTTTGATTCGGCAAGTTGATATTTGGGTATTAGTCTTTTTAACATTTGTTCTTTTTCCGTTGCCAACATATTGCTAATTGTTTGCTTGAATCTAGATTTTAGTGTTGAACTTGCTCTAGCCGAAACCCATATCTTATTTATTGGTTTAAAGAAATTTTAGGGAAAAGAAATTTACATAATCCAATTCAAACACCCACTTCCTTGGGTTCTAGGGTTGCCTTCGATGGACTGATGTTGGTATGGTTGTTATGGGTTTCCATTTTTCTTCCCTTTCCTGCCAAGCTTTCATCGATCAAAGCAAAAACGAATGGATTGATCATCTGGAGAAAAAACCTAAGGAAATAGCATTTGTTATATTTGTACCATTGGTGTAAATTTCTGCTTCTCGACAGATTAATCTCGTGAATTATTTCTTTTTGTTGGCAATTAAAGCATTGAATATAATATGCAAGCTTTCATGCTAAAGCTACTAGGATTTCTAAGAAGTCTCCAATCTTTCAGGTTCCCGCATCTATCAACTCTAGGTTGCTCGAACATCAAAGAGAGGTAGCGAAGTTTCTGTACAGTTTATACAAGAACAATCATCGAGGCATCCTTGGAGATGACATGTGAGTTATGTTTCTGGATTAGTCATTTCAGAAAGTGGTCGCCATTATGTTTCTGGAATTAACTAAGAAAACGCTGTTAGGCTCTGCAGGATCCATTCTTTAAATTACCGTCGACGGATGGCCAATGGGATTCTCTTCAACACTGTCAAGGGAATCATCAAGAGTTTGGGCTCTCTGGCTGCAGAAGAGACCAAGCTACTTTGGGGTGTAGAAGATGAGGAACATCAATATGCAGTGAATCCTGCAGTTAGAGATTGGGTCGGAAAGCTAAACGATATCATTGATTTTGCGGGAAAGAAGGCTTGCATATTCTTTTTGGAATCAGATCAGCTTGCTTATGGTTTTAAAATGGACTATAACATTACAGTGACTAGAGAGAGATTGATGCCTTTGGGACAGACAGGAAATTCCTTGTAGTGGAGCGCCATGTAGAGAAACAGATACGGGACAGGGATAAGATTCATTCATTTGTATATGCAGAGGTTAGTTCTGAGGATGAGGAGGTACTTATAGAACTTCTCATGGATTTGAACATTGAGGAGAATGTTTCAATCTCTCTAATGGTTGGAATAGGTGGATTCGGAAAGATTACATTACAGTTTAGTCATCATCGTACTTCAGGTATTTGCTCCCTCTTACGCTTACAACGTAAGGGGGCTGTTTACTTTTCTCAGTTCTTCACTGCTTCCTTCTATTTGTTCTCCGCCTAAGTTCTTTATTGTTTAAACTGCATCCAGGATAATCAACCTCTACACTAGACCTACATCCTCATAAATTTGGATCTTGTTTCGTTTTTGTCAACCTTTAGTTGTTTATTTGTCTCATAGGATTTTTTCCTCGAAAGTTAAATGTGCTCCATTCTTATAATGGTTATTTTGTTTTTTACTTGCTGCCCTAGTATTTATCGTGTTATCTTGGATCCCTGCAGCCAGCATTTGGAATTCTCATTATAGAGAAAGGTGTAGCCAAATGCAAGTATGCAGCTTATCCAACCGCTGTGTCCGGTTTTCTTTCATTTGCGTTTCTTCTTGCAACGGCTGCGGTTGGAAATTCGGCAATATTTTACCCTTACAGGAGAAGGGCTATACTAGGTAGCGCTTTACATAAAAGTACCATGTTTCTTGTGGCCTACTTCCTTGTGTGTAAGCATTCTTTTCTCAGTTCTTACTCTTCCATTTCTCTTGGTATTCATATCTATAATGATCTCTTGAAGTAACAACCCACTATTGATGTTCACTTGTCATCCTCGACGCACACAAACGTGTCTACTGCTGGAGAAAATGATAATTATCAGCCAAGTGTCCAGTAGTAGATTAAGTAATTGTATGAAAAATCTGTTGCATGGCTACCTTTAATAAGGAATGTTGCGCATCATGGAGTACTAATAATCTTTGATGTTAAAAGAAGGTGCAGAACAAATTTTTTAGCTGGGAAATAGCGGGCGCTGTCTTTTATAGCATGTGAAAAAAAAAGTGTTTTTGAATTTGCAACTAAGCTTTTATACTCACTTAATTATGGAACTGATTGCTAGCTTTTCCTTTCTTTCATGAAATGCTGGTGGCAAATTACTCAGATTTCTTACTGGAATAGCTGCAACGCTACTGTTATTGCCGATCCTACAGCAACTTCACAATGCACACAAAGTTTACCCCAGTTTGCAAGCACATTCCCTTCTATCATGACTGGTCTCATTGCTACTGGCTCTATTGTATCGGTTGATTCATGCCTTGTGTGGTTGGTTGCCCTTCTGTTAGCTAAAAATGCTCGAGAGGATTACTTTGATGAAAACTGAAAGGATGGTGTGGTCGACCAAAGTCAGGCCTTCGGGGATGATTATGAGGCTCTCGTACCTGCAAGAAGCATTATGTGAAGTATTGTGTAAAGCAGTCTTAAACTATGGGTCTAGGCTTCTCCATATCATGCATATGAAAGTAGGTGTCATGACAGAATGATTTGTGTTTGGTGTTCGACTGTAAATATTGTTGCCGATCATCCTGCTCTTGTTTGTGTTCTTTTGGCTGTGGACTTGGTTCTAATTCTATAAGAAGGACTTCCGGTTGTTCTCTCTTCTTTTCCTCTATGGCTTAACTTCATGCAGAGGGAAGAAGAAGGTTCTAGAGGGTTGGGGATGTTATCGAGCCACATCCCTTCCAAGCCCCTACTTGAGTGGACCACTGTCAATAGCTTTTACGTCAGTCTCAGTTCCCTCTTGTAAAAGTTTTTCCAATCTTCCTAACAGCCGTCTTTGTAACCTTGATCCCTTTGCATTACATGCAGCAATGAGAAACAATGGAAAATTAGAACACGAGGCCCATAAAGGAGGTAGGAAACACACAGAAGAAAGATGACAGGCCTCAGAGTTCATAGAAGGTGCAAACAGTAAAGTTGCTAGGCCACAAACGTGACCAAGAAGAATGTGATATATTTCAAGCCAGTCTAGTAAAAATTTTGGTCGATGTAAAACGGCTGTCGACGACTGAGCATTTGCTTTAATAGCTGAACCAGATTTGAGAACCAGAATGGTGATAGGAGGAATCCTTCTACTTCTGGCCTGCAGTTTAGGCTGAATGTGAGTAGGGACAATTGCTTTAATAGCTTTTAAGAGAGTAAGAAAGAAAGTGGGTGCGAAAGGAAGGTTGGATTTTCTCGGAATCGGAAAAAGACAAAACAGAGAAGATGCAGTACATTAAATGCTTATTAACTTTATTGGCCAATGAGGATATTCCATGTGTGCATAAATGATGAAATAATTTTTAGTTTTCTTTTTTAACAACAAACACATCGAACTCCCAACCTTGTGAAGTCATAAGTTAAAGGCTCTTTGATTTTTTGTCATTAAGCCAAGGGGACACCCGACTAACAATATTGGTGACAACTACCTTTGCATTTCAATTCCACGTATACTACCAATGTCATAAATTATTTTTAAAAAAGGGACTAGTGATAATATGTTTTAGACAAGTTTGTTCTTGAAAAGTAAAGCTTTTAACAATTTTTACTTTATTTCAGAAATAGAGAGAAGAAGGCTATAAATATTTGGGTCGAGACACACATACTGATAGAAGAAAAGTACAAGACTTTTATGTAAATACAAAGGTAAAACAATGAAATGTGGACCAAAAACTTACATGGCCATCAGCCAAAACTTGTATTCAATTATTTATTTATTTATTTATTTATTTTTATCCAAAGGATCTAGTGACTATATGATAAAAGCTTAGGAAGATCAATTAGGCCATGACTATTACCAGCCCCCTTGAAGATATAATTTTTTTTTAATTTTGTTTATTTTTAATTGTATTATTATTTCTTTTAAGTAATTCATGTTGCAGTAATTTTTTTGTTTGTAATGTTGTTTTTACACCGGCTAATTGGGATTATGTCTTAAAGGGGCTAAGTTTCAGTGTCTTGACCATGCATCTTCTAATGATTTAGTCAACTTGTATTATCTCATCAGATTCACTCCCACGTACCTCCGTCCGAGGCAGACAGAGGGGGGGTCAAAGCATACGTGCAACGCACGAGCAAAGCAGAAAAGAAGAACAAAATCACGCCTGCAACTTGCAACTTTGGTTATGTGTCAATCTTATCCAAATGACTGCAACCTGTAAATGCTCTCTGAGAAGTCACATGCTTATATGCTTTCCCTTCCACTACTTATGGAAAGAACGACTCAGTTGTCCATCTTTATCTCCAGCAATCTTCCAAAGAAATGTTATCTTATGCGAAAGCAAGAAGAACCCGACAATGGGGAGGGAAGAAGTGGATATTTTCTCTGTAAACAAAGTTTAGATCCGTCGAAGAAGAAGCAGGAAAAGGGTGAAGATTGATAGCATTATAGGTACTAGGAACTAGGCTCTGCCAGTCAATTCTCATCTTTGTGGCCGAATCTAGATTGGTTCAAACAAATGTTGCTCTGACGCTTGGAACAGGGGAACCTTTTGCTGCAGAGTATTAAACTCCAAAGGAATAGATATGGCCAAGTGGAGGATTTATATTGATCCAGCATGATTTTCTGATACCAGGAACCAGGAAAGTAAAACCACCATTCTTTCCTCCGTAGAGAACTTCCACTATATGTATAGATAACCTCAGTTGGAAGTCCCTCCTCCCACTCTCTTCGTTTTCTCTGCTCTGTCTCTCTCCCCACATAAGTTCTAAAAAACAAATAGCATTTGGGTCGATCGATTTGGAGATGGTTTCAGGTACATGAGCAGGGGATTTGTCTAAACAGGTTCATAAATGAGGCAAGGGCTCAAAGATCAGGTTCCTGGTAGTGACTCCACCATCAGATCCTTTCAGAGCTCTGTTTCTGACAAGGAAAGACGATCCTCTGGCGTTTTCAGTGCCGGTGCCCCTGCAAAGGCTGCAGAAAGAAGTGACGATAACAAGATTAAACAGGCTGAGGAGTCTCTTCGGACCGTGATGTACCTAAGCTGTTGGGGTCCTAATTAATGACTGACCACACTTTTTTCGAGTTTTGTACAGCTACTTTCAATGAAGCGGCCCCCTGTATATATGGCGTCTGTATATAATGTTTGAAGAAATGGAATTAGATGTATGATAATCTATGTTTCCTCTCATCTACAGTAATAATTATTGCATGCATTTCCAGTATAATCGTTAGATTTTCTCTCTGTTTCCTCTCATCTTTTGAGAAACCACCAGACTGCAACTAATTAAGACACAGGTAAGAAAAGTAAAGCCTCCTAACTGTAGTGGAACAAAGATGGTGCATTCAGAAGCCCAAGAACAGCCGTGGAAGATAGAAGCTTTAAGCTCCTACTGTTAAGAAAGAATTCTATCATATCTATGAACCAAATCTCTTGTACGTAAAATGTTTCTACAATCACATGTAAACGGCCTCCATGGGCTCAAGGTTCAGGTCCGTCATGGTCTAGTGGCTCAAACCTTTTTGTTGGAGATTGCTCGCTATAAAGAGTACGAAACTTCCCCTGTAAGATTAAAGTACTCCATTTTTTTGTTTAAGCCTCGCGAAAGATCATTTAAGAATGAAGACTGTTGGGATGAATGGCCTTTGAGCAAAAAATCATGTCTAGAATGTTTGGCTGGTGCGAGAAGATAAAGAGTCGTTGGCAATATTGAGGGCCATTAACCATATGTGAATGAAATTACCATCCTATATAAATTTTAGGATGTTCACTTTCAATGTCAATGTCAATGGCCCTTTACTTTCACCAGCAAACCCCCTTTCGCCGGATGATCGGTAGCATGGCAATAATGGTGGCCGGAAGGTGAGGCTTAGCGGTTTAGAGATTGGGCTACCTGATTGGGAGAGCGGGTGAGCGCAATCCTAGGAGCTTAACAAAGTCTACGTTCTTAATAGTCAAACCTCGAGGCCCCCACATCCATCCCTACCGGAGGACTTGGCTCCAACAGTTCAAGAACATGACTTGCTGGAGAGACTCGCCATCCTGCCTCGGCCTCTCGCCGGCCTCAGAATTCCCAAAAACCCAACGACGTCCGATCCGACCATCGCCGCGGCCGTGGATCAGACGACTCGGCGCCGGAGAAGAACTTCCTTCTCCCACGTTGGGAGGAATTGAGGCAGGATTTCTCTTTACTCCCTTGGCCCATGTGATCTTGCACCACAGCAACACTCGCTGCCATGCAAAACCCAGTTCGGATAGCTCATCTTTCTTTCTATAAAACCTCCTAAATTTTCGATAACCGGTAAACTTTCTTCTTGCATACTGCAAAATTGACATAGTTCTTGCAATGTAGGGATTATAAAGACAGTAAAATCTTCAGAAGCAAGAATCAAAAATTTTCCAGAGGCTTACAATCATTTTCAAAGTACTTCAACACAGCAACATAAATTTCCAAATACACATCTGACACGCATCAACAAGTTGAATCCGTGGATTCTGCCACTAGCTTTATTCAAGGTGCCGCAAACTCAACAGGCAAATAAAAGAGCCTCTGTTGTCTTAACAGATATCTGACATGTGTCGCAGAGTCACATCCTTTCGAGAGAGTGAAACGAAACGCACAGCTCTCGGGACTTGTGGTTGAATTGAAAGTTTTGAGGTTGGACTGTGGAAACCCCACCTCACATGCCAATGATAGAGCACTTTGGAATAATCTATGGCGCTGTGTTGCAACTTGCAGCATTAGAATGACAAGCGGCAAAACTATGCGAGCCCTTTCTTTCCCGTCTCTTCTCCAAAGTTCTCTCTCTCTTTCTCTCTTTCCATTTTCCGTTTTCTTCGATTCATTCTAATCTCAAATCTCTCTTTCAACCTCTCTCCCTGTTTTCGCATTTCCGATTCTGTTCGACTCAGAATCTGATCTGGGTACCAGAGTTCCTGGCCGTTCTGCGGCTGATCAGATGCATGTGCTCTGATTCTCATCTGGTGGTGCAGTTCTTGGTTGGTTAGTTTTTGATCTTCCTCTGGGTGTTTTTATGTCTCTGGATAATTGCAAATGTTCATGCTGTTAATTTTGCTTTTGAGCGAAATTAACTTCTATTTTTGAGTCTATTTGGAAAATGCCACGAACTTGAACCAGCTAGTCGCGGAATTTGATGTTCAAATGCTAGTTTTGCTTCTGATTTTGCCTTTTGGGTGTTACCCTTTTATTTTGTTCCCCTTTTTCGTAACGGATGAAACTTTTTCTCTTTTTTCTTTTTTTGGCTTATTGTAATTATCAATTTCAATATCAATGGTGAAAGTAAGCCCTAACAAGAGCGTTATGCGACGTGAACGTAGGCCATAAAGTTTTCGACGAAACCCCTTAAAAATTTTCTTGTACTCTTATATTATTTGCTGTTGTTGAATATCATATACTGCTTCTGATTGAACTCGCGAGGTACAGAGATTTGGCCCAACAAATTGCTATCTCCCTTAGTTCTCCTTCTTATTCAAGCCCCGCCTTACTTTGAAACTCTATATTTGCAGATATTCTCCTATGTTGTAGGCGCTGTCTCTTAGGTTATTTCATTTTCCAATGGTGATTTCTAAAGCGTCTCTCTGTGAAATATCTACCTGATCCGAATTTAAGTGAGACTAGTCTTCGTTAATAATCTGTAGATGAGATGCTCAGGCATAAGGATAATGGCATCTAAAAGGTTGGGTTGTTAAGGGTTGAAGTCTTATTGTTGACCCACATGTGAGATTCGGGTATTTTATTTCCTATTATTTTCTCTTTCCCACAACTTTGGGAGTTCCCTATATGTTTGATCAAATGGCAAAACTATTGTTTGCTTTCCTCTTCGTACTCACCGCAACTTCTTTCCATTGTTTATCAACGCCTCTCAATCAATTGACTTTTCTGTTCTTATTGATCCTTCTGCAGAAAGATGAAGTGATTGTTGACGTGCTGTTTGAACCCAGGTTTAATAATGCGATTAGGTGTTTTGGAGAAGCAAACGTTGGTGGTCAGATCCCTTGCTTAATTGGTTTACAGATGATGAGCTCTTTTTACAAAGTTGAAGGTGGTTTAATTGCTTTGTTGAAGAACTGCTTGTAAAAAGAAGCTGGAACATCAACAATTGTTTTATTAGACCCCATAGATCATTTCCAGAGCATTGAATCTGAGGACATTGGTTGGGGTTGCGGGTGGTGGAACATTCAAATGCTTATTTCTCACTTGCTTATGCAGAGACAAGAAGCAAAAGAGGTTTTGTTTGGTGATTCAAGATTTGTTCCTGATATTGCCTCACTCAAGAGATGGCTTGAGATTGCTTGGGAGAGGGATTTTGATGCACTTGGCTATGATCATTTTAATCAGAACATATATGGTTCAAGAAAATGGATTGGAACTACTGAGAGTGCCGCACTTTTCCGTTCTTTCGGGCTAAGGGCAAGGATAGTGGATTTTGGTTCCAAGGGTAATAGAAATCTCTCTAATTATTGGGATAGATGGATTGGGAAAGATTACACTAACCTACATGAGGACATGACATTGAAGTGTCCGAGTGCAATTTGAACTTGGCGCTTGTCAAGTTCTAGATCTGTTGGACTCTCTCCTCCACCATTTCGGTATACAAATAAAGAGGAATCAAATGGAAAACATTGAGAACTCAAGTCTGAAAGGTAGCTTGAAAGACATTCATACCATGCACTAGGAGATTGACTTAAACCAAATAGAGCTCAACAAAGAAAACATATGTGGTTTGGATGGTTTGGATCAACATAGTCAATATGATATTTCATATAGATGAGTTCCTTCAAGTAGCCATGAAAAAGTACATTCTGTGTTATATTGTTTGATTTTCCAACCTTGTATTGCAGCTAGAATAAAAACCAACCTTATAGTTGTAGCTTTGACAATGGAGAGTAGGTTTATAAAAAATCTATACCTAGTTCTTGATTGTAGCCTTTTGTTACAACTCTAGTTTTTAGACGGTCTAATGAGTCATTTGGAGCTAACTTTGACTTAAATACTCATGATGATATTCATAGTGGGAAGTCGTGGGACAAGAGACGTATAGTTTCTCCAAAGCACCACCATTTAGGTTTCCATTGCTGCTTTCCATCCCGGGTGAGCAAGAGTACGTTTTATTGTTGTAGGAACGCGAGGTCGTCATCGAGTGTGAATGTAAAGAAGGCTGAGCAATGGTGGATGATGGAGTAGATGGGATGTGTGGAGAATCTGGATTGTAGGGTCGAGACGTGGTTGAAAATGGTTGAGAAGTGGGGCTACGGTTTCGGTGGTTATCTTCAAGAAGTGATGGGGAAGACGATGAGGACTTTGAAGGAGAGTAAGTACTACATGAAGAGGTACAAAACATGACATCAATCCTGAGCAAATTATGTAACATATCTTCCAAGGTCAACATGTCCTGACGTGAATTTCAGTTAATCTTCACCAAGAATCTCGCTTTTTTTTAGTCACCAATCATAACGGTGTTCTCTTCTTCCTTCGAAAGGAGTGTAATTTTGGAGACAATCTTTGTCAGAACAGATATGCATGTTAGCACCAAATTCAGCCCAGCAGACTTCACCAAAGTCTAAACTGATACCACTACTCTTCTATCTGGCGCTCACATCACCCTCTCTTTCCATCTGGTTCCTCTACATGTATCTCGCCGAAGGCTGTCTATGTGGCTGCAGAACTTATATTGGTCCTCGTACTTCCTGTTGGCTCATAGAATAAGAATATGTTGTTCCAGTTTTAGCTTATCTGTAAATTATTTTGTGGTTTCCCTGATAGTAGATTTTTTTTTTTTTTTTTGATTCTTTTATGTTTTCTTCTTAATGTCCTGTTGCTTTTACCTTGGGTAAAACAAAAACAAAACTGGTAAAAGATTTTACATTAGAAATGTATATGAACCATGAAAGCCGTCGTAATATGAAGTTCATAATTTTTTTCCTCTTTACCTCTCCTAAATAATTTGAAATTCTCATTTTTGTTTCTTGGTCTTGGTAAACAAAACTTGCAGATGGTGAACTTGGAAACCATTTATCTTAGTTCAAGAAACGGTCCGTTACATATTCTTTTAATTTCTTTCTGTTAAGATTTCATTGAAGGGGTGAAACTTGAATGCCAAGATGAATAGTAAATATAAGTTTTTATAAATGTAGGCTGTTTACATCCTTGCACTTAATTAAACTTCCTGTGAAGGATGCGAATAGCTATTCAATTCCGCTGATGGTGAAATATTTCTACAGGAAAATCGCTGTAAATCATGCTAATAGAAGATAGGTCTATGACAACACTTACCACTTACTTGTTTGTTTCATTTAAATTGACTTACTCGCACCTTATATATATAAAACTATTCCATGTACATTTTCTCTTGCCTTAAAATAAAAAACTTATGTGAAAATCCTTTAAATTTTCAACTAAATTAAATATCATCTCCCATAGCATTTCAACTAAATTTAATGCAATTGTGTCTTTGTGTGTCAGAGAATTGAAGATTTTCATTGCATACGAAGGGTGTTATTTTATTCATGGTCTTCCTTGGATGCTTACATCCAAAGAAAGAGTGGTGTAAATCTACCAACCAAAGAAAATTCAAGTGGAAAATTAATATAGTATGCATGAAATGTTTACATGGAACAGTTGGTAATGTCTGTCAAGGTAACATGAAATCTCTTATAAGCTCTCTCTCAACTTTCTGCAAACAATGTTGACTCTAAAAGAAAAAGAAAATAAAGTTAGCAAAGAAAGAGTGGCTAGAAGCCTTCTTCATTGGCTTTTCTACTTTTTAATATATTCAGTACCTCTTCAGCAATAATACCTATTTAATTGAGCGTGATGACATCAGTGCTAATAAAAAGAAAAGAAAGAGAAGAAAAAAATAATACCTATTTAATTCAATGGATATTTTCGTTGACGTAGGGTGTAAATTGCTTTACATCCAGCTCAATGTGGATTTTCATTTCACCTTTAAGGATACAATTATTCTTCTGTTAAGCCAATCAGCACAAAAAAGGGGGGTTCAAATCAAATTTATCTAGTGAATTATACACTTTTAGTCAGGTTAAACATCAATTTCATTGACAAGCGATGAAATTAATTTTAGCCTTACAAATAGTAGAAGGACGCAACCTTTGGAAATGATATTTATCCAAAACGATATTTTAAACCCATTTTCCCAAAATTTTTAATACCATATTTGATTTAACCTCTCCTACCTGCAAATTATATTTACAGATCACTACTGCAACTTCTCAAACCTGAGCTACGCTCTCTCATATCTAACAATGTCATTCTTGAAGTTCACTTTTTCTTTCTCTATGCTAACCTTCATTCAACTTCTTCAGACTGCTTTTGGTGCAGAACCTATCTTCCAGATTTGTTCTACCTCTAGTAACTTCACTGCTAATGACCCTTATGAACTGAGCTTGAAAAGGCTCATGGGTTATCTTTCCTACACAACTCCTGCCTCTGGTTTTAGTTTTGGTTCAATGGGTGATGGCAACTATCAACCATATGGGCTTGCTCTCTGTCGTGGCGATGTCCTGGATGTTCAGTGTGCTACCTGCGTGACTGAGGCAAGTAGCCAGGTTCGTAATTATTGCCTGTATAACAAAGCTGCTATTACATGGTTCGACAATTGTCTAGTAAAGTACTCAGGTAAGAACTTCTTTGGCCAAATCGACTTTCAAAACGTGGTTTATGCTTGGAGCTTGCAAAATGCAACTGATCCCAGATCTTTTAATAGAAACGCTAGAAAGTTGCTTCTAAATCTATCGACGCTAGCTTCCAGGAGGTCCACGATGTTCGCAACCGGAAGCTTAGAGGTCGAAGGTTCTGAGAAGATCTATGGATTGGCGCAATGCACCAGGGACCTTTCTGGACATGATTGCAAGAAGTGCATTAAATACGCCGTCAACCGATTGCCAGACTGCTGTGACGGGAAGCGAGGCGGGAGGATTATGAGTGGGAGTTGCTACATCAGATATGATGTTTTCCAATTTTTCATTGCTAAAAAATGAGAGTTCACTGAGATGAGATATGTCACCTACTATATACTATACTTGAAGGAGTTTTAGGGAATCCACTTATATTTCTCAATGGAAGAGGGATGGGCTTCACCCTCTTCCTTTGTATCTCCATGTTTAGAGTAACCTTATGTAATTGTCGATGAATAAATGTTCCTGTTGCTTCTTAATTTGATTGTTTTCTAGGCATGTTTTCACAGTTTTGAGCTATTAATGGAGTTTCATGCCACACTTTGACAAGGTATTATGAATTTATAAATCAAAACCAACAAAGGGATCTGTTAGTTTTGACATCTCAGAATTAATTAGATAAGCCATATCCCCAAGGTAGAGAACTTTTTGTTTATAAATAGAGTATTTCACAGTAGATTGTAAGTAATGTGAAATATTTTTTCACTTCCCATTACAACCATCGTGAAATAAAGTTGCTGATTTTATGAGTAATATCATGAGAGGTTCAACATTTGAAATACAGGCCACATAAGATCTTATTCATTTAAATCAAGGGTTCTGATTTCATGTCAAAATGTTTCCTTCCTCCTCACAACTTGTTTGTAAGAAAAATTATATTTTATCAATATATAAAGGATTCCATGATAAGTCCATGTTCCATCGAGATAGCATTTCAAGTTGGTCGGATAGCTTCAACCAGCTACACGGATAGTTAATGGAGCAGCAGTCGTGCCTACCTTTTCATAACAGCCTCACAATTTTCTTATCAGTAGCAGGTTCCATGCATGGATTAAGTAAGCTTCTAATGGAATCTCTTCATATCTTCCACATGGATGCCATAACCACTACATGAACAGCTTGTCCTCTTTTGGCAACATGTGCACGTACCCCAATTGCAAGAATATTTAATCCCTATGCCAAGTTCAACTTCCTAAATTCCAAGGCAAATGACATTATTGCAGTACTTGAATTCATCTTATTCACTTGAAACATAGAAGAATCACCATTCCAGAGGAGTAATTCACCGAAACTTCAACTAAACCAGTTGAGTTAGCAAACGGATGCAATATTATTGAAATCCTGGCAAAGAAACAACCTGTCCTTGCCATATCTTTGTGATAGTTAAACCAACTCCAAAGACCAAACCACAAAATAACATTATTCAATCTAGAAGGGTTTTCTCCTTTGCCCTCTACGTCTATATATATATGATTTCTGGCTTGAACTGAAACCATCCAATTATTTCTTTGTGATTAAGCTTCTTCGTTCTGTATTCAAGGCACCTCTCTATTTTACTGCTTTTGAGCCCAAAATGGCAATGCTTAAAACATTGCTAAGCTTGGTTATCTCAGCCACGGTCATCAAATTAGCTACGGCGACAAACCACATTGTTGGAGGCTCAAATGGTGGGTGGGATACAACCACCGACCTGCAAACATGGGTGTCATCTCAATCTTTTTCAGTCGGAGATAACCTGGGTAAGTACCATCATCTTCAGACGAGTCAGGTCTGTAGAGCAGCGACCAGTTTGTTCTACTTATTCAGCTCTTATAATTTGAATTATTGTGTTCACAGTTTTCCAGTATGCACCAAATCACGATGTGACTGAGGTTTCGAAGGCAGACTATGACTCCTGCAAGGCAGGCAATGCGATTCAGTCTTTCAGTGGTGGCAGCACAACCATCCCACTCTCGGCGCCGGGCAAGAGATACTTCATCTGTGGAACACCAGCACATTGCGCCCAAGGAATGAAGCTCGAAATAGCCACTCTTGCATCGTCTCCTTCAGCCCAACCGCCGGCTTCTCTGGTGACGCCTCTGGTTCCTTCTCTAGCCCCAGAAATTTCCACTTCCTCGCCTATAGAAGCACCAGGAGTGCTCCCTCCATCGCCAGTTGGCTCGGCTCTTGATACGCCTGCATCATCCTCCATTATTCCTTCAGCTGGTTCCAGTCGGACCTCTTCGACCGGATCTTCAACCGAAGTACCATCCTCATCAGCTCGCGGAGACAGTTCTCTTGTCAACATCCTAATTATCGGAATCAGCTTCGGAATGATGATGCTTCAGGCTTAAAAATCTTCAGATACATCTTTGTGGGGATGCAGTTGAGTGATTTCTGTTATTAAGTTTCATTGTACGTGTGCATGGAAAAAGCATTCAGTATTATGTTTCCAGTAAATTTCTAGCTCACGATTGAACCAAAAACCTCCGAAGAAGCATATGATAATCAACCCCCGATTAACTTTTCGTTCATCAGAAAGTAAAGGAAACAAACAAGAAAAAGAACAAGACAGAAAAAATTAACAAAAAGAGAGAGAGAGAATGATGAGCCTGATTCATTAAAGTATACCAACACGATTAAGGAAAAAAACAATTCAGTATCTCTGGCTCTTTCTCTCACATTTGGAGACCATACCGACATCAAACCCCACTAGAAATACGAAATAGGTGACTTATTACACTATCTCTGGTCGACTAATAACCCGACACTCACAAGGCTCAACCACTGCACTTGTTGCCACCAGATTCCTAAAAGCCAGAGGAGTTTTAGGCAACCAAATGGAACCACTATATTGTTCTGTTAAATGAAGATTCAGCATGACAAATCCCACCAAAAACCACCCGTCTCTGTAACCGCTGCAATTCTTTGAGAAGCTTAAGAAATGAATTCAAAGAGAATGCTAAGGTTAGAGCCGTTAAACTTCAAACACAAAGAAGAGAGCTAAAAATAAATGAGTGGTGACGAATATTTATAGAGGTTGAAGAGTCCAGAAGTCCTAAGGAGCCCAAACTGAGAAATATAAAAAAGCTCAAGATCACAATAAATCGAATAGGCCCACAAGTTTGCCAAAATCCACATGAATTAGGTTACACTCTAAAATTAAAACAAACATTAATGTTCCCTTAAATTAATGGATCATCAGTTTTCAAAACTGATTTTTAATCTAAATTAGCATTAAATCCACATCATGATATATTTTGACACAATATGATCCAATGGCTTTCTTTTCTATGGCAATCACCATTGTCCCTATCGATGCCTCATCCATAGGCATCAAACTTAGAGGTAACAACAACTCTTTCTTCTTCTTCTTCCTTTTCTTTTTATAAATACATACATCCATGCATACACCCTATGTCAAATTTTAGATCAAGAAGTCTTTGACAGTGTTTGTTCTCAATTGAGCCACTTGTTGACTAACAATAACTAGCTAGTTTGGGAGTTTAAAATTTGGCCTTATCCATCCTCGATTATAACAAACCAAGATTCCACTTGAGAAAAAGAAAATTTTCCTAAAGCATCGTACAAAGAATGGGTTATCAAAGATCACACACCACTTAGTTGGAATTATAACAACTTTTATGACAAGATAATTATGTAGATATCAAAATTTTCAACTTCATATGAAGTTTATAAAAGTTCTATAGGCATGTTTTGCTGATTAAAGTGCAACTTGGGCAACATCATTGAGATACAACTCTATACAATTACAAAAGGTAGTAAGTGAATGTTTGAATTTTTCAATTTAACAAAAACTCTTGCATAGAAGCTCACTGCTATTGAGTAACCAATAGCAAAAAGAGAGAATCAACTTTGTTGTTCAAGAGGGTTTTGTCTAGACAAAGCCAACCTAGAAGGTGTTACTACAATCTTCTCCTTAATCTTGCAAACCTCGTGAAACAATGCCAACTGATTTCCTAGAACAATGACCATCATGTTGTTGCCTGTCAGTCATTACCAAGGCCTCCTGTCGGCTCTAGTTGAGAAAGCTATTTCCCAATGCATGTAGAGAACCATGTGCATTGCCTTATCAACAAGTAGATTCAAGAAGAGTAAAAAAATCACCTCCTTGTTTGTGCTTTGCCTTTGTACTAAAAAAAAATTTGTCCATAAAACTCTACTAAGGCCACTTCATTGACTATAAATATGCTTTTTTTCATGTTATTTCTCTTTCACCCTCATTCCAATATCAACTAAAGTTTTCCTTTTGTTCCAAACATTTCTCTCATATTTTTTCTATAGGAGATCAATTATTGTGTAGGTTTATATAGGAAAAATACATAAATGGGAATTCTTAACTAATGAACAATACTCAACACTAGATCTACCCATTTTCTTTACAATTTAGAGTCCTAAATCACCTACACCCTTCCCTCACTGGGTCAGGTCAGACCTGTTCTAACACTTACTTAGACTCAACCCAACATCTAATCACGATACAATATAATACAAGTAAAAAAATAAGAATAGGAAAGAAATCTTGCAAACCTCCTGAAACAATGCCAATTGATTTCTTAGAACAATGACCATCATGTTGTTGCCCGTCAGTTATTACCAAGGCCTCATGTTAGCTCCAGCTGAGAAAGTTATTTCCCAGTGCATATAGAGAACCATGTGCGTTGCTTAATCAACAAGCAGATTCTGGAAGAATTAAAAAAATCACCTTATCGTTTGTGCTTTGCCTTTGTACTAAAAGAAAAATTGTCCACAAAACTCTACTAAGGCCATTTCATTGGCTATAAATATGTCTTTATTCATGTTATTTCTCTTTCACCCTCATTCCTATATCAACTAAAGTTTTCCTTTTGCTCCAAACATTTCTCCCATATTTTTTATAGAGAGATCAGTTATTATGTAAGTTTATATAGGAAAAAGACTCAAATGGAAATCCTTAACCTATGAACAATACACAACACAAGATCTAGTCCATTTCTTTACAATTTGAAGTCCTAAATCGCTTACACCCTTTCCTCACTAGGTCTGGTCAGACCTATTCTAATACTTACTTGGGCTCAACCCAATATCTAGTCACGATACAATATAATACAAGTAAAGAAATAAAAAAGAGGAAAGAAATGTTGCAACCCTCGTGAAACAATGTCAATTGATTTCCTAGAGCAATGAGCATCATGTTGTTGCCTATCAATCATTACCAAGGCTTCTTGTCGGCTCTAGTTGAGAAAGCTATTTCCTAATGCATATAGAGAACCACGTGCATTGCCTTATCAACAAGTAGATTTAGGAAGAATAAAAAAATCACCTCATCGTTTGTGCTTTGCCTTTGTATTAAAAGAAAATTTATCCTCAAAACTCTACTAAGGCCACTTCAATTGCTATAAATATGCCTTTTTTTTCATATTATTTCTCTTCCACCCCTATTCTAGTATCAATTAAAGTTTTCATTTTGTTCTAAATATTTCTTCCATACTTTTTACATAGGAGATCAATCATTATGTAGGTTTATATAGGAAAAAGACTCAAATGGGAATCTTTAACTAATGAACAATACACAACATAAGATCGAGCCCTTTTATTTACAATTTGAAGTCCTAAATTGTCTACACCCTTCCCTCACTCGGTCATGTCAGACCTATTCTAATACTTACTTGGGCACAACCCAACATCTACTCATGATACAATAAAATATAAGTAAATAAATAAGAATAGGAAAAAAATCTTGCAAACCTCGTGAAATAATGCCAACTGATTTCCTAGAGTAATGACCATCATGTTGTTGCTTGTCAGTCATTACCAAGGCCTCCTGTCGGCTCTAGTTGAGAAAGCTATTTCCTAATGCATATAGAGAACCATGTGCATTGCCTTATCAACAAGTAGATTCAGGAAGAGTAAAAAAATCACCTCCTTGTTTGTGCTTTGCCTTTGTACTAAAAGAAAATTTGTCCACAAAACTCTACTAAGGCCACTTCATTGACTATAAATATGACTTTTTTCATGTCATTTCTCTTTCACCCTCATTCCAATATCAACTAAAGTTTTCCTTTTGCTCTAAATATTTCTCTCATATTTTTTCTATAGGAGATCAATTATTGTGCAGGTTTATATAGGAAAATACACAAATGGGAATTCTTAACTAATGAACAATACTCAACACAAGATCTACCCATTTTCTTTACAATTTAAAGTCCTAAATCGCCTACAGCCTTCACTCACTAAGTTAGGTCAAACATGTTCGAATACTTATTTGGCTCAACTCATTATCTAGTCACGATACAATATAATACAAGTAGAGAAATAAGAATAGGAAAGAAATCTTGCAAACCTCGTGAAATAATACCAATTGATTTCCTGGAGCAATAACCATCATGTTATTGTCGGTTAGCCAGTACCAAGGCCACCTGTTGACTCTATTGGAGAAAGCTATTTCTCAGTGTATGTAGAGAATCATGTGCGTTGCCTGATCAACAAGCAGATTCTGGAAGAATAAAAAAAATCACCTCATCGTTTGTGCTTTGCCTTTGAACTAAAAAAAAAATTGTCCATAAAACTCTACTAAGGCCACTTCATTGGCTATAAATATATCTTTTTTCATGTCATTTCTCTTCCACCTTCATTCTAGTATCAACTAAAGTTTTCATATTACTTCAAACATTTCTCCCATATTTTTTATATAGAAGATCAATCATTATGTAGGTTTATATAGGAAAAAGACTTAAATGGGAATCCTTAATCTATGAACAATACACAATACAAGATCTAGTCCATTTATTTACAATTTGAAGTCCTAAATCGCCTACACCCTTTCCTCACTGGGTCTGGTCAGACCTATTCTAATACTTACTTGGGCTCAACCCAATATCTAGTCACGATACAATATAATACAAGTAGAGAAATAAAAATAGCAAAGAAATGTTGCAAACCTCGTGAAACAATGTTAATTGATTTCCTAGAGCAATGAGCATCAGTGTTGTTGCCCGTCAATCATTACCAAGGCTTCTTGTCGGCTCTAGTTGAGAAAGCTATTTCCTAATGCATATAGAGAACCATGTGCATTGCCTTATCAACAAGTAGATTTAGGAAGAATAAAAAAATCACCTTATCGTTTGTGCTTTGCCTTTGTACTAAAAGAAAATTTGTCCACAAAACTCTACTAAGGCCACTTCATTGGCTATAAATATGTCTTTTTTCATGTCATTTCTCTTTCACCCTCATTCCTATATCAACTAAAGTTTTTCTTTTGCTCCAAACATTTCTCTCATATTTTTTTATAGGAGATCAGTCAAAGACAGACTCACCAACCATTTATGGGGTTTAGGTGTTAAAAGACTTGTTGTTGAACGGTCTATCTTCACCTCACTCTGTTATGAATTGTCTGGGTATCAATGGCTGATGGAATATATCCACGCAGCCGGAGAGCAATGGTCTTCTGGATATAGGAAAAAGACGTAAATGGGAATCCTTAACTAATGAACAATGTACAACCCAAGATCTACCCCTTTTCTTTACAATTTGGAGCCCTAAATCACCTACACCCTTCCCTCATTGGGTCAGGTTAGACCTGTTTGAATACTTACTTGGGCTCAACTCAATATCTAATCACGATACAATACAATACAATACAAGTAAAGAAATAAGAATAGGAAATAAATCTTGCAAACCTCATGAAACAATGCCAATTGATTTCTTAGAGCAATGATCATCATGTTGTTGCCCGTCAGTCATTACCAAGGCTTCCTGTTGGCTCTAGTTGAGAACGCTATTTCCTAATGCATGTAGAGAACCATGTGCATTGCCTTATTAGCAAGCAAATTCTGGAAGAATAAAAAAATCACCTCATCGTTTGTGCTTTGCCTTTGTACTAAAAGAAAATTTATCCACAAAACTCTACTAATGCCACTTCATTTGCTATAAATATGGCTTTTTTCATGTCATTTCTCTTCCACCCTCATTCTAGTATCAACTAAAGTTTTCATTTTGTTCCAAACATTTCTCCCATATTTTTTATATAAGAGATCAGTCATTATGTAGGTTTATATAGGAAAAAGACTCAAATGAGAATCCTTAACTAATGAACAATACACAACACAAGATCTAGCCCTTTTCTTTACAATTTGAAGTCTTAAATCGCCTACACCCTTCCCTCACTCGGTCAGGTCAGACCTATTCTAATACTTACTTAGGTTCAATCCAATATCTAGTCACGATACAATATAATACAAGTAGAGAAATAAGAATAGAAAAGAAATCTTGCAAACCTCAAACAATGCCAATTGATTTCTTGGAGCAATGACCATCTGTTATTGCCCGTCAGTCATTACCAAGGCCTCTTGTCAGCTCTAGTTGAGAAAGCTATTTCCCAATGCATATAGAGAACCATGTGCATTGCCTTATCAAAAAGCCGATTTAGGAAGAGTAAAAAAATCACCTCATCATTTGTGCTTTGCCTTTGTACTAAAAGAAAAATTTGTCCACAAAACTCTACTAAGGTTACTTCATTGGCTATAAATATGCCTTTTTTCATGTCATTTCTCTTCCACCCTCATTCCAGTATCAACTAAAGTTTTCCTTTTGCTCCAAACATTTTACCCATATTGTTTCTATATGAGATCAGTCATTATATAGGTTTATATAGGAAAAAGACTCAAATGGGAATCCTTAACTCATGAAAAATATACAACACAAGATCTATCCCTTTTCTTTACAATTTAGAGCCCTAAATCACCTACACCCTTCCCTTAGTAGGTCACATCAAATATGTTCTCATACTTACTTGGGCTCAGTCCAATATCTAGTCACGATACAATATAATACAAGTAGAGAAATAAAAATAGGAAAGAAATCTTGGAAACCTCGTGCAATCCTTAACCAATTTCCCTAGTCACCGTTTTCTTTACTATTTTTACCAAAGCTTAGTACTTGTATCCATTTATAGGAGTTTTATTCCATGAAGTAGTATATTTGATCCATGCAGGTCATCTCGATATATTTTGACTTGTATGTCATAAACTAGATCATGCTAGTTGTCGGAAAAATTGGTTAGAAAAAGATGACCTTTGCGGCAAAAGTTGCTTTAGTCATCATTTTCTCTCATGAACATGGCAGCTAATTTGGCAATGATTGTAGACTAGACAAGGTAAGAATATTTTTGGGTCTTCTATTCTAATATGTGTAGCAAGCATGACTTTATTCTTAGATTAATTGTATTATGTTCATTTATTGAGGAAAGTATGTATATCCCATGTGTTTTAGCTTGTCTAAAATTTCCATTTCTTTTGCTGCTTTCTTTACTTCTCTGCTATTTGAAGTAATTAACTTTATGTGACTTAGGAAGCATGTGTTTCTTCCAACCAGGTTTTCTAAAAGAATTTGAAGATACAAGTTCTTTTTTAACTCAAATGTCCATCACCATCTATGTTTTCCCTAGGACTTTATTTGGCTTTGATTTAGAGTTAATGTATAAGGGTTTCAAAGTATTGGGGTGGGGTTGGAGTGTAAAATCTCTATATGATTTTCCCTTTAGTTTTTAGATCATATTGTGTGTATGGTTGAAAAGAGAATGAACATTAGTTTCTGTTAAACCGTCCATCCTGTCAGACACGCCATTGTAGCACCCAGCTACCTAGACTAGCCTAGAGTCACAGAGTGTAGCCTAGAGTCACAGAGTGTATTATTGTATTCTTTTTATTCTTCTACATATACGTGTATTACTTGTATAAACGTTGGGTTGGTTAATACAAAACATAGAGGTTTTATTGTTCATTGTCTTATCCAGTTTCTATCTGTTTCCAATAAAGTGAAAGCACAATGTTGACGTCCTTCCAAAAAACCATCATGTGAAAGATAAAAAGACTTTTTCTCTACTACCACACTTATGACTTGGCATAAAATTCTTTCATAAAAGAACTCAAGATGCAAGTCATCTTTTTCTAACCATACAACAACAATTTAGATTAGCATACACAATAGACTATATAAGCTGCTACATATCCAACACCCAAACTGGTAACATATTTGGTGTCAATTATGTGAAGAAAAAGCTCACAAATTTGTTACATGATGAAAGAGGTTTAATTACTCTTTTCAATCAAGAAGTAGAGCACTAAAATCATACATCATTAGTCAAATCTCCATGACAATATTGAGCACTCCTCTCCTAACATGTCAAACCATTTCACACCTAATTTCACTAATGCCAAGTATACAGACTTCTTCAAGAGTTTGAAACCCCCTTCCCCTCCCTTGTATGTGAGTTAAAAAAAAAAAAAGTATATAGACTTCTTTGTTACCTTTAGATGAATCCTTACCAACCATTGTTTTAGATAATACACAACAAATTTCTTCATTGCCTTTGGATGAACCTTTATCAATCATTGTTTTAGACAATAACAACAAAAACAGCCTCAATCTCATAGGTGCTACGGTAACACTCTTCGTAATGGAGCCATAGCCTGGAAGTTACTTCTTCCAAATCATACATATGCCACTTGTATTCTTAAAAACTTCTTCTCACATTCTTAAAAACAAACTGACCCCACAAAATGCAGCATTAGTTTTGCGAGGGAGTAATAGAGCTTGAGAATCTTGAAAAGTCCAAAACTCTTAAGGAGCCCAAAACCAAAACTACAAAAAATCCCGGATCGCTAAAAATTGATCAGACCCACCAAGTTTGCCCGAATCCACAAAAATTAGGTCACAAACAAATCTTGGAATTAAAACGAACATTATTTTGAAGGAACATTAATGTTTGTTTTAATTCTAGGATGGTGATCTTGGGCTTTTTGGTATTGCCGGGTTTGGAGATGAGTATTAAATCTATATCATGAATTAGTTTGTAAATGATCCTATATTCAAATTCAAATATACTACTCCTTTGTGTATAAAAAGGGCAATTTGTGAATAGAAAAGGTAATGTAGAAAAAATAGAAATCAATTTGCTTTTTTGGTACAAGTAATAACATTTGTTCTTTTCTTTGACCGTCTTCAATTTCTATAAATCTTTTAACTATGCTGTGATGTTTTATGCTAAGTTGAATAAGTTGGAGAATAAAACTTGGGGGGGCTTCGGGAAAGATGTTCCTTATAAATAAATAGTGAAAAAAACTGTTGACAAGATCATGCATCTTGATAATTGGTTTCTCTTGAAACAACTAAAGATTTTTAAGGCAACAAGCTCAGAAAAAGCTGTAATGAATATTGGAGAATAACAGCAGCACAATATTTAGAACTTCGATAACAGGGTTTTGCCTCATGATTATAGCACAAGCAAGAGATCACAAGTATTTGCTTGAAAATGTATAAAACAGAACATCCTACAAACAGATTACAACAATCCCTCAAAAGAGTTATTTTCACTTACAGCATAAGCAGAGTAACAAAAGGACAAGAACCGTAAGGAAAGCGAACAGGAATTCTCCAAACAGAGTGCAATCAACTCTGAAATGGACTTAAAACAGCGCAAGCAAAGCTCAACCATACAATAAAAGATAGAAGAGATAAAACCCCTCATCTCGGCACTACTTGAGCCACGTCAATCTCCCTCGTACTTTGATTTACAGAAGGCAAAAAAATAGCTTCTAGAGAGCAAGCGACGAAAGAAAACAAACAGTAAAGTAAAGAGAATGAGAGACGAAAAACAAAAACAACTAAAACTTGGCCTTCATTTAACTACTGTCATGCAATTTTTAAACAAATAGTAGCTCTCATTGTCTTCTTCATATAAGGCGAGCGACCCTCCAAAGTGAACTGCATCAACTCCAACATGATGCTCATACTTTTTAGGGATTCACGCACACAAATCCATTATAAAATATAATCCAAAGACTGATTATTGCATTGTTGACTTGAAAGTAAACTTGTACAAAGTCCACAGATTCAATGCGGCCTCGTATTGAGGTTCTTAAGTCTTAAGTTCTCAAATTAGAGTACAAATAATTTTTTCCTAATTTTAAGAATTTTAGATCATTAGTATAATATGCATTTTTTTTTTCGGAAACTTTAGGACTAAGGCTTTATTTCTATCAGACAATTGTCTTCTGAAGATTAATTCTTAAAACTTAGATCAATGCCTAATGGCACCCTCACATTTTGTAACCTATTCAGATCTACTTTAAATTTTAGAAATCGTTTATTTCATATATTTACAAAATCCTCGATTTTATAAAATATCACAAATATTTATATCAAAGTTTTCCTTTTAGGAATTATGTGTTATTCAATTCAATTGGTTTCAAATGAAATTTGTTACTTTCAATTCAATTTTTTTTTTTACTAAACTAATCATGTTGATGGAATTAAAAATATTAAGCTTCACTAACTAGTTAATCAAAAATGAAAAAAACATCGATATTGGGAGAAGAGCACAAATTGATATGTTATATCAATAGAGTAAGACATTAGGAGTTGACAAACTGATATGTTATATCAATAGAGTTTTTGAACGAAACTCCAGATCTTCGCAATCTTCTATAATGGTGAAAATTTGTCCCAACAAAAAAATGAAAAGGGAATTGACAGAAGTTCACTTTCTTTATGGTTTTTGTAAACAAAGTAAAAATGGGTCTTCCATCCCTAAAGTAGAAGACTTTAGAGAAGAAAAATCCATTCCTTTCTTTGGTGGAGGCATAGTGAAAAGCTTTTAGCATCTTTAATGTTTTGTCCTTTTCCATTCGTCATATTAAAAAGCTTAATGAATTTTATTTTATTTTATTTTATTTTATTGTTTTAGGGTTTTGACATCATGCATGTATCCCATCATGAAAGGAGTCCCATCATGAAAGGAGTCTAAGGGGCAAAACCATAGCTGACCACATGGCAAAGAATATTGTGAGTGATACCATCCAATGAGGTTGGCGTTCTCTGATGAACAAAATATGACCGTTGAAGGAGAAGAACTAAGGTTGTGTAAATGGAGGATGTACTTAAATGGTACAGCCAGTTATGCAGGGAGCTTTATGACTCAAAAGTTTGAGAGCTGGAGGTCCAAAAAGATTAAATTTTAACAAAGAGTGATGGCTTAGAATCACCAGCATTTCACCAACAAAAGAAACTTTGGTCAGATGCCCAAAGTACTAGGCCACTGCTACCTCTATCATTGCAAGTTTCCCTGCCTCTTCTCCTTTCACCAATCTACTATTCGACTCTGCCAATCTCTGAGAGTTCCCATGTGCACAATTTTTAAGTTCAACCATCAGCCCTCAAAGAGGCTTCGCAAAATAGACAATAATAAAGACGACCATAGCCAGTGCCTACATGCCCGACAGAGTAGCTAACTTAATTTCTAAAGGCCATTGTTGGCTTAGTTTATTTCCACTTCCCTTCTTTTTCTGAAGTATGACAAGGTCTTTTATCATCCGCCTTTTACACCCTGAGAAACCGGCATTGCAGTTTACTCATTGCACCCGCTAACAGCACTGGCTCGTGGTTCCAGAATGTTGAGAATACAGCATGACATCCCCCGCATGATAGCTTTCATCGTCCAAAAGTAGACAGAGACTGTCTTGGATTCTCAGCCTTTTACGCCTTTTGACTTGCAGGACAGACACAAAAATCACACTGTAAAATCACATTGTTAGCCTTCGTTTTGGTGGCCTACTCCTTTTTTACCAGGCTGCTGTTCCATTTTCTATAGGTTGGTCGTAGACTGTAAAAACAACTCCCTTTTGTACGCTATATCATCAGCCAAAACAAGATTCGGTCAACTTTGTTTCAAGTTTTGACATGAAGTTTTCCACTTACATGACAACTAATTGTTCCCTTAGATTAGAAGGCACTTCCCTTAACAAGTACTCAACCTTAAAGCTTTTCTGTTTTGCTACAGTGACTCTCTAGAGACATCTCTCCGACCAACTACAACAACATATGGAAGTACTTGATGGGACTAATATTTTTGTTCTGGTCCAACTTTGCCATCGCTCCACCTCCTTAATGCAGTAATCATAACTGAAGTGCTTAAGAAAATTCCAATGCCATTTCAGGTCAGTACCTCTGTGAAAATGAACAAGCAGTGTTGGGTATTGGCAGAACCATTCTATTTGCTGCTTCAGCCATTTTTGAAGCTGCCAAAATTTGACAGTAAAGCGCAGTGGGTAACAGGAAATTATTACTCACATCAGCTACAGCCAATTGGTCCACAATGAAGGAGAAAACATATTCAACATAATGTGACATGTAGGAGTAACATCAAAAGTAGGACAAGGTCTCGTTGTAAATAGAATCAAAGTTCAAGGATAACTCTGTAAAATCGAGATTCTCCAAACTCGGAAATCTCAAACCACTGTTACAAGAACCAGAAGCAGGAACAACCACTAATCACCCACATTGTCCTATACAAACTCATCTAAGAATTACGGACAATTAAACGATGAAAAGAATTGAAAATGAAAGAAAATTAGTTCATGCAAACAATTCATCAGCACAACCCTTACAAAGTAAGAAATGCAGCTAACTAACCATTCGCAGGGCCAGGTGTCACCACCACCGGACTCGGCTGATTAACCGGCGGCGGCACCGATGTTGCCGCAGGCGGCGGCGGAGGAATCAAGTCGGGTGGAGGTGGACTAGGATTTGGGTTTGGATTAGGTGGAGGTTGGCTTGTGCTTGGGTTCTGGTTGGGTGGCGTTGGCTGGGTGGAGATGCCAGGATCAGGGCTTGGATTTAGGTTAGGTGGGCTTGGCGTGCCGATAATGGGGTTGAGGAAGGTCGCCGGAGGAGGAGGATAAGTGTGGCAAGCGTCCCCAGAGCATTGTTGGGTCTTCCGGTGGCCGCGGTGGAGAAACCCGAATCCTAAGACAAGCCCAAGAACTACCAACACTGTCACTATGAAGATGAAGATCTTTGTGGCCTTACCCACGTAACACATTTCTGCGGTTTTGCTTCAAAGATTTAAGCTTTGGAACTCCTAAGCTCAAGTGGAGCTGGCTGCTTTAATCCTTCTCTTAAGCTAAAGCTGAGATGGGTTTTGAAGTTGGCTTCTTCTTCGCCTTTTTCTCATGACGTTCAGAGTTGGGGAAGACGAAGAGAGAGAGAGAGTGAAAATGTAGAGTGCATCGGCCGTTTGGTTTGGTTGGTTGGTGGGTTTGGCTTTCGAGGATTTAAGGATTGGAAGAGAGTTAAACGAGGCACGTGAACGCCAATTTAGTGACAAAAAACGAGTCCAAACATGGTCAGTTCTAAGTCCTTGCACGTGCTTACATCAACGACCTTTAGTTGCAGTGTTGCAGTGTTGCAGTGCTGACTCCCCCAATCACACTTTGGCCATCTTCTCACCTGCACTCGATCTTCTTGCTCCTCATTTCCATTCTAAACACATCAATGTAGTTAAAAGACAAAAGAGTACAGGTATCTGCATTTTCTTTGGAAAAAGGTATATACGACATCACCATAAAACCAAAACCCATGTGTATTTGTCAGGGCTTGAGAGGAAAAATTATTCCTTTAACCATGGATAGCTTTAACAGCAGAATTAGTGAAACAAAAAGCAGGGGCATAAAAGAGAGGGTAGGGAGTCGGGAGGGTTTATACGTACAAAAAACAGAGACATATTAGGGAATATATAGGGAATCGAGCCAAAGACAAACATGTCTGCAAGTCACCCCTCGGGATGGAGCTGGATTGGCAGATCCTGCGCTGGGTATTCGCCATATTTGCACTAATCATGTATCCCTTTATTTAATATTTCAATTGTTATTTTAATATTATTTTGTATGAGAGATTCGTATAAACAGTTGATGTTTCCTGTTGAGGCCTCAAGATCATTTTTCTTTTTGGGTCATCATGAACCCAAGTGTGATCAGTATGCCCAAGTTTGAAAAGAAAAGAACTTTTTGGCACATCCAGCCCAAATGATTCTTGTCCCTATGCCTGGGCTTGTACAAAGACTTGACAAGGTTTGCCTTAGGCGTTTGATAAGTACTGGCCTGTTTCTGCAACATAGTTGGGTTAATTGTCTCTTTTAAACCTTCAAATATTTTGGTAGAACTGGATTCTCTCTAAATTACAGTTCTCTCGATCGATTTTTCATTGTTTTTCTAAAGCCAACAGCTGTTTTCAGTGAGTGCCATTGTTCCATGCGGTTTCTGGAAAAGAACAAAAAGCAGGCAATGATTTGGGATAAGGCTAGAAGCAAAAGAAACGTGACCAGAAAAAATGTTAACGGTTGTACTTTAAAAGAAGCATGCAAACGGTAGGACTCCATTGAAGCTCCACAACGATACACGACCAGCACGGGATCACAAAGCCCACAAGAAACGCCAACAAACCAGAGTTCTCTCTGAAGAAGAAAGGTCCTTCCATTGTTTCACAATACCACTTTATTCGCTCCTAGATTTCCTCCTCAGCTCGACTGTATTTCAGCATAATATCTATCACCTGAACACATCGCAGCAATGGCAAGCATCATGCATTCAGCACAAGGAGAAATGGCGAAGAGACTTTGGCTTCAGCGAAGGCATTCTCACTGGGAAATGCCATCGGTCAATCAAGTTAAGGCAGCGCAGGGAAAGCGGCCAGGATTCAGGCCTGCTCTCACATTCAGCGCCGGGAAAGAGGCCAGGAATCCGCAGGCTGTAGCATCTGATGTTTCCCCGGCAGAAGAACAGGTAAGTTCCGTGTCGGACTCCGGTTCTGCTATCCAACATCACAAGCTGTGGTCAGGACTACCCAATGAGTGTGTGAAGGGTATTTATTAGCCATGCACGGAGCCAATACCGATATCTCCACGTCATAGGTTTTGCTGTCTCCCCACGTCACCGGGAATCCTTGTCATTTTGGAAACCAAGTAACATAAGCCCAAGTGACCAAAATGACCATACTGCCACCATCTCCCCAGTCGGTGCCCGAGTAGATCTTCCCGATAAAGAAAGGCATTTGGCCCCAGAACACTCAACTGTTTTTCCTGTAAAGAAACAAGATACGAGAAGATAACGATGTTTTCTCATCTTTAAAAGCTGTAGACTGCGCGATAAGCTTTTCTCTTGCTTGAAAATGCAGGCTCGGATACCTACCAATTATAATGAAAAGATGCTGGCAAACTATGTCCCGGTCTATGTAATGCTCCCTGTAAGTGTCGCCAAATCCTCCTCAAAAGCATGATATGTTCTCAGACATGTTTTAAATTCTTTTGACTTATGCCTTTGATGCCAGTTGGGGGTTATTACCACTGATAATGTTCTCCAAGACAAAGATGGGCTGCAGAAACAGCTCAACGAGCTGCGAGCAGCTGGTGTGGATGGGGTGATGGTAGATGTCTGGTGGGGGATTGTTGAATCGCAGGGGCCTAAGCAGTATGATTGGACTGCTTACAGAAGCTTGTTTCAGCTAATTCAGGAGTTTGGACTGAAGTTGCAAGCTATAATGTCGTTTCACCAATGTGGAGGGAATGTAGGAGATCTTGTGAACATCCCACTTCCCCAATGGATACTTGACATTGGAGAATCAAACCCTGATATCTTTTACACCAATCGCGGAGGTAACAGGAACAAGGAGTACCTCAGTGTCGGTGTGGATAACCAGCCTCTCTTTCGTGGACGAACAGCTGTTGAGGTAAGTCCATAAGAATTACATCCTATAATCAGTGTTCATAACAACAATGCAACCAGTACTGTTAACAGCATAATTGGTTGTTCGAATTACATCCAGAAAATAATAGATGCAAAGTTTACCTCTTTTCCCGGTCCCGTGGGTTTGATGTCTACTTTGTCTGTGAGATTGGTTAATTATATGAAACTAGGATAATAGCTTACACCGGATCCCTATTCCAGAAATCAGATAGCACATTACTTCCAAGGCTGTGGAACTTGTGATATTGGAGTAGAATGAATTTACCTTCATTGATTTGTTCATTTCAAACCAATAACCGTCAAGAAAAACAATCGCTTCTTACTATCCCAAAACCCATTTTTTGGAAAGTGATTACAGGCCTTCTTAATCAACAATGATTGTCCAAAGACAAGCTATCAACTCACATGAACAGTTGCTTTCTTGCTGACATTTAGACTTGTTTTATATGACATCTGAAATGAAACAGACACATGATGATCTGGTCCTCTTAAAAATTGAGCTTTGATCTGCACCACAGATATACAGAGACTACATGAAGAGCTTCAGAGAGAACATGTCAGATTATTTAGAAGATGGACTCATAATAGACATTGAAGTGGGGCTTGGACCTGCGGGGGAGCTCAGGTATCCCTCTTATCCAGCAAATCAAGGATGGACTTTTCCAGGCATCGGAGAGTTTCAGGTAAGATGATTTGGGGCCTCTGGCAAATTGTTCCAGGGATAGGTTTACCTTCTTTTTTTCTCTCTTTTTTTTTTTTATAAGTTTTCTTGTTCTCTTTTTCGGACATTTTTAGAAGTTAGACCACTCACTACCTACTGAAATGCTCTAGTGCTATGACAAATATCTCAAGACTGATTTCAAAGAGGCTGCAACAAGTGTAGGCCATCCAGAGTGGGAATTGCCAGATAATGCAGGGACATACAACGACACACCTGAATCAACAGAGTTCTTTGGATCAAATGGTACATACCTTGCTGAGAAAGGGAAGTTCTTCTTGACTTGGTATTCCAACAAGTTACTGAGCCATGGTGACCAGATCCTGGATGAAGCAAATAAAGCGTTCCTCGGCTGTAAAGTCAAGTTAGCAGCCAAAGTATATCGAATAACATTATTCTTATCTCAAATAATCAGTATTCCCATCTTCCATCTTCTGTCAATGAAATGATTCACACTTCATTCTGAAACAGGTTGCAGGAATCCATTGGTGGTATAAAGCAGATAACCATGCGGCAGAGCTTACTGCAGGATACTACAACCTGAATGATAGGGATGGCTACCGACCTATCGCACGGATGCTATCTAGGCACTATGCTTTATTCAATTTCACTTGTCTTGAGATGAGGGACTCCGAACAAAGTGCTGATGCCAAAAGTGGACCCCAGGAACTTGTTCAGCAGGTAAAAACTTGCAATTCAGTCCATTTTAAGACTTATGAAACCACTTCCTGATTGAGACATACTGTTTCTTGTTGCAAGTTTGCATAAGTCATTATTATTAAACATGACTTTATGCCAACATCCACAACTCATTCTTATGAAAACATGAAGTTCCTAAAAAATACCAGAGGATTGGGGGACTGCATGTTACCTAGAACCTCTCGAGCATGTTACTCATCAAACCTCTAGTTTGCAACTTAAGCATGTTTTGGACACACTTGAAACATAATTTGCTTTGACGAGAGAAATTAAAAATCCAGTTGGTTTATGTGTTGCACATGCATCTGCAGGTACTAAGTGCTGGTTGGAGAGAGAACATTGAAGTTGCAGGAGAGAATGCTCTTGCAAGATATGATCGTGATGGTTATAATCAGATCCTTCTAAATGCTAGACCTAATGGTGTCAACAGAGAGGGCCAACCGAATCTAAGGATGTATGGGGTAACATACCTTCGTTTATCAGATGATCTACTGAAGAAAAACAATTTCAATATATTCAAGACATTTGTGAAGAAAATACATGCGGATGAGGTAACAACTAATCATATTAGTAGTTATGTACTTCACAATGAACATTCTGCTTTAACATGTAAGGACTAAACATGCTTTCTCTCTCATAGGACTACTGTCCACTCCCAGAAAAGTACGGTCACTATATAGGTCCACTGGAACGATCAAAACCACAGATTCCAATTGAAGATCTACTAGAAGCAACTGAACCAATGGAGCCATTCCCGTGGGACAAAGAAACAGATATGAGTGTTGGTGGTGCACTTGCTAACTTGATAGACAAGATCTTTTCCATATTTAGTTGAGAAAAGAGACAAATGAGGAAACAAGCAGAAGTTAAAGAACCAAATAGAAAAGTTGGGACCATGGCTAATAAAAAGCCATACTGTGGCAACGTTGAAATAGCTTTTGTATCTGCTTTTCAAGTAGAAGAAACGAATTCCCTTTCTGTATCACATGTACAATTACATTATGGTTGGGCATGACTCACCAATAATCACTGCAAGAACAGAATCCATCTTTGAAGTGGTGAAACCTACGGTTATCTCGCATAATAATCTCTCGACACATAAGCTTAGAAATTAGTTTGGTCACTACATGGCAATCTCCACATACACGAAGATTCTTAGTAACCCTGATTACGGTACCTGGACCTGTGTTAATAAGAGCAAATGCAATGGCTAGTCTTTCACTGTGATCCCAAAGCATCTTCTTCTTCACTTCTTCATCAATATCATACAACACTGAACTTGTGTCAGGCTTGTATCCAGCTTCCTTCAGACGCTGATTAATGTCTTCTAACTTGGCATATATAGACTCTGTCCGTTGATGTGACCTATCTCCAACTAAGAATCGATGAACCATCTTGTCCACCTCGACGAAACTGCATCCTGGTGGCTTTGTCAGACCCTTCTTTCTCACAATGGATCTTATCCTTTCCACATCATCCCACCGTTTATTTGCAGCATAAATATTGGAAAGACAAACGTAAGGACCCACTCCTTTGGGGTTCATTTCAAACAATTTCTGTTCCAGAATTTCTGCTAGATTGACATTTTGGTGCAGCCTACAAGCAGAAAGTAGTGCGGCCCATATATCAATGGTAGGAATAATTTTCATATTTTTGATAAGTTCATATGCTTCATCTAACTTCCCAGCTCTACCAAGAATATCCACCAAACATGAATAGTGAGCAGATGTAGGCTTGACATTGTACTCCTTGGTCATTCTGTGGAATATATGTTTGCCCTCATCAACTAATCCTGCATGACTACATGCTGATAAAACCGAAGTAAGAACACCCTCATCGGGAAGAATACTTTTCGCTATCATGGCATGGAAAACGGCAACAGCCTCTCTTCCCCTCCCATGAGCCCCATATCCTGTAATCATAGCACTCCAAGAAAGCAGATTCGTTTCAGGCATCTCATCAAATGCACGACGAGAACAAGTCAAGCTTCCGCATTTAGAATACATGTCTATGAGGGAAGTTCCCACTATAGTATTCACAGAAAACCCTTTCTTAACCAGCCAAGAATGGATGGAGGTGCCCAATTGTAAGGCTGTGATCTGACCGCAAGCCCCAAGAACCGCAACGGTAGTCACTTCGTCAGGCCCGGCCCCTTCTGTAACCATTTTACAGAAAAGCCTTAAGCTTTCAAACGCATCTCCACTCCGTTCATAACCTGAGATTATAGAATTCCATGAAACTGTATCTTTCAACTTCCCCTCATCAAATACTCGCCTTGCATGGGCTATGGAGCTACAACTACAGTACATTTCAATAAGAGCGTTTCTCAAAAAATTGTTCGAAAATTCAGCGTTGTTCCGAACAACATAACAGTGTAATGCTTTCCCCGGCTTCAGGGCCAGCAGACCAGCACAAGCGGCGAGGAGACCAAGAAAGGTAGTCCCGTCCCCACTCAATCCAGCTCCACTCATCATATTAAAAACCACTAAAGCCTCTTTGGGGTTCTCATTTTTCACATAGCCCGATATCATTATGTTCCAAGAAGTTAAATCTCTCTCAGGCATTCTATCAAACAGCATCCTTGCCGTTCGCATATCCCCAACCTTCGAATACATAGCAAGCAGAGAATTACCCACATAGATATCAGATTCCAACTCTCTCACCACTACCTCCCCATGAACCCGCTTCCCGATTTCTCCAAGTACCAAGTCACCACAGGCCTTAAGAACAAACGGATAAGTGTACTTGTCCGTTTTCCATCCAAAACCCAACATTTCGCGGTACAAAGCAATGGACTTCAAAGAACACCCGCTCCATGCATAGCCCCTGATCATGAAATTCCACAAGAACGAATTTTTCAACTCAATCCCATCAAAAATCAACTGGGCCTCCGCCATACGACCACAACTCGCATAAAAGGCAGCTAGTTTGGTGTTCAGATAAGTGTTGTCCCGGAGAGTGTCACAAATTGCCATGTGCGCATGGAGTTGCTGTCCTTGGGAGACCAATTTCGTGTTGGTGAGGGACTGTAAGATGGCTCCACATTGTTGGGACGTGAGAGTGAAACCACGTTGCGGGAATGAGAAGTGAGTAGTGGTGGTGTGAAGAGATTGCTTGAGGAGTTTGTGAGCAAGAGTGCCATTCATGAAGGAAAGAGGAAAGCCTGGGAAGCTGTTGATTCGGTCGAGGAGAAATGTAAAAGGATCTTGTAATGTGGGAAGCTACGGCAGGTATGTCAGTTGGGAAAGTATCTCTCCGGTGAAGCCTCCCACGGCGAATACTGCTACGACGAAGTTCTGTGAAGACCTTTTCTGCAGCTGGAAAAAAAAAGAGGACAATGAAATGGAGATGCGGGGTATCGATCCCCGTACCTCTCGCATGCTAAGCGAGCGCTCTACCATCTGAGCTACATCCCCTTGGTGGTATAAATTTTACTTTACTTATTAATTCGTATGCTAAAGATAGCCTTTCTTTTTCCTCCATTATTTTTCTATTCTAAACATGGTTAACAAACCTAGAACGAATTCTTTCTTTTCTTTTTGGTTGAATTGCTTGGATGAAAACGTCAAGAGGTATGGATTTTGAGCTTTTGTCGTTTGATGCTTATGAGTTTCATAAATTATGAATAAGCTGGAGCCCAAGAGCAATGCAATTGTGCATAAAGACTACAAATTGATTAGTCATTGCAAAAGATTGTGCTTAGATTAAAAAAGAATATAAAATACTAGAATTTCATATTAGAAATGAAAATACTTGCATATACCTCATAAGTTTCGATAACCTTTCACTTTAATGAAATCTTTTTAAAAGGAGGTAGACCTGAGCTTTTCACATGATATTAAAAACTATGTTAAATATGTCATGTTGTATGCAACTTTGAGCATAATTTTCTTGGAAAATCTTATAGTAGTTAGCTATAGAAAATCCCATAAACTATTTCCACTTACATGAAGACACACTTCCATCAATCCCTCTCTTTCTCATGACAATAATTCCCTACTAATGTAACATTGTCAATGGCATGACAAGTCAAGATGAAGAATTTATACAAATATTATATGCTTCTAGCTCTCAAGTTCTACATAAGAAACATAATAGTTTAATATAGTAATTTATAAAAGGTAAAAAAGTTTATTTAATACTTTAAAATTTGCAATTAGATATGAGTTAGACTTTATAATTTGTAACATAATATTAAAAAATTTAAGTTTTAAGTGTGATATCTTTTCAATTGTGGAAAATATTTATGTAAAAAGTATTTTTCTATACTTGAGATGAGAGCTCATATAAAGTCTCACATGAAAAATGTAATATAATAATTTAGGAGCGTAGTTAGTAAAGAGATGAATTATTACACTCAATGTTTTAAAGTTTAAGCTAGATATGAGCCTTTTGCTATAATATCTATAAAATAATTTTTTTCTTGAATCGGTAAAATCATGGCATGATGTGATTTTTTCTTCTTCTTTTTTCTACGAGTAGCATTACAGACTCTTGAGATGAAACACCATAAGGTAAATCAGCTGCGATGAGACAAGGAAGAAATAACGTGCAAAGTCCATCTTTCTAATATCATTTGAAGTTGATAATATCATAAACCCATGAAAATGTTGTACTCAATTAAATAGGTTGATTTGTGATTTCTGGCCTTCAAAAATGACAAAAAGGGGAAAGGCTTTACAATCAGGACGTAGAGAACATCACCTTAGTTCACGAAGTTTGACTTCATCATTATGAACATGCACTACCGTTGCCTTAATTGTAAAGTCAAGGCATGTTCATGGACAAGGAAAGCTTGCTGCTTAACAGTTTTCTTTCCATTTTGCGATCAGCATGCTGTAACACTACTTTTGATCAAGCTTAAAGGGCGTTTGAGTATTATTTTCTCCTTAATATTTGATTTCTAAGGAGAATATATACATTTTCTTATCTTAAAGAAGTTTCTAATCATAACTTAAATAATACGAGATGACCCATTCTATTCTTAACAATAATGAAGTAGAGATAAAAACAGAAAAATCCATATTAGGAATGGCAAGAAAACAACTTTTTTCTATATTTTGCTTCCAAAAGTTATATTATACTTCATTTTATTTACACTTGTTTGTCTCATTTTTGTACATTTCTTTCACATTTTTCTCATATCAGATGACACACATTATTAGAAATTATACAACAATGTTCATATTCAACTTAAAACTTTAAGGTATTAAATAAAAAAAATTATTTTCTTCCATGTTACTACCTTTTTTTATTTTATAAAATTTAACACACTTTCTCACTGAATTTAATTTCTTATGGGAATCTTTATCCATAGGCAAAAGTGTAAAATATTTTTAATAAATTCTTTAGTAATATAAGACAACAAATCTTTAGATTCTTTAATCCACACCATTTGTTAACACATATATTTAATGCTCAAAGTATACAAAGATCACAGTTTAGGTGCCTCAAGAGGCTCAAGAGGCTAGCATTCCATAACTCTGAACCCTCAAGAAATTGAAAGAAAAAGGTTCAAAACATTAGTCCCATCATTTTTATTAGAATTCTGCAGTGAATGTTGGGCACCACCAAACCTTAAAAATAATCCTACAATTTTCAAATGTCTGCACAGTTCTTCTTGGGCAGACAATCTGAATAGAATAAATGGTTGTCATGCCTGTCAATCGATAAAACGAGTAAACGTGCTTAAAATAAAAGATTGTCAACTGTAGTTGCTCTTAAATAAAGTCTGTCTCATCCCTCTTTATTAATTTTTCCCATATTTGCCAAAAAGAAAGGACCTGCAAATAAAATCTGGTGTTAAACAGAAGTTGAATTTATTGATGAAGATGGTAATGGGTCTTCAAGAAGGCTAACCAAAGTTGGATATACCAATATTTAAGTGTAAAAGTGCATTCAGCATAAGCAACCCACAGAAGATAAGAAAGGGAAGAAAGGGTGAAATTCAAAAATTAGATAGAAGGTGAAGGAATAATGTGAAAACGCCAATCTTTATGGTAACAAGACAGGTAGAAACAGAAAAAATAAATGAATAAAAAATAATAAATAAAAGAATTAAAAAAAAAAAAAGGGAAAACAATGGTGGGTGTCCCACATTGTTCTCCTCACGTCTCCAATTACGCGTGGTTCTCTTTCTCACTTGTCACCTCCGGAAAACGTGACACCCTTCGCATGAACAAAAAATCCCAGCACGATATTCTTCCGTCGGAGGATCTTGAAAAGAAAAAATAAATTTTCAAACTGGTTTTTCGGATCCTTCCGACGGAAAATTCAGAATTTTGACATGTTTTTCAGCTTCTTGGGTTGACGTCGGAGCTCTGCTTGATTCCGTTTCTTGGTTCTTTTACGTTCCTTGGATTGGTTCTTGCAGATACGTTGCATAAAATTATCGACATTGAATGCTGCGTTAAAGATTTGATACATGTCGTGTTATACCCATTATGGTCCCATTACAATCCCAATCCTGGGTTTTGTAGATTGAGAGACATTGGCAAAATTGTGGGTTATTCACAGAGTTGTGGAATCTGACGTGGGGTATCACAAGATTGGAAGACATTGTTGGAAGATAAACGCTCTTTGAGAAGGAGAGAGATTATTTTTTTCTTCCTTCTGTTTCGTTTTGTTAGAAACGGTTTGGACGCTTTTTGTTCAAGTTCGATGAAATGAGAAGGAAAACATGCAGATTCAGTGATTTCGAAAGCAATGGAATTGAGAAGGCCTGGTTCGGCGGTGGTTTTCGTGATTTTGCTTTGTGGGCTGTCAATAAGGGGTTCAGACGGGAAGAGGACAGCAGAGACGTTAGTTGGCAATGGAGGTTCCCAGGAGTCAGACGATGACATGGTATGAAACTCAGGCATAAAACATTGTTCATTTTTGTCTTCCTTTAATTATAAGGAATTATCATACCTTTTAATATTTAAACCCATTTTGCTGTTCCGATTCTGCTTGGTATCCTGGAAATTCTTGAAGATACAATACTCGTTAAATCCTGACATTTATGGCTTCTCGATTCAGTTAAACTTGGCAAACTAGCTTAACATCGAGTTTTTGATTATGATGACCAGTCTGATTGGACTATTAGGTGAATTTGCTAGGTCCTATCTATGTTTGAAATTAAGTTTAGGGTATTACTAGATGGAAATCCAAATTTAATCAAAGATGTCAAAAAGTACAGAGAAAAGAGTTACTAGAAGTCCTTATCGTTTCTGCAATACAGCCCTCTGCTTCGATGAAAACTTTAATTAGCTTGAATCTTCTTTTCCGATGGCCAAAAGTAAAAACAGGATCTCAGACAGATATCTTAGCAGTTCCGCAGTTCCTCAGTTTTAACAATTCTTTACAGCTAGATGATCAGGAAATAGTGTCAGAAAAATGGAAATGGAGATGAGAAAATGTAACTTTCAGAAATTAGGCCGTCACCAATGTCGTAGTTCTGGAAAAGTTGCATTATTTAGTCAAAGGAGCAGTTGACAGAGTAAAAGGATCCATTGTGAAGGATACTTCTTTGCACTTACACAAGCACCTGAAGAACTCTTTTTCCCTTGTTTCTGCAGTGCTTTCTGCTAAAAGCAGTGAACGTATCTTTTCAAATGCTCAATGCTCAGTGAACGTAATACTTTTAGTCCATGCAAATTGCCTATTTATTTATTGTGTAGGCTTGTCGCCTTAGAAGCTGCATAGTTTGAATGGCCACACCAGTGATCTTTTTCAGATGCTCTATCATACAGGAGAAATCAGTGTACATGTAAGAATCACAATTGGCTTAAAGTGTTGTGGGCTTTCAGCGTTTCAAGCTTTGTCAATAGGTTGCCCTATTATAAGATCAAGAATTTGGCGTTGGTTGTTTTACTCGCTCTGTAGTTTTTCAAGCATATATAATCAAATGGCTAATATGATAAATGTTCCAAAGTAAGGCCAAAATAACTGTTACCATTTGCAGGCAAGCTGATGCATGTATGAATTTCTGATGAACTCACAATTGCATAATTTTTTCAAAAGCATGTGCTTGTTAATTTATATGCACAGAGAAGATGTTGCATAATCTTTTTCTCTACTTTTTTTATTCAAAGTAATTAATAATTCCAGTTAATTAGGACAGGCTAGTCTGGAGAAAAAGCAACTGCAATTAAGTAAGACATGGAAATTTTATAGTTCTTGAACCAAACTTACAGAAGATAGTGAAAAGCATGTGTATAGGCTTGAATGATTCAGGAGAAATATTTCACGGGACATTCTGCCTGCAGGTGGAGCAGGTACCAATGAATTGCAGGAAAGAATTGTTAGGCATGAAAGAATCTGCTAAAGATTTTGACATTTATATCATACGGGAAGCAATCAAGGATAATAGATTAGCATTGTTATGGAAAAGAAACATAGACAGAGCTATAAAAGTTTTGAGCCCCCATATGAGACCAACAGTTCTGGATTGCTTAGGAAGAAGAAGTCTTCTGTATCATGATTCTGTTAAAGAGGTTAGCTCCAAGCATTGGATCACCAAGTGTGTTGATGTGCTCTTCCGGTGGCCAAACTCTCCTAGAAGATATTTGGCTAGTCAGTCACACCGATCAAAAGCACCAATACCTGCACCAGCACTAGCTCCAGGCCCAGCATCAGCATCCCCAAGTTATGGTCCGGCTTTAGCGCCTGCCCGTTCTCCATCTTCAGGGCCAAGGGCCCCTGTTGAGGTGCCAAAAGAGCCACCTCTCTCAACGGAGCCGATTGACACACCTTCTTCATCTCCAGATCCAAGGCCCCCTATTGAGGCGCCAAAAGAGCCACCTCTCCCAATAGAGCCGATTGACACACCTCCAGCTCCACCTCCTAAACATCTTCCGACTGTTCACCATGCTCCTCCTCGAAATTCAACAAAAAAGGATGAGGCAATTGAAAAGAAAAAAATTGTAGCTATTGCAGCGGGAGTCCTTGCCGTTTTTCTTGTGCTTCTCATCTGCTGTCTTAAAGGTAGGAGCAACAAAATTGGCCCAAAAGATGGTAAAAGAGATGAGAGGCCTCTTCTTGGCTTAACCATGAGTGATTTCTCCCCTGGTATGTGTCTGCCAATTTCTTTTTTCAATAATTCATTATCATTTTCTCAAAGAAAGTAATCTCTGAAAAATTAATCTTTCAGGTTCTTCACAAAAGTCCGCCAGTGTAGGAAATTCAAGTACCAAAGACGTCAGTATTGATTTTGGAAAGAATCATACTTCCCTTTCCAATTTGTCCATGAAACATGGAGGCAGTGATACTTCACTGGCTGGGTCGCAATCAACAGAAGAAGCAGGGTCACCACCATCTCCACTAAAACTTCCTCCTGGAAGATCAGCTCCTTCACCTCCTGCTTCACCAAGTCCACCACCCCCTCCTCCGCAAGCCCCACCACCTCCTAAAGTAGCTCGCCCTCCACCTGCTCCACCAAAATCACTGCCTGGGAAATATCAATCTTCCGGGCTTGGACCAAAACTTGCTGGTTCTAGTAAGGGAGGTGATCTCAATGGTGAATCTGAAGCCCCGAAAGCCAAGCTGAAGCCATTCTTCTGGGATAAGGTTCTTGCAAATCCTGATCAGTCAATGGTTTGGCATGAGATTAGTGCTGGATCATTCCAGTAAGGACACGCCTCTATCTTTATGACTTCAAATTCCTAAATAAGAAAACATTAAACCGGTCAATTTCATCACAAAAATTCTTCATAAATTTTACAGGTTCAATGAGGAGATGATAGAGTCCCTGTTTGGTTATGCTAATATGGATAAGAACAAAATTGAGCGCAAGAAAGAGTCTGCATCCCTTGAACCCTCGGTCCAATACATTCACATTATAGATACAAAGAAAGCACAAAATCTTTCAATTTTACTACGAGCGCTAAATGTGACAACAGAGGAAGTCCTGGATGCTCTTCAAGAAGGTCTCTCTCTCTCTCTCTCTCTTCCCTCTTCAAGTACCTGATAGGTGAAAAAAAAAAAGAAAAAAGAAAAAAAGAATAGAACATGCATAAAAAGAAACGTCTTCAAGTTTCAATTAAAGGACTGTCGAATTGGTTGGTGTGCTATTTATCCCTGGAGATTTTCCTCTGGTAGCCACATCTATGCCCTCAATATCTCTTTGTTATTCGGACTTTTTTTTGTTTGTTTTTGTGGCTTCATCCCAAGGGACTGTACCACTGTCTATGGGAAGTGTTTCCTTCGTATTTGGACAAACAGTAGGCTGTCTTAGACGTACTAGTTGATGCTTAGCTCGGTAATATGATGTGTATTATGACAAGCAAGAAATAATGAGTGTGAAGTGATTGACAAAAGTAAGATGTATATGTATATGTATATGAAAGAATAGAGGGGAAAAAATAAATGGCAGGAATTTTCTTGTAGGTTCAGGTCTAAATGAACTTAATTTATCAATGTTGGGAGTAAAATTATTTGGTGAAACTCTTGGGAACATCAAGTAGTTTCTACCGAAGTTACTATTTTATAGTGAGATTATTTTTTTATTTCTTTGGCTTAGGAAAATGGATACAAAATCAAAGCTTTTTTTTTTTTAATCAGAATTTTTTTCTTATTAGCATGCCAACTGAAAAGTTAAGCTTGACAAAAAGTTTATAAAGCCAATAGGTTTTAGATGGTGACCAGAGTCTTGCTGGTTCAGGTCTGTCATTTTGCAAAACTCTGTACTGCAAAGGTTTTGATGTTATTGATCTGCCATACGAAAGAAATAGATTAGGAAGAAAATCAAATGGGAGTGATTTCAAGTATTTTGGCTACAGATTGATGATTCAAGTATTGTTGTGTACCAATTAATTCAAATGAGGACAGCATGTCAAAGAAAACAAAAATGAACAGCCACTAAGTAATTACAACAAAAGATTTATCAGACCATGATGGACTAAAGAATTTGATTAATAAATATTTGATTTTTCTTTTTTTCAATTTGGATCAATAACTTTGGAAACTACACCAAAGAAATTTTTGTTATGTATGTTCCTCTTGCTATTCCTTTTTGCTGACCTGTATGCAACTTAGTGTCTTCTTTCATATCCTCCTAGACAAAGTTGCTTAGTATGGACATGCCTGTGTCGTGTCTAAGGGCATCAATTGATTGAATCAGGGAATGAGCTTCCTGTGGAGCTCCTCCAAAATTTGTTGAAGATGGCTCCAACAACGGAAGAGGAACTCAAGCTCAGGCTATTCAGTGGGGATCTTTCTCAACTCAGTACTGCAGAACGGTTCCTCAAAGTCTTAGTCGAATTCCCATTTGCATTCAAGCGATTAGAGTCACTTCTATTCATGAGTTCTCAGCGGGAGGAGGTCTCTAACATTAAGGAGTCCTTGGCAACTCTAGAGGTAAGACAATAGTGATGTGAATTGTGTCATACAACTAGACATATGTTGCAGGGTATTGCCATTTAGCGCTTCCTCTTTCAGTAAACATATATAAATACAGGACTGTGGACTATGGGATTCACTAGGTTTATATCAAGAGAGGCAGGTTGAATGTAGCCAGACGCCTATGGTTATATAAGCATGTCTATTCTTGAATTGCAGGTTGCTTGCAACAAACTAAGAAGTAGCAGGCTGTTCCTGAAACTCTTAGAAGCTGTTCTTAAAACTGGAAACCGCATGAACGATGGTACCTATAGAGGTGGTGCTCAGGCATTTAAGCTTGACACCCTCTTGAAACTGTCAGATGTAAAAGGAACTGATGGCAAGACCACACTGCTGCACTTTGTTGTTCAAGAGATCATCCGTTCTGAAGGCATACGAGCTGTTCGTAGGGCCAGAGAAAGCCAGAGTAACTCCAGCATGAAAACAGATGATTTTGCTGAGGATTCAACTGAAGAATCAGCAGAGAATTATCGTAACGTTGGTCTTCAGGTGGTTTCAGGTTTAAGCAGTGAACTTGAAGATGTGAAAAAGGCGGCATTCATAGATGCGGATGGCCTAACATCTACAGTTTCAAAACTAAACCAATCATTGGCAAAAACTAAAGGTTTCCTAAATACGGAGCTGAAGGATATGGATGATGACAGTGAATTCCGTCGTACCCTGGCCAGTTTTGTGGAGTGTGTGGAATCTGACATTTCAGGGCTTTTGGAGGAAGAAAAGAGAATAATGACTCTAGTTAAAAAAACAGCAGATTATTTCCATGGAAAAGCGGGAAAAGATGAAGGGTTGCGGTTGTTTGCAATTGTCCGTGACTTCCTAAGAATGTTGGATAAGGCATGTAAAGAGGTTAGAGATGCTGGAATGAAGATGGTGAAGAATCCCAAGAAAGAAGCTCAACCATTGTCATTTTCTCCAGAAATGACTCAGCAGTCTGCAGACATCCGTCAACGACTATTTCCGGCAATAATGGAGCAACGGGCAGACTACTCCAGTTCAGATGATGAGAGTCCATCTCCATAGTTTTCATTTCAAGCAGGTATACGTGTAAATGAGCTTTTAAAATCAGAACCATCTTCTCCTCTTCCCCACTTCCAATTCACCACTTCTCTTCTCTCATATTGTATGTGCTTCTGGTTGTGGAAGAAAGGAAACTCCTGCAAATCTTGTCTCTTTTTTCCTTTAATAATTTCCATTTCTGTCACCTACAAGCTTGCAGTACATCTTACCATTCTGAGAGATCCATTAATAGGTCCTGTAGGAATAGGAAGGCAGCATCTTAAGAGATAAAGATCCATTCCTCTGTTCAACAACAAGAAACGATGAGCTAAATTTGCATTAATCCAGGTTACCCATAAGCCAACTTGTCTGGCATTTTCATCCAAACATCTCCCCAGGCGCCATATGTGAATTATTCTGACAAGTTCTTGGCACCTATTCAGGTGGGAATCTCAGCAGATTTATCCATAACTCAGTTTAATCCAGCAACAGAAAGACGAAGTTCGAAATTCACTCCTGATATTCCCGACCTGGTATTTGCGAGTTGATGGAAGTTCTAATTGATTGTACATGATGCTAAAAAGATTTTGGTTGTACAGAGGATTATAAGAGTACCCAATAAACTGCACCTTCTTCATTTACACTGGATCACGTATCTGTTATTGTGCGTTTCTTTTCAAATCCTCCATGATTAAGAAGTTGCCCAACGAAGAAGTGTAAAGAACTTTATCATACAAAATTCAGAGAATCTTAATCAAGACCCATAAAAATCACACTGATTAGAATGCGCATACACGGATGTACCGTCAGCAAGATTTCAGGTGATCTTAGCCATTCACGCGGCGACACGTCGTACTAGTCTCGTTTCAAAACCCTACTACCTCGCGGTATAAGACCCTCTTGGCTTCTCTTCTATCTTTTCGATTACCGAAAGCAACACTCACACTCTGGGGTTAGCCATGGCTCAGAAGCGTCTCAAAGAGGACCCACCGCCCGCCACCGCCTCGTCCCCGGAAGAGGAAGAGTCTGAGAACAGCGACGCTTCAGAAGAAGAAGAAGAAAAATCTGAGAATGAAGAAGAAGAAGTAGAAGGTGATGATGATGACGAGGAGGAGGAGGAGGAGGAGGAGGAGGAAGAGGAAAAGAAAGAGGAAGAATCCGAGTCGGACTCCGAGCTAGAATCCGAACCTAAGTCCCCACTTTCCCCGTCCGTCTCCGGCTTCACCATCAAGCCAATTGTGTCGAAGCCCATGGAACACGGCACACCCAAGCCCAAGAAGCTCAATAACAACGTCTCCACACCGATCTCCGTTTCGGCGTCATCGAAACGCGCGGCGGAGTCCGACCCGAGTGACACAAAGGACCTGAAGAAGAGGAAGGTATTATCAACGTCAACAACCAATGGCGAGGATGAGGATCAGAAGAAGGGATACGGAAGCGGGCCTGTCCAACGGCTGTGGGGCGAGGAGGACGAGCTGGCGGTGCTGAAGGGCATGATCGAGTACGGGTCGAAGAGAGGGGCCGATCCTTACGCCGACATGGGCGCGTTCCACGAGTTCGTCAAGAAGAGCCTCCGCGTTGAGGTCTCCAAGGCAAAGTTGATGGACAAGATTCGGAGGATGAAAAAGAAGTACCTGACCAACTTCGACAAGGGCGGCAATGACTTGGCCTTCTCGAAGCCTCACGAGCAGAAGGCCTTCGAACTCTCCAAGAAGATTTGGGGAGATCAGACATCTAAGAAGCCGAAAACTAAGGATAATCCGGTGATAGTGGCATTGCCGAAGGAGCAGATTGTGGAGAATGGGGGAGTGGAAGGGTTTTTAGGGGGTTATCCTTGTTTGGGGCTGATAATGGAGACGATGGCGGAGGCGGGGGCTTTGGGGTTTTCTGGGTCGGGGATGACGTTGGTGAACAACTTGATGGAGAGGATTGGGAGCAAGAAGCTTAGGGAGATGGAGTATAAGTGCAAAGCAGAGAGGGTGGCTCAGTTGGAGGTGTATGTAAGGAGGACGGAGTTGGTTCATGAGCTTGCTCTGGCCGCTTTGGATGCAATGAAAGGGAAGGACTAATGGTTAAGGTAATCTTTGGATTTTGAGTTTGTGTTTGGTTTATTTCTGCTATGGTAGTATAATGTGGTTACTGGAATGGAAATTGGTTTTGTTTGAAACCCATTGTCTCAAATTCAACAGGGTTTCAAAATTTCGATTCAAATCATTTTAATGAATTGAGATACAAGTTTTTCCTCCATCCGATTGTTTTACTTGTTGTTCATGGGTCTGGTGTTATTGTCTTATCTTGTTTGGCAATTACAGTTCCAAACGCAGTACTATTTCAATGACTGCTTGGATTATAGTTTTCCTGGTAAGGAGGTTGTTTAGGGTGGGAAGATGGTAGATGTGTGAGAGGCCGCCATTTTTAATCAGCTTGTCCTTTCATCTCATCTACTCCCTGGTCCTTAAAATCTGTTTCTTTATCCAGACAGGCTTATTTTCATTGAGTCTCCGTCTTCAGGGCAGGGTCTGTTAAATTGGATGAAAGTACAGACTGTTATACTAAATTTATCAATCCGCTTGTTGTTTGCTACAGCCGACATGCAATGATAAAGCAATTGCTTGCTTTACAACACAGAATATTTCTATTTCGATCACAAATAGATTGAAGTATAATAGAAGATACAAGATCTGCTTTTCATTTTTCCACCTGTTGTCTGGTCTTAAGTTGATGGCATGGAATCAACATTAAATAGCAGCTTTGGCATAACTAGTGGGTTATTTTATCATTCGGATCCATGACCTTTGCTTTCTCAGCCGATTCTTGAACTTCTGCACCTTTGGTTTGAAACGAAGCTTGTTCTTCCTCTGCTCTTATTTTTGTCTAGTTCTAAAGCCTCGCATGACATGAAAGCTCTGAAGGGAAAGTTGCCCTATCATACGTGCAAATTCTGATTAAGGAATTAATACTTTCAGGAATTTTGAGACTGGAAAAGTTAACACTTTCTTTCAAATTTGGCAACCTTTACGATCCTTATTCTAAATCAACTATCAACTTGTACTCAAAGGTTATGCTTGAATTCTTATACTAAAGGTCTTTGATTCCCACCTGCCCCAACTTACCCAGTTGGTTTAGTACGTGTCAATTATAAGAAAGAAACCTGGGTTCGGAGCTCTAATAATCCTAGCCATTCGGACCTTCTTAGTTTATCTTGCAACAGCAATAACAATAAAGAAAAGGACAGGGAAGATGAATTTAGTTTTTTGATTATCTGAATCAAACTATTTTGGTTGTCATTCTCGTTATATTGGTTGATGCACGGCTAATTGTAGGTGACAAATGTGGAGGGATTATAGTAGACAAGAGGCAGCAGTCGTTATTGTCTGCACATCCTTTTAAGGTCACGGAACGATTTTTATGCCCTTCCTCATCAGGAATATTTTCTTACTGTATGCCAACGTCCAATGTGTTTACTGCTCCTTTTGAAACAATTTGAAGACTACTTCAGCTTAAACTTTCGTTGCTTTCAAGTCCTAGATTTCTACTCTTTGAAATAAGCGCCTTTTACACCGTCCAATTGAGAAACTTGAAAGGTGTCTAATGACTTTTTGTTAAAAGGTCCAATTTTTCTCTTAAAATCAGTTTATATTTATAAGACATTTAAATATATATATAAAAAAATCAATATATTAGCGATATAAAATATCTACTATATTTCAGTACATTCCCTTACCTCGATTGTGGTGAAAACACTAATCTAGAGAGTTTTGGGCAATGAGTTACTTTACTTGAAACCTAAACTATTATATCATATAAAAGACTTAGTACCTTTTTCAAAACCAGTTTTTAAAAGAGGAGAAAACTTTTGTGTATAGGAAGAATAACACAACAATATATAAACAATGTAACATGTAGGTCAAATTCTAATAATTGTACATTAACATAATATCCATGAGTAATCTGCTTTGGTTAAAGAAAAAAAATTAATAAATACAGTCTTTTGTCATAGAAACTTCTACATAGATACCATAAGGAGAAGCTTAGTCTTTGGTTTAGACAAAAAATTGATATTATGAAGGCATATGAATTGTTAAATTAGAACTATTCGCAAATGATAATAAAATTACTAGGATTATTGAATACAACAAATAGCTTATATTAAGACAACTAAATTTTTAGTGAATATCAATGGGAAGTTTGTTAATTGCTTCTACATGCATAAAAGGATAAGAGGAGGTGAACTATTATCTCTACATGTGCTTGTGATTGCTATGGAAGCACTACTAGCATGCTAGATAGACTCTAGATATATTGCAAGTTTATGATACTATTAGATATGTTTAAAGGAATGTATCACACATCTTAGTTTTAATGATGACCTATTCTCTTCTTATGTACTTCTAGACTACATAGTCAAGAAATGGTTTGGATAAGGAGAAAGGTTCTTAATGTTGAGTCTCTAGCAACAAATTAAATGAAGTAAATAATAGGAAATGAAATATTAACTTCTCCTTGGGATGATTATTGGAAACCTAAATGTCCTATTACTAGTAGGATCAGAGAGCAAACCAACCCTATTTCTAGAATTTCAAGGAATGCCAAGATTTCAGTAATGCAAGTAATCAAGAGTAGAACTTGGATATCAACAAGAGGTGCTCATGGCTAATACTTATAGGTAACATCAACTCCATATTAAAGCCTAATGACATGAAAGAAGGTAAACTTATATAGATTGTACTTATGGATGAAACGTTCTAAGTCGACTTAGCATGAAAAGTTTTCATCTCCTAGTGATCTAAAGTAAACTAGAATAGAATTGTTTAATTTAAGTTTGTGATCTTTTGACATTCAATGATAATATGGATGATAATCCAAAATTGATTGGCCGCAAGACTCCACTTCCTTACATAATGAGGTAAACAAGCTTTTATTTTTCTAATATTTTTTCTACATACATGACCTTTTACAAAGATCCAATTCTATTGTTTGAGAAAATTTGAGATTCTTCAAAAGTGTGTGGGTTTCTATGGGTGGTCTTGCAACCATTGTTCGTGTCATATCAAAAGATGCACTTAATTGCATCAAGAATGTGTTGCAAACCAAAAAAGAGAAACACATGATTGGATTTTTTGATAAACGTTCGGCTGATTGGAACCAAGCCGAGTAGATCTATAGTTCTTTAGACAACAACAATAGAAACAAACAAATCAATGTCAAGGGGACATTGGACCCTTCATCGTCGCTAGCAACTCAAATTACCTTAAAAACGCGCCTTAATTTCCCTTTCTTGACCATGTAACTTTGCTTTCCTTACCCGTAAAACATCCCAAAACATAGGTTGGACTAAAATACACGGCCCAGGCCCAACATTGGGTCTCCTGCGCCTAAATAAAAGACTCCTAGTTAAGTACAAAAAATCTATTCAAAAACTAGCTAAAAAGATGGGTTTAGGTTCATATATTGGGCATCTGTGGTGAAAGAGAGGTGATTTGGCAAAATCCATCGGATGCTATATGGTAGAAGAAGGTGCATCCGACGAAGAAGTTAAGGATCACATAAAGAGATTGATCAAATATTCATGGAAGAAAATGAGTAAGGAGAGTGCTAGAAGTTCCGTACCAAAACCCATTGTAAAGATGTCATTAAACAAGGTTCATGTTGCTCAATTCAAACATGGAAATGGTATTGGGACATTAACTAGGGAGGTTAAAAATCATGTATACTAGTTGATTGTCAAACATATCCCTTTTGATTGAAATTAGTGTTGAATTATGGACACTGTTATGTCTAGAATATTTGTGATATGTTACTAAAGGAAATTTGTTGACAGTATGAGCTATAATATGTTATTCATAAAACTTAATAGAATGAATAAAATTATTTTCAAGATTTTATATCCTTCTTTATATTTCTTTTTCTACTAACAATTGATTATAGTCAAAGAGTGCAGGCGCCTAAGAAACACGAGAAAATGAAGTTAAGAATCTTGAGAATATTATTGACCACCTTACTTAGGTGACTCGACTTTACATGTTTGCTTTTTTCTAAAAGTTGTTATAGTACATGTCACATTTCATAAACAAACAACCAAGATGATAACCTACAAAGAAATCGGAATAAAAAATTAATAACGTTGTTGAAGTGATTCTAACTCCTTATAATATCTTGTACCATTATTAAAATAGTGAAATGATCCAATCAACAATTAGTTGGGTTTATTAAAATTGGGGCTCATACTTAAAACACGTGTTCAGAGACATAAATTATTCCATGCCATTGATAAGGTCAAAATAAGCCATCTGAAATCGTTCGGTGTGAGACTATATAATTTCCAAGGTCTTTCACATTTAACACAATGGGCTCTAACTACCCATTGGTTTTCTTACGAGGAAGAGGTAGGAAACGACCTCTTTAAACAACTTTAAGCCTTAGCTCAATTATAGTTAGAAATAATGGTAGCTGCTCCATCGCTGTGAGGTGGGGACCCATTTCACGTGTCAGGGTGTTTGCTTGTAAACGCGTACGCTAATGAAAGGACCACGTGATCAAATTACTCATGATCCTCGAATGGAGCGGCGTTGTCAGCTTTGATTAGACCCGAAAAGAACTTCGATTTGACGCACCTCAGTCCTCTATTTTACTAGTTTATTTTTTTTATTTTACATACAACATGACTTCTTTTACAAAGACCCAATTTTACTGTTTGAGAACATTTAAAAATCCCTATATTGAGAATCGACTAAGTATGAACTTTTCCTTCTAAAATGTTTCATACAAGAACAACAAACTTATCTGAGAGGGGTTGGATAGAATTATAACATCCGATTTAAAAGAAGTATTTCCCAATACCTCATTTATTGCTAGATTTTTGAGTTCTTAAATGGAATTTTCATATTAATAAATAAATCTTAGAATTAATTAAAAAATAATTCATTCATTTAAATAGATTTTTTTTTAACTCACATACTCACACATTTTTAGTGTCCAATCTAAGACTTTTTGATCCTAAATAACACATACTTTATGTATTTTAAGGAAATACCAACATTATCCACTTTCTGAAGATAGCAACATTTTTAAATTTTTTTTTTAAAAAAAAAAAGGAAAAAGGGATGTTGGGAATGGTGCGCCTTGATCTCCACATCAAAGTGGGGGACGGAACAGCACTGTTGTTTCAACTTTCCCGTGATAAACGTGATATCGCCACTTGAGTATCTACCCCCGAGACTTTTCTTTCGTTAATACTTTTCTATGCTTAAAAGCACGAGCAAAATAGTTGGCCTTCACTATATAATGCAAGCAGATGATTACATGTTCTTTGAATAATTTTATTGACATGGCGACGAGAAGCTTCCTGATGGAAACAACTTTTTCCTCTGCTCCAACCTCGCGCTGCATTTCACTTGACTACCAAAGATGTGTAGTTTGGCAACAACAAAGAAGAATAAGAACCCTGCCCACAATCCCCTCCTTCATGATCGTCTCTAAGTCCAATGAGCTACGAAGCTATCCACGGCGATCGGCCGATTACCATCCCAGCATTTGGGACCACAGACTCATTGAGTCCTTTACCACTCCCTACACCGTATGTTCATTCTTAAGAAAGTTTTATTACTTTCTAAATTTTGTTAGTATTTTTTCATTCTATAGATGTTGATTAAATAGAATTTAGACAATGTCAACTATCCCCCATATTATACTTAACCGTTGTGTTTTGTTCTAAAAATATTTCTCAAATAGGATTTAACAATATAGGACACTCTTCATGCTCTTCTTGAGACCCATCTAGTATTGTATCGTTTTCTCTTGTCTAGGCAGTTACTTCATCAAATTTGCTTCTCTTGCAGCATGAGCTATATGCAACCCGGTTGCAGGGATTGAAACAAGATGTTAAAAGTTTGCTCTCATCCAATAAAGACCGTGGTGTCCTATTGAAGCTTATTGCCACAATACAAAGGCTAGGAGTGGCTTACCACTTTGAAACGGATATTGAAGAGGTCATCACTCAGTTGCATCCAGATGTCAGTGACAATCTTTGCACCACCACTTTGTGGTACCGAATTGGAAGAGAACATGGTCTTTCAATTAGCTCAGGTGATAGAATTTCACAAAACCTTAATGGTTTTTGGCTTTGTTTCTGACGGCTACAAACATCTAACTGTTACTATAATCTTGCTTGATAATGATAAACATGTGTATTTGGATTTACAAAAATTTGTCTTTACAGAGATCTTTACAAAACCTAGAAGTATGTGCGTTTGTATTTGTATTTCATGATTATTAATTGTCATCCACGAATAAAGCTTAATTTTAAGCAACATACAAGAGACTCAATCAATAAAGATAGAGAAATTAAAATCAAGTAGAAACATAACCAATCAATTCATCTCTTCTTGGTTGCCATTAGTCTTACTCTAATGTCTAGGTGGTGTTTGAAAAGTAGAACTCTTCGCCAAATTTAGAAGCAAAGACGGGAGGTTCATGAAAAGCCTGGGCAGGGACATGGAGGGACTTCTGAATTTGTATGAAGCCTCGTACCTAGGAATGCCTAGAGAAGATATCTTGGAAGATGCACAAGATTTTAGCATGAAAAACTTGAAATCAATGGTGGAAAACTTAGAGAGTAATTTAGGTAAGCAAGTGAAACAATCATTGGAAATTCCCATCTTTTGGAGGATGCCAAGATATGAGGCTCGGAACTTCATTGATATCTACCAAAACGACAGTACAAAGAACATGAATTTGCTTGACCTGGCTAAGTTGGATTACAATTTGGTGCAATACGTATATCAACAAGAAGTCAAAGAGTTAGCAAGGTAACATTTACTTTTATCCAAACACTTTCATAGTACGCTTGCAAAAAGATTGACAGATTTGAACTTTGATTCATTTATAGGTGGTGGAGAAACTTGGGTTTTAAAGATGACCTTCCTTTTTCGAGGGACAGGTTGATTGAGAATTACTTGTGGGCAATGGGAATCATTTTTGAGCCCCAATTTTCCAACTGCAGGATAGGCCTCACAAAATTTATTTGCATATTATCAGCTATTGACGACATGTATGATATATATGGATCGATCGATGAGCTTGAATGCTTCACTAATGCAGTGGACAGGTATGATAAAATCATGGTATCATGGGCACATGTTTATTTTTGCTTTGTAAAACCATCAGTTTGATCATAAACATAGGCCTTTTCTCATTTTCAACATCTTTAGCAGATGGGAAATGGAGGCAATGGAGGACCTTCCACACTACATGAAGGTTTGCTATCTTGGCATGCTGACCTTTGCTAATGAAGTCGTCTTTGATGTTCTCAAAGGTCATGGCCTAAATACCCTCCCCTACATTAAGGAAGCGGTAAGCCGAAAAACCAAAATTAATATAAATATGTTTCTTGTGGGTGGTTTCCCAATTGGCATGCATTGGCTTTTCATGGCAGTGGGCAAATCTTTGCCGATCATATTTGGTGGAAGCACGATGGTTTTTCAGACGATACACTCCGACCATGGATGAGTACCTACAAAATGCGTGGGTTTCTGTGGGTGGTCCTGCAGCAATTGTCCATGCTTATGTTTTGCTTGGTTGTCCCATATCAAAAGATGCACTCGATTGCATCAAGAATGGTTCTGAGCTCATACACTGGGCATCTCTCATAACTCGATTAAGTGATGATTTGGGGACCTCGGAGGTATGTCTGATACAAATATTTGCAATCAAGCGTTGGTCCTTTGCAATCAATCAAAAATGTTTTAACTTTGGCTTTCTTCTGTTCATAGGCCGAAAGCAAGAGAGGTGATGTATCGAAATCCATCCAGTGCTACATGATAGAAAAAGGTGTATCTGAAAAAGAAGCTAAAGATCACATAAAGAGACTGATCAGATATTCGTGGAGGAAAGTGAACGAGGAAAGCGCCAAAAGTTCCCTACCAAAACCCGTTGTGAAGATGTCATTAAACATGGCCCGTGCTGCTCAGTTCATTTTCCAACATGGAGATGGTATTGGGACATCAACAGGGAACATCAAAGATCATGTATACTCGTTGATTGTCAGACCTCTCCCTTTTGAATGAAACTAGTATTGAAATTATGGGCACTATCCTATGCAGAATATTTGTGGTATTTTAGTGGAAAAAACCTGTTGACAATATGTGCTAAATAATCAGTTATTTGTAGGACGCAATGGAATAAATAAAAATATTTTTAGAATTGTATGTCCTTCATTTTCCTTTTCTGACAAGCACTTAGTTATAGTCAAAGAATGGATGTACCAAACAATTATGAGAAACTGAAATTAAATAGTTCGTAGTGCTTGAGTTATTGGTTCCAATGGAAGAGCAGACTCAGAAGACTCTGTCTTCGTCTTCCATTCACCTTGTGATACTGGGCTAAATGACGATGAATAATTATAAGCAATAGACAGCAAGTATAAATTCTCAAGACTCTATGATGCAAACCATTCTGCTCTTCCTTTTACGAGTCAAATCCGTAGCTTTCTAGCCGATGAGCTGCCATTTGAAATCCCCCCATTCAAATCGATGGGGTACTATACAGAACACGGAAAATCGGAGGGTTTAATATGGATTTGCATATCACTAATTTCCAAGCCAGGCCTAATGCTAAGAAATAAAACACGGGTAGCACTCCCATTGTGATAATTTCCATTAAACAAAAAGAACTCTCTTCAAAATAATTTGGAAAACTCTTCTCAATATTATGGGGCATATCATGTATAATCCATAGGGAATTGCTTAGATGCTCCTGTCTTTAGGGTATATCAAAATGAAGATCAGATCCTTCACCTCCTGCTTCACCAAGTCCACTACCCCCTCCTCCGCAAGCCCCACCACCTCCTAAAGTATCTCGCCCTCCACCTGCTCCACCAAAATCACTGCCTGGGAAATATCTATCTTCCCGGCTTGGACCAAAACGTGCTGGTTCTAGTAAAGGAGGTGATCTCAATGGTGAATCTGAAGCCCCAATAGCCGAGTTGAAGCCATTCTTCTGGGATAAGGTTCTTGCAAATCCTGATCAGTCAATGGTTTGGCATGAGATTAGTGCTGGATCATTCCAGTAAGGACACGCCTCTATCTTTATAACTTCAAATTCCTAAATAAGAAAATATTAAACCGGTCAATTTCATCACAAAAATTCTTCATAAATTTTTACAGTTTCAATGAGGAGATGATAGAGTCCCTGTTTGGTTATGCTAATATGGATAAGAACAAAATTGAGCGCAAGAAAGAGTCTGCATCCCTTGAACCCTCGGTCCAATACATTCACATTATAGATACAAAGAAAGCACAAAATCTTTCAATTTTACTACGAGCGCTGAATGTGACAACAGAGGATGCTCTTCATGAAGGTTTACCTGATGGGTGAAAGGATAAGAGAAGGTGAACTATTATCTCTACAGGTGTCTGTGATTGCTATGGAAGCACTACTAGCATGCTAGATAGACTTTAGATATATTGCAAGGTTATGATACTATTATATATGTTTAAAGGAATGTATCACACATCTTAGTTTTAATGATGATGTATTTCCTTCTTAGTGGAAGGGGCAAAAGTTTTATTCAAGTTCTCATGTTAGGTGTCCTAAAATTTCAATTAATGTAAAATTTAACTCAGTACAAAGAAGAACAATGCATACATTTATAACATTGTCCTAAAGGCGTGGAACTTCATCGTACAAAGGGATTTCTTTTTCATCAAAAAATTAAAGAATTAGGACTCTAAATTTTTGGTAGAGAGAATTTTTTTCTTTCCAAAACACAACATTAGATTAACAATTTTTTGTGAAAAAAATGCAAGAAAAGTCCAATAGATAAAGAAGATTTTATTCTAAATGCAAAAATAATGGGCATTTTTTATTCATCACTCCTAATAAAATAGAAAAACAAATGAACCAAGTGATCCGTAGATTCTTATAGTTAGGCCCAATATGCATTGTGTCAAAGTTGTTTAAAACTAAGTATGTGCTAGTAAAGTTGAAGGGTAGACTAGGCATTTGGAGGGTTAAGAATTGGAATAGAATCACACAAACAATCAAGTCTATATGATCATTATGGGTCAACTTCTATTTGTCAAAAACATATAGTTCTAGACTACATAGTCAAGAAATGGTTTGGACAAGGAGAGAGGTTCTTAATGGTGGGTCTCTTGTAGCAAATTGAATGAAGTAGATAATAGGAAATGAAATTTTAATTTCTCTTTGGAATGATTATTGGAAACTTGAATGTCCTATTACTAGTAGGATCAAAGAGCAAACCAACCTCATTTCTAAAATTCCAAGGGATGCCAAGATTTTAGTAATGCAAGTAATGAAGAGTAGAACTTGGATATCAACAAGAGTTGCTCATGGCTAATACTTATAGGTAACATCAACTTTATATTAAAGCCTAATGACATGAAAGAAGGTAAACTTGATATAGATTGTACTTATGAATGAAAAGTTCTTAGTTGACTTAGCATGGAAAGTTTTCATTTCCTAGTGACCTAAAGTCAACTAGTATGGAATTATTTGATTTAAGTATGTGATCTTTTGACATTCAATGATAATATGGATGATAATCCAAAATTGACTAGCCACAAGACTCCACTTCCTTATATAATGAGGTAAACAAGCTATCATCTTTCTTATATTTTTTCTACATACGACATGACCTTTTATAAAGACCCAATTTTATTGTTTGAGAAAATTTGAGATTCTTAAAAAGTGTGTGGGTTTTTGTGGGTGGTCTTGGAGCCATTGTCTGTGTCATATCAAAAGATGCATTTAATTGCATCAAGAGTGTGTTGCAAACCAAACAAGAGAAACACATGATAGGATTTTCTGATAAATTTTTGGCTGATTGGAACCAAGCCGAATAGATCTATAGTTCTTTAGACAGTTACAATAGAAACAAACAAATCAATGTCAAGGGGACACTGGACCCTTCGTCGCTAGCAATTCAACCCCACAAACTTGCCTTAATTTCCCTTTCCCAACCATGTAACTTTCCTCCCTGTCCCTCAGAACAAGGTTTGGACTAAGATACACGGCCTGGGCACAACATTGAGTCTCTTACGCCTAAATAAAAGACTCTGCGTTAAGTACAAACAATCTATTCAAACCTCAACTAGCTAAAAAGATGGGTTTAGGTTCATATATAGGGCATTTGCAATAAATCGACTAAGTGATGATTTGGGGACAGTTAAGGTATATCTGGTACTAAAATTTACAAAAATTCAAAATTTTATAACTTGGGGTTTCTTATGTTAATATGCTAAAAGCAAAGAGAGGTGATTTGGCGAAATCCATCAGATGCTACATGGTGGAAGAAAGCGTATTTGGCAAAGAAGTTAAGGATCACATAAAGAGACTGATTAAATATTCATGGAAGAAAATGAGTAAGGAGAGAGCCAGAAGTTTCCTACTAAAACCCATTGTAAAGATGTCATTAAACAAGGTCCATGTTGCTCAATTCAAACATGGAAATGGTATTGGGACATCAACTTGGAAGGTTAAAGATCATGTATACTACTCGATTGTTGAACCTATCCCTTTTGATTGAAATTAGTGTGGAATTAAGGACATTGTCATGTCTAGAATATTTATAATACGTTAGTAGAGGAAACTTGTTAGCACTATGAGTTATAACCCGTTATTTGTAAAATTAAATAGAATGAATAAAATTACTTTTAGAATGTTATATCCTTCTTTATATTCCTTTTTCTACTAACATTTGGTTATAGTCAAAGAGTGCAAGCGCCTAAGAAACACGAGAAAATGAAGTTAAGAATCTCGAGTTATTATTGTACATGTCACATGTCATAAACAAGCAAACAAGATGCTAACCAACAAAGGAATCGGAATCAAGAATTAATGACGTTCGAAGTGATTCTGACTCTTTATAATATCTCGTACCATTATTGAAATAGCGAAAGGACCCAATCAACAGTCGGTTGGGTGTTTCACATTTAACACAATGGAGTTCTTTCTACCCATTGGTTATCTATCCTTAAAAGCACAAGCAGAAAAGTTGGCCTTCACTATATATTATGCAAGCAGATGATTACATGTTCTTTGAATAATTTTATCAACATGGCGACCACAAGCTTCCTGATGGAAACAACTTTTTCCTCTGCTCCAACCTCGCGCTGCATTTCACTTGACTACCAAAGATGTGTAGTTTGGCAACAACAAAGAAGAATAAGAACCCTGCCCACAATCCCCTCCTTCATGATCGTCTCTAAGTCCAATAAGCTACCAAGCTATCCAAGGCGATCGGCCGATTATCATCCCAGCATTTGGGACCACAGACTCATTGAGTCCTTTAGCACTCCCTACACTGTATGCTCATTCTTAAGAAAGTTTGATTACTTTCTGTGGACACTGTCCACGCTCTTCTTCAGATCCATCTAGAAAAAATTTTGTGTCGTTTTCTTTTATGTAGGCAGTTACTTCATCAAATTTGCTTCTCTTGCAGCATGAGCTATACGCAACCCGGTTGCAAGGATTGAAACAAGATGTTAAAAGCTTGCTCTCATCCAATAAAGACCGTGGTGTCCTATTAAAGCTTATTGCAACAATACAAAGGTTAGGAGTGGCTTACCACTTTGAAAAGGAGATTGAAGAGGTCATCGCTCAGTTGCATCCAGATGTCAGTGACAATCTTTGCACCACCGCTTTGTGGTACCGAATTGGAAGAGAACATGGTCTTTCAATTAGCTCAGGTGATAGAATTTCACAGACCCTTAATGGTTTTTGGCTTTTTTTCTGACGGCTACAAACATCTAACTGTTAATATAATGTTGTTAATGTTGTTTGATAATGATAAACATGTGTACTTGGATTTACAGAAATTTGCCTATACAGAGATTTTTACAAATCCCAGAAGTATGTGCGTTTGTGTTTATATTTCACTATTATTAATTATCATCCACGAATAAAACTTAAAATTAAACAACATACAAGAGATTCAATCAATAAAGACAGAAATTAAAATCAAGTAGAAACATAACCAATCAATTCATCTCTTCTTCGTTGCCATTAGTCTTACACTAATGTTTAGGTGGTGTTGGAAAGCAGAAGTCTTCGCCAAATTTAGAAGCAGAGACGGGAGGTTCATGAAAAGCCTGAGCAGGGACACGGAGGGACTTCGGAATTTGTATGAAGCCTCATACCTAGGAATGCCTAGAGAAGATATCTTGGAAGATGCACAAGATTTTAGCATGAAAAACCTGAAATCAATGGTGGAAAACTTAGAGAGTAATTTAAGTAAGCAAGTGAAACAATTACTAGAAATTCCCCTCTTTTGGAGGATGCCAAGATTTGAGGCTCGGAACTTCATTGATATCTACCAAAATGAGATTACAAAGAACATGAATTTGCTTGACCTAGCTAAGTTGGATTACAATTTGGTGCAATACGTATATCAACAAGAAGTCAAAGAGTTAGCGAGGTAACATTTACTTTTATCCAAACGCTTTCATGGAAGGCTTGGAAAAAGATTGACAAATTTGAACTTTGATTCACTCACAGGTGGTGGAGAAACTTGGGTTTTAAAGATGAGCTTCCTTTTTCGAGGGACAGGTTGATTGAGAATTACTTGTGGGCGATGGGGATCATTTTTGAGCCCCAATTTTCCGCGTGTAGGATAGGCCTTACGAAATTTATTTGCATATTATCAGCTATTGACGACATGTATGATATATATGGATCGATCAATGAGCTTGAATGCTTCACTAATGCAGTCGAGAGGTATGATAAAATCATGGTATCATGGGCAAAAGTTTATTTTTGTTTTGTAAAACCATCGGTTTGATCATAAACACAGGTCTTTTCTCATTTTTAATATCTTGAGCAGATGGGAAATGGAGGCAATGGAGGACCTTCCACACTACATGAAGGTTTGCTATCTTGGCATGCTGACCTTTGCTAATGAAGTCGTCTTTGATGTTCTCAAAGGTCACTGCCTGAATACCCTCCCCTACATTAAGGAAGCGGTAAGCCGAAAACCAAAATTAACATAAATATGTTTCTTGTGAGTGTTTTCCCAACTGGCATGCATTGGCTTTTCATGGCAGTGGGCAAATCTTTGTCGATCATATCTGGTGGAAGCACGATGGTTTGTCAGACGATACACTCCGACCATGGATGAGTACCTACAAAATGCGTGGGTCTCTGTGGGTGGTCCTGCAGCAATTGTCCACGCTTATGTTTTGCTTGGTTGTCCCATATCAAAAGATGCACTCGATTGCATCAAGAATGGGTCTGAGCTCATACACTGGGCATCTCTCATAACTCGATTAAGTGATGATTTGGGGACCTCGGAGGTATGTCTGATACAAATATTTGCAATCAAGCGTTGTTCCTTTGCAATCAATCCAGAATGTTTTAACTTTGGCTTTCTTCTGTTCATAGGCCGAAAGCAAGAGAGGTGATGTATCGAAATCCATCCAGTGCTACATGATAGAAAAAGGTGTATCGGAAAAAGAAGCTACAGATCACATAAAGAGACTGATCAGATATTCGTGGAAGAAAGTGAACGAGGAAAGCGCCAAAGGTTCCCTCCCAAAACCCGTTGTGAAGATGTCATTAAACATGGCCCGTGCTGCTCAGTTCATCTTCCAACATGGAGATGGTATTGGGACATCAACAGGGGACATCAAAGATCATGTATACTCATTGATTGTCAAACCTGTCCCTTTTTAACGAACCTAGTATTGAAATTATGGGCACTATCTTATGCAGAATATTTGGGTATTTTAGTGGAAAAAAACTGTTGACAATATGTGCTATATAATCAGTATTTTGTAGGACGCAATGGAATGAATAAATATTTTTAGAATTCTATGTCCTTCATTTTCCTTTTCTGACATGCACTTAGTTATAGTCAAAGAATGGAAGTGCCTAATAATCATGAGAAACGGAAGTTAAGTAGTTTGTAGTGTTTTGAGTTATTGGTTCTAATGTAAGAGCAGATTCAGAAGACTGTTTTCGTGATCCTTTCACTTTGTGAGACTGGGCTAAATGATGATGAATAATTATAAGCAATATACAGCAAGTATAAATTCTCAAGACTGTATGATGCAAACCATTCTGCTCTTCCTTTTACGAGTCAAATCCGTAGCTTTCTAGCTGATAAGCTGCCGTTTGAAATCCCCCCATTCAAATCGATGGGTACTGTACAGAACACGGAAAATCGGAGGGTTTAATATGGATTTGCATATCACTAATTTCCATGCCAGGCCTAATGCTAAGAAATAAAACACGGGTACTACTCCCATTGTAATAATTTCCTTTCATAAAAAAGAACTCTCTTCAAAATAATTTGGAAAACTCTTCTCAAAATCAGGTAGTATCGACATTAATATTATGGGACATATCATGTATAATCCATAGAGAGTTGCTTAGATGCTCCTGTCTTTAGGTTATATCAAAATGAAGATCAGCTCCTTCACCTCCTGCTTCACCAAGTCCACTACCCCCTCCTCCGCAAGCCCCACCACCTCCTAAAGTAGCTCGCCCTCCACCTGCTCCACCAAAATCACTGCCTGGGGGATATCAATCTTCCCGGCTTGGACCAAAACGTGCTGGTTCTAGTAAGGGAGGTGACCTCAATGGTGAATATGAAGCCTCAAGAGCCAAGTTGAAGCCATTCTTCTGGGATAAGGTTCTTGCAAATCCTGATCAGTCAATGGTTTGGCATGAGATTAGTGCTGGATCATTCCAGTAAGGACACGCCTCTATCTTTATGACTTCAAATTCCTAAATAAGAAAACATTAAACCGGTCTACTTCATCACAAAAATTCTTCATAAATTTTACAGTTTCAATGAGGAGATGATAGAGTCCCTGTTTGGTTATGCTAATTTGGATAAAAACAAAATTGAGCGCAAGAAAGAATCTGCATCCCTTGAACCCTAGGTCCAATACATTCACATTATGGATTCAAGTACCTAATGGGTGAAAGGATAAGAGAAGGTGAACTATTATCTCTACATGTGTATGTGATTGCTATGGAAGCACTACTAGCATGCTAGATAGACTTTAGATATATTACAAGGTTATGATACTATTAGATATGTTTAAAGGAATGTATCACACATCTTAGTTTTAATGATGACTTATTTCCTTCTTAGTAGAGGGGGCAAAATTTTTATTCAAGTTCTCATGTTAGGTGTCCTAAAGTTTCAATTAATGTAAAATTTAACTCAACACAATGAAGAACAATGCGTACATTTATAATGTTGTCCTAGAAGCGTGGAACTTTATCATGCAAAGGATTTCTTTTTCATTAAAAAATTAAAGAATTAGGACTCTAAATTTTTGGTAGAGAGATTTTTTTTTCCCCAAAACACAACATTAGATTAACAAATTTTTGTCAAAAAATGCAAGAAAAGTCCAATAGATAAAGAAGATTTTATTTTGAATGCAAACATAATGGACATTTTTATTCATCATTCCTAATAAAATAGAAAAACAAAGGAACCATATGATTGGTAGATTTTTATAGTTAGGCCTAATATGCATTGTGTCAAAGTTGTTTAAAACCAAGTATGTGCTAGTAAAGCTGAAGGGTAGACTAGGCATTCGGAGGGTCAAGAATTAGAATAGAATCACAAAAACAATCAAGTCTATATGATCATTATGGGTGAACTTCTATTTTGTCAAAAACATATAGTTCTAGACTACATAGTCAAGAAATGGTTTGGACAAGGAGAAAGGTTCTTAATGTTGGGTCTCCTTGTAGCAAATTGAATGAAGTAGATAATAGGAAATGAAATTTTAATTTCTCTTTGGGATGATTATTGGAAATTTAGATGTACTATTACTAGTAGGATCATAGAGCAAACCAACCTCATTTCTAAAATTCCAAGGAATGCCAAGATTTTAGTAATGCAAGTAATGAAGAGTAGAACTTGGATATCAACAAGAGGTGCTCATGGCTAATACTTATAGGTAACATCAACCTCATATTAAAGCCTAATGACATGAAAGAAGGTAAACTTGATATAGATTGCGCTTATGAATGAAAAGTTCTTAGTTGACTTAGTATGGAAAGTTTTCCTCTCCTAGTGACCTAAAGTCAACTAGTATGGAATTATTTGATTTAAGTATGCGATCTTTTGACATTCAATGATAATATGGATGATAATCCAAAATTGACTAGCCACAAGACTCCATTTCCTTATATAATGAGGTAAACAAGCTTTCATCTTTCTAATATTTTTTTACATATGACATGACCTTTTATAAAGACCCAATTTTATTGTTTGAGAAAATTTGAGATTCTTAAAAGTGTGTGGGTTTCTGTGGGTGGTCTTGGAGCCATTGTCTATGTCATATCAAACGATGCACTTAATTGCATCAAGAATGTGTTGCAAACCAAACAAGAGAAACACATGATTGGATTTTTTGATAAATGTTCAGCTGATTGGAACCAAGCCGAATAGATCTATAGTTCTTTAGACAACTACAATAGAAACAAATAAATCAATGTGAAGGGCACAATAGACCCTTCATGATCGCTAGCAACTCAACCCCAGAAGCTTGCCTTAATTTCCCTTTCCCAACCATGTAACTTTCCTTCTTGTAAAACACCCCAAAACAAGGTTTGGACTAAATACACGACCCAGGCCCAACATTGGGTCTCTTACGCCTAAGTAAAAGACTCCGAGTTAAGTACAAAAAATTTATTCAAACCCTGACTAGCTAAAAGGATGGGTTTCGGTTCATATATTGGGCATCTGCAATAAATCTACTAAGTAATGATTTGGAAACTGTTAAGGTATATCTGGTACTAAAATTTGCAAAAATTCAGAATTTTATAACTTGGGGTTTCTTTTGTCAATATACGAAAAGCAAAGAGAGGTGATTTGGTGAAATCCATCCGATGCTACATGGTGGAAGAAACTGTATCTGGCAAAGAAGTTAAGGATCACATAAAGAGACTGATCAACTATTCATGGAAGAAAATGAGTAAGGAGAGAGCCAGAAGTTCCCTACTAAAACCCATTATAAAGATGTCATTAAACAAGGTCCATGTTACTCAATTCAAACATGGAAATGGTATTGGGACATCAACTTAGGAGGTTAAAGATCATGTATACTAGTTTATTGTCGAACTTATCCCTTTTGATTGAAATTAGTGTTGAATTATGGACATTGTCATGTCTAGAATATTTGTGATATGTTAGTTGAGGAAACCTATTGGCACTATGAGTTATAATCCGTTATTTGTAAAATTAAATAGAATGAATAAAATTATTTTTAGGATTTTATATCCTTCTTTATAGTCCTTTTTCTACTAACATTTTGTTACAGTCAAAGAGTGACAGCGTCTAAGAAACACGAGAAAATGAAGTTAAGAATCTCGAGTTATTATTGTACATGTCACATGTCATAAACAAGCAAACAAGATGCTAACCAACAAAGGAATCGGAATCAAGAATTAATGACATTGTCGAAGTGATTCTGACTCTTTATAATATCTTGTACCATTATTAAAATAGTGAAAGGACCCAATCAACAGTCAGCCGGGTCTTTCACATTTAACACAATGGGGTTCTTTCTACCCATTGGTTATCTATCCTTAAAAGCACAAGCAGAAGAGTTGGCCTTCACTTAATATAATGCAAGCAGATGATTACATGTTCTTTGAATAATTTTATCAACATGGCGACCACAAGCTTCCTGATGGAAACAACTTTCTCCTCTGCTCCAACCTCGCGCTGTGTTTCACTTGACTACCAAAGATGTGTAGTTTGGCGACAACAAAGAAGAATAAGAAGCCTGCCCCCAATCCTCTCCTTCGTGATCGTCTCTAAGTCCAATGAGCTACGAAGCTATCCAAGGCGATCGGCCGATTACCATCCCAGCATTTGGGACCACAGACTCATTGAGTCCTTTACCACTCCCTACACCGTATGTTCATTCTTAGGAAAGTTTGATTAGTTTCTAAATTTCGTTACTATTTTTTTTATTCTATAGATGTTGATCAAATATAATTTAGACAATGTCAAGTATCCCCCATATTATGCTTGACCGTTGTATTTTCTTCTAAAAATATTTCTCAAATAGGATTTAACGATATAGGACACTTTCCATGCTCTTCTTCAGACCCATCTAGTATTGTATCGTTTTCTTTTGTCTAGGCAGTTCATCAAATTTGCTTCTCTTGCAGCATGAGCTATACGCAACCCGGTTGCAGGGATTGAAACAAGATGTTAAAAGCTTGCTCTCATCCAATAAAGACCGTGGTGTCCTATTGAAGCTTATTGCAACAATACAAAGGCTAGGAGTGGCTTACCACTTCGAAAAGGATATTGAAGAGGTCATCACTCAGTTGCATCCAGATGTCAGTGACAATCTTTGCACCACCGCTTTGTGGTACCGAATTGGAAGAGAACATGGTCTTTCAATTAGCTCAGGTGATAGAATTTCACAGACCCTTAAAGGTTTTTGGCTTTGTTTCTGACGGCTATAAACATCTAATTGTTAATATAATGTTGTTAATGTTGTTTGATAATGATAAACATGTGTATTTGGATTTACATAAATTTGTCTTTACAGGGATCTTTACAAATCCCAGAAGTATGTGCGTTTGTGTTTATATTTCACTATTATTAATTGTCACCCACGGATAAAGCTTAATTTTAAACAACATACAAGAGACTTAATCAATAAAGACAGAGATTAAAATCAAGTAGAAACATAATCGATCAATTCGTCTCTTCTTGGTTGCCATTAGTCTTACACTAATGTCTTCGTGGTGCTGGAAAGCAGAAGTCTTTGCCAAATTTAGAAGCAGAGATGGGAGGTTCATGAAAAGCCTGAGCAGGGACACAAAGGGACTTCTAAACTTGTATGAAGCCTCATACCTAGGAACGCGTAGAGAAGATATCTTGGAAGATGCACAAGATTTTAGCATGAGAAACCTGAAATCAATGGTGAAAAACTTAAAGAGTAATTTAGGTGAGCAAGTGAAACAATCACTGGAAATTCCCCTCTTTTGGAGGATGCCAAGATTTGAGGCTCGGAGCTTCATTGATATCTACTAAAATGACATTACGAAGAACATGAATTTGCTCGATCTGGCTAAGTTGGACTATAATTTGGTGCGATACGTATATCAACAAGAAGTCAAAGAGTTAGCAAGGTAACATTTACTTTTATCCAAATGCTTTCATGGAACAGTTGCAAAAAGATTGACAAATTTGAACTTTGATTCATTTATAGGTGGTGGAGAAACTTGGGTTTTAAAGATGAGCTTCCTTTTTCGAGGGATAGGTTGATTGAGAATTACTTGTGGACGATGGGGATCATTTTTGAGCCCCAATTTTCCAGTTGCAGGATAGGCCTCACGAAATTTATTTGCATATTATCAACTATTGACGACATGTATGATATATATGGATCAATCGATAAGCTTGAATGCTTCACTAATGCAGTGGACAGGTATGATAAAATCATGGTATCATGGGCACAGGTTTATTTTTGCTTTGTAAAACCATCAGTTTGATCATAAACACAGGTCCTTTCTCATTTTTAATATCTTGAGCAGATGGGAAATGGAGGCAATGGAGGACCTTCAACACTACATGAAGGTTTGCTACCTTGGCATGCTGACCTTTGCTAATGAAGTCGTCTTTGATGTTCTCAAAGGTCACGGCTTGAATACCCTCCCCTACATTAAGGAAGCGGTAAGCCGAAAAACCAAAATTAACATAAATATGTTTCTCGTGGGTGGTTTCCCAATTGGCATGCATTGGCTTTTCATGGCAGTGGGCAAATCTTTGCCGAGCATATTTGGTGGAAGCACGATGGTTTTTCAGACGATACACTCCGACCATGGATGAGTACCTACAAAATGCGTGGGTCTCTGTGGGTGGTCCTGCAGCAATTGTCCACGCTTATGTTTTGCTTGGTTGTCCCATATCAAAAGATGCACTCGATTGCATCAAGAATGGTTCTGAGCTCATATACTGGGCATCTCTCATAACTCGATTAAGTGATGATTTGGGGACCTCGGAGGTATGTCTGATACAAATATTTGCAATCAAGCGTTGGTCCTTTGCAATTAATCCAAAATGTTTGAACTTTGGTTTTCTTCTGTTCATAGGCCGAAAGCAAGAGAGGTGATGTATCGAAATCCATCCAGTGCTACATGATAGAAAAAGGTGTATCCGAAAAAGAAGCTGAAGATCACATAAAGAGACTGATCAGATATTCTTGTAAGAAAGTGAACGAGGAAAGCGCCAAAGGTTCCCTCCCAAAACCCGTTGTGAAGATGTTATTAAACATGGCCCGCGCTGCTCAGTTCATCTTCCAACATGGAGATGGTATTGGGACATCAACAGGGAAAATCAAAGATCATGTATACTCATTGATTATCAAACCTATCCCTTTTGAATGAACCTAGTATAGAAATTATGGGCACTATCCTATGCAGAATATTTGTGGTATTTTAGAAGAAAAAACCTGTTGACAATATGTGCTATATCAGTTAATTGTAGGACGCAATGGAATGAATAAAAATATTTTTAGAATTGTATGTCCTTCATTTTCCTTTTCTGACAAGCACTTAGTTATAGTCAAAGAATGGAAGTGCCTAACAATTATGAGAAACTGAAGTTAAGTAGTTCGTAGTGTTTGAGTTATTGGTTCCCATGTAAGAACAGACTCAGAGGACTGTCTTCGTGATCCTTTCACCTTGTGATACTGGGCTAAATGGGTTTGGCAATTACATTTCAGCCAAACGCAGTACTATTTCAATGACTGCTTGGTTTATAGTTTTCCTGGTATGGAGGTTGTTTAGGGTGCGTTTTGATGTGGGAAGATGGTAGATGTGTGAGAGGCCGCCATTTTTAATCAGCTTGTCCTTTCATCTCATCTACTCCCTGGTCTTTAAAATCTGTTTTCTCTATCCAGACAGGCTTATTTTCATTGAGTCCCCCGTCTTCAGGGTAGGGTCTGTTAAATTGGATGAAAGTACAGACTGTTATACTAAATTAAACCGACTCGGGCTATTTTCTTGGGTTTCTTGATTACAATATAAATTTATCAATCCGCTTGTTGTTTGCTACTTTGAAACCAATTTTCAAGTCGACAGCTGCCATGCAATGATAAAGTAATTGCTTGCTTTACAATACAGAATATTTCTATTTTGATCACAAATAGATTGAAGTATAATAGAAGATTCAAAATTTGTTTTTCATTTTTCCACCTCTTGTCTGGTCGTAAGATGATGGCATGGAATCACCATTAAATAGTAGCTTTGGCATAATTAGTTGGTTATTTTTTCATTCGAGTCCATGACCTCTGCTTTCTCAGCCGATTCTTGAACTTCTGCTCCTCTGGTTTAAAACGAAGCTTGCTCTTCCTCTGCTCTTATTTTTGTCTAGTTCTAAAGCCTCGCTTGACATGAAAGCTCTGAAGGGAAAGTTGCCCTATCATACGTGCAAATTCTGACTATGCTTGAATTCTTATACTAAGGTCTTTGATTCCCACCAACCCTAACTTACCCAATTGGTTGAGTACGTCTCAATTATAAGAAGGAAACCTGGGTTCGGAGCTCTAATAATCCTAGCCATTTGGACCTTCTTAGTTTACCTTGCAAGAACAATAACAATAAAGAAAAGGACCGGGCAGATGAATTTAGTTTTTTTGTTATCTAAATCAAACTATTCTGGTTCGCCATTCTCGTTAGATTGGTTGATGCACGGCAAATTGTAGATGACAAATGTGGAGGGATTATAGTAGACAAGAGGCAGCAGTCGTTATTGTCTTCACAACTTTTTAAGGTCACGGAACGATTTTTATGCCTGCCTCATCAGGAATTTTTTCTTACTGTATGCCAACGTCCAATGTGTTTACTGCTCCTTTTGAAACAATTTGAAGACTTCTTCAGCTTAAACTTTTGTTGCTTACAAGTCCTAGATTTCTACTCTTTTAAATAAGCGCCTTTTACATCGTTCAATTGAGAAACGTGAAAGATGTCTAATGACTTTTTATTGGAAGGTCCAACTTTTCTCTTAAAATCAGTTTATATTTATAAGAAAATTAAGTATTTTCATATATATAAAATATAGTAGATCAATATGTTAGCAATATAAGATATCTACTATATTTCAGTACATTCCCTTACCTCAATTGTGGCACTTTTCTTAGAACCAGTTTTTAAAAGAGGAGAAAACTTTTGTGTATAGGATGAATAACACAACAATATATAAACAATGTAACATGTAGGTCAAATTCTAATAATCGTACATTAACTTCATATCCATGAGTAATTTGCTTTGGTTAAAGAAAAAAGGATAATAAACAATAGTCTTTTGTCATAGAAGCTTTTACATAGATATCATAAGTAGAAGCTTATTCTTGGGTTTAGACGAAAAATTGATATTATGAAAGCATATGAATTGTTAAATTAGAACTATTTACAAATAATAATAGAATTACTAGGATTATTGAATACAACAAATAGCTTATATTAAGACAACTAAATTTTTAGTGAATATCAATAGGAAGTTTGTTAATTACTACTACATGTGTAAAAGGATAAGAGGAAGTGAACTATTATCTCTATGTGTGTCTGTGATTGCTAGGAAGCACTAGTAGCATGCTAGATAGACTCCAGATATATTGCAAGGTTATGATACTATTAGATATGTTTAAATGAATGTATCACATATCTTAGTTTTAATGATGACCTATTTCCTTCTTATGTAGTTCTAGATTACATGGTCAACAAATGGTTTGGATAAAGAGAGAGGTTCTAAATGCTAGGTCTCTAGTAGCAAATTGAATAAAGTAAATAATAAGAAATGAAATATTAATTTCTCTTTGGGATGATTATTGGGAACCTGAATGTCCTATTACTAGTAGGATAGAGAGCAAACCAACCTCATTTCTAGAATTCCAAGGAGTGCCAAGATTTCAGTAGTGCAAGTAATCAAGACTAGAACTTGGATATCAACAAGAGGTGCTCATAGCTTATACTTATAGGTAACATCAACTTCATATTAAAGCCTAATGACATGAAATAAGGTAAATTTATATAGACTTTACTTATGGATGAAAAGTTCTTGGTTGACTTAGCATGAAAAGTTTTCATCTGCTAGTGACCTAAAGTCAATTGGCATGGAATTGTTTGATTTAAGTATGCGATCTTTTGACATTCAATGATAATATAGATGATAATCCAAAATTGATTGGCCACATGACTCCACTTCCTTATATAATTAGGTAAACAAGCTTTTATCTTTCTTATATTTTTTCTACATAAGACATGACTTTTTACAAAGACCCAATTGTGTTGTTTTGAGAAAATTTGAGATTCTTAAAAGGTGTGGGTTTCTATGGGTGGTCTTGCAGCCATTGTCTGTGTAATATCAAAAGATGCACTTAATTGCATCAAGAATGTGTTGCATACCAAGCAAGAGAAACACACGATTGGATTTTCTGATAAACGTTTGGCTGATTAGAATCAAGTCGAGTAGATCTGTAGTTCTTTAGACAGCAACAATAGAAACAAATAAATCAATGTCAAGGGGGACACTGGACCTTTCATCGTTGCTAGCAACTCAAATTACCCAAAAAACATGCCTTAATTTCCCTTTTCCGGCCATGTAACTTTGCTTTCCTTACTTGTATGGGTTGGACAAAAATACACGGCCCGGGCCTAACATTGGGTCTCTTGCACCTAAATAAAAGACTCCTAGTTAAGTACAAAAAATCTATTCAAAACCTAACTAGCTAAAAAGATGGGTTTAGGTTCATATATTGGGCATATGTAATAAATCGACTAAGTGATGATTTGGGGACTATTGAGGTATATTTGTTAGTAAAATTTGCAAAAATTTGAAATTTTATAACTTTGGGTTTCTTCTATTAATATGCGGAAAGAAAAGAGAGGTTATTTCGCAAAATCCATCCAATGCTACATGGTGGAAGAAAGTCCGACGAAAAAGTTAAGGATCACATAAAGAGACTGGTCAAACATTCATGGAAGAAAATGAATCAGAAGAGCGCTAGAAGTTCCTTACCAAAACCCATTGCAAGGATGTCATTAAACATGGCTGATGCTGAACAATTCAAACATGGAGATGGTATTGGAACATCAACTAGGGAGGTTAAAGAACATCTATACTAGTTGATTGTCAAACTTATCCCTTTTGATTGAAATTAGCAATATGAGCTATAATAAGTTATTTGTAGAACTCAATAAAATGAATAAAATTATTTTCAAGATTCTATATCCTTCTTTATATTCCTTTTTCTACTAACATTTGGTTACGGTCAAAGAGTGCAAACGCCTAAGAACACAAGAAAATGAAGTTAAGAATCTCGAGAAAATTATTGACCACGTTTTATCTCATAACGTTGCTTTTTTCTAGAAGTTATTATAGCAGATGTCACTTGTCATAAACAAGTAAACAAGATGCTAACCAACAAAGGAATCGGAATAAAAAATTAATAACGTTGTCAAAGTGATTCTGACTCCTGATGACAACTTGTACCATTATTAAAATAGTGAAAGGACCCGATCAACAATCAGATGGGTCTTTCACATTTAACACAATGGGGTCTTTCTACCCATTGGTTTTCTTACCAGGAAGAGGTAGGAAACGATCTCTTTAAACAACTTTGAGCCTTAACAATAATGTTAGGTGCTCCATCGCTATGAGGTGGGGACCCATTTAACACGTGCGCTACCTCAATCCCTCTATTTTCAAATAGATAATGAGGTAAACTAAGATTTTTTTAACTCACATACCTACTCACACATTTTTAGTGTCCAATCTAAGATTGTTTTATCTCAAATAACATCTAGTTCCAATTAAATTAGATGTTTGTCAACTTATGTTATTGTAAAATAGAAAAAAAAAATTCCTAATTCATGTATATCCTCTTTATGAAGATAGCAACATTTTTTTTTTTTAAAAAAAAAAAAAAGAGATAGGAAAAAGGGATGTTGGGAATGGTGTGTCTTGATCTCCACCATCAAAGTGGGGGACGTAACAGCAATGTTGTCTCAACTTTCCCGTGATAGACTTGATATCGCCACTTGAGTATCTACCCCCAAGACTTTTCTTTGGTTAATACTTTTCTATGCTTAAAAGCACAAGCAAAATAGTTGGCCTTCACTATATAATGATTACATGTTCTTTGAATAATTTTATCAACATGGCGACCACAAGCTTCCTGATGGTAACAACTTTTTCCTCTGCTCCAACCTCGCGCTGCGTTTCACTTGACTACCAAAGATGTGTAGTTTGGCAACAACAAAGAAGAATAAGAACCCTGCCCACAATCCCCTCCTTCTCGATCGTCTCTAAGTCCAATGAGCTACGAAGCTATCCACGGCGATCGGCCGATTACCATCCCAGCATTTGGGACCACAGACTCATTGAGTCCTTTAGCACTCCCTACACTGTATGCTCATTCTTCAGAAAGTTTTGATTACTTATGAGTCCTTTAGCACTCCCTACACTGTATGCTCATTCTTAAGAAAGTTTTGATTACTTTCTGTGGACACTGTCCACGCTTTTCTTCAGACCCATTTAGAAAAATTAGTGTCGTTTTCTTTTATGTAGGCAGTTACTTCATCAAATTTGCTTCCCTTGCAGCATGAGCTATACGCAACCCGGCTACAGGGATTGAAACAAGATGTTAAAAGCTTGCTCTCATCCAATAAAGACCGCGGTGTCCTATTAAAGCTTATTGCCACAATACAAAGGTTAGGAGTGGCTTACCACTTTGAAAAGGAGATTGAAGAGGTCATCACTCAGTTGCATCCAGATGTCAGTGACAATCTTTGCACCACCGCTTTGTGGTACCGAATTGGAAGAGAACATGGTCTTTCAATTAGCTCAGGTGATAAAATTTCACAAAACCTTAATGTTTTTTGGCTTTGTTTCTGACGGCTACAATCATCTAACTGTTAATATAATGTTGTTAATGTTGTTTGATAATGATAAACATGTGTATTTGGATTTACAAAAATTTGTCTTTACAGAGATCTTTACAAAACCTGAAAGTATGTGTTTGTGTTTATATTTCACTATTATTAATTGTCATCTACGAATAAAACTTAATTTTAAACAAACATTCAAGAGACTCAATCAATAAAGACAGAGAAATTAAAATGAAGTAGAAAAATAACCAATCAATTCATCTCTTCTTGGTTGCCATTAGTCTTACTCTAATGTCTAGGTGGTGTTGGAAAGCAGAACTCTTCGCCAAATTTAGAAGCAGAGACGGGAGGTTCATAAAAAGCTTGAGCAGGGACACGGAGGGACTAGGGACACGGAGGGACTTCTGAATTTGTATGAAGCCTCATACCTAGGAATGCCGAGAGAAGATATCTTGGAAGATGCACAAGACTTTAGCATGACAAACTTGAAATCAATGGTGGAAAACTTAGAGAGTAATTTAGGTAAGCAAGTGAAACAATCACTGGAAATTCCCCTTTTTTGGAGGATGCCAAGATTTGAGGTTCGGAACTTCATTGATATCTACCAAAATGACATTACAAAGAACATGAATTTGCTGGATCTGGCTAAGTTGGATTACAATTTGGTGCAATACATATATCAACAAGAAGTCAAAGAGTTAGCAAGGTAACATTTACTTTTATCCAAATGCTTTTATAGAACACTTACAAAAATATTGACAGATTTGACTTTTGATTCATTTATAGGTGGTGGAGAAACTTGGGTTTTAAAGATGAGCTTCCTTTTTCGAGAGACAGGTTGATTGAGAATTACTTGTGGGCGATGGGGATCATTTTTGAGCCCCAATTTTCCGCGTGTAGGGTAGGCCTTACGAAATTTATTTGCATATTATCAGCTATTGACGACATGTATGATATATATGGATCGATCAATGAGCTTGAATGCTTCACTAATGCAGTGGACAGGTATGATAAAATCATGGTATCACGGGCACAAGTTTATTTTTGTTTTGTAAAACCATCAGTTTGATCATAAACACAGGTCCTTTCTCATTCTTAATATCTTGAGCAGATGGGAAATGGAGGCAATGGAGGACCTTCCACACTACATGAAGGTTTGCTATCTTGGCATGCTGACCTTTGCTAATGAAGTCGTCTTTAACGTTCTCAAAGGTCACTGCCTGAATACCCTCCCCTACATTAAGGAAGCGGTAAGCCGAAAACCAAAATTAACATAAATATGTTTCTTGTGAGTGTTTTCCCAACTGGCATGCATTGGCTTTTCATGGCAGTGGGCAAATCTTTGTCGATCATATCTGGTGGAAGCACGATGGTTTTTCAGACGACACACTCCGACCATGGATGAGTACCTACAAAATTCGTGGGTCTCTGTGGGTGGTCCTGCAGCAATTGTCCACGCTTATGTTTTGCTTGGTTGTCCCATATCAAAAGATGCACTCGATTGCATCAAGAATGGGTCTGAGCTCATATACTGGGCATCTCTCATAACTCGATTAAGTGATGATTTGGGGACCTCGGAGGTATGTCTGATACAAATATTTGCAATCAAGCGTTGTTCCTTTGCAATCAATCCAGAATGTTTTAACTTTGGCTTTCTTCTGTTCATAGGCCGAAAGCAAGAGAGGTGATGTACCGAAATCCATCCAGTGCTACATGATAGAAAAGGGTGTATCGGAAAAAGAAGCTAAAGATCACATAAAGAGGCTGATCAGATATTCGTGGAAGAAAGTGAACGAGGAAAGCGCCAAAGGTTCCCTCCCAAAACCCGTTGTGAAGATGTCATTAAACATGGCCCGTGCTGCTCAGTTCATTTTCCAACATGGGGATGGTATTGGGACATCAACAGGGAAGATCAAAGATCATGTATACTCATTGATTGTCAGACCTATCCCTTTTGAATGAACCTAGTATCGAAATTATGGGCACTATCCTATGCAGAATATTTGTGGTATTTTAGTAGAAAAAAACTGTTGGCTATATGTGCTATATAATCAGTTATTTGTAGGACGCAATGGAATGAATAAAAATATTTTTAGAATTCTATGTCCTTCATTTCCCTTTTCTGACAAGCACTTAGTTATAGTCAAAGAATGGATGTGCCAAACAATTATGAGAAACTGAGTTCCAGTAGTTCGTAGTGTTTTAAGTTATTGGTTCCTATGTAAGAGCAAACTCAGAAGACTCTTGTCTTCGTCTTCCTGTGCTAAATGATGATGAATAATTATAAGCAATAGACAGCAAGTATAAATTCTCAAGACTGTATGATGCAAACCATTCTGCTCTTCCTTTTACGAGTCAAATCCGTAGCTTTCTAGCCGATGAGCTGCCATTTGAAATCCCCCCATTCAAATCGATGGGTACTGTACAGAACACGGAAAATCGGAGGGTGTTTAATATGGATTTGCATATCACTAATTTCCAAGCCAGGCCTAATGCTAGGAAATAAAACACGGGTAGCACCCCCATTGTAATAATTTCCATTAAACAAAAAGAACTCTTCAAAATAATTTGGAAAACTCTTCTCAAAATCAGGTAGTATCAACATTAATATTATGGGACATATCATGTATAATCCATAGAGAGTTGCTTAGATGCTCCTGTCTTTAGGTTATATCAAAATGAAGATCAGCTCCTTCACCTCCTGCTTCACCAAGTCCACTACCCCCTCCTCCGCAAGGCCCACCACCTCCTAAAGTAGCTCGCCCTCCACCTGCTCCACCAAAATCACTGCCTGGGGGATATCAATCTTCCCGGCTTGGACCAAAACGTGCTGGTTCTAGTAAGGGGGGTGACCTCAATGGTGAATCTGAAGCCTCAAAAGCCAAGTTGAAGCCATTCTTCTGGGATAAGGTTCTTGCAAATCCTGATCAGTCAATGGTTTGGAATGAGATTAGTGCTGGATCATTCCAGTAAGGACTCGCCTCTATCTTTATGACTTCAAATTCCCAAATAAGAAAACATTAAACCGGTCTATTTCATCACCAAAATTCTTCATAAATTTTACAGTTTCAATGAGGTGATGATAGAGTCCTTGTTTGGTTATGCTAATATGGATAAGAACAAAATTGAGAGCAAGAAAGAGTCTGCATCCCTTGAACCCTAGGTCCAATACATTCACGTTATGGATTCAATTACCTAGTGAAAGGATAAGAGAAGGTGAACTGTTATCTCTACATGTGTCTGTGATTGCTATGGAAGCACTACTAGCATGCAAGATAGACTTTAGATATGTTGTAAGGTTAATATACTATTAGATATGTTTAAAGGAATGTATCACACATCTTAGTTTTAGTGGTGACCCATTTTCTTGTTATTAAAGGGGGCAAAATTTTTATTCAAGTTCTCATGTTAGGTGTCCTAAAGTTTCAATTAATGTAAAATTCAACTCAATACAAAGAAGAACAATGCATACATTTATAACGTTGTCTTAGAGGCATGGAACTTCATCATACAAAGGATTTCTTTTTCATCAAAAAATTAAAGAATTAGGACTCTAAATTTTTGGCAAAGAGATTTTTTTTTTCCCCAAAACACAACATTAAATTAATAACTTTTTGTCAAAAAATGCAAGAAAAGTCTAATAAATAAAGAAGATCTTATTTTGAGTGCAAACATACTGGGCATTTTTATTCATCATTCCTAATAAAATAGAAAAACAAATGAACCATGTGATCAGTAGATTCTCATAGTTAGACCCAATATGCATTGTGTCAAAGTTGTTTAAAACCAAGTATGTGCTAGTAAAGCTGAAGGGTAGACTAGGTATTTGGAAGGTCAAGAATTGGAATCGAATCACACAAACAATCAAGTCTATATGATCATTATGGGTGAACTTCTATTTTGTCAAAAACATATAGTTCTAGACTACATAGTTAAGAAATGGTTTGGACAAGGAGAGAGGTTCTTAATGTTGGGTCTCTCGTAGCAAATTGAATGAAGTAGATAATAGGAAATGAAATTTTAATTTCTCTTTGGGATGATTATTGGAAACTTAAATGTCCTATTACTAGTAAGATCATAGAGCAAACCAACCTTATTTCTAAAATTCCAAGGAATGCCAAGATTTTAGTAATGCAAGTAATGAAGAGTAGAACTTGGATATCAACAACAGGTTCTCATGGCTAATACTTATAGGTAACATCAACTTCATATTAAAGCCTAATGACATGAAAGAAGGTAAACTTGGTATAGATTGTACTTATGAATGAAAAGTTCTTAGTCCACTTAGCATGGAAAGTTTTCATCTCCTAGTGACCTAAAGTTAACTAGTATGGAATTATTTGATTTAAGTATGTGATCTTTTGACATTCAATGATAATATGGATGATAATCCAAAATTGACTAGTCATAAGACTCCACTTCCTTATATAATGAGGTAAACAAGCTTTCATCTTTCTTATATTTTTTCTACATATGACATGACCTTTTATAAAGACCCAATTTTATTGTTTGAGAAAATTTGAGATTCTTAAAAAGTGTGTGGGTTTCTGTGGGGTGGTCTTGGAGCCATTGTTCGTGTCATATCAAAAGATGCACTTAATTGCATCAAGAATGTGTTGCAAACCAAACAAGAGAAACACATGATTGGACTTTCTGATAAATGTTTGGCTGATTGGAACCAAGCCGAATAGATCTATAGTTCTTTAGACAGCTACAATAGAAACAAACAAATCAGTGTCAAGGGGACATTGGACCCTTCATCGTCGCTAGCAACTCAACCCCAAAAACTTGCCTTAATTTCCCTTTCCCAACCACGAAACTTTCCTCCCTATAAAACACCTTAGAACAATGTTTGGACTAAGATGCACAGCCTAGGCCCAACATTAGGTCTCTTACCCCTAAATAAAAGACTCTGAGTTAAGTACAAAAAATCTAGTCAAACCCTAACTAGCTAAAAGGATGGGTTTAGGTTCATATATTGGGCATTTGCAATAAATAGACTAAGTGATGATTTAGGGACTGTTAAGGTATATGTGGTACTAAAATTTGCAAAAATTCAAAATTTTATAACTTGGGGTTTCTTCTATTAATATTCGAAAAGCAAAGAGGGGTGATTTGGTGAAATCCATCCGATGCTAAATGGTGGAAGAAAGTGTATCCGACAAAGAAGTTAAGGATCACATAAAGAGATTGATCAAATATTGATGAAAGATAATGAGTAAGGAGAGAGCTAGAAGTTCCCTACTAAAACCTATTGTAAAGAAGGTCCATGTTGCTCAATTCAAACATGGAAATGGTATTGGGACATCAACTTGGGAGGTTAGAGATCATGTATACTAGTTGATTGTCGAACCTATCCCTTTTGATTAAAACTAGTGTTGAATTATGGACATTGTCATGTCCAGAATATTTGTGATACGTTAGTAGAGGAAACATGTTGGCAGTATGAGTTATAATCCGTTATTTGTAAAATTCAATAGAATGAATAAAATTATTTTTAGGATTTTATATCCTTCTTTATATTCCTTTTTCTACTAACATTTGGTTACAGTTAAAGAGTGCAATCGCCTAAGAAACACGAGAAAATGAAGTTAAGAATCTCGAGTTATTATTGTACATGTCACATGTCATAAACAACCAAACAAGATGCTAACCAACAAAGGAATCGGAATCAAGAATTAATGACGTTGTCCAAGTGATTCTGACTCCTTATAATATCTTGTACCATTATTAAAATAGTGAAAGGACCCACTCAACAGTCAGTTGGGTCTTTCACATTTAACACGATGGGGTTCTTTCTACCCATTGGTTATCTAAAAGCACAAGCAGAAGAGTTGGCCTTCACTGTATATAACGCAAGCAGATGATTACATGTTCTTTGAATAATTTTATCAACATGGCGACCACAAGCTTCCTGATGGAAACAACTTTTTCCTCTGCTCCAAACTCGCGCTGCGTTTCACTTGACTACCAAAGATGTGTAGTTTGGCGACAACAAAGAAGAATAAGAAGCCTGCCCACAATCCTCTCCTTCGTGATCGTCTCTAAGTCCAATGTGCTACGAAGCTATCCAAGGCGATCGGCCGATTACCATCCCAGCATTTGGGACCACAGACTCATTGAGTCCTTTACCACTCCCTACACCGTATGTTCATTCTTAAGAAAGTTTGATTAGTTTCTAAATTTTGTTACTATTTTTTTTTATTCTATAGATGTTGATTAAATAGAATTTAGACAATGTCAAGTATCCCCCATATTATTCTTGACCGTTGTATTGTGTTCCAAAAATATTTCTCAAATAGGATTTAACGATATAGGACACTTTCCATGCTCTTCTTCAGACCCATCTAGTATTGTATCGTTTTCTTTTGTCTAGGCAGTTCATCAAATTTGCTTCTCTTGCAGCATGAGCTATACGCAACCCGGTTACAGGGATTGAAACAAGATGTTAAAAGCTTGCTCTCATCCAATAAAGACCGTGGTGTCCTATTGAAGCTTATTTCAACAATACAAAGGCTAGGAGTGGCTTACCACTTTGAAAAGGATATTGAAGAGGTCATCACTCAGTTGCATCCAGATGTCAGTGACAATCTTTGCACCACCGCTTTGTGGTACCGAATTGGAAGAGAACATGGTCTTTCAATTAGCTCAGGTGATAGAATTTCACAGACCCTTAAAGGTTTTTGGCTTTGTTTCTCACGGCTATAAACATCTAATTGTTAATATAATGTAAATTAAAATCAAGTAGAAACATAATCAATCAATTCATCTATTCTTAGTTTCCATTAGTCTTACACTAATGTCTTCGTGGTGCTGGAAAGCAGAAGTCTTTGCCAAATTTAGAAGCAGAGATGGGTGGTTCATGAAAAGCCTGAGCAGGGACACAGAGGGACTTCTGAACTTGTATGAAGCCTCGTACCTAGGAACGCCTAGAGAAGATATCTTGGAAGATGCACAAGATTTTAGCATTAAAAACCTGAAATCAATGGTGAAAACCTTAGAGGGTAATTTAGGTGAGCAAGTGAAACAATCACTGGAAATTCCCCTTTTTTGGAGGATGCCAAGATTTGAGGCTCGGAGCTTCATTGATATCTACCAAAATGACATTACAAAGAACATGAATTTGCTGGATCTGGCTAAGTTGGATTATAATTTGGTGCAATACATATATCAACAAGAAGTCAAAGAGTTAGCAAGGTAACATTTACTTTTATCCAAACGCTTTCATAGAACGCTTGCAAAAATATTGACAGATTTGAACTTTGATTCATTTATAAGTGGTGGAGAAACTTGGGTTTTAAAGATGAGCTTCCTTTTTCTAGGGACAGGTTAATTGAGAATTACTTGTGGGCGATGGGGATCATTTTTGAGCCCCAATTTTCCAACTGCAGGATAGGCCTCACCAAATTTATTTGCATAGTATCAGCTATTGACGACATGTATGATATATATGGATCGATCGATGAGCTTGAATGCTTCACTAATGCAGTGGACAGGTATGATAAAATCATGGTATCATGGGCACAGGTTTATTTTTGCTTTGTAAAACCATCGGTTTTATCATAAACGCAGGTCCTTCCTCATTTTTAATATCTTGAGCAGATGGGAAATGAAGGCAATGGAGGACCTTCCACACTACATGAAGGTTTGCTATCTTGGCATGCTGACCTTTGCTAATGAAGTCGTCTTTGATGTTCTCAAAGGTCATGGCCTGAATACCCTCCCATACATTAAGGAAGCGGTAAGCCGAAAAACCAAAATTAACATAAATATGTTTCTCGTGGGTGGTTTCCCAATTGGCATGCATTGGCTTTTCATGGCAGTGGGCAAATCTTTGCCGATCATATTTGCTGGAAGCACGATGGTTTTTCAGACGATACACCCCGACCATGGATGAGTACCTACAAAATTCGTGGGTCTCTGTGGGTGGTCCTGCAGCAATTGTCCACGCTTATGTTTTGCTTGGCTGTCCCATATCAAAAGACGCACTCGATTGCATCAAGAATGGTTCTGAGCTCATATACTGGGCATCTCTCATAACTCGATTAAGTGATGATTTGGGGACCTCGGAGGTATGTCTGATACAAATATTTGCAATCAAGCGTTGGTCCTTTGCAATTAATCCAAAATGTTTGAACTTTGGTTTTCTTCTGTTCATAGGCCGAAAGCAAGAGAGGTGATGTATCGAAGTCGATACATGATAGAAAAAGGTGTATCCGAAAAAGAAGCTGAAGATCAAAGAGGCTGATCAGATATTCGTGTAAGAAAGTGAACGAGGAAAGCGCCAAAGGTTCCCTCCCAAAACCCGTTGTGAAGATGTCATTAAACATGGCCCGTGCTGCTCAGTTCATCTTCCAACATGGAGATGGTATTGGGACATCAACAGGGAAAATCAAAGATCATGTATACTCATTGATTATCAAACCTATCCCTTTTGAATGAACCTAGTATAGAAATTATGGGCACTATCCTATGCAGAATATTTGTGGTATTTTAGAAGAAAAAACGTGTTGACAATATGTGCTATATCAGTTAATTGTAGGACGCAATGGAATGAATAAAAATATTTTTAGAATTCTATGTCCTTCATTTTCCTTTTCTGACAAGCACTTAGTTATAGTCAAAGAATGGAAGTGCCTAACAATTATGAGAAACTGAAGTTAAGTAGTTCGTAGTGTTTGAGTTATTGGTTCCCATGTAAGAGCAGACTCAGAGGACTGTCTTCGTGATCCTTTCACCTTGTGATACTGGGCTAAATGATGATGACTATTATAAGCAATAGACATCAAGTATAAATTCTCTAGACTGTATGATGCAAACCATTCTGCTCTTCCTTTTACGAGTAAAATCCGTAGCTTTCTAGCCGATGAGCTGCCATTTGAAATCCCACCATTCAAATCGATGGGGCACTGTACAGAACACGGAAAATCGGAGGGTTTAATATGGATCTGCATATCACTAATTTCCAAGCCAGGCCTAATGCTTAGAAATAAAACACGGGTAGCACTTCCATTTGTAATAATTTCCATTCAAGAAAAGAACTCTCTTCAAAATAATTTGGAAAACTATTCTCAGCATTTTTATAATCCAGAGAGAATTGCTTAGATGCTCCTGTCTTCAGGGTGTATCAAAATGAAGGGTAAAGAAGCAGTTGGAAAGAAGCCCAACTTGGGGACATATGAGATTATAAAGATACGTGAGACAATACTCAGCTTTAGCAAGAACAAGTTTAAATTCCTTCTTCTTAGCTTTTTTTGTTTTTTTCCCAGCCGAACATTAGAAGGATCTCTAGCGAAACTAATTCTCTCTGGGTGGAACCTGAAACTGTTGGATAGTAGTAGGATCTTTTAACAAATTCAGCAGCGAAGGGGAAAGAGTGGGCTGATTAAACAGCGACTCAACAGGCATTTTAAGCTTCTATAAAGCTTCACAAACTGGGTTGTAATGGAAAACGCAAAAGAAGAAGCACAAAGCTTCTGTAGCATCGAAAAAGGTAAATTCGGCTGGTTCTTATCGAGACAAGTGAGAGTGAGATGTCAAGGACATAGCTCAATGTGAATTGGGGTGCGCACCCCCCGAGAGAACTGTAGCAAACTGATAATCTCCTGAAATTGCGTTTAACTTTTTGACCTTTGCTCAAATTTTATAATCTTTCGGCTTTCGGCTTTCGTCGAAGGTCAAAAGGAGGGAGAATCCAGACAGCACTCCATCCAGTACCAAACGAACAGGCTTCACCATAAAAAGGCACCTCAGATTTCATAGATGGAAGTGCACTCAAATGAGGATTGTCTACCTTTCCGGCTTTTCTTTTGGACTAAGAAACGGATGTTGGATTCTTATATCATAAAGCTAATTCCAGAAAGACTATATTTTTTCTTTTTCAATGAACTTTCAATCAAAGAACAAGATCATGCGGTGATGTAAGAAAGATGCAGAATGTGTTAGTGGGCCATGCTGTTAAACTCCTTGTCAATTGAAACAGTGGAATACAAGGGCATAGTTGTCATCTGAAGTGATTACATTGGCATGAAAGAGATAGATTAATAAAGCAACCACAAGCTTGTTCTCCATACTTTCCTTACCCATTAAGTCTGGGCAGTGGTGGAAACATAAAATCCAACACAAAACATCCCATGTACAAAGCACAAAATCCCTGCAATAGACAAAAAATGTGGGTGCGAGAAACCGCAGGAAGCTCTTGACTTGTGATTTGATAGAGTCCCAATTACCAGCATGGACAATCCAATGGCAAATATAACCCTGATTAATCAGAGATAGAAATCAAGCTAGAGTAATCATTTAAAAAAATAAAATAAAAAACTTTTTGTTTTGTTTTTAATATTCACATATATAATGTGTATTTGGAGTTCCTATTAACTCACCATTAAACTAGCTAGTTAAACAACATAATAATCATGATTAATTACTACTCAAGTCCATAGTTGGTACATACCAAGTGAAGAAGAGGCAGGCCACAGAAAGTTGCCTGCTGGTTGAAGATTTCTCGAGCTCTTCCTGGGAACAAACGCAGTTGCACCCACCAAGCAAGTTTGCGATGACATGGGCTAGAATCAGAAGAACTGCTGCAATAAAGCCTAGCTTGAAAGCCTGTTCACTGGGTTCTTTACACTCAAATATGAACAGCTTAAGGTGCTTGACCTGTGAAAGAGAAGTAGAAAAGTTTGAGCTACAACATAAAATTCACAGCAGCATACTGTTACAAACTTCCTCTTAAAGAATGCCCTACCTTGTTTTGTGCAATTTCAGCTTCAATGCCAAGGATTCCGGCCATGACATCCGATGCCACGATCAACAGACAAACGAGAGAACCTACTACCTTGGACATCTTTGAATGATATTGAGTACTTGAAAATGGGCGTTAGAGAGAACGAGATCTCTGCTTTGGAAGAGAAGGAACAAATGAGTGAAAGATGAGGGCGTTTCAAAAGAGTAGAAAGAATGTAGAATGCCTATGAGCTGGACTGAGCATGAGAAAAGCTTCTTTTGTCTACACAGTGCATACTTTATTATGCTTTTGTGTCTTCTTTCCCTTCTTTTTCTTCCTCTTGGATTCTTTTCATGCGGACGAAGGAAAGTAGGGTATAAACAGCTCATAGAAGAGCGCGCCTAGGCATCTAGTCTTGACCCTAAAGAATCGGTGGGAGACCATGGTGTTTCTTGCGCTTCTTTTTTTTTTTTTTTTTTTTTTTGACTTTAGTATGGATTTGCATATCTCCAGTTTCTGTCTATATGCCACAATTTTCAAGTTAATTTCCACGAGTTACATCACAGCAACAAGCCAAAGTCCCACAATGCTAAGAAATAAAATTCATCAAATATTATTTTGTTACTCAGCCAATTAACTTAGAGTTAATGGGAACTCTAAGTTTGAAATTTATACTTTGACACCCATTTCAGTATCATTAAAATTTTATACTGCTTAAATTTTGCAGAAGTATCTTTTTTATATAAAATAAAAATAACCCCACTCTTGCATCAATGGAGCATGTTAAAATTCATGTGGGCCTTGCAAGAAGTGAGCCCTAGAAAAGCCCAAAAGAGAGACCTGAATCCCATTTGTCAAATCTGGAATGTTCTGTATTGCTCATTACAGCCTAGGTCCGTCAATGTAACTTTTACCCTTTTTCTCTTTGGTTCCCTGTCTTTTTTCTTGAATTCCCACATTAAGTTGAAAGACGCTGTAATTAATTACGAAAGTCAATGTAGGCAACAAAAGCCTCCTAAACGTGGTAAAAGTGATACATCAAGTATCTCAAGAAGGGAATAATAAAAAGAAAAAATTGTTACTCGTAAACAACCGCTTCGCATGAAATTTTCTGACAAATGATACGCATCTTCTTTTTCCATTTGGGTTCAACCAACATGTATAACTATGGCAAGAAAAGAATCAGGGGAAGTACGAAGGAGATGAAATCACGTGGTTGGGCCTCATAACTTTTGAATTGCTTGATCGGGTAGCTTTCTGCCAAGCATCAATGACAGATGCTATCCTGAAGATGTACCTCAAATATGGCATCACGGGATCATGGGATCATGAGATCATGGTACACTCTCCACAACAAGGTCAGAAGTGTATCTCTGAAACGCGTTCATAACTAAAGAGCGGTCGGAACTCAGAAACCAAAAATTATCAGCCCAACGAAACGGATGACATAAAAGATATCACAAAACCATTAATGATGTCTTACTCCTCAATGCAAGAATTCAGAAACAAAGCTTTCAACATCACCACGGCTTTCTCTCTTCTCTTTCTGATCGTCCTGAACTTCTAACCTTTTCGCATTCCTTGATTACTTGTAACTATGTATTCTTTCTCTTTTCATGTCCAAGATAACAAAACACTAAACAAAATCAAAAGACAATAGGTAAAAGAAACTGAATGGGGACACGAAAGCGCCTGAAACTGTTACCAAACTGTGAGAAGTAAAGCACAAGAAAGGACCACCACGACCGCCACCTCGAGAAAGCGTTGGAACATGCAGGCGCGGGTGCCATCTTGATTAGTCAGGGATTAAAGAAACCCATCTCCTGCTGAGCTGTGACGTTACTAAGCTGCTCTACAGAGAAAACGCAGCAGCCACTGGAGTAGAGCACTGTCTGGGCTACGGGGGAGTTGACGAGCACCTGAAGCACTTGGTTCCGGGTAAGTCTCCCCAGGTTGCCGAAGACGCCGCCATCGCTGCTCTGGGCAGAAGGAAAGGCGCAGCAGGAGTGAAGGGGCATGGCGTGGAGGATCTTGATTTGGGTCTTGAGGAACCTGACGTACTTGTGGGCCTCCTCTAGCATGGTGGCCATGTCCAACTTGTTGTCCCACGGCATTAGCTCCTTCAGGCTCTGCATCTTCTCACTCAGCTTCTGGCGCCGGCGCCGAGCAACCTTGCTTTGCGGCAAAACCACGGGGTGTTTCAGGTAGTAGCAGCTCTGGACGATCGACTCTAGGGTTTGGGGGTCACTGGCCGATGTGCCAGGCCGGGCACGTTTGGAAGTTGGGACTCGAGTACGTTTGGAAGTTGAGGCTGAAGAAAGTGCTTGGCCTTGGGATTGTTCCAGCGAATGCATATGAGGTAAGTGGTAGAAGTGTGATGAGAGTTTGAGATCAGAGGTCGGATTGGTGAAGTAATTGAACGGAGTCTGAGCCGGAGTCAAGTTGGTGTCAAACTCGTTTGTGGGGTAAAATGGTTCGGGTTTGGGGAGCCTGAGCTTGAAATGGTTCGGGTTTGTATCGTCGCCAAAGTTGAGGGTTCCGAGTCGGTGGCCCTCGTCGACCGATTTTTGACCAAGTTGGTTGCGGTACTTGAGAGCCGAGAAATCCTCACCTAAGAAGTTGATAGGAAACGACGTTGTCATGGGCGTACTCCTCGAGTTCGCTGGGAAACCAAGTGCAGGATCTCCAAGAGCGTTCTCGGTGTAAAACGGCATTATACATTTCTCGGTCAGAAATGATTGAAGACTCACACCGGAGAAAATCGCGTCGAAGCTACAATCTTCGGCGCTGTCCCCGCCGGAGAAAGTCGTGCTAAAATCTCTCTGCATTTTCACTACGAAACACGCAAGCACACTCTCTGAGTCGTACACAGAGGAGAGGGAAGAGAAAGAGGTGGTGGTGTATACTTATAGCCTCATTTCTCGGTCGGCCCCTCTCTCTCCCTTGCCCTCTCAGTCTGTTTTTGTCTCAAACAAAGGTTACGGAATATGGAAGGGGACACATGGGAAGAGGAAATTGGGTGCAGAAGAACGGCAGGCTAGGAAGTCGAGGATGATAGGGTCCGTGCAAGAGAGTACGTGGCGGTCAGGTGTGCACCTGCCTTTTGTCGACGTTTTGTCTGCTTCAATGTTTCCATTTCGTGTCAGCTCATCGGGCGGGCCATCCTACGATAGTATCATGGATTGGTATCAGGGGGCGTGTTTTGCTCGTGGAGGGAATCTCTGGCTACGGGGATGGTTGTTATACCGAAAGCTGCCGGAATTAAGTGTGGTTGGTGGGTGTAACCGACAATAGGTATTCAAATTGAGGGGTATTGTCCCACGACAAGCCAGTGGGGTTTTGACACTTTGTGGAGGGAGACGCCCTATTTTGGAAACTAGTACAATGGGTACTGAAAATGTTGGGCGTGAATACGCTCGCCAGAGTACTGTTGATCAGCACTTCACCCGTTAATTGCAGGGTGCATTTCACGACATTTGTCTGGCTCTTTTCACCATTGTTAAGTCCGATGAGTCTTATAAGCATTCATAGACTTCAAGTGTAAAAGGTTAAATGTCAAAATATGTTAATAACCTGAGAACAAAACAGCCAACAGACATGCCCCCTACATGCCCTTAAAGCAACTTATCTTGCTCTGTGCAATTCCATGCCTTTATTCTCTCCGACAGGACAGAGGAATGCACAAAATACTTAGCTAAGGGGAGTCAGAACGAATAAGCAACAGCTAATTCTTCAATTCTTTCCTTTCTTTTTTTCTTTCCCGATTAAATTAGAGAGAAGAGCAATGCTACTTTTTTTTTTCCCGAGAACAAGCAACGCTACTTTACTACCAGAATGAATTACAAATTACAAAAGTGAAGAAAAAACTGTACACAAGAATGAGGAGAAGAAAAGGCAGTACAAAATGAATGATGCTTTGGAATGATTACAGCTGCCTCATTAAAGGGATAGCTGTGGACTAAAATTCACAAATCAATCCAAAGCAATTCACAGAGACGGGCAAATGATGCCTGCTGCTTCCCCAATCTCTGCAAAGCTTCACCGATCCCACATTGCCTGAAATATGGCAGGTCTGTGTTTCAGCCACTGCACCATTTCTCTGTCCAAATGAGTATTATGTAGAACAGCATCAAACATTGGGCTGCCAAAAACTTTCAAAGACGTCTTGAAAGACCATATCCGGTCCTTGGGCCATGGTCTCTGGGGCTGCTTCTCCTGTAAAACATTAAGATGCAAAGGATAAGCAACCATTAAGAAGAAGACCTCACATTGGGAAGAAAATAATTTCAACAATTCAATAACATCTTCGCTACTTCCCAAACACACAAATGGTTGTCAACTGCAAACTTTTAATATAGCAATCTGGCCCATATTAAATCAACGAAACAACTATTTGTTTGTTAAAAGTAGTAGTTGCCATGTATGTTAATCTTTTCATGAAATAATCCTCACTAATTTGAAATAAATCTTTTCCGCATCCACCAGGCCTGTCTGTACAAGAATCTGGAATAGTCAAACAAGGTTTCACCAACTGAAATGCAGACAAACAAGGGTTCACTAAAAGTATCTCATAGGAGCCATCATAAAGCAAGGACATGAACAAAGTTATCTCTTCATGTCTCAGCAAATAAACATGTGGATAAGGGTGTTCTGTAACAAGCATGACCAAATTTTCGAATGTACAAGAGAGCATATCATGCAAACAAAACCCACCATAAACTTCGAGTCATCAACAGGCTCTTTTAGGAACGCATTTTCATAGTATTGATGATTCTCCTAAAAGAACCCCAAAGTAGTCAAAGGCACAACAAACATGTTGCTTAAATTGTTTAGGATGGGCCAGATCAGCTATTGACGACATGTTAATAGACACAACAAACATGTTATATTTTCATACATGTCATATGTGAAAGAACACAAGCACTTAAATTTAATAGAACCTTCTTAAACTCACCATTCTTGCCAGCATAAACTTCACTGTCCTTGGGCCATAAACACGATGCCGTGATGGTCTCTGAACCTTGGCATAGAAGGAACCAATCTCGGGTAACGACAAACAACCTCTACTTGCTTTAGCCAGGCTACAATCAGGCTCAGCATTGGTTTGGTTATGCCAAAAAATCAGCTGCCCTAAACAATAATTCTCACCATAGGTTTTGCAATACTGCTGAAAACCTGCCCCCAATTTCTCAGAGAACTTGGGACCCAAGTCAAGTGGACTAATGTAAACTGGAGGAGAAGTTACAGCTTTATATTCCTGCATTAAAAATGAAATTTGTTTTAGATTGAAGGAACTATGCATGACAATATTAGCAGACAGATTCCAGGAATGAGGCTGTAAAACGTACTCGTATTCTAAAGAAGCACTTTGTGTAAGCATAAATATGGATCAAGTCAGCTGCCGCATCATGCCGAGACTTGTAGGTACATGGAAGATTTCTGACCTCGTCCCTCAACCTTTCAAATGAACAACCCATAAGACTTCTATGTTGCAATAGCTGAAAACATCTTAGGGTTCAAAAAGCACCGAAACAAAACCCACGATATCATGCTACTTACCATAATAAAGATTTCTGAAGTTCTTTCTGAATGTCATCAGAACCTGATAAATCACGAGCATGAACCTTGGACTTGAGATCATTTAAGACGCCTTCATCCACATGAGGAGCCATGCATTGGAGAAGTTCATCAACAAATGATCCCTCTCCTTTCCAGAGGAATGAAACAAGGGCTTCAGGACTCAGCTTCTCCAGAGGAGGTGGTGCTTCCTTCGGATCACCAAAAACACATCGCATAACATACCTCACCTGTAAATAGAATTCAACAGATAAATATCTTCACAAACACTACAGAACATTTTCTGTTCACACCAGAAATCTAGATTAAAAAACCAAGGTAGAGTTACACACGTTGAAAGATCAAGAGTAAAGATTTCAACAAAAAAAAAAAATGTTGTTTAGAAGATGCAAAGTAAAGGATTTCCATAAAGTTAGGATCCAAATTTTTCGCCTCAGATTCTTGACCATAGACGCAGACTAGCAGGATCAATATCATCTTTGGCACAACACGTTCAGATTATCACCAGAGACAGGCCCATCAAACCAAAATTCATGTCTTGTCTGTCCAAAAAATGATTGCCGTAAAAAGAAAAGACAGAATCTGGAAAGAACTAACAAACTCCTTGATAAGTCGCTTAGCCAGTTAGTTGAGTGGTGAGTTAGCAGGGGCTCTAATCGTGAGGTCTGGAGTTCGACACCTCATGTGAGTGTGTTGTAATATTAAAAAGAACTTCTTTTATATAGAAAAAAAAAGAAAAAAAAAAAAAAGACCTCCTTGATAGAACACACTAGAGAAGCTAGTTACCTTGTCAAGAGTAACGGCCAAATTCTGAAGCCTTTGATTGTACACACCCTCAGCCTGTCTCACAGGGAAAACAATATTATCCACCAGGTAACTGCGAACCCACTTAACACATGCATGTCTCCACATACATTCGATAAGACAGAAGACAGTCAACAACTCACCTGAACCTCAGCATCACTCCTCTCAACTTCAATACATATATCTGAAAAATATTTCCTTTTCTCCTCCAATGTATGCCTTAGAATCTCCGCAGGTAGCTTCGTTCTTTCAAAGTTTATAAATCTCACCTTCATCCAAAACAATAAAGTCAGGAAACAAAAAAGGATGGCAAAATTACAAGCAGGCATGGCTAATCACAGAAAAAGAACTGCAGCAAAAGACATACCAAGCGAGCTGAATAGGCTACCAACCAATCAGGTAGCCCACCAAGCAAACAACTGCCTAAACCAGCCCTCCCTAAGTCAACATAATCATCTTCAGATACTGAATTTAATTCACAAGCTTCAAGCATTAGTTGATAACGGTCCAGGACTCCATGCCACTCCTCCAGTACCTGATGGATGCACCATATAAGCTACTTTAAAAGATATTAATGGAACCTTAGGAATCAAGGCAGACAAGGAGCGGTAAGATTCCACCAGATGGAAGAGCCTTAAGAATCCAATATTAATAATTAATTGATATCACAACCCAATCAGGCTAGCTGATACACGAATTAGAAGCCAGAAAAGTTGATAAACTCGGGCAACTTAACAGCCCGGAAGCCTTATCAGATTTGTTCAGGATTTTGAATTTATTTTTGAAAATGGGAAGTCAAGAAAAACTCTGAACTGCCTATACCTTTTGAAAAGCCCCTTCGCCTGTCAGATTCAGGTAGCTGCCCCGGCATATTTGACTCCCGCATAAACAAACTGACACTTCATATTCCTCTTTACTCTGGAAAAATGAACAGCCATCAATCAGTGGCTATAAAAAATGTGCGGTATCCTCCAAGCGTACAGAAGTCAGCTGCAAAAGAAACATACCTCCGTGACAGAATTATAATCAAAAGTGATCTCCTCTCCATATTGAATTTCACGAACAGCATAGATTCCAATCTGGTAATGACCGGCTACAGCTGTAACTCTGCACTCAAGGATAATTACAGGATGGTCAAAAGTGTTCCAAGCGACATTAAGACTTTCAACTATCTTGGAAGGGGGAAAATGAGCAAGTGGTCCACATGTTTCACAAAATACACAAAATATTGGAAAAAATACGGAGAAAATGATATGCAGAAATGCAACATCACATCCACCACTTCTTAGAATCTCAGTCATTAAAACAGCCGTCCACATTTTCCTTTTTCTTGGGTAATTTGACAAGGTAAATAAACTTTAGGAAGAGAAAATGGTAACTTAACCAGTAAAAGATTTTTATTTTTATTTTATAAAGGAAGAAAAAGAGTGGAGTTAAGGTAAAGTATGATTTCCCATAACATGGTTTCGAGCTAATAGAATGAGTAAAATATCGAGGCCTCCCGACCTGAATCTTCAGGAGATAGCATTTACTGAAATAAATACACTTGAAAGTAAGAACTAGTTTTTGCATCCTAATGCAAAAGCTCCAATGAAGATACTCGAGCAATAAAACTACAAATTTCACCACATTTGACCCTCACTGTGAAGCAACCAGGAGATTGACCTTAGAGTACCACTCATTTATTAACCAGCTCAAAATAAAGATATGAGATCACTCCATTACTTTCACCACTAGTCTATACATAAAATTGGAAATTTACGCAATCACAAACAGCAAAGCCTATCATACTGCATCCATACCATTATCAGCTGGCTCGTGACTCTGCAGGTAGAATATAAACATCAAAAAGAGTAAAACAAACAAGACTCACTTTGCTTCACAATTGGGTCGGCATGAGTGACATATTCGACTTGCATAATTTGCTTTATGCATAGCATCAACAACAACCAAATCATACCCATCAGCATCACCCTGCCAGGTTAAGTGCATGATCAGATGAAAATGTCAGCAAAGAAAGGACAAATGGAGAATGCATTAAAGCCTACACAACAAAGCATGCTAAATTGAGGAAAACCTTTGGCCTTTCAAGGTAGATGTTGTAAAATTCTGGAGCTGGATCTTTACTGTTTTTTTGCAAAGATCGTATCCCATCTTGCTTCTCGAACCATTTCCATACAGGATAAACCTAAGAAAAATTATTTAAGAGTGGGGAGGGTTTAGCCACATAAAAAAAGATCCTTATCGCTAGAAATTGGATTACATGATCAACTGGTGCCATACCTCTCCCAGAAACTCTACAACAAAATCTTCTTCTCCAAAACCTTCTTTTTTGTTGCAAACAACACCTAGGCCCTGATGAACACAACCAATAACCAGTATCAGAATAAGAAATTCGGCATAAAAAATAGAGAAGACTAGTCAAGGAAGAAAAATTTCAGAGTGGCAAAAGATAGTACTATGCTCATGTAGTCAAATATTTAAATATACCTTTCTGTAAGCAACATATTTGTCATCAGGACGACTATCAATGGCCTTCAAAATACCCTGGCACATTTTCACAGTTCGTATGTCAAATACCTCCTCAGCAGCTTGTTCAATTTCTTCTAATACAGGCTGCAATTCATAAATCATAGGAGTGTTTCCAGTCCCAGTAAAGTGCCTAACTTGCTTATTCAGAGTGCGCAAGAGCACATCTTCGATAAACACATGCTTATCAAGTAAAGACCAATCCAACTCCTCTGGCATGGAATCTAGCAAAAGATTGTGAGTATAAGGATCAATTCCATAAACTTCTTGCTCTAAAACCTCAATTCCAAGCTGTTTTCTAGGTTTATAATCCTTGACTTCAGGTAGCTCCATATCTGAGTCCTCAGTGCCACTTCTTTGTGCATGAAGCTTCTCAGCATAGTCCTCAGGCAAAGAAACACGCATCTTTCGTTGCACCTCCTCGTCATCCGCAACAATAACATACTGATCAATGACTTCGTATTTTCTAGTCACAGGAGGAACCAGGCTTGCTTTTGTCATTCGAGCACCCCATTCACGATCATCAGTCAAAGAATCAAAACCCCCATGTGTTGTAAAGCATCCATCTACTCGGGACTCTGCACTTCTAGCTTCTGACTGGGCATCCAAGTCACTTTCTGTATCCCAGGCTGTACTCTCACTACCACTCTTTCTATCTTCAGAAGACCGGTCATCTTCATCAGATGTTTCACTCTCTGAGTTCTTAGACTTCTTATTCAATTTGGATAAGCGCCTTCTGATTTCTCGATCAGATGCATACTCTACAGAATCCAAGCCACCATTTGCAAAAGTAGTGCCATTAATCCTACTGATGTTCTTTCTTTCAGTCAAGGATTTATTGGGCTTCTTCTTATACTTCAAAGCAGCAGGTGAATCATCTTCCCAGGGCTTCATGATCTCATCCCTTTCATAAGGTAATTTAGAACGCTCTTCCAAATGTGTGGCAAGTTTAATAAATAATGGAATAATATGATTCATGTCTCCAGCTTCACCACGATTCTTTGCTCTGCATTAACAAAAGAAGTCACTAAGTAATGATTAATTAAAGAGAAAAGATGATAAGCAATGTTGTTCTATGAATCACACTCAACTTATAAAGACTTGACCACAAAAATACAACAAATACACAAAACATAATAATAGAAATAATTTGAGATTCAGTGGCAAGTGTACAAGCTAATTTGACATGAATGTTAATGTCAACGACAAAATTTTATGTTGCCTGGCTTGCCAGAAGAAAAAATAAATTCATTAAAATACAGCATACAAAAATTTGCAGGAATATCAAGAATGATGAAACTTCTAAAGGCAATCTCATAGTACGGGCAAGTATCCAAAACTAAAATATCCAGTGGTAAGTAAACCCATCATACTTTGAACTAAAGAGTTGCAAACTCACAGTAAACAAACACCCTTTTGAATCTGATATTTAAAGGTCTTTGATTATTCATCATTATTTCATAAAGCACCAAATTCAGGCCAGCAAAAGCTTACTTTATGGCATCTCTGCACATTCGACTGATATCCTCTTTGACAGAACTCAATCCATGGCCAATGTAATAACCCTTCTTAATTCTCTCTTCAATTTCTGCAACCTGATTGACAAAAATAAAGAGAAAAGAAATGAAAAGAAATGAAAGCTTAGAAACACAAATAATAGAGAACCTTTTATATCAAGACAACCAAAACCAATGATTTCCAATACCTTGGGCACAAAAAAATCAAATGTATTCTCTTTCATGATGTCTTTAAGACCTGAAAGAAGAAATTCCTCCATCCTCTTATAACTATTGTCAGATTTCTTGATGGCCCATCGCCTCATACGGGCATCCCTAGATAGAATGGATGAGGACCTTCGGGCATCAAACAGTTTTGACCTTTTGTATAAGCTCCGACGGAATAACTGACTAGCTGAATCTCTTTTATTCACACTATCAAAGTAGTCCTTTAGTTCACCAAAATCATCCATATCACTACCTCGACCCTTTTTTGTAACAAAGGAAGTTTTTTCTGTAATCTGTTTAAGACTTCTCATTTTGGACTTGAACCAGTTCAAGCTCGCAAATTTGTGAGCCAACTCATCAAATTGGCTGCAACCTCTGATGTCTATAGAAGATATAGAAGGAAATGAATGAAGAATATCTTCAAGTGTGACTGAGGCAATGTTTGTGCAGCCCTTTAGAATCATCAAATTTATCTTTTCTTTGCCATAACCGTTCTGCAAGGGAAAAATGGTATTAGCCCAGGCACAAGGAATATAAAATGGTGATAGTCAAGAATATCACAAAAGTGAAACCTACCATGATGTCCAGGAGCATGGAATCAGTGCAGTTAGGACCCAGAGATGACAGGTCAACCTGTCTGGCAATGTCTTTGTAAAAACCAGCTGCAGCTCTCCAGTGCTTACAAGTCAGAGAGACAAAGGCAAGAGCTTTGATGTCTGATCTCAGAAAATGAAAAACTCGAGCCAGCACATGACCATCCAATAAACCCCAGCTTCCTGTAGCAGTTTCAGAATTTGCATTCTCCTTTCTATAAAAAGTAGCATCACCACATAGATCATCATATGTGGGTTCCTCCTTTTGAATTGTCAGTAATTCCTCCTCCATTTCATAGTCTTCTTCAATCTCATCTACCAGCAGCCGAGCTCTCTTGGAAGCACGTGCATCTCCCTCTGTAATTAATCAGCACCCAACAACCCCAAAAAGTACATACTGAATTAATAAGAAGATCAATATACAACAAGCAACAAGTAGACAAGCCAAAAAGAAACAGTAATAGAGAGGAAGATATTTGTGAATGCATTAAAAGCAGAAGGAAGAAAAGAAAAGCTCTATGGCACTTATTCATGGAAAGGTTGATTTAGAGCCACATGTGAATGAGAGCAAAGAAATCACAACAGAATGACGGCACATATATCAGAAGTGACTTGCTTTATTTTAGTGGACACAAGAAACTTAGGAGAGAGAGAAGAGAGATAAGCCTTGAGCAAGGAGATATCCAAGCCTAAGATTTAATTGTAGGTCCTTCCTTCAAACTCTGCCTTTATGAGTTGAAAATAACAGAGAGAACTCTAGTACTCCTCCTGGAATAACTACACTTTTCAATAAACAAAATCCAGAACGCCAAATGAAATACCTGATTTTCGATACATGTGCTTCTCAATCTCCTTCTTTGGCTGTTTAGCATTGATCCATGGATCTAAGACTTCATTTATGGCTGCAGCAAACTCACGGCTTTTATATGATCTCATTACCAATTCATGTAGCTTTCCACGCGTATAGCCAATGAACTGGGGATGCCGATTATGAGAAAAATTCAGCCTTGCTATAGGATCATCTAGGGCAGTAGCTTGAGAGTGGGAAACAGACGTTAAAGAATCACCAGCTGAGGATTTGTTTTCGTGTTCACTCTTGACATAAGCTTCAGAAGTCTCACTAGCAGAGCTAATTGGAACCCAAATTTTATCATGTTTCCTGAATACACTGATCTGTTTTTGAATAATACCTTGATCTACTAAGGCCTGTAGCTGTGAAAATGATGAAGGCCCTTGTTCATGCCCAGAACCATCAAGGTAGTACCAATTGCCCAAATGCAATTGCAAGTCATCAACTGTACAAAGATGATCTTTTGGAGTGACAATGGAAGTTACTGACTTGCAGGAATCCTGTGAACCTTGATCATTAATACTCTTTGGTTGAGAGTCGCGTTCTGCTGACAATCTCTTGCCATCACTACCTGAAGAGTAGTGCCGAGAAGACTTAGCGGAATGCCTATCCTTCCCTCGAATTTTTGTGCGGGGATCAGAAACCAATGAACCATGGTCCTTAACCACGCATGCATTTATCCTGATCACAGGAAGCACAGTTCCTTTCACTCCCCTTACAAGAGGAGCCTTACTTTGAATTAATCTACTCATACTGCAATCACTCCTATCATCTGATACAGAAAAGGCCCAGGGAGGTAGATCAAGCCTCCTGCTTTGAGAAGGATAATATAAATCCTCTTTTCGATGCCACCGAGGGTCCTCATAGCCAGACTTTGGCATCTGGCATAACGGGAAACCATCATTGAGAACATGCTTCTTTCTAAACGATCTTTCTTGGCCAGCATCATCATTCCTCTTCCAGTCACCACCCTTGCATGACCATCGACCAGAAAACCAGTCACCAAACTCTCCATAGGTGAAGCCTTGATCTTTTTCAGATGGAACAATTAACCTGGATTCTGCAGTTTCTATTGATTTAACATCCGAAATTCTGGACAATTCATCAGTTTTCTGATCAGAATGTTCACTGACATGATTTTGATACCAAGGGAGACCTGCACATGGCCAAGTGAACTTTTATCATGATGTGCGCATCTTAAAGTGCAGATATAGCTAGAGTATGCACGTGTAATGTACTTTTTAAAACTAGTTCTAAGGAGATTTGTAGCATAGATAGAGAGATCGACTTTCACACTCTTATTCTACACTGTAATGATATTTGATTTCCAACAGAAACAATTAAGATAGATTCTTCTAGGGCCCACATTGTCCTCAAATAAATCTAGAGGCCACAGAAAGATCAAGAAGAATAAATAGGAGGGAAACAGATACAATACATGAACCCATATGTCTGCTAAAGACATAACATTCAGATAACCAGAGTTATAGCCCTTGCTTTAAGGAAAAAAGTATATTTCATTCGTTGAGTATTGCATTTTACAGAATAGAAAAATGCTCTCAAAATCAGTAGGTATTAACGGAAGAACTGCATTCCCAAATGGCGAAAATAGTGACAATTGCAATACCATTTATAATCTATAGAGGGCTGCTTAGATGCTTCGAGTTTTAGACAGAAGCGGAGGCATGCAGGAAAAGCTGGGAACAGAACAAGGTCTATTCCATCAATTACTGAAAACAACTTAAAAGAAAAGGTAGAAGCTTGTCTTTTCAGCCGCCTGCCAGCGGCCGGGCCTGCGATCGGCAGGGGTTGGGGTGTGAAGGGGGGGGTATGTAGAAACCATATACACAAAAAACAGCATTTCGTACAGGACTCTCAACGCAAGATAACTCTAACCGCTCAGTCTTATCCAAAATACAGAAAAATAGATGACTAAATACAAGTACTGGAACGTATGGTCTACCTTCAGAATTTACCCAGCCCTGCCATTCTCCATGTTCAAACTTCATTTGCAAGGCTTCTGCATGATGAAAAAAATCCAGAAAACATGAAAAGTTGGAAATCTTGGGAAAGGAAAGAAAATAAAGAGAAATGAATTCTTTGGAACAGTATTTTGCAGTGATCAAAATTATAGTGTTTAACAGAAAAACTAATACCAGCAACAGCCTCAAGTTCCTTGCCAGGAATAACAGGAAATCCTTCTAACAGAGCCCCAACCCTTGCATCTATGTGGAGATCTTCTAAAGCCTCAAAATCAGCTGCAGAGCCATCCGTTCGAACAACTGGCTCGGAAAGAGTGAGAGATATTTCCTCGCCACTCCCAATACCAGATTGTTTAGTATCTCCGGTATCAGCTAAAAGATTACCAGGAGCTTCTGGAGGTTTCACCAGCTGAGTTATGCTGTCGGACACAATAAACGGGAAATTCACAGTTACCAATGGGGAAGTTGCATTTTCAACAGTTACCCACCTGTCACTGTCAACGTGCTTGATCAAGTGATCTGACATTAGAGCTCCTTCTTCCACAAGTGCTTTAAGATCACATAGTTTAGAAGGTCCATGCTCCACCCCATAATAATCAAGGTAAAACCATTTCCCAGTAGCTGAATCAGCCATAATGGGTACATGTGGTGGGGTGTCACATATATCCATGTCTTCTTCCATTGATGGAAGCTCCTCGGGAAGAGGCCAATCATCATTAGAAGCTTCTTTGCAAGTAATGCTTGGACTCAGAGACGGCTCTTCTTTGCGGGGTTCAGAGTCAACAGTTTTTTCAACACATCCATTTACGTCATGAATGCTGCTTCTATCTTGAGACTCTTTAGCTGGACACTTAGGCTCTCCTCCATCAGAATCCCTCTGGCTTTGCTTATCCTCTTCTCCTTTACTACCAACAGAAGTGTTACGCTTATCGCCAATTCCACCTTTACGGCTTGTTTCACGGTGACTACTGGGCCTACTCCGATCAAGTGGGGACCGCTCGTGATAGCTAGGTGTCCGGTCCCTGCGATCATGGTTCCGGGTACGATCATGAGGAGATCGCTCTGCAGGAGCAGGACTTCGATTTTTATGCTCATTGTGACGATTCCGTTCATGTGGTGATCTCTCGCGCCGGACAGGACTCCTGTCACGGTGATCATAATACCGGGCCCTGTCATGTGGGGACCGCTCAGAATGAACAGGACTACGACCATACCTGTCATAAACAACTCTTGAAGACAAAGAAGCTTCATAATGCCTGGAGGAGTATTTGTCAGATGACGGCATTTTGGAGGAAGCTAAATTCCTGTAAGACCTCTCCACAGAGTGGCGTGAATAATGCTCCAAATGACCAGTGCGGCTGCTCTCATCACAAAGCCTCCGGCTTTTCAAACCCGCATAATCACCATAGTCTCCATGGTATTTGCGATCACTGCTATCTGAATCAGCTCCATAGCGCTTCAACCGGTTAGCAGAAGAGTAATCCCTCCCATGGCTCTTCCCATTGCTGCACTCGTTCCTGAATAAACCTTCCTCGTCCACAATTTTCGAACTGATCCTCACGTTCCTTTCCCTCTCCTGGCCACTCTCCCACCTGGAAGTACCTTTCGTAAGCTGACTTCCAATTCTGCTGAACTCTTTCCTCCGGAAAGCATCATCACCCACGTACTTCCCAGAAGGAGGTGTGCGCTCAAGCTCAGATTTATAACCTTTGTCCTTACCAGAATCATACCTGCGTGATTTACCGTAGTTGTACTCATCTCTTGGTGCTTCACCTTTATGCCATCTATCTGGAATGAACTCTCCCTTTTCAATCTCATCTTTTGCGCCTCTCCACAACCCGGATTCCCCTTTCTCAGGCTCTCCTCTCCTAGTTTTCTCTGGAACTATCTCGCCCTTCTCCACCTCTTCTTTCCTCCCTTTCCCATGAACAATCTCTCCTTTCTCAACCTCGTTTCTTCTCCCTTTCTCCACAATCTCTCCCTTCTCAATCTCACTTCTCCGTGACACATAATCTCCATTCAGAGTTCCCAATTCGCCCTCTTCGACCTCATCCTTTGGCGCCTTCTCAGCACAAATTTCACCATTTTCAACTTCCTTACTACTTTTCCTACCCCTATTTGGTCCCAGCTCACTCTTTTCGGACTCGACGTTCTTTGCCAATTGCTCCTTCTTCGCCTTCATCTTCTTCTTTCTCTCGATGTCAGCGAACTTAAGGGACTTGGAACTGAACCCATTGCTGTTATTATTGCTGCCATTCTTGCCTGCACTGCCATAAAGTGTCTTCTCTGGAATTGGAAACCTCTCCATGTGATGCTGCTGCTGCAAAGGCATGCATGCGACGCCTCCATCGCCCATGGAAGTCCTTCCAATTCCTGTTTTGGCCGAAACCTTGGAAACCCTAATTCTCCCCTTCCCCGGGGCTATCGATGCTCATACTGCGATTCGCTTCAAAAGTATCAGATCTTCGCTCCAATTCCGAAACCTACGTCCACAAATTTCACAAGAAAACAAACCATAAATCAAGGAATGTAGGGTTTCACTGAGAATAATTACAGGAGCTAAAATACAGACAAGCACAAAACAACCAATCAATTGCGCTTCTGTCAGAAAAACCCTAGGGTTTGGATTCCTCGAAAACAGGAGTGCGGATTGAGAATGGAAGAAAGCAAACCAGAGAAAATTACCAAGAAAACTAAGTAGGTGACTTGAACAGATCGGCGAGGGAATTGTCAGCAGCCTGTAAATCTAATAGCGTTAGAAGACAAACCCAACGAGCACAGATCGAGAGAGGCCAAGAAAATGGCTACAGAGATTTTCAATCTGTGCGAGCAAATTTCCCCCTCTTCTCCTTCCTCTTTCTTTTATCTCCTTCTCTCTATATCTGTCTCTCTCGCTCGCTGTGCTATATCTTTGTGTTTCGCTCTCGTCGTGTTCTTGGTCTGAAAGACGAAAGCCTTCGTGTTAATTTTCTCCCGTTTTTCCTTTGCTTCTCTCTCTTTTCGCTTTCCCCTTTTTGTCCCTCCATGTTTGTGAATTTATTAGAGGAACCCCGGAACCGTGAAACGACGAAAGTATCCATGAACACGTCGGATGAGACGCGATGTAGGCAGGGACCGTATGTGGAAAAACGGAGGGGAGCAGCAATGCCCTAATCGTAGTCCTCCTGCAAGGGTGGATTTGCGGGTTGACTCGCCCAGGTTTTCTCGCAAGATTTAGGATTTAATAATATTTTCAAATAATCAGAAATTTTTGTTAAATACTTTTTCTATTTTTCAGAGCACTTTCTAGAAAATAAATAATTAAGAAAAATATGGGAATCCTAAATATCCAAATCCGAAATCGTGGTTTGGAGAGTCGAAAACGACTGGGTTCAGGATGGAAACAAATACGACGCCGAATTGACGCTGCTACACTTTTACTCCACAGCCTACGCGTACCGTATTCTCCCCCCCGGTCAAGCAATTTACCGAATTTGGAGGGGTGTTATGGTCCTTTCACATGGGGTTACGTGTGGAGTAATACAATATCCGGCAGGGAGATTTCGGTAAAAGAGGGAGTCATTTGGCGCTCAAGTTGAGCGAAATATTTTAGGAGTGTTGAAACGAAACGAAAAACTAAACTCTACGCTCCCACGACTTCCAATGTCACGGCGATTCGCTACCGCCGCCAGCCCCAAATCGTTGGAAACTTTATATTGTTTAACGGACGTGGGTTTGGCTGCTCCGTCCGACGTTGGCCCAAACAAGAAAGTCCACGGGGGCGGATCTGGTACGTGTTAGCTACGTGCTATGAGGTTGACTCTGGCACTGAACATTTTATGGATAAATAATTATTTCGAAATTTACAACCACCGTTAAAAGCTTTTACCGGCGCGTTGTATTCCTTATAACAGCACAGCAATATCCGGAAGAGTTGAGTTGTGCTTCCTATTCTGAGACAGGTCTTAAATGTGTTCAGGTATTTGGTTAAGAATCTTCTAGAAAAGACGCCAGAAATATCTCCGGAGGTTTATACTTATTCCATATCTCGACCTGTAAGGGCCTAACTCCCTTTTAGGTATTTTTGGTCTTCCTTGAGGGGAACAACGGTGTCCCTGAGTCTCTTCCACGGCGGTTCCATTGCTTCTGAGCTTGTTTTACCTTCTGCTGCTGGGCTGTGTTTTACATGTAGTTCTCAAGTGAGTGCTATGGGAATGCACGTTGTTCGTATATCTCGCATGCTAAAATTTGGCTCAATTCTTGGTCATTTGACAAGCTTAGGGCTGAATTCTTTATGCCTTTTAAGGTTGGAGCTGATTGAATTTTTTACAATTCTTTTTAATGAAGAGTTCGATTGTTTCGAATTTCATTTCGGACAAATTGAAATTGAACTGAAAACCTTAAATTTGACGAGGCTGTGTTTAAGCCTTTAGATGGTGCATTTTGTCCCCGCCATGTTGTTAGCGGATGATAGGTATGGACTTTTGGCTCTAATACGGGATCGGACTCTTTGATATTCGGTCCTAGTTTGTTGTCGGCGAGATTTGCTGGAAGAGATCGAGTCGGGTTAACGGAAAAACCTTGATTGGTATAGGAGCCGAGTTGGTTGTGAGACACAATCCCTGAGCGGGAATTTTAGTCAGGGAGTGAATGATTCTTGCCATAATCTTGGGGATCGAGAAAAAGTTGATAAAGAGGTTATGGACGTTGGTGAGACCCAATGAATGCCGTATTGTATCTTGCTCGAGTCAGTGCGATTGGATAAGGTTTCTTCAGGAACGTGGTAATCAAGACCTCTGGCCAACTGCTATGTATTTGCTCTGTGCAAGAGGTGAAAATCTGGCTGGCCTCAGATGGATAGTTATGATGCTTCAAGGAGTTATCAAGCTGAGTGGAGCAGGCTGCTTCTGCAACATCTGTTATGCAACGGATAACGGGGCTGGTAGTTTGGTTGTGGTTGACAAGGAGGTTTATTGTAATGCTTCATGGGAAGATCAAGTAGAAGGGCATGGGCCTTTGTGAGGCAAGAAGACATGGCAGTGGCAGCGAATTGCTGAGTAATGAATTGGAAGGGCACGGCATATGTGAAGCTAATGAGTGGAGCTTTGTTGATGGGGCTCCATTGGAATCAGCAATGACTTCTGAAGCATCTGAGCAGCCTAAAGTAAAGCTACCTACAAGATCTCAGCCATTAGAGACTTGGGAAACAATTATAGATAGGAATACTGTTCCTTGGTGTCATGGGTGATATCAAAATTATGATTCCCTCATTATCATTGGTGATCTTGATTTAATTAAATACGGGATTACCAGAAGCCTGGGGAAATTAATGAGGTTCCTGGTGTCAATGAATTGCATGAAAGTGTGAAATCTTCCAAAATAAGGGTTTGCTGTTGCTGAGGTTAGTAGTCAACCAGCAGAGTGGCATTTTGGCTTAGCTCAAACAGAATCTGAATCATAATTTTTGTATAGATGTATATTTTTGTGTCTGAGGGCTTATTAAGGCTTATAAGCCATTATTTTTTTGTGGTTCAAATTTCCAGATTTCTTGTGAACACTATTATGCAAATCTGGCTAATCTTCTACTGAACTTAAGGCTATGCAATTGTTAATGGCAGCCTTGATAACCCTACCATAGGTTCAATATCAGCTATTTTTAGTACTTTATAATATTTAATTGATTTGGATCTTGTCCTCTTTGGTTAAAACTTTGAATGTATTTTCAATATTTGTTACGTGTGCAAAGAGTGGATGCAATTGATCCTGCACTTAGAAGATCTGGGCCTTTTGATGCTGAAATTGAAGTTACTACGCCCACAGAGGAGGAGCGCTTTCAAATTCTCAAGGTAAGCATGAATCTGTTGAATTACTAAGCATGAAGCATGTCAGTAACCCCCATCAGCCTCTCGTACTGCTGGTCAATGGCATTTGAGATTATTTAGTTATTTATTTATTTTTGATAACATCAGGAAAGGTTTTAATAAAATGATGAAATTCACTTTTGTTTTGTGGTTAAAAATTGATTTATCATGTTCCTAAAGTAGAGGTCCTGAACTTCATCATGATTTCATATTTTAAATTTTATGTTAGTTAAAGATTTGCAAATGGAAAGACATGTAAGAGATGTTTTATAAGCTACTAGTTATTCAATTAAAGATGCTGCTGCCCATCGACTAAAGTTTTTGAAAAACTGGTGATTTGACTTTGCTTTAAAACACATTTTAGTCTGGTCAATTTGGAGCTACTTTCTATTTCACCCATGCTATTCGAATTTGAGCAATTTCAAATCTGAATTTTAATTGTTTCATATACCATTATGGTGTAGTTTTGATTGGCATGTACTTATTGCATGGCAATTTAACCACAATATGTTGATGACGCAAATGACCTACTATGAAAAACAAATTGGTGAAATGGATAAATGGATTGTGTTGTTATGTATCTGAAACTTCAAAGTTGCAGTTGCTAAAGTTAGAAGCATTGGGATCAAATTGACAGCAATCCTTAACTTGGATAGTTGAAATGTGTTTTAGCTCTACCTTTTTGTGCTAGTTTAATTGAATATTTGACAGCTAACCACACTAATATTGGCTTGAGGTTACAAAATAATTTGTATTGATTACCCTTCAGCTCTACACAAAGAAGGTTCCTTTGGATAGTGATGTTGATTTACGGGCTATAGCTGCATCCTGTAATGGCTATGTTGGGGCTGATTTGGAAGCTTTATGTCGTGAAGCTACCATGTTAGCAGTTAGAAGGTCTTCTGATGCAAATGAAAATGCGTCTGTACTTAGCTTAACAATGGAAGACTGGAAACATGCTAAATTGATCGTCGGCCCAAGCATAACCAGGGGTGTTACCGTGGAGATCCCAAGGGTGACTTGGGATGATATTGGAGGATTAAAAGATTTGAAGGTCTGTAAATTCACATTTTTCATTTAAGGTCTCTTGTAGCTTTTTTAGGATATTTGATTTATTGATTTATTGATGGGCAGAAAAAGCTCCAGCAAGCTGTTAAGTGGCCTATAAAACATTCTGCTGCATTTTCAAGGCTGGGAATATCTCCAGTACGTGGAATTCTTCTGCATGGGCCTCCAGGATGCTCAAAAACCACCCTTGCTAAAGCTGCAACTCATGCCGCCCAAGCTTCTTTTTTTTCCTTGAGGTTCCAACTTTTTCATTGTCGCACCTTAGAAAATAGATTGTAGTTGCATGGATAGCTGCAGGGCCTGATTGAATGCTACATTTTGTTACTTGCTATGATGTGCTTGCCCACATCTAATATGACTTGCTCTAATAAGCCCTTCGGACTGGAAGCTTCAGTTTTAGCTGTCTGATTCATAAATCAAAGGGGTATATAAAAAAGTTATCTATATCACAAAACTATCTTTCGTTTGGTGAATGGGATAGTCAATTAGCTACATCCTCTGGAGAGATTTGGGATAGAAAACTGTGGGCCAATGAGACCAAAACAAGACGAACTAAGAGGGTAAAAGCATCACTTGAATTTATCCAAAGTAGAACTGTTACCTAGCGGCAAATTCCTTCTAGTAATCTAAGGACTTTCCATGCGAGGGACAACAATGAAAGTCAAGCAAAGATACTTTCTTATATATATTAAGGTTCTTCATTATCTTTTGCATTGCTTCTCTTGGCTCTGGTGACAACAATAACATAATCTTCTCCTGAGCTATATGAAACCTGTCTAAACAGCTAGCATGGTATTAAATTCGTTCTCCTTAAATTTGATTATTTAAAAGCTTTGGTTATGTTCTGCAATCCTAGCATTTTGGAGTTGTGATATTGAACTTTGAAGTTCTATGCCTTGAGAATTCATAAAATGCAAATCCGTGGTGCAGAATTGTACTCAATGTATGTTGGAGAGGGAGAAGCTTTGCTGCGGAATACATTTCAGAGAGCTCGCCTTGCAGCACCAAGCATAATATTTTTTGATGAGGCTGACATTGTTGTTGGCAAACGGTGAGTCTCCTCTGTTTATTTAATCAGCTTTTTTTGTGTGCACCAAGTTGAGAGATCTTATATTTTGAGTTGGCATGAAGTTTGGATTCTTGTTTACTTGATAACCTAGCCGTGAAAGCTTAGGTTTGTCTTTGTTTTGACTTTTGGACTCAGCATGCATGCCTTGATAGTACTATGGTATGTGCAAATATGTGTTCAAGCAACTAATGGCTATGTAATGTGAACCCATTGTTGTTAGAATACAATATATGGGAGGAGTGATGTGGTTATTAGTATATGTTCCCACAGGATTGTGCTGTCAATGTTTCCTAATTTCCTCTGAAAGAATTGTCTTTACTGATGATTTTGGAGAGACTTGGAACAGGTATGGAATGAAAATGCTGTAGTTTATGTATATTTTTGTATTTTCATAATGCTCAGATCATGTATCATATAGGAATCATAAAGCTTCTGAAACCTTTCATTCTAAAGGTATGATCCATGCAGTTCAAATGTTGAGATCACGTAATGAAATCTTTTTTTGAGTATGCATGTGTGTGCTGTTCCTAAAATTCCATACAGAGGCCTGGTGAAATGGATCCTGAAAAATTAGTGGTTGAAGTATATCTGTAGGTTCAAATAATTCAGAGAACCAGTTTTCTGCTTAGAATGTGAACCATTTTTTACCAGGTTTCTGGCTAGCCTGCCCTCAATGCTTAGAATTTGAATCATTCTTATAGTGCATCTTGACCTTAATGTTATTTCGTTTGTTTCCTCTCAGAGGGAGTTTTAGTGTTCAATATTGCACGTGTATGATTGCTGTAGTTATAATTCTGTTAAGATATTATGCTAAGGATGCAATATACTTTTAGATAGGACTTAGACACACGGCTGGCGAACTTGGAACCTTTTTCTTCTTTATTTATTTATTTTTTGTCTTAATGGCAGAGGGGGTAGTTCAAGCAGCAACATTTCAGTGGGGGTGGAGAGGCTTCTGTCTACTCTATTGACTGAAATGGATGGTTTGGAAGAAGCTAAAGTAAGCATTAGATCCCATAATCTACACTCCAATCCTCTTAAAAAATTCTGTATGAAAGCATGGGGAAAGCTTCTACTTTCTTCTTGTCATTGAAGTTTATGCTAATTCCAGTTTTCTTAATTCTGTTTATTTTCTTTTCAAGGGAATTCTTGTTTTAGCTGCCTAAAATCGCCCTCATGCAATTGATGCTGCACATATGCGTCCAGGACGGTTTGATCTGGTAAGAGAGTTTGATCATTATATGCGTTTTCATCGACAAAAACATAATTGCAAAGTTGGTCTCACATTGCCTAGTGATTTAGCGAACCAAGTTTTCTGCCCCGTTATCTAGCATGTGATAAGTCCTGATTGCTTCAAATTTCTGATCTTTCTTGGTAATCCTTAACGTATGGTCAACCGTTCTTATTCTAGTTCTAAGTTGGTGGGCTTTAGGCAAGGGTCCTAATGACTTCTGTGAGTTGTCTTTTTTCATGAAATTGTAGGTGCTATATGTACCCCCAGCAGATCTAGAAGCTCGGTATGAGATACTCCGTGTACACACACGTAACATGAAAATAGACGACGATGTTAGTCTCAGGAGAATAGCAGAAGAAACCGAACTTTTCACGGGGGCTGAACTTGAAGGCCTGTGTAGGGAAGCAGGAATTGCAGCTTTGAGGGAAAACATCACTGCCACCGTTGTGTGTGATCGCCATTTCCAAACAGTAAAGGCTTCTTTAAAACCCGCATTAACTAGGACAGAGATTGATTCCTACTCTTCATTTATGAAGACCCCATCTGTGACACCGTCTGAGCAGTTTAAGTCTAGTGTCAAGCATGACGGCAAGCACCAAGAAAAATTGTTGGGTCCATCATTTTCTGTGAAAATTGGTGCTGTAGCCTCTATTTCACTTGCTGCTGCTGCTGCTAAATACTCTTTCATATGTACAAATGAAAACCATCACGAACTAACTTCTACGTGAGGAATGATATATTGTCACAATTAGTTTTCTTTTTTCGTTTTCTTTTTTATGATCCCCTTACTCAATTTCACAGGCTTTGTATGTGTTATGAAAGTTTATTTTTTCTTGGCAATGTTGAAATTCACAAGATCAAAACGCCCAACCACTCAAGATCGGGAAAGACTTCAAACTCTGGATATTCCCATCCAATATCCTGTGGTAAAATGATCAAATGGAATCCCCTTTAGGGATCATTGAAATTGAATATTGATGGCTCTTGCATAGATGGATGATGTACTAGAGGTGGGGTGGTTCGAAATGTGAGGGGGTAGTGTTCTATTCGCCTACCTTATAAATTTCGGTATAGGAAATAGAGTTAAGGCAGAAATTTTAGCTTTACAATTGGGTTTGCATCTTTGTCAACAACGTAGAATTATACTACATGAAGTAGAGGCAAATTTCCAATTTATGAGTCAATGTATTAAGGGTGAGTTTTCTCTACCTTAGGCTTTTGCTCACACCATAGACAATGTATTAGTGTAATTTCTTCTCAAACTTAGGTCATTCATGCTTTTAGAAAGGAAATTTTTGTGGCTGATGCTCTCGCAAATCATGATCATTCTAATGTTAGGCATACAATTTTTGAGCATCTTGGTTCACTCTCAAGTAGTGTTTGCAAGATTGCATGAAAGGAGCAATTAGGTATGGGGCATTATAAGCCACCATGAATAAACTTTTCCTTTGTATTTGTGGAGTTAGTCTATGTTTTTTAAAAAAAAAAGAAATTGAAATAATTAGTACTAGTTTCATGAGATTAAGTTTTGAAAGGTTAGATATACCCTATTTTGTGTATCTTTTGAATAATGTAGTTCTAAGGCATACCAATATAGTTAACTAGGGTTCTTTCATTGTTTAAAAAAAAGGTTTTTTTTTTTTTTAAAAAAAAAAAATTGATTGGAAACAAGGAATATGTATTTTTTTATTTTTTTATTACGAGGGGGAAAGGGAGGGGGAGCTGTTGAATCTCTAACCAAATAGTCTTATTAGTTATTAATTGAATTAGTAGATGATCGACTAAAATAAATAATAATGAAATAAGAGAAAGATAGATATGTAAATTAAAGCTTACATCATGGAAAAGAGTTACACATCATTTCTTATTTTAAAAAAGAAATAAACTAAAAAGAATTCAGAGGCCCTTGATTCGGGCCCAATAGGATTAAAAGTTGAAGCCTATCAATCGATTCACGGGGCATCAAATCATATGAGTTAGGTTAAAATCAATCAAACCCGACTCGGATAATTGATCAGGTTGAGGTTGAGGTTGATTAAACCAGATTCATGGACCCCAAAACCCCAAGCCCCATTCCGAAGAGCACCGTACAAGACAGCCTTTTGAATGTCTAATTATAGGTCTGCTGAGCACAATGCGATGTATTTCCTCGCATATACAAACAGCTTTGATAGCAACGCAGACACGAATTCAATAAGCTACACAGATTGGAATTCAATACCGTGTTGGTAAGAGACTTTTCTGAAGCATACAAGGTTTAAGGGTCTTTCTCTCCCACCGATTGATTTGATGCCTTCGATGGGAGAGAAAGAGTCAGAAACTCACTATATATGATCATTTTTTCTGACTGATCCACGATTTTTCTCTGTTTACTTTTAACAACCCACTAGAAACTCAGAACCAGTCTTGCTAATATGGCTGCTAAAAAATATTGGGTGCGCAAAACATGGACGACTATTTGTAAACAGCTACCTGAAAAACGTTCCTCTTCATTAGAAATTGTTCACTTGAAATTCTAATTTGAAGAAAACAGGAAGGTTTGACTTGCATGAACGGCGCCATCAAATGGAGACGCAAGACTTACACTGTTTGCTGTGGGCCTTCAGAAGTCAAGTCACACATGGCGGCCACATATTTTAAATTCTAGTTTCAAAGTTGAATTTTCTTTTGACAATTCTATTCACTCTGAGCTGAATTTCTGAAAATGGCTAGTTGACGGAAACATTAAGGGAAATTCTTTCTCTGCCATGGGCACTCAAGTAATGACCTGTTGGTGTCAAAATGCTCCAATTATCTGCTAGGAGCCAATGATAGATTGATAAGAAATGCTGTGAATTGAGAGATTGCAATCAGCAGTCAACAACAATTTTCCCCTTCCTAAATATTAAATATTGAAGAAATACATAAGGGAAATCCGAAACTCATCCCTGCTCTCTCGCAAGGCTTCCTGACTTGGCTGATGATTGGGTTACTGAACACTACCCATGGCGGACATAACCCCATTTAGATGAGCAGTAGGTTATGAATTGAACTGAAACATGTACACGTCTGTAAGCAAGTGTAAGGGACTCGTGCAACTGAGTTAATCGGCTGATATGCCTCTAAGAAGAGCCATGCTTGTTTTCGCATAGTCGATAGAAACCTCATTGATAGCAAAGTCCACAGATAACAGGTAACCACCTTCTAAAGAAGCTCTTTAATTTCGACGGCCGTGGCACATGTGCGTCCACAAATCAGCTGGCTGGGCAAGATTTAATGCCAGTGCCAGAAAGACGAGTAGCCATCAAAATCCAGCTTCTAGGGAGATTCCCATTAAAAGACAGCAGCTGCTCTCAACAGTTAAGGAAAAATATCAGTCCCAAATGCCAATCCTATTCTCTCTTCCCCTCTTAGCCAAAACATTAATCTGCAGCAACCAGCATGATTTAGAAAGAACGAAGCCATGTTTTGCACTTAACCATGGTAAGTAAGGTATTTGAAATTTGATTATTTATAACTCCTACAATTGAAAACTCAAAAAGGTAATAAGGGAAGCAAATTCCCATCGCCCCAGAGGTTTGAAATAGTAGAGTTTGATTCGACCATATTCATTGAGTTGGGACCCAGGCAGATAAAACGTAATGAGAGGTTAGGTGGGGTTGTATTTATGATAAATTGAGCATGTAAAGAGTAAAGACATATAAGTAACTTGCCCAACCCACAAACTGTTAAGTGAACAGAGAGAAATCGAGATCTTACCAGTTAGCATTGACATCAAGATTTAGTTCTGCGTGCAATAATATTGGGGAGCCAGCTCGGCTAGCCACAAGTAATCAATTCTAGTTATGTTGCGGATATACTTGTGATTTGTTTGGACTAGTTCGTTGAAAACTATGCACTCTGGTTTTGCTCGGAATAAAACGGAAGAAGGGTGGATCTGCACAACCTGACCACTTGCCAAAGCCCTGGCATTTGATTAGGTAAGCACACAAAGTCTAACTGAGAATAGAGCAATATAAACCAACAAAATTACCAAAATATGACAGCTGAAGTCATATAAACCGACTAGCCACTGAAAACCTACAGGAACATCTAAATGTGATGCCGACCTAGTTGAAAGGCATAACGAGAAGTGGAACTGTAAGAAGCGCCAAAATGAATTTTAGTATCATCCAGGTCGAGCTTACACTCATTACCTGTATGTTCCCTCAGGCTGCTTCAAAGCAGCATTGAGGAAAAATGAAGCAGCAAGACATCTGCGGAACTGAAGCATGTCATCTCCACAAGAAGCAAGATGAAGACCCATTTGCTCAACATAACCCCGAATTTGGCTGCAATAAAGCACCAAATACTCTTACGGAAGGAAATCTGGTGTAAACCAAGATGATCTACATATTAATATCTTCTGAATGGTAAAGCCATTTTGATACAATTCTGGAAAGTAAAGATAAGATACACAAATGTAAACTTGACAAGGATAATAGGAAGTCAACCTGTGGATGTCACGAGCATGCCTCAATGAACGACTATTAATAAAATTTTCCTTGCACCACTTTCTCAGAATTTTTTCATTTTTTTCTTTACTAAGGCCCACTGTTCTCTTCTCTAAGAACTCATCAGATGCACGATATACATTGACCAAAGTGAGGTGGTCACCATCCGGACTTGAAAAGAATTTCATTGCAGTTCTTGCCTGACCAAAACCAGAGATAACATGACAAAAGAATATTACTACACGTCCACATGCATGACAGGAATATAGCAACAAGCTAAAGAACTTCAATAATCCTCTCTATGCTAACATATACTGAAATGGGTGATAATAAATAGACATAAAAAAAGTCCCACAAATTAGTTAAGCTATGAACAACTCATTCCGAAATCACTACTTAGACTCTTGTTGATCTCCTACTCAACAGATCGACATGATATCACTGTGTCCTTCAAATTGCTAATAATCATTACATCCAATAGAAAAACAGACCAAACTTCTTAACATATGGATTAAATTCTTGCCATTAAAACAGTATTTTTTAACCACTCCCAAATAGAAGGAAGAGTAGTTATTGGATTACTTACCCATCGAAACCTGGTCTGACAGACCCTACATTTGTTGTTTCTTTAATGGTAGGTAAAAGTGAATTTCATCATAGGGCCATATGCGATGCGCGTAATATGCTACTTATATTACTTATCATCTGACTAGTGCAAGTAGTATCACATACACATCCGATCATTGTCCGATCATAGCACCAACAAAAATATTATTGTGAACACAATTGAAGGAGCAATTGCATACCTCTTCTAATTTTTCACGAGGGGCATAAAAAATAGATTCCACTGAGAGCATTGCAACAGTTATCAACATTTCCTCCAAGCAATTGAACTGACTAGCCAGGATAATAGCTCTCGAGTAAACAGGGTCTAAGGGGAGCTGAGCCATTTGATGGCCAACAGGATCTGACAGTTTACACTCATCTGTTAAAGCGCCTAGCAAGAACAACTGCTCCAATGATTTGACAATAGATGCCCTGTCAGATCACAGGGGGAAAAAAAAGTCATGTACCAAGAGATATGTTCGAAAGATAATGATGAAACAGATCCTTAGATGCAACTGAAACAGCTAGAAGCCTCCTGGAATACAATAAAGGTTCAACTAAAGAGTACTACTAACAACAAGATGACTACCAAATCATTTCACTGAAGCAATCCCATTGGGAAAACAAACTAGATAATGAAACAGATCCTTAGATGCAATTGAAATGCCTAAAAGCCTCCTGGAATACAATAAAGGTTTGACAAAAGAGTACCATTAAGGACAAGATGACTGCCTAATCATTTCACTGAAGCAAATCATCATACAACACAAGCAAGGCTAACACGTGCATGCAAGAGGTAAACAAGAATGGTGAATGATCTACAACTATTTACCTTGAAGGTTTTTCCATGAAGTCAAACCCAAGAATATCATCAACACCCAAAGCCTTAAGCTGTAGAATGACATTAGAGAGGTTACATCGCTTTATCTCAGGCTTTGTTGAATCCTCAAGCTTCTCAAATTCACTCTCCGGGTAGAGACGATAGCACTTTCCAGGCCCTTCACGCCCTGCACGTCCACTGAAATCAGAAATCAATAGTCATCCTCGATTATTCCTTTGTGTACATCCTTCCAAGTATCGAGGACGACAGAATTCTAACCATTGATCATAACATAAAGAAGCAGAGGAGGAAGTGGAAGAAGAAGACAAGGTAACACATATGCATGCATGAAGACAAAGATAATGAATACAGGATACACATGGTTGGCAACCAAATTCAAACTATTAGTGTAAGTGACAAGCTATAATTTTTTAACAAACAAGATCTTGTATTAATTTTGAGAAGGAAGTTCAAGTATGGTGACAGGTGGTATTAACTACAAGACTTTTTTAAGTAAAATGCCTAATTGGGAGTGGCAGGTGTCAACAAATACTAAGTTATATCTCTTATGAAGTGAAAAAGAACATTAACTGGGTGTTGAAAGATGTTATTTAACTATAGTAAATATGCAGACAAGAGCCAACATACAAACTCAAACTATCCAGTTGCATTTATAATTGTTCACTTAGAACTACTAAGAATGACCAAATAGACCTACCTCCTTTGAAGAGCTTGTGCTTTAGATGTTGGAACAATGATTAAGGATTCCATCCCTTTGACAGGATCGTAGGAGCGTGCTTTTACAAATCCGGGATCTATAACATACCTGATGCCAGGTATTGTCACTGACGTCTCGGCAATATTTGTTGCTAGTATTACCTAAAAATACCATTGACGGATGAGATTTGCTTACTCAAAATGAAACAGTGAGTGCAAAGTTTTCCTGGTACTTTAAAGTTTATCCTAAATAAACAACCATCATGAATAGAATGACAATGAAGAAAGAAAGTAACAACCATTTTAAGCAAAACTGCAAGATAGTTCCTAAGTATCAAGTATTGCGAGAAATTTTCTACTTTGAAATACAACAAATGGCTAAAGGCATCTTCAAATACCAACAATTCTCAGCATCATGAAGGGATGAAGCATGCAGTCTAACCACCGAATGCTCAGATTTGCACTTTATTTCGAAAAGTGTTTACATCTTTTATTAGGTAACTATTGTCTAAAGATGCATAATATTGAATAACACTTACAAACTACATAACAGAGGGTCTTCTCACATTTATCAACTTTACATATAGCTGGATGAATGACCGACAAGTTAAATTTAATTTGTCATTCATGAGAATAAAGCCTCAGTAAGTTCTCATGCATCAGTTAGTAAGGAAAAAATCATTCGTATGACAATGATTGGTGGAATTGGCCATTCCATTGGCTCATCTGCAATAGCAAACACTATGGTCATGGTGATAATAGCAGTGCACCCAGTTTTTTAGGGATTGGGGTGGGGAAATTTAGGGGATTTATTGGCGAAGGGGGAGGCTCAAACCCTGGCCCCCCATGTGGAAGAGCCCCCTAGATGCCACCGAGTTGCCAGGACTCGTGTGTGCTCACAGTCGTAAAGTCCATAGATTCCAGTGTGCTCACAGGCAAAGAATATGAGACGGATAAGTAATAATGGCAATTCCAGTGTTCTTCTAGCGAGAAGGACAATAATGAAGCGGAAAGGGCTGCAATCACCAGAAGTGAGATGGCATCTTGCATTGAAGGAAAATGCTAAGGCCTACACTATAGCAGCACAAAAGTGCATTATCTCAAACTGTGATCATAATTTCCAACTTCGTATAAACTTAAACATCTCATAGATTTTAAAATTCAGTGAGCATTAAATTAAACATCCACCAAATTAAACCCAACATGCAAATAGGTCTACCTTACGGAAACCAGGTGGAGCTGGAGCAAATACTCGCATTTGCTTTTCTGATGGAAGAGCTGAAAATATGGGAACAGTTAATAGCTTTCGACTGCTTTCAGGTAACTGTTGAAGTCGCTCTTTAAGAAGTCTTTCAACAGATTCAATCTCTTCTTGCCCAGTCAAAAATACAAGTACATCACCAGGGCTCTCCTCCAGATGAATCTGAGAATATAAAACAAATCACACATATGAGAAGGCATATAGGAAACCTATTCATGAATCATGAGACCAGCTTAAAGAAATAACAAAGCACTGAAACACTTTTAGAGTTGACTGAATTCAAGTGTCAAGATCAAATAAGAGTCAGATCACCAGAAACTTAGTGAAAAAACTAAAGCAGTCTAACTGCAACACAAAGGGAGTCTACCTGTAATATTGTGTTTAAGGCTGCGTCTATGTAATCTGGCTCAGCATGATAAGTGTAAAATATCTCCACCGGATGCTGTCGTCCTTGGATATGAATTGCTCTTGCACCACTGAAATACTCAGAGAAACCCCGTGCATCCAAGCTGGCAGACATGACAATCAACTTCAATGGAACGAACTTTCTGCCTTGACATTGCTTAAGAACAATATCCTTGTCTTTGTCCAATAGAGTGCCATTATTTGCGCTCTTTCTCTTTTCATTATTAAGGTGATCATCAACAGATTTTGACCTTGCTTTTTGTACATTTTTAAGCAAGCCCAGCAACACATCAGTGTGAACAGTCCTCTCATGGGCTTCATCAACAATGATGACTGAATATCTAGACAGATATGGATCCAACAATGCTTCCCTGCAGGTGCATTGAAACCCTTATCAGATCACACAAGAGAAAAGCTCAAAGAAAAGATCTTCTAGATAAACCCTACTAAAACTAAATATTGGATATAATATTTTGAACCTCCTCAAGATTCCTCTTTTAAACGAAATTCTATGGCCATCTTCACACCATAATCCATCTTTACCAAAATATCCCACAGCAAAAATTACTAACGAAATAAACAGTATGACAACAAAGTGGCTCATACTTTCTACCTCAGTAGCAATCCATCCGTCATGTATTTGATTCTAGTTGAGCCAGATGTCACATCCTCAAATCTAATGGAGTACCCAACCCTTTGGCCCAACTCCACACCACATTCCTCAGCAACTCGTTTCGAAACAGTGACGGCAGCAACACGCCTGGGTTGGGTAATCCCAATCGTCTTTCCGTCCAAACAAAATCCCGCATTAAATAGAAACTGTGGTAATTCTACAAGAATAAATCAGAGTGCTACAGTAAGTACAAAATTTCATCCCCCACAAAACGCAATATATATTAGAAAGGATATGACAAAACATACGGGTAGTTTTTCCACTTCCAGTTTCACCAACAATAATCAAAGTATCATTTTTTCGGACCTCATCGACAAGCCGCTTCTCAACTAAGAAAAGATAACACCGCTAATAAGCAAATCTCCCATAACAAACCTAAATAAAACAGAAGATGAAAAAAAAAAGAAAAAAAAAAGGGGAGCGACAGTTAAGCCAATACCGGATGCGATGGGAAGAGACTTTCTGTGTTCCGCGAGCCTTTGCTTCCTGCATTACAATCAAAATGTTCTAATTTTTCATTTAACCCACAAATAAAAGTAAAAATAAAAATAAACTCCTAACTGCTTCTACTTTCCATAGTTCCAGTTAATTAGGACCTGAGACAAAGCAATTATTCATTCACCTAAGCATACATAGAGTTTCTTAGTCTGGACTGAGTTTATTTTAGTAACATAAAGCTTTCTCGGCCACCAAACAAAAACCACGCAAATACAGATATGAATGTTTTTGAATAAGGTTGAAGGTTCAGACCTGTAAACGGCGGAGTCGACCTTGCGGTCGTCGATGGGCAACTTAGCGTTTATCTTGCTGTGGCTGTTGGAGTTTCTGACTGCTCCTTGAGCCATCGAAGGCATCAAATCAATCGGTGGGAGAGAAAGACCCTTAAACCTTGTATGCTTCAGAAAAGCATCTTACCACCACGGTATTGAATTCCTATCTGTGTTGCTTATTGAATTCGTGTCTGCGTTGCTATCAAAGCTGTTTGTATATGCGAGGAAATAAATCGCATTGTGCTCAGCAGACCTATAATTAGACATTCAAAAGGCTGTCTTGTACGGTGCTCTTCGGAATGGGGCTTGGGGTTTTGGGGTCCATGAATCTGGTTTAATCAACCTCAACCTCAACCTGATCAATTATCCGAGTCGGGTTTGATTGATTTTAACCTGATTCATATGGCTTGATGCCCCGTGAATCGATTGATAGGCTTCAACTTTTAATCCTATTGGGCCCGGCAATTGCTCCCTCTGCTCTCCACAGCATTCTGCTCTTCTCCACGTTACTGCTGCTTACGCTCCCCTGGCTTTCCATGTACAAAATATTACAGTAACTATCTTGTACAGCCACAGTAACAATAAGGAACCTTATTTGCCAAGAAAAAGGAACAAATTTTGATCAATTAGTGGAGCTAATACAGGTAACTTCTGTTGTAAACGAGTCACGAACTGATCAAAGAAAAGTTTTTGTCCAGAAATTATCACATGTTGGGTTTTAAATTACTTGCAGAGAGAGAGTGTAGGCAACAGAGTCGAACCCTCTAATCAGAAGCAAGGAGTCATCCTTGAATCGCTTACCTCGGTCCGATTCTGAGACACTACAAAGAATCCAAGAAGTACATCAATCCAAAGCTCTTAATAACAATAAGTCCAAAGGAATGTGGGGTTTCACTGAGAATAATTACAGGAGCTAAAATACAGACAAGCACAAAACAACCAATCAATTGCGCTTCTGTCAGAAAAACCCTAGGGTTTGGATTCCTCGAAAACAGGAGTGCGGATTGAGAATGGAAGAAAGCAAACCAGAGAAAATTACCAAGAAAACTAAGTAGGTGACTTGAACAGATCGGCGAGGGAATTGTCAGCAGCCTGTAAATCTAATAGCGTTAGAAGACAAACCCGACGAGCACAGATCGAGAGAGGCCAAGAAAATGGCCACAGAGATTTTCAATCTCTGCGAGCAAATTTCCCCCTCTTCTCCTTCCTCTTTCTTTTATCTCTTTCTCTCTATATCTGTCTCTTTCGCTCGCTGTGCTATATCTTTGTGTTTCGCCCTCGTCGTGTTCTTGGTCTGAAAGACGAAAGCCTTCGTGTTAATTTTCTCCCGTTTTTCCTTTGCTTCTCTCTCTTTTCGCTTTCCCCTTTTAGTCCCTCCATGTTTGTGAATTTATTAGAGGAACCCCGGAACCGTGAAACGACGAAAGTATCCATGAACACGTCGGATGAGACGCGATGCAGGCAGGGACCGTATGTGGAAAAACGGAGGGGAGCAGCAATGCCCTAATCGTAGTTCTCCTGCAAGGGTGGATTTGCGGGTTGACTCGCCCAGGTTTTCTCGCAAGATTTAGGATTTAATAATATTTTCAAATAATCAGAAATTTTTGTTAAATACTTTTTCTATTTTTCAGAGCACTTTCTAGAAAATAAATAATTAAGAAAAATATGGGAATCCTAAATATCCAAATCCGAAATCGTGGTTTGGAGAGTCGAAAACGACTGGGTTCAGGATGGAAACAAATACGACGCCGAATTGACGCGGCTACACTATTAGTCCACAGCCTACGCGTACCGTATTCTCCCCCCCGGTCAAGCAATTTACCGAATTTAGAGGGGTGTTATGGTCCTTTCACATGGGGTTACGTGTGGAGTAATACAATATCCGGCAGGGAGATTTCGGTAAAAGAGGGAGTTTTGGCGCTCAAGTTGAGCGAAATATTTTTGGCGCTCAGGCCTGCTTGAGTTGCACAACATATTTTAGAACCTGCAAGAGAAGGGAAGAATACAATGTTCCCCTCGTACGCTTGACCTGCATATTATTGTAAAAGCTCTAGTCAAATCAAGTCCTTGATAAACAAATTAATGTTTGACACAAGTACACGTAATAATAAGACTGAAAGATAAACGAAACAAAAATCTCATTTGTTACATGTCACAACTTACATGATCGTAAAATGAAGTAACTTCCCGTAGCATATATTAATCATTTATTGAATTACAAGTAACCCGGTCTCGACCACAAGTTGTCGCGTGTAGCATACGAGAAAAATGGTAGGATACCTAAACGCGACCACAAATTGTCGCGTCAAGCTTCTTAACAAAATTCCCATTGGGACACATCTCTGTATCTAAAAATGTAGGATACCCGAAATAGGCTAACCTTTTTGGTTTGGAGTTCTCATTTCAGGGGCAGAGCCAGAGTCTTTAGATCTTGAGCTCTGCCTCCGCTGGTCTGAGGCATGGCTCCCCACATAGTTTCTCCTTCACCCTCGTTTCCATTTCCTTGTAGAGTCTGAAATTAGATCTTTTATTTGGACTTGTATGTTTACATTAAGTGTTGGTAGTGTTGGTAGTGTTGGTAGTGTTGGTAGTTACTGTAATATTTTGTACATGGAAAGCCAGGGGAGCGTAAGCAGCAGTAACGTGGAAAAGAGCAGAATGCTGTGGAGAGCAGAGGAAGCAATTGCCGGAAACGCCGAAGCTCTACAGGCTCTCAGAGAGCTTATCACTTTCCCTCTCTATATTTTGAGCCTTTCACCTTCCCCTTTGTAGGTTACTTGTTTCTGTTTACTTTCCATTTTAGGAAGATGATCTAATGATCCTTTTCATTACATATAATTAGATGCATATAGTCCATGAAGTTAAGTATCCAAAAGTGTAGCTCATGTTTGCTAATAACTATGATTTTTCTCTTTTCAAACACAGAAAACACAATGTTCAGGAAAATGTTACCAAATGAAAAACTTTGCAAAAAACAAGACATAAAAATAATTCTCAAAAAATAGAATATAGACTTTAGATAGTTCTCATCATTTTAAGAATATTTTTAGAAAACAAGTGTTTATCGTTAATATGGAGGTTAAATTATTAATTGAAGAAATCCAAAACAAAAATAGATAGGTGATTGTGTATCTATCTTAATAGATATAATAGCTACAAACACCTATCTATTTTTTTTCTTCGCTAAAGTTAGTTTAATCCTTTAAAAATAAAGGTGCTTTCTCAAAGTAAGTATTTAAGATTCTTTGAAAATATTAAACACTTTAAAATTTATCAAATTTTCTCCCTGGAGTTCAAAAACCACACTCGTTAAATATGTATTCTATGAAGTACAGTCGTCACTTTCCATCACATCCAATACTCTTTCATCTAAAATTACAAAAAGCACTTTTTGAAATTGTTAGCAATGACATTTGTTCCTGCCATGAACAAAACATTTTCCAGTTGAGAAAATCAAATCTGGCCATAGCAGTGTTGCCAAAAGGGAGGGTTGAGTTGTACGATGGGCATCCACTGACTATTTATCAAAGCTATCAGCCATTGCACAAGAGGGTGAAGAAAGTACTTTTCAGCTGATCAGTAATAGCACCGGAGTTTAAAAATAAAAAAGCAGTATTTCATCTCATAATTTTCCCATCTTAGTTTCTGCTACAATTATTGGATGGAAAATGATTCCAAAGAGGGAAAATTGTGAAGAGGTCATAGCAGCTAAGTGTAGAAAGAGAAAGAAAACCTTTAAAGTTGCTTTTTCCCCGCTGATTCATTAAAGGTCAAATGGAGCAAGTCACTCCTCTGAATTTTTAACACCTCAACAATGTCCTTATTTCCTGAAGGACAAATGATATTTGGTCTGCAGTTCCATGCATGATGTTCATAATAAAACAACCACAGTACTAATCTTTATCGTGTGCTGGATATTTTTGACAAGGTTTTATGTGGTTTGTCAACCGATTTAGATGCTCAGTGATCTCGTTAACACTGTTGCTGACTATATAAAGTCTTCTTTAGTCAATGTCAATGCAAAATACAGGGTATTACTTACTTTTAGGATATGTGATTGTCGACCTAGGTCTGTTGCATCAAGTCTTTCTGTTCATCTCTCGGAGCCTGTCCAGAATAAGAGGCTTTTTTGTTAAAATATTCTTTCTGTCTTAGTGACCATTTTGCCAATCTTTAGATGGATGACGAGTACAAAATTATTTTATGTCACATGAACCTTTGATGTTGCTGAGCTTCTGCTACTATTGACTTCTTCTATGTCGCTTGTCTATTAGTGTGTGTAGCCCAGAACCAAAAGCTTATGAAGAAAGCCCTAGGTTCTCTGTTGGCCTCTATTCTTCTTCATAAGTTTCCATTTTTCTAAATAATTTTCTTCTTATTCAATGAAATTATGTAATTTTAGGTAGTTTCTTTATCTTTGGGCTTGTCAAAGTAGAAATCTTTCTCAATCAAGCGCAAGGTAGTTCATAATTATATCATTACTGGGTAAAGAGGATTAAGTTTTAACCTTTTCTCTGCTTTTTGTCATCAATCTTGTCAAATGCCTGCTAAAAATTTCATGCACGATGCAGTTCCCTTTCTGTCAATTTTGTAAAGACCACTGAATAGAAAAGAAACTTGCATTGTTATTCTCAAGTGCAACTGATTATAAGGAACTCCTTCCTTCTTGCAGTTGGTGCTGTCGATACCACACATTTTAACCATAATGCAGTTCTCTATGCCTTCTGATTGATGCAGCAACACATTGTTGGGGGTTGCTTATCCTTCAGAACTTGCATGTCTTCATCTCTGTTATTTATCACCCTTAATCTCGATTTTTTTTAAGGAGTAGTTCTCCTTGAATAATTAATTATCTGTTTTATCAGAAATTGTTCTATTTTTCCTCCACTTTGATACCTATTCTGCGAGCAATAATTCATTTTCCTTTCTTCCATCTGTTACTTATGCCTATTTGTTTGAGATAGGCTAGGGGCAAGTAATTCAATTAGAAACTTGGTTCCAGAAGTGGCTACTTTGTATTACCCTCTTAATTGTCCAATAAAGAAATGACGGAAAAGAAATATTGCTTATAATGGCTTTAGTAATTATTGGTGCTATTTGGTGTCAGCTTCCATGGTCGTTTCTTTCTGCTTGTTCTTGTCTAGATATTCTAGAAAATGTAAATCCATTTATCCTTTAGTCTGTAGGGAGCTATCCCCCAAATTTATGATATAGGATTGGGTTTCGAATATGGAAACTGATGCAGCATCAATCTTACACCATTATGACAATTCTGCACCACTATATGTGGTCTCTTTTGTCCTTTTCTCTTTTGCAACCATAGATACATATCATGAGAAGTAACAAGGAAAACAAATTAATGTGAAATTGGTTTTATGTGTTGAAGCAAGTCATGCCATATATCTGTTTACAGATGTATCGATCCTTAAAAAACTAGGTTGTCCTGGGTGGATAGTAAGGATGTCCACAAATTGTGGGCGGAGGGAAAACCATCTTAAGAATGAAGAATTGCAGTATCATTCAGCTCTAAGGGCTGGCCACAGTCAAAAATCTGAACTTGGTGGTTGGGAAGAGAACTGGTTGAGTAGCAATACTGCAGTGAGGCTGCAGCAGCAACCCGAGTGACAACCTGAACTTGGAAGTTGGTTCGTGCAAGCCTATTGTAGTACCAAAGCCGGCACTAGCAGATTCTTCAGAGACCCACAATGCCAAAATACCTTCTGCCCTGAAGCTAACCCAAGCATTTCAAGGTCACCTTTTGATCCATGACACCTGGTGGTTTAATCAGCATCGCGCGGACCTAGTTGCTTCAGTGGTTACCGCATCAACGGTAACTTTAGATAATGGGTTCACCTGCTTGAAGATCTGGAATGACTAAGTGGGTGTCCAATCTTGCAGCTTGAAAGAAGAGCATGGCTTTTACACAAGGAAGTGCTAAACAGTGGTGCAAGCACCTTTTGATCCATGACACCTGGTGGTTTAATCAGCATCGCGCGGACCTAGTTGCTTCAGTGGTTACTGCATCACCGGTAACTTTAGATAATGGGTTCACCTGCTTGAAGATCTGGAATATGACTAAGTGGGTGTCCAATATTGCAGCTTGAAAGAAGAGCATGGCTTTTACCCAAGGAAGTGCAAAACAGTGGTGCACATCAGCTTGCACCACCACTTACCTCTCGTTGCAAACAATATGTGGCATGTAAGTAAACGTAAGTCATATCTATGATACCATAAGATTTTAACTAGATTGGCTCCAACAATTTGAGGATCTCAGTTCACCGGAATTTGCAAGCTAAGGTCTAATAGCTTACCTTTTTAGATACTGTAGAATTTAAATCTTTCTTTCTCCTCTTTTTAGTTTGTTCTTTTGTCGTGGTAAAACCCTCCGGCGGTGACAGTACTTGAGAGAAAGCTCCCAACAGAAGGTTGTTTGTTATCCATGAAAATGAAAAATCTGAGACTCACACAACTCTTTTGTTGAACCCGATACATGTATATGTTAGTATTTGAATTGAAGAGCCTCTCAAGAAAATAGTCCCACAAGAAAAAATATATATATATATATATAATTGATATTGCAGTAATGCGTACACAACTAAACATTTCTTCTTTATTCATTTCTTCCTTAAAATAACATATAGGAATTGGATGAATAACAGAAGAAAAGAGAAACAACAGCCGTCCACCGAGCTCAAAACATAAATGGAGTTGGTGCGAATGCCGGAAAGATGACTTGTGTCGAGTTGTTCCTAGAAACAAACAGAGGAAAACAGCAAATAAGTTTACATGACAAACAAATCACTGAACTCAAAACTCCAAATCAATTAAAAACAATAAAAACTACCGAACAAAAGACATACCAGGAGCCGTCCAAGTCAACGATACTGCGAGAATTGTTCAACGATCTAGGTTCACCGGAGGACTTCCTTCCGGAAATGCCTCGGCTGTTTGTGTCAGAGACAGGAGGCACTCTGTCCTCGGATATCATGAAAAGCGCTGGCCTCCAATGCTTGGAAGACACAGGCTTTGAACCAGAGCGCCTGCTGCGCCTGGAAGAAGGCACGGCAAGCGTCACGTCGGTGTTAGAGTTGGTGTTGGCCTCCTCCTGCGGCGGTGCAGGGGTGCCGATGGGACGGTAACATGACCTGAAGAACTTCATTTGTCGTGGGTAGTGAAGAGCTTGTGGCAGCGTTTCTGGAACTTTGGACAGCTGCACAAAGAGCACAGGAACCAAAATACATATATATAGATAGAATGTGTGCGTGGCGTGGTCTATGTTTGTGGTGTTTCTTTGGAGAGCTTTGCTCTATTCCTGCCTGCCAAGAGAGTTGGTTTGTCCTTATCTACAATTGCTTTCAGGTTGCTGAATCTACAGACCTGCAATTTGCCTTTTCAAACTATTTGCTAAAACTGTTATTGCCAACTATCAAACTAAGTATTCTGCAGCTTTGACTCAATCGTATAATAGTTAAATCTAATTAAAACCCAATTACTTACTTGATTTGGTTTTAACTTAATGTTAGAAAGTTCATTCTTATCTAAAAATTATTTTCAATTTTATTTTGTTTAGTTAAAAAGAATTTTCAAATAATATGAGATTTATATCATATTTAGTGTGTCCTAACACCTTAAGAGAGAAGATGGACAAGAGGTGATGGAAACTCAATCTAAGATGAAGTACCACCTTTGAAACATAAGTTTTGATAACATATTAAAAACTTTATTTATATTGACTAAAAATAAATAAGTCATTATTCCTTATAAAGAAAATCCTTGACAAGTTTTAGTAAAGTGAAATTTATGCTATTTTTAATAAATAATTCTTAAATTGTCCACATCCTAAATTGAATCTTCATAAGTCGGTCTTAAAAAAACGAAAAGACTGAGACAAGAAGTGTAGTCACCACCCCAACTCGTGGGGAGACTATTGCATCCACACAAATTAGGAGCTGGTATGCGGTATTAAAATCTCGTGACAGCAATGGATATGAAGCTATAACTGGTGGCGGAGACTGCTATAAAAAATGCAATTAAAAGGAGTAATTTATACATTATATTATAGCAACAAGCAGACTCAATCCAGCAAAAAGAGAAAAAAAAGAAGAAGAAGAATGATACTGGGATCAGATTTTAGTTTTTAAAGCTTTCAAGGGTGCCAGCTCTATCACCACCTCGCATGTGTCCAGGAGAAGTTAAGAATGAATCAAAAAGAATATTTTTTGTTTTCGTGATTAAATGATTTACTGACTAATCAAACCTAATGATAAATATTATATCCTTATGTGACTTAAGCTTAAACCAAGCTTGATTATACCCTTGCAGCCGACAAAGGCAAGTAATTGGCCCAAGCAAATTTAAGTGTTAAAACTATATAATTATTTCTAAAAGTCAATTAAAGAGTAGCATGTATGTTTTTTTTTAATTATACCCTTGCAGCCGACAAAGGCAAGTAATTGGCCCAAGCAAATTTAAGTGTTAAAACTATATAATTATTTCTAAAAGTCAATTAAAGAGTAGCATGTATGTTTTTTTTTAAAAAAAACGTAAAACTTATGCCTTATTATTAAATTGTTAAGAAACCCTTTCTCTAATTTAAAAATCCACTCAAGAGTTTGTTGAACTTATTATTATATAAGTAAAAAATTTAATATATTCATTAACAATATATAACTTATTGACAACATCTAATACAAAGTTAAAAGGCTAAAAATCTAACTTATTAGTTAGTTTTTGGGCCATCTTATATGACATTCGAGTAAGGTTATATATGTTCCACTCTATATGATTTTAAGCCCAATAATATTCAATATGTTAAGAATGTTTACAAGATAAAATTTTCACATAAAAAAGATATGAATAGAAAAGAAAAGAAAAAAAAGATTATTCAACCTTTAAACTTGCTTTGCATCAAGCTATGGCTTTCTAACGCACATTAAAATATCAAGAGATTAACTAAAAGCCAATATTTTAGAATCCACAAATAACTCTCGATCTTAACAAATGAATATTTAGCCAGATTTTTGGGCAACAAACACGTCTACAGTCTCTGATTCGATTAGTCATTTTCATTTTCCAGCCAAAATAGTCCGGTGAAGCTATCATTTATTATGGGAACCCCACAGCCGGGACCCAAATTCCCGGAATGTCACTATCCTTGAGAAGAAGCATCACTCCTTGTGCTGCTTGTCCTTTTCAAGCTTTAGGTGCCCTCCCGAATGCGAAGAATTTGAGGCCAAATACATGAAACGAAAAATCTAAATCAAGGGAACAGCAACAAGAAAAATTGCTATCAAAATAACGCACTAGCGAGGGAAAACGTCACGGCCACAAGTGTTGCTGCAATGGGGAGTATCTTCTGTCACATTTTTGCATTATGGTGGGTGTCCCTCCATTTCTCATCCAGAAAATTCATTGAAACAATGAAAGCTCAGAAGAAATGAAGCCCTCCATGGCAAGCCAATGAGTTTGGAGATGGCTGTTCTTAAAGAAGATCTTTTTATTTTTTATTTTTATCAATAACCTTATCATTGACTTATTAGTTTTAAGCAGCACAAATAGAATGCAAAATGTAGTCGGTAAGGACTTAAATAAACAGAAGGGAAAAGAAAGATCTATGACAAATCAAGACTGATTGCAGATTTATCAATCGTATATGGTGGAAAAAGGTCCTTTCATGGTCAGTTCACAATTTAACAATGTAATGATTAAGCACAGTACACCTCGTTATCATCGCAGTAATGATTAAGCACTCCTTAATCAGGCATGATTAGACATGGAAGCATAATAATTATGATAACGAGATGACACTGAAGTTCCTTTACATTTGCACTAGTTAGATTCAGCCCTTTTTGTTGGGTGTTCATTGCGCACCAATTCATTGGCTGAAACTGGGTCCAATTTGTTTGCTAACCCCGGGCAACTCACTAGGCCCAGTCTAAACCCAGGTCTTAGGCAAAGAATAGATGGAACTTAGTAGATTAAGCCCATCATGTTACTGCTACTGAATAGGGAATAAATAAAATAAAATCAAGTAGTGGGAATATCATAAAATTGGATAAGGTAGTGAAATATAGGGAAGTAAATGATTATGTAGCATAAATATGCACAACAAACAGTAAAACAATAACATGCAATAATAATTTATCACCATTTGTTAAAATTGTGAGACTAAACTCAACAAGTGATAACTCTCATATTTATGGATAATTTAAAAGAAACCATACTTGACAAAACTACCTTTTTATTTTTCACTCCACAACTCAAATCAAGATTAAGAACTTAGCATTTATTAACTTCCTCATAATAAATCTTGATCCAGACCTGTTTTTGGACATTTTTTATGTGATATGAAGTTGCAAGGAAATCTCCAGAGAACTTCTCCGCCTATAGAAAACTGCCCGTGAATCGACATCTCCTATACCTGAGAAGTACCGAAATGCCAATCTACCTCAGCTAAACGAAACAAGCATCCATCTGACAGAAGTTGAGCAAGAAGTTCCTGTTTTTTCCTCTCCACTGTATCATCAATGACAAAGGGATACATGAAGGTGTACTTATGGATCCAAATTATTGTGGGTGAGAATCACGATGCATGTCCTTTTTCTTTTTTCAACGTCTCGGATGAGATAACAATGTTTCATGTGGCATACATAGGTGTTGTCACCATCAGGCTGAATTATCTTATAAGGCAAATCGACACACAAGTTGTTCAGTAATATCTGTTTTACTTAGCTCCATATGCAAACGAAAAAGAGTTCAAGGATTCCGGTCTTGTTCTTTTCATGCAGTTGATCTGTTTGGAATAAGCATGAATCACGACATCTTCATTTTTTTCCTTTATTTTGACTGAGCAGTTTGTTTGACCATTTATGGGTGAAGTATCCTACTAATTCAATCTAAGTTAAAAATATATATATAATAAATCGTATCTTAAATTAGTCATTTTAGTTCTTGAAGCGCACACAAATGGTTTGCCGCTTGGATCTTTTTTTCTTCTTCTTTTTTTTTCCTTCTCTCTCTTTAATCCATCATTAAGTTCGATCATTAGGTACCCAGAACAAAGAATTTTTTTCTTTTTATTTCATCTTCATTTATGCTTCTCTAAATGTTGTTACCAGAGATGGTCATTAGGTTTGTTGGAGACATGATTGTTTTACATTGGTTGTGTAAGCATAGACATCACATTTTAATGAATTTGTTCACTCATTACTAATTGGTTTTGGAAATGGACTCTCATATAGTATCAAAACACATCTCCAATACTCCAATATGGGAGAGGATATAGTGTAAGGACAAGCACAAGGCTCCAATATCTTGTGACAGCCCATCTAAAAGTCAGTTGCCAATGGATGAAAAAACCCATCAATGTACAATGTGTGGTGCCTATGCTTTCGGAGTTGATGTGAGATAATTACATGTCCAACAAGGTTAGGAAATCAAGCTACAAGTTTTTGATACTTCTTTGGTTGCCAATTCTCTTGTGGTGGAACAATAGTGTATAATTACATCTATCTTTTCTGAATAGTATTATTCTATTCTCTCGCTGCTTTGTCTCTCCTACCTAACATTAACACTTGCATTTCTCGAGTATCCTATCCCCACTCCTCATGGTGGGATTTGCTTGTCAAATAACAGCCATTTTAGTTTAAGGGCATCTTCTGGAAAGCGACTTCCAATTCTTAATTTAGGTTCTGTTTTCAGTAATTTTACTACTAGTTTAAGTAGCAGGTTTACCCGCTGATTGTACTTGTTTGTAGTTATTTTACGCTCTAATCAGAATGGGTCGTTTTGGTGACTCTTGGGAGTAATTTTTCCCAAGCCCTTTATTATTAGTACTTTGTCGCTAGGGGCAATGACTAGGTTTCGAAACTTAATTGCTTTGTCTTGTCCAAATTAGAGTGAACCCAGTTGATATGATGGAATTTTGGGGATTTGATTAGGTTATAAGACATTTATTTTTTTTACAACTATTTATATTTTTAGGCTCGAAATTTTCTTTAGATAAACTCTACCAAATCGACATAATGAATATTTTAACATTTTGCACAACGTTTAAGTAAGTTTGCTTTACAAAATTATCTAACAACTCACGCTGGCGAGGCGTATTAAAGCTACTGGACTAGCAATTTGGCCTGCAAATCTTAGCGGGAGGACCAACACTTTTGGAGCTTGTTTTGTCTTGCTTCATGCACTATCTCCAACCTCTGACATAATCAAGAAGCAAAAATTCGGTATGATTAAGATCATGGGCACAAGGCTCTAGCACGAACATAGAAAACCTTCATTTAATCTGTAGGGAATAGATCACAAGGTATTCGTCGGTTTGTCATAGTGAAGTGACTGAGACATGTCTTCAAGTTAGCAAAGCCCTCAGTTTTTCAGTAACAAATGATTCAAAAGAAATCCTACCAAAAACAATGATGGTTCAAATCAGGATGGACATGTCTGCTCCTTAGTTTTTTTTTTTTTTTTTTAAATCTTGTATTCGTTTTATTACGGTACTAATGCAAGAAGAGTAGATAAAATATTTTTTTTATCATAAACTTACTTTGTTTCTTTTCCTTTGCCCTAATCTTTTCAGCGAGTTTATAAAAACATCTTTATATTTTCTTAGGAGGGATAGCTTTAGGCTTAGGAGAAGAAACTACTAACATATATGTCAAAATTTGATGTGTACCTTATATTGTTAACATATTATTCTCTTTTCTATAAGTTAGTTTTAAGAGAGGAATTAAGTCTCTAATGTGATATTAGAGTTTCATATATCAAAGGAGGCATCTCTTTGCTTGTGGATTAAGTAAATTCTCGTGAAAAGTATGTTATATTTCCCTACGCTTGGGCAAAAAAGCTGTATTGAATTTTGCCGTGTATTCTATATTTATCAATATATAAGCATATTGTATTTTTGATGTAAAAGTATTATCCAATCTTATAAACTAATTTAAAAAAGGAAAGTGAGCCTTGTAATTATATAAGATGTCCTTTTTTGCATCAACCACAACGCCTAGTACGCCAAATGAACCCTAATGACCTGTAAAAACTATATGGAAAGGACAAAGTTATCGAATTCTTTAGTAGAACCCTATTTTATTCTCCCATCTGTGGCGACTTCTCATGATTCCATTCCATACTCGCCAAACAATGTTTAAGTGCAAGGATATTGGTGAAAGGTGACAATATTTGAAATACGCAAATATTCTGTGGTCTTTATTCAATACATGAAGTGACATTCTAGTGAAATAACCTAATTCGTCCTCGTGGGAAGAGGTCTATTTTGTCTTATCGTTTGGCATCACATGGCACAAGCAACTATGTCGATCTCTCATATTATATCACGTATGTGGAAGGATGGGAATGATGGGTAGCTATCAATGACTAAAACTCTATGAAAGAACCAGATTTATAAAAATAATGGTCTATGCTTGTCTCTAAGCGCAATTCACGAGTACAAATTCGACAAAACAATGGCCGGCTAAGACAGCTTTGTTAACCTACTCACTACCCAGCGTCTAAAGATTTGCCATAATCAGTAGATTAAAGTAAATGAGGCTGAGACGTAATTAGCAAGGTGCCAAATGAACTTAGAAAATCCCTATCCCTGCCAAATTGACCATTGATGGCTTCTCAATGATGATAGTTTGAGTAATATTGATTAGGTAACAAACATGAGGAATATTCTAAAGATGATGGCTTGACTCGGCATATTTCCTGATCAAAGCCCATCTGCTAAATTTTTGTCAAATTGTGACTCAAAACATTGGTTAAATTAATTTCGGATCAGATCTGAAATTTACTAAACCTTGTCACTAGCCTCTCAAAGAACAGTAAAAAAAGAGGAATTTCAGAAAAATTGTTTGCAAACTACGGGTTTTGTTTACTAGTTAGTACGAAGTCGGGGCTCATTTAACAATACTTCTGGCTTCGTACCAACTTGATAATCATGCAACAGGGACCTTTCTCTTCTATATATAGGGTTCATGCGGCTAGCAGATAAACTTGGACCCAAGTTTCTCGCTCTTGTAGCTCAACCACAGAGAAAGCATGCATATAGATTTCCATTTCCCAGGACCTCTCATCTCTTGAACCTGGGAATTACATTTATAACCGGATAAAAACCCTTAGCCCCCCCGAATCCATCCATCAACACACAGCAGCCTGTGAAATGAACGACATATAGGTTGTCCTTCACCATCTTCTCTTTCTTCCTGAACCTCCCCAGATGACCATGCACGTCCAAGCAGCAAAACCCTAACTTTTGCTCCTTTCGGTGATCAATCAAAGCAATGAAAGCCGAACTAAGAGGAAACACGTCTATTTCTTTCCAAAACTCCACTCTCCTGGATACCCATCAGAGTCCTCTCTCCGGCGCGCTTAATGGGTGTCTCGGAAGCCTTGACGGAGCGTGTTTGGAAAAACTTTTACTTCATTGTGCGAGTGCCCTGGAGAGCAATGATGTTACTTTGGCACAACAAGTTATGTGGGTGCTAAATAATGTTGCTTCTTCTGTTGGTGACCCTAACCAAAGGCTTACTTCTTGGTTTTTGAGAGCACTGATCTCAAGGGCCTCTAGGGTTTACCCCACAGCGATGAACTTCAATGGAAGCAGTACCATCCAGAGGAGGTTGATGTCCGTGACCGAGCTAGCTGGGTACGTGGATCTAATCCCTTGGTATCGGTTTGGGTTTTGTGCATCAAATAGTGCCATTTTGAAAGCAATTGAAGGGTTCCCAAGAGTTCACATCTTAGATTTTAGCATCACTCACTGTATGCAGTGGCCTACTCTCATAGACGCGTTGGCCAAAAGGCCTGAAGGTCCTGCTGCACTTCGAATCACGGTGCCCTCTTTTAGGCCACTGGTTCCTCCCTTGCTTAATGTATCAACCGAAGAAGTCGGCCTCCGTTTAGGGAATTTTGCTAAGTTCAGGGATGTTCCTTTTGAGTTCCATGTCTTTGACAGCTCAAATTCACCTGTCTCAGGTGAAGCTTTGTGTAAAGAATCATCTAGCTTTCTCCCTGAATCACTGTTGGACCACTTGAATCCTTCCCTGCTAAATCTCAGGGATGATGAAGCTTTGGTAATAAACTGCCAACACTGGGTCCGCTATTTGTCTGACGAGCAAGAAGGTAGTATGCAGGCTGCTTCGTTGCGAGACACCTTCCTCAACTTAATGAAAGGCCTTAACCCTCGAATAATTGTGGTAGTTGATGAAGATTCTGACCTGAGTGCATCAAGTCTCACATCGAGGATTACCAGTTGCTTTAATTACCTATGGATACCGTTTGATGCCTTGGAAACTTTCTTGCCCAAAGATAGTGAGCAGAGGGTGGAATACGAGTCTGATATTGGCCATAAAATTGAGAACATCATCGGCTTCGAAGGCTTTCAAAGGATAGAGAGGTTAGAGTCCGGCATTAAGTTGTCCCAAAGATGCAAGGACGCCGGTTTCTTAAGCATTCCGTTCTGCGAAGAGACTGTGAAGGAAGTCAAAGCCTTGCTTGATGAACATGCCAGTGGCTGGGGCATGAAGAGGGAAGAAGATATGCTGGTCCTTACATGGAAGGGCCACAACTCAGTCTTTGCCACAGCTTGGGTCCCAAATGAGTTGGAAGATTAAGAGGGTGTGGAATAAAGTAGTTTGTCAAAAACGTTACCTAAGTGGTTCGATTGGAAGTGCCCTGAAATAGAGTTTGTGGTTTTCTTCGGTGGTCCAGATGCGGCAGTGACTGAACCCGTTGCCTTTATCTCTTTGGAAAAAAGCTGCAAATCTTCATCAGACAAAAGCGACAGCGTCTTGAGAGTAACCTTTCATGCCCACTTTGTACCGGAGCTGTAGCTGTTGTCACATGAAAGGCAAAGAGATAACTGAGCCTAATTGTCTTTGTAGGATGCTGTCTCTCTCACTTTTTTCTCCCACGGTCTGCTGTTTCTTGGTTTTCTTCTTTTTTAATCTGTACCCGTTTCCCTTCTCGCCATAAGTGTTGCGCGTTTTTGTATCAAGCAAGATGAAAGGGGCTTTGCAGGCCCTTTCGTAACCACACTCCATTATCAGTGCTTAAAGATCGAATATATGTACGAGTCTTCTTGAAAAACACTAATGTGGATTATCATAGACGTGGATGTCAGTTTCTGTGTCTTAAGATAGGAAAATTACAAAGTTCTAGACAACTTGACCATATTCTTGTCGAACTTTAACAATGAAACAAAAGGATATTAGATCTTCAAAAACTTACGACACCAGATAGAGGTTACTGATTTGATCTGATGCTCAATTCTTGCAAGTCTCGTGTTTTTAGAATCTTTCCCTTTACATGTGTTAACCAAGAAGAAGACAACAGACAGCAAAAGGAGTAAATCCTGAGCGGAAGAAGACAAGAATAGTACGGTAGCGGTCGCGGTCGCGGTCGCGGTCGCCATAGAAGACAAGATCAACATGGCAGCTCTTCAAATTTAAACCATCAAGAGCAAAATAAGTGACAGAAAAAACAGATCACCATGGTATCATAGTGACTGTAAACCAATTGGAAAGTTATAAAGTGATAAGATATAATTTAAAATTAATTCAAGAGTAATAAAGTTATTTTTATCTTTGAATATAAAACTCTCATCTTATACACATCCTTTCACATACTAAATGTCATTAGGCTAAAAATTGCATAGGGTAGAACAGATTTAATATATGCTCTAATGCTATGTTATAAAGCTTAATTTAAAAGTTAGTTAAAGAGTTAGATGATCTTTTTTTATTTAAACTTCATCTTAAAGATCTTATTTTTTGATGTATAACTCTTATTTTGTACATAAAATAAATCTTAATCAAAATTAAAACTTGAATTTTCGGCAAAGCAAAGAGCCTGTTGAAGATGAGGATCTCATTAGCTTTAACCCCTCCCATCCTTTGAAGACTTTCGAGCTTAAGTTACTCAGTTCTGAGTTATTGCTAGGAAGTGAAAGTATGTCATTTTCTTCCGCCACAAAGCTTATGCCTTCCATTCACCATAACCAGGTTGTTCTCTTCCGGAAAATCAAAATGAACTGATACTCAAAAATTTCAGGTGCAACCCAGGAATTTGCTGCAGAAAAATTTCCACAAGCATCGTCAAACCCATTTCTTTCTTCTTCTTCTTCTTCTTTTTTCTTTGTTAGTTAAATAGAAAATATAAAACAATTAAGTATCGGAACTTTTGATCTCAGATAGCATAAATTGCTAACTAGCCTCCAATCAAATGAAAGACAACTGTGATATACCAACAGTAGGGTCATAAAATGTCAGAGGAAAACTTGAAAAATGTCACTCTTCGCCAGCCATTTAGTAGTACAAATAGGGTGGCAGGGGAAAATGTTTCAAATTTCCAACTTGCAGACACGGGTCCTACAACCTTTTCCGCTCCAAATTGTTCTTCTTCTTTGACAAATATCTTACGCTGCCGCATTGATCTTGTCCTCTATAGGCTGTCATGATGGGATTCCTGTTCATCTCACACCGTTCATAACGTGTAAAAATGGTGGAAGGAAACCTTATCCTAATTCATCGACGGAGGCTCAATGGTACTGTACTTTAACCAGTCCAAGTATAGCATTATCAATTAATCAATAATGTGTGCTATACGACCAAAACCCTACGTTGTAGACAAATTTTCATGTCCAATGAACTTTTTAACATAGTATGCGACTTTAGATTGGCTGAAGCGGCACTTTCAGTGTACGAAACCCAGTACAAACTCTAAGTTCTATTAGTACTAAAAGAAACCTGTTTAGAACGGTACAATAAAAGCTCTACGTGACATAAATTTACTTTGAGTTCTCAATATACGAAAAGGGAGATCTTTAAGTTTGTCATTCTAGCGCAGAATACAGTACCCAAACAAATCTTTTGGCATCACAAAGGTACTAGGCAACAGCAAAAGGGCTTAAGGTTTTCACGCTTACGGTGGTTGTAACCGATTGACAGACCTGGTGACAGACGCTGCATTACGGTCTTCTGTTATTGTCTCCGCTCATGTCTTATCGCTTGGTTGTACCAACTACGGGATTGCATTTGGATTAGCAGGCCCACTTACTGGCAAAAGAATAAAAAATGAAAAAGTAGAAATCCGACCTGCCGGATTCGAACCAGCGACCTAAGGATAACAGCTTGGAATATAACCCACTACAGTCCTCCGCTCTACCAACTGAGCTAAGGTCGGATGTTGCTTCAATCGTTGTTTAAATTTATAAAACTCTTTTACTAACTCCACTCAGCATTTTATATGGGAGATTCCTGTTTCTCAATTTTCATATCTTTTCGGGCTCCCCTAAAAAGATAAAAAATAAAAAGAGATAGGCTTTCGGGGAATACTTATTTTTCCAATAATTTGTGGATTTTTTTTTATTAATAAATATTCAATTAATATTAAAGTAATGTAGAATTTACATCACTAGTTAAAACCTTGATTCTAATATTACATTAAAAAAATTAATTTATTTAAAAGGTGACATCAATCGAAACAAAGTTTGAGGCGTGTTAGAACTTGTAGTGTCGCTATAACTTTAGGATGAGACATAAACTTAGTATAAAAAAGTTAATTTAGAAAAAATAAATAGTGAGTTGTAACCATTTGAATGACATGGAAATAAATAGTAATTTGATTAAGATATTCACAACCCACCTAAGGATGCGCCATATTGTTTATATCATTTTCTAAGACAAATAACAGAAACTTTAAATAACTTAGGAATTTCTTTAAAAAAAAAAAACACTTCCACATTACGGCTATAAGAAAGATAATTAGAAAGAGAGAGAGAGAGGCCCTCCAGCAATTACTTGAGACTAACCGATATATACCGTCCGTTAAGCAATTAAATAATCAAAAATCTTCCAAAACCCACAACCGGAGATTCTTAGTCTATAGATATAGTTAAGAAAAATAAAGAAAATAAGAAATATATATAACCTAAACTCATTCAAAATAGAACAAGATTTCTGCTCGTGTATTTGATCTTCGCAAGACAGCTTGCAAAGTGTTACTCCACAAAGAGCGGGCCAGGTAAACTTTCAGCCTTTAGACAACGCTTTATACTTCACAGGCCCAACTTAAAATACAAGTTTCCGGGGATGTGGAACAGAGACAGGCGGGTGAGCCCAAAGCTGTTTGAAAAAACTGTCCGATCCAAAAGATTATAACACCTTGTGAAAGAAGTTGCATATTTACTGTGGCAACTATATGTTTGGGAAAGTGACCTCTCAAATTAACCCTGTAGAGGTTGATACTACTAGAACTATTACTGCTTTTTATATATCTTATTTACTGTAAAGTTCATCATCTCTTTCATTTCACTTTCTTCTTGCTTTTGTTTCTTGTTTTTTTTTTATAACATATGCACCCGAGAAGGGAGAAGAGGAAACTCAAACTCATGATTGATGGAACTGTCAGGGTTTAGCTTATCCTACTTTTGTTAGATACTAACATTTAACTTGCTTAATACATGAATTTGTACTAGTCCTTAGAGCCGTGTCTCCGTTTAGAAAGCGGATAATCGAATCATTCAATGCAGTTGAATACCACTAGTTGTAGCTTTTACCTTCTTCCTCATCCCTCGTAAATTTCTGCAGAACCCCATAAATCTGCATTTATGGGTTTTGAATCAACAAAAACCATGAGCCAATAGTCCCTCTTTAACATCGTTGAGAATCACAGGATGCTTTACTATTAATGACCTTTACGTGTAAAGCACTCTTGTACACTTGATTATATCCATTAAGTTGTGTACATATGATTCTTACAATAAACAAAACAGATTTTTTCCTCTGTTAGTCATTGAGGAATATCACACTGGTTTTTGTCTACAGTGCAGAATTATTGATAACATTAGTATCAATGCTCACGTTTGATTGCTATTTGTACTTTAAATGTCTGTCAATTATTACTCATCCGGGAAAAAAAAAAAGGGGGGGGGGGGGGGGGGGGGAAGAGAGCTGGAACAGGGGTTTTGGCTGGCATGACCGTCTAAAATTTTTGGTCTATATTTCATTGTTTTTCCTTTCGATCCTGGATAAAAAGTACAGTCCACTTTTATTCTTGTCTTTTGAGAAGTAAGGTAAGACGTCAGTTAAATATTATTGTAATTATGATTATTTTCCCCCGAAACCTTGGTGGATTTGATGTGTATAAATCACCACACAAGGAGGTGGTTAAGGCTTCAAATGAAAATTATTCTTAAAATATAGAAACAGTGGGATGTTCTGAACTTCAAAATCTCAACACAAAAGGGAAAGTTGGAGATTTGACATAAGTTATTCTCATAGTGGTTAATATTGATTTAATTGACGAATCAAGAAGAACCCAAAGAAGGAATCTGGATGCCATGAATAATTGACTAGATTTTTGTGATATGGAATTGATATTGAAATAGAGATTTTCACTATATGAAGCGTGGATTAAGGGACAGATTATTGTAATATATCTATAGAATCTTTAAAGTATTTTTGATATTGCATTCACCATATTCATGCTCTGGGCCAACAAAGTTTCTTGTATGAATTTATGGTCCATAATCAATGGCAAAGCAGAAATCATATGAAGAATTCATTGGAATTACATTCGCGTTTCAATTTTGTCTTCTACACAAAGGTGGGCGAAAATTTGCTATTTTTCTGGTCATCCGCCTCATGGATTACCAAGTCTTTTACGGAAACACATTTCGGGGAGATTCTTTATTTATTAGGTGATTGAGTAATTACGTTGAGCATCCTCTAGTATGGCGTGTCTTGGTAGTTGGGAGGAACTGCTCCTTGGAATTTTTTGGTGCCTAGTGTCCCAATATAACATGTCTTAGTTTTTTTTTTAAAAACTTTTTTGGAAAACATGAATGATACAAATTTTATTAATACTAATAAAACTAAACATGATAAACATACTTCGAATAAGTATAAGAAGCAATGTATATTCCTAATCCTTAGAAAAATGCACATCACTTACATTTTAAGTTATCACAAAAAATTAAAAATAGACACAAAAAATACATCGAACATGTCCTAGCTTAGTTGAAAGAGGTGGTCTCTGAAATCTAGTCTTTATGTCCCAATAGAGCATATCTTAAGTGTAAAGATAAAAATAAATAAATAAACAAAAAGATATGCAAACATTGGGCTTAGGTAGAAGCATGTGTGCTATGGACACTTAAATGTGTAAGTTTGGTGACCTATCAACTACACATTGGTTGAAATTGAAACCATTTAAATCGAGTGCCTAAAAAAAATAAAAAAATTGGCAATTAGGTCTGAACGTCGGCAAGCGTTCCTTAAAAACTCAACAGGATTTATAAACACTTCCCCCTCATGTCCCAATAACGGCGTTCCAACCAAAAGAGGCCGCTTTTGAAATAAAGAAAATCTCAAACGAACAAAACATCTCGCAGCCAATTCTGCCTGAAAAGTTGCACACCTTAAACATCTCACGAGTAATTCCTGCATAAAACGAAGAGTGAATCGAAAGGAAAATTTTGACAATAACTAGCTATAATGTATTGGAAAAGATTCTTACAATATTTTCTAAATTTAAAATACAAACGAAGGTCAACATTCCGTTCCGAGATATTCACGAATCTCACCAATCAATGAAAGAGGACCAAGGTGCTCGATCAAATGTTAATCTGCCTACCTTACCTTTCTCTCCCTATAAATAGCTAGCACCTGCTGGATACGAAAAGTTGGGGCAACTCCAAATCGTCGCTCGCACCTCACTTACTCTCAACTATGGCATCCGTAAGTACGATGAAAGTTCTTTGCACTCTCCTGCTCCTTGTCATTTCCGTTTCCTTTGCGTCAGCGGAGGCAGGCACCGCCGAGCCGCTCCTCTTCCCTGAGCCGGAGCGGTTTCCGATTCCGTTTATTTTGTGGTGTTGCATTGCCGAATTGCCGTGCTGCCCCTATCTCGGGTTTGCTTCAGCGAGAGCAGGCACTGCCGGGCTGCCCCTCCTCCGTGAGTCTGCAGTCGACGCTAATAGTTATTGTTGCTCTAAAAAATTGCCGTGTTGCACCCAACCACATCTCCTCGGTGAGTCGGAAGTCGACCCCAATAACTATTGTTGCTCTAGAAAATTGCCGTGTTGCACCAAGCCACAGCTCCTCCGTGAGTCGCCAGTCGACAAGAATGCTGGTTCGTGTTGCCCTAGAAAATTGGCGTGTTGCATCGAGTTTGGCCCAGGTATCCCAAGAGAAAAGGCCAGCATAGACAAGTCGACGACCGAGTAAGCCTTTGATGGTTGCCCACCATTTAGATTTGCGGGGACCTTTTGCCATGTACTTTCCTGCAAAATTTTCACTTTATTTGCTGATCGTGAGTTTAAATGATGCTTTAGAAGGAAACGAATCATTAATAATACTATTATTCAAAAAATTTCCGAAAGTTGTTACACAAACATTAAAAAATTAGTTAAAATTTATAATTATTGGAGATCGATAGTCTCACATTAGAAATAAAAAAATTGAGAATTATTTTAAACCTTTACTTTTCAAGAACAAACTGGTCTTCAAGAATAAGTGGAACGAGCGCATATCAAAATGTGATACGTTTCTAGTTTGCATGCTTGCTGGATTTTACATGCAAGATTCCAGTTTCTCAATTTTCATATCTTTTCGAGTTCCCATAAACATAAAAAGATAAAAAGAGATGGGTTTTTGGGGAATACTTATTTTTCTAATAAGATGGTGGATCTTTTTTATAAAAAAAATATTCAAGTAATATTAAAGTAATGTGGAATTTATATCACTAGTTAACATTTTTCTTCACTCCATGCATAAGTCCATTAATGAGAAAAAGTAATGGGGGTAAAGATTATAAAGGTTGATTCTGTAATTCGTCGTTAGACTTAAAACCTTGATTCTAATATTACATTAAAAAAAATTGTTTTATTTAAAAGGTGACATCAATCAAAACATAGTTTGAGGCGTGCTAGAACTTGTAGTGTCATTATAATTTCTGGATGAGACATAAACTTAGTATAAAAAAGTTAATTTAGAGAAAATAAATAGTAAGTTGTAACCATTTGAATGACATGGAAATAAATAGTAATTTGATTAAGATACTCACAACCCACCGAAGGATGCGCCATATTATTTGCATCCTTTTCTAAAACAAATAACTGAAACGTTAAATTATTTAGGAAGTTAAAAAAAAAAAAATTACTTCCACGTTACGGCCTTTCATGGTTTGCGTACATTTCAAGTGTAATAATTTTTTCTAATTTTGTTTCTCGGGCAAGGAAAGAGTAACACGACATTAAAAAGTATAAATGGCTATAAGAAAGATAATTAAAAAAAAGAAGATATTTAGGCATATAAGAATCCAAGTTGACAATGATATTTAATTAAAATGTAGTTTGACTAATCTTTAAATTTGAATCTTTTGACAAATAATCGAAACACATTATACAAAAGGTCTTATCTCAATGTTCTAAATATCTTCAATTATATAGCCAAATACAAAAACAAAACCCAATGACTATATCTGCAAGGAGGTTGGATCAACAGAGACAATGTGGTTTCGTCATAGAATTGCATCATTTTCTTGTTGTTGCCTTGATTATGCTAAGAAGTGACAAGATTGGGGTGGGATTTGCAGGCTAGATTTTCGTCAAAGAGCGAGTATATGTTTGGGAAAGTGACCTCTCAGATTAAGCTTGTGGAGGTTGATACTACTAGAACTGTAGCTGCTTTTTATGTATCTTGTTTACTGCAAAGTTCATCATCTCTTTTATTTCACTTTTCTCCTGCATTTGTTAGATATTGATAATTTAACTCGTTAATACATGAATTTGTACTGGTCCTTGAGCCATGTCTCCATTTAGAAAGCGGACAGTTGAATCATTCAATGCATTGAACACCACTAGTTGTAGCTTCTACCTTCTTCCTCATCCCTCATGAATTTCTGCAGAACTCCATAACTCTGCATTATGGAGTTCTGTCTCATCTAAAACGCAGGATGTTTCACTGTTAATGACCTTTATGTGTGGCGTTCTTGCACAATAACTGTACTCTTGCGCTTAGTGATAATGACAGTCTGTGGGACCGGTCTAATTTCTTTTCTTCTTTGGGGAAATGTCATCGACGGTCCAAATCACAACAAGCTTGCATTTTAGTTCCTAGGCAATACGGCCAACAAATCCTACACCGTGTAGACCGATGTGTAGTATGTAAATGGCGTAGGTAACAGAGAGCTGGGGAATTTCCCTGCCTTAGTGGTAAGCGAGTCGAGCTGAACATAAGAATGTGATAAAAGTGTAAGTTTTTGGTCTATATTTCATTGTTTTTACCTTCGGCCAACAAATCCACACTTGTTCTTTTCTATTCTTCTATCAGTGTGTGTATCTCAACCCAAACATTTACTGCCTTCTTCTCTGTATTTCCTGAAACAAAGCAATAAATGTTTTAAACCTTTCCTTTTCAGGAACAAACTAGTGTTCACCGAAAATATATTATCACTAGCCTTTTCTTTTTAAAAAAAAAAAAATCGTAACACAAGTAGTACACATCAAATTGAGTTCTGAAGGTCCATTCATTCAGTATTGCCAGTTGTTTTTGTGCACGTGGAACATTCTAACTGGCCAGAAAAGTAGTAAGCATTTAATGTACTGCATGTTCTCTGTCCTGTCTCGCTCCCCAAAATGTCCAACCTTACTTTTTTATTATCACATTCTTCTTGGTCACGTTTGTGGCTTTAGCAACTTCGCTGTTTGTTTCTATGGACTCTTAGGCCTCTCATCTTTTTTCTGTGTTTCCTATCTCATTTATGAGCCTTGTGTTCTAATCGTCCATTGTTTCTCATTGTTGCATGTAATGGAGAGAGATCAGGTTACAAATATAGCATATAGGAAGACTGGAAAAAATTTTATGAGAGGAAACTGAGACTGATGTAAAAGCTATTGACAGTGGTGCCCAGATCATGGATCAAGTGCCTCAACTTGGGATGGGATTGCTAGATCTCTGTTCTGAGTTCCTAACATGTTTACATCGTAATATTTGTTGCATTTTGTCCAGTGATGGTCCACTTAAGTAGGGGCTTGGAAGGGATGTGGCTCGATAGCATCCCCAACCCTTTAGAACCTTGTTATTCCCTCTGCATGAAGTTAAGCCATAGAGAAAAAGAGGGGAGAACAACTGGGAGAGTCCATCTTACAGAATTAAAACCAAGTCCACAGCCCAAAAAAGGAAAGAACACAAACAAGAGCAGGATGATCGGCATTAATATTTATAGTTGAACACCAAACACGAATCATTCTTTCATGACACCTACTTTCATATGCAAAATATGGAGGAGCCTAGACCCAAAGTGTAAGCCTGCCTTAAACAATACTTCACTCACTGCTTCTTGCAGGTACGCCAGCCTCACAATCATCTCCGAAGGCCTGAGATTTTGTTGACCATACCATCCTTTTCAGTTTTCGTCGAAGTAGTCCTCTCGAGCATTGTTAGCTAACAGAAGGGCAACCAACCACACAAGGCATGAATTAACCGATATAATAGAGCCAGTAGCAATGAGACCACTCATGATAGTAGGGCAATGTGCTTGGAAACTGGGATAAACATTGCCTGCAAGTTGATGTTGCTGATAGATCGGCCATAACAGTAGCATTGCGGCTACTCCAGTAAGAATTCTGAGTAATTTGCCACCAGCATTTCATGAAAGAGAGGGAAAGCTTAGAATCAGTTCTATAAATAACTAAGTAAAAAAGCTTGTATCGAAATTTGAAAAAGCTCGTTTTTTTGGTTCAATAACTTAAAAAGGAAAAGCTTTTTTCACCAGCAGTAGATTTCTGCACAAGTTTGTGTGCGTGGAGGATGACATGAACATCAATAGTGGCTGTTTCTTCAAGAGATCATTATAGATACGAATACCAAAATAAATGGAAGAATAAGAACTGAGGAAAGAAGGCTTACAGAGCGAGGTTGTAGGCCACATGAAACATGATGCTTTGATATAAAGCACTTTCAGGAATGGCTCTTCCCTTGTAGGGGTAAAACACAGCCATTCGTCCAACCACCGCGGTTCCAAAGACAAACACACAAGATAAAAAAGCGGATACAACCGTTAGACCAGATGCGTATTTGCATCTAGCTACGCCTTTCTCGGTGATTAAAACTCCATATTCTGGCTGCAGAGATCAGAGAGAACACGATAAAATACTATGGCAGTAAGCAAGAAAAAAATAACCATTATAAGAATGGAGCATATTTAACTTTAAAGGACAAAATCCTTTGAGACATAAATAAACAACTAAAGGTTGACAAAAACGAAACTAGATCCAAGTATCTTTTACCTTGTTGATCTCGGCAACAGCTGCAAGTACGTAGGAAACCACACCACAAAATATTATCCATCCTCTCATTTCTTCAATGGTGACAGCCATCTTTTTAACCGATGAAGTGGGGGTCTAGGTGTAGAGGTTGATTATCTGGATGCCGTTTAAACAAAAAGGAAATTAGGTGAAGAACGACGAAAAGAAAGAAGTGGAGAATCACCGGTCATATTCAAGACGGACATTAAGCAGCCCTCAATGTTGTGTTTAGGGGAAGCACATACCTGTAGCAGAGAAGGAAGAGATATGACAAGACGGACCCTCTGAATCTGCTTCCGCGGTCGTAGGGTAAAACTGTCTTGCGTCGGACGTGGGTGTTTTCCGAAGATCAAAGAAGTAATGCTCGGGAACGTCTAAAGGTGCATTCTTATAGCGGTGAGAAGTATGACAACGACGAAGAGGGAGAAAGAGAAAAAAAAAAAAAAAATCAAAAAATTTTAAACCCTTGACGTTGACCGGCCCACGCCTGGTTTCAGGTGGCTTCGTTTGGTTTCAGACTTTAATGGATGCTGATGTAAGTGTTATAATGAGCATGTTATTCTCTCTTTCACATTCTTTTTACGTCCAGTTTCTGGCAAGAACGAATGCTTAAACTTTCTGCGCATCTGAGCCTCCTTTCTTGCTTCAATGTTTGGATATTCACAAAAACTCCCTGCTCTTAGATCTCCCGTTTAATCACCACGAAAATAGAGTCAAAGCTTCAACAACTCTCTGCACTTTTGGTTTGAGAGAACAAAAATAAAACGATTTAAACTATAATAATAAAATTAAGACTGAGCGTTGTGTTTCTCGCATCTTATTTTCCTGTAATTAAATTTTTTAATGACGTTCACATACATAAGACCATAAAAGAGATCTAAACTATTATCTCCGATGAACATATTATTAATCTTATTTCTTGTAAAATCCTATTTCTTGTATATGTAATCTTTCAATCCGCATCTATTCCAAATAGTTATATTTTTACAGTCAAAAGCTTTACCCAGATCAGATCTTCGTAACAAGCATTAGTAATGCCAGAGTGGTGGGCAGTGACCAATTACCAAGAAAGGGATCATCACAAGCAGCCAAGTGGGAATTTAAGTCCAAGAGGTGAAAAGATAGCGAGCGACGTCCGTGTTCATGTGACCTAGGCACACAGATTTGGCAGCAGATTCCCTCCAACATTGGGAATTACGTGTGAGAGAGTGCCTCCCTGACTTCTTTCCCAATCCAGAATGAAGTCGCTGCTGCGGTCTGTCATAGCAAATGATGAAAGTGTTTGTAAGACAGCGAGACGCCTCCTGTAATGCGTTCTGAACACCAACGTCATGCCTATTAAATATATGGAGCGGCATAGGGCACACGTCAGGTAACCTTAATCTCGTAGAGGGAGGACAAAGGCAGACATGTGGCTCGGGTAGACTGGATCTTGCAACCCCATGCCCTGTCACAAAAAGGATTAGGAGCGCCCGAGCCTGAATTAATGATGATGTTTTAGAAATAAATAAATAACGAACAAAATTATTATTCAAATTTTTTTCAAGTATATAAGAAAATCTCTACTCAAACATTAAAAAAATTAGTTAAAATTTTATAATTATTGGAGATCATGAGTCTCATATTAGAAATAAAAAATCTTGAATTATTTTTAATTAGGTTTTTGAGTTTTTTAATATGATATTAAAATTTAAGCTACATAGTCTCACATTTGGAGAAAAAAATTTTAAGATAATTTTTAAATAAAAAATAGGTCTCTTAACTCTTTAAACTAATTTTTAAGTTGTTTTCTTAAATTTTGTGACAATAACATATTAAGTGGTAAATATGTTGTTTTTTTTTTTTCACGGAAAGGAAGGTCACGTGGGCTTAGTACACAGAGAGAGGACTTTGGGACACGAACCACAAGTGAAGCGCACCTGCAGCCCTCGATCGACGCCCTTTGCCTGACCCACATTCTCTCAGAAGCTTCAGCTGCAGATCACAATCCACTTTGCGGCATTATAGTGCAGAAGAAGAGAAGGCCATTAATTTTAATTCACTGAGCATCGGGGCTGCAGTGGTTTGACAAATTCCGTGTTTATAATTTAGTGCAGAAGAAAAGAAGGCGAGACTGAGAAACTAAAACAATGCACCTGAGCTGGATTGCAACCCACCCTAATAAATGGCATCCATATTTGGATGGCCTAGAGAACCGTTTACCCCTAAAAATTTGGCCTTTTCGTTTCCCACTTCACTGATTATATCCTCTAACTAATGGATTTATGACCTTGACCGATCCTGTCACGGGTTCTTCATACCCCACTTTTGGGGTTTCAGGTGCATTGTTTTGGTTTCTCTTTATGCTATTTTGGACTTTTCTTTTGATTTGGAAAGAAGATCAAAGCAGTGGAGACTTAGAATAGATGCGATTTAATGAGATCTAAAAGAAGGTGACGTGATTATGTAAGTTCTTTCAATTATGTTCAACCTTGAAGTGAAAATATACAATATATGGGGTTCCAAACCTAAGATATAGTCTAATTAGTTGTTATATATTAATGGTCTTGTAACCTAGCACCTTTTGTGTGCTCAGAAACGAGGTTTAGGATTCAACTTTCCATGATTTTATGCCACGTTTCGATTATTAAAACTCCAAAACCAAGTGGATCGTCCATAACATATAATGCAACTTTGTGGGTCCCCCTTTGATGTGAAGATTAAATTTCAATGGTATTGAAAAAAAGAAAAAAAAAAAAAACAAAAAAACAAAAAGGTGTTTAGTTCATTTTCTTCTCCTCTGAGATTTTAGCTTTCCATCGGTGGGTCACACCATCACAGGATCTGTTGTGCTTCGGAGGCAAATATGCCATGAGATGAGATGACACCCGTGATGGGGATGGGGAAGGCTCAGCCAACGTGCTTCTCATCGGATGGCTCACAGGGGCCGGTGAATGGGCATCACGTGGGGGGTGATGGACGGAGTTCCTTTTTTCAGTAGCAAATAAAATTTACTAGTAACACTTTCTTTTATTAATAAGTGGTCCACAGGCTGCAGTCCTTCGGGCGTTAACCTTGCAGTCGTTGAAAAACATGATGTTTTAACTAAGTGATCCTTAAGTTCTAGTCCCTCTGGCATTGACCTTAACGGACCCTGCCCTAGCCAAAGTATCAAGGACCTTCATCCCTCGTTTGAAGTGTCTTGTTTTAGTTTTACTTTCTCTCACCTTTGGAATTTTCTTTTAGTTTGGAAAGAAAATTAATGCATATATAAAGGGATTTAATAAATAGCTAATCTATCCTTTTAAATTCTCCTCTCTCTGCAAGTAAATGGTATCACCTACCTCTATTCTATTGCAGTTTCGTGTCCAAACTTGATTGACGCCTTCTCACCCTCTTTCTTCCTTAATTTAAGTACTCTTACCTATCACTTTGATTTTGATTTTGACAAGAGTGACTCAAACAGTAAGAAATGATGCGGGTGAGACAGAAGGAAAGCACAAAGACACTGTTGTGTCTATGGTGAGCAAAGCTGTGCAAACAGAGAGAACACGGTGGTAAATTTTTGAGGTGGTCACTCTAGCACTAACCTATACGAAGATTCATTAATTCAAAGAAAGACAAGAGAGGTGTCAGTCTCATGCCTGAAATGTTTCTTTCTTGTTTGCATTTCCATTTTCAGTGTCATGCTTTAAATGTTCTGTTTCTTATTTGCGTCCCATTTATTGAAACCAATTCATTCATGACAATATGAAGATTTTTTTTTTCCCATCATCATTTTATGATTGGCAGATTGTATGAGTGCCTTGGCTCGTGGCCTCAAACTGAAAATTTGTGACTGGATGGCACATGGTAATCAGAAACTTTATTTCGGTCGACATCAAGCCACGTGGACAGCCCTCTTTACATTTGATACTTTAATTCCTGATTAAACCAAAAAACTCTTCTTCTGAGTACTCTTAATGTTTTTTTTGTAATAGTATATGATCAAAGCTTCTTTTTACTTTCATGGCCTGATCCCACTTTCTTCGCGTGAAGTTTATCAATTGATACAATAAGGAATTCTTTTTCACAGCCTTAACTCTCTCTCTTGTGCTGATGTTTTAGAAGGAGATGAGTAACGAACAAAACTATTATTCAAAAATTTTCCGAGTATATAAGAAAAATCCCTACTTAAAAATTTATAATTATTGGAGACCATGAGTTTGATATTAGAAATAAAAACTTTTGAATTACTTTTAATTAATATGTCTGTCTCGACCCAAATATTCACCACCTTATTCTCTCTGTTTCCGAAACAAAGGGAGAATTGTATTAAGCCTTTATTTTTCAAGAACAAACTGGTCTTCAACGAAACATATTAGCATTGGATAATGTTGCTCAAGATAGCTATTGAGTTTTACACATGATAACTCTTAAACACTTGTTTTCTAAATAAAAAAAGAAAAGAAAAAAGAAAAAGACAAGAAAGGAAGTACATAGTATCAATCTAAACCCACCAACGAGAGAAATCTTTTACTGGTGTCTCCTGCAGCATGGTAGGCGGCATCTACAGCAAAATGGCGGAAAAACAGCGGGTCCGGTCTCTTGTCTGCTGCACCGGAAAGATGAACTTCTCCCGAAAGCTTGAACACTAAACAGGAGAAGAAGGAGAGTGACAAAAATCTTGATCTTGGACGCAAAGGACATAGCTGAACCTGAGTTTTGAAGACGGGAGAAGTTTTTGGTGAGGGATGGAGTCTTTTCATTCCTAACGTCTAGTATTTATAGGGAAAAAAATGTATGCATGGACAATTTCACCCTTGGGTTAACTTGGGAAAAAAAAAAGGCTAACTAGGGTCAACCTTTAGGTCTTAGCCAACAAAAAACGGATAAATATTAGTAAGTATGGTCAACCATGTAAAAATGAAATCCAAATGAATTTAAAACAAGAATACATATGTATTATACTTGATTTTGATGTCAGAAGACAAAAGGAAATGATAAGAATGTTAATGGATGAAATTTGTTTTAATTTGGAAATCTAAATACAGATAAAAATATTAAATATTTGATGATTAATTGAAAAGAATCCTAAAACAATTTAATTAGCATTACATCTAAACATCATATTCTATAAGTATTATTCTTTCCAAAATAATGCTTGAGCAATAACATAATTAAAGAAGGTTGAAGGGTATGATTGTTTATAAAATAGTGGCATTTAATTATATTTTATAAAAAATCATGTAATTATTATTTTATTCATGTTTGAACTTGTTAATGTCATTTGCTGAGTTATAAGAATGTTGACATTTATTTTTATAGGACTTCTCATTTGATCCCTATTATGATGATAAACTTAAGTATCATGTTTCACACCATTACCATCGGGGACGCATCATTGATATGACATCTTCCTTCCACATATGTTAAAGGAGTGAAAAACTTACCACCACCAATTAATGCAAGGAACAGAAAAGTATGATAATGAAAGAAGAAGGTAAAGGTGAACTTTAAACTTCAAGATTACAATGTATAGTGCGCTTGTACTTGTCAGCTGGCGCAGCAGTCAAAGAAGTAAAGCCAAAAAACAAACTTGCTAAAGTGATCCATCCACTAGTCGCAGGTGCTTTGTTTTGGTTTGCAAAATTTAATGCATGCCGATGTAAGTGTTATAATGAGTATGCAAGTCTCTCTCTCTCTCTCTCTCTCTCACTCGTAGGTGACAAGTTCTCTGATTTTTTTTTTTTTTTTTTTTTTTTTTTTTGCGTTCCTAGGCCTTGCACTTATAAATACGGATGGGCCTAGTAACCAAAAATTGACGACGAACTCTCTTGGGCTAGAGGTTTTCTCTTATCTTTTTTAATTTTCTCTTTGTGGGTCTTGGAATTTTGAGCTCAACTCGTTGATAGTGGGCATAAAAGCCCATCCTTATGCAAAAATTCACAAAAGGAGACTTCAATTTCCGGCCCACTTGCCACGCCCTCGCTGCTTCTATCCCTCGTCTCGTTATGCAGATCTCCGGCGGTACGGGTTCCCGCAAACGAGCCCTCAATCTGTTCTCTTACCCTTTTGTTCCACCATTCCTTACACAGGCAGGCATAGAAAGGGTTTCCTAAGGGAGATCCGGCTACAAGGTCCCACTACGCGGTCTCAATCTGCGGCATTGAGGGATTTAACGGAGGAGGATTCCACGGACTCCCAACAAAGATGATGAAAGATTTTTTTGTTGAGAAAAGCTGAACGAAGATTCTTATGTAAGTCCATTTAGCTTTTCCTATTCGAGTCGAGCAAGAATTTCAATTTATGTACAATTTTTTTATTAAAGAAGAATAATATAATAAGAGCTTCTATATTTTTCTCTTCTTCCTGCTTCCGCAGTATTTTTTAGATTTTATCGGTGAAACATGAATGTTTTCGCTAGTTTGACATTGTTACTGTCCTACGTTGTAGAGAAAAAGAGAGTGTAAGAGTGAGAGCTACAGCTATATTCTTCAAAGAATCTTGGCTTATTTTCACCTTCTTTCTAGGATTGTACCCCTTTCTTTATAAAGATTGGATCGTTATAGCTTCCATGGCCAATTCAGTCGTTCAAGATCAAAGAAGGAGTACTTTGGAGGCATTGGAGCGAAGGTTTGCAGTTGAGCAACTTCTACAACAAAAAGAAGAACAAAAAGAGCTTAAATGAAGGAGACGTGAAAGAACATAGTGTGAGAGGCTCTGCTCTCATTGGGTCTTCGACAGGCAATACTAATGCTGTAGTCAATCCCTCATTGGATGGATCATCCAAGAAAGGTTTTTTCTTCTTTTTCTTATATCGTTTTTACCTAACTCTGCTCGGAGGTTCTCATGTTTAATATGGAAAAGAATAAAGGATATTTCATTGAAAATACATTATAAGGTATGTAGAGTGCGTTGTTCAGGACAATGTTGTTACTTAAACATATTTGTATCTTCAATAGATACCAATTGACTGGTATGGCTCCTCAGTGGGTGTTCAAATTGAGGTTCCATTATTTTTTTCTTTTTTTGCTTTCCTTTCATCTGCTAGCCCCATGCAACCTTTTTTTTTTTTTTTTTTTTTTTCCAGTTCAGAGCCATTCTGGTATCAAATTCTGTAGTCCTTATATAGAGGAGCACAAATCAAGGCTATATATTAGCTAGTTTTTTTGGTCGATCTTTCTCTACGTGGAATGCATATAGTTTGCCCTGCTAATCTACCAAATCCTCTCTCTCTCACTTCCCCTCCCAGGTGTGTGTCAGCGGCATGGTTTTCAAAAGTTGTATATCCATCCTGGGATTCTATTTGATTTGCTTTATTTATTATTATTCTTAAATGAACCTGATCATTACCCAATATCAATGTGGAGGGGGAAGGAGGAGAGAGAGGGGGAAGAAAGGGAGAGAGAGAGAGAGAGGAGGGGAGGGGGTAGGACTGTTTTTAATATTTCTTTGTGACATTGTTTGTGTGCTTTCTTCCTGTTTCACATAGCAAAGTATCCATCATCATCTGTCAGCTAGTCTTTCTTTTGTTTGTATTGCTTTTAACTGATTAATGTCACTAGGCTTGCTTGTTAGAATTTTCACTTTCTCAAGTGACCCTGCTTCACAAGGTTTGGATATTGGCATGCATAGACATGTTTTGGTTGTGTAAGTTGTCTCAAAAGAAGTATGTTGGGTGTCCTTGTCTATGTATATATATTTTGATTGATTAGACAGAGAGATCTTGTACACAGATCCTAAAGAAAATGCTTCATCATATTTACAGATCTCCCAACTTGTGCATGAGAATCTATTGGCAACAAATATTAAGGTACTTCTTTGCTTTGATCATTGGAGGCGCTTCTATTAGTTGGTGAACTTTTCTAAATTAAGAGATGATATATCCTTGGCTTCTTACCTGAATCTTTGCCTGCCATCATGCAGTTGACTAATAGAACAGGACACATGGTCGATAAGATTTTGCATGAGCTTCTTCAGAGTTGTGATTTGGCTCAGAAGTACATTCAGTGGTCCAGAAGCATAAAGATTGACAATTGGATCCTTCTGATAATTTTGTACAAGGTCGTGGTATGTCTACTGGTTCTCATATGAGGGCTTTGCAGGTCCATTCAAAGCGTTCAAAAAGGCACATGACCGTGAATAGCATAAAATATGTGGATCATTTGATTTGCCGCAGGAACTTCATAAGTGAGTCTAATCTTATTTTACACATTGTTGCTATCTATTTCTCTGCTGTACTTGTGATTAAGCTGCTTGGATTTTAACTGGATCATTCAAATTGCCCCATGAAGGTCTAATGTTTTTAATCTAACCTTCTTGAACAACATAGCAACGGTGGTTAGAAAATTAAGTGGCCTAGCTAGGAGTTGGAAAGGGGGAGAGGGAAGTTTGTATCAGGTTGATCCTGTGTCTAGTAATAAGGTAAAACTCCTAACCCTGTCAGTTGAGTTCGGAGTTAAGTTGCACTTAAACAATGGTTTGAGCTAGCACCATGTTTGACCCATTTAAATAGTTTAATTAGACCTGGTAGGCAATACTTTCTAACAACTGATCCCATCCTTATGTTTGAACCGCTTAGTATTGTCGTCTTCATGCTATTGATGTTATATGGTGATTTGACATGAGGGATCTGTCATTTCCTATTCTCTCTTGTTCAGTTTGATGCTTATCAATTTTTTCACTTTGAAGTTGTAGATCATCCAACAGTGTGACAAAAGAATTGGGAAAAAGCAATTGGCGTCCTCCTGAATGTTGTGAAAGTACTTGGATTACGTTTTGTTTAATATAGAACAAATGACATATTCTTAAGAATAACTGTTTTTATATGATTCTAGGTTGATTTTTTTTTTTTTCTTTTGTCTCATAAAACAGTTCGGTCTAATACATTTTAGTTGTGTTTGGATACCAGGTTTGATGTTTTTAAGCCAATGCATGAAATATGGAAAGGCTACATGAAGCAACTACTTAAAACTATTGGGTTAGATATTTTTTCTTTGCTGATACAACAATTTTGCAGTTTTTTATCCTTGTTTATCTTTAGTTTTGTTTCAGTGGAGTAATTGCTCCATTAATGTGTTCATTATTGTTCAATATCTTGGTTTTATTGCGATTTCCTATAGAAAAAATCAGTTGGCTCAGTGTCTTCTCAATGCAGATCTACATGGTGCTATCATTCTAGGTCAGAATATACTCTTTCCACAGCAATCTTTTGCAATGAAAGCACTCATGGAAAAGCTATAGTAGGTGTTTGCTGTATACTATTTAGGGTATACCGAGTCCAAAAAGAAAAAAAAGAAGACGTTCTTTAAGAGTTAAAAGAAGGATTTTGTAACATACCAATGGGGGAAATTTGGAAACCACAATATGTGGTTTTTCATATTCGTATACTAGTGTAAAAGAATAATACTCATTTACAAATATTACAAAGACATCTTTGCTCAATATTTCACCGTATTGTAGTTCTTGCAGAAAAATATGTTCCAAATATGTTGTCTTTACTTTGTGATGTTGCAGCAGGGAATATATTCCAAAACTGAAGTGTTTCATCTCCAGCTCCCGTGACAATATTCTGTCCATCAGGTGATGAGGCAAGATAAAGAACTCGATGAGTATGACCCGAGAGAGTTTCCAACTTTGACATAGCAGGATATTTCCAAAGATTTATTTGGTTTTGTGATTGTCTTCCTCGGGTGCTATAACCATGAGTGCTAACTAGTTCATTGACGTTCTTAGACCACACTAGATTGCACACCTGACTTCCAGTATCTATGCAGCCCAACTGAGAGTTTGTGGTAGTATCCCAAAAACGAATACAACGGTCGGCAGTTCCTCCCCCAGATGCAAGTAATCCATAAACATGAGGAGACCATGCAATTGCTTTTACTGCCGCTGTATGCTCAGAGTATCTCAACACAGGCCGTGTTGAATTTTGATTCCAAACAAATAGTTTATCATCATCGTCACCGGATGCTAATTGACTATTATCATAAGACCATTTTAATCCGCAAACCTTTGACTTGTGTCCAGAGAGTTTACTAACAAAATCTTCTTGAGCACGCATATCACGATGAAAAATACTCTTATCCCCACCACCAGTAGACAAAAGAGTAGAACTCCAGGCCAAGGCCCCCACATATAACCTATGACCCTCCATGGTTCTTACTCTCCTGCAGTGAGATGCGTCCCAAATCTGGACCATTCCATTGCTAGTTCCAACGGCCAGATGTGTGCCACGCTGAGCCCAGCCCACCGAGCAGACAGTGTCACTCATTCCCAGATCACAAAGCTTGGTTATCCTGCTATTAGATGCATTCCACAGGTAAACGCAATTTCCCAACCCCACCGCCAGCACATTATGCGAAGACCAATCCACTAAATTCGAATAAAAATCGTCTTCCAACTCCGGTGCGTCCAATTTCTTATACGGCGACTTTGGTATCTTCCGTGGAGCCTTTACCGGGCAATGATCATCCCCAGAAACGGCATCGTAAGTCTCCACTGGAAAAACGGAGGACAATGGCCGGCGAGTCTGTGTCTGATACCGGAAGATATTCCGGCTTGGTGGATTCATCCAGTCGTTTCTGTTCTCAGCCGTGGTAGGTGAATCGATGCCGGAATTAGGGCCAAAAAGCGCGGAGCGGAGTAGCCTGGAATAGACGCTGTCCTCAGGTCGCTCTGGTGGAAGGTGGAAGAGATCAAAGTTCGAACCCGTTCTGGACGGAATGAACCTGTCAGAGTAGATCGTCTTCGACGGCCCTCGGCGGTGGTTCATGTTGATCAGACGTTCAATGTTGTGCGAACGAATTATCTCCCCGTCGGAAATCGTGGAAGCAAGACCTGACTCCGATGAGCCAGTGAGTAATCTCTGAGCCGTGGGATTCTCCATAGAAATCAGAGAAAAACAAACCCTAACAATGTTTGAGGTAACTTGTCGACAGGGTTTTTTCAAATTTAACGGGACGCTCAGATATTTTGTGGTATCGGAAAGGGATAACCGGACCGGCTGAACTTATATAGGAATCCAAGTCGGTGTAGGTTTTGACTCGGTCAAATCCCTTCCTGAACGCCACCGTTTTAATGGAGATTTTTTTTTTTCACTTTTCGTTTTTCGGGTCTTGGTGGGTCGGGCACAGAGACTCGGGTCGCGAAAATTCTGGGTGGCATACTGGGCTGCTGGATCGCGCGGGCCTTCGTGGACTGGACTGCACAGTGACTACGAAGCATCAGAACCATGTTTTACAAACTTTTCATAGTTTTAGTAAATTAAAAAACAATATAAGTACAATGAATGTAAGGAAGTTTTGAGTAGGGATTTTGATCTAAATTTTTTTAAAGTGAATATAAAAATCAATTCTCTTTCACATATTATATTTAGAATCCTTGAAATCCAAAATAAAATATAACGAATATAAATGAAAAAATTTATGTTATAGAGTTCTCTTTTCTTGTTCATATTTTTTTCTCATAGTCTAGTACATGTCTACAATTAATGAATGTATCATAGTAAAAAAAAAAATTACTTTTATTGCTCGGACAAAAAATTAAAAATGTGACACAACCCTTCGGAGTATGGGATATCATAAATATTTTTAAAATAATGGGAGAAAGGAAAGACTATAGTATGGGCGACCATGGAACCCAGTTTTGAAGGCTTTTTGAGACCAATAGTTAGCTATGCATGAGGAATAGTCCAAAACATCGGGCCACGTGGGTAAGCCATGCAATTTTGGAACGACCGGTTCCTGCTCTAGTCAAATATCAAGGACCTTCATCCCTCGTTTTAAGTGTCTTGTTTGAGTTTTACTTTCCCTTGCTTTTGGAATTTTCTTTTAGTTTGGAAAGAAAATTGACGCATCTATAAAGGGATTTAATAAATAGCTGATCTATCCTTTTAAATTCTCCTCTCTGTGCAAGAAAATGGAATCACCAACCTCTATTCGATTGCAATTTCGTGTCCAAACTTGATTGACGCCTTCCCACCCTCTTTCTTCCTCAATTTAAGTACTCTTACCTATCACTTTGATTTTGACAAGTACAATAAGAAATGATGCGGGTGAGATGGAAGGAAAGCACAAAGGCACTGCTGCGTTTATGGTGAGCAAACTGTGCAAACAGAGAGAGTAAGCTGGTAGATTTTTGAGGTGGTCACTCTAGCACTAATCTATACGAAGATTCATTAATTCAAAGAAAGACAAGAGAGATGTCAGTCTCATGCCTGAAATGTTTCTTTCTTGTTTGCATTTCCATTTTCAGTGTCATGCTTTAAATGTTCTGTTTCTTATTTGCGTCCCATTTATTGAAACCAATTCATTCATGACAATATGAAGAATTTTTTTCCCTCATCATTTTATGATTGGCAGATTGTATGAGTGCCTAGGTGCATGGCTATCAGAAACTTTATTTCGGTCGGCATCAAGCCACGTGGACAGCCCTTTTTACATTTGATACTTTAATTCCTGATTAAATCAAAAAACTCTTCTTCTGAGTACTCTTAATGGTAAGAAAAACACGGTTCAAATTTAAAAGAAAAGTTAGTCAAAGTGCGTTCATACTTGAAAGAAGGGAAATTGCCTCGACAGGGACCTTAATTGTGAAAAGAATCATGGGAGTGCACTAGATTCCAGTATACGATCAAAGCTTCTTTTACCTTCATGGGCTGATCCCAGTATTTTAAATTAATATGTTTGTGTTACAATCCTGGTAGGATGTATCGGGTACCATCGGGTTGGTGTTCGGACAATAACCGGAATAGGCAAACTAGGTATTATCCTAGTAAGGCGTAATCGGTGCCATCAGTGAAGAGATCGGATAATGGCTGGGATAGGCATAGTGGTCACCATACTGGTAGTGGCCGGAATAAGTAAACTGGACACCAGATTGATAAGGGGTGTCAAGGACCGTCGGTGGAGTAACCGGATAATGACGGGAATAGGCAATCCATGAATATCAAGGTGATGGATTTGGATTTGGAGAAAACACAAACCCAGAGAACCCGAACGGTTCCATGAGGAAGATAGAAACTAAACAACTAAAACAAACAAGATTCATTTCCTCCATAATCCTACCTGTAACAGTTTGTCTCGACCCAAATATTCACCACCTTAGTCTCTCTGCTTCCGAAACAAAGGGAGAATTGTTTTAAACCTTTACTTTTCAAGATATTAGCATTGGATAATGTCGCTCAAGATAGCTCTTGAGTTTTACACATGATAACTCTTAAACACTTCTTTTCTAAATAAAAAAAGAAAAAGACAAGAAAGGAAGTACATAGTATCAATCTAAACCCACCAACGAGAGAAATCTTTTACTGGTGTCTCCTGCAGCATGGTAGGCGGCATCTACAACAAAATGGCGGAAAAACAGCGGGTACAGTCTCTTGTCTCCTGCACCGGAAAGATGAACTTCTCCCGAAAGCTTGAACACTAAACAGGAGAAGAAGGAGAGTGACAAAAATCTTGATCTTGGAGGCAAAGGACATAGCTGAACTTGAGTTTTGAAGACGGGAGAAGTTTTTCGTTGAGGGATGGAGTCTCTTCATTCCTAACGTCTAGTATTTATAGGGAAAAAAAATGTATGCATGGACAATTTTACCCTTGGGTTAACTTGGGTGAAAAAAAAGGCTAACTAGGGTCAAGCTTAAGATCTTAGCCAAAAAAAAAAAAAAGGGTAAATATGAGTAAGTATGGTCAACCATGTAAAAATGAAATCCAAATGAGTTTAAAACAAAGATACATGTGTATTATTCTTGATTTTGATGTCTAAAGACAAAAGGAAATGATAAGAATGTTAATGAATGAAATTTGTTTTAATTTGAAAATATAAATACAGATAAAAATATTAATTATTTGATGATTAATTGAAAAGAATCCCAAAACAAGCTAATCAACATCACATCTCAACATCATATCCTATAAGTGTTATTCTTTCCAAAATAATGCTTGAGAAATAACATAATTAAAAAGAAGGTGAAGGGTTTGATTGTTTATGAAATAGTGGCATTTAATTATATTTTATGAACATTTATGTAATTATTATTTTATTCATGCTTGAACTTGTTAATGTCATTCGCTTAGTTATAAGAATGTTGGCATTTATTTTCATAGGACTTTTCATTTGATCCATATTATGATGATAAACTTAAGCATCAAGTTTCACACCATTACCATCGGGGACGCGTCATTGATATGACATCTTCCTTCCACATATGTTAAAAGGAGTGAAAAACTTAACACCACCAATTAATGCAAGGAACAGAAAAGTATGACAATGAAAGAGGAAGGTATAGTGCGCTTGTACTCTTCAGCTGGCGCTGCAGTGTAGGAAGTAAAACAAAAAACAAACATGGTAAAGTGATCCATCCACTAGTCTCAGGTGCCTTGTTTTGTTTTGCAGAATTTAATGAATGCCGATGTAAAACGTTGTACAATCATTCTTTTTACGTCCAGCTTTTTCCGGGAAGGAATGCTTAAACCTCTCAGCATTTGAGCCTCCTTCTTGCTTCAGTGTCTGGATATTCACAAAAACCCTCTAATCACCATGAAAATAGAGCCAAAGCTGCAGGTTTGGTTTGAGAGAACAAAAACAAGAAGATTATACTATAATAATAATACTTAGGGAAAATTTGCACTAGAGGCATTGTTGAAGTGTTTTTTTTCTTCTCAAAATTAAGGCTAATCATTGTGTTTTTCGCATTTTATTAATTTGTAATCAAAATTTTTAGTGACTTTCGCATACATAAAAAGCATGAAATAGTAATAAACTATTATCTGTTATGAAGATATTAATTAAGTGATTGGGAACCGAATAAAATCCTATTTATTGTAAATGTACTCGTTGAATCCGCATCTATTGCAAACATTTATGTTTTTACAGTCAAAAGCATTACACAGTTCTCCAGACCGCTAAAAAGCAGCTCCACGTCTCCTTACCCAGCCTAGCCAGTGAAAGCCAAGCCACATAAAAGGATCAGAAGCCTGCTTCATCATTTATTGAATTAATGACAATGTTTTAGAAGGAAATGAATAAGGAAGAAAACTACTATTCCAAATTTTTCCAAAGTATATAAGAAAACCCTTATTCAACATTAAAAAAAATTAATAAAAAATGAATAATTATTGAAGATCATGAGTCTCATATTAAAAATAAAAACTCTTGAATTATTTTTAATTAGGTTTTTGATTTTTTTTATATGATATTAGAATTTAAGTTTCATAAATCTCACGTTGGAGAAAATTTTTTAAGATAATTTTTAAATGAAAAAAGAATTCTTTTAATGCTTTAACTAAGTTTCAAGTTGTTTCTTTAAATTTTGTGACAATAACATATTAGTGATAAATATTGAGATGAGATGATTTAAAATATTTTGAAATAAGCACCTTGTCATGACTTCATTTTGATTGAAATGAATGGCCTTTAGTTACTAATAAAAATTTCAAATAAACAAAAAATTTATGAAATATTAAAAAAGAGAACACACAATAAATGCTTAAATTTAAGTTTTGATGAACTCAAAACCTCACAATTAAACTCTCTATTATTTGAATGGTCAATTGTTGTAGGAAAATGACTAACCTAAAATTTTAGTTACTAATAAAACAAGAAAATCAAATATATGAAAATTTATGACCGGTTTTTTGGCGGTAATAAAGTTGGTAAGCATTTATTCTACCAGCCACCAAATTTCCAGTTTGGCAATAATGGCCTCCTTTAACCCATGTCGTCTCAATTTGACCATCCTTTATAACTTCAACCACTTCTGAGGCCAGTAGTGCAGAGCAATTTGGTTTTTATGTTATGGTCGTAGGATTGAACCTACATTATGGTAACCTTGGGCTTATGGGATCCTAAGTTATGATGATATTCAAATGAATTAATCATTGATTAGCCACCAATTTTAAGACTTTAAATATAATAAACAATTTATAAAAGAAATATATTTATTATGTTAGGCAAAATCTTTCCTTCTTTTCTTTTCTTTCCGATCATCTATGTTGAGAAATGTTGGTTTCACTTTGAACTTCTGGTTTGGTCGTGGGCCATGGTATTGTAATTGTTCCAATGGGCGATTTTACATGCAAGGCTTCATTGTTTCGGATCCAAGTCTATTGCAAGATATACATAAGTACATACAATTATCTAATCTTTTTTGTATGAATGGGAGATAATTTTGTTCTATATTAATTACAAAAAGAAGGTGGTTTTCATATTTTAAAAAAGAAATATAAATTTAATATGATCATGTCCAGAAGAATCTAAGGATAACCTTATTAGACAGATCTCACAAAAGCAAAAACTAGTAAAAGCGATGTCGTTAGCAATGTGACAATCGTTGGACCTATGATTTAATGTGCACAATAACTTCGTTAGACAAGAAGGATTGTATCGTTATTTTAGTTTTGATACCTTTTTGTTCCTTTTGTTTACGTGGATACATCACATCAAGAATAATGAGAGTGTGGAGGACAGACGAACGACGTCGCTCGGTGTTCTTTTTGAGATCAACTAGATGTAAATAATTGCCAAATGATTCGACCCAAAACTATCAAAAGTACCCCTGCCTTTTCAGAAGTTGATTGAGCAAAAGGTGATCTTTGGCACCGCAATGAAGGGTAAAAAGGGGTATTTGGGATTGAAAATCACGTGAGTAGGGTTTCTTTGCATGAGGGAACAGTTGTGCAGTGGGTACAGCTTTGCGCTTTGCAGATCGGCTTTAGAGAAGGTATTGGGTAGTCACACCCACAGGCACCGCGGGGTGGATAAGAACGATGAATACGTATTGTGACAAAGCAAAGGTGGCGCTTTACTAGAGAAAAAGGGATGGAATAAATTGGGAGTCGTGGGTGTCTTAAAAGGAGGATATGATCTTTTTATTTTAAATATTTTTTTTTTGAATAAGGTTTAGAATGTATTTTGTTTCTGTCTTCTGCTAATTGAAATTAGTTATGAGAAATATTCTAAATTTTAGTATAATATAAAACAAAAAATTAAAAATATGTAATTGTAATGGACGTCGACAGCAGGATTCGAACCTGCGCAGGCAATGCCCAACAGATTTCGAGTCTGTCTCCTTAACCACTCGGACATATCGACGCTTTTACATGGTGGAATGATAAGAATTATAACTATTTTTTAATATCCATTCCAACTCGGGTCTCATAGTAGGGCCCATGATCCACTTAAGTAGTGGGCCCAAAACCAGTCCAAAAATAAAGTCCGCGGGCAGTTGGTCATTGCGGACAACAGAGAGAGAAAGAGGGAGTAAAATAATGGGTGGTGGGTGCAACAGGCATTGAGAGTTGCAGCAGTGAAAATGGAAGAATAACAGCGGGGAAAGCCAGCAAGAAAGCTTCAGTTCTAAGCATAGAAGAAGCACACGAATACCCATAAAAACCAACAGTCATATTCTGAGTGTAGGCATGTATTTTTTTTTATAGGAATGTCAGATACAGCTTAGTTTAGTGGTTTCTGATCACACACAGATACCAACTCTTGTTTTCTTTTTGATTCATGAGTCCTCCTATATTGTATCTCTCTCCGGTGTCTTATGCAGCTTGTTGCTTCTTGCAGTCTTCCTGAGTGCTGTCTCTGAATCTCAGTTGAGAACCACACTGCTTACGCACCAATTTTAGACTTTTCTCTCTTTTGCGCTTGTCTTCTTGCTCTTCTTAGAATATGTCCTCGTTTGCTCCACCTGCACTCTCTCTCTGTCTCTTTCTCTCCGTCGACTTACTCAACTCTTTCCCTTGCTTTCGTACTTTCTGATCCTCCCAACAAAAGAAAAGAAAGAGAAAAGGACCCTGCACTTGAGGTGAGCTTTTGCGGTCTCTTTGTGATTTGAATTAGGATGGATGTTTGCTGTGATCTTGAAGTGGATGTCAACGGGGAAGAGACCTTTATGGTGGACAAGGTACTTCACTGCTCTGCCTTTCCTCCGTTTTAGTTTTTGTTGTCATCTTTTTTCTTCTAATAATTTCTCCAAAAATTCAAGTTTACACTCCCTAATTTTGTTCAGTTCTGCGAAGCCGAGATCATTCTCTGCTATTACTCCTTCTACTACGTGTTCTGGATACCATTACATCCTTGCTGATCTGGGTCTTTCTTATCTTTTGGCTATTTTTTCTGAATTTGTTTTTTCTACGTAGATTTGTATTATATTTATATTATATGCCGTGGGTTTTATGTAAAGTTTATGCTGTTTGTCAAATGCGGAAATTCACTTGTCTCCTTTTATATCTCATTTTTGTGGCGATGAGGTTAATTTTCCCTTCTTTTTTTTTTTTTTTCATGGGGTATCATTCTTCCTGTTCTCTTCGTCATGCTTTTTGTGGTTATAAATACATGCCTTCTGCACAACATTAATTTGCACACCTATACTGTGGGGATGTGGGGTAAGGTTCATAGTCCTTCTTCCTCTGTTCCTGCTGCTTGTTTGCTCATTTAACGCCGTTGTTGTTGAGCTGCAATGCTCATACCTTTATTCGTTCTGTTCACTTGCTTTTAGGAGTAAGGGTGCTTTTCCTGGCTCCTTTTCTGGACCCTTCTTTTGCTGCTGAGGTGATTAGCAGACATCTTTTTCCCATTGCCCAAAAAAATTTATTATCTATAACGACCTCTCCCAGCTCTTTTGCAGGTTGCGGTGCAGAATTCTCCTTTTAATCTCACTTTTTGGTTTTGCGCAATTGAATGAGTCCATTCTTTTGGTGGGTCTATTTAATGTAGGATGACAGATTCCATTGTTAAATGATTGGTGGTTGTCCTTATTATAGTTCTGCAATTATTTGTTAGTCATCTTGAGAGTCCGTCATACTTTCTTTAAATTTCTTGTAGTTTTCCCCGGAGGTATTTTTCTGTAATTGTTTTTTTGCCCCAATATTGTAACTTTCACAGGAAATGGTGTTGGGTAGTTCTTTTATCAAGGACTGCATCTGGTTTTGTTATCATGTATCTTATCTAACTTTTCTTCCTGATGAGCCTTGCAGAAAATTATTGCTTCATATTCGGGAAGACTGAGCAAATTATTTGGTAAATCGAAAGGGAACACGAGAAATCTTAAAGTGATTTTCCATGACTTTCCAGGAGGGGCCGAGAGTTTCGAGCTCATGTCACAGTTCTGTTATAACAATGGCAAGACTCAGATAAGTCCGTCCAACATATCCCTGCTACATTGTGCAGCTCAGTTCATGGAAATGAACAATTCAGTCTCTGGAGCAGATAATTTGGTTGAAATGGCAGAGAAATCACTTGAAGAAATCAGCTTCTGGACTTGGTCTGAGATTTTGGTTGCTTTGAAGCAGTGCCAAGATTTACAACCCAATGTGAATTCTTCAGGCGTACTCACGAAATGCTTAGATTCCCTTGCTGGGAGGTTGACTTTGACTAGTGAAGCAAGTCCGTGTCCATCTACTTCTTCCCCGGACAGCTTTGGGTTTCGGTTCTCTTGTGACACTAAGAGCACTGAGAGTCTAAAGACCAGTTCATCTCGAGCAACTTGGTGGTTTGAAGATCTTCTGATATTGAGTCCTGTTTTGATTGAAATGGTGGTAAAATCGATGGTCGTTCGTAAAGTTGACCATCATATAATTAGTAGGTTCCTCTTTTATTACCAGAAGTCAAAGATTTATGCTGCCTCATCTGATGAGAAGCGCAAAGTAATAGAGACGGTCATCGACATGCTTTATACCCTTGATGGAAGCTCTGTCTCTTGCAGGTATTTATTTGGGATTCTTCGAGTTTCTATGACTCTGAACGTAAACAAAAGTAGCAGGAATAAGCTGGAGAGCATGATTGGTTCACAGTTGGATCAAGCAGCATTAGACAATCTGCTTGTTCCTTCTCCACATGGAATGAATTACTTGTATGATGTGAATCTTGTTCTTAGGCTTTTGAAAGCTTTTCTGCTCGGAGGGATTTGTCAAGCTTCTGCTATGCAATTGAAGAAAGTTGCTGGCTTGATGGATCTGTATATAGCAGAAATCGCCCCGGATCCTAGTTTAAAGCCTACGAAGTTCCTGGCAATAGCTCTGGCTCTGCCAGATTCTGCGAGGGACTCTTACGATAAACTCTACCGTGCTGTGGACATGTACCTAGAGGTAGTGTTTGATCTCAAAAGATTTCCTTTGAGTTTCAAGATATTATTTTAGATTTTTATAGCATATTGTTATATTCTTCACGCTGAAAATTGAGCTAGCGAGTTATAATCATTTGCTTTTAAGAATGCTGTTGTAATATGAACATATGCTCATCTAATTCTTGTGGAATTAAGATTCTATGTTTTAAAAAGCATTGTGTAATTTTCTAAGTCAAGCGCTTCTGATGTTTGGTGTGTTTGGACTAAATCTATTTCTCCATAGGTACATGCAGGATTGTCGGAAGAAGAGAAGTTGAAGATATGCTGCGCATTGAACTATGAGAAGCTCTCTGCTGAAGTTTGCGCACACCTTTTCCACAACACCAAATTTCAATTAAATTCTGCAGTCCAAGCTGTAATTTCTGAGCAGTACAAACTCAAAGGCTTGCTTCATGGCATGGACAACTCTAAACCACATATTGATTCGCCCTCTACTTCCAACAAAGCCAGAAGCATGGGAAAGAAAGATGAAGCCAGTGATCAAGTTGGGTTCTATGCTGAGAAACCTGATGTTTTATCTGACCATGAGAAACTTAGAGCACATCTGCAAGGAATGCAATGGAAGGTTATGGAACTGGAGAAAATTTGTAAAAAAATGCAAGCCCAGGTGGGGAAGCTTTTGAAATCTAAAATATCAAGCCATTGTCATACAAGATCTTTGCCCAGACTTTGTTCATGATCCCCTTATTGTGCAGAACTTCTATTTATAAGATAATTTCTTAAAGCTGTATAGCATCAGGAACGGCCCTCCCCGTGTACTTTTTATCATTTTTTCTTTCTTTTCTGCAAAACTAAAGGTGAGAAATGTAGTTCTTATGCAGAGATTGAGATCTTCTCTTGTACAGTCACAGAAAAGAAAGAAACATTTGAGTTCTTCCGTGAGTGGTATATGGTAATTTTCTCTAACGTTCTGAGATCGATTTTCAAGGCAAATTTTGTTTTCCGCGTAAACTTTTGGTACAATTATAGAGCCAGTTGTCTAAGTGAGTGCATGAAGACTGGAGATCAAATTTGCGCCAAAACTATTCCCCAACTTCATCTAGAACAAGACAAAAGTTGTCGCCTTGACCTGAAAACAACACAATCAGTCAATTTAATAACAAGGTCAATGTAGTTGTTGCCTAGTCTTAAAGCAATGCAAGAACCAAGTGTTGAGGGGCATGCCGCTGTCAGCTACAGCTCTATAGACCCACCAAAAGCCAGGGATTGAATAAGTCCGCTTAGATTGCAGATCCATCAATCAGCAGAAACAGAAACCAAATTTGCATGGAAGAATTCTCACTAACTAAATCCATCATAAATGTTCGCCAGCAAAAGTTCAAAAGAGAAAGCCCGCTTAATGCTTCAACTGTTCTGCCCTAGGCTCCACTTTTAGGGATGAATTATTTCCATCAGTAAACCCAAAAGTAAATAAAAGAATCCCAAAGTAGGGCAGCCCCTCCTGCCTAAAAGACAATTTGTTCAGGTTGTCCTCTTTATCATGCCCCCGGAATAGACAACCCAGCATTAAAAACTTGCCGTGTAATGGAGGTCACCAACGCACTTGGTGTGTCCTTCCATGCGAAATTTCTACTGAAACAGGTTCTTCAGACGAATATTCGTGCCGACAATGCAGCAACGGAAGCCAGTGCCCTGGACAGCACAGCTTTGTGGAAACGACACATTGGCTAACCATTCACAATCATAAGAAGATAAAATCTATTATCATCATTTCAGCCTTTTTTGCTGGGATCCGGTCTTTCGCAATTCAATCCGGTTTTAATGCCCTGAACAAGTTATTTTAACAAGAAGAGATTTCTTTTCTAAAGAAACTAATGATCGAGATTTGACCGACCTTGGGGCCTTCAATTCGTGAACTTCATTTATGCTTTGAAGCCTTGATCTGATTGACTTCTTGTGATCAGACAAAACGTTAAAGCAAAAGAAAACTAACTCAGCGTATCCGGCAAGTTCAGTTTGACCTGGAATCTGCTGTTCTTGGAAGAGAAGTTATCCTGCTTTTGCTATCCTGCTTTTGCTGCAGTCAAAGAAGATGTGTAGCTAGTTGTATAAGCCGAGATCTTTATATGGTGTTGGGTTTTAGTCTTGGGCATTGCGAGTCTTCTTGGGGATAATGAGGCATAAGACAAGGCAAGAATGGAGAGAACGGGAGAAATGAAATGCCTAAAGCCTTTTCCTTAGACGTCACTCTTCTACCAACCCAATTTCCAAGGTCTCTCTCCTGCATTACTCATAACTAGTCTGTTGTGTGGGGATATCGATGCTTCTCCCAAGTTGTAGCTTCCAGTGCAAGCAAAACCTTTGACCATGGAATACAAAGTTTCCCTCGAATCTCGTCCTTTTTCCTTCTGTCTTTCTTTGTTTTATTATAGATCTTTCCTTTCTTCTTAGACTTGTAGTCAGTCGCCATCATATGCCGCTGAAAAAAAAAGAAAAAAAGAAAAGAAAAGACCTTGTATGGGGGAATCCAGGGGCTATATGTACGGTCCAGTAGCCTTTGAAGGCATTGTTTCTCCACATAACCAGTATTGTGAAATTGTAGCATCAGCTGATCAAGAGTCGTAATGGATAAGTTCATAGAAAACAAAAAGAAAGTAGCATTTTTTATAGCCACACAAAATTCTTGCTCTTTCAGTAAATCCAGCTACAATAGTACCTTTTTTTCCCCTCTCCCTCTCTAACAGTCCCTTAAAATATCTCCCGTAGTTGGTAGACCCCCCACAAGGTGTAGCTTGTATGAATTTCTTAGTATTTTGTCAAAATTATTGAAAAGAATATATACCTACAGTAGGAAATGGGTTCTCGACCTGAAATCAGGTGCCCCATGTCCATCTCCATATTAGTTTGTGCAATGAGCAATCCGAGCAAGGTTAATTACTGTTTCCACAAAAGATTTTACAAATGAAGAGTTATAAATTCAATCTTCATTCGTTTTCTTCCAAGCATCATCAATCATGTTACTTATGAGTTTCCGAACGCATTCCTCAGAAAGATTAATTTCACGCATGTAGCAAACAATTGAATTTGCTGTTTCACCTCTCTCCAATTCGGCCTGTATCACAAATAACCAAAAAGAAACGTTAGTGTAAAGAAGTTTTTTTTATCCATGATAAATAAGGATTCAACCTAAAATGCATACCTCCGAAGTACTCAAATCATTACAAAATGAAAAAATAATTGAAGGCCAAAGTAAAAGATTATGGTAATTCTTTAAGCATTCCAGTGCTTCTTTTGTGATACATGGAGTCATTAAACAGTAAGCATGAACTAATAGTAGTGCCCTGATATTGATAGCCTTGCATTTTCAAGGTATTGATCGAATGAGAGTGTGCATTTGTTGTATCTCCACTTTGCTTCTTGCAGGAATGTTTTGCATAAATCTACCCACTGAAATATTAAACAGAGGAAATACAAGCATTTTATTTCTAAAGATAAATCACATACAGGATAATGCTATATCTAAATTTGATCTCAGTCACCTTAACCTCGCTTTACTTATCGCATTTGTCAAATAAGGAAGAATGTCTTCTCCTTTCTCCTTTAATGTTTCATAAACCATCTCATTAATAGTGTTATAGAAAGCTAAGAAGCATAACTTCATATAGGAAGGAAGATTTTTTAGAGCGTTGATATCCCATCTGAAATAATCAATGAGAATTTATAAACAGAAATTCAAAAACATGACCCAAGTACTGGTGGATTCAACTATGGTACAAACCTTTAGTCAACTTCTGTAAATATTTCCAACTCTTCCAAGGTGCCATAAATATCGTAAACATTGTCAATAGTGGTTATTAGTGCAGTCACTTTTGTTTAGCCCTCTTCGACAGTTACTTAGTTAAGGCTCATGGACCATTCCAATCGTCCAAAAATAGCATTCTATTAATCTATCTCTAGCAAAGCTCAATTTGTCTGACAAGCCCAGTTCGTTCCACCATCTAAATAATACAAGAAAATTCATGAACTATTACAGCGTTATGAGTTCAAGTTTCCTCAAGCAAAGAACAAAGGGAAGTTTGAAATTGTAGGTTTCGTCTTCAGACACTACAATATGTCTTACCAGGACATCTCTTTCAGATCTCTTTGGAGTATTGATTGAACTATGTTGAAGTCTAGTTTATCAAGGTCAATCAGCACGGGATTGGCGTCTTCTTTCAGTTTGTACTGCTCATTATACCATCGGGCTTCTAATCTGAGCATTCCGCGGTGCAATGTTAGCTCCAAAAGACTTGTCTTACTTGTTCTTCTTGGCTTTTGCTTACATCCCCTTCAGGTCCTTGAGATGTGTGGTAGCAAATACACGTGCCTCATCTAAGAGATTTTCTCCTTCAAAACCAAGATATGAAGCCTTCCGTAGATTCATCATTCCCTTGATATCCTTGCTAACGCACTGTTTTAAATTGCCTTCTTGGTGGTTGAAACTTTCAAACACACTGCATTTCACACCAAGGATTAGACAGAAAAACAATTTCTACCAGTGGCAAAAAGAAGAGATAATTGAACTAAGGACAATCTTTTATGTCCTCCTGAAAGCGGTACCCCAATCCTAAGCGTTGGACGTCGTCAATCAATTCAAGTTTGGTTGCCAAGTCCGCGTCTTCATTGGTAATCATGCTTCCGATCTTCTCTTCTAGTGTCTTGACCTTGTCATTATATGTTTCAACTTCAAAAAAGTATGCAGTAGATATGATATAGCATGATATACAAACTAACTGGCATATGACTAGCGAATACGTCATGTCTTGGTAAAAGAGCCCCATATTATTCTTAAGAGAAAACTTAAATGTTGCATCAAATGAAAGGAAAGAGAAAAAAATTCAAATAAATGTTGTCAACAATGGTCATTCTTCAAGGATTGTACAAAATCATAACTCCAGGTTGCTGGCGGGTAATTTGCTGACCGTCTGTTTGCTGTTAATGGGGAAGTTTCTGCGCCCACGGAACAACGGACAGGCCAGGTTATGCGAGTGCGTCGGAGAGAGCTCTTTGTGGGAATTGTTTATAAAGGTTGGTAGTCACTGAGCATCGATGAGGCGAACATAATAGACCAGATGCCATGCTAGAGATACTATTCACTTTTTGCGTCTAAAATGCCGATATGTGTACCTATGTACGGAGAAGCTCTAGGTTGTGCCCGGAAAACCAATTTGTGCACCTATATATTGAAAACCAAAACTTATTCTTTTGCACATACGTCCAATTTAAGAAACTAAACGGTTGTTCATGCGTCCTATCAATAATATATATCGACATGCCGATAATGCTAAGGTTTCGCCTTTTTGAAAAGGTAGTGAAAATTCTGGGAGTGGTGGAACTCAATCCTTTGCAAGGAAGTATGGCCATACACAATTTTCATTTGTCTGTGCTTCACGAACGATGTTTACAGTTTGCGAGGAAGTATTGCTTCCTGTTTTTGACGAACGGTATTTTATCTGTGGCCATGAATCGTGCGGTATCGAAGCTCCTCTCACATCACGCCAGCCAAAAAGCCTTGTGTTTCATGAATTATGTAATTGTCCATGATGCTTGAAAATTGTCTGGTAAGTTTGCCACGCCAAAATTATTTGTTTTCTTCATTGTAATAAACATAAATTGTCAAGAGTATGGGCCACATGTCTATGTGTGTTCCAAATTACGTTCTTTCTTTCTTTTTCCTTTTTTTTTTTTTTTTCCATGAACTACATTGACCTCCAACTGGGACATGTATCAGTGAGCCGGCCTGAGCTCGTTCTAAATCAACCCCACTATAAATCTATTGCTTCTCGAATCATTCACTTAGAACACGATTTCCTCTCTTTCTGTGAAGCTGTAAAAATTGTCTTCTTCAGTGAAATATGCATTCATCACCACAAAGACAGTGCCCTGAAAAATCAAAGTATATGGAACCATCAAGACATACTGAGAGAAAACAGCAGCCTGGCGAAAGACAACCGAGAATTGTTATATAATCGTGAGATGCGGTGTTATGACTAGGAAGCTCTAAAACCCGAACATTACTGGTCCGAATGATACAAAAGTTGGCCCTGTGACGAAGATAAGGGCAAAGAGAGACCAGGAATGAGAGGCCAAAAGTATGCCAAGAGCAAGAGAAACCAAATTGTCATGAGGGAGAAATATGCTGTATTGACTTGATTTCAATGTACATCACTTATGTAATTATACAATTGTATAAGGCATTATAAAATCATCCTAAGCACGGAATTAACTTGTTACATATTTGATACCCAAATATTACGCTTACATATCTTTCATAGATGGCATTTCTTATCCCCTATACGTCCATATGCATATCAACAATCGTTCAAAGGTAACTTATATATACATTGTATACACCAAGCTTGTATAATTAATGGAAAATGTTTTTTTTTTGTTGGTAAATGGGGGGTGTGAAGGAATTGGGTGTCGAATTTGGACTTTTCTTGTTTTAGGTAGCATGGATTACCAATTGAGCCATATGTTTGTTGATATAATTGTTTTTATTTTTGTGTATATACTTAAACTTATACACTTGGATGTCAGAACTTAAAATTAAGAGATTGCAAACAATACTTGTTCTCAATTGATTCAAGTACTTGTCAACTTGATACAATTAAAAGAAAATGTTGTTTGTATCACAAGAGTTTTGTAAAGAATATCTATTGCCTACTTTGTCATACTAATAAATGTAATCTTAATCATGCTTTCTTGTGTTTTCTCTAAAGAAATGACAGGCAATCTTTCTGTTTTGTCTTTTCATATAGACTAGATTCATTGCAATACCGGTAGCTGTTTCTATTATCACAATATTGACAGGTCTCTCTACTAGTGCTCAAAAGTCACGGAGCAGTTCAGGTGTCCCGATTATCTTTCAAGCAATAGTCACCATAGCCATATATTGGACCTTTAGAGATAAAAAAGACATAGTAGGTTACTTCATCTTCATCGGGAGAAGTGACCCTCCAAGTTAACTGAAAAAACCAAGGACTGTTCTTCTAGACACGGGATAGGTTCCCCAATCTAAGTTGTAGTAGACTGTAAGGTTAGGTTTTCAATCTACTAAAGCTTGAAGTTCTGGCTCTATGGCTTGCTCCTAGCAAGGATCCCAAACCGCACTAGCGTAGGATATCAATTCATAAGCCTTAGAGATGCATTTGATACAACATTTGTGTTCAAAGGAAAGACAAGCAAGGCTAGCATGAGCAGAGGCATGATAAAGAGTACCCAATGCAGTCTCTAGAATAGTGGAGAAGAGGCAGTCTTCTATCCAGATAGAGGTTCGAGAGACCCACGAGGAATGATAAAGAGTCGCCACATCCACACTTGTAGAGGTGGGGATTCTGATGGAAATAGGTCGGGGCAACCACAGTGTCAGTGAGATCCTCCCACCCACATAGGGCGTAAGGCCATACTAGCTCCACAATAAATATATATATTTATATGGTCTCCCTAGTTTGAATATTTTTCGTAAATGATGATGAAGTTGATGAGGGAGAACCATCAGCAGTCATTATGTGAAGAAAAACTTTTATTCACCAATAGGTATCCAAATTAAATCTGCTATATGATCTCAAAACATTCTGTTTTGTTAAAAAATTTTAGGTTTTTTAAAGTATTATAATTATTTCATTTTTAAGGTGCTTGCAGAGCTCTTTGTAGGCATTGTTTATCAAGGTTGGGAGTCGCTGAGTATCGGTGGGGTAAGCATAATAGATCAGTTGCCATGGAAGAGCTACTACTGACTTTTTGCGCTCAAAATGCCGGTAGATGCACCTATTGCTGAAAAGCTCTAGCTTGAGCCCAAAATACCAATTCTTGCACCTATGTATAGAGACCCACAACTGATTCTTTTTCTCATACGTCTAATTTTAAGAGGTTAAGAATTTAACGTTATTCAGGCCTACATGTCTGTGCTCCGACCACAGAGTTCGATTGATGCTAAGGTTTCGCGTTCTTGGACAAACAGTGAAGGTTCAAGAAATGGTGGGAATTCAATCCTTGCAAATATGGCCCTATACGTTTCATAAATTTTCTGTTTTTGACTAACGATATTTTATCTGTCACCAGCAATTGGTGATAGCGAAGTTTCTTCTTCTTATTTCTATTTTCTATTTTCTATTTTCTAGTTTTTTTTTTTAAAAATAAATTGGGAGAGGGTTTGGTGTCTAATATCCCAACCATTTAATTTGGACTCTTTCTATAACTCTATATTTTCTTAACAATTTTATTCCAACAAAGTTCTGCGGCCGTGAATTGGTGTGCTTATGAATTATGTAATTGCGTGTGCTGCTTGAAATTTTTTTCTGCTATTTTGGGCATAGAAAAGACCACTAGAATTTGATGAGGTTTCAGCTGAAAAAGTAGTGTTGGTTCCTGTTTCTGAATAGTGCTCCGAACGACTCAACGTAGTCAGTCCAAACCACATATGTCCTATCTGTCTCAAATTATTTTTCTTTTTCCCTTTTCAATTCTCTCAACGAATTTGTAGGGATTTTAGGTTTTTTTTTTATTTAAAAAAATGGATACTTAATCCTAACAACTTTAATAAATAAGTCAAGGTTAAATTAAAAACCAAACTCTGATTGAAAGTACAAAGGAAGGGGGCATTGTGCCAAACTCATTCATATATAATCCAATATGGCGGGTGCATTGAATCCACAAAACAAACATCAAAGACTAGACAGGCTGTAGCCTATCACAAAAACCAAAAGAGGGTTTCAAAAATGAAAAATGGGTTGTGAGAGGTTGTATGATTCTATTTGTTGAAACTCATTGTTTATGGTATGTAGAAAAAACAAAAAATTACTGACAAAACGTTGCAAAAAATTGAGCTAACTACTGCAAAAAATATACTATATACTTTATAGAAGCCTATATGTCATTTTTTCACATAATCATCCCTCTTCTCTTCACGTAATTATCATTCTTTTGTTCCCCTAACACTACGGAACCACTCGCTGGAATTTATGGAAGCGTCCCATCAACCTACATAGTGCATTAAGATCTGCCGTAAACCAGTAAAGCCAGGTATCTATGTGTGTTCCAGATTATGTTCTTTTTCTTTTTTTCTTTTTCATGAGCTACATTGACCTTCTAGGGGGACATGTATCAGTACGCTGGTCGGCGCCTTGGTCTAAATCAACCCCACTGGAAAAACCATTGCTTTTAGAATCATTTCCTTGTATGTGGTATTGCTTGAACATGTTATCCTCTATTTTTGTGGCACTGAAAAAATATCTTCTTCAGGGTTACTTGCATTCATCACCACAAACACTGCTTCAGGAAACCTAAGGAAATGTAGAACCATCAAGACATAATATAAAGAAAAACCACCAACATGGCGAATGACAACCGAGATTTATTATGACCAAAAAGATGTGTTGTCATGGCTAGGAAGCTCAAAATCCCTAACATTGATATTTCGCATTATCCAAAAGTTAGTAATAGAGAAGCTCTAGCTTGTGCCCGAGATACCAATTCGTGCACCTATATATAGAGAGCCAAAAAACTTTTTTTTTTTCCATACGTACAAGTTAAGAGGTTAAAAAACTAAAGTCGTTCAAGCCTACTATCAAGCATGTATGCCGAAATGGTTGTGCTCCGACCACAAACTAATATTATTGGTAAGCTTTCGCTTTCCTTAAAAAACATTAAAGGTTTAAGAAGTGGTGGAACTGAGACCTTGCGGGGAAGTATGACCACATATATTTTCGGTTTGTCTGTGCTTGAACATACAGTTTTTGTTTTTCATGAAAGATTTGTTTATCTGTGGCCATGAATTGGTGCCATGGCAAAACTCTTGTCACATGATGCCTGTCCTAAACTTCTTTGCTTCATTATCTTCTTTCTTTTCTTTTTCCCCTCTTTTTTCATAGATAAAGGCTAAGGGATTTTGGTGTCTTGCACCTTGGTCCTCTTTGGTTTTATGCTGCCTTGATTCCATTTTTTTTTTTTGACAACATGACCATTAAATCAAGTCTAAAATTAATTTATTCTTTGGATCAAATGAAAAATAAAAAAGTTAAGCCCCAACCCAACTGTCTATCCCTGTGTCTGGAGATTGGAATCTGTTTACTAAGCACTTAAAACTTGTCATGGTAAACGTTGTATATCAAAAGTAAAATTTGAAGTCCTTGGCTTGAAGTATGATTTGCCTCAGTGCTCCGATCAGGGCTAAGGTCATTAATATCAGCCCAATTACAATGCCCAGCCAATTTGTAGTCCATGATAAGCTGAACCTTTAGGTTTATAGATGGCCAACCAAATAATGCAAGGCAAAAAGTATGATGTGGGAGCAAAGGTAAATCCTCTGAAGAAATTGAGAAGTTCACTGAAAAAAAGGAATGTAATTGCCAAGAGTATGATAAGTGCAACATATGCATTGCGTATTATGAAATGAAGGAACCAACTTGGCTTGAACAAGCCAAGCCTGGGCTTCTCAAGAGATAAAAGGATGTTATCCTGAACAATGATTTCAAATACCCAATTACACCTTTCTATATGGGTTTCTTGGAAGGCTTTTCTTGTGTGGAAGGTATAATTTTTTATTTTTTTATTTTTATTTTTTATATTCACAGAGAAGGAGGAGAGATTTGAACACCTGACCAAGTGAACTTGCATTAGGGGTGTAACCCAATTTCCACTAGGAGAGAAGTAGTTCCCACATTGTGAACGGAAAGATCTCCAAGATACATCAACCAAGACTGTAAAGAAGTTGAACACAGTTGATACATCAACCAAGGCTGTAAAGAAGTTGAACACAGTTCCTGCAGTGATTGATTCCTTTGGACAGTACTGCACATCTGGTTGAACTCCGCTGTGAACGGAAGCTGTCCAGGCAATGGTGGAGTAACTTAGGGACATGGCAGCTGCTGCGAAAGAGACGCCGATGATAGAGTTGAAACTGGGAAGGTGGGAGATAACAAAATGAACCGATGCAAATATCATGATGAAGTAGGTGGTTTTGATAGATTTACAGCCAGAGCACAACAGATTAGGGATTTCCCGCCCGTGATCATGTACACTCTGTTCACGCCAACTTCAACTGTTAGTTGTTGAGGCACCACTATCCAAAGGCCCAGCTTTCCTCCAAAAGCATGCTGACCCAACTCATGGTACCTATCAAACCTCTTCCCTAGGCACCATTTCATGCATTTCCACCATTTGCCACAAGGTGTACAGAGTGATAATCCATGACAAAACCAACACAGCAACACCAAGACCCCACCCAAGTTGAGCCATACCGTAGGGGAGACCCAGGACTCCAGCGCCAACCATAGCAGTGACATTGTGGAAAGCCGAGTACCACCACTTTGTGTCCCTTAATTTAGTGATGGGAAGCCAGTCTTCAAGATCCTTCGTCTTTTTAGATGGGTCTTCCATTTTTTATTCAAGATCAGTACGAATTCCTCCTAAGCATTTCCAATCTCTCAAATTTTTCGCATCCCTATAAAAAGGGCCAAAACTAAGGATTCATTTCATTAACTTTATTTCATTTTATTTTATTTATTTATTAGGGACTAGAAAGAGGAATTTAAGAGATTTTTGGGAAGGTGGAGGTTTGAACCTTACCTCTTATGCAGAGGAGTTCCCTGTTCCATTGAACCATCGAGGCTTGAGTAGACATATTTAACTCTAATCCTCCTTGGTTCCAATTGAGCCAAGTTTTTTTTTTTTTTTTTTAACTAAAAATCATTTGTAATTGTTGGCAATGCCAAAATTACAACACACCTTTTCGTGAACAACCAATAGGTAAGTGAAGCCTAAGAGGAAATAACATGTATACCTTCTCATGGAGATTCTAATATAAAAATACTTTATATTTATCCATTTGATGGAATGAAAAATAGAATATAAACAATGGAGCCAACACACATTTGGTAGTGACCATCTTAGTTGCAAAAGAGAAGGTCTCCTTATAATTAGTCCCATATTGTTGGATGAAACCCTTGGCTATAGAAGTTGGGCCTTGTACCTCTTGATTGAATCACTCACACAATACTTCACTTTGTAAAACCATTGATAACCATTTGGCTTATACCCATGTAGTGAATCAATCAATATTTGTGTCCAATTGGCCTTCAATGCATGAAGTTCACTAACCATGACTTCAACCCATCTTGGGTCACGAATTATCTCATGATAATAAAGTGGCTCACCGGCAAAGGAGAACGAAGTGATGAATGCTTTATAGGGGATAGGGGATAGATAGTAGATCAAGGGTGGAAAAGTGAAAAATAGGATATGAAATAGCATGAAGTCTAGTTGAAAGACTCCTGTAAGAATGGCACTATCATGACAATGACAATCCTAAGTTCAGGCCTTGGTACTTCTGTCAAGCGTGGAGCACGCCTCACCAAAATTTTGTGAGGTCTAACTGTCGTAAACGTACTTATGTAGTGCTGCCCCCGACTCAGCATGGCCAGTCCTAGCCCCAGATCTCCTGTGCGTTTCGAATTATCTTTCCTTTTTTTTCATTTTAGTCTCTTAATGAACATGTTGGGTTTTGGTTTTCAAAAATAAGAAGAGGTTAAATGATTGTGTGCATTGAAACTCATCGTTTATAGTATGCAAGAAAAAAAAAAACACATATACACACACATTATTATGTTCACATCTTTGGGGTAAACCAGTCCGGCAACATATCTATGTCTATTCCATTTTTTTTTTTTTTATTTTTCATGGACTACATTGACCTTCCAGTGGGAGAAGTCTTAAGTACGCTGGTCGGCGCCTTGGTCTAAATCAACACCTCTGAAAAAGGCCATTGTTTCTAGAATCATTTCCTTGTGTGATATTTGCCTGAACATGGTATCCTTTATTTCTGGGGCACTGAAAAGGAATTGTCTTCTTCAGTTTACTTGCATGCATCACCACAAACGGTGTTTCGGAAAACCTAAGGAAATACAGAACCATCAGGATGGCAAACGAAAGCAACCGAGAATGTTATGATCAAGTGAAACGGTGTCATGACTAGGAAGCTCAAAATCCCTAACATTACTAGTTCGCATTATCCAAAAGTTTGTATCATTTGTAGTCAGATTAATACGAGAATTGAAGCATACAAGTCATTTATTTCACAAATCTAATTCCATCACAGTTTTAAAATCCAAAATTTTCCATTCCGTGCTTAACAATAATCAAAGAAAATCAGTTAAAACGAAATATATGATAATAGATAAAACACCTGTGCCGACCTTACATTAGCTACACTACTTATGCGAATCTCTATTGACATACGCAACATTTACAATTACCCACTTTCTGATCATCGTCAATCCAGATGCTACGGCTCGATCCTGTCTAACAAGGATAAAGCGACCTCTGACTTCAACTAAGAAAGATCATCCCTTCAACACCTGAACGAAATGATAAGCCCTAGAAAGAACCAGCGAAAGGCCCAGCAACACCTGAACGAAATGATAGCAGCTGTGGATAAGCTTTATACACCACGTAGCAATACAATCTTAACGTTATTTCAGTCATTCGAGAAAAAAGGGAGATGACGCCTAAAAGAATCGCCATTTTGCCAAAGAAAATCCTACTCGCAACATCAACAGGCAACGCATGAGCTGGATTGACCGCTTTCAAACCTGGATATTCAAGAAGTGAAAGTCCTGCAACAACAAAGGCAAAGTACTCGGGATTTGATACATCGCATGAAAGGAAAATGGATTCGTAACATCTACAGATGATAAATCTTCTTGGATTTATTTCCTCACAACCTTATCCCAGTCTCCCTAATACATTAAATGATATGAGTAATAGATATTATAATGATATGGTGATTCAACTCAAAGTTCAATACTTAACAAATGCATTATGCATAGATCAGAAACTGGAGGAGAATAAGAACACCAAATCCAAGCAAAGTCCCATTCACTTCGCAGCTATTCCAAAGTACAAATAATATCAGAACTCTACCACTCATATTCGATCCATGTAGATGTTATCTTGGTTAGGTCAAAATGCAGCTACCTAAAAAGTAAGTTACATAAAGTGGGCTGCCGAGGGTCAGCTGTGAAGTGTAGTTCACTGCCATAGGCTTATTGGACTAGGATGAACTTAGGCTTATAAGAGTTTAAGTTGATGATAATGTTTAAATAAAAAGTACTTAACTAGTTCCAAGCCTAAATCTTTTGACAAGATAGTCACGTGATAAGAAAAGTCTTACCTTGATGTTATAAATATCTACAATTATATAGTCAAATACAAAAATAAAATCCAATGAATATGCTTCCGAAGAGGTTAGATAAACAATGGCAATGTGGTTAGTGCCATAAGGTCGTCAAAAGCTCTAACCAATACACCATCAATGCGCTGCCTTATGTGCTTCCTAGCTCTCCTGGAAGCATCCTTCGCCCATCTCAATAGCATTGTATATTCATGCTTCTTTAAAAAGTAAAAAGTTGGTGATTCAAGGCGAGTTGGACCCTATCGGCGTTCTGGGTTGGCAGCTCGCTGCTCTGTGAAACAAGCTTCACGCAATGCCCTCCTCTCCGGGGCCCATCTGTCCAGAGCCTACGCCCAAGAAAGGTGGACCAAATCCCAACTTGAAAGGGGCGGACCAGGAAATAGCGCCTGCCTGCCCTACATGGCGGCCTTTCCAGCTGTGCCGTGGAGGGTGACAAAATATGTATCTCCGCTTGGCCTTATCTCATTACGATGTCGGAGCATAATGAGACGCTGTCCTCGCCATGCGATAAAAGTGACCAATTCTTTAAGCCAAAAAAGAACAAAAAGCTGCTACCAACATTTTAGCTTTGCAGTTTTTTAAAAAATCTTTAAGTCAATTTATAAGCAAAAATTTCTTACATGATTAAAGTTAAAATTTTTATCTAAAAGGAAACTTATATAAATTTGAATTAGAATTAACCTTTTTAATACCCTTTTTTACAAATAAAATTTAGGTAAACGTGGGTGTTTTACCATGTATATGAGTGATTAATCAAACGGTGACTTTACTGTTTCTCAAATCCGTGACTTCAAAATCTTGATCATTTTGCACGCATTCCAGTAAAAAAATTAGCGGTCCAATAACAGAATTTGGATTTCTCAATCAGAATCCTTGTAAGACTATTAGAGATGATGCTGTAAAACCAAAAAAGGTAGGAAGGAGGGGAGAAAACAGAAACAAGGAGATGAAGTAGTTGATGTAATGATAGCTTGGTAGGGAACACATCAAATAAGCAGCGAAATGGAAAGAAATAATGGTAACTATTATGGAAGTGTAAAGAACTGGAATTGGAACGGGTATTTCATAGATATACGTGCATAAGGAAGATACCAAACTTGGGAAAGTTGGGATCAGCACTTGCATTACCAAATATTAAAGAATAGAAGTTTTCATATGTAATGAATTGCCATCAGCATTTGAGCCAGGCTTGGTGACAGTCCAACGTAGAATCTATATGATTATAGATAAGAATATAAATAATATAGAGAGGTTTATATATATATAAAAGGGAAGGCATAACCTACACAAAAGTACCTTCAAAAGCATTTTGTATGGCTCCAATAAGCGATTGGCAGCCAGGCTGAAGCCTGGGAGAAGTGGCACTTCCATCATGTTTTTTTAGTGAAGTTTTTTTTGGTAATGTGGGTAGGGTTGAAGAAGCTTGTTGGGTTCTAGGGGAAGCGCTAAAGCATGGAGGATAAACCAATGGAAGTACGCAATTAGCAGATATTTACAATGATTCCAAATCACATAGCCGGTGGTATCAAAGTGACTATTCTGGGGCTATTTTTTACTTCCTTTTCTTCCTCCACCTTTTCATTTGAGAAGTCTAGGGGAGGATTCTCATTTAGGCAAAAGGCTTAGCTCTTGCTTGAGTCTGCATGTGTGAGTAACCTGAATATATGCCTTCATGCTTGTAAGATGACATTTGAACCACTAGTCCTCTGATAGCTTGGTTCTTGCATGTCATGGATAGAAGCATCTAATTTGCAAGCGGTAGTTGCTTCCTTTTTTTGCCCCTTTCTTTCTAGATCATACTAGTGTATGCGTTTTCTGCAATTGGTAAAGTTATACTTTTATGGAAGGCATTTGAAGCCTATTGTAGCTCGTGATCTTTTTATGAATTATGAAAAGGTTATCCCAGTCACATGAAGGTTTGGTCAAATTATTTCCTCTTCATCTAGTAGCAAAAGCTGCCTCCTTTAATTTGGAATGAAAGAATGGAACTAAAGATATTGCAGAAAACTAAACCACAACAAAAGCTCCCTCTTAACATGGCAATGGCGTGTGGAATTAGACTAGTATTCAATGTCATTGGAATAGTATTTTGATACTTGAGATTGCATGCTGCACAGTTAAAAGAAATTTTGTTCGCTAGGGGAGAAGGGATATTTGAGTAGGAGGTTATAAATAAGGGTAGTCGAATCGAGGGCTGTAGGCTTGATTCAATCTCATTGTAACCCAGGGAGTTTTCCCCTCATATAAATGAAAACCATCATTTTCTTACCTCACTACATACTCCCTCTCTATTGCTAAAACAACTGCTCACTACATTGTTTCATCTAAACTTGAATTCCGTCCATAATAGGTTATAGCAAGAAGAAAACCCTTAAGTCTCCCCAGGAAGACTTTATGCTGGAAAGACCTGTTACACGTTTTGTGAGCAAGCAAAATCATAACAATTAAGATTTGTCGTAAACTAGTAAAGCTAGGTATCTATGTGTGTTCCAAATTATGTTCTTTTTCTTTTTTTCTTTTTCATGGGCTACGTTGACCTTCAAGGGGAACATATATCAATATATGTTGGTCGGCACCTTGGTCTAAATCAACCCCACTGAAAAAACCATTGCTTTTAGAATCATTTCCTTGTATGAGGTATTGCTTGAACATGTTATCCTCTATTTTTGTGGCACTGAAAAAAATATCTTCTTCAAGGTTACTTGCATTCATCACCACAAACACTACTTTAGGAAACCTAAGGAAATGTAGAACCATCATGACATAATATAAAAGAAAAACCACCAACATGGCGAATGACAACCGAGATTTATTATAACAAAAAAGATGTGGTGTCATGGCTAGGAAGCTCAAAATCCCTAACATTACTAGTTTGCGTTATCTAAAAGTTAGTAATAGAGAAGGTCTAGCTTGTTACCAAGATACCAATTCTTGACCTATATATAGAGTGTTGGATATTTGTAAAATTAATGATGACTTTTTGTCCTCACAACCCCTAAGACCCACATGTGTTATGAGTGTGTGCTGGAATGTGCAGTAACTGTACAAAATGAGTGGGTTACATGCAGTAACAGAACGAAATGAATGGATGTGTCGGTTGTTGTTAGTGAGTGTCATAAAAGGACATTGTAGAAACTGTTTAGAATGCGTATGAGAGCTGTGAGGTGAGGTGCAGATAAAGTGCAGAGAGCTCTCCACCACCAGTGACATTGTAGCTCCAACAACTTAAGCAGCCATGTAATCTTATTATGATGTTAATACAAAGGAGAAGGGGTTGCCTATGTAGTAATAGTAGACATAGGCATCATTTGCTAAACCATTCTAAACAAATTGTGTTGATTTTGTAACTTTTTGATCTTAATAACTTGATTCTAGTACAACTTATGTGTGATGCTTAGCTTTTGTCTCAATATAGAGAGCCACAATTTTTGATTTTTTTCTTTCCATATGTGTAACTTAAGAGGTTAAAAAACTAAAGTCGTTTAAGCCTCCAACCACAAACTAATATTATTGGTAAGCTTTCGCCTTCCTTTAAGAACATTAAAGGTTTAAGAAGTGGTGGAATTGAGACCTTGCGGGGAAGTATGACCGCATATATTTCCGGTTTGTTTGTGCTTGAACATACAGTTTTTGTTTTTCATGAAATATTTTTTTATTTATGGCCATGAATTGGTGCCATGGCAAAACTCTTGTCACATCACGCCTGTCCTAAACTTTATTGCTTCATCAATTCTATAATTGCACATGATGCTTGAAAATTATCTTCTTTTTTTCTTTTTCGATTTTTTTTTTATATAGATAAAGGGTAGGGGATTTTGTTGTCTTGCACCTTGGTCCTCTTTGGGGTTTTATGTTGCCTTGATGCATAGAATTAATTTATTCTTTGGATCAAATGAAAAATAAAAAAGCTACACCCTAACCCAATTGCCTATCCCTGTTATTGGCAACTGGAATTTGTTTACCAAGGTAATTAAAACTTGCCATGGTAAATGTTGTATATTTTGAGTAAAATTTGAAATCCTTCTCTTGAAGTATGATATGCCTTAGTGCACTGAACGGGGCTAAGGTCATAAATATTAGCCCAATTACAATGAGTCAATTTGTTTAGGTTTATAGATGGCCAACCACATAATGCAAGGCAAAAAGTATGAGGGGTGTCTCCCTTAGCCTGTTGGCAAAAGTGCCAAGCACCCCTAGCTTGTCCATCCAATAGGTTTGGGGTTCGAGACACTCCATCTCCTTCCCTATATGCGTCAGTTGTAATAAAAAATAATAATAATAATAATAAAAAAAGCATATGCATTGCATACTATGAAATAAAGGAACCAACTTGGCTTGAAATCCAACCTCAACAAAAAAAAAGATTCCAACATATCTCAACACCAAAAAAGATTCCAAGTTGAGCCACGGCGTAGGGGGACCTAGGACTCTAGCGTCAATCATAGTAGTGACATTATGGAAAGCCGAGTCTTCAAGATCCTTTGTCTTCTTAGATGGGTCTTCTATTTTTTTTTTTAAATCAGTAGGAGTTCCTCTTAAGCATTCTCAATCTCTCAAACCTTTTAGGTCCCTATAAAAAGGGCTAAAGCTAAGGATTTTGTTTCATTTCATTTACTTTATTTTATTTATTAAGGATTAGAAGAGGAATTTAAGAATTTTTGGGACATGTGGAGGTTTGAACCTTACCTCTTATGCAAAGGAGTTCCCAATTCCATTAAACCATCAAGGCTTGAGTAGACATATTTAACTCTAACCTGCCTTGGTTCCAATTAGGTCAAGGTTTTTTTTTTTTAGCTAAAAGTCATTTGTAATTGTTGGCAATGCCAAAATTACAACACACCTTTTGGTGAACAACCAATAGGTAAGTGAAGCCTAAGAGAAAATAATATGTAGACCTTCTCATGAAGATTCTCCTACAAAAATACATTATATTTATTCATTTGATGGAATGAAAATAGAATAAACAATAGAGCTAACACGCATTTGGTACTGACCATCTTAGTCGCAAGAAAGAAGAGCTCCTAATAATTAGTCTCATATTGTTAGGTGAAACCCTTGGCTATAGAAGTTGGGCCTTTTACCTCTTGATTGAATCACTCACACCATGCTTCACTTTGTAAAACCAATGATAACCATTTGGCTTACACCCAAGTAGTGAATTGTTCAATATTTATGTCCAATTGGCCTTCAATGCATGAAGTTTACTAACCATATCATCAACCCATCTTGGATTAGGAATTGTCTCGTGATAATAAAGTGGCTCACGGGCAAAGGAGAACGAAGTGATGAATGCTTTACGAGGGACAGATAATAGATTAAGGGTGGCAAAGTGAAAAATAGGATATGAAATAGCATGAAGTCTAGTTGAAAGACTCCCAGATGTGGCTGTAACAATGGCACTATCATAACAATGATAATCCTAAGTTCAGGCCTTGGTACTTCTGTCAAGCGTCGAACACGCCTCAACAAAATTTAGTGAGGTGTAACTCTGGTAAAAGTAGTTTAGTTCTTATTTCTGTGTAGTGCTGCCCACGACTCAGCATGACCAGTCCTAGCCCCCTTATCTCCTGTGCGTTTGAGTTATCTTTCCTTTTTTTCATTCTAGTCTTAATGAGCATGTTGGGATTTTGGTTTCCAAAGATAAGAAGAGGTTATATTACTCGTTGTTTATATATGCAGAAAAAATATATTAAATGATATGAGTAATAGATACTATAATGATACGGTGATTCAACTCAAAGTTCAATATTCAACAAATGCCTTACGCATAGGTCAGAAACTGGAGGAAATAGGAACACCAAATCCAGGCAATGTCGCATTCACTTCCCAGCTATTCCAAAGTACAAATAATATCAGAACTAATTCTACCACTCATATTCGGTCCATGGAGATGTTATCTTGGTTAGGTTAATGCAGCTACCTAAAACGTAAGTTAGATAAAGTGGGCTGCCGAGGGTCAGCTGTGAAGTGTAGTGCACTGTCATAGGCTTATAGTGCTATGATGAACTTAGGCTTATAAGAGTTTAAGTTGATGATAATGTTTAAATAAAAAGTACTTAACTAGTTCCAAGCCTAAATCTTTTGACAAGATAGTCACGTGATAAGAAAAGTCTTACCTTGATGTTATAAATATCTACAATTATATAGTCAAATACAAAAATAAAATCCAATGAATATGCTTCCGAAGAGGTTAGATTAACAATGGCAATGTGGTTAGTGCCATAAGGTCGTCAAAAGCTCTAACCAATACACCATCAATGCGCTGCCTTATGTGCTTCCTAGCTCTCCTGGAAGCATCCTTCGCCCATCTCAATAGCATTGTATATTCATGCTTCTTTAAAAAGTAAAAAGTTGGTGATTCAAGGCGAGTTGGACCCTATCGGCGTTCTGGGTTGGCAGCTCGCTGCTCTGTGAAACAAGCTTCACGCAATGCCCTCCTCTCCGGGGCCCATATGTCCAGAGCCTACGCCCAAGAAAGGTGGACCAAATCCCAACTTGAAACGGGCGGACCAGGAAATAGCGCCTGCCTGCCCTACATGGCGGCCTTTCCAGCTGTGCCGTGGAGGGTGACAAAATATGTATCTCCGCTTGGCCTTATCTCATTACGATGTCGGAGCATAATGAGACGCTGTCCTCGCCATGCGATAAAAGTGACCAATTCTTTAAGCCGAAAAAGAACAAAAAGCTGCTACCAACATTTAAGCTTTGCAGTTTTTAAAAAAATCTTTAAGTCAATTTATAAGCAAAAATTTCTTACATGATTAAAAGTTAAATTTTTTATCTAAAAGGAAACTTATATAAATTTGAATTAGAATTAACCTTTTTAATACCCTTTTTTACAAATAAAATTTAGGTAAACGTGGGTCTTTTACCATGTATATGAGTGATTAATCAAACGGTGACTTTACTGTTTCTCAAATCCGTGACTTCAAAATCTTGATCATTTTGCACGCATTCCAGTTAAAAAATTAGCGGTCCAATAACAGAATTTGGATTTCTCAATCAGAATCCTTGTAAGACTATTGGAGATGATGCTGTAAAACCAAAAAAGGTAGGAAGGAGGGGAGAAAACGGAAACAAGGAGATGAAGTAGTTGATGTTATGATAGCTTGGTAGGGAACACATCAAATAAGCAGCCAAATGGAAAGAAATAATGGTAATTATTATGGAAGTGTAAAGAACTGGAAGTGGAACGGGTATTTCATAGATATACGTGCATAAGGAAGATAGCAAACTTGGGAAAGTTGGGATCAGCACTTGCATTACCAAATATTAAAGAATAGAAGTTTTCATATGCAATGAATTGCCATCAGTATTTGAGCCAGGTTCGGTGACAATCCAACGTAGAATCTATATGATTATAGATAAGAATATAAATAATATAGAGAGGTTTATATATATAAATGGGAAGGCATAAACTACACAAAAGTACCTTCAAAAGCATTTTGTATGGCTCCAATAAGCGATTGGCAGCCAGGCCGAAGCCGGGGAGACGCGGCACCTCCATCATGTTTTTTAGGGAAGCTTTTGTGTAATGTGGGTAGGGTTGAAGAAGCTTGTGGAGTTCTAGAGGAAGCGCTAACGCACTTAGGATAAAAAAATGGAAGTACGCAATTAGCAGATATTTTCAATGATTCTAAATCACATAGCCGGTTATACCAATGTGACTATTCTTGGGCTCTTTTTTACTTCCTTTTCTTCCCTCTTCTTTTCATTTGAAAAGGCTGGAGGAGGGTTTTCATTTAGGCAAAAAGGTTAGCTTTTGCTGGAGTCGGCAATGTATGAGTAACCAGAATATAGGCCTTCATGCTTGTAAGATGACATTTGAACCACCAGCTTTCCGATAGCTTGGCTCTTCCATGTCATGCGCAGAAGCATCTAATTTGCAAGCGGTAGTTGCTTCCTTTTCTTGCCCCTTTCTTTCTAGATCATACTAGTTTATGCGTTTTCTGCAATTGGTAAAGTTGTACTTTTATGGAAGGCATTTGAAGCCTATTGTAGTTCATGATCTTTTTATGAATTATGAAAACGGTTATCCCAATCACAAGAAGGTTTAGTCAACTTATTTCCTCTTCATCTAGTAACAAAAGCTGCCTCCTCTAATTTGGAATGAAATAATGGAACTAAAGATATTGCAGAAAACTAAACCACAACAGAAGCTCCCTCTTAACATGGCAATGGGGTGTGGAGTTAGACTAGTATTCAATGTCATTGGAATAGTATTTTGATACTTGAGATTGCATGCTTGCTCATTCAAATTTTTTCATGCTGATAGATGGGAGAATTTGCCAAAGAACAAAACAGGTTGCTTAGGTCTATCTGCCAGTATGATTTAGTGATAATTTTGAACAGAGCTTCTGCTGGGGGCTTGGTGAGGCTTCTAGCATTTATTTTAAGCACAGATCAGCACATCTTCTCCTTTATTGCAGAAGGCCAACCTACTGCCCGTGATCATTTTGATTTGCACGTCATTCTGAAGAAACCTTTAATGACTTTATCACTTTCTCTGTGAACAGAAAAAGTGATAAACCTTTGATGACTTCAACCCAACCACTAAATTCTTTTTCTATGAACAAATCGTTGAGTCAATTTAAAAAAATGCCCATTTATCACTTTTTAAAATCAAATATTTTAGCAGCTTTATGTAAATATTACAGTGACTTATGCACTATAGCAGTCAAAAGCATTAGCATTAGCATATCAAGGTGGTGGCCAATTCCCAAGAAAAGGGATAACAAGAGGCGACACAAACCCAAGCAGCCAAGTGGGAATTCAAGTCCAAAAGAAAAGGCAAGGGCTGGTGCCAAAGCTCCTCGGAACTGGTCAAGAAGGTGGAAAGATAGGCAGACAATGTCTGTCTTTATGTGACCTCGTGACACAAATTTGGCATCAAATTCTACCGACGATTGGAATCACGTGTGCGAGAGAGTGCCCCTCCTTTTGCCGCACTGTTTAATATTCCGAGATATTTTACAAAGCAGCCGGCACCTCTATGGCCTCAGTATTTCAAACACAATTCACGTGCTTACTGTGCCAACACCCCCCCACCGCCAGAAGCCTTCTTATGTTGCAAACTCGACTACGAGAATCTGTAGAAACCGTCAATCAGAAGCGAACACGTCGCCTCCTCGGACACTACAGTGTAGAAGACGTCGCTGATCAGAAGAGAACAGGGAACTCATCCGCATGATGTTTTTCTTTTCTTCTGTGGGATTCCCGAAAAGGCCAAGACTTTGAGGCAGAGGAGTTAGTAATATAAGACACGTTAACGTCAACATGCGTGCACTCTACTCCTCTGGCCTCTGCAACAGTTGCATCTAGACTTCACACTGTGCCTCGCTGTTCCTGACACGCGAAACATTGCCTTTTGGTTACGGACACTACATCTGACATGGCATGGCGCCTGTTTTGCTCGTGACCGGCCTTAGGCCGATTGAATTACGAGGTCTACTACTGACTCCCATGGTTCATGCATCCAAGATTAATTAATTAATTAAATATCGATAATCAACATCTACAACTAGGCTCACATCATCATCGTTGAACCTTGCTCAGTTGACTTATCATATTATTGTGTTACTGAATTTTGTTAAGGAGTTTATTTTTTAATTTAAACAATAGTGAAATACAAAATTTTTTAAATTTTTTATAACACTATAAGAGTTAAGCGTTTTGCTATGATGTTGTGTTACATGAACAATGCAATACTACATATTTTTTACTTAAAAAAAAATTTATAATCCTTATTGTAACAAATCTTTTTGATTTTTATATATCAAATATTTACTTCTCGGTTTCACTAATTTTAAATGAAAAAAGTAAATTACTTCAACAACTTTTACTAGATGCTAAAGCATGAATGATGAGGGTTGGTTGATTTACTGTTATCTCAATTCAATGTCCACTTTTGTCCACATATGAAAAAGAAAAAGGCGTGAATGATTTCTCTCGTACAAATTCTCTCAAATTCTTACCCAAGTTGCTAAAAAAGAAAAGGGGAAAAAAAAAAAAGAAAAGGGGAAAGAAGGCCTTCCCCCTTGCGGCTTAGCTGGCTTGAAAGCTCTTCCTAATGTAGAAAGGAGTGGTTGCGGTACGTCATTGCAATGATGCCTCCTCCAATCAGACGTACTGAAACCCATTCCCGCAAGAAACCATCAATGCAGATGGACAGGACCTCTGCAGACGTGTCCCAAATTGCCAGTTTGGCAATAATGTTCTCCTTCAATACGCTCCAAAATCTTTTAACCCAACCCTTTCCAGCTGTGCCGTGAGGGTCACAAAATATCTCTCTCCCATTGGCCCTATCTCATTACCCTGTCAGAGGCGTTTACAAGACAGCAAGATGACCAGAATGCTGTCTGGATATGCGGGACCCTTTCTCTTCTTTCTCTTCTCTCAGATGATAAAAGTGCCAAAAAAACAAGGAAAGGCTGCAACAATGCCTTCAACCTGCAACCACTCAACTCCTTTTCTATGAATCAATCGTTGAGTCAATTTAAAATCAGAAATCTTCCACCCGATCTAAAGTTAATTCTTATTTAAAATAAAACTTATATTAAACAGTACTCCATGTAAAAAGTAATAATACTACATAGTTTTGACTATATTACTCACCATTCAATGAATTTTAGGATAAACATTTCTATTTTAATTATTAAAGTCATGACCTTTTTCTTGATGGGACCCTTATCATTTATGCTATTATATAAACTTAGTCTTATTAATGATGAACTTTTCTACTTTTAACAAATAAGAATAACCTTTTCAACACCGATTTTTACAAATAAACTTAAAGTAAACATGTATACAAAGTGATTAATCATGCAGTAACTTTATTACTTCTGAAGCTTGTGAGCTCAAAATATTGCCCCACTTGGCCATTCGGAAAACCGATGGCATTACTGAGCAGCCCATCCCTATACACATCCGCACGTATTCCACTGCTGCAGGGTCAATGAGAAATTGACATGACACGGTTCTCAAGGCCCAGAAATTAAAGGAGTTGGTTGGAATTAAATTCCCAACTTTAAACTTGCAAGTGAAATGTATAGTGCGCTTGTACACTCCAGCTGGCGCTGCAGTCAGAAAAGTAAAACAAAAAACAAAGATGATAAAGCGGTCCTATTTCCTACTCTCCCTCCACCGTACAATTATGGTTACTCGCTCTCTGAGTGCGGGAGAGCAAAAATTGATTACAAAGCGTGGATCAGATCGAGCGAGTACACTTCATCTATAGCCGCGGGAAGAAGGTATGGGGTGTCTGGAAAGTGAGTTCTCATGGTTCTTTTAACCAATACTGGCAGCGACAACTGGCACTGAGTGAACCAGCTGTCTTTGTAGACGTGGCTTATTCTAATTGGTTTAGATCGTACTCAGCCCTTTGATGCAGGCGGCTCGGGGATATCGTACCGAATTCCACTCGAACAGTGCCCAGCTTTAGCCAGCTAAGGGGGCACAGAGGCCCAACGGCTACATTTTTTAATTTTTGTTTGAGTTACTGGAATTTGTATCCCACGTGGCAAGGTAATGGGTGATGATGTGGAGGATGGTGCTTGTGAGAGAAGCCAGTAGAGTTGGCTATAAAGAGACGGTCTTTCTTCGGTAACCTCTCATAGCATCTTAGAGTGGAAGCCTCTCGCTGTATACTCTCACTCTCTCGAGCTCTGTAATGGCTGTTTCAGTGTCTTTGTTCTTGGGTTTCTTTGTGGGTCTTGTAGTGGTGGGATTGGGTAGCTCCAAGCAGTTTGATGAGCTCTTTCAGCCTGTCTGGGCTAACGACCATTTTGCATACGAAGGAGAGCTTCTTAAGCTTAAACTTGACAACTATTCCGGTACGGATCGTTTTTCCCGATCAAAGAAATCAAAGCTTTTTATGCTCTTGCGATGTCTTTACTTTGTTGAGAGTCATCTGCTGCATCATCATATAATCTTTCCTTTTCCTGCTATTGTTTTGATTATGCTAAGAAGAAGTGATGAGATTGTGGTGGGATTTGCAGGCGCTGGATTTTCATCAAAGAACAAGTATATGTTTGGGAAAGTGACCCTCCAGATTAAGCTTGTGGAGGGTGATTCTGCTGGAACCGTAACTGCTTTTTATGTAAGCAGCTTTATATCTTGTTTACTGCAAAGTTCTTCGTCTCTTCAATTTCACTTTCCTCCTGCTTTTGTAAGATGGTGATCTTTAACTTGCTAATACATGAATCAGTGCTGGTGCATGACCCGTGTCTCTGGTTCGATTAGCCGACAGTCGAATCATTCAATGCATTGAACATTTCCCAAATCTGACAAACTAGCTTTTATTTGTTTGAACCCTCAATAGGCTGCCACCGCTGCTAGTAGTAGCTTTTACCTACTCCCTCATCGCTCGTGAATTTCTGCAAGACTCCATAAATATGCATTTATTAGTTTTATCTGATCAAAAAACCATGAGGCCAACAGGCCACCATTGTAACATCATCGTTTGAGAATCACAAAACTTTTTACTGTTTAACGGCCTTTATCTGTTGCAATAATTGTGCTTTCTGTGGAACGCTGACCCTGATAATCAAGTGCATTTACTCTTGTGCTTAGTGATAATGATAGTCTGTGGGGCCGGCCGGTCTAATTTCTTTTGTTCTTTGACGCAGATGTCATCAGAGGGTCCAAATCATAACGAGTTTGATTTTGAGTTCCTAGGCAATACCACTGGCGAACCCTACACAGTGCAGACCAATGTGTACGTCAACGGCGTAGGGAACCGAGAACAAAGGCTTAACCTTTGGTTCGACCCCACAAAAGACTTCCACGCCTACTCCCTCTTCTGGAATCAGCGCCAAGTTGTGTAAGCACAATTTCCTTCTGAAACCAACCATAATTGCACGTTACTTTAAAAACACACAAACACGCTGCTTGTGTGGGACTGAAAAGCGCTGCAAAAGATGAGATGATGCATGGTTTGTGTTAATCAGAGCTGAGTGAGCATCACAAGTCGAGTGTCGTTGTCTCCCTTTGGTCTCTTGCTAGTAGCAAGTTGGGAATAAAAAACATGAAATCCACGGAAAAGGGGATGGAATCTTGCAGGAATTGCTCCCCTTTGTCCACAAACCATTATTCCAGTGGTACACAAACAAATACGTACTCTGTTCTGGTTTCTGCGTGTACACAACGTGCCTGTGTAAGACCGTGGCTCAATCATTCCAACTGTGCCTTCTTTTTTTTTTGTTTTTTTGAAAGTCAATGGTGACAATTATTGGTAAATTTTTAACAGGATTGACGTGAATGTTGATGGGTGTTGTTTATGTATTGTGTTGTTCAGGTTCATGGTGGATGAGACCCCAGTAAGAGTTCACACCAACATGGAAAGCAAGGGGGTTCCATTTCCTAAGGACCAGGCCATGGGTGTTTACAGCTCGATTTGGAACGCCGACGACTGGGCTACACAGGGGGGTCGAGTCAAGACGGACTGGACGCATGCACCCTTCGTTGCCACCTACAAGGGCTTTGAAATTGATGGTTGTGAGGTGCCGGTATCAGTTGCCGCAACCGATGGTGCCAAGAAATGTAGCAGCAGCGCGGAGAAGAGGTATTGGTGGGACGAGCCTACGCTGTCTGAGCTGAATACCCACCAAAGCCACCAGCTTTGGTGGGTACGGGCCCATCACATGGTCTATGACTACTGCACGGACACGGCTAGGTTCCCCGTCGTCCCTGTAGAATGTGTGCACCACCGCCACTAGCCGTGGCAGTCGAGGCACTCGTGGAAACACTGTAAAAATTCGCCATGGTGGGGATTCCGAAAATAATCATGTCTTGGTTGGGTGTGATGACTTGTAAAAAAGGGAAGGGTTTGGGTGAAGAAGGGGGACGTAGAACCAGTTCAGAGTTGTTACAAAAACATGTGCTTCATGTTTGTTTCATATTTTCTATCGAGCAGTCCCAGGTTATCTATCTTGTGATTTGGAAATCCCCACATTTGATTATTTTGAAATATTAGCTTCTCGTGTTCATGGGAGTGGATTTTCTGCGGTCGTTTTCAACCATCGTCTTGGTTTTCAAGCATCTTGGGTCCCGTCACGCTTTGTTGACGTGGGGTAATAATCCCGAGGAAATGATATAAAGTTTTTCAATCATTATGCGCCCCGTCGATTAGACATCAGGCTTTATTTGCTCTTTTTCTATGGGCTCTTAAATCTGCTATCCACCAACCACAAAGTAGCTCCCCAAAACCACCAAGGATGATGGGTCCCCCGAGCAAAGAAAAATCTTGCAGTGGCTTCTTCCTCCTCCTTGAGTTGTGTCAGGTAGTGCTCGTATATTATGTGTATGAATCAATGTCTTTAAGAGATTCAGATTTTCCTCTAATGAGCCCCTATTCTATCCAAAATCATATCTCCAAATCGAAACAACACGTGAACATAAAATATTGAAAGAGTTTTCCCTAGAAAGCACTGAACTGGTAAAGAGAGTCATTACTAGAAACTTCATTGTTTCTCTTCTAAACAATGCTATCAGTAAACATGTGGAACATCTGCAATAGTGACTACTCTGCATTATTGACTAGCTTGGTCGAGTTAATTAATACAATTGTCTTATATGGTGGACCCTGAAAGCTTGAAAACCATATATGTCTTCCTTTCTGAACATTACCTTTATTAAGGCGAGTTTGCCTTCAAGTCTCGTGGCTTGGCACATGACCATTGCTTTTGGTGACAATAATTCAGGGCACTTATTCCACGAGAGACATGAGGCGGTTGGCAAAGGGATGGTGGTTATCTACCGAAGGGGTCGGACCGGGGCCATCGTGAATGATGGATGGGCAAAAAGTTGATAGGGGTCATCTTTTCAGCAAGGATCATCAAAGCCAGTGGGGCCAAAATGGACCGTAATCTAAATGATGAAGGTTGAATGACAGCCAAATGTTGAGTCATCTAAAAATTATTCGTGCGTGTTCTTTGCCTTTTGTTCTAATGCATATAAAAGTGTCCAAAAGGAAAAATGATTGATCCTACTTTTTCACATTTGAATTCACAATTGATACCCAATTGATACTACTTAACCATATCTTTACAACATCATGGTCATTATTTACAATTAATCCATTGAGTGGTGCTCAAATGACAAGGTTTTTTCCCCCATGAAACCAAAAAGAAAAAACCGAAATTCTTATCCAGTTAAAGAACACGCACGAATAAAAGCACAAATAAAATCATAAAATCTTGGTTTTTTTTCAAAGAATATCCTTAGAACATGATATAATCCCGAATAATAATAATAATTACTTTGTCAGTTTAATGTTTATCATTTTATAAAAAACTAAAGTTTTGCAACTTCAGAGTGAGGGCTCTCAAAATATTAAATGCTTATTTAAGGGACAAAAAAAATCCAAAATGTTGATCCTGAAATTTTTTGGATAAGCAAGTGTTCTCAACAATTCCATCAATACGCATCGTTTAGATCCTCTGTCGGCCCAAATCAAGCCCAAGCTCCACCCATAGAAACTGCATATACCGTATATACCGTATATACCGTATATTCTTTTTCTTTTTGTTTTTTATTTGAAAATAGTTTTTTGCTTTGGCGGTGCGCTATTTAGTCATGCCAAAGGCCGCGTTTAGGGTTCCTCTTTCTTCGCAATTTCAAAATTCTCTGTTTCCTTCTCGTCGAGGCGTTCCGTCCATTTCCCGGATCCATTTTCCCTTTCATGGTCTCTATCCGAGCTACGAGGTAAAACGCACCGTTTAGTTCCTCTCACCCTCTCTTTCTGAGTTAAATTCAAAGCCCTATCCCTAAAATCTTGTTCTTCTTTGAAATAGTTCTTGTAGCTGAATCTGGGTTCGGCCGCTGGAGCTCCAGTGGCAAGAAGGTAACATTTTCGTTACAGTATTTTTGGGATTTCATATATGGTACCACAACCGTCCAATTCGTATTTATTTATTTATTTTTTATCAAAGGCCATTTGTGAGTGTTTTTTCATGCCTCTGACCGATGGTAAATTTGAGGTAGTTTTTCTTTGTACCCGTAGGAGAGAAGTAGACAAGAATTAGTTTCTATATGGTTCTTTGTAGTCGCTTGGTCGAGATAATTGCGCATTAAAATGGGTCTGGCCCAGAAATGGATTTCCACTTGGAAAATAGATTTTTGCGTTTGACATGTTTTGCGTGGCAAATTTATGTTTGTGCCTAAGTTTCTTGGTCTTCCACTAACATTTTGTTTGTGCGTAAATTTTTGTATGTATGGTTCAGAATTGATGCTAAGCTTAATGGAAGTAGAGGCTGTTGGGGATCTGTTATTTTGGTTTTGAATGTACTTTTAAGCAGAGCTTCCGAATAGGGTTGCCTATTATTGTACATTTGAGTGATTAGCTGTGCATTTGTGATTTGGGGAAGTGTTTCTCTTCATTTCTTTTCTGGAAGCGGCCAAGGGTCGTGATCCTGGTCAGTTGAGAGTACTGTCAAGAGTCCTTCCTTTGCGATAGGATGATTGACATTCTTCAAATGTTTCTGAGGTTGGCAGGTTATGCCCGCCAATTTCTTCAATTCTCATGTTCAGTTTGAATTTCAATTTCCATAGTTGTGGGTACTGTTATCAGCGCAAGTTTTAGATTGAAATGAAGGTAATACTCCGTTCTTGTGTGTAAATTCATGCATCTGAATACGGGAAATTGATGCTATACATTTTTTTATATATTTAAGTTCACCCCTTCTTTGGGATGCTTTTAAGTGTCATCACTTTTTGATTCTTATTTCAGTTTTTAGTATATGTTTTATATGCATTCTGCTATGTACATATGATTCTTGCAATAAACAAAACTCATTTTTCCTCTGTTAGCAATTGAGGAATATCACACTGGTTTTTGGCTACAGTGCAGATTTATTGATAACATTATTATCAATGCTTACCTTTGATTGATATTTGTACTTCAAATGACTGTCAATTATTACTCATCTGAAAAAAAGGAAGAGAAATGGAATAGGGGTTTTGGCTGGCGTGGCTGTCTAAATTTTTGGTCTACATTTCATTGTTTTATCTTTCTAACTGCTACTTTGTGAATTGTTATTATTATTATTATTATTTTCTTATCTGCCCATCTTCATTGCAGGTTTAAATCTTAGTATAGCATATTCATGTTGATATATTGATCTTGGACCTAAATTACAGTAATTGAGTAGTATTTTGTTGATTATATTTAATTCCAAATTAAAGCTAATCTACTATTTCGAATACTAGTAGTTGAGAGAAAACTTAAGGGGGAAAGCTTGACTACTTTCTGCTTATTGTGGTGTTCCTTTTCCCCTAGTTTTGTCATGTTAAGGTTCTAATTGGTCTTTATAGTGGGAGTAAATGACTGGAGGAACTCTGGTAACTTCTTGACTAATATCTTCAGGTTGCCATGTGTGATGCGCTAGTTTGCTGTAAAGTTTTATTTTGTCTTGTGGTTTTTTTCTTTGTTTTTTCTGACTTTAATATTTAGCTTTGATCTCGAGATAACTAGTTAGCCATATATTTTTCTCATGAAGGCTTGCTGTTCTGAAATCAAAACCACCTTGTTTACATTGGCAGGTAATTCACATAGTTTTCTAGGTTTTTGTGTTTATTCCTACTTTCAATTTGCATGCGCAAGTTGGATAAAACTCATACTAGAGGGGATGGCTCTAGATCCCTGGCCTCGATTCTTGAGAGGTGGAAAGAGTATAATGAAGAACTGGATTCTTCCCATGGTGAAGATAAACCAGTCCGTAAAGTTCCAGCCAAGGGTTCAAAGAAGGGATGTATGAAAGGTAAGGGAGGTCCAGAGAACTCGCGATGTAACTACAGAGGTGTGCGGCAGAGAACGTGGGGGAAGTGGGTTGCAGAAATTCGGGAGCCAAACAGAGGGAGTAGGCTCTGGCTAGGTACTTTTCCGACTGCTATTGGAGCTGCACTTGCTTATGATGATGCTGCAAGAGCGTTGTATGGTTCGTCTGCCCGCCTCAATTTTCCCAATGTGAAGGATTTTCTCAATTTTCCTGTTTCTCGAAGGATTCTTCTCTAGTAGCAAACACATCTGGTTCTTCAGTAGCAACTCCTGCCGAGTCCGATTCTACAACAAAATCAAACGACTCTGAACTTTGTGCAGCTGTGGGTATTGATCTGAACCCTGTTCCCCACGGTGTAAAGCATGATGATGGGACAGGGGAATCAAGAATCAGCTCTTAGTCCCCTCGAGTCTTATGATGTACATTTTTCGTAACTTTGGCGATGGCGGAATTTGACATTTGTACTTGGGTAAGAGCGGGTTTTGGTACCCGTACCATGTTGGTAGATGGGAATTTGATTGTAATGCTTTCAATGCTGATGCTTTCAGTCGAGAGAGCTGTAGTACTTTCCTTTTAATTCGTTGCAGCTTTGATTTTTCTCATCAAATGAACATTTGATATCCTGTCTCTAGTATTTGATATCCTAAGTTTCAAGCATGTGAAATCGTATTTTCTTGATGGATTAATGCTGTGAGAACAAGAACTTACATGGCTTACAAAATGTCCCAGAGATGAACATGTTACAAAATTTACTAACGGCGTGTCTTGCAGGTTCAAAGTACTAAGACAAAGAAAAATTGTCTGTTCTCTCCTTACACTATAAGATCATCTAAGTAGTATCCCAGCCGTCGGATAACTCTACTGTTCTCTACGTGTTGAAATCTCTCCTGTTACACTTCGTTAGAACTTCACACTATTAAAAGATATTTCAATTAAGCTAGATGTGTGTTGACATATTTGATAATCCATGAAGATTGATTCAGATAAATTCTTCCTATGATTTCTACTTTGCCAATGTACCGTAAATTCATACAAGAAAATTTGCTTGCTAAATAATCAATGAGCAAGAATTTGGCGAATGAAATGTCAAAAAGACATCGCAAATTCTATAGATATACTACAAAAATCTTTCCCTTAGTCCACGCTTCATATAGTGAAAGTATCCTTTTCAAAATATCTTTTCCAATGTCATTCTATATCACGAAAATCTAGTCAATCATTCATGGCATTTAGATCCCTTCTTCGGCTTCTTCTTGATTCATCACTTAAATCAAAATTTAAGTATTATGAGAATAACTTACATTAAATTTCCAACCTTTCCCTTCTGCGTTTAGATTTTCAAGTTAAGAATGTTGCGGTTGTTTCCATATTTGAAGAATAATTTCCATTTGAGTCCTTAACCACATCCTCAATGTGGTGATTTATACACATCAAATCCACCAAGGTTTGGGGGGAAAATAATCATAATTACAATAATATTTAATTGAAGTATTACCTTACTTCTCAAAGCCGTATATTTTAGTAAACATATTAAAACTCAATTTAGAAGCATTAGCAACTGCTCCTCCTTCGTGATTCGGAAACAAGTACCATTCCACAAACGACTTGAGAAGGGAACCGCCTTACTTGGTCATGAAAGAAACAAACTTTAACAAATCACATAAAACATGCTTCTCTCTCTAGCTATTTCAAGTTGAGATTGTTCAACTAGGCATTTAAACGTCCACCAACTATGTTGCCCTTATTGGTATTAGGAATCCAGAATATTTTCTGCATATTCTATGTGTTATTTTGTTGTATTCATTGTAATTATTTGTGTTTCCTATTTAAAATAGGATTCAAACATATAAATGTAGGCTCACTATTGTACAATTTCTTATCACTGAATATAAAATCATTTCTCAATCTCCCATTTCATTACAAGTCACCTTTTAATTCTCAAAATCCTACAAAGCACACCCGGGAAAGGGGATGTGTCGAACCCCCTAGCAAATTCAGATCAAAGCTGTTCCTTTTATAAGTCATCATTAAAACAAACTATTCTTAGTATGGATGACCACAACGTAAAATTTAGAAGTTCGTAGAACCAATTACATATAAAATCTTGCTTCAACAAAACATTTTCATTTATTTGATATTACCATCTATCTTTGAAGTTTATGAGCAGTTAAAAAATAGTTTAGGGGAAATAGTATAGGCAGTACTTTAAAGTTAAGCAACTAAGAAGATAAAACCAAGGTCTATCAAGGTCAAAGAAGAACTGTTAACCAACTCCATTTATTCATTCATAACGTTGGCACTACATCACATCAACCTAAACTCACAATCAGCAAATAAAATTAAAATTTTGCAGGGAAATACATGGTAAAAGATGCCCGCAAATCCAAATGGTGGGCAAACATTAGTTATTGGGGTCGACTTCCGACTCACTGAGGAGGTGTGGTGCAACACGGCAATTATCCACGACGAAAAACACAGCAGTTTGTTCGAACACAATAGTTGGGGTCGACTTCCGGCTCACTGAGGAGGTGTGGCTTGTTGCAACACGGCAGTTTTCTAGAGCAACAATAGTTATTGGGGTCGACTGCTGAGTCAGGGAGGAGTGGCGGCTCGGCGGTGCCTGCCCCCGCGGAAGCAAAGGAGGCTGAAATGACAAGGAGAAGGAGAGTGGAAAGAACTTTCATCGTACTTATGGATGCCATAGTTGAGAGTAAGTGACGTGTGAGCAAAGATTTGGAGTTTTCGTACCAAGCAGGTCGTATTTATAGGGAGAGAAAGGGAGGGTGGATCATTAATATTGTTACCCTTTTTCACAGAGTGATTAAGCACCTTGGTCCTCTTTCCTTCATTGGTAAGATTTGTACATATCTCGGAACGGAATGTTGACATTAGTTTGTATTTTAAATTTAGAAAACATTGTAACAACCTTTTCCAATACATTATAGCTATTTATTGTCAAATTTGTTAATCGATTCACTACCTCAAGTACTTAATTTATTTTTTTGATAGAATTAATCATTTTTTTTAAACGTCAAACTCAAATTAAAATTAAAAAAAAAATCCTTAACACGAGTTACCAGCCCATAAAAATCTCTCTTCCGAAAGCCATTTGCTGGGTCCACCTCCCACAGCCTTTCCAGTGCTAGAAATAATCACAAACTTTTGCCCGATCAGAGGGGGAAAAAAAAAGAAAAAAAAAGGCTCCAAATTCAGAAAAAAAAAAAGCTGTAAGTGCTCTATAGACAGCCTGGTTCGATTTGTTATGGGTCCGAACGCAAAGACGTGCACGCCGACATATGAATAATGAATAGAGGTAGAAGATCATATACACTTATTTTGGATAGGGAAAGAGGCCAAAACTTTCCTGCCGCCAACAGAAAATTTCTCTGCCAGGACCATGAATTTACAGAATGAAGTAGAAGCCGGTGGAAAATGAGCCATGTGGTGAAAAGAAACTTCTACACGGCTTGTTAGAAAGAAGCACTAAAAGTTACTTCTTTGCTAGCTCTGTCGCATATCAAGGGTTGAAGAAACTTGAACCGCCAATATTGATAGCAATTAGCACGAATGTACATGTAATCACAGCAAGCCAAAGTAAGGCTGATCCTCTAGAACTTTCAGGGTCATCGGTGGAATTAGAGGGAATGGACTCAGCATTAAGACCCCGTGATCTTGCTACGGTGGACCCTGTGCTTGAGACATCACCTAAAGGTTTGGTATATCCAGTTTCAGATGCCACAATCCCTTGAAATTCTTCACTCACAATCAATGCGGCTAGAACATCCATGAATGACTCTTTATCTGTTTTGCTTGAAGAATCTCTTTCACCCTTGTCATATTCAACGTTTGATTGATCAGAATCAGACAATTCATCATCTGAAGCATCCACATATAGAATTAATCATTGATATACATAATTTGTTTGCTAGAATTAATCACGAGAGACAAATATGGTTCGTTTTGTTTGCCAGAGCTAAAATCACGGATACACTTCACTTTTCTTTTTCTGCAGGAGTTAATCATGGGACGTTTAAGGTGTACGACATTTCAGGCAGAATTGGCTGTGAGATGTTCTGTTCGTTTGAGATTTTCTTTATCTGAAAACGCAGTGAATTCAAAACCGGCCTCTTTTGGTGGGAACGCCGTGCTTGGGACAAGAGGGGGAAAGCGTTTATAAATGCTGTTGAGTTTTAAGGAACGCCTACATGCCAAAAAAAGTTTTGTTTTTATTTTTACGGACTTAATTTAAATGGTTTCAATTTCAATCAATCCGTAGTTGATAGTGCTCCTAATTAAGCTAGATGTTTTCTTTTTATGCATGCACTTAAGCTCACCCATCTATTGTTGAACATAAAACCAAGAGATTTTAGGAAACACCTTCTCTCAATTGAGTCAGGATATGCCATATTGAAACATTGGAGACCAAGAGATTTTAGGGACCACCTCCTTTCAATTGAGCCTAGACAAGCCATACTAGACACCCAAGACCAAGAGATTTCAATTGTTAGGACATGTCATACTAGAGGATGCTCAAAGTAATTACCCAATCCCCTAATAATAAAAATCCCCAAGAAATGCTGTTTGCGTAAAAGACTAGGTAATCCATGAGGTCAAGGCTAGAAAGATAGCAAATTTTCGCCCATCTTTGTGCAAAAGACAAAATTGAAACTCCAATTTAATTTAGATGAATCCTTCATATGATTTCTACTTTGCCATTGATTATGTACCATAAATTCATACAAGAGATTCTATTGGCCTATAATCAACTAGCAAGAATCTGGAGAATGAAATTTCATTCCCTTACTACAAGAATTTGGAGAATGACTTTGGAGATTTTATAGATATTTTACAAAAATCATTCCCCTAATCCATGCTTCATATAGTGGAAATCTCTTTTTCAATATCTTTCTACATCACAAAATCCCCAACCTTGCACCCCTTTCCTTCCCCTTTTTGAACAAAAAAGGCAACAAATTCAATATCTCAAGTTATTGAGCAATTTGGAACTCAGCATAAGGAGAATGCTTCGATCTATAGGGACTGTCATCCACCTAAAAAGGTTTAAATGTTTATTTAGTACAAGGATATTAGCATAGCAGAGAGTAGGCAGTTAATGAGTGTCACAACTTACAATTAGAAGAATTACATAGGGGAAAACCTCAAGCACTTAGCAATCCAATCCATTGATTGGAACAAAAATGTCATCAAAATAATTGGGATGACCATGTCTCCACTCCAATGCTTCCCACTAACTTTTCTCACCCTTGATCTCCCTCAAAGCTTTTTTGGATTTTTCCTTAATGCATAAGCTCTTAAGATTTGAGCAGCTATAGAAACTCACCAATTCCAAGTATGGTGTGATAAGTCAAACACTAGTGAGAGTGACTAATCCAGGCATGTAATAGAGCAAAATCTTTTTCAAATTTTAGAGGATGTAAAAGGCATGATTGTCATTTGAAGTTTCATGATTTACCAATGTTGTGACTGAGAGGTAGTCCTCCATTGTAAGCTCTTCTAACTTTTCAAGGTTACTAAACAACCCTTCTATGAAAATAGTGGTCAATTGGAGACATGTCTATAGTCCAAAGATCTTCAAATGAGATAAACATTGTGGTTGTACTGGCACTTTCCATATACTCATTAGATTCTTCATATAAAAAATGTAAAGATATTTAAGTGATCCAAGAACATTCCTTTCAGGTTTATAAGTACTTTAATCTTTTTCATTAACCACAACTTCTCCATCTTCTTCATGAGTATCTACTTCATCTATGATAACTTCAACCTCATTACATTCCCTCACAACATAACATTTTAAATGCTTCATTTCTAATCCCAAATTTTGATAGTTTCTTAACAGTTGCATGTTGTTCCAAGAAACATGCAGTTAGAATTTTAAAGTACCCTTTTAACATCTTTAGGAAAATCCTCACCATTTATCATTGTAGCTCTAACTCAACTTTACATGGAAGTTGAGGCAAAATCCTCTTGACATGAAAACCAATAGTAAATCTAAAATGTGATAATGATGGGGATTTTCACTTTAGTAGAAGTTGGCTCACCAATTCTACATTTGGAAAATAGAATTTAAGACTCTCCAAACTCTCTAAGAAACATACTTTAAAAGCAATAGATTCCACACTATCAATCCACTATTTGTCATATGGATTCACATGAATACTCAATTTATTTAAATGAGATAGTTGTGAAATTACACCATAATGAACCCTTGCATTTGACTGCATGTCACACCAGCTATCATTTGGAAATGAATAAAGAGATGCATTCAAGCACTTGAGATTAGTTTGCTTCTTAATCTCCTTAGGTAAATCTATAATATATGTCCCTTCAAGATCAAGAACCTTAAGCCAATTAAGTTCTCCAGCTTTAGGCAATAACTTCATGAAACAATGACAATTTTTTAAAGATAGACTTTTGAGATTGGACAATTTGATAATTGTTAGAACACTCATCCACATTAGTTGCCATGTCAACTACCACATTAGCTGCCATCAGCTGCCATGTTAGCTACCACGTTAGCTGCCACCTCAGGTGACAAGTCTTCACACATGTTGGTGCCATGTCAGCTCTAGGCCACATCAGCCCTTGGCCACAGTAGCAAGCACCGACTTACGTCTGTGAGCGATCACACAAGCCCGCTATTGCTATTGCTTTTTCATTGGAAATTCTTTCCATTTTTTATTGTGTAAATTTGTAAAGAAATTAATCATGATTTGTTGTAATTTCTTTTAGATATTGATATTTGTAAACTTGTGTATATAATCTGTAATTAATCAATGAAAATACCATTGAGAATTTTTCAAAAATTAGGGTTTGATCAAAATTAAGGTTTATGTGTTATTTCACCTAATCAAAAAATCATCCGGTTGATCCTCCTTGATTGTCTGATTTTTTTCATGGTATCATTAGAGCCATTGGCCAACGCCCTTCCACAGGAAAATCCTCCTTTCAAATATGTCCGATTCACAAACCCTAACCCTACCCTGCCCCTCCCTACAATTTTGATGGTCTCTCTAACATTGATGATGCATGTCATAACCTCCACTAAGTGTTTCGACGACATGATCTTTGTTGTCTGGAAAATGTGCCTCCTTTCATTCTTAATCTCATAGCAACTTCTGCCAATTCTTGATGGCTATGAGCTTGCACCGCCTAAAACCCTAATCGAGCCTAACAACACCAAATCCCCTAACCCCACTTACCATTCATGGCTCATTCATGATCAGGCGGCTCTCTATTGGATTTTGGCCACCTCCATGAACATCGTGGTGACTCGATTGATGAACATTTAATTGTTTGTTGCCACATGGTTGCACCTTACTCACACTTTCCCAACCTAATCCTCCGCCCACTACGGCTCCAGACGATCAACCATGGCTCGCATTTGGTGATGAAATTCATCCACAACATTAAGGAATTCTTGACTACCTCACCACCATCGGCGGCCGCATCTTTGAAAATGAGTACCTAACTCATGTCTTTTGTGGTGTTAGTGAAGAGTATAATGACCTTGCCACCTCGGTCTCGGTGCTTCACCAAATGCAGAAGCTCAGTCGTGAAGCCATCCATGGCCTGATTTTGGTGCAAGGAAGGCCATGCAAATGGTTGGAGCATCGCTCTGGTCTCCCAAATTGTGTTTGTGTTATGCTCGAGTCAATTTATGAGTCACAGGAACCTGTACTCGAGTTCGGCTCACTCAGCCTACACTGACCCAAGCCCAAGCCCAAGCGCACATGCAAGCCTTGTACCAGTCTGTGCCCTTCGCGCCCCCTTCAACCTAACCTAACTTAGATGGGCTTCTCCTTACCCTACCAAACTCATCTTGGCCCTCTCGCAATAATTTATGAGGTCGGTGTCGTAGTGGGCCCTATTGCCACCTATGCTATAAGCCTAGCCACCATGTGTCTAATTGTCGAGAATGTTTTAACCCTGCTTTCACCCCACCTAATAATTACTCCCCTCAGGCCCAAACTCCACCTTAAGCTCACATCACTTACCCTAATCCATCCCTTCCTTATTACCCACCCCAAGCCCATTATACACAACTCCCTCTTCCTCTATCTCATTATGATCTCCCCCTAATCCTCCCCTCTCTACCATAGATGCTGCCGCTTGGCATCTTGACTTAGGGGCTTCCCATCATATCACTAACTCCTCCATTGCCCTCTCTAGTGTCACTCCCTATGTTGGTACTCAACAACTCATTATGGGTGATGGTGTGTCCCTACCCATCACTCACACATGTACTCTTTCAAACACCTTTTTTTTGTTTAAATCATGTTTTAGCTGTGCCTTCCATTACTAAAAATCTTTTATTTATGTTTAAATTCATGTTAAACAATAATTGTTATTTCATTTTTTTCGCCACTCATTTTTGGACAATTTTGTGTCTTATTAGACATATTATCCTCCACGAAACACTTGATCATGGACTCTACCATATCAAGTCGTTTGATGTGTCTCCTCTTGCTTTTTTGGTTTCTTGCACTAGTCCTTTCCTTTTGTGGCATCATTGTTTAGGTCATTTGTCGCCATTAGTCTTAGTTCATCTTTTGAAGTCTATTTGTATTTCCTACACTTCCCCATCATTTCCCCCATGTAAGGCATGTGCTCTCAGTAAAAGCCATTGTCATGCCCACTCCTTTACTCCCTTTAGGTTAAGTTAACTACTTTAACTTGTTCACTTTGATGTATGGGATCCTTTCCCAATTGAGTCAATGAACAAAAATAAATTTTATGTTTGCTTTATTGACAACTTCTCTCATTTCACTTGGTTTTATTCTTTTCACACTCATTCACAATTTCTCACTATTTTTACTACCTTCCACAAGTTTGTTAAGAGCCAACTCTAGTATCGTTTCCAAGCCATTCATTGTGATGGCACTCTTGAGTTCCTCTTTATGGACTTTCGCACCTATCTCCAGCCCTTTGGCATTCATTAGCGAGTCTCATGTATATATTCCCAATTTCAAAATAGTGTTGTTGAGCACAAGAACCATCACATTGTTGAAATCAATCTTATTTTTATGACCCAAGCCGTTGTCCCATCTTGTTTTTGGGGCTTCGCTTTTAAGATTGCCATTTTCCTCACAAACCACTTTCCCACACTCGTCCTCCAAAACATCTCCCCTTGGTGAGCTTTTTTCCATCACCCTTATGATATTACCCATCTTTGGGTCTTTAGCTATGCAATCTTCCTTTGTCTTTGCCCTTCTGCTTGTCATAAGCTTGACCATCGATCTCGTGCTTGCATTTTTTTCGGTTATCCTCTCGATTACCATGGTTACCATTGTTATTGCCCAAACATTACTGCCGATGTCATGTTCCATAAGGAAAGTTTCCCTTACTACCATATCTCACCAAACCTTAATCCTTCCTTAGTCTCCCCCCCATTAGACTCTTTTATGACACTAGTTCCTATATACTCACTCAACCTTTCCCCATTTTCCCCATCAAGTTCCTCTTCCCCTATGGATCCCACATTGGACTCCCCCCCTCCCCCCTCTTCTCCCACTCTGCTTGCTCCCCCTCCCCTGCCACCTTGCCTAGTGACTCATCTCTAGGATGGCACCATCATTTACCATCATGTTACTCGTGACCACACCTTTGCCCTTACTGCCTCCACCACCTTCTACCCATAACCCACATGTTACTCTCAGGCAGTTTGAGGAGCTCACTAGTGTGATGCTATGGCTGCTGAGTACACTGCTCTTCTCTGAAATAGTACATGGGCCCTAGTTCCTTTCACCCCTACTGTTAAGCTCATTGGTTACAAATGGATCTGCAAGGTTAAGCTCAAGTCTGATGGCTCACTAGAACACTACAAGGCTCGTCTTGTGGTTAGTGGTTTCCATAAAAAGGAAGGCATTGACTACACTGAAACATTCAACCTCATGGCGAAGCTTGCCACTGTCCGCATCGTTCTTGCATTGGCCTACTTTCGTGGTTGGTTGATTCGACAATCGGATGTCTCTAATGCCTTGCTACATGGTCCTCTTTTTGAAGTAGTCTACATGGAACAACCTAAGGGTTTTGTTGACCTCGAGCACCCTCACCATGTTTGCTGCATGTATCGCTCTCTCTATGGCTTGAAACAAACGCCTCGTGTGTGGTACCAATGACTGAGCTCCTTCATTGTCTCTTTGAGCTTTATGATCTCCATGGAGGACACCTTTTTGTTTACTCTCCACACTTCTTAGTATAGCTTTATCCTCATTGTTTATGTGCTGACATTATTCTAAATTGGTTCCTCGCATGCTCTATTCTCTGCTCTTCTCCAGGCTCTTCATCATGAGTTTGCTCTTAAGGACCTTAGCCCCATCCACTACTTCCTTAGTGTTGAAGTTGAACCTACTTTAAATGGTTTCTTTCTCCATCAAAACAAGTTCACACTTGATATCCTTGCTCGAGCCAAGATGAACGATGCTAAGGCCATCTCCACTCCTTGTTCTACAGATGATCCACTTTTTGTCCACTCTAGAAAACCTTAGTTGATCCCACGCTTTACCACAACATTATTGACACTTTCTAGTATCTCACTCTGACACATTCGGACATTGCCTACTTAATTAACACCGCATGTCAATTTCTTCACTACCCCACCACCATTCATTGGCAGGCAGTGAAATGCATCCTTTTTTACTTGAATAGCCTTTCCTCCACTTGGTCTTCTCCTAACTCGCGGCCCCCCCACCTCACTACATGCCTTCTCTAATACTGATTGGGCTAGCAATTGTGATGATTGGCGCTCTATTGGTGGTTTTTATATCTTCCTTGGTTGGAACCTTATTTCCTAGATCTCTCATAAACAACGTACTGTCATTTGTTCCAGCACTGAGGCTAAATACAAATCCTTGTCTGACACCACTGTGAAACTTATGTGGATTAAGTACCTCCTTCATGACCTTCGCGCACTCCCGTCACAGCCTCCGACCCTCTGGTGTGACAAGTTTACTCTCTATTTGACTACCAACCCTTTCTTCCATGCTCACACCAAGTACATTGAGATTGACTTTCATTTTGTTGTGAACCCTTTGCTCGTAGTCAATTATTTCTCCAATTTATTTCCTCCATTGACCAACTTGCTGATATCTTCACCAAAGGCCTATTTTCTACTCACTTCAAGATTCTTCGTTCCAAGCTTATGGTACATGTTGCCCTTTTAGCTTGCGGGGGATGTTAGAACACTCATCCACGTCAACTACCACATCAAGTAACAAGTCTTCGGCCACGTTGGTTCCATGTTAGCCTTTGGCCACGTTAGAAAGCACTAACTTGTGTCTATGAGCAATTGTGCGAGCCCTCGATTACCACTGCTCCTTTGCTGGAAATTCTTTTTGTTTTCAATTGTGTAAATTTATAAAGAAATTAATCGTTATTTTTTTGTAATTTCTTTTTGATTTTGATATTTGTATGTATATAATATGCAATTAATCAATAAAACATCATCCATAATTTTTCAGAAATTAGGGTTTGTGTGTTATTTCGCCTAATTAGAAATTATCCAGTTGATCCTCCCTGATTATCTGATTTCTTTCAATAATGGAATTTGGCAAAGATCTAATACCCATGCTAGATAAGTCTAGGACTTGAAGTGCAGGCATGTAATCAAAAAATGATTGACGAATCTTTCTTTGTCTTTTATTTCCTTGAAGAAACAATCTCAAGAGCTTAGAAATCCTAATTAGGATTAAATCCCTTATTTAGCATACCCTAGGCCTGACATCTGGATTGTGGGGGTGGCGCCGATTATTTGTCCCGGTGGGTTGCTGGTGGTAGGTGGGGTGGGTTATGATCAGAGGAGATTAAGGTGTCGACAAATGGGGTGCCGTCGAGAGATGGGAATCTGATGAGGGGGAACTTGCCTCGGTCTATCAAGGAACGGAGTTATGCTGTGGGAAGGGAGTTGGTGGGTGGAAACTTGTAAGGCGGTGGAATTTGTCGGTGGTGGGGAAGAGGTGGCGGCGGAAGGGGAGCTCCCGCAACCTTTCCCTTTTGCGTTTAGATTTTCAAGTTAAGAATGTCGTGGTTGTTTTCGTATTTGAAGAATAATTTTCAACGATAATGCACAGGGAAAAATTTTAAAAAAATTTAAAATTAGTATTTACTTTGAAGATCAATGTTGAAAGCTGTTTGCAAATATAAAAAACAAACTTTAACTACCCACATAAATCATGCTTCTTTCTCGGGCTATTTCAAGTTGAGATCGTTCAACTATCAAGGTTGATTGTTTCAATTTGGAATGTCATTTATGAATTACATAGTCAAGTAACGCTCGCTTAGGAATTGCTGTCTGAGATAACAAGAGGGGCGCCGAAGGAAATGGTTCACAAGAAATGAAACATAGGCATGTCCAGAATCTTAACATCTACCATAGAGCAATAATTCACACGAACAAGCATTTCGTTGAGTCTTAAGAAGAACTCCTCGTTATCAAAGCTGAATTCCTTCAACTGCGAAGAAACATGTGTTATGACTAGTTTACTATTTTTATGCTATTCCAACAATTAGGGATGTCTTACGTGGAGTCATCAATTCTTTCCAGGCATTTAACGTAATTTTCTTTGCAGGATAAAATGCTACAATATGACATGATAAAGCTTAAAGGTTGTGTTAATGAATATAAAGTCTATAAAAGATATTGCCGTTATTGGTGTTAAGAGTTCAGAATATATTTTGTACATTCTATGTGTTATTTCCTTGTATTCATTATAATTATTTGTGCAATTATTTTCACGGCTTTTTTCCTCTCTCGTCATTATAATTATTTGTGCAATTATTTTCACGGCTTTTTTCCTCTCTCGTTTTATACACCCGAAGAAGGGGATTGGAACCCTGGGCAATTGGCCCGGTAGGTCGGCAGCCCCTTGGGCTTACTTTGGAACTATTTTTTAATTCGCCCGATAGGGATCAAAGCTGATCCTTTTATAAGTTATCATTAAAACAAACAATTCTTAGTATGGATGACCACAATGTAAAATTTATAAAGCCATAGAACCAATTACGTATGAAATCTTGCCTCAACAAGACGTTTTCATTTTTCTGATATTACCACGTATCTTTGAAGTTATATGAGCAGTTAAAAAATAGTTTACGGGAATAGTATAGGCAATACTTTAAAGTTAAGCAACAAAGAAGATAAAACCGAAGTCTATCAAGGTCGAAGAAGAACTGCTAATTCGGTCTCGTGTCAATAGATTTTTAACCAACTTCATTTATTCATTCATAATGTAGGCACTACTACATCACGTCAACCTAAACTCACAATCAGCAAATAAAGTGAAAATTTTGCAGGGAAGTACGTGGTAAAAGGTGCCCGCAAATCTAAATGGTGGGCAACCATCAAAGGCCTAATGGGTCGTCGACTTGTCAATGCTGGCTTTCCCCTCTTGGGATACCTGGGAGCAGGCCAAACTCGGTGCAACACGCCAATTTTCTAGGGCAACACGAACCAGCATTCTTGTCTACCGGCGACTCACGGAGGAGCTGTGGCTTGGTGCAACACGGCAATTTTCTAGAGCAACAATAGTTATTGGGGTCGACTTCCGACTCACCGAGGAGATGTGGTTGGGTGCAACACGGCAATTTTTTAGAGCAACAATAATTATTCGGGTGGACTGCCGACTCACGGAGGAGGGGCAGCCCGGCAGTGCCTGCTCTCGCTGAAGCAAACCCGGGATCGGCGCAGCAGGGCAATCTGTTACTGCAACACCACCCAGGACTCCTGAAGTCTTCCGGCTCAGGGAGGAGTAGCGGCTCGGCGGTGCCTGCCCCTGTTGAAGCAAAGGAAGCGGAAATGACAAGGAGCAGGAGAGTGGAAAGAACTTTCATCATATTCACGGATGCCATAGTTGAGAGTAAGTGAGTTGTGGTCAAAGATTTGGAGTTGTCCCAACTTTTCGTGCCAAGCAGGTGGTATTTATAGGGGGAGAAAGGTAAGGTAGGCACATTAACGTTGTTACCCTTTTTTCACATAGAAGTGATGGTAAGATTTGTAGATATCTCGAAACGGTATGTTGACCTAAGTTTGTATTTTAAATTTTGAAAACACTGGAACAATCGTTTCCAATACATTAGAGCTATTTAATGTCAAATTTGTTGTTTCGATTCACTGTAGCAAGTACTTAATTTTTTTTGATAGAATTAATCTTTGATAATACACATAATTTGTTTGCTAGAATTAATCACGTGAGACAAATATGGTTCGTCTTGTTTGACAAAGCTAAAATCCGAGATGTTCCGTTCGTTTTGAGATTTTCTTTATTTGAAAACGCAATGAATTTAAAATCGCTCTTTTGTTTGGAACGCCGTGCATGGGACTTGAGGGGAGAAAGTACTTATAAATGTTGTTCAGACCTAGTTGCCAAATTTTGGCACGTTACTAAAAGGTTTGGTTCTAATGAATCTTTTAAATGATTTTTATACTCGTACATAAGGTGTCAAACCTCAAACTTCACTGTTAAAATCGCTCTTTTGCTCATTAGCTTACCACTAAATTGGCAGACTAATGATGATTTCTACTTGGCCATTGACTATGAACCATAAATTCATATAAGAAATTTTGTTTGCCCATAACCAATGAGCAAGAATTTGGCGAATGAATGTTAAATAGGTTCTTTCTCAAGTTCTTATTGATTAGGCAATTAAATCAAAATTAACTATTATGAGACTAACTTACATCAAATCTCCAACCTCTCATTTCCGCGCTTAGATTTTCAAGTTAGGAACGTCGCGGTTGTTTCTGCAACAAAGTTATCGAGTTTTTGGTGTCTCTACGTGAGTCTATATTTTCCGCACTGCAAGACCTGGAAGTCTAATTGTTTAGTTAACCCATAAAACAGCTTTCAATTGATTTATTGACATCTTGGGATTGTGAACGAAGATGGAATTGTTATGGCATACTTAGCTTTGCTTGAAATGATGTGTTACTCTAATAAGATGTACTTAGTGCCGTTAATTTTTGGATATGTTAAACAAGAAATAAAAATGGCCATGCTCAAGTTTAAGGGATTCAAGATCCCTTTTTTTCTGGATCAAGATATGCTTCTAGCTTTGAACATTCAAATTCAGTATCTCCATTTACCGAATGGACAAATAATAAAATGGAACCCTCCTTTGAGGAAGCTTTGAAAATGAATATGGATGGTTAATGTGTAGATGGAAGGTATGTTGGAGGTGGGGTTGTTAGGGATTCCAAGAGTTATGCTCATTTGGCTGGCTTAATTAATCTTGGTATGGGAAATAATGTTTTGGCTAAAGTTTTTGCATGAGATTGGGTTTTAGAGCTCTATTAATAGAAAGGATTCACTTTATAGGAAGTTAAATTTGATTCCCAATTTTTAAATTAGTGCCTCAAAGAGGAGTTCTCTTCTCCTAAGAATTTAGCATATAATATCACGCAATGTGCCCTTGCTTTTAATCTTCAAGCTTAGGTTATGCATAGTTATTAGGAAGGGAACTTTTTGGTTGATTGCTTAATTAATCATGGACATTTTCTTGCTGGACAAATAATATTTTGAACATCTTGAATCTTTTCCAAGTACGTGTCATAGAATTGTATAGGAAGATCGACTTGGTTTGTAGCATTACAAACCACCTTAATTGTTTTTGTTCCTTCATTTTCATTCTGTGTTAGGGTTGATGTGTGTATTGTTTAAATATTTTATAATGGATTATGTGTTTGTGTTAGTCCTTGATGCTTGTTATTTTAAAATTTATTGTACCCATTTAAAAGGTTTAAGTTTGGAAGAGTTAGATTTTATATCCTGCCTTATGTATTTTCTAATAAGGTTTTGTGTTTAAGCTTATTTTGAATTATCAATAATATTGATATAGTTCTATTTGTGTTAAAAAAAAATGGCAATTGCTGACTTCATCCTGATGTCAAGATTCCTGGCAATGGGGATCCACTTTGTGCACAATGATAAGCCTTGCCTAACTAATAAACAAGGACGACAAGCAACCGATCTTCCTTCTTATACTAGTATATTGTTAGTCGGATAGTTTAGCTTAGTATGGGCGTATGGACCATAGTGAACCAAGAAAGATGTGATCTTTCTTCTTGCTTCAACTTTTATTCTACCTTTTCTTTTCATTCACTCTTTTGCTTTATTTGTCTGTATCCTCCCCGAGTTCCTTAAATAAGTTAATGTTAATGATGTACTTATTTATTTTATTTAAAAATTATATTTAAAATAATATATATCCACACATGTTGTTTCTAAGAAAATAATACATTTTCTTATATCATATTGTTGGAGATACAATTGTATATTTGTTGTTATTATTTCCTCATATGACTTCATACCCTTACCATCTAGCATAGTCTACTTAAAGAATAATCTCTATATATAGCAAGTAGATATTTTCTCTTATTGTTTGTATAATTTCCTTTATAGTTAGTCCTTACTCTATAAAAGGATTAGCATTGTACATTCTCTCTTAAGAAAGCAATACAAAAAAAATTTCTCAAATTTAGGCTGCCTTTCTTCACCTTCACTTTGTGAGATGGTATCATGAACCTAACTTTTTTTTTTTTTTTTAACCTAAACTTATGCACACCTTTCATTCTTTCTCCTGATTGCCTTAAGCTCTTTTTCATTATTTCTTGCCTTCCTACAACATAATGTTCACCCTTTATGGTGGAGATATTCATTTTTCTCCTCACTTTTTTAACCATGTTGAAACCTGTTACTATTCCTAATGCTCTTTTTACTAAGGACGTCATTGATGCCTTAAATTCCCTTCTAACTCCCAATCTGTTTGTTGCTTCTAGCTACACTCCTACCCACCCTCTTGTGGTTCTTGTTTAGGCCTCTTTCTCTAGCACTGGGTCTTTGGGTGCCCCTTTTGTTCCTACATCAGGCCTAGTTGAAATAACTCAGCCTAACTTGGGACCCTTTGTTCCTTTTCCTAGCCCATGGATCCCCTTCATGACCTAACCCATGTCTTGGGCCCCTTATTTTTTCTCGAATGGTACACACTCTTAACTCTCTTCTCTTAGCCTTATCCCATTATACCCATTTCTTCACTCTTATCTTAACATAGTTTTGCACCTTTATTTAGCACGTTCACATTAACAATGTTCGTGGTTTTTTAAACAAGAATGTTCTTTTTCTTTTCTTATTTCATTGCATTCTACATGAAAGCTCCTACACTTACACACCTTTAATAAATGAGGTTGTTGAGTGCAAGCATCGTCACCTTTTAGAAGTTACCAGGACTCTTATGTATCAAGCATTTATTTTAGAAACTTTTTAGGGCGATTGTATGGTCACTATAGCTTACTTGATCAATTGCATGTTGACTTGAGTTCTTGACAAAAAGACAACTTTTATGGCTTCTCCCTTTAAGCCTCCTATTGTAAGGCCGCCTTTTGTGCCTCTTACTGTAGCTTCTCACCACTAACATGGATGAAGGGCTAGTCTAAACTCCCCTGGCCCTCATTATCCCATCTCCATCTATGTCGGCTTTGATGGACTTTCTCCTGATCACTTATGTTGCATTAGACAAATTTCTAATAAGATGGAACCATTCATTTTATTAGGTTTAAACATAATTAGCCTAAAAAAAAGAAAAAGCCTAAAAAGCAAGTAGGCCCATGAGTACTATTTATCTTCTTCCTTCTCCCTTATACTTCCTTAACGATGGAAAAATATAGAGAAAGCTAGAAAACACCATAATCTTCCTTTTCATTAGAAAATTATCTTCTAACACTAGGAAAAGATCTCTAACATCAAGCTCTTTCTAACCATAAACTTAAAGTTTTTATTTCTTAAGGAACAAGGAAGCACCAAGCATGAAGTTCTTCAGCAAGAAAAGAGAAAGGAGTCCTTCAGCAAAAGTTCTCCAAGGAGTGGCAATTCCAAGTTTGTTCTCCGTTGTCCTTCAAATAGTGAGTCCTTTTTCCTTCTTAAATATTGTTGCACAAGTCAATTTAAGCTTATAAATTCAAGAGATTGCATCTCTCTTAAGTTTTTTTCATTGTATTCTATTGTAATCTTGGTTGGTTATGAAAAAGGAAGGTTTTTGTTCTCCATTAGAGGTTGTTTTTTAGTGTCCAATTTTTTGTTCACCAAATGTTCAACATTTTGCCTGAACCAACCTTACCTCCTCATTTTCCTAATTTTCTTCCAATCTTTGTTCCTCTTCCATTCTATATCCAAACCTAACATCTGGTATTAGAGCCAGGTTGGCTTAAATCATGTTTAACATTGTCCAAGTCCAAGTACCCAAGTTGTCCCAAACCAATTATAGGAATTGAAGTACCAAAATGAGAGTGATCCTTGACTTTCATGACTTATGGAATTATGTTGAAGATGGCTTTTATGAACCAGAGAATGTATTAGCCTTGTTCGAGAATGTGAAGAAGAAGTTTAAGAAAGAAAGGCAAAAGGATTAAGAAGCATTAGCCATCATCTACCAAGGAGTTGATGAAGTAACCTTTTAAAAGATTTCAATAGCAAAGAGTGCAAAGGAAGCTTGGGAGATTCTATAGAAGTCTTTCCAAGGAGTACAAAAATCTAGAAAGGTATGACTCCAAACTCTTAGACATGAATTTGAATCATTAAAGATGAGTAATTAAGAGATGGTAGATGATTATGTCACAAAGGTACAATCAATAGTAAATGAAATGAAGAGAAATGGTGAAAGTGTACTTAAAGAAAAAGTAATCAAGAATATTTTAAGGTCTTTAAATAAGAAATTCAACTATGTAGTAGTAGCTAGTGAAGAATCTATAGACCTTTCCAAACTAAGCATTGAAGAGTTATTAGGATCACTTTAGGCACATGAATGAAACAAAATGAAGAAGAAGAGACTTTAGAGCAAGCTCTCTAGAGTAAGTTAAGACCTAATTCAAGCCATAATGGAGGAAGAAGAAATAGAGAAAAATTTAGAGGAGGATATATAGGAAGAGGTAGATTTGGAGGAAGAAACCCTCAAGCTAATAATGTGAAGAGGATATATAGGAAGAGGTAGACTTTAGAATGAAACAAGATGAAGAATAAGAGACTTTAGAACAAGCTCTCTAGTGTAAGTTAAGACGTAATTCAAGCCACAATGGAGGAAAAGGACATAAAGAAGACTTTAGAGACCGATATATAGGAAGAGGTAGAGTTGGAGGGAAAAAAACTCAAGGTAAAAATATGGATCAAGAACAACAAAGATATGATTCTTATGCCCAAGGAGCAAAAGGTAGAGGTAGAGGTAGTTTCTTCTTAAGAAATGATAGAGGAAGTTCTACAAAAAGGAATAATAGATCATAGTGTTATAGGTATAGAAAATATGGGCATATTAGTAAAGAGTGTAGAACCAACTTAAACAAAAAAGCACCACTTAGTAAAGGAGGAGGAAAAAAGAAATGTACAAATTGTTTTATTAACTTCTAAAAAAGAAAGGACAATGAAAGGAAATGTTTGGTATTTTGATACTACAGTTAGCAATCATATGACTGGGAATAAGAAGTTATTTAATGAATTGGATGAGACAATTAAATGAAAAGTAGGATTTAAAGATAATACCATAATACTAGTAGAAGGAAAAGGAAGAATAATGGTTAAAGCTAAAGGTGGAATGTAAAAGTTTATTAATGAAGTCTATTATGTACCTACCTTAAGAAGCAATATGATGAGTCTTGGGCAAATTAGTAGAGAAAGGATATGAGATAAATCTCAAGGATGGAGGTTTAACCTTTAGAAATTTAGAAGGGTGGTTAATAGCCAAAGTAGAAATGTAGGAAAATATACTTTTTACAATCAACCTTTAAACTGAATCAATTAAGTATTTGAAGTCTGTTATGAATGAAGAGTCTTACCTCTGGCATTTAAGATTTGGACACCTCAGTTTCAAAGGACTAAAGTTACTTGCAAATAAGAATATGGTTAAAGGTTCTTTTAAGATTAATCATCCAGACGAGTTATGTGAAGCATGTGTGAAAGGGAAGCAATTCAGGAGGATTTTTTAAGTTGGAAATTCTTGGAAAGCAAAAAGTCCATAGTAACTTGTCCATATTGACATCACTGTTCGATTCAACATCACTTCTTTGGGAGGAAATAAGTGTTATATCTGGTTTATTAATGATTTCAGCAGAAAAACCTAGATGCATTTTTTGAAGGAAAAATCGGAGGCATTGGAGAAGTTTAAAGAGTTCAAGGCTATGATGGAAAAGTAAACCAAAGAGCCTTTAAAGATAATCATATTAGATAAAGGAGGAGAATATACTTCCAAATTGTTTAAAAAATTTTGTAAGAAGGAAGGAATCATCCATCAGCTTACAATAGCATACACACCACAACAAAATGGTATTGTAGAGAGAAAGAACAAGACAATCCTTGACATGGCGCAAAGCATGATGAAGAGCAAGGATCTACCAAATACTTTTTGGGCTAAAGTAGTCAATTATGTAGTATACCTGATCAATCATTGTCCAACAAAGATTGTAAAAGATAAAACACCAAATGAAACATAGAGTGGAAGCAAATCGATTGTAAGTGACCTCAAGGTGTTCGATTGCATAACATATGCTCAAGTCCCAAAACAAGGAAGAAAGAAGCTGGATTATCGAGAAATCAAATACTTCTTTGTAGGATATAGCAAAGCCTTAAAGGCCTTTAAGTTGTATTATCCAAATGAGAAGAAGCTAATTGTATCAAAGGACATAGAGTTTGATGAAGAAGCATAATGAAAATGGAATTAAGAAGACAAGCTAATAAAAGACTTATTTAACAAAAGTAGAGAAAAAGAAGGAGGCCAACAAAAAGTGGCGGCAAGTGAACAAACTTCATTGAGACAAGGAAAAGGCAGCAAACTAAGAGAAACTTCAACAAAGATGAGAAGTTTGGGAGATATTTGTGAGGAAACAAATCCCCTAGAGATAAGTAACTACTCCTTGTATTGCCTACTAGCTAAATGTGATCCGATTATGAATGAAGAAGCTATTATTAGTGAAAAATGGAAAAAGGCAATGGATGAAGAAATACATGTAATAAAAAGAATGATACATGAGAGCTAGTAGAATTACCTAAGGGTCACAAAGCAATTAGAGTTAAGTGGGTTTATAAAACAAAGATTAATCAAGAAGGAAAGGTTGAAAAATATAAAGCTAGGTTAGTAGCAAAAATATGAAATAAATTATGAAGAAGTATTTGTTCTAGTTACTAAGATATTAATTATAGCCTTAGCTACAGCTAAAGAATGGAAAATATACCAAATGAATGTAAAATTAGCTTTTCTTAATGGATATCTAGAATAAAAAATCTATGTAGAATAACCTCCAAGATATGTAAAGGAAGGACAAGAAGAAAAGGTGTATAAGTTGAAAAAGGCTTTATATGGATTAAAGCAAGCCCCAAAGCATGGAATTCACAAATTGATGAGTATTTGGTAAAGAATGGTTTTGTGAAAGGTCTTTATGAGCATGTTTTATACATGAAGAAAAAAAAAAGGATGGAGAGATGTTGATGGTATGCTTGTTCATGGATGATATGATCTTCATAGGCAATTATCCATGTATGTTTCACACTTAAGGACTCCATTTTTAAAGAATTTGAAAGTGATGATATTGGAATGATATCTTACTTTCTCGAAGTAAAAGTAGTTCAAGGAGAAGCATGCATTTTTATTTTATAGAAGAAATATGCATACCAAGTTTTAAGTACATTTAAAATGTATGATTGCAAACCAATTTTTACACCAATTAACATAAGTACAAAATTAAAACAAAATTCAATAGGAGAAGTTGTAGATTCACAAACATTTAAAAGTCTTGTTAGGAGTTTAAGATATCTAACCTACAAGCTTAGATATTATGTATGTAGTGGGTTTGGTAAGCAAGTATATAAAGACTCCCAAACAAGATCATTTTAAGGCTGCTAAAAGGATATTAAGATATGTTAAAGATACACTAGGTTATGGTTTATTTTATGAAAACTAAAGGATGTTGGTTTAATTGGATATTCGTATAGTAATTTTAGAAGAGATGAGGACAAAAGGAAAAGTACTTCTAGATATGCTTTTAGTCTCAAGACAATAGACTTTTCTTGGTCATCTAAAAAACAGTATGTGATAGCTTTATCAACTTGTAAAAGTGAAGATATATTTACAAAACCATTGAAGTTTGAAGAGTTTAAAAGGTTAAGATACAATTTTGGCATGATCAAGTTTAAGGAGGTTATTGTTGGGTTTAAACATTATCAACCCAAATAAAAGAAAAAAAAACCTAAAAAGCAATTAGGCCCATGAATACTATTCATCTTCTTCCTTCTCCCTTTTCCCTTCTTCCTTCTCCTTCCCAATGGAAAAAGTTTAGAGAAAGCTAGAAAATGCTAGAATCTTTTTCTTCACTAAAAAATTATCTTCTAACACCAGGAAAAGATATGTGACATTTAGTTCTCTCCAACCATAAGCTTAAAGTCTATATTTCTTGGAGAACAAGGAAGCACCAACCTTATGAGCCTATAAATACCATGAAGCATGTGGATGAGCATAGTAGAGAGAAGAAAGTGAAGCAAGAAGAGAGAAAGAAGTCCTCTAGCAAGATTTCTCTAAGGAACGACAATTCCAAGTTTGTTCTCCATTGTCCTTCAAATAATAAGTCCTTTTTCCTTCTTAAATGTTGTTGTATGAGTCAATTTAAGCTTGTAAATTCAAGAGATTGCATCTCTCTTGAGTTTCTTTTATTGTATTCCATTTTAATCTTGGTTGGTTGTGATTAGAGGCTATTTTTCAATGTCCAATTTTTTGCCCACCAAGTGTTCGATGTTTTGCCTCAACTAACCTTACGTCCTCATTTTTCCAATTTTCTTCCATATCTTTGTTCTTTTTCCATCCCATATCTAAAGCTAACACTCTTACCATAAGGCCACACAAGATTCAAAATGGCAACAGGTCATGAAGGATGAACTTTGTGCTTTTGCTAACAATTGCGTGTAGGATGTCATTCCTCGCCTATCTCATTGGCGGCTTATTAGTTGCAAATATGTATATAAGGTCAAACATAAGGCCAATGGTTCAGTTGAGCATTATAAAACTTAGTTGGTAGCAAAGGGCTATACACATAAGGAAAATTTTGATCATCAAGATACCTTTTCTTTAGTGGCTAAGGAGGGTACTATCCATTCCTTCCTTACTGTTGTCACTTTCTAGGATTAGTCTCTCCATCATTTGGATATTCACAACAACTTCCTTCATGGTGATTTGAATAAAGAGCTCTACTTGGACCTTTTACCGAGATTACGCAAACATGGAGAGTCTCGTGTATGTTGTCTCCGTAAATCTCTATATGGACTCAAGTAGGCTTGTCATCAATGATATGCAAAATTCACTTTAGTGCTCACTTTCACCAATTTTTGAAAATCCTACCATGATGATGTTTTATCTACCTCATGTAAGGGAACTTCCTCCATTTTCTTGCTAATATATGTAGATGATATTCTAATAATGGAAAATCACATCCCAATCATTGATCATTTCAAATAATATTTAATCTACACATTTCACATTAAGGATTTGGGACCTCCCAAATATTACTTAGGTATTGAGATCACTCATTTTGCAAAAAAGATCTATCTTAGTTAGCTCAAGTTCATTTTAGAGATTATTTGTAAAGCTAGGCTCTCAGGATGCAAACTAGTCATTATTCCTTTTGAGTAGAACCTTAACCTTATGATGCCTAAATATGATGTAGGATTATCACCTTTAGAAGAGGACCCTTCACTCAAGGATCTCTCAAGTTATCAGAGATTGGTTGGAAAATTCATCTACCTACCCAAGATGAGATTTGACATCTACCATGCTATTTAGATTTTTAGCTAATTCATGTATGAACCAAAGTAGTCTCACATGAATTTAGCATTGAAAGGATGTTTAGTATTCGAAATTCTTTTGCCTAGAGACTGCAACATGGAAATAACAGCATATTATGACACATATTACATTACTTGCCTTATAAGTATCAAGCCATGGCTAAAATTATTTATGAAGTTGTTTGGTTGAAAGGACTATTGCAGGATCTTGGTGTTCGAGTAAAGGGTCCCACACTTTTATTATGTGACAATGATAATGCTCTCAAGCTCACCCTAAATCCTATAGCCCATAAAAGAAAGAAACATACTGAAGTTGATTGTCACTTCACAAGAGCTAAAATATAAGATGGAGTCATCAAAATGAAAGAAATATTGGCTACAAAAAAACCTACAAACATCTTCACCAAGGCTTTTTTCCAAAGACAACATGCATATCTACTAAACAACCTTGGTGTATTTAATGTTTACAAACCACCCAAACCTTTCACTTAAAGGAAAAAGTTGGAGATATAGTTTTATATTTGTTATTTTTATTTCCTTAAATGGCTTGATACACTTACCATAGAGTGTAGTCTATTCAAGAAATAATTTGTATGCATAACAAGTAGATATTTTCTCTTATTACTTGTATAATTTCCTTTACAGTCAGTCCTTACTCTATAAAAGAACTAGCATTGTACATTCTCTTTTAAAAAAGCAATACATTGAATTTTTTCAACTTTATGCCTTTCTTCATCCTCACTTTGTGACACATATCATAGCTTAGATATAGAAGGTCATCCTTCATATACAATATTCAAAACCTAAAGTGATTTCCTATGAGAAGATTTAACCGTTTGATGAAGTCTACAAGCTATGTTAATTGTGAGAATAAGTGTTAAACATAATGTAAGTTGTTGCACAATATTTATATCTTCTTTTTTTTTTTTAAGAAAATGAAATACATATCTTTTATACAAGTCAATTTAAGAAAAATAAATAAATTTCTTAAATATTCAGACACATGATACCAATGATGTTGTAGTCTTAATACTCTAATGAATCTACCCTTAGGCTGACCTACTTATGGGTACTGATTACTCAAGCATTTATCTAAATTTATTCAAATGCAATTTAGTTAGACATGTTTTAGTATTATTGTTTAGCACATGATATGGAGAAGATTTTGATTTTCTGCTAAAAGGAAAAAGAGAGAAGAAATTTGTGTGTGAAAGGGAGACAGAGTCAATCAATAGACTTGAAGCAGTGGATGAGCCTGTGAGGGTAGCTTTGTCCCCATTGCTCCTTTTGACTTGAGTCGGCGTGGTGGACGGTGGGGCACTTAAATCATAACGTGATCAAGTAACACGACGGCGACTCGGTTGGCATCCACCACTGACCTTTGAAAGAGGAAGTCAACTCTTTCAGCAATGGAACTTCGAGTTTCTCAGCGAGGAACTGTCATCTCCGAAGTATCTTTTTGGATAGTTCACGAAAGAAAAACTTGTTAGATGTTAGCAACTCAGTTTGCACAGAAAATGGAAATCTGAAAATTGATATAATGCCTCCTTGTTCACCATCACAAACTCTTTCCTGCTGTTGCAGTCAAAAGTGACGTTGATTTTTATTTCCAAATCAATTCCAAGAGTGTGTACTTCATCATCAAGACTTGCTAGTGTTTCTCACTAATATGGATCTAAATATTCATAGTGTGTAGAAAAAGGGTTTTATAATAGAAATCAAGATTTTGTAGTTAAGTTTAAATGTGAAAAATATCTTTATAACTCGTAATCTAATTTTTGAATTAGATAAATAAATTTTTTAGTATAATTTTAATATATGTAGAATGAGAGTTTTACATTAAAAGTTAATATTTTTATAACAAAGCTTAAATATTAAAAAAATATTATTTTAACTTATGAACTAATCTTACAATAGAACAAATAAGCTTTCTAGTATTTATGTTAATTAATAAAGTTTATATATTCTATGGGATTACGTGTCAATTTTATGCATAATGGGTGCTATGTGGGGAGAGTTCATGTAATGTAGATCTATGCGGTAGTTAATTTCCTAGTCTAAAGCTGCAACAGAGGGAAGTAATGTATTTAGGCGTAGGGGGGAAAAAATACAAGCCTTAAGCATTTAATATTATTTTCTTTAAAGAAAACATTTCTGATTTTTCTTTTTTTTTTTCTCACTCCTTAAGCAAAATAGGTGAGGAAAATAATAAACATAAAAAACAAGAGCTTGAATTTCTAGTGAATGAAAATATTTTAGGAAACTTGGATTCAAATGATCGAATTATTTGGTCTTCCTTTAAGGTACATAATACTCATTACCTTAGGTTTTATCTAGTTAACAACTCCACTGGATTTGAAGTTGAAGAGGGGTGGAGCATCTTGGCTCAACCACCGGGTTACATGAGATTACTTTAGTCAAAGAGATTAGTGCTGGAATTTAGCCATCAAATTGGGATTTGTTTGTCTGAGCGTTGTTGATTATTTGAATTCATAGAGTCGAACCCCAGTCAATTTTAATCCATAGTCAGTCATGTACTTATTAAGCTCTAGCTGTCGTGCCAACTTGAGTTCTCATTTTTAAACCAGAATGGAGAGTTTTACAGATACGGGTCTTATTTTTCACTGCCAAAACAGGAAAAGGACAAAGGCAATTCATGTATAAACGTGTCTAACATGCATAAACAGACAAACTCGGTTGATCCCAACTATGTCCTACAGTTTTATAAACGTGTGGACAATCTTTTCTCACTGCTTTTTGCTCATTTACAGTTGTAGGATCTTCGTTGAAATTATTGCTCAAAAGCTAAAATAACCCAAGCTTAAATTGTGACCAAAAGGACTCCAAATTCTACTTCAAAGCTGATTTATACAAATATTTTAATTTAAAATAGTTTCCAAACAAATTTAAATATCATAAAAGTGATTCTATCTTCATACGAGGCTGAGCGGTGCGGCTCATTTTCCCGAAAGCAGGTGCAGGAGAATCTCGAACCCCAAAGCAAACCGGGGAATCCAGTTGCATTGCTGTGTCATTATGCAGCATAACAGGTGTTTTCCATAGACGCTTTTAACTGCTTAGATTGACGAGAAAGCCAAAGTTTCCTGAGCCCACCTGCCCCTCATAAGCACACGGGACCCAATTCCCAATAGTCCCCATACGCAACTTCTCCCCAGCTTCAAACCCACCCGTTCACGGTGTATAAGAGCGTCAGTCCCCCAACTCTTGCCCAAGAATCCCCATTTGCAAGTTTAGTTCAGTTCAATTCAAAAAGCTCATCATGGGTAGGCTGAGTCTGATTTGCTTTATACTGGCCGGAATCTTGGTGGTTCAAGCCGCGGTGGAAAAATGTGAGGCATCAGAGCTGAACCCATCTGGGCTAGAGCTTGAGAACAAGGTTGGGACGCTTGGGGTAGTGGCTAGAATTGCGGATCAGCCTGTTCCTAGTCCTGCAGAGTCACCGGAGGGTGAGGGAGGCGCCAGAGTTCCCGAAGCTCCGTTTATCAGACGACTGGCCAAGCATCACTCCGACAAGTCTGTGGCTGGTGGCGGTGTCATCATTGGTGGGCTTGTCACTGCTATTTTTGCAGCTGTTTTCTGCTACATTCGGATTACAAGAAAGAGGGAGGATTGTCACTGAGCTCCATCAAAAACAGTAGATTTTCAAAAGAGATAAAAAGAATTCTGTTAGCGTAGGATGATTTAATTCTTTCTGCTACAAACATATAATGTGGTGTGCGGAATTATTGTAATTCTTTCCGGAGATTGTTAATATCAGTTGAGCGGTAGTTTATGGCTTCTCTGGCTTGCATTGTCATACCTTATCTCCTTCCTTCTTCCCTTCCTCAGCACTTATTCACTTACCAACTAGTAGCTCTGCAACTCGTATTTTCTCACATCTAAAAGAATTTCACCACCTGTTTAGCACTGGCTGAGCGCGAAGAGTCCCAGAAAAACATGTAAATGCATAAGAATAAGCACAAAAAAGAGTGGTCTGCAGGGCACACGGCTGCTTCCGCCGACCCACCACGCGGAACGCCTAAAATTTTGCAGTCTCTCCGTGACACTCGGTTTGTTGGAAAGCGACTAAATCTTCCAACAGTTCACATTTGCCCACTACGGACATTCTTAGAACCCAAGATCTGCCCCTTCACTCGACCATCCGATTCCACGCGTGGGCAAACGGAGAAAAGACCTTTCTACGCAAACTTGCAAGCCATTTATTGTTGTGGTCCAAAGAACAGCCTTTTCTGAGCTGTTACAACTACAGTTGTCTTCCAAGAACCAAACGTAAAGTATCTGTGCCCAGGTTGATGAGTGTCAGCCAATTGCAGACATAAAGTCTCTGCCACCGTCCACCAAAACCGACAAAATGGCAACGTGTGGTATTTTAATTTTCTTCTACTGCGGATCTTCAAGCAGAATCAGAGGTGCCCCAAACTTATGGGAAAGAAAATGGATCCGTTCCTATGAGGTCCTAGGCTGAGTTGAATGCTTCCAAAGGTCGGAAACCAAATTGATTTTTTTTTTTTTTTTTTTTTTAAGTACATGCACACGGAAGAGGTCAAGGACTGTACCTTACCACTAAATCAAGGGAACCCTCAGAATTGATTCATTTTCAGTTGTTTGTTGATTGAATTCTAACATTTTCTTTATCTTGAGTAAGAAAAAATTATCTTTTAGGCAAAATGCTTTATTTATGAATAAAAAATATTTCACTTGAAACTTTAGTTATAATATTATATTAAAATATTTTTTTTTAACCCTAAAAACAGTTTTTACATAATAAACCAGAATAAGAATAAAATTTTAATAACAAAAAAAAAACTGAGGGGAGGGCTAGGGAGGCCCAAGTCGATTGGATTTACAAATCCTTTTAACCCGATTTGGAGCCCATTGGGTTAAAATTTACATGTTAACTCCAAGCGTTCAATGGGTGGGCCTGTTTACCCGGTTCGTCAATCGGGTGGTTGAGCAGCAACGAACACTGTTACTTCTACGCAAGTTCGGTGGCATTCCAAGCTTCTCTCTTTTCCTCCCAAGAACAAACTCGTACACCCTCTCTTCTTCGAGCTTTTACTGAAATTGGCATGCACCCTCTCTCTCTCTCTCTCTCTTTCTGCCTCGCTCGCTCGGCTCTTCAACTTACTCTTTCCAGGACAAGAATACACTGCACAGTGATGGCTTCTTGTTGTAAACATTGGAGGTATGCGCCAGTTTACACCATCATCTCTATGTTCTTGGTCTTCATAGCAATCTCCTCTGCGTTTCGTTCAAGTGGCAAGAATGCAATCCCGGCAACCAAATCCATCAACCATGGCCTCCAACTCAACGTCTCCAAAGCTCTCAGGCGTGCCGGATTCAACACCATGGCAGCCCTCCTTCAAGTCTCCCCAGAACTCTTTCTTTCTCCACAAACTCAACCATCTTCGCTATCGAAGACTCGGCCGCCTCCTATGTCTCTGTTCCTGCATTCCTTTGGAAGCATCTCCTACAGTACCACACCATTCCTTCCAAGATCACGATGGGTGACCTTTTAAAGAAACCTCAGGGAAGTTGCTTCCCCACGGTTCATCGTCACAAGAACATTGCAATCACGAAGGTCAATGCAAGACAAAGACTGGTTGAGATTAACCATGTCTTGGTGTCACACCCAGATGTCTTTCTTGAAGGACCAATTGCAGTGCATGGAGTTCTTGGGCCATTCTCTCGAGATCTTTACGGGGGTTGGAATTATATCAAATCACCAGTCTGTGACTTAAATTCTACTTTGGTTTCAGATTTTCCTGAAGCCAAGAACATGGTTGACTGGAACCGAATTATCCAGCTGCTCAGCTCAACCGGGTTTGTTTCTTTTGCAAACGGTTTGCGTTCTGCTCTTGACAGGATTCTTGAAGAGTATGCGAGCTTGAACAGCGTGACCATTTTCACTCCTCCAGATTTGGCGGTTGTGGATTCTTCAATATTGCTTGATAAAATTGTGAGGTTACACATACTGCCTCGCAGGCTGACGTACGTGGAACTCACTTCATTGCCCGTCAGAACGTTGCTGAAGACACTGGTTCCCGGTCAGGATCTTGAGGTTGTAGGAAAAGATAATTCTAAAGGATCAGTCATTAATGGAGTCGAGATTGCAGCGCCGGACCTTTTCTCTTCTGAGAAGTTTGTAGTCCATGGAATTTCTCGAGTGTTTGAGCTCACAAACTTTTGAAGTTACACAAATTCAAGTCCTTTAGGAAAAGCTTTGTCCCCCGCAGCTTCAAAACTAAGCCCATCAAGATAGGTGCGTCAACAGCAAATGTAAGAGATTGATGTCTCAAGTAAAGCTACCAGTTCCTACGGTAGTGTTGGTGTATCAACTGGCTGTTGATAATCTGTCAACGAGAAGTTCATAAGTGGTAAATATGCAAAGCAAGATAAAGAAATGCACATCGTTCCAGGGATGTCTTTTATACTCAAAGTCCAAGGGCGGTAGGATTTGACAGTAGGCTAAGGCTGGTAATTGTGTTTCCTCTACAACATCCATCATTAAAGACGGTTTTTTTAAACGTGATATCAATGGAAGTAGACCAATGCAGAAGAAAGACTGAGATCCAATGAGAAATCAGTTGAATTTTCGGATACAGCAATTAACAATAGACAGAAATGGTATCAATGAGTTTCGGGTAAGGGGAAAAACTATGTCCCCTCACGAAAACCAGGAACACATCAGCTCTAAAACACCTTAAAAATAGACACAAAAAGCATTCCATCAACTTTTCTGCTGTGAAATGATTATTTTCAGATCCATAACTAGAAAGCAAAGTCTAGGACTAATTCTAAAACTATCTTTGCCGTGAACTTCCAAGGAATTTCCTGTAGAAAGTTCTCCACGGGAAAAATAAGACAAGAGCACCATCAGAACCTGCAAATTGAGAGGAGGATCCTGTATTCTCTTCCACTAACCCCGGTTGAGTTCGAGTGGATGCCTATGAGAATAATTATGTGTCATTTACATATGTTGGCTTGCGACAAGCTCTACGGGTCCATAGCTCTTATATTATACCAGAGGAGGTGCTTGAAAAAAAATTGTAAAGTCAGATGTTCAAGAAAAGCTAGCAACTTCAACAGCCACTATAGTGTTTCTGAAGGCAATTTGTGACTTTGAAGTCAATATTGAAGAGCATGTTGGGAACTTCGCACTGATCATGATTTTCAAAAGAGTTTCCCATCTCGATGGACATGTATTTCCAGGGCATTATGAGGATGCAATTAGAATTAAAAAAAAAAAAAAAGGCTTTTCTTTGGCTCTAAACATAGAAAAAGCCTTTGGACAACCCTCTGTTGGTAAAGTTTTTGCTAACAGGAGAAAAAATAATTTGTGCGGCTGAAACAACATACAACAGCCAAATATTTCTGATGAAAAACGAGCTTAGCAAAAAGCATTTGTCTTCAAATCACCTTGTAATAGGTCAAGTAATCTCAAAAGAGTCTTGCTAGTTCTATGCCAGAAGGCTATTAACGTTTGACATATTGTTAAAATCTCACACTTCTCTACGACATTTCAGGTTAGGAATTGCAAGATATAGCAAAGAACATGAATGAAACAACAATGTGCTTGGAAGTGGGAAGAGCAAAAACTGATAACCTATGTAGTGTTTGGAACCAAAAGACAATAATGTACTCAAATCACGAAGCACACCAATACCGATGAGCCTAGAAGTAAAACATAAATGAAACGCTTCATTTTGTGAATCCAATGTTTACGACAGTACTTCTATACATATTCACATTAATCAAGCAGAGAATTCACCAAGATTCCCCTTCTCAGAAACCCCTTCCCTTTTCTTGGGTGATATTAATTCAATTTCTCATTAATGCTAATATCGTGAGTAATTTCTCTAAGCCCAGAACACCAGGAAAATGCAGAGAGATATCAAACAACAGTATCAACAAATCAAATAATCATAGAAACCAACCAAGCCTAGTTTGAGTCAACGAATTAATTAGACTTCCTAGTTCTCATCACGATCCTCGTCGTCCTCATTCCAATCAAACTAACATTCGCCGCGTCAACAAACCTTGAATGCTTAAACAAATCCACAATCTTCCTTACCTCCTCATCCCCACACTCCTCCACAGCCACCAAACAGATCCCATTATTTCTCACCGTCCTCTCCATCTCGTTAACAAACCTCGCCGGGAACAAAGCCTCCTCCAGATGCCCACTGTACGCTAAATCAAACACGCTATCGAAGAACGGCAGGTCATGCGGATCGGCCCGGCTCACCAGAGGTGGCGAGTCGATCAACTCAACGCCCGTGACATCCAGAACGCCGAGCTCGGACAGTGCCATGACCTCGTGGCCGGCCCCTGCGGAGACGCAGAGGACTTTAGAGTAGTTGTGAAAGAGGCCCAGATGGCGGATCGAGGAGAAGAAGTGGGAAAAAGAAGACACTTGAGATTTCCAGGTCTTGGAGGACCAAAGGCGACGATTCTTCTTGTTGATCGGGAGAAGCTCGCGTGGGTTGAAGTCGCAGGAGGACTTGGGGAATTTGAGGTGCGGTTTGGGAGGAGAGTCCTGCGTTACGCAGGTCTCTGGGGTTTGAAGGAAGAGGAGAAGGAGCGTCAATGTGGCTATGGAGACAGAAACCAAGGAGATCCTCCTGAGAAAGATTTCTATATGCCTGTCCATTTTCACAGGGAAGCCGGGAAGGCTTGGTTCATAATTGGCGAAGGCAAGGGAGACGGTCGATTTGTTAGACAAGAGGGACTAATTAAAGTATGTCAAGCATTTTAATAAACAAAACATTCATCTAGAAATGTTCGTACACAGGGAAGCAAAGTGGATTTAAAGCTTAGAGCCAAAAAGTCCTAAATAATAGAAAGGAATACACACTCTCTTTCAAAATTCATTTGTTTTAGGCTAACAAGAAAAATATTTCATCATTTTGGATGAGAAGGAACAATCTTTATGGAGTGACTATGTTACACAGTAAATCAAACCTTGGACTCCGCCTTTAATGAAACACAAAATGTCCCGTCTTGTACTATGATGCTGATATTTCATCTAAGAAATGGTGGGTTGCATCATAGATATGAGAGGGTCATATGTGTTGGAAAATTGAATATTTAAGATGGCATATTAAAACATATATTGTGATACAATATCAAAAGTTGAATAAGCATAAAGAATTATGCCTCCAATACATGGACAAAATCCACCTTGACACTTTCCTTCATGTGCATATTAGCACAAGCACTGTACATAGACATTTGAGTCTTGATAGATTATAAAGCAAAAGCTAATCCCTAACTTTAATACGAGTATAAAAGTTTATTTTAAAATTTTAAGACATTATATGGAAAAGTCTCAATATTCATAATGTTAATGACTTATCCTTTTACTTTTTATGTGAGACAATACTTATCTTCAATAACTGACACATATGTTAAGGTCATTGAGAAGGTTAATAATTTACATGATTTCATAAAGAAGTGAAAATCACAACTTAACATTCATCCTCACCCAAACAAAGGGAAATAATAGATTATTTATTGCTTCTCCAAAAGATGAGAATACTCCCAACAATGGGAAATAGCTAGTTAAAAAAAGAATTTTCTACGATCATTTTGGTATGGAATGAGTCAATCATCCACCACTTTCGATTGAGTCATTGGACAAGTCCAATTTTCATCAACTATACAATTATGTGAGGATTGCTTGCAGATGGCAAGAAAGGTTTATGGGAGCCACACTTGTTATTTACTTCACAATCTTTATATCGGCTTCCATTTGTAACTCTTTAATGGCATACATAATTTGATAAAAGAAGATGAATAATGATGAAACCTAACATAAGATAATCATTAAAGATAAAATTCAAAGCAAAGAAGTAAAGAGGAGAAACTCCAAGATAAGAGTGTGACCAAAAATGAAGTCCGATAGAAGAAGACACTTAAAACAAAACCCAAGTCCAAATGACGAATAAAGATGAAACTCAATGTAAGAGTGAGATTAAAGATGAAGAACAACATAAAGGAACAATAAAATATAAAGCCGAAGGCAGAAAGACAGTTAAAAATGAAGCTCAACAGAACACACAGTGAGCTCCCCTATCTCAACTTATTCTAGAGTTCAATTAAAGTTGAAGCCGAACATAAGAGGCTATGAAATAAATCCCTTGGGATGACAAATAGGAATGTGTTAGGTCTGAATTTGGATTATTTGGTTATGAAATGTTTTATATTTGTTTTAAAATTTTTTAATCATTCTTCTAATCCAATTAAGTAAAGGTGGTAGGATACTACATCCCTACTACTACATGTGTTGCAATTCAAAGTATAAAAGAATTCTTTATGTGAAAAAATTAGATAAAAATTATCCAAATTTTTGACAAAGATATGCTGATATAAAGAGTTTCAAACATTAATCCAATTGTTCAAAATAATAATTAAAAAAAAACTCCCAACACCAAACCTACTTACGAAAAATCAGTGAAATTATACTCTTTTCTTTTTCTCTCTCTCTCTTTTTCTTTCTTTTTCTTTTTTCCTTTTACACTATCATCAAAAACTCTTTTAATCCAATATTAGGATAAGGAAATTCGAACTCATAATACTTACTTTATAAAATTTTGTACACAAATCCTTACTACCATCTCAACTATATCCCAGGGGTAATTTTGTTCATTTCCATTTCACTGAAAAAAGGTGTCATCTGCTATGAAATGCATGTTAGGTCCCATGCTGGCTCCCCTATTACGCCAACTATGTAGCTAATTTAATAAGTGGAGTGCAAAGCAATATGCTGATATGTTTTTTTGTGAAAATAAGGCATAAATATTTTTCACAATAATTAATTGTGCACTAAATTGGAAAATTTGAATACATATATCTAAAGTTCAAATCAATCAAGCCCACATAAAATATTCCTTTATAATAAAGTCTCTTTGATATAAATCAAATCAAACATATTAAAAAAAAAGATTCATTTTCGTGCAAATCAAATCAATCTTATATCAAAAGAAAATATTCATTTATTTGATATAGAACAAATCAAGTCTATCAAAATAGAATATCCATCAAATTAGTCATTTGATAGGAGGATTTAACAGTTTTGCATTCATTGAAATTTAAAAGGCATTCTCTTTTAAAATGTTTTAATCTTAAGGGCACCATTCAAAAGCATTCCCTCTTTTAACAAAAAAAAAAAAAAAAAGGCCCATTATTCACAATTTAACCATAGGAAGAGAACCTAAAAGCCCATCGCCAAATCAGTAGCCTTGCACATGACAAGACACAAATGATTTTATCTATAGAATATTTAGTATCATGCTTGCAAAATATTGTTTTGGAAATTTTATTTTTGGACTAAAATTAGGAAGAAAAAGATTAGGTTTGCATGTACAATCTTATCTTTTTTTTGCGGAAATAAACAAAGAGAATGGGTTTTTCACAACATAGAACTATGGCACGAAGAACTCTACCAAGTAAAAGGTGAGAGCTAAAACCACCACTGAACGCGCCGCGAGCGTTGAGAACAGCGTACTTCGACCGCAGGGGAGGTGTGGCTTTGAGAACGCTATCAGTTCCAAGTCTCTTATCAGCTCGAAGGTGATGGTAGAACTCATACATGGCTCTGAGCGTATCTTTCTCTAGGAAACTCTCTAACCCTTCACATTTCATCTCTCTCCTTTCCCTTCCTACCATAATCCGACCGTCGGACCCAGCAACGGTAACGTCTTTTGAATTTCTAGCCTCTGTTTCCGGTCAAGCCCTCGATCGCTACTCCCTCTATGCGTCTCTCATCGATAAGTCAACGCATAAGAACAATTTGAATCAAGTTCATGCGCAGTTACATGTGTCTGGAACGCAGGATAATAGGTTATTGATTACCAAATTGATTAACGCAAGCTTGGCTTTTGGAGAAATTTTCTATGCGCGTAACCTGTTTGATGAATTTCGAGAGCCTGATGTGTTTTTGTGGAATGCGATCATTAGGGGTTATTCCAGGCATAATATGTTTGCTGATGCGATTGAAATGTACTTTAGGATGCAAGTGGCAAGTGTAAGTCCGGATCGCTTCACTTTTCCCTCAGTGCTCAAAGCCTGCAGCGGCGTGCCGGCTCTCAGAATGGGTTGCCGGTTTCATGGGCAGATATTTAAACGTGGGTTTGAATCGGACGTGTTTGTCCAGAACGCGCTTGTTGCATTGTATGCAAAATGTGGTCATATTGGGCCAGCTAGGCTGGTGTTTGATAGATTATGTGATAAAACAATTATCTCATGGACTTCCATCATTTCTGGGTATGCCCAGAATGATGAGCCGATGGAATCGTTGAGAATATTCTATGAAATGAAACAGAGCAATCTGAAACCAGATTGGATAGCTCTTGTGAGTGTTCTAAAGGCCTACACTGATATCGAGGATTTAGAACAAGGTAAATCTATTCATGCTTGCATCATTAAGATGGGTCTTGATCATGAACCAGACTTACTAATTTCTCTCACTGCCTTGTATGCGAAATGTGGGCAGGTGACAGTTGCACGATTGTTTTTTGATCAGATGGAGGTACCAAGTTTGACTCTGTGGAATGCCATGATTTCAGGTTATGCAAAGAATGGTTATGCTGAAGAAGCTGTAGGGCTATTCCGTGAGATGATCTCTAAGAACATAAAGATAAATTCTATAACTGTGACATCTGCCATCTTAGCTTGTGCCCAAGTGGGGTCACTTGAATTAGCGAGGTGGATAGATAATTATATCAAGAGGAGTGAGTATAGGAATGATGTTTTTGTTAACACAGCCCTTATTGATATGTATGCAAAATGTGGAAGCGTAGATTTGGCTCGGATCATTTTTGATCGAACACTTGATAAGGATGTGGTTGTGTGGAGTGCCATGATTGTGGGCTATGGATTGCATGGTCGGGGCCGAGAAGCTATTGATCTTTACAATGCAATGAAGCAATATGAGGTATGCCCCAACGATGTCACCTTTGTTGGTCTCCTCACTGCGTGCAATCATTCAGGTCTTTTAGAGGAGGGCTGGAAGCTTTTCCACTGCATGAGAGATTATGGGATTGAGCCTCGCCACCAGCATTATGCTTGTCTTGTTGATCTTCTTGGACGTGCAGGTCATTTGGATCAAGCTTTTGGTTTTATAATGAAAATGCCAATAGAACCAAGTGTAAGCGTATGGGGAGCGCTTCTGAGTTCATGCAAGATCCATCGCCATGTTGCATTAGGAGAATATGCAGCGGAACAGCTTTTCACATTAGACCCACATAATACAGGGCATTATGTGCAGCTTTCAAATCTCTATGCTTCAGCCCGCATGTGGGATCGTGTTGGAAAGGTACGCACGATGATGAAGGAGAAAGGGTTGAGTAAGGACCTTGGTTATAGTTTGATTGAGGTTGATGGTAAGCTTCAGGCGTTTCTTGTGGGAGACAAGTCACATCCAAGGCATAAGGAAATTTCTGAAGAGCTTGAGAAACTGGAGAAAAAGTTGAAGGAGGCAGGATTTGTGCCCCACACAGAATCTGTGCTTCATGATTTGAATAATGAGGAGACAGAGGAGACTCTCTGTAATCATAGTGAAAGAATAGCAATTGCCTTTGGGCTTATTAGTACTCCTCCCGGAACTACCCTTAGAATAATAAAGAATCTTCGGGCATGTGTAAATTGTCATTCAGCTACCAAACTTATTTCCAAGCTTATTAGCAGAGAGATAGTTGTTCGGGATATAGCTCGTTTCCATCATTTCAAGAATGGATTCTGCTCCTGTGGAGATTATTGGTGAGAGGAAGCTTGTCATATTACAGTAGCTTTCTTTGGTTCAGCTCGACTTGGTGGATCAAGAAAGCAAAGACATATTCCAAATCTACATTTCAATTTGGTATGGAGGTGAAAGCAATGACGCATAATCATTTTGACAGGTAAACTTTACATTTCCGGCATACATGAAATGAGCTTGTACCAAAAGAAAACAGCTTGGATGCTTGCAGCGGGGGGCATAGATCTCATGCAAAATTATTTTTTACGAAGAAAAATTATCAGATGCCATTTTGTTACCGAGAGAGTCAGGCACTAGATGTTGTTTTATATTAGAATTTTTGTTCTACACATATTTGTGTGTATGTATGTCAGCAAAGATATATTCATATGTATGTCTTGCTAAGTCGATACTAAGAATGACAACTGTGGTCTCCCATGTTTGGTTCAGTATCCTAGGAGAGGAGATATATAGATAAAAGGAAACATAGAGAGTTCCTAGGTGTTCGTAAAGAGAAGTGGAGAAAGTATGCTATGGATAAAATCTTTAACTGAAAATATGAGATGAAAATATAATCGTAGAGTTTGTATCTTGAAGAAAACCCTTCTAGAGGTAAACCTGAAGAAAACCGTCTTTGACATCATTGTATAAAGTTTGGAGTGTGAAATTCAGAGACCATATATGGATGAAATTGGGATTGAGTAGGGGAGTTTACATGAGGTATCCGAGAATGAAATGGTGAGGGGCATGGATGTAGCTCATTGATGAACAAATGTGAATGGTACATGTGCTTTTGGGTGTTGAATTGGTTTGCAGCCAATAGGCAAGCTTTTGTAAATCTTGCAATTGTATTTTCAAGTAGTCATATTATTTGAGCTGGACTACATCCCGTGGTTTTTCCAATTGGGTTCTCCACATGGAAAATCCTGTGTGCAAAAAATGTGATAGTTTCTTAGCTTCTTGCTTTCACATGAACTAGTTGAGATCAGTTTATGCATTTTGCTTTTCAATATAGTTAGTCTCTATCTTTATTGGATGGAATATGGAATTATTTTGTGTATCTGTTAAGTGTAAAATTCTGTTCTCATTATAAAAAGATCTATTCATCCCCCTTCAAATCTTAGAAATCATTATGCCTGCTATCACCATGTATATATATGTATATGTATACCTCAATCAAGTTCTAAGTCGATGATATTTATCTTTATCAACTATGCTGTTGACTCAAGGACTCTCGAGAGACATGCTTATTGAAGAATTCAGTTGCCTTGAGCATCCCAATATAAGCATTGTGTTTCATATAAAGCTTATAGAGAAAATTAACTCAGAGAAAATTAACTCCATTTTGTAGAAAATAATATAACGGATCACTAAGTATATTTATTATAAATGGCACGACATCCACACTATTTATCTTAGGCCCTAGCTACCGACATTTTTCATTTGAAACTCCTAGCTAATATTCTGTTGTCACTCCTTTCAAATACAATTGAAAGGGAAGGATATGAGTCAATAACAATACACACAAGGAGTGGCCATGGAGATTCTTGGACGGTTTGTAGAGTCTTCCCAACTGTATTCCCCATGGGCCAGCATTTGTGGCATAGTGAATGTCAAGTCTCCCCAAAAAGGAACTGGCAAAAGACAAATGATTGGGGTCATCAATAATGAGATTATGAAGGATATATTTGTTAGATTGAATATCCATCGACCTTTCTTTGATGTTATGGGCTTAGGATTCAATGGAACAATAAAGACTTTTATTTGGTTTGTTCACGGTGTTGTGGACCACATTTACTCTCTTTATTGTTGTCAAAGATGTTTTTTTTTTTGACTGAAGGTCTACTTTTCGGGATTATGGTGTCAATTTTTGTATGGCAATGTGCACGGACTCTAGAGTTTATAATCCCAGGCAGTGAAGCGATTTTCACTGACTTATAAATATGCAAAGCCACTTCTTACAACGTTCTATTTTTTGTCCTGTTTTATTTGCTAGGATCGTATTTTGTAACTTCTTTGGCAGTGGAATGATGAAGTTATTGATATTTCTTTGTCAAGGAAAGATAAAACGATGTGGGGAAAGGGCTGTTGCTTCAAAGTGTAAAGTTGACACTGCGGTCCCTATCAGGATCAATGACAGCTTCAAAGTGTAAAGTTGATACTGCTGTCCCTATCAGGATCAATGACAGCAATTTGACAATTACTTGTAGCAAGTCTCTGTGCAAATGCAATATCAGCCACACTCTGATCTGTGAGCTTCATGTCGGGGGTAATTCATCATTATTTAACAGAGACAACCAATATAAATGCTGTTGATATAAGGTCTCATCATGCAATTCTTTTATATGCAGCTCGGGTTCAGATGCTACTCTCTTAAATGTACTGGGGGTGTGTGGATGTAATTCTCTAGTTTCTTGGAGGTATGTGCTGCTTCTGTATGCGCTTCTGTCCAGAAGTCTCAGATGTGATTAAAACATCAGAAGTCCCAAAACGACTTCACGTGCATATTATTTCATGATATGAATATCACCATTAAGATAATGAGTGTCAGAGATAAGAATCATGTTATTGGACACTTTGGGGCTGTATGCACTTTAATTGCTTTTGATGTAGAGCCAATCAGTAATTTGAATATGGATAGACATGGATTAGATACCCTGACTTATCAAAGTAAAGCTTCTAACGCTCAAAGTGTGGGGAGTAGTTGGTTCCCTCATAATTAGCATTCTGCCATTAATATTTCTCGTCGTTTGTTACTTTTTAAGGAATTATCTTCACATAAGTCATGTGATTTATGGGGGCCCAGGTGTAGAACTCCCAGGCTAGAGGCAGCCCATGGAGCCCGTGGATCTTAAAGAGGAATGACAAAGAGTTCGTGCTGTGACAGAAACTTGAAAGGTTATGGCTGCTCTTTCTTTGGATCTATAGTCAATCTGCAAAGCAGATTCTCTTTCTTGAATCTCTTCTCTCCAATAAATCAAATTTTAAGAGAAAAAGAGAGGGTCAGATCTATAGTTTGAGATTCAGATATGGTTGATCGTAACTATAGATGGATCTAAAGCTCAAGAGACCCGAGGAGAAAGAAGAGAAGCTGTAAGTCTTATGTCTACAAAAATCCCAGGTTTTTGACGGAGGTTGGAGCTGAGGTAGAAGATTAGTAGTAGACATAAGCTGATGCGGGTCTCTCTAAGGGGAAGCCGAGAAGTTAGTCCTTCCAACACTTTGTGTTCTCTTTGTTCTGGGAGCGAAACAGAAGTCTATAATGCCAATGGTGGCTGTGGCATCTTTCTGATGGCCTCTACCTTGTGGGCTTATTTGGATGTTGGAGTCCGCGTTTTGCTATTAGTTTTGGAATGTCAAGCGGGACTATCTTTTTTCCATGATCAAGGTTCTTCTCGAGTGTGTGATAGTTTTGTGAAGCCTGAGAACTCTACTTTGATAGAGAGCTACTCTTTTTTTAACGTCCTGTGGATACCATTCTTGTGGAATCACTTAGTCTTGGATGATTTGTAGGATATGAAGCCAAAAGAATCGCGAGAGTAATCTTCATTCTTAGTCTAACTTATATTTGTGTATTGTTGCACTGAAGCCTGTATCTAACTTATATTTGTGGATTGTTGAGGCTAAAAAGTACAGCTTTTATCCTACTTCTTGTTGTTGTCACTAACTTTGAAGTTTATCTTTGCTTGAATCCTTTGATTTGAAGACGCCGACATAAATTTAAATTGGTACAAGAAATCTTAAGAGATTCAGCCTCCTGTTAGTTATCAAGATCTTTGATAAGGAAGATATTTAGCATTTATTAGGCACGGTTTTATTGTGTGCATTCGGGTGGTGTTGGAGTCTACCCAGGCCACATTTAACGTTAAACCTCATCAAAGAGTCATAACTTCTGAGAAGGATTCGGACATTCATTACTTCATGAAATCAACATGGATTAGTATCTAAGCATCATCATCTTGGTTTAGATAAACCTTGAATTCATGGAAGCACCAATCTTCGTGTTCGGTAAAAAGGCAATAATATTTTAATGAATAAAAATTTCATAAAACAAGTCCATGCAGCAACAAGCGACCGAACAAACAAATTTTGTTTAGATTATGTCATCATCTTAACAACAAAAATACAACTCCATGTTTTGCGGATAGAAGTTTGAAAACGAGGGAGAATACAAGTCCAGGTGAACTTAATTCTGAGAGTCAAAAACGATGTTTAATTTGAAACAAACTCGAACGCTGTTCTCGTTCCTTGAAAGTTTCAAACTCTAACCATCTGAGTCAGCATAACAAACACGCTAGTGAAGAACAAAGTGACACAGAAAGTTCCAATTTTTTTCCATGGAAACAAGATCTGTAAGGCGCAGAAAGCTTCTTCTCCTTGCTGAACGTGAGACAGCAAGTAGCACAGACAGGATCAGCGATCTTCCAGATGCTCTTCTCTACGTCATTCTCTTGCTCCTCCCTATCAAGTCCATCGTCCAAACCAGTGTGTTATCCAAAAGGTGGAGATCTCTTTGGTACTGCTTTCCTCATCTTGATTTCACGACTATTTACCCCCCGGATGCCATTGGCTGGAGAGATCTTCAGCACCAAGCAAATACTTCGGCTCCTACAGTAATGGAGTCCATAACCCAAGTTTTAGCTCTCCGTGACAAGCAGTCAGACGTAAAGACACTTCGCTTTTTGGCCTATTCAGATTTTTCTTGTCTAAACAAGCTAATTCGTCGTGCTATTAGGCATAATGTTCAACAGCTAGATGTCGAGATTGCCACTGATGATTATTTCAACTTCCCACTCGCAGTTATAAGGAGTGAATCTCTACGGATTTTAAGACTAAAATCTCTTTTCCCCGGTATTAATTTGCCACCTCTATCAGTCATGAAGGATGGTTTTCGATCTCTCCATACGTTGTCTCTTTCAAATATCATATCATACAAACAGCCGTTACTTTTAGACTTGTTCTCAGATTTATGTTTTCCGCACCTCAGAACATTAAGTCTTGAAAATTGCATTGGGTTGAAATGTCTTAGAGTTAACTGCGGAGCACTAGAAGATTTCAGCTTGGGAAAGTCTGTTCAGCTACAAGGTTTGAATATATCAGGCCCAAAATTAGAGCGATTGTGTGTAGCGAACTGTTTTAATGCTGCCAGTCATACGAGTTTTGTGGAGATCAATGCGCCGAGACTCAAAGTCTTCCACTGGCACCATAATGCCGTTCCTATTAGATGTGCGCTTGAGAATTTAAGTTTCGTTCATGAGGTCTCCATCGGTTCCTTTGTACTTCCCAAAGTTATAAGTAGTACGGTGCTTCAGGGTATATCCAACCTTTTGTCTGGACTATCTCATGCACAACGCTTAAGATTTGAAAGCCAGGGTATTGAGGTACCTGAAAGTCTCCCTCCCTCTCTATACACACTCGCCCATGCACAAGATGGTGTACTTATATGCTTTTATAGTAGTTTAACACATGATGGTGTTTTTTTTTTTTTTTTTTTGTAGCTCATGCACATAAAAAATGAGAGAAGGATTTGAATCCCTGACTAAGTAGACTCACCAGTTAGGATTTTGACCCGGTTACTACTAGGCCAAGGGGAGTTCACCATGTTGATGGTGTTAATGGAGCCGTTATATATATAGAGATAATATGACCTTTAGTTTCTAGGTTATTGTTTTGAGCAACACTGTTTATATGATGTCTTCTTTTTTCCTTTTTTCCTATTGGGATATTGTCAGTCAACTGCTCATAGAAGGAACCTAAGTCTCTAGGGGTTTGAAATTACTCTTTCTTAAGTCTTTGGAGTCTTAAGGTGGTACAAAGTTTGAAGTTTGAAGTTCTCCATAAGTTAGTTGTCAAAAAGGCATTTGACCTCTACAGGTTTCATATTTCGTTTTTCTTCAACACATTCGCCCTATTGTGTGGGGAGACAAACAAGAAATTTTTCCATTCAGAATGGCCAATTGCTATTTGGTCTCATCATGACTTTGGTTAAGAAGGTGTCCTTGTGTCACCGAAGGAGATAGAAATATTCACACCTTAAATTGAACAGTTACTTTAGGCTTTTGTTCTTAAATTACATGTATCTCCAGTGAAATGTTTGAAGATTGAAGCTACCACATCTTGGATCTTTTCTCCATTGTCATCGAGAATGAGATCTCCTTTCAAATCTATCTTAATAGTGGTTAGGATTAGCTCATGTCCTTAAATTAGCTCTTCCCTCATCGAGTTGTTGCTTCGCATGATAATTCTTTTTTGTTTATTCACATCTTTTTTTTTTTTTTTCTAGTTTGATATGTAACATAATTATCGTACTGTACACACGTCGGCTGACCACCCTTTCACCCTCTTTTGCTGCAGGTTCTTTCAAGCAATGATCATTTTTCAGTTCAACTGCATCCGTTTCATCACCTCAAGTCTTTGGAGTTGCAAGCCAGTCTAAACAAAAATCATAACCAAGGTCTAGCATGCCTATTCAAGAGCTGTCCCACGCTGCATTCGCTCGCTCTCAAGATTATGGTCGATAACAAAATGGAAAGCAAAGTAAGTTTTATACATTTCTTTTGATTTGTTTTCTACTCTATACATAGACTGATCCGTTCATGTAAATACTTCAACCACTGATCTCAACTCTTGTATTAATGCTTCCTTAGAAATGGAACCAGAAGTTATGGGACATGTCAACCTCTGACGAAGAAAAATTTTGGGAATCTCAAACCGAGACTTTGAATTCCTTCCTACAGCACTTAAAGGTAGTGAAGGCCCATGGACTTATAGGATCTGAAAATGAGGTTAGCCTAGCAAAGTTTTTGCTGAGACATGGAAAGGCCTTGCAAGAGATGACTTTGTGCACAGGAGGCCGCCCTGCTAGGGCCTTTCACAGGCGACAAAAACTTAGGCCACAGATGTTTGGATTCTCTTGGGCTTCTCCTGATGTTAAGTTTGTATTGCAGTAGGCTCCAACTATTCGTTCACCTCTGTTCATAATGAAGTGCATTTATAGATCAAGATACCCTACTTTCAAATTTCTTTTGATTTGATTAGTAGCAGAATTTATTTAGGACTTAGTAAAGAGTAGAAGTTGTGAAAGTTTTGATGAGTTTTGCTTATTTCATCGATGAAATAAATTCATTTTTTGAACCAATATTACCAATAAAAATACATTTACATAGTGCATCAAAATGCCAAATACACATATGAGTTCCTAATAACTCCATTTCAAAGCCACAGTTTTTTAGTTTTTAATTTTATTTTTTATATATATTTGATTCTAGTACTATTTATCATCATTTGTGTTCTAACTTAAAATGTTTTATTTAAATATTTATTAAAAGTATTACAAGTTATCTTCACAACTTAATCTCACTCTATGCATTACTAGTTTGCAATTTGAAAATATAAAAGTATGTCTTATCTACCTATTAAAAAATGATTGTTAGAATCGTGGATATTATCATTGAGCCAAAATCTTAAGTTTTTACTTAGAGTATATATCCTAAATTTTAATAACTTTGACCCACCTATGCTTAGTAGGTTTGCTATCACATATCTTACTCGGATCATTTTGGTTTAGGCACTTAAGCCAACTCACTCTAGCCCTCTCTACATCAAGTCTCATAATAGGCCCCCCTTTGCAACTTTTTGTAAGCAATGGGTTCAGCCCAACTCTTTACTTTATGTAAAAAAAGAGTATATAGAAAGCCTCCTTAAGGGTGGGCTGTAAACCCTCACAAGCATGTGATGAAAGCCTTATGAGTTCTAAATGATGAGAGAATTCCTATAAGATGTTACTTTTTTTATGAAAGGGAGCTGAGATTTTGGGTCTTCTATTTCATCAAGAATCTTTAACCTTATCATGAGTCTTCTATTCCATCATAGTTTTGTAAGTATTTCATTCTATTATGGATTTGTGAACTCCTATTGCATCATGGATCTGTGAATCTTTTTACTCTATCATAGATCTTTAACCCTTTTTATAAGCAGTGTCCATCCTCTTGTAGACTTTATTTACCCTTCCATAGGTTTTATTTACCTTATTGTGTGTTTATTTGCTTCATTGTGATAGAAATTAGTCACTAGCTTATGTTGAGGTTTATGTTTATTTCATCATTTGTATTGAGCTTAATCTTTATTTGCCTTCTTATATTAGGTTTCATCTTCAATTGCCCTTTTGTATTAGATTTTCTCATTATTCATTCTCTAGTGTTGAGATTTATTTTTATTTATTAAAGAAGCCTTAGCAAAAGTTCAAAGTGATGCAATGACCTAGAATGACATAACCTACAGGCAGGCAAGCCTACAAGTTTGTAAATGTAGGAGAGGAGGATGTCCACAAGATAAAAACATGTTGTAAAAATCTTGCAAGAAGCCTGACAATTGAAAACAAGAACTAAATGAAAGCATACCATGAAAAAGGAAATGAATTCTTTAAAGCAAGAGAATCTTCTAGGTAATTTATCTTATGGTATAAAAGTTTTAATCGGTTTTGACTTCTAGCATAAAAGTGTTAGGTATAGAGTCAAAATTAAAGTTTAGGTCATAATAGTAATTTTTTTACTTAGTATTTTTTCCACTTTGCAGATAAATATGAGGTTTGAGAAATCTTAAGTGTGTTATATCATTTGGTGAGTCATTATAGTAACTAAAAAGAGAAAGAGTTACTAGAGGAGGCAAATTCTCTTGAAGCTCTTATATGTACAAAATCTTTAAATACTCATAGATTTTTACTTCATGTGGAAATATGGATTGGTTTATTTTAAACCATGTAAAACTTTTTATGCTTTCGCATTTGTTGCCTATCTAGTTTCTACTCTGCCCTTATCTATCTATAACAAATTGGTATAAGTGCAGCAAGGCTAGAACCGTAACTTGAAGAAAACTATGCTTTTACATAACAAAGAAACTACTAGAAATAATTTTGTGGTTTTCTCTTTTTTATTTTATTTTTTATTTTTCTTGGATTTAGTATCTTAAGGAGTTTTTTTTTTTAATTTTTTTTAATTTTTGGTGTGGCCAAAGTTAGTTTAGTTTGTACAATTAGCGAGTTAAATATATGTGCCTTCAAAAAGCATCACATCTAGTGAAGGCCCAAAGGTACAATGAGATGTGGAGGTGACTTAGAATTGCAACAATGCTTAAAAGTGATTTATAAACATGGTTTGGTTTGAAGGAGGTATGTATATATGAGAAAGCTTGGAGGCTTGATTATCCGTGAGATGAGAGTTTTGTTGAGCCTTCAAGAAGTGCAAAGTAGTGTATAGATATTTAGCTCTACCCTGAGCTTTTCATTCCATCATAGATTTTTAAATCTTTTATTTCGTTTCAAATTTGGTTCTTCTAATTTTGATGGACTTATTTGTCTCTTATCTCATTTTAGATTTATCACTTTTCTATTTTATCATGGATTATGAACATTCTACTCCATAATTGACTTGTATCTTCTATTCTATCTTGAATCTTTAACCTTATTATGGGTCTTTGATTCCATAATGCATTTGTGAGTATTCCTTTGCTTCATGGATTTATGAGTTTCAATTTCATCATGGATTCATAGGTCTTTTATCCCACGATATTTAACCCATTTTATGGGCTTTTGTATCTTCCTTTCTATCATGACTCTTTAGCTTTATTATGGGTATTCAATTCTATAATGCATTTGTGTATTCTTTCCTTCATGGATTGATGAGTTCTGATTTCATTAGGATTCATTTAGTTTATCACCTACTCTACTTATTTTTCCTTGATCTACCTTTAGTGGTTAAACTTTCACTGCAATCTATGACTTATTAACTTAATTTAACTTTTTCAATCAACCCCTGCTTTCAATTTTCATAATTCTTCTTGGTTTATGTCCAAAAACTTCCATAAATCAGCCTACAAGTGTCTTTTTGTTCCCAAACACTTTAAATCTAAGTAGACTTGCAAAAAACTTCTAGACTGTCCATTTATGCTCCAAACAAATTCTTTTGGATTTAAGTTTGACCCAACTTGACTTAGTAGCTTGAATTGATTTCTTAGGTTGGGACTTGTACAACCTAACTTACGTGGTCTTGGGCCTAATCCTCCCCAAAAGTTTCAAACTATTGCATTAGGCTTAACTTGGCCCATTGTATACTCGATCTACTAACTTAGGTTGAATGGCCACATTTGACCTACTTCTAATTAGATTTAACTTAATACTTAACTGGGTCTTGATTTAGGTCATGTGTCTGGGATTAGCAATTTGATCATGTTGATGATGTCATTGCTTGTTCCAACTTCTTTGGCAACTATTTAATGATGAAAAACCTACCAAATCATAAATTAGGTACCCATGAATCCAAATTTGAATTTCTTTTCTCTAAAACAATCTTCCTCCATGAAGTTTAAGTGAAAATGAGTTTGAAAAATGAGTTCTTTCAAACCTGAAAAAGAACCTACTAAAATTTTTTAATTTTTACATCTAAGGCTAGATCTTTTGATGAAAAACATCATGGAAAAGTCATTTACCTCTTTTGTTTTGTGCCAATCTAGCTTAATCTTTCTTGTGCAATACTCCTAAGCTTCAATACCAATTTGTTGGGGGAAAGGTGTTGCATCACACATTAATAGATACACATATCAACCATAAAAGAGACAAAGGATGAGATTTAGAATGGTCCGGACAAATCCATCCTACTGTCATGGCCCATCTATTCTAGAACCATGTGGCAATTGGACCTTACTATGTCTAGGTAAGCCTTCCTATATAAAGATTGTCATGTTCTAACAAAGAATTGGCCATTTCCTTAGGCGTTGGTAGCTTAGTGATTAGAAAGAATGAAAAGAGAAATATATTTTTATTATTACAATAGGGTGTTGGACAATCCCTAACTTTAAATTATACAACTTGAGTTTCCCTAAGGTTGAGCTCCCACATCTCACCTTTAACTCTCAACTCATGTCTCCTTCTCAAGACTACAATTGGTACACATCTCACTTCCACTCCTAAACCTTTTATCATAACTGGACAAGCCCCTATATGAACTCTCTCTCAAGGCTTATAAAGAATCCCCTACATGATCATTTAATGTGATCAACCTCCCAACTCAACTACCTTGCACCCTTTTAACTTAGGTGCCATAGACTCTAGCTCTCGTATTAGTTCCCCAAATAAGATAAGGGTATTTCTTTTCCTTTCTAGAGTTTAGCTTATGACCTAACCTTGTTTCTCCAACTTAATCCATTAATGGAGTATTTAAGCTCCATTGGCCTTCCAACAGACACCTCACTCATGTGGCAGCTCTTTATTACTTAGTCACTCCAATGGTTGAGTTTCTTCACATGGTAGTTCTTGAATTTTAGTCTGGTGATTGGTTTTAATTTTTTGGTCACCCTTTTCATCGCTTGAAATTGAGCAAACTGGTTTCCAGGTTGGTTTTTTTGTTCTTATGCAATCCGAACACGAGAAAACACAATTCCACAATACTAAGACCAAAATCAGAGATTGAATTGCGTCCAACATGGCGAGTAATATTTGATGCCTGCCAGTGCTGGACCACACTAAACCGGAAGAAAAGTCAGACCCATTAATTCTTCAGAAATCATATTAGTAGATTGGTTGCCAACCATATTCGTAGATGGAAGTGATTAGATAGGAAATCGTTTAGGATACAAAAGCTTAGGACTGATCTTGAAAAAATAAAACAGACATTATTCTACTCTCTTGGTAGGTCACAAGACATTTATCGTTGAGCCTCTTCTAGTTTCACCCCACTGCATGCAAGCTCCTACTTCTTCTTCAGTTCTGATTGCACCATTGCTTATGGCCCGGAACCCATTTCGGGCATTTTGGACTGAAGTAATTTGCCATAACCCTCGACTTCAAGAGCTCCACAATGGGAGCATATTTCACGCAGCGGGGTGCTTTGTACTGGTTTATTGAAGCACCGTGGCTGAGAGCATAGTCCATGAGCTCGTCGAATGTCCCGCTTTCGACTATCTTTATCTCTAAAGGGCCAATGGACTTATCTGAAACCCTGCCTTGGCGGTATACGCTATTGAGCTCTTCTTCAACAGTAAGGCAACAGTCCTCAAAAACTGAAGCGGGAATTGGGGTCGCCCCGCTAAAGCTGATCTCCCAGTACAGGACATAGTGCCCAGGGATGGTTGAAGTGTCGGCATGGCTTGTATATTCGATCAGTGATGCACTAAATGGTAAGAGATGGTTAGCTGCGCTGCTCACTGCATTTTGGAGTTCACATTCATCAGTTTTGTCAGAATCAATACTCAGAACAACGTTCTTTCGCCATGCGAACTTGAACTGCGGTGCCTTGTTTTTGAATCCCACCACTTTAAGTATGTCTCCAACACGATAACGATAAAGGCCTGCAACATTCAAAGTTTTTGATGATGCTTACATTAAAGAACCAAATAAATCAGCATTCTTTCTTTTATATACTACATTTTGTTAATACAAACTTACGTTTTTACCAACAAGAAAAAAAAAAAAATCAGCATTTTTTCACTTTGTCAAGTCAACTGTGGAATAATACCTGTATAAGTGGTTACAACAAGCTCGTATTGCTGTCCTAGCTTAACATCAACAAGATCAACTAAGTCTTGGTTTTCCTTCTCTTCGAGGGAGACTGGTTCGGAAATGGAGTCTGGGAAGCCACTTTTCCCGTTAACTGGCAAGAACTCGTAATAGCACATGGTCGGAATGAGGGTGTAGGAGACTTCACTTGGCTTACTCAGAGGATTCAAATTAAGGCCAAAGTAACACTCGGAAGAAGCATACATGGTGCAAACAAGAGGAAGACCATTACTATAATAATCTAGAGTAGGAATATACTGTGACATTGTTCCAGTTACTATGACATCAACGTACTTTGTGTTAGGCCACAACCTACTTATGATCCCCCCCCATGAATCTTTGCTACACTCGGCTTCTATAAAATCAGCTAGCTTTGGGTTTGGTTGGAGAATTTTCGAGACAGCCTCTCTCACTGATGGGTCACTAATTTGAGGATTTAAGGTACCTGTTCTAATATCATTACACAAAAGAAGCCAATGCTTTTCAAGGAACTTGATGGTACGGATAAATCCAGAAGCAAAAACAGCCCCGACACGAAGAACTTCCGTATTTTGATAGAGCCCACAAAGCAACTGAGCGTACATACTTTGGTAGGAATCTTGGCAAAGAACGGTCTCGTTTGGGCTAGTATAGATGTTGTATGGATCATAAGGCCTGTCCTTAAAATGGGAGCTTTTGTAGTAGCTAGTCAAAACCGGACGTGCAACAAGCCCTCCCGGGGTCCTAGCTTCTACCTTGATGAACAGAAAATACATTCCTTTTCCTTTGTCCAAACCTGGAACATACTGATTCATCACAGGCATCAGAAGGCTGTAAAGCAATGTCCTCCTCTCCATGTCCTCTTCAATTGTTGGCACCAACTTCCTCTCTCCGCCGGATGTTCCAGAGCTGCAAACATAATACAACACCAATAAGCCAATTCATCTCACAAACTCTGTTTCAAACGAAGTATACAGCCTTGTTTATTTCTCTTCCGCTAGATTTCACCCGGCCAAAGAAAAAAGCACAAAGATTAAAAAGGCGAATCTACAACTTTTGGAGATACCAAAAACTGTAAAAAGAATACAGCAAAAATTACAAAACTTGTGGATTTACCTGGTCAAGAATTCGGATATTGGTTGGGAACAGAGAATCGGTGAAGTATCTCCATTGGCAATACGCTCGATATCTGGCTTTAAGTCTTCATACGTGACAACCGGCATTACCTTCTTGAAAGTCTCTTGGTTTACTTTGCCATTTAGGCCATGCCGTCGCAAGTACTCAACTTTGGCGCTACGAGAAAGGATTTCACCGAGAACCCGCTTTTGAACTTTATCAGCATGACTCGTAACCTCCTCGATAAAGTCCAATGCCTTCTTATTCTTGGCATCGATAATGCTCCTACTACAACAACCATCCTCGGAAGCTTTCTTAGTAGCTTCTGGCATGGCTAGGAAGAGGCTCTAGAGGGGGAGCGTTAGCACAAAGTTTGTCTAGGGAATGAAGTAAAGAAGCAAGGGAACATGTCTACTTTATAGTACGAAACTCCACTTACCATCCTATAAAATTTACTTTGATTTTCTAACATTTTGACTTTTCTAAGTTAACTATGAAATAACTCAATAGTTTTTCTGGCTTATAGTGGAGGGGACAGGGAGAAGAGGCCAGTGGACAGGCGATTCCGGTAAACTCGCGGTAAATGCAGCTGGAGTAACAGAGTACATGCGAGCATGTACTACGGGTGTCCTTTGGGGAACCGGCAGCTTCCTCCGTAACACGGTTTTTAGTATGCACGCTAATGTTTCCGTCACTCTTTTTTTTTTTTTTTTTCTCTTCTTTCGTAGGCGAGTGCGTACTTGGTGGAGGTTGGATCTTGTGGGTGATTTTAGTTTTCAGGCTTATCTTCAGGGCAAAGCTTTCAAATCCCAACCAAAAAGCTGTATCGCAGAAGTGCCTTATGTACCTTTTCTTAAACGTTTGAAGCTTCTTTTGGAGGTCCTTTCAGGGTCAGAGAACAAATAAGCTGCTCTATCAACTGGAATTTTCTCTCACGTTTGAAGCTTCCATGGAGACTCAACAACAAGACTTGATTGCTTTATACAGTGCTTCAAATGGCGTCCAATCAGATATTTGGAATGATAGTGGAATTTATTTGTAGCTCGAGTATTATCAAAAGCAGTTACACATATAAATGTGTTCTCAAATTAATAGATTTCAAAAAATTGCATCACATATCCTTTTTAAAATATGGATACTAATTTAACCTCTAAAATGAGAAACTTTTTCCAAATGATTACTTGCGCTTGACTTATGGTAATTCAAGTTTATTTTTTCCATGAGAAGAAAATTACTTTAATTATTTGGTTTAATTTATTGACAAGCATTTGGTTCAATTGGAAGTAGATGTTATTTAGAACCGCTTGGTTCTATGTTCAACACTTGATTGTGTGAATTTGGGTGCACGTATAAAATTGAATGATTATTCACACTTGACTTCCAAGTTTTTCATTTTTTTGTCCTTATTCATTTTATTTTTTCCAGATAAACAAACTACTTTAACAATGTAGTTTAATTTGTTAACAAACAAGTGGTTCAACTAAGAATAAATGGTATTTGGAATCTCTTAATTTTAGGTTCGACATATAAACGTGTGAGTTAAGGTGCATGTGTAAAATTAAAAAAATAATTTAGTTTAATTTCAATAGATTATAACCATATTATAGCCAAGTTAATATTGAGGTTGAATGGCATGACTTAATATGGTCAAGTGGACTTAGCAAATATAATTTCATTGGATGGCTTATATGTAGAAATAGACTTCTTACAACAGATGTGATATCTTGATGGCTTCCCTCAATTGACCTATCTCGTAATTTCTGTAATTCTCAATTGGAAAGTAGGTCTCACTTGTATTTTCAATCTCCTTGGACTAGGAAAATATGAAGGAGTATACTTGCGCAACAAAGTATATGTAGGAACATTGATAATTGAAATTCTGAACTGCAATAGATTGTTAAAGTAACGAAAGGTAAAGATTTAGATGCAAAACTTCTTAAACTTTTTTTCTTAGTTTGTATGTATTGTATATAAGCATGAATGAAATCATAGACATTTTCAAAATAAGACTGTTGAAATATCAATTTTATTGGTTAAAATTAGGAAAGTGATATGTGGAATGGCATCTCTATTTAAGAATATCAAACTCTCTCAGACAAATGTTTTATTGTATCATAGTTGGAGGATTTCACATTCAATTTTTTCTTAGATAAATTATAATATTGGGGTATGCCCATAAGTTTTTATACTCTTTTATTCTTCAATGAATAAACTTACATATTCATAAAATAAAATAAAATAAAAACCATATTAAAATAAAAAATAAAAATAAAAAGATCATGTAAGTTTGTAAAACCAAAGCGATATCCCATATGTAACTTGCATATTCACAACGCAAAAGGTAAAGGCCAATTTTCCAAGATCCAACTTGTTCCACTCTCTTATGACAATAATTTAACCAAAAAAATAGATATTTAAAGTCTCAAACTGGATAAAAGCCCATAAAGAGTGCGATCACAACACTTTATTTAGCTAATTTTTTTTTTTTCAACTCAATGAACATTCCAAAAATAGAAGTTCTTTGATATATGTATAGTATCTAGGTAGGCATGCATGTGTACATGGACGTCAGATTGGCTGTTGTCAACATAACACCGACGCAATTTTCTTGGTTAAACATACTTCGAATATTCGACTTAAAATTGAAGGACTTTCTGACGGTGACTTGGGACTGCAGCCGGTAGGCGGGGCTACTGTAGGCCGTTGACTTGAGTCTCGTCCCGACCTTCTCTCCAGCTGTCTGCCGTAGCATAGGACGGTCGCTTTCGTAGCTCCAGGTGTCGTAAACCTGCTGTCTGTCCCCCCTTTCTTTGCGTACGTCTTCCCAACAGTCAACCCAGAAAAAGGACGGTTGCTTAGGCACGAGAGTGCAGGCTTAGAGCCCGCTCCAGGATGGGATGCTTAGTGCTTTGTGAGATTCAAGATCACTCGAACATTTCGAGGAATTGATGTGGAATTGCTGTCAGTGTTTGTATTTGCACATAAATTTGTGTCCACGAAGTCATTCCCTAGCATTGACCCGCCATGCAAACTTGCAAAACACGTTTTGTATCATTGACCTCAGAAAAGATCTCATATCCTTATCTCGAAAGTTGATGCTTCAAACCACAAAACAAGGAAGAGGAAATTCTGTACTCCTTTTAGTCATTTCAAAGTCGACCAACCTAGTTTTTGATTTTATGAACACGCAAACAAAATATCTCTTACCGTCCAAGTTTTGACAAACGGTTTCAGAATGTGAGTTTCGAAGACTGTTAATATTGCTTTTCTTGTTCTGTTATCCGACCATTGACTCCATTAAGGATTGCTTATTGGCAGGCCAAACTTGTCACCTTTGCAAAACCATGTGTTGAGATATACTGTAACAATCATTGTGAAAGTCATTTTGAGAGCAAAACAAGGCTGTTTTACTCTAGGACATCTTTGAATCTGAATATGTATGTTTTTGTTAGTGTGTAAAATGATACGGTATTTTTGTCTTTATTATCAGTTTCCCGTTTTTATATGACACCCTCATCATTAAGTCAGCGAGAAAGAGAGAAAAATTCCCATGTGCTACTACCAATGGTGGATGTGGGGAAATTTGTCAGAACCACTTTACATTTGTGTGCACTTTTGTGTGATTGCTTGTTTTCTAACTCGTTTGCAGCATTTGAAACTTAACACCATGGGCGTAGGTAAGTTCTCTTTAGGTGTTAGTCTAAGGCTGGTGGACTTTCAGATATCTATGCACATGAGTTGGGGCTTCCCATAACAGTTTCCAATAAAATTTGGTTCTGACATTATCCATGAATTCTGAAAGCTTACTCTAATGATATAAGTTCAATACCTTCGAATTCTTTACGCGGTGCTAATGAAAAGACTAAACTCTTTCATGCTTGGCTCACGCTTCAAGACCGTAACATGTGGTTCATGGACAGATGGGAACTAAATTGATCGCCTGCCAGATATGAACACTCTGGCTGAGGGTCCATGATGTGAGCTGTCTCTTGCTATAACAGTGACGTTAACTGCTAAATTACAGGAATTCCTGCTCTGTACCCGAGTTTGGTGTGGACTTATCAATGGTGATCACGTTGCATGTGAGGCGTAGGAAGTTGTCCCAGCTTTGCTTTTTGAATGTCAGTTTGCTCGAGTAAGATAAGATTGCTTTGTGTTTGTTGAGGTCGGCTACAGCGTTTTAAGGTACAGTTAACCAATGAAGCCACTTGCATGCCCGTAATTCAGCCCACATTATTAGATGGCTCGAAAACTAATGTTGCAGAGAGTACCGACATGAACAAAGTTATTCAATATTTAAGAAAACGTTGAAGAGTCACATAAGATTATGATCATGACCACAGCACAGATCCAGCGTTTCGGGAAAACCAAATCTTCATCACATGTTTGTAATGCCACGAAATCTTTAAACTCCTCTTATTGGGTGTTCACTTTACCACAATTTAGGAGTCTTTGCGCCTCATCAATCTATGACGAGAGTAATCACAGTTTCAATTGTTATTTGTTGGAACAATAAGCCAAGATATGTTCGCTTCCAAGTTATCCAATTACTGTTATGAGTCACAGCGAGGTAAAGGAAATGAAAGTAAGAAATCTTCTGGAGTTGTGAATTCAAGGGTTTCTCGCTCTACATTTAAGTTTCCTGCTTTCATTTATGATTCAAGCATTTTTGTGACGCATAGGACGAAAAGTATGTCTACTCATATTAGGATTGTTTATAGATTAGAAAAAGTAACCATATAAGGTTACTTCTGGTTTATTCCTATCGTTCCGATGGTGATGCTGTTTAGGATAGGCTTTGGCTGGCCACAAAGTTCCAAAAGAATTTATATTGAACTGTACCAACTACCTTTTTCTCTTTCATATGTACTGTGGACTCAGTGATACACACGAACTTCGACAAGGACATGCATTTATAGAATGCGTACTGGCATATGGCGATATGTGACCGCTCAATTCAGTAAGCAACTGTGCCATTTATCAGGCAGGGCTATGCATGATTTCCACGTTTCACAAAAAGCTTGGGGACAAAAGAAGAGTGGCAACAGAGTTGAAAGCAAAACTGACTTCACGGTGTTACAGAGGACTCATTTCAAAATATTAAGGTTTTTAACGAGAAAATTTTATTATTTGTAAATTTAAAAATTTTTCTTCATACTTTTAAAAAAGTGTAATATTTACTTTCAATATTTTTCTTCATACGAGATAATATTTACTTTTAATATTCTCTTTCATATGCATATTGACATAAGCATTACATATAAAAAAAATCAACTTTAAGATATTTGATATTTACAAAATAAAGGTTAATTTTTTAGTTTTAATATTATATTAGAATGTAAATGTTTATTCTAAAACCTTAAGACTTAAAGTATAAAAATCTTATCATTTATAAATTCAAGAGCTCATATTCATGTTTCTAATGTGGGACAAGACATACCTTTAACAATAATTATAAGGAAAATGCTCTATGTAACATAATTTCTCTTGTTTTATGCTCTTTCTTTTCATCAGCGTTATTTCTTGTCTCAAACTCTTCTTTTTCATCAGCATATTACATTGTTGATGACTTTATTTTGTAATAGTGATCCTCGAATGTTCTTTCACAATTACTTGCTAACTCCTAGTTGGAATGAAGGTTTCTGGGTCCAATATGGTCCTTCCTATTTCGGATAAATGTGGGTGGTCGTACCTAGCTGGTTCAATGGCTATTCCGGTCCCATGTAATATCAGTGAGTCACCATTGTATATGGTGTTAGTTAAGAATGTCGAGTTGAGATGATCCACTAGACTCAACCAAATTTGTATTTTAACGGACGTAGGAACGGAATTCGCCATTATTAAGAGTACACCGAAATAGGAATGGCAATCTGGATTGCTTTTTACCGACATGGCAGTAGGCTGCAACTTATGATGGCTTCCCGCGTTGTGGAGATTTACGACAAGCGTCATTATGACCTGCCTAATCTACGGTTTCCCGGAAGATAGGATTGTCGGCAGAAAAGTTAATGGGTAAAAATAGGGTACGTACAGTTGGGCAGGATAGCACTCATCCAAAGAGGAAAAGCATGTCGAATGAATCTACAAAAGGAGATGCAGCATAATTGGCATGTTCTTTTTTTTATTACAAAAATCATAATCTTCTATAGGTTCGCATGTTTTGGCAACTTCGCATAACCGGCTTGAAATAACAAAAGCACCTCTTACGATTTGTGCGTTAAAGTTCGCTGCCAATCCCAGCCTCTGGTATGAGTTGGGACCTTTCTCCCCATTTGTTCATTTACTCAGTTTAGCTAACATGTAGGTCCATTGTTCGGCAACGTTAGCCTCACCTTCGGGTTCGCACTTGTTATCCTTGCATAGGAAAGAAGGGATTCTTTGGAGTTCACTTTTTCTTGGGTTTTTTTTTTTTTTTTTTTGCCAGAGCCCTTCGCCTTACTTTCCTCGGACGGAGAAGATGTGGTGACCATTGGTCTACCAAATGGGGGGGGCACGTTGATAAAGAAGTTGAGAATCATACAAGTAGGGGTAAATATGTTTCCATACTGGCAGGGATACGATAACCTAATCTTCCAACGGGTACAGTAAAAGTGTATATCTGAATGGAAACGCAACTTGTGTAGATAGTGCAAAAGAGTGGGGAAATATGGACATGGCTGCCCCTTAAAGCTGCTTGTACAAAAGAAAAAAAGTAACGGAGAGGAGAGGAGGAATGCGTCCTGTGCTAAAAGAAAAAAGGTGAAAGAGAAAAGGTAGCATGTTAATGGTAAAGACAGAGGGATGGTGTTCAAAACTGAAGGCTATGTCATGGGTCGCTTTTTACATGGATCGAGAACGAGGTGGGTTGTAGTGTCTTCCTGATATTTATCCATGTGACCAGTAGAACGGGAAGATATGATTATGTCTTTGTTTAGAACCGTTTTGTTGCGTCCTTGAATTCATGATTTTTGAGATAAGGTTAAATGGAATCAATGACTTGCGTTTCAGGTGCCCCCTGGCTATCTTTCTCGTCAACTTTTCCTTGCTTCAAGTTGAAACTGTTGATAGAGTAGTTCAATTGCCATAGAAAGACTGAGAAACGATTGTTGTTTGGGGAAAAAAAATATTGGAACAGAGAAACGAAGACATAAGAGCGATAGTGTTAACGTAATATTTTACACATGGCATCCGCTAGCAAGTATTCGTTCTTGAGCCTAATTGCTTCCTCCTAACCAAGAAAAATGTTAGAAATCATTTATAAAACAAACTTAACATTTATATCCACTAAGTGAAGTTATTTGAAATGGTCTCTAGATATCAAAATATACTAATTGTAAGGGATAGGTAGCCTAGTGGGAGAGGAGCTTGGGGGTTGCAGTAACTCTTTTAAGGAAATACACTATATAAAAAGAAGAGGGAAAGTTGGTACAATGAATGGTAATGGATCGAAGAATCCCAGACAACACATCAAATGAGACTCATTCCAAATAGTAATGACACAAAGAAAAGAAGCTAGTTAGAGACAAGATAAAGACAAAAAAATAAGGAGGAGCCCAATGACAAACGGACATATAAGCTGCAATCAAGGTCATTACAAAGGAAGGTTTGACCTAAATGAAGGCACTTCACAATAATATGTATGAAATAAAACAAGAAAACATAATCATTATCATTATCATGTGTAAATTATGAGATAGACACAAATTTTTTTTCTTTTTTTATGAATATGTGAGTCATTTAAGGACAAAATAATAGAAAGGCTTAAGGGCATACATTAGCAATGCAAAAACATTAAATTTTTTATAAAGGAAGGAACAATTAGAAAAAATGAAGAGTAAATGGAGAAGATAAAGACTTGATGGTACTTATGTTGTAATAGGGAAGAAAATTCCATCACCATTGTAAGTTACTAAGTGTTAATGTATAGCACAAAACTAGATAGTGGAAAGTGCCATTGATATGATGCATTGCACTTAAATTATGGAACCACGAGTCAGGTGGGGGGAAGGGGAATGGCATTGAAATGGCCAAGGGTGGGGAGAGGAATTTTAGTGGGCTTGTGGGATAGATGGAAGTGGAGTTTGAGTGGTGTAATTTAGGAGTGGTAACACTCTTTATAGGTAACAATCTTGTGACTAAGGCAATGATTTTGGCAAATTGGTAAGTACCATTACCGATTGTGGCTAGTAAAAGTCAAAGGTGACATTAGTGACATTTGTGTGCATAAAAAAAGATTGTGAGGTGGCTAAAAAAGGGTAGGTTGACCACAATAATAGTTTATTAGGCCAATTAGGGGTAAGTCAATGTTAGCCAAGTGGCTAGAGATTTGGTTTGCAAGTGCAAGGAGGTCGAAAAAAATAAAGAACAAAATGCTCCAAAGCCTACCAATGGTGGATATATCATGAGTAACTATATCTAACTACACTAAAGGGTTTGGAAAAGCTTGTGTAGGTCTACATGGCTAAGGGGAATGGTGCGTGTATAAACTAAATAGTTACCCCTAATTAACAAAAATAAGGTCCTAGCCCATGGAGGAGGTGTGTGTAATATTATCTGTTCAAAATAAGGTCACTAATGGCAACAAGTTAGCTAGGAAGACTTGTAGTTTGGTAGAGAAAATTGGTAATCAACTAATTTCCCTTTCGAATCAACTAGATTTGCATTCTAAGTTAGGGTGCTTAGGTCGTGGACTAGGAGGAGTAGGTGGTAGCAAGGGCTTTTCAAATGGTAATGGAAAGAAGTATGGTTTTCAAGTTAGCCAATGATTGGGTCAATATGGGTACTTAAGATTCAATCTAAGGCAATTTGATCTTGGATAAACCATGTTATGTACTCAAAATTTTGAAGGAAGATGACTGTGCCATAGTTGTGTAGGACAATAGATGGTGGTGCTGGTTTAATGCTATCGGCCACCAAGAAAAGGCAACTAGCTCATAGGTAAGGAAGAATGCAAGCGTGTGGCATATAAAATTACTACCATCCAGCTAGACTCTGATCATTAATGATGAAATGAGACCAATGATGAGGGTGGAAAAAAAGTTTGAGAAAGTGGCTAAAGCCTAAGTTTTAGCCAATGACACTATAGGCTGGCTTGCCAAAGAGGAAGACAAGAAGACCATTTTTTCATATTAGGCTTTTATTAACATGGCAATGACAAAGTTGCTCAACAATCATTGAGAAGCAAGAAAAGATTGTTGTTTGGACGAAAAATGTTGGAACAAGGAAACAAAGAACACAAGACTAGCATATATAAAAAAATGTGTATTATTTTGTTCCTCTAATCCTTACATTTGATGTTCAATGAATATATATATACATACATGCATACATACATACATATGATGTACATATTAGATCTAAGTACACAAGGATTTAGTTTGTCATTGAAGTTGTGTTTCAGACAATTTGTCCAAAATCAAATCCAAAAGCTAGCTCACAAATTGAGATAAGTTTTACATGTAAACATTATCCATGTATTATTTAATTCCCACGTAGGACTTTTCTTGCACAATTAGGTAGAACTTAGGTTCAAGGTTCAATGATAAGGAATGGAGCTTACATGCACTAAGCATATATGGTGAGCTAACTATCATGAGTGGGGGGAACAAGTTTTACATTTAAATATCTTCTAAGAATCATTTAAATATTATCCATGTGAGACTTTCCTCTGCACACCAATTATACTTTGGATTCAACGTTGAATAATGAAGAATAGATCTCATGCACACTAAGCATATAGGACTTTCTTCCTTAATATTGAACTAATAATTGGTGCAGGCAACCGTCATGTGTGTTTGGGTTAGTGCATGAGCCAGGTTCTTGAGATGAACCTTGTCGCTACTAAGAAGGGGGCACTCTAGCGGTGGCATAGAAGACTAGGTTAGCACTTCAAAATTCCACAAGTTTTATTTTTGAAAAAAAAAAAAAAAGCAAGAAAGAAATGAATCCCGCAAACAGATTTTTTTTTTCTTTTGACATTGCTGATGGATTATTGAAGGAAGGGCAGAAGGATCCAACTATGCCTCCATTGCTCAAATTAGACTGACTATCCAACCTAGGCTAACGGTATTTTTTTTTTTTTTTTTTTTAAGTGCCTGCCTTTGAAGCTTTTGTTGCTATCATTATGTTTGAATGTGGATCCTGAATTTTTAGGTAAGAGTGGTCTCCACTAGGAGCTAAATAGCTAGTGATCTGGCAGAGCAACTCTATGTTCATTAGATATTTCAAAACAATCTTATTCGTGAAACAGGGACATCACCAACATAAGTAGGAAGGATCCGCATGCTTGCTCTTTAGATAATCTTTTGAATTGCACGCAAAGGTGATAGAAACCATTATGGCAGGCAGAGCCCTGAGAAGCCGAAAGGATATTGGAAATTATTTGATGGTTGTGGGTTGAGATGACTAGACATGGACCAGCCTCTAAACCTTTGGCATGAGCAGTAGAATAAATATTGCAGTTCGGCCTATCATGAGGCTCTTGAAAGCAACCAATTCATCAATCAGAAGTCTTCTTTGTGATCCACTTTCATTCTTTTGATTAACCAAAAAGTTAAAAGGAAAAGAAGATGTCAATTCAATTATTCTTTTGAGTTTCTGGAACCATGGGGGACAACTGGTCTGCAGTTTCTCTCTATTGAGCAGGCCCAGGCTCATGTGTAACAACCGTTATTGTCAGAAAACCATAACTTCGCTTCATCTTTTCCATTGGGCCAAAACAAAGGAGTTTGCCTTATTTCTTAAACCCAGAAGCAACATCGACTTGGGTTGTCCTTCCGTGTCTATGACACAAAGGATGATGGGCCAGATTTAGTCGACCCAGGTGCAGATTCCAAAGGGAAAAGAAGGCCGACATGTCAGGACAAAACTTGGATAATCCCTACGCACAAGGTAGAATCCATGACTTCATTGTTTCTGACGGAGAAAGGAATGGTCGGTTGAGCGACTAAGCACCTCCAATACCGACATTTTCGTTCTGGACATGGTCTTTATTCACACATTTATCAATTGGAAATCTGTGAAAAGCTTAAAGATAAGTTCCGAACTTCGATCCTGGGCAGAGTATATTGGCGTTAACTTAATGGGCAATAACTTAGTGCGAAAGTGATGTCTATGCCTTTTTTAGCATGCATATACAATGAAAATTCAAAATTGTGACTGGGGAGAGGATATCAAATGCTTGCTTGGTTTATGAATAGGAAGTTCTTCCATAAGCCTAGTCTTCTCCAGAACAACCAAAATACAACGATACCTTAAAGAAACCGATGATGGAAATGGTAAAAGATTGATTAGAGCAAGTTGATGGTCAGATAAATCGTGACGGTGACAACTTCTTGCTGCAAATTTTTCTCTTTTCCTGGTGGTTTCCTCTATGCTAGATCATGTTGGTGGACGCAGAACCCAAAGATGATGACGGCAATTTTTAATTCGAGATTGGATCAAAATTGTCCACCAGAGTTTGATTAAAACAAGCTTATCGTATGGGAAAGAAACTTCTCAAAGGGAATCTTTTTTTTCCATTCCACATGTGCCAACAGCTACCCAACCTAAAATTCAAATCTATGTACAAGTTCTGCAGACAGGATGCATTAGATCTCAATAACGATATAGAATTTACTAAGTTTAAGGCTTATCCTCAAAGTTCCGTACAATATGCACAGGGCTGAAACTATCTCGCTTTAATACAAGTATAATTATAACATATTCAATGAGAACTCTATAGGTCTAAATCAACAGCATGGTTAAAGAGATGGATTGATTACAACTGACCAGATGGGTGCCATAATCAGATAATGGTGAGACCATGGATTTGGTAAGTAAGATTCTGGATTTGTAGAATGGGAGTTGGTGGGGATCTTCGTCCAGGATTGACGATTATTGTGGATGCAATATTCCTAACCACAATTGCAATAATGGAGGGAAGTATGCTTATAAGGGGAATTGAATGTAACTCTGACAAAGGTGCATGCTTTTAGAGATTGAACCAAGTGATTGGCAAATTGGCTAGCTCTGAAATACCCAACTGCTCTGTATTTGAATTTCTGTGGATTCTTTCAATTTCAACATGAATTACAATGTGTGGAATGAACAGAATAAAGGCAGGTGGAAGACCATGCCAAGGCACTGTTTTACAGGAAACAATCAAACACAAGGACTACTAAAAAAGGAAAAAAAAAAATCAGTTCCTTCAGAAAAGCATCAGGATGTTAAAATCTGTTATTGTATCTGCAAAATAATGCCCTGATCATCTCCATTCTGCATCACCGTCTGGCATTCTGATTCTTGAGTTCCTCTTCCAAGGCCTCTTCAAGCCAGAGCTGCGACTCCTCCATCAAGTCAGGGCTCAGTCTGAACATTAAGACACAAAACTCCATCTGATTTAGCGCGCCGTCACCGTCCGAATCACCCTCGTTGATCATGCTCTCGAGCTCATCCTCCTTCAAGTCCTGTAGACCCAGAAGCTTGGAATTTCTCCTCAGGCTCTCCAGAGTGATTACCTCCTTCTCCTTATCCATCAGCAACTGAAACCCATTACACAGCTCCCTTATTAGCCCCTCGCCGCCCAGTTTGTCAGCCATCACAGGCAGCAAATCCTCAAAAACAGCCCCTTTGCCAATCCCTGCCATCGATGAAGACCCCTTCTTTCTCGGATTTAAGAGAGAGAGAGAGAGAGATTATAAACTAGAGATTTGATTGTAGTCGTCTCTTAGTGAGGGAATGAATGAACATAGGCCCGCTCATCTACATATATATGGACATGAAAGAAAGGGTCAGAAGAGTTCTTGGAAGGAACATGTCATGGCTTTCCTAACGGGTGACAGCCCAGGTACAGGCCGTCTGTTGCTGGTCTGCTTGGATGCTCAAGGATGCAATTGCCTCTCAGTTTCGTAGAAGTTTGTCAGGTCGGTCAAGCCATCTGGCAAGGCTTAAAGTTTTTGACTTGGCCAGCGGAGGGTGTAATCGTCATTTTAGCTTTCTTTCCCTTCCAACCTGGCTGGAGAATCGGATTTCTATTGCATAATTATCATTTGGGAAACTTAATGACGGCATAGAGAACAGAATAATGACGTTTAAAGCTACGTTTATATTAGGAGATTCCTACCATCTCTGCCTATTCACACTGACTTGACAATTAAGTAGTCGCAGAAGGTGCCGAAAGTTCTTGAGTCGTCTTCTCAAAAAAGATTGTTGGAAAAAGTTACAGGAAATTTTCAGGAAGACGCTAATTAGCCTGATCACTCTTTCCTTCAATGCAAAGAAAGGTTACAACTTTTGAGTTGGGTAATCACTATTTGTGACTCTTGTTAGGAAAAATACATTGAAGTTACACCCCATACTTTAATTACAGTCTTTCGCTGAAGGTTCTCCGCACCCAACCCAACCCAACCATATCTGGTGTAACAAAAAGTCACTTTGAATGCATGCGAATGGGGAAGGTTACTTACAAGGAACTTCCAACATCAGAAAATCGGGTCAGTATGTGGCTTTGACATTTCTGTGTCCAATTAGGCCCGACTATTCATTACATGTTTATTCATGAATCATCATCCATCCGGTGGTTGATACCCGGTTAGGACGCGGATGAGTCCACCACAAACGTGTGGCGGGTTTGGCCACACAATACAAAAGTGATATACATATGGCCGGCTTGATGGGGACATCGTGGCGTACCCGTGAGCAGCATATTGAGAGTCTGGTGGATGATGAGGTAATTGCTGTGGTGGGATTATTATGTCAACGGGATTCTAATCCCTTTGATGCAGTCAAACACCGCCCAAGTTCCCCTCTTGATGAGTCTCTGGCAGCCTTCGAAGTTTCGAACTTATTTTGTGTTTCCACGCACCTCTTCCTTGTTCAAATGCTTTTTTCTGGCGTATCACGTTTGTACCCATGACTTCTATACTTCTGCCAGGGCTGCTGCCGTGTCGAGCCCTCCCCAGAAATTAACAGGTTGACTTTAGGCCGGTTTGGTATGTGGTATGGACGGATAAAAGCTGACCAAATTTGACATTCAACTTTGAAGTTTTACCAGCGAAAATTATCCGAGGTAGACATGTGCATCTTTTACCTATAAAGGTTTATGGTATGATGCTTGTGGACAAAAGTGGAATCCACCTATCCATATTTGTAGCTTTGATATCTCTCTTGGCTATGAACAAGTGCGGTCAAGTTACGGTACCCATGTTTTCTTGACGAATGCACTGCTGTTTTTGGTGGGGGTGCACACTGAACAATTCCCAAGAAAGGGAACACAGGGAAAAACCAGAAAGAAACAAAAGTTGAGTCTCCAATGGTGGCTTTAGGCTTTATTGTAGCGATGAAAGGTCGGAGAAACTGAAGCGCGCCTCGCAGTGATCCTGGCACAAAGGCCAAAAGTAGGACCAGAATGACCAGTGGCTTTGAAGTGGAAGCTGGGCATTAGTCTTCACATCAATATAACTTTTATCTGTGTAGTCAAAATTAGGGTTAATATTGTCAATTTTGTTATTTCATTTTATTTACAAACATAAGGTTTGAAAATCTTTAAGGGTATTATACTATTTAGTAAGTCCTCATAACAATTAAAGAGAAATAACTAACTTTTAAAGAGAAACAACTCTTATATTTATGAAAATCCTAAAAGGTGAATGGTTACAATTTTACTAAAAGTAGGGATTGATTTATTTTAAATAACATAGAATTTTCAATATTTATGAACTTGTTGGATATGTGATTTTATCTTGTTATATATTTTATGAATTAAGGTGTTAGAGAAAGAGGCAAGATGGAAGGGAGATGGAAGGAGGTAACAGGGGGGGCACGGGTCGGAAGAGGGAAGGGGGAGAGGCAAGATGTAAGGAGGGAGAGTCTTTGGCACAAGAGAGCTTTTTTTTTTTTTTTTTTTTTTTGTAATCTGAGTCACCACTAGCTTAAAAGTGAAAGGTAAACATTTATTTTGTTGATTATTGTTAAGATCATGAAGTGTTATTATTATACCAAAAGTCGTAATTTTATTCTTTTAACTTAATTATAGGGTCAAATTAATCATTTAAACTTAGATACTTGAACTATCTTACCCAATCGTGGGCCAAATTAATTATTTGAGCTCAGTACTTGAACCATCCCATATGAGGCCTTTCACACCAAGACAACCATTGACCTCCCTCTCTAGCTAGCCACTGGCAATGCAAAGCCATACACTAAGTAGTGGGTGGAAAGACAACACTAGTATCTTATTCTGGTGATACAAGTTGCACGATAAGTCCTATTCAAATACATGTTAATGCTAATCCTATAAAGTCAACAATTATCTCCTATGTTTGCACTTCCTAATTTGGTTGTTCTCGAGGGCCGTTAGCTTCCCACTTCAAATGTATACTATCTATCGTTTAGTTCAGCAGAAGAAACATAACACTTGGTTCAAACTATATAGCTACAGTTTTTTTTGTCATGTTCAGCATATGAAGAGACTACAGTATACAAATGGAACAAAATGTTTTCTAGAAGAGCTGCAAAAAACTGGAGAAGCTCATCATTGCGGTAAGTTCTGGCCCGTTGACGTTTATTCTTGGAACTTGCTAAAAGTATTCTGGACTTTATAGAAACACCGTGTATCTAGCAATATGAAAAATCATCTGCTCTTTGTTTTGAGTTGGGCCAGTGGATCAACCCTCTCCAAAACATTGCTATTGAGGAACAAAATCCCATATTCTCTATAAACTTATCCTGATGTTTTACCATATCCAATATGGGACAAATGCTATCATACTTCTAAGACACTTGTATTTCTTGGCTTTCATATGAGTATACTGTCTATGCCAAGATGGTGTTATATGATCAAATTACTTCGTATACAAATTTTGGCTGACTTTAATATCAGTCTTCAGGATTGGAATCATGAGAGCAATCCTACTTAAAAAAACAAAGCCTTGTAAAGAGCAAGAGCACACACTCCTTATAAGTCTATCAGGATGATGCCTCCTTGCATTGATGTGGTTCATGAACTATTGTCCTACTAAGGATATTTGTTTCCATTGTTTTTTCTGAGTAAGCTGCTCACATGAAGATGATGTAATATGCCATCACCCCTGGTCGAAAATGTTCAATATGCTTGAACTCAGTTTACCCAGCCTCTGGCACACTAATCGTCACTTCCTCATCGGAATAACTTTAAGATGTCACGGAGGAAGCAATGGCCCCGTGCCTCCTAAAAGTCCAAAAAAGCATGCTCTTTGGCTGAAGGAAGTGATGCAGTAGCAACTGTCTATTTAGTGGACATTACCAGAAAGTGTTATGTGGAACAGAGGATCTTCGTGAACTAGCAGAAGATACAAGAGATCGATATTTAAGTATTTGGCTTCGAGGCTTCCATAAACATAATAACGAAACGATACCACAGATCACACACTTTCTCAAACAGCCATTGATCAAATCCTCTCTTAATACAATGACTCTCAATATACACAAGATTTTTGGGCCAATTGTGCCTGCCCTCACTGATGAACATATGAAGAATGAAAGAAAGTTCCATCAAACATAAGACTCTTGAGTAGATCCTTGTCAAAATAGATGATACCAGGCATCAGAACACAGAAGAAAAAGTATACAGCGTACAGAATTTAAGACCGCTACAATCAAAACTATCTAATGTTGATGAAGAAAAATATGTGACTCGTCAACTCTACCTCCTCCACTATCTTCCATCGTTCAAAGTCACTGTTAACTCATTATAAGAGCAGGTTTCATGTTTACTGGAAGAAGAAGCTCTACTAGAGAGGCATCTTCTAGAAACAAAAGCTGGCTGTTTGGGGCTTGGAAGAGTTGCAGTTTCACTGCCAAGCATAAAAACTACATTAGACATTGTTGGACGATCACTTGGATCTTCTTGCACGCACAGAAGTCCAACAGTCACACACTTAAGATATTCATTTATGTTGCAACTTTCTTGTAGTGTCTGCTCTATTAAATCCAGTGCCTTCTCTTCTTTCCACAAGTGCCATGCCTGGTATCGATGTAAGAGTAGAAGTAGTGTCACGTTTTAAGATGATAACAAAGATAAACAAAAACATTCAAGATTCAGCAAACTTACATAGCCTAGAAGACTTAAACCCTGTTCAGGTTGATAAAAACCTGTGTTCCTTTTCCCACCAATTATCTCCAAGACAACAACACCGAAGCTAAAAACATCAGACTTAACTGAGAAAAACCCATCTAATGCATACTCAGGAGACATATAACCACTGCATTAAAGAAACCATAAAACTGATCAATGAATTAGATCATGATTTCATGTTTTTTCTCTTAAATAATGTTGGGAATCAAACTGTAATAAAATTCTAGACAATACACAACTTACTATGTTCCAACCACTCTATTTGTATTTGCTGTAGTTTCTTTGCCTCCAAAAATCCTTGCCAAGCCAAAGTCTGAGATTTTGGGGTTCATCTCCTCATCTAACAGAATGTTACTTGTTTTCAAGTCTCTATGGATGATCCTTAGTCTAGAATCTTGATGCAGATAAAGTAGTCCTCTGGCAATTCCCAAAATGATGTTGAACCGCATTTCCCAAGACAATGAGCCACATAGCTTTCGATCTTTGTAGATCATTTTTTTTTTTTCATCCGAAAGTATGAGTTAGTTTTTAGTTGTAACCTTATATAAGCTTTGACTTATAGTACGCTATGTTGTGCAATGAAAGACAAAAGAAATAAAATGTGGATACTTACCAAATATGAAGTTGTCTAAGCTTTTGTTGGGCATATATTCATAAAGCAACATCTTTTCATCTCCTTTCACACAATAACCCAAAAGTCTAACCAGATTCCGATGCTGGAGTTTGGCGATCAATACAACCTCGTTTTTAAATTCTTCTAGACCTTGCCCAGAACCACTTGAGAGCCTTTTTACAGCAATTTTTTGTCCTCCTGGAAATGTACCCTGATTGTGGAGTCCAAGTTACACCTTCCCGTGTTAACTGGGAACAAGTTGACAATCAATTTGCATAGGAGTATCAAAGAAAAGTATATTTACCTTATAAACAGGACCAAAACCCCCTTGTCCAAGCTTGTTTGAATTCGAGAAGTGATCTGTGGCAGCTAATATGCTTTCCAAATCGAAAAATGGTACATCTATTGCTTTTCCATCATTTTCTTTGAACCGTCCTGATTCAATGAAGTCTTTGACACGTCTCTCATTGTCATACAAGTGAAACACAGGACTCTTCTGAGCAGTTTCGCTGTTTTCTGATTTCAAATAGATTAGCTATATTATTCATTTGCGGCTACTTAACTGAGGAGCCTTTAAAGAGTAAGATAATTCTTCTTTTTTGGTAACATAAGTAATGCTTAATAGTTACTAGCTTACCTTGAATCTTTGCCATCCTTCCTCTGAAAACAGAGAGATAAAGGATAGTACTTGAGAGAGTAATCAGGACAATTAAACTTATACAAGAGATTCCAATAATGAGAGATAAGGACATCTTTACTCTCAAACGACCTTCCTTTCCTGCAAGAATGACAAAGGACATCTGAATCATTAGCAGGAAATACAAAATGATTTGCATAAGTGTTATTCAATTTTACTTCTCACTTGTTGGTAGTATATACTGATGGCTACTGCATAATCTTATCACCAGTTACCTAGCTCATTTATGTTTTGTTAAATTGATCTCATTCATTCTTGTCCAAGAAGGCAAAAGATCAGACTCATATAACGATATAATTGTGGTATTTTTTTTTTTTCTCACCTTGAGTACAATTTAAGGTCAAGCTATCCCATCTAAAGTTTGCATCACAAAGGCACCTTCTCTCTCCATCTCCAGTTTCATTGCAAGTTGATTTAGGCCAGTCCTTGCAGTCTGCAGACGAAATGCATTTTGGCTCCGGTGGTGAATCCCAGCCGATCTCAACTTCATCTTCACCTTTGAGTGTAAAGTCAGAACTGACCTTGGCAGGCTCAACATTGCACCAGCTGATCACACTAAACGGCAATGACTGGTGGAGCTGCTGGAATTTTTCTTGCGCATTCTTATTCTCACAAATATCTGCATCTTTTATTTGGATGAAAAACTTTCGTGTTTCTGGAAAGATACCTGTGACTGGGTAAGTTCCAGCAGGTGACACGAAGCTAACCTGGCCTGTGGAGATGTTGCAATGAAAATTGGAGTACATTGGATCACCACATTTTGGCCCAGTGCTGAGGGGGTAGGGAATCATATTTGTGCCACAAGTCTCACAATTTCTACTCGTCGATTCTGCAAGACCAGAATTTTCAGAATTCAAAAATACTAAGCAACAAACTTTTATCACCAGCTAGTTAAAGATTGTCAATATCAACTTTAGTGTTTTAGTTCTCGATCCCAGGGAAGCCCAATGCCAAAGCATGAGGCTGTGGATTGTTTGATATAAACCTGATTAAATCTTAGAAACCTGTCATTGATATTAAAAACCTAATGAATGCAAGCAGACCATAGTTACAGAAGCTTTTTGGTCATATCTTCCACATAAATCAGCAGAAAACTCTGTAGGAACAGAGAGATTTCACAATTTCCATACCGGTCCTGATTATTTCTAGAATAAAAGTCGTGGTGAGTTCAGAATTGAGGCTAAAGGTCATAACTTCACCATTGGCAGGTAATGTAAGGCCACCCCTGCCCTAAAGAATCCTTGTGACTCTCACAGTGGAAAAGATCATGTAAAATCAAAGCCTAAGAGATCTTACTAAAAGCAGTTTACTTACACACCAGCTAAATCATGAAACTTATGATGAAAGAATGGTACCTATATCAGAAAGTGCTACACGAACAAAAAGGTTGCGGCCATTGTCATACTCCTCCTGGATATTGTTGAGATCCTCCGACCAAATCCAGCAAGCAGAACTGCCAGTGCCACGGTGTCCTGTGCTTTCATCGGCTTCGTATGAGTAAGCCTGACAGTGGCAGTTGTTAAGGCATTCCGATCTACATTCCATTTCATTCTTGGAATTAAACAGCTGAGAGTCCGGGTTTCCCACTTTCATCCTCGTTAAGTTCAAGAACGTGTCACTCCCAGAACTTTGGCCACATAATATTGACTCTCTGGCGCAGCCTCCTGAAAAATCTCGGCTACTCCAGCTCTCCGGCAAGCTAGGCTTGAAACCAGGCAAACACTTGCACATTATGTCACTCTCGCTGTTACAGCTAGCGAAACTTCCACAAGCATTATAGATACTGCATCTATCCCTGGGCTCTGCCCAAATCATTGACCAAATCTTCTCAGAATCACGCTTCAAATACTGAATTTGGCCAGAAAAATTCATTACCAACCTTGTATCATTGTATAAGGATGATTTAAGATGGGGGACAGACTCATTGTGGACTATGGGCGAGGTAAAGTTCGATAGCAAGTAAAAGATAGCAGAGGGCATCTCATCAGAACTAATGATCTCACCTGAAACGCCACTTTTCCAGTACCTTAACGATCTTTTCCAGATAATGAACTGGTCCCCTACTCCTTCATCTAGCCGAAAAGTGAAGTTCCCAGGTGCCGGATCATCAGAATTTGTCCAAGAAACCAGTTCTAAATTCTCCTTGATTTTCATGCCTGGAAGAAATGTATCCGTTGGGTGCTCAAAACTCTGCCAGAGAACTTCACCCGAGCGATCGTCATTTTCTTCGTGGCTCACAATCAGGTTGCCATTATCCATTAACTTTGCTGTCCTGTACGAAGACAATGAAGCTTCCAAGTTTGTCGACCAGAAAGGTTTCCCACTTCCATCCAACACCTTGAGATTGCCATCTTCTGCAACGGCAAAAACACCATTAGTACCTGAAAGTGGATTGTCTCGATTGGCAACCCACACGACGATTCGTGGATTTGACTTGTAATACCATATTCCAACAAATCTTCTGGTGTCAGAACCAGGACTGAAAAATCCAAGTTCAAACCCTTCTCCTGCGGAAACAATAGTATCCCCTTGCTCATCGCTTACCAAGCTGCTAGATGCTATGGTGTCTCTAGCATGGCAAAACGAAAAAGATGAACAAAATAAAAGTGCGTGCGTCAAGAACACGCCAGACACCATGCATTTTACAGCCTGAGTAATGATGATAGTTTTTCTCATGCTTCTTTTGCTTGCGATTGTAATCAAATCTATGTGGTTAGAATTGTCTGCTTAACTAAGAAGAACTACAGGGACAGCTAATCATTCATTTCCCACAGACCTGCTGTCAAAGCTCCCGGTTGTTTCCTTTCTAAGATATTGACAGGGTTGTTTCCCATTATCAAAAAATGCCCCCACACATTATTTTTTTATGCATAGACACTGTACAAAGAAATATTGTATTGGTAATGGCAAAATTTGTCGCGACTCTTCAAGTTCTCAAAACGGAGTCTTGCATGGTTTTAAATAGGAAACGACTCCAGTTAGAAAGCCTATAACTAAGCCTGTACATATAGACAAATTGAGACCAAACCATGTAAAATCATTATATGCGTATGTGTATGTGTATGTTCGTGTTTATATTTGAGCTCAATAACTGGTGTTAAAATTGTGAAAATTCCTAACACTGATTGGTTGACCTGTGTCAACATATCGTCCATATTACCGAGAGGGAAAAGGAGAATTCTTACCCCACGGGAAACACAGAAGCTATGCAGAAAGTAGGAAAAATTCAATACACGAGGGGGCACTTGGGCACAAAAGAGTGGAAAGGAGTAGGACTAGCAGAAAGAAGCAAAAGTGATAGAAAGAAGAAAAAGTGATTGGGAAAATGGCCACAAGTCACCTATTGAATCGTTGAAAAAGAAAAGTGGCCGTCGCAGTCAAGATTGTCGGATTCTGTTGATTTTATCTTCTCGACGTGGTCCCGCATTTGATCTTCTCCTCTCTCTTTCTGAGGGAAAGAATTTAAGATGTCATTGCGCGGGTTCCCAGTTACAAAAGATTATATCCCACCTTTTGTGTCGAGTTATTCAATATAATGATGACAAAGATAGAAGAACACCAAAGTAGATCTGCATGTTCTTTTCTCTCCACTTCGAAGAATACGATAATAGCTAGGGTCTTTTTATATAGAGTAGCTTCTACGCCAGACTTCAGCTCCAAAGAATCCTGGCCTGTAAAGATGGATCACACCAACGGGAACTGTAGCAAGAAGGGGAAGGCCAGGCAATTAGGAATGACTATGAAATGATACTGAATAAGAGACGACCTCGACCCAGAGTTTATGGTGGCCATGTGCCTCCAAGCATCCGAGGCACTGCCCTTTCCCAAGCAGGAACGGGTATCCCGCTTCCAGGCAGCTTGCCCAAGGCATAGGGACGGCGGGATGCCATACAATATACCCAGGACGCCTTTGCCATTTCGTGGTCTACGGTGGCGGTGCAATGCTCGAGCGTAGAAAATGAGACACGGTTGGGCATCATGTGTCAACAGAGTGCAATCTTTTCTAGTGGTTGTTACTTTTGACTTTGAAGCACCCTACTTTCCATGTGTCTGATAAAGTATTTGCATTTGCCGGACATTGTTAGGCCTACCGGATTGATGCCACGTGTCTCATGAGTTGGTGAATAATGAATCGTCTCCTTAGGTTGGCTGCAGTCCGCTGATTGATCGATGTTAATGGCTGCCCTAACACTGGCCCATAATCCAAAAGCAGCTTTTCTGATCCACAAGAAAATCAAATGTAGTAGAGCCTATGATTTCAAAGTCATCAATCTCCTCCGCAACTTGTATAGAGTGACATGCATGTAGACAACAGTGATCCAATGTCCCCCCTCTTCCGTACAAAAGCAAGAGAACATAAAGATTAGTAATCAAATTTTATCATACTTAAGTATGTTACTTTCGTTGCTAAGGGATCCATGTTATGTTGGTAAGGATGTCACCTAATCATAAAATCCTTTTTGTATAGTTTAAGTTGTGTTATAGAACAACCCATTTGATTTAATTAATGCCTTGCTAAAAACAAATGTTAATACTTTTATTTTTTTCCTTCTTTTTTCTTCTTTTGGAGGTGGCTGTTAATATGATAGGCCCTAGATTATTTTTGCAAAATAATAGAATAGGAGTCTTTCCTTTTTGAAGAAAAAATATTGTAGTCTTCCTATCATGTACTCTTTAAAATTAATTTAGCTTTAGTATGCAATATGTATGTTGCTATAAAGTCTAGGGAAATATTAAATTAGTTGCCAGGCATTGGGAAATACCAATTTTTTTGTATCATCTTTCTAATTTTATTCTTTCTTCACTAACAAAGTGTTATCAGGTTGATATGGGTTAGCCAAAACAAACGATACAGAGGTCGGATTAGGCCCTCGAAATGTAAGAGTTCTTAGTCTCATCAGAGGGGGACCAACACCTTTGATCTCGTTAAAGGGAGACACGAAACCTCTGGTCTCTAAAGGAGATGCCACCTCCATGGATAATCTTCAAATTCAATCATAAAAGTCCCATAATACAATACATCCGCCAAAATATAAAGGATAATATGGGTTGGGCCAAGCTTGGAGCTTAGGGCTATATTAAGCCTATAACATTCCATCCCCCTCAAAGAAAGCTTGTCCACAAGATTTCCAAAACTTACATAATATTGAAGAACTAGAGACTCAATAGAAAAGTCCAACAACACAAATACAAACAAAAATAAACCAATAAAGTTCAATGCAAATAAAATCCAAGAAAATCCAAAGGGTGCTCTTAGGGTATGCTCTAACATTGAACCCATTTGTAGGGATGTGGTCCCCTTGATTCCACTAGGAATGGCATTAAATTTAATTAAGACACCCTCAAACAGCTGGCTGCCCAATTGTGCCCTTCTTCTTGGTTGTTGAGTAAATAGACCAAAAGCTTGTGGAATAATAGCCTTTTCATAAAAAACCCTGGGTCTCCTGACTCCAATCAAGAATCCAAGGCTCGCCATACATTCCCACATAGATGCTAAGGCATCTAAAGATGTACTCAAGTTCTCCAAGTACTAATAACAAACAACATAGGCCATAAGTGCCAATAGCCTTATGAGTCAAATCCTTTAGTATACCATGACCACATCTATGGCTACCTTAGCTTGACCATTAATAGTTACCAAGGAAGACTCAATAAGATAATAATATCCCTGTTTAGAGGTAATTAGGTGAGGTTGATATCCATTTGCTTCAATGATTAGCTTCCACAAGTTGTCCATCGAAGTCGTCTATCAATTTGTAATGTTTTCTAGGTAGTTGGCAATTGCTTATCAAACACAATACATTTTATCACCCCCAGCACAAGTGCCATCAAGATGTTTTTTAATTACTTGATTAAAAGTATGACAAACTTCCATTATTGAGTACAATTTTCCTTTAGCATGAAAAGCAATAGGCTTCCCAAGATGGCTTAATTTAGTAATAGTTTTGTTGATAAAAGACTAAAGGCCAAGGATCCAAGATTTGGTAACAATTTCCAAGTGCTTTGAAAGCATTTTTCCTAAATGCTAAGGACCCATTGACATAAACATTCGTTCTTTTGTAATTCTTGTCAGTCTCTTCTCTCTTGTATGACCTTCCAAATCCATTATTGGTAGCTCTTCTTAAATAAGAGAGCCTTTTTCTGCTACAATTGAAGAATTAATGTCTTTAAGGACCTCTTTACAACTTCTTTTAATGATGGTGACTATGATGGTTGTTCCCCCATTCAAAATCATCCTTTCTACCTCCAATTATAATGGACTCATCAATTAACTCCGGCAACCCTATACCATTTTTACTCACAAAAGGGAATATCAACTTATAACCATAAGGTCTTTAAGCACATCTCCTAAAGGGTCTTCAATTGACATGTTACAATGTAAAAGAGAACCACTTCTAAGTATATTAAGGGATGTATCCTTTTCCTCCTCCTCCTGAGCACTACAATTCCCTCTAGCATATCCTTTTAGCTACCCCTAGCCCATCACTCAACCAACTTGTGAAAGCAAAGTGCCATTGGTAACCAAGACTTCACCTTCCCTCCTTACAAATTGTCTCGTAGGATCAAGTAATACAACCACTAGATTCCTTTTTTGCATCTTTTTCAAAATTCTCAATGGCATCCCCATTTGACTAAATTCATGAATGACATTTTCTACACCCATTACCATTATTTCTAGACTTGATTCCCACTCAACCATGTAGACTAAAGAAATTTCCCAACCCACCCCTTTCTTCATATACCCATTAACCATCATATTCCAACTCACCAAATCCAGTTCAAGCGCCACATCAAACACTATATGAGCATCCATAATTCTCCTACTAACCAAATACATATGGATCAATGAGTTTGTCACAAACAAATCAAATTAAGATCCAAGCTTTAATACCTAAGCACGAGCCATTTTTCCTTCCCTTGCCGACCAAATATTTACCCATTCTTTCATGGTAAAATCCCAAAGCACTACATGGGTCCCCTAAATTCATATAGCTTTTAAGATGCTTAATCATTTTAGCAGACTCGATGAATAATTTGGCAATAAAGCCAACATTAACCAAGCTTAGTAAATGTCAGCTATCACCCAAAATGCAAGAAGCAAATAAATGCCCACGGTATTGAATGGAAAAAATATTATACTACACCCTTATTCCAATTAGTTGTGATATTATTGGAGAACCTATGCGCATACCCCCTAAGCTTGTTGAATTTCCATGTAAACTCAATGATTAAAGCTTCTGCAATGATGATTAAACTAATTGTGAACATGCAATTCTCTCGCCATTGTCGAGTGTTGGTTTGGAGGATTGGCAATAATTCCCCAATCAAAGAATTAAAAAGAAGGATTTCCTTCTCCATGTTCTTATCAAATATAGTCAAAGTATAATACCATTTTCTCCTTATATCATTAGATGCAATCTTAAGAGCATTTAAGGTATAAAAAAGAAAATCTTCATAATGGAATATAATTCCTAGATACAATTGCGCATAAATCTGTTCCGAGGTAAATAACATAGCCCTTCTAACCATGTGTTCAAAATCCTTCGAAGCCTTTAAGACATTATAAAGGACAAGATCCAACTCCTTTTGCATAAACTCCAAATAACCCTCCAAAATGACCCCAAAATCTATTATCAAAGCTTCTCGATATTTTGGAATTACACTTTGAGTGCTGAAAGAAGCAAATCTAACCAACTCTTTCACCATGTCGACCACAATTTCAGTTATTTCCTCCTCATGGCATCCAAGAAAGGGTTGCAACAAAAGCAAAATGCCATGAATGATTTTAAGAAATTTGACTTAGGGAAGATAGTGTTGATGATGTACAAAACTTCTTATGCAATGTGCTTGCCAGAATTTTCACCAACAACCCTCCAACAACTGCCCCTAATGGAATGAAACTCCAATGACCAACCCATCTTACAAATTAGGAGGTCAACTTCCATAGTGGCCAGCGCAAGGGGGTTTGTTCAGCTCCTAATGGCCTAAATCTAATGCACAACATATTTGTCGCAATTCATCCACCACACATTTATGGACTTTTCTCTACCACTCTTCATTGGAATGATTTTAATGACAGGACATGCGACCATTTTGGCTTGTGCTATGGTTTGGCAATCTTTCCCAATGGGAAAACGATTAACCCTTTCTTCTGAAAAGAATGGTTGATTGACATCCTTGCTTCATCGCACGTGGAAATGCGACTAGTCCCTAATCAACCAAAAGGTGCGTGAGCCATTTAGGCCATGATTCTTACACATGGTTGCACATCTGACCGTGCACTTTCTCAGCCAAGAAACGATGGTTGTCTATAATTATGATTGCCACTTGACATTGTGCTAGCTGGTCGATAAATTGGTGTAGTGTCATGGTCTCTTTCTTTCCAACTACTACCCATTGCTTCCATTTTTCTCATTTTCTGTTGATATTAGAACAACCTTAGGCTTTACTAAAGAATAGGATTGTGGGTCTGTAGTTTCCAACACCTAAAAATCTTTAGCCTCTTCTTTAACTTATTCCTAAGTTGTTTCCTCTTACATTTCCTTACACAGTTCCTATAGATCTATGCACAACAATTCCAAGTGAGTGTCCATCTTTGAGGTAATATTTTGCATCTTTACCAACTAAGCTCTTATCTCTATCAACGAAGCTCTTAGATCAGCAAGCTCTGCCTTTCAATCAAAACTGCTACAATTCCCCAGGTTGAAATTGCTCTAATACCATTTGTTACTGTTTTGATATGGGTTAGCCAAAACAAATAGTATAAAGGTCAAATTTAGCCCTCGAAATGGAAGAGTTCCCAGTCTCATCAGAGAGGGACCAGCATCTCCGGTCTTGATAAAGGGAGACACAAAACCTCTGGTCTTTAAGGGAGATGCCACCTTCATGGGTAAGTTCCAAATTCATTCATAAAAGTCCCTTAATACAATACATCCAAAAAAATATAAAGGATAATATGGGCTAAACCAAGCTTGGAGCTTGGGCCCATATTAAGCCTGTAACATAAAGCAATCTTAATCGGGCAAAGGCAAATGAAAGAAAAAGCAAACCTTTTGTACAACTTAGATTTGATACATTATGTTGTACTTTGACTATTATGCAACACAAATCTAGTCTAACACTCCTACTAATGAAACTATCCAAACAAAAATTACTATGAGCTCAACCATGTTTGACAAACTAGATAGGACCTAAGAGTTAAAGTACACCTCAAGTGAAAAAGGAAAAAAAAAAGAAAAAAAAAAGAAAAAAAAAAGAAAAAGAAAAGTAAAAAGAGAAAAGAATGGAATAGTGAAGACATGAAAATCACTAAGTACATAGCCATAGAAAAGTTTCAAGCAAATAAATAGATGTCGGGAGAAAATCTTAGTGTTAGGAGGTAAATAAAGACAACCTTATTACATAAACCAATGTTTAGTCCATTAGAATCTTTGGAAGTGTAGCAGATAACAGACTCATGACATCTTGCATTATCATGTTTCTCCCCACTTGCTATTTACCCCAATATGCGTACTCATTTGGTAAAAGAACTAGATGTGCTAGAAGGACCTCCCTTAGAACAAATGTCGGCTGTTTTGGAGTTGGTAAAAGTTGCCACTTCATTGTGAAACCTAGTTACAACATTTGACTTTATAGGGCAGTCATTTGGGTCTTCTTGTACACATAAGAGTCCCACATTATGAACTTCACGAATTGAGCTAAATTGCAAACTTCATGTAGAGCTAGGTATACTAGATCCAAAACTTTGTTTTTTTGTCCACAATCTCCATGCTTAAGACAATCTTAAAATCATATTCAATAGGAAGTAAAAATTTACCAAACAAGATAGTGATACGAAAAAGATTAAACATACTTACATAACTTATAAGCTTAACGTTAATTTTGATTGATAAAAACTCTTCTTTTTTGTCCACTTATACTCTCAAGAAGAATTCCACTAAAACTAAAAATATCAAATTTAGCTGAAAAAATTCCTTCCATTACAAATTCAGGGAGCATAATCCATTTCATTACAACATTTATAACCCAATGAGAAAGGCAAATGTATATTTTCTCATGTAGATAGATTTGGTGGATCCAAAATTGTGTTATAATGGTAAACTTATTATGTCCCATCTATTCTTGTTGTGTTTGCCCCAATTTCTTTGCTTTTGACAATTCTTGTTAAACTAAAATTAGAGTGTTGTTAGTCTTCAGATCTTTATAAATGATCTCCAATCTAAAGTCATAATGAAGATAAAAAAAAGCCCATAAGTTATTCTCACAATTATGGTGACACGTATTTCCTTATCCAAAAACTTGTTTGGCTTGACCTTGCAAGTTCTCCATTTTCCAATAAGACCATTTTAGTAACAGCAACAAATTAGAAATTACACAAAACAACATATAGTCAATATTAGGAAAAAACCAAAAATAAACAAGCTTGACTTTTGTTAGGCACGTACTCATGGAGTAAAATCTTTTTATCTCCCCTTGTGCAATATCTCTGAAGTTTAATAAGATTTCTATGTTAAAGTTTTGCAACTAACACCACCTTATTTTAAATAAGATATTAATAGATTCATTATCCAATGTAAAAGCCTACTTAAGAGTTGGTAAAACCAATAGTGTCTTTTTGTAATGATGATGGTGTCTTATTGTCATTAATGCTTTTTATCATATTATAATTCATCTCTAAACATAAAGGTTGTGTATAACATTGTTGAGTATAGTTAAATAATAGATGAAAGAAAGCTTGTCATGGTTTTTTTCATAATAGAAGGCCATTCGACCTTATGGTAATGAAATTTTGTCTTTCATTCCTTTTCCTTTCTTTATTTTTATTTTACTTTTACACTATTATTTATGTTACTTTGCTTATGTTAGAAGCCTATTCATTATTGCCAAGTAAGTGACCATGTTGCTCTCATGGTATCGGAGTAGAAGATCCTATTATGCTCTCTACCTTCTTACTTACCTTTATACTCCTTCCTTATTTATCTCTACACTTCTTTCTTATTCCTCCCCCTTTTTTTTTTTTTTTTTGGTAGACAATGGAGATTAGAGTCTTCTTTGAACTATTAGTTCCTTCCTTATTCTTTAGGCCTTTGTAAACGACTTTCAATAGTACCCTTCTTACTGAAAAAACTTTGGTCAACCAAAATAATATATAGGCCAAGTAAGGGCTTCTCATCACAACTCAAACATTTCTAAGAATGGTGATGAGTTAGCCACATGTTTTGATCATTGGAACATACAAAATAAATACTTAAATAACTTATTGCTTCAACAAATATGAAAACCTTAGAATCAGATCAAAGAAGAGATGTGGCCAACCCAAATTTGTCACGTCAATGTTATTTTAAGCTCGAGAGAAAGAGATGTAGCTAACCTAAATCTACCACATCAACTTTAGTTTAAGCTCTTGATATGATTTACTAATACACAACTTTGGGAGTAGATCAAGTAGAGATGTGACCAACTCAAATCCTTCCACATCAACTTGAGAATTAGACCAAAGAATAGATATGGCCAACCCAAATATGTCATGCCAATGTTAATTTAAGTTCTTGATATTATTTGCTAATGCACAGTCTTTGAGGTCGAACAAACAAAGAGATGTGGCCAACCAAGATTTGACCACATTAACTTCAAATTAGATAAAAGAAAAAGATGTGGCTAGCTAAAATTTGTTGTGTCAATGTTAATTCAAATTCTTTTTATAATCTACTGAATGGTTGCTATAAAAAAAATCAGCCAAGGAGAGCTAGCTAACCTCTTCACCAAACCTCTACTAGAACAAGTCTATGCAAACTTTTATAGCAAACTCGATATCACCATGCCCAATGAATCAACCCATGAACAAGCTACCAATACCTAAAGAAGAAGAAGACTTGTTAGGCTCCTACACAATATGTCGTAAAGATGCTTCCTTTCCTAAAATCATTGGATTGGTATCTTTTAACAATAAATACTCAGTAGACTACACTAATTGTAAAGATAATGTTCATTAAATTTGTAGGATGACATCAGTGCTTACATATGCTTAACTCATATTTGTCTTGTCATAATGAAGACAATAGTATCTTGTCATAATGATGATAATGTCTTGTTGTCACTAATGCTCTTATAATTCATCCTTGATATATATAAAGAATGTGTATAACATTGTTGAGTATAGTTTATATAATAAATGAGGGGAAGTTGGTTATGATTTCTTCATATAGTAAGGTCATTCAACCCTGGGGTGATGAAGTTGTCAACTTTCATTCCTTTTTTTCTTTTTATTTCTATTTTACTTTGACACTTTTGTTTAGGTTATTTTGCTTATGCCGAAACCTCTTCATTACTGGCAAGTATGTGATCTTGATTTTCTCAACATTATCATTAATGAAAATGATTACATATAGAGAAACTATAATTTAAGATTTTCTTTGTTTAATTTCCTCATTACGTATGTATAAGGATACATACCCATTATAAAACCTAAACTAGTAATTGTAATTTCGTTGTCTATTCATCGATTTGGTTGCCATCATTTCAATTTACTCCTAAGTAGCCTTCCCTTTTCCATTAGGCTAGTTAAAGTGTTAGTTTGTTAGTGAAAATGATGAAGTTAAGGGCGTAAGTCAAGAATGAATTGGATTTGGTTTGAATGTGGGATTTGTAGTCTAAGTTTACAAAGTATGAATAATATAAAAACTGAAGAAAAAAATAAATTTATAATTACATTCTGCTTTCCATGTACATATCAAGAAGATATAGTGTGCTTTTCTTCAACAATTTGGTTACCATCCATAGTTTTATTATACACGAGTCATGTAGTGTACAATTCTTTTTCTTGCTTTACTAGGGTTTTCTGCTAATTTGTCATCTAGTGTAGCTCCACATCAACATTCTCAAAGGATAAGAACAAAGCTTACTCAAATATTCAACTACATACACCAAGAACTTGGTAAAGAGAGATCCAATTGAAATAATTGATATATGTAAAAGAAGGTGGTATTGAAAACAGAGAGTCATAGTAGATATTTGAAATTGTGTTAGATAGTAAGTAGTATGTATTAAAAAAAAAATTGAAAGTTTGTCAAAGGTAGAACACATTCTTTTTACTTTCTGTAAAAAATATTTTTACTTAGAATTTAAAAAAGAACTTATTAATTTAAGAGAATATTAATTACACGTTAAGCATCAATCCATGTTTTAACGATCTAAGTGCAATCCAATTTCTTTGGGTTAGGACAAAACCAATAGCTCAACTTACTAATTTTGGACCTTCTCAGTTTTCTAGGTTTGGGATTCTTAAGGTTAGATTCGTCAAGCTTCATAACTCTATTAAGTAATATAAAAGTCTACAATCTAAATGGTAGTTGATTAAATACTAAAAATTAAAAGAAAAAGAAAAGAATAATTGTTTCTTAGAGCAAGTTGGCAATCTAATGTGGAGACCATCCAAGATTTAGACAGTCCAATGCAAAACAAGCTAAGTCACTGTCCTCTTCTTTTTAGAACATAACATACAATTTTTTCATGTGTCTTCTTCTTTGAACTAAGTAAAACAAGCTAAACTCTCTTTTTGTTATCATCTCTACAATCTCTTGAATCTCTCAAATCTTTAACAAATCTATAGGCTTCATACAAGTGCAATTTTATGTGTAACATGAAAGTCCTATATCTGAAAACAAGATTCTTAAATTTCAATATTTGACCTAGTTTTTTGGTTAGGCCTTTAAGCCTTTTGATATGATATTAGAGTTTAGGTAAAAATTATGCCATTCCTAATGACTTTAAAAGTCTAATGATGCTGGTATGCATGGAAGTACATGTAAGATGAGAGTTCAATATTGAATGATACAATTCTTGAAGTAAAATTTAAAAGAAAAAAAAATGCTTTAACTTTTGAATTAATTTTTTAGATTAGAATTTTAAACCTTTTGATAAGTTCGATATTTCTATAGTTGCTTCCTTTATATCTGACTTCAGAAAAAAATTTAAAATCAGTCACTTGTCAATTTATGATCAGTATGTTCCTAAGTCACAATATAATTTACTCTTACACCTTTCTATTTTGTATAGCTCACAACTTTATGATAAAAGAGGGCATTATGAAGCTTTGGCCTACCATAAGCAAGAGTTTTTATAGAATAAGAGACAAAGAATAATTCTTTTTTTTTTTGTGGAAATGTAAATTGTATTAATAAATTTTAAAATACAGATGCACAATGGCATACTCCAATATTATAAAAGTCACCATATCTATGAAAAGATAGAAATTGGAAGCCTCCAAATTTCACTCAAAATAACATTTCCTTGGGAAGATTTTATATTTCTAAACAAAGAAATATAGTATAATTCTAGTATATAGTATAGACAAAGAATAATTCTATCACTTCAAAAATATAATATTTTCATATGTTTCAAACAAAGTTTGTACTTACCCCTAAAAATTGTAACAAAAGTCATTTAGGTGGATGTCAACATAATGAACAAAGTCTAGTGGAGCTTTTTGTTAGTGGAGGTCCCTTTTATTAATAATGTCGCAGGTCTTCTTTATTTTTTCTTTTCAAAAAAGACCATCGATTCAACGTGAGACAATGCTTTTGCAGTCATGTTTAACTTTAGTTTACCGGAGAGTGGTTGTTTATCCTTCGTGGAAATACACAAGTACCCACACATAGGTAGGAATGTAAGTCCAAACGGTCAAGTCTTATGTTTGAATGCACCTATTTTACTTGAAAGTTTGAATTACGTAAACGACTGCAAATGACAATTGATAGAAGATGCAATGGATAAAGGCAGTGGACCTGTAGAAAATGAAGCAAGAGCAAGTGTTAATAGATACCAAAGAAGGATCAGATATTGGTTGAGGAGTTTGGAGCATTGATACTATAGTCAAAAATGCTTTACGGAAATCCTCCTTGGGCTGTGCGTGAAATTCACTGCAGGGCCAATTTAGCTGCCAATTATTTCTTTACCTGGGTCGCCTCCAATCTCACCATTGTAGTCCGCTGGGTGATCTCAACACGCCTGAACTTTTCTGAGTTTTTATCTTCATGCCTGGAAAGAAATGTATAAGTTGTATTTTTGAAGCTTTCCCACAGAGTCCTCGCTGACTGATCATTGTCGCTTAAGACCAGATTTCTAGAATCCATGAGCTTCGCAATCCGAGTTTCCGATGGGATTCAAGAGGAGTAGACCAATATTTTGTTCCTGCGGTATCTTCCACTTTGAAGTAGCCATTGGAATCATTAACTTATATTTTGATGATTCATATACAAATTTCATGAACATAAAAACCAATATATATATATATATAAGAAGTTCTAGTCCCGGCCCATTTCACGTTCAAGTCCAAGCACCAGTGTGCAATCAAACATCTAAGTTATAAGAACGGATATAAAGATGCAAGAGCTGGTTTAAGGAATAGAAGTTTTAGAATTGTTTCTTGTTTTCCTTCTTAGAAACAACAGAAAGAAGGAGACAACGTTTAGTCTTGTCCATGCAGATCTTGGAACGTGGTTGGCATCTATAGCTCTAAAGATCTACATGCAGATTTTGGAACGACATATTTATTCTTCGACCATAATCTCATCGACGGAAAATCTGAGAGCAGATGACGTCTTCATCTTCATAATGCAAGGGCCCTGAAAATGTTAATCGGACAAGTTAGAATGGAACAATCCCATTAAGATATCTAATATTGAAAATAATGTGAATACATTATTTTCAAGGAAATTTTGTTTTGTATATGTAGAATCTAGCTATCATCTGGGCAGTAGTTTCTCAAATATTATCGATGATCAAACAATTAGGCATCCATCCACTACCACACCAGGGGCTTACAAGGCATGATGCTAGGGGACAATGGTCATGCACATCTGAACCCCACTGACTAATTCCATATATCCCTTGTAGCTGAAGGCATATATTAGGACAAAAAAATCTAGCAACTCCCATATCTAACACATGATAACAGATGGTTGTACTTCATACCACATTTTTGTCTCTGTATATACCAATAAGGCCCAAGATCAGTAATTTTGTTTTGTAAATGTAGAATTTGGCTATCATCTGGTTTCTCAAATCTTATCAATGATCAAATAATTGGGCATCCATCCACTATCACACCAAGAGCTGTAGGGCATGATGCTAAAGGACAATGGTCATGCACATCTGAACCCCACTAATTCCATGTATCCCTTGTAGCTAAAGATAACATAATTGGACAGCAAATCCAGCAACTCCTACGTCTAGTCCATATGCAACCATATAGTTGTACTTCATCCACCATATCTTATATACCAATTGAAGATACAACCCAAAAAGGCCCATGACTAGTGATTTACAAGTCCAACAACTAGCACAATTGTCCTAGAAAATAATATCAATGGAATGTTAACTTTTTTTAACCACTTATAATTGGGTAAGACTTGCAATTGCTCAACGTAATTTAGACAAGTGAAAACAAACACACCAACCATACATACTACAATTGCAAAGAACCACCATCAAGGAATAGATTTGTACTTATTCATGAGCTTGTTATGAACATCCTCAAACTCATATCTATCTTCCCATGCTATCTTAAATTTTTGCCATGTGTCCCTTTGACCACAGAATATTTAACCGCCCTTAGCAAGAGCATACATACTATGTATAAATTATTTAGAAAAAATGGAAAATGTATTAATTACCTCCCATGATAAAGCACAAAATGGGTGAGAGAGGCAGGGATGGTGGCTAGTAACAAACAAATATTAAAGGTATACAATGCACTGAAGTACATTTTTGAATAACTATTGTATCCTTCCTACTCAAACACCAAATCATCCTTATTGAAAACTCTTGAGATGTTATACATTTTTCCATCGTAGTTGAAACCTTAGGAAGAAAAATAAGGAAATCTCTTAGCGTTGTACAAATTCCAATAGGCAATCAAGGTTATTCCGGATATGGCACTCCAATCCAAGACAAATGCTCCAAGCCCAAACCCAATATGACTAGAGGCAAGAGCTGTGCATGCACCAAACACTTCCATATTATACAGCCAATGGAAAGAGCACCGATCAAAGGGAACAAAAATCCTTGGACAATAGCATACAATAAGCCTACAACTATTACTATAAAACCTAATGAAAATTTATAATCGTGAATATATCATTTATTAGAGACTCCACAACCTCAACTAGGGACTCACAATCTCTCTAATTTCATTATCTGCATTTATAAAAAAATATTTTGATGAAAAAATGAGAATATAACTACATTAAAGTACATCATAGTCATAAAAATATGCAATCTAATGAAAATTTATAGTCTTAAATATACCATTATTCACAAGCTCTATCAAAGACTCCACAATCTCTCCATGATTTTATTGTCTGCATTTATGAATAACATTTTTTATTAAAAAAATAGAATATAATTACATTAAAGTACATCATTAAGGTGATTATACCATTATCTCCATGCATCATGAAATCCTCTTTTTACGTGCTTCCACGCACTCTCACGCTCCTCCCTTCAATTTCCAAAAGCACAGAACCTGCGCTGCACCAGCCAAATCCAAGATACTCGCCACCAATTTCTTTTTCTTTTTCCTTTTCTTTTCACTACGGAAATACTTCATCATTTTAGATTTCTTATACAAGAGTATTATAAATATATAATGCATAAAATCTCTACTCTTGTTAGGAGATTATTGTGTTTATGAGTTTATCATTGATGATGAATTAGCTATCTACAATGTTAGAGATGAATTGGCTACCTAAAAAGGCAAATGCCTGTATTCAGGTGACCGGGTCCCAACAGATTTGGCATCAGATTCCCACCAACAGTAGGAATTACATGTGAGAGAGTGCCACCTGACGTTTTTCCCAATCCAGAATGAAGTCATTGCGGGATGTCATAGCAATGATGAAAGTGTTTGTAAGACAGCGAGAACACCAAAATGCATTCCGAGCAGCCCATCTCATACACGGTTCTCTAGGTCCCAAGAACTAAAAGAGTTTCTTGGAATTAAGTTCCCGAGTCCCAGACCTTCTTCCGTTCTGCCTTTTTCAACTTTCTCCAGATTCAGACGGAACCGCAGTTCATAACAACAGGTTCCGGGTTCCACCTTTTCCCCATCATTTTCTGATTGGCGAGATTTATATGAATGCCTCTACGGGTGCGTGGCCTCAAACTGAAATTTTGTGACCGTATGGCACATGGCTGGCAGAAACTTCGTTTCCGTCGACATCAAGCTACGTGGACAGCCCCTTTACATTTAATACATCAATTCTTGATTCAATCACCATTAATATCATACTTCTCTTCTAAGTCTTAATGGGTAAGAAAAAGGCGATGCAATTTCAAAGAAAAGTGGGTCAAAGTGGGTTCATACTTGGAAGAAGGGAAATTGCCTTGGCAGGGATCCTTAATTGTGAAAAGAATCATGGGAGTGCACTGGATTCCAATATATGATCAAAGATTACTTTCACAGCCCTAACTTTGATCACCAAAGAATACCGTGTGAAAGGATTAGAAGCACCCGAGCCCACTTCGTCAAACGTGTTGCTCTAAGTTAGGTAATTAAAATATTTATTAAATTAATGATGATGTTTTAGATGAAGACGAATAACGAACAAAACTCTTATTCAAAATAACGAAAAATAAAAAAAGTAATTTACACATGTTATATTTGAGTTGGATTTAGAATTTAATGGTAGAAAAAATTCAGTCCATGTAAATGTGCGGAAGGAAAAACTTTGTACCAACTAAATGTTTTGGTTTTCTTTTTGAGTTCAAAGACCTAGACAAGTTTTCCGGTGGCTTTGCTTGTGGTTTAGGCAGCCTATCATTTATGAAAAGCAGTGAAGGGTGGGGAATTCAGATGGATTTCAACCTACAATCACATGCATTTGAAGTGAAGGGTGGACCCCGTTCCAGATTCTTGTGCACTATAGGCGCGAGTGAGTGAGTGAGTGAGTGAGTTGAGAGGGTTTAAAGAGAGAACAAATTGCTGTATTTGTGCCATGCAGCATCTCTACTCGTGCAGACTTGTTTCCTCAGACAGAAAGCCCAACGTGGGTGAAATTTGCAGAGAGCCCAGAAAAGCTCTTCAGCACAGGCACAAAGAGCTCAGAAATTTTCCGAGGAAAGGCAATTTCGTAAGTCACAAGCAATGGAATTGAAGGACAGAGGTCCTCTTTTCCTATTTCCCCACACAATGACAAAGAACAGTATGAGAATAGCTCTACAAACGGCAGACTGTAGTCAAACTTAGAATCCTCCTTTTTCCAAAAGAGGTAAAAGAGGTAAAAGAGGCAGATGGTGGAGTTATGAATGCATACTAGCCATTTAGAAACGATGCAATGATAACAGGGAGGGGAAGAAAATTCTGGCACATATCTTATTCCCAATTGAATAGCTGGACGTGTTCTGGTGCCACATTATTTCGGATATGTTCGGATATGAGCCTATGTGGCAGTCACATCCACGTGGCTGCCACATCACCAGCTTCCAGAGGCAGCAAAGAAGCACGCGTCTGACTTCTCTACTACTGCCTGCTCCGTCCAGCCTGCAGCACGCAACCTGTAGCAAGACCCTTCATGGACCTCCGGATAAGAACCTTAGGTTTAGGGTTTCATCTTATTGTTTTGTCTATAAATGTTTTTGTTTTATGTCCATAGAAACTATCATGGGAATTACTTCTCCCATTTTGTAACCGAGTTTTCTCTTAATACAAACAATAGTTTTATCCAGTTTATGCTCTCATTTATTTCCGTTTACATGGTATCACATAGCCCAGGTTCCGATCCCTGAGTTCTCTTTTCGCTTCCACTCGACCTCCAATAACCTCTTTGATTTTTTCTGCCTATTTTCAAGCTAATCTAGCCTTTCTACCACCGGAATAGAGAAATTTTTCTTTCCTCTGCGTTTTTTCGGGCTCCCCGACCGAACCAGCGAAGAAGACGACTCAAACGACGTCGTCTCTTTCTTTTCAGCCAAAACGACGTCACTTGCATCTCAAACGCAGTGACGCCACTTACTCATACGACACTGTTTTGCTCCACAACGCAAACAACGTTCCAGCCTTCATACGACGCCATTTTGCCCCACAACACAATCGACGTTCAGTATCCATACGATCCTGTTTTTCGCTACCACAATGCGAACGACTCCGTTTTTTATCCAATTGGGACAACCCACTGCTTTCGCACCTCATCGCGAACGCCATCGTTCCGGTCCACCTCAGCTCCATCTAAACGCCGCCGTTTCTGCCTTACACCGCAAACGCCATGCCCGACCCGATGGTTGAACTCACCGGCAGCCAATCCACCGGCAAAACGCCGTATATGCCACCTCATCGTGGTGGACGAAGCGGGTCTACCTCTGGAAACCCCTTCGGCCAAAACCCCCTTCGTACGCCGTCTCCACCGCCACTGAATCGCAATGATTCTCAGTCGCGGGTCAAGCTCGAACCCGATCAATCAGACCCCTTCTATCTTCACATCGGAGACACCCATTCGGTAGCTTTGGTGGCGGTGAAGCTCGCCGGTTGCTCAAACTACACCGTTTGGAGCGAAACCATGAAAATCGCCCTCTCGATCAAGAACAAGATGGTTTTTGTAGACGGGTCTTACCCGAAACTAACACCCGACTCCCCAACCCGAATGCTCTGGGACTGCTGCAACAACCTCTGCCGTGGCTGGATTTTGAACTCTATCTCGGCGGAATTGCACGACGGTCTCATCTACACCCGAGAAGCAGCAAAAATGTGGTTCGAGCTCCACACCCGCTATTCTCAGGTCGACCCGTTTAGGGTTTACGACCTCATCCGAGAAATTTAGGGAATCCGGCAAGGGGGAGAGGCCGTTTCGACCTATTTCGGACGTTTCTGACAGCTCTAGGATGAATACACCACCCTTCTGGAGCTAATTTCACCGAAGGTGCTCCAATTCCAGCCGTGGCAGATTCACGAAGCTTGAATGAATTTCTATCAGTTTTTAAACGGCCTTGATGACTGTTATTCGGCAATCAGATAGCAGATTCTGCTCATGCAGCCCCATCCAAACGTTATTCAGACCTATGCCATCATCAACAAGGCTGAATATCGCTGAAATGTTGCGGGGAAGACGACCGGCGATTACAGCTTTATTGCGGCGAAATCATTGGCCGAAGCAATAGGTCCCCCTACACGTCAGCACTCTATTATGGTGGATCGACCTATGGGGACGGGCTTCAGCGAATGACAGCCCGATGAGCACGACGCACCATTCTCAGCTAGATACGGTCAAAACGACATGTCGTTTTCAGCTCGACGAAACGACAGGTTGTTTAGGACCACTCCAAACGATGTGTCGTTTTTGCTCAAAGCTAAGCAAAACGACAAGTCGTTTCGGGGGGGGGGGGGGGGCAGCAAGAGGAAAAATGTGATTTTTGCAGGAAGAATGGTCATCGGAAGAAGGAATGCTACCGATTGACTGGTCCTCAGTGTGAATACTGCAAAACTTATGGCCATGAACGCAAAGAGTGCTACAAACTCAACGGATACCCCTCAGCCACAAGAATTACAAAAGAAAAGCCCAAGCCAATTTAGTGGCCAATGACTCTGATCATGTCTTCATGACCAAGATTGATTACCAGCGCTTCATTCACTTCTTGCATGATGATTCAGATGCTCATGCCCATCTCGCAGGTACAAGTGCTTTCCTTTCAAAAGTTTGGATTATTGACTCTGGCGCAAGTGATCATATTACTGCTAATATTCAATGCCTAGATTCTCTTGTTCCATGTGCATCTAGATCTAGGAAAGTTAAATTTCCTAATGGTAATAGTGCCCTAATTACACATATTGGACACACCCACATATCTAGACAACTGAAATTGAATAATGTTCTCTACTCACCAGATTTTAAATTCAATCTTTTGTCTACTTCCAAACTTTGCCATGAAAATAATTGTCGCATCATACTATATGTCGATTTTTGTGTCTTTCAGGACCTTTTGACGAGTGAAGTCAAAGGACTCGGTAGAATGCGCAATGGGCTTTATTTCTTTGTAGCATTCCTGGAAAAAATGATGTTGCTTTATATTCTAGGCCTCGCCCATCTTTTGTAAACACATTGTCAACATGTGATTTTTCAAACTCTCAACTCTGGCATTGTAGACTTGGGCATATGTCCCAAGCCAAATTTCAATTTTTAAATAAATTTAAATCTTGCAAAAATGTTTTGTTTACCCCTTGTATGATTTGCCCTCTTGCAAAGCAAACTAGGAATCCTTTTCCTACGCCCGACCACACAGCGCAAAGGATTTTTGATCTGATCCACATTGATGTTTGGGGACCTTACTGTATTCCCAATCACAATGGATCCCGATATTTCCTTACACTTATTAATGACTTCTCACGAGGAACATGGACGTTTCTCATGAAAGTCAAAAGTGAAACCTTTTCTTGGTTGGAGGAATTTCTGACTATGGTAAAAAACCAATTTAGCTTAGAAGTTAGACGCATTAGATCTGACAATGCCTTTGATTTTTTCAACTCTCACACTAAACAACTATTCTCATCACGAGGTATTATCCATGAGAGTTCTTGTGTTCACACCCCTCAATAAAATGGGGTTGTGGAACGCAAGCATCGACATCTTCTTGATGTTGCACGAGCTCTGAAATTTCAAAGCTCCATGCCCGGAAAATTTTGGGGTGAATGCATTCTCACTGCAACCTATCTTATCAATAGGATGCCTTTTTCTGTTTTGCAAGGAATTACTCCTTTTGAAAAAATCTTTGGAAAATCACCAAAACTCTCACATCTTAGGGTTTTTGGTTGCATGTGTCATGCCACTACTATGGGGCCTCAGGACAAGTTTGCCCCACGAGCCATTCCCAGTATCTTTATGGGCTATGCTCAAGGTCAAAAAGGCTATCGGCTTTACAATGCCGAAAGCCGAAAATTTTTTGTGAGTCGGGATGTAAAATTTTACGAGGACATCTTCCCTTTTTCCCAAATAGGTCCCAAAACGCAATCTACTATGCAAGGTCCTTTAGCTCCACCCCCGATCTTGAGGTTTCTACACCACAACATCTAGAACCCACTATTGAGCCACTACCTCCCACAGTTGACTCCTCAATTTCCACTCCAGCTCCACCGCCTACCCAAACTCCCATCCCTTTACCACCATCCGCTGATTCTTATGATGTGTTCTCTGATGATGACCTTCCATCATCGGCAGATGACTTGCCTTCCACTTCCACTTCTGCTCCACCCCCTCCTAGATGATCTACTCGGGAAACTTGACCACCACTTTGGTCGACCGACTATGTTTGTCCTACCATTCACCTTGCTGAGAGTGAATCTTCCACATATCCACTCTCTGCCTATCTCTCCTATGATCATCTTTTCCCTTCTTCCAAACACTTCATTGCCTCCATTTCTGCAAACACTGAGCCTCTTTATCACCATGAGGTTGTTGGCAACCCTAGATGGCAAGATGCCATGGCACAAGAAATCAAAACATTAGAAGAAAATGACACTTGGGACATTGTGGATTTACCCCCCGACCGAAAGCCCATTGGGTGTAAGTGGGTCTACAAGATCAAGTATTAAGCTGATGGGATAGTAGAACGGTACAAGGCCCGACTTATGGCTAAGGGCTACAGTCAGAAGGAAGGCGTTGATTATCATGAGATTTTTGCTCATGTTGTCAAACACATCACCATCAGATGTGCTCTATCCCTTGCAGCCCAGAACCATTGGGGGATCCACCAGATGGACGTGACCAATGCCTTCTTGCAGGGAGACCTTCATGAAGATGTCTACATGCGACTTCCACCTGGAGACCCGAATGAGCAAAGTGGAAAAGTCTGCAAGTTGAAGAAATCTCTATATGGCCTGAAACAAGCTGCTCGACAATGGTATGTCAAGTTCACTGGCGCCCTTCTAGCAGTTGGATATCAGGATTCCATGCATGACACCTCCCTTTTCGTACGACGTCGAGGTAATCTCATCGTACTCCTTCTCATTTATGTTGATGACATCCTCATTACTGGCAACGACCTTGATGGGATCCGCGAGCTCAAGGAACATCTTCATTCAGTTTTCCATATCAAGAACTTGGGAGATCTCAAGTACTATCTTGGGATTGAGGTCCTACAAGATTCTCAGGGGCTTCAGTTAAGTCAACGCAAGTACATCTTGGAGTTGATTGATGAGCTTGGGCTTGGGGGAGCCAAACTGGTTGACAATCTCATGGACACCAATCTCTCATTGACAACACCACAGTATGATCAAGGGGCACCAATTCCTCGTGATGATGATCTGTTCTTAGCAAACCCCTTGAAATATCAATAGCTCATTGGAAAGTTGAACTATCTCAACGTCACAAGACTGGACATCTCATATGTAGTTCACAACTTAGCACAATTCATGCACTCACCGAAGAAATCCCATTGGGAAGCTGCGATTCGAGTGGTTAGATACTTAAAGAGTTGCCCTGGTACAGGCCTACTCATCCCCGCCATAGAGGGATATCATATGAGAGCTTACTGTGATTCAGATTATGCCACATGTAAAGTTGGTAGAAAATCAGTCACCAGCTTTTGTGTCATGCTTGGGGACGCATTGATTTCTTGGAAAAGCAAGAAGCAAGCAGTCGTCTCTTTATCTTCCACTGAGGCAGAGTATCGAGCCATGGTGCTCACCTCATATGAGATTATTTGGTTACTAGGACTTCTTGGAGATATGGGAATTGAGATTCCCCATCCTATCACCTTGTATTGTGATAACAAGGCCTCCATGGAGCTAGCAGCCAATCCTATGGTTCATCAGAGAACCAAACACATAAATGTAGATTGTCACTTCATTCGGGAGAAGATTCGGTGAGGACTTATCAAGACCAAACATGTTGGAACCAAGGATCAACCAGCCGACATCCTTACCAAAGCCCTCGGGGCAAATCAGCATCTTCATCTCCTTCGCAAGTTAAATGTCGTCAACACATATCGACCTTTAGCTTGAGGGAGCCTATTCGGATATGAGCCTATGTGGCAGTCACGTCCATGTGGCTGCCACATCACCAGCTTCCAGAGGCAGCAGAGAAGCACGTGTCTGACTTCTCTGTTGCCGCCTGCACCGTCCAGCCTGCAGCACGCAACCTGCAGCAAGACCCTTCATGGACCTTCGAATAAGAACCTTAGGTTTAGGGTTTCATCTCATTGTTTTGTCTATAAATGTTTTTGTTTTATGTCCATAGAAACTACCATGGGAATTACTTCTCCCATTTTGTAACCGAATTTTCTCTTAATACAAACAAGAGTTTTATCCAATTTATGCTCTTATTTGTTTCCATTTACAAGATCACTATAAACATGTAGTGGTGGCTGAGATTAGATGAGTCTGTGTATCCCGCGGTCATGGGTTGCATAAGATTCTAACACTTCAGGACCTGCTCACCAGCCAACTATGATCCTGCCATGGACAAAATACGATTATGAACAGGCATACTGGATAAACGTGGTTGCTCATCTTTCTTTTTATAAAACGTACTCAATATCCGGTAACCGGTAAATTTCGTCGCAGTAACAGTATTTTATAGATGGTGGTTTAGTGTCTGAAAGCCTAGAAGAAAATAAAGAAAATGAGTTTGGAAATTCTAATTTTCTGAAACTAAAATTGGTATTACGTCCTGATTGGTGGGCGAAGTGACCGAGGTCCCTTTTGGACTTTTGTGTCTTCTCGAGTAGAAATTGGTATAGACCGAGAGAAACGAAAATATCAAAATATCATGACTTGTCTTTGTACGTGAGGACAGCTGGATGTGTAGCCCATGCAAAAGGAAACACGTGGCATGCATGTCAGGAAAAGATCAACGACTTATCTTCGTCATTATCACGTGAGATAGGTCGTACGGGAGGAGGAGTGGGCATCACGTGGGAGTGATGGACCAGACACTCTTTTTCTAGTATCAAATTCAATTTTTTAGTAATACTTTCTTTTCTATTATTAGTAAGTGGTCCCATAAATTCCAATCTTTTTGACATTGACCTTCACCTGTTTAAAAACAAAAATGTTTTAACTCAGTGGTCCCTAAGTTAAGGTTTTTGATGGCGCAGGTGAGGAGGAGGTGGGGCTTGAAGGCAACTACCATTATGAAAGCAGTTTGGTCTTCTGTTGTGGACTTCCACGCGCAGAAGGGGGTCGACGGATGCGTGTAGCTCGAGGTTGTGGGACTTCGTTTTGCCTGCCCCACTCTGAATGCTCCTATGGTAAACCTGCCTCACGCGCCAACTATTAAGCACTTTGGGACACTTTTTACAGCGCTATAATTCAATGACCACTGGCGACATTATTTGTATGTAACAGAGACACAGTGAGAGAGAGCGCCAGAGTGCGAAGCAGAAAACTTGAGCAGCAGCTCACGAACAAATCTGTAACAGCCTTCGATCGAAGCCGTTTGCTAGACCGAACAATCTCTCAGAAGCTTCGGCAACAGCTCAGGATCCACTTGCAACAGTATAGCACACGATCTACTGTTATTGCCGCCTTCTGTGTCACTTTAACCCGTCGTGGTGAGTTGCATCTCTTACACTTCTGGACTTGCTCACCCGCCAACTACCACCCGGCCGTGTGTGGTGTTGTACGGTGGTCAGCAAAGCCGGCCTCCGTTATCTTTTTCCTGCTTTATACGAAATTGTGGTGAAAAAAGTCTCATTTTTCGGTCTCTCCTCCTACTCCCCCCAAGTTATCTCTCTCTCCCCGTCTTCCGTTTTCTTCAGTTCACTAATAATCTCTTACCTTTCTAGTTCGTATTTTCAGATCGGTTCGTCCCTGTCTTCCTTTGGGCTGTGTTCGAAGAGGTAACTTTGGTGTTTATTTTCGTTGTTGGATTTCTGTTTTGTGCATGTCAGCATATAAAATACATTCTGGAGATCAATTAGGATCATGGGTTTTTTTGGTACTTGGACCTCAACTCTGTGGAGTTCCTTCTTTTTCTGTTTCTTTTTTCCTATGCTTTTGAGTGTGTGTATTATTTGATATCTCTTTTTGCACTTAATATTCTGAATGTGTTTGTGTGTAATATCGTTGTTCAAGATTTGGTTCAAAATGGTTTTTTCACCTTCCAGAATGTATGAGAATACTAACATACTGTGTTGTTTCTGATGGAGCATCCGTCTTTGCTGTCTCTCTTCCAAAAGCTCTCTCGCTTTCCATCTTCCGTTCTCTTCCATTCACTATAATCTCAAACCTCTCTTTCTCCCTCTCTCTCTCTCTCTCTCTTTCTCTCCCTGTTTTCGCATTTCTGATTCCGTTGGCCTCGGAACCTGATCTGGGTACCAGAGTTCGTGGCCATTTTGCGGCTTATCAGATGCATGTGCTCTGATTCTCATCTGGGTGGTGCAGTTCTTGGTTAGTTTTTGAATTCTGTGTTCTCCTGTTTGTGTTTTGATCAAGCAAGTGGTCTAAATCTTCCTCTGGATAATTGCAAATGTTCATGCTGTTAATTTTTCTTTCGAGCAAAATTAACTTCTATTTTTGGTCTATTTGATGCTTAAGTGCTAGTTTCGCTCCTGATTTTGCCTTTTGGGTGTTACTTTTTCTCTTGTTTCCCTTTTTCATAACGGATGAAACTTGTTTTCTTGGCATATTTTTAACTTGTGGTTTCTTCTCTTTCTCTCTCTCTATCTCGCAGTTTTTTTTTTTCCTTCCCTTTTGTCGTTATACAACTCGTTATACAATGTTGGTGCCGCGTAAGTTTTCCTTAAATCCAGTCATGTAATATCTTGAGGTAAACAGTCGAGAGTGTCAAAACTGTCTTGTGATTTTAGTTTCATTTACTGCCTTCCGGCAACATTTAGCAATGAACTTTTTATATTTTTTCTTCCTCCATAAGGAGATCATACTTCCAATTCTAACCTATTTAAATGAGTGTTTCAACAGAAGCGGATCCTGTCTGTGCCCCTTTTTAGAACTGGCTGAGCGGTATTGAGTCTAAAATGTTCAACTACTTAAAACTATACCAAATTCTGTGTAGTTGTTGAAGGTTGTGTTTTCAGACTTCCATCCGATACACTTCCATTATCTTCTTATACGTGTAGATTTCTAGATAGGAATTCAATGTGGTGGATTCTGGTTCGTTGTTCAAGATGGTTCAAAATGCTTTTTCACTTTCCGAAATGTATGAAAATGCTACTTTCTCCTCATGTTTGTATGTAAAGTTGCATCCCATCTCTAACGTTGTAGATAGCCAATTCATCATCAATTATGCATTCATAAGTACAATAATCTCCTAACAAGAGTAGTGATTTTATCCATAATCTATTTATGATACTCTTGTATAAGAAATGCACAATAATGAAGTATTTCCATAGTTTTAAAAAAAAAATTGCTGGTGAATATCTTGGATTTGAAGGTCCCAATGCTCTTCCATATCAGCTGGTGCAGTGCAGATGCTGTGAGTTGGAAATTGGTGGGAGGAACCGGAGAGTGCGTGGAAGTAAGTGAAAAGAGGGTTTCATGATGTATGGAGGTAATGGTATATTCACCTTCCTTAGATAATGATTTACTTTAATACAAATATATTCTCATTTGTTCATCAAAAATTTTATTTCATAAATGCAGATAATAAAAGCATGGAGTATCCAATAGAGCTTGTGAATAATGGTATATTTACAACTATAAATTTTTAATATGTTGTATATTTTTATAATTATAATGTACTTTAATGCTATTATATATTCATTTTTCATCAAAATATTTTTCCATAAATGTAGATAATGAAATTATAGAGATTGTGGAGTCTCCAATAGAAGTCGTGGAGTCTCCAATAAATGGTATATTCATTATTATAAATTTTCATTAGGTTCTATACTTTTATGATTAATGTACTCTTATGAAATCATATTCTCATTTTCTCATAAAAACATTTTTATCCATCAATCTAGGTAATGAAATTATAGAGATTGTGGAGTCTCCAATAGAGATCGTGGAATCTTCGACAAATGGTATGTTCATGATTATAAATTGTCATTAGGTTGTATACTTTTATGACTATAATGTACTTTGATGAAATTATATTCTTATTTTTTCATTAAAAAAACTTTATTAGGTTGTCTATAATGTACTTTAATGCAATTATAATCTCATTTTTTCATGAAAACTTTTATCCTTAAATGTAGACAAAGAAATTATAGAGGTTGTGGAGTCTTTGACATATGGTATATTCATGAATATATAATTTTATTTGCTTGTATGCTTTTATGACTATAATGTACTTTAATGCCATTTTATTCTCATTTTTTCATAAAAAAGTAAATCTATAAATGCAGAAAATAAAATTACGGAGGTTTTGGAGTCTCCTAATGAAGTCGTGCAATCTTTGTTACATGGTATGTTGATGATTATAAATTTTCATTAGATTGTATACCTTTTATGACTATAATCTCCTTTAATGGAATTATATTCTCATGTGTCATCAAGCACACTTATCCATAAATACAGACAAGTTGTGGAGTCTCCTGTTGAGGTCGTGGAGTCTTTGATAGATGTTATGTTCATGATTATAAATTTTTATTTGGTTGTATAGTTTTATGGTTATAATGTGCTTTAATGCAATTATATTCTTATTTTTTCACAAAATATTTTAACCATAAATACAAACAATGGAATTATAAAGGTTGTGGAGTCTAGTGTAAAAGTCATGGAGTCGCTAATATATGGCATGTTCATTATTTAAAATTTCATGATGTTGTATACTTTTATGACTATAATGTACTTTAATGAAATTATATTCTCATTTTTTCATAAAAAAATTTATCCATAAATGCAGATAATGAAATCAAGGAGCATATGATAAAGCTTGTGCAGGGCTTGATAGAGCTTGTGAATAATGGTATATTCAAGACTATAAATTTTCAGTAGGATGTATGTTTTTATGAGTATAATTAATAATGCAATTATATTCTTATTTTTTCATCAAAATGTTTTTTTATAAATGCAGATAATGAAATTATAAAGATTGTGGAGTCTTTGGTAGAGGAGCATAAGTTGGTGCGATATGTGTTGCCTATAAATATAGTTTTTATTGTCAATCATTAGTCTAATCTTGTCTATTAATTCTGTTGGTACATATGTAGATGATTGGTTATGAGTTTGCTGGAATCTTTATGAACCTTCTGGTAAATTCTCCGTACATGTGGTACTCTACGTGTCTTGCTGATTTGAGTTTTTATAGGTATGCTTTCCTTAAGAACATGTATAACATTTAATTTCATAACATGTATTGTATTTTATTTAAGAACATGTGACTATAGTTGATATTCTGTTTCTCCTTATCAGAGCAATGCATGAAGAGGAAACGAGAGAGAAAGGACACCTGAAAAGACTTAATTTCTTTTTTATAGTAATAGTTGCAAGCTTGTTGTTGCTATCTTTCCGAGGTTTTTGTTTCCTTCGTTCAATGCTCTTTCCATTGGTTGTATGATATGGAAGAGGTCGATGCTTGCATAGCTTCTTGGCTTTGGTCGTGCTGGGTTTGGCATTGAAACTTTTGCCTTTGATTGGAGTGCCATATCCAGAATGCTGGGCAATTTGTTAAATTCCCCTTTGCCAACAATCATCAATACCATGATTGGCTTCATTTTGCTTCTCTATGTAATAACTCCGATTGCCATTGGATGAATCTGTATGACGCCAAGAGATTCCCTCTATTTTCATCTGATAGTTTTGACTACAAGGGAAAAAAGTATGACATCCTAAGAGTTTTCAGCAAGGATGATTTGGTGTTCAATTGGGAAGGATATAAAGGTTACTCAAAAATGTACTTTAGTGCATTGTATACCTTTAGTATTGGTCTGTCACTAATCATCGTCATTGCGTCCCTCACCCATTTCGTGCTTCATCATGGGAGGTAATTAATGCTTTTTCCATTTTTTGCAAATAATTTATACATAGCAAGTATGCTAGGGCTAAGGGCAGTTGAATATTATGTGGTCACAGAGACACATGGCAACAATTTAAGGTGGCATGGGAAGATAGGATGAGTTTGAGGATGTTCATAGCAGGCTCATGGAGAGGTACAAACCTATTACACAATGGTGGTTTCTTGCAATTGTAGTATCTATGGTTGGTTTGTCTATTTTGACTTTATTACATTATGTTGAGCAATTACAACTTCCTTATTGGGGAATCCTACTGGGATGCCTAATGATCATCATTTTTATCCTTCCCTTAGGTGTGATTCAAGCTACAACTGGCCAAGTAAGTTCCATGATGGTACATTTTCTATACCCAAATTGTACTTCGCTTGATGTCTATAAATTGTTACGAATTTTGTGTAGGGATTGACTCTGGGTACAGTTTCAGAATTATCATTAGGCTATCTCTACCTTGGGAAGCCAATATCAAACTTGACTTTCCGTTTTGTGTCTTCCATGGCCAATGTTCTTAACATTCTTTCTGATCTCAAGTTGTGCTATTATATGAAAATTCCTCCGAGGAGCATGTTTCTCATCCAAGTTATTGGGACATTCATCACAACCTTAGTGAGCTATACAACAACATGGTGGATGATCTCAAGCGTAGAAAATATGTGTGACACAAAAAGGTTACAAAAATGGAGCCCTTGGATGTGTCCCGGAGAACATAATGTTTATACCTTAACAGTGAAGTGGAAAGTAATTGGTCCAAGTCGTGTCTTTTTCCCCCACTGGTTATATTCAAAGTTATATTATTTCTTTTTGGTAGGTGCGCTTGCACCCTTGTTGGTTTGAGCTCTCTTGCATCTTTTCCCCAAGTATAAGTGATTAAAAGAAATTAATGTTCTATTGATATTATTGTCTGGAACATTTATGCCACCTACTAGACCTGTGAATTTTTGGTTGTGGGCCCTTTTGGGTTGTATCTTCAATTGGCTTATATACAACAACAAAAAAAAAAAACAAAAATTTGGAAGAAGTATAACCACATGTTGTCATATGGGCTATATGTAGCCAGATTCTACATATACAAAACAAAATTTCTTTGGAAGAAAGTCAGAAATGCTTCTCTATTGTTCCGAAGAAATAGTATCACACCCAAAAAAAAGAAAAGAAAAGAAAAAGCCAAACTTAGGGCTTTGGAGAGGGGAACTCCAAAGAGAAAGAAGAAGAAGAAAAGGAAGGACAATTGTTGTATGATTCTCGAAATTTATGTATGTGCACATCGCTGCTCCCTTGGAAGGCATAATCCAAGTTCTTATCTCGTTTTTCTGCTATTTTGGAATTCTAGCGTTTGATGCCTACGCTTGTAGTAATTTGTGTTCCCTTGTTTTGGTTTCTTGACACAATCTATCGTGGTGAAGAAGGTAAAAGTTTGTTTATTTTGGTATGGTATCGAGCTGTTTGGCTCTCATTTAGTGGGTGTTACCATTCTTTCTGCACAAACATGTTTTCCCTTGGTGTTGGAGTTCCATGGCTCTCATTTAGTGGATCGATTTACTCTTTGTAATTGAGTTTTGACTTTTTTTTTTTTTTTTTTTTTGGACATTGTAAATCTGCACCAGGCATTGAGTTATCCAACGATTGAAATTTTGTCTACAGATTTGGGCCTTTCCTTGCCTTCATTGATTGTATTCCTTAACCAATGAATTTATTTGGAAAAGTTAAAAACTATATTTAATTTTTGCCTTGCTTGAGCTTTGATTTTCTTTTTGGGGTTTTCACGAGTATGAAAGTCTGTTATACATATTGAACCTTGTTTTAGTGAATTTTCTTGTCATGGTATTGTTGGTCTTTTCATATAAAAGCATAGGGGAATTGTCACGTTGGGAAGTGGAACATAAACCTCAATTCAAATTTCTCCATATTATTGGCCTCATAAGTGGTTGAAGTTATAACTATTGTTACGATGGGTAATATTTATGTGACAATGAATCTGACAATAGGAATTACTTGTCTTGAAGAGGATGCCAGCGTGCAACGTTGGTCCAGTCTGGAGCAAGTGGGCAACAACGTTTTGACAAGGGAAGCGAAATTGCCTTGACAGGGATCCTTAATTGTGAAAAGAATCATGGCAGTGCACTGGATTCCAATGTATGATCAAAGCTTACTTTCACAGCCCTAACTTTGATCGCCAAAGAATAACTTGTGAAAGGATTAGAAGCGCCCGAGCCTACTTCGTCAAACGTGTAGCTCTAAATTAGGTAATTAAAACATTTATTTGATGTTTTAGAGGAAGACGAATAACGAATTATTCAAAAAAATTCCAAGTATATAAGAAAACCCTTAGTCAAACATAAATAATAATTGCTAAAAATTTATAATTGTTAAAAAATTCTCTCTCTCTCTCTCTCTCTCTCTCTCTCTCTCTCTCTCTCTCTCTCTCTCTCTCTCTCTCTCTCTCTCTCTCTCTCTCTCTATATATATATATATATATATATATATATATATATATTGCAAAAAGAAAGAAAAAAAAATAGTTTTTGTAATATTTTAACTTTTTAGCATAAATGGTGTATTGTCTTTATAAAGCAACAATCTTACTAATTTCATATTTCTTTGAGTATAATAATACCCATCATTTATGTTGAGAAACGTGAACTTCTAAGGTTTGTTCCATTATTTTAAAGCTGCAACTTCAAGTTATAGAAGAAGCTCAATTCAAATTTACGTAAATAATGTTACACAAATAAACCTCACATACTTTCTACAGTTTTTCTTCACTAAATAGAAGAAACTAACAAATGATGGTATGACGCACGTAAGACGGGGTTAAGAAACAAACCGATCCACTCAAGCTTCACATGATCTCAGTTGGGCTCTATAGAACTCAAATAACTTATGTATTGGACCTCTTCCCCAAGGCATGAAACTTAATTTTTAAAACGCGAACAAGGTGACGTAGTCAAGCTCTTCATCACTAGCTCAAAAAGTAGATAATTCAGCATGCTTGTGAGAAAAACAAATGACTTGAAACAACAGCCCACGAAGAGCCCTATACAATAAGAACTTGTTATACAGAAACCCCAACTTAACAGACCTCCCTGCCATACAAGTAATTTGTAGGCAGAATTTGAACCTATGCAACCTCCACTTCAAATGTATTCAGACAAAGGCAAGATGCAGACTAAATGTTCAAAAGGTCAAGCATGGATGTTTGGACATAAGTTGCTACATTTAAAATTGATTGTAACCACTTGAATCTGAAGAAACGAGCAAGTATGTTCTCAGCAAAAGCTAAGAATTTTTTTTGTAATAGATGCATAATCTGAACAGCTATTCTACCTTGATATGTTCAACAACAATGAAGAAATTGTTTGAATAAATCATCTTTGACTACAGTATCAATGCTACAAGCTCCTTAACCAAGACGTGATGCTTCTTAGGTAGATATAACACTTGCTTTCACTTGATTTCCTGCAGCGTCCACTGCGTGTTGGAGGCGGAAGACCATGGATAACCCAACCCCTTGGGAATCAAAAGCATGTATTGATTGTCTCTTCTCTCAAATGTCATTTGAGTTGTTTATGTACTCTAAATTTTCAAGTAAAATAGTCGAATTCAGAAAGACGACTTGATTCTTTAGACTAATGTAATATGTTCCAAGTTCATGTTTGCTGTCTTTTGTAGATGCTATTTATGCACGTGGGACAAATGAACAAGGGTATTGGACGACTAGAAAATGCATAACCCAGTGCTATATTAAAGATAGAAATGTCTGGTTCAGAATTTTATAAGCAACTCCAAGGGAATCCTTTTATCCTTTGAAATGCAATCCTTTATTATTGCATCTTTTCTCAAACGTTCATGTAATTTAAGTAAAATAGTGGATTAAAACGTCAATCAATTTGAATGTTAAATTGATAAATTTAAACATAAGTTGATCATATCAGTCATTCATAATCAATATTCAACTTATAACTTGATCCCTTAAATCTATGGAGCGATACAGCTACCACTTTGCAAGAAAGTTGGGCATGCTTACCAAGGCAATTTTTGACCTTAAAATGTATGACTGTTTTCAATTGAAAAATAAAGAGAAAAATAAAAGTCCATATACTTGATTGCCTCAAAGGCCTCCACAAATACAAGGTAAGTGACGATTGTTATGGGCAAATTGATGACAAACAATGAAAACTACAGTTTAGGATTGGAATCTCTTGCAACAAGATGCCAATCATCCTATCACGCAATCTATATATTTTCATTTGAATTAAAAAGATTTTTCATTAGCTCTTTATGTAATTAATTATTACCTGAAAATATATATGATTAGAAATAAGGTAACCATTTTATGAAATGAATTGTACTCGATCTATATATTTCTATTTGAATCTAATAAAGTTGTACATTAGCTCTTTATGTAATTAATTATTATGTGACTAATACATAAGGTTGTGTTCTACACTTGTGTGACTAATTGTATTTATTCTGTGTCTTTGTTACTTTTTTTCTTTTTTTTCTTCCCTTTTAATCTATTTTATAGTTTGCCCCACAAATTTTAATTCATTTCTAAACTATCAAAGTTACCAACCCTCCTATTCTTTAGTCTAACTCTTGTGTTTGTTTCCTAATACATTTAACTTCTATGAATCATTCCTATTGATGTTGTCCGCTCTCCATTGTCCAATAATATACTTTTATTCTTTTCTTTAACAACAATTGTCTTTCAAAAATGTCAATATTATTTAGCATGTAATTTAAATAATTATCATAATTCTAAATAAAAGATTATCAAGTAATAATGTGATAATACTCAGACTCACGTGTGAGTGAGACATTATGAAGTATATATTTCTCTCAACTTTTATTCTTAGAATTTTTAATAGCAAGGAAAAGAAAAGGAAAGAAAGAGAAAATTTAAACAAAGGGAAGTACTAGCATGAGAACATAGAGAAGTATGAGCTTATATTTGAGATTTTCTTTTTGAACCATATAAATCTTAGTGTTGTGTGTCCTTATTACACAATTTTTGTTTTCTTCAACAATAACGATATGAATGGGCTCACTCCTACGGACTGAAGCATATATCAAATCCTAAAACAACTGAATGGAGCTAATAAGGAAAATGTAGGTAGATAACAAGCTTCATTCTCGATAGGGTACCAAAAAAAGGACAATCTTCAATAGATGAAAGCGTATTCCTAACCTATACTTGCTGTCCACAAGCAAATGATGTTTAAGTTTGGGGATCATTGTTAATGTCTTCAAAGAAATTTGAAGGAAAATGTAATGGGGAATTCTAATGGGTAAAAATTGTCATTCCAGAGTAAAGGAAAAATCTAAAGAGAGTTTTGTAAGTACCTTATCAAAGATCCTCATTCAACAATTGAAATTTTTAAAAGTGATATTCAAACTATTTAGGCTAGTATTTTCTTATAAGCTCTCTCCTAAAATAGTTTTTAAAGTTAAAGTGGAAAATAAAAAAAGTAATTTACACATGTTATATTTGAGTTGGATTTAGAATTTAATGGTAGAAAAAATTCAGTCCATGTAAATGTGCGGAAGGAAAAACTTTGTACCAACTAAATGTTTTGGTTCCTTTTGAGTTCAAAGACCTAGACAAGTTTGCCGGTGGCTTTGCTAGAGTTTTAGGCAACCTATCATTTATGAAAAGCACTGAAGGGTGGGGAATTCAGATGGATTTCAACCTACCATCACATGCATTTGATGTGAATGGGTGGGCCCCATTCCAGATTCTTGTGCACTACAGGCGGAAGTGAGTTGAGAGGGTTTAAAGAGAGAACAAATTGCTTTGTTTGTGCCACGCAGCATCTCTCTACTCGTGCAGACTTGTTTCCTCAGACAGAAAGCCCAACGTGGGTGAAATTTGCAGAGAGCCCAGAAAAGCTCTTCAGCACAGGCACAAAGAGCTCAGAAATTTTCCGAGGAAAGGCAATTTCGTAAGTCACAAGCAATTGAATTGAAGGACAGAGGTCCTCTTTTCCTGCTTCCCCACACAATGACAAAGAACAGCATGAGAATAGCTCTACAAACGGCAGACTTTAGTCAAACTTAGAACCCTCCTTTTTCTAAAAGAGGTAAAAAGAGGCAGATGGCGGAGTTATGAATGCATACTAGCCATTCAGAAACGATGCAATGATAACAGGGAGGGGAAGAAAATTCTGACACATATCTTATTCCCAATTGAATAGCTGGACATGTTTTGGTGCTACATTACTTCGGAGATTAGATGGAGTGGTGGCGGAGATTAGATGAGTCTGTGTATCCCGCGGTCTTGGGTTGCATCAGATTCTGACACTTCAGGACCTGCTCACCAGCCAACTACGACCTGGCCATGGACAAAATACGATTATGAACAGGCATACTGGATAAACGTGGTAGCTCATCTTTCTTTTCATAAAACGTACTAAATTTCCGATAACCGGTAAATTTCGTCGCAGTAACAGTATTTTATAGACGGTGGTTTCGCGTGGAGTGTTGGAAGCTTAGAAGAAAATAATATTTACATGGGAAGAAAAAGAGAGAAAGTGAGTTTGGAAATTCTAATTTTCTGAAACTGAAAATGGTATTACGTCGTGATTGGTGGGCGAAGTGACCGAGGTCCCTTTTGGACTTTTGTGTCTTTTCGAGTAGAAATTGGAATACAGCGAGAGAAACGAAAATATCAAAATATCATGACTTATCTTTGTAACGTGAGCACAGCTGGACGTGTAGCCCATGTACGAGGAAACACGTGGCATGCATGTCAGGAAAAGATCAACGACTCATCTTCGTCATTGTCACGTGATGGTGTCTCCTTCAGGTCGTACGGGAGGAGGAGTGGGCATCACGTGGGAGTGATGGACCAAGACACTCTTTTTCTAGAACCAAATTCAATTTATTAGCAATACTTTCTTTTATTAGTAAGTGGTCCCATAAATTCCAATCTTTTTGACATTGACCTTCACCTGTTTAAAAACAAAAATGTTTTAACTCAGTGGTCCCTAAGTTAAGGTTTTTGATGGCGGCAGGTGAGGAGGAGGTGGGGCTTGAAGGCAACTACCATTATGAAAGCAGTTTGGTCCTCTGTTGTGGACTTCCACGCGCAGAAGGAGGTCGAGAGATGCTATAGCTCGAGGTTGGGACTTCGTTTTGCCTTCCCCACTCTGAGTGCTCCTATGGTAAACCTGCCTCACGCGCCAAACTATTAAGCACTTTGGGACACTTTTTACAGGGCTATAATTCAATGACCACTGGCGGCATTATTTGTATGTAACAGAGACACAAAGAGAGAGAGCGCCAGAGTGCGAAGCAGAAAACTTCAGCAGCAGCTCACGAACAAATCTGGAACAGCCTCAGAAGCTACGGCAACAGCTCAGGATCCACTTGCAACAGTATAGCACACGATCAACTGTTATTGCCGCCTTCTGTGTCACTTTAACCCGTCGTGGTGAGTTGCATCTCTTACACTTCTGGACTTGCTCACCCGCCAACTACCACCCGGCCGTGTGTGGTGTTGTACGGAGGTCAGCAAAGCCGGCCTCCGTTAGCTTTTTCCCGCTTTATATGAGATTGTGGTGAAAAACGTCTCATTTTTCCGTCTCTCCTCCTACTCCCCCCAAGTTATCTCTCTCTCCCCGTCTTCCGTTTTCTTCAGTTTACTAATAATCTCTTACCTTTCTAGTTCGCATTTTCAGATCGGTTCGTCATTGTCTTCCTTTGGGCTGTGTTCGAAGAGGTAACTTTGGTGTTTATTTTCGTTGTTGGATTGCTGTTTTGTGCATGTCTGCATCTAAGATACATTCTGGAGATCAATTAGGATCATGGGTTTTTTTGGTACTTGGACCTCAACTCTGTGGAGTTCCTTCTTTTTCTGTTTCTTTTTTCCTATGCTTTTGAGTGTGTGTATTATTTGATATGTCTTTTTGCACTTAATATTCTGAGTGTGTTTGTGTGTAATATCGTTGTTCAAGACTTGGTTCAAAATGGTTTTTTCACCTTCCAGAATGTATGAGAATACTAACATACTGCGTTGTTTCTGACGGAGCATCCGTCTTTGCTGTCTCTCTTCCAAAAGCTCTCTCGCTTTCCATCTTCCGTTCTCTTCCATTCACTATAATCTCAAACCTCTCTCTCTCTCTCTCTCTCTCTCCCTGTTTTCGCATTTCTGATTCCGTTGGCCTCGGAACCTGATCTGGGTACCAGAGTTCCTGGCCATTTTGCGGCTTATCAGATGCATGTGCTCTGATTCTCATCTGGGTGGTGCAGTTTTTGGTTAGTTTTTGAATTCTGTGTTCTCCTGTTTGTGTTTTGATCAAGCAAGTGGTCTAAATCCTCCTCTGGATAATTGCAAATGTTCGTGCTGTTAATTTTTCTTTCGAGCAAAATTAACTTCTATTTTTGGTCTATGTGGAAAATGCCAAGAACTTGAACCATTTGGACGGGGAATTTGATGCTTAAGTGCTAGTTTCGCTCCTGATTTTGCCTTTTGGGTGTTACTTTTTCTTTTGTTTCCCTTTTTCATAACGGATGAACTTGTTTTCTTGGCATATTTTTAACTTGTGGTTTCTTCTCTCTCTCTCTCGCAGTTTTTTTTTTCCCTTCCCTTTTGTCGTTATACAACTCGTTATACAATGTTGGTGCCGCTTAAGTTTTCCTTAAATCCAGTCATGTAATATTAAACAGTCGAGAGTGTCAAAACTGTCTTGTGATTTTAGTTTCATTTACTGCCTTCCGGCAACATTTAGCAATGAACTTTTTATATTTTTTCTTCCGCCATAAGGAGATCATACTTGCAATTCTAACCTATTTAAATGAGTGTTTCAACAGAAGCGGATCCTGTCTGTGCCCCTTTTTAGAACTGGCTGAGCGGTATCGAGTCTAAAATGTTCAACTACATAAAACTATACCAAATTCTGTGTAGTTGTTGAAGGTTGTGTTTTCAGACTTCCATCCGATACACTTCCATTATCTTCTTATACGTGTAGATTTCTAGATAGGAATTCAATTTGGTGGATTCTGGTTCGTTGTTCAAGATTTGGTTCAAAATGCTTTTTCACTTTCCAAAATGTATGAAATTGCTACTTTCTCCTTATGTTTGTATGTAAAGTTGCATCCCATCTCTAACGTTGTAGATAGCCAATTCATCATCAATTACGCATTCATAAGTACAATAATCTCCTAACAAGAGTAGTGGTTTTATCCATAATCTATTTATGATACTCTTGTATAAGAAATGCACAATAATGAAGTATTTCCATAGTTTAAAAAAAAAAAATTGCTGGTGAATATCTTGGATTTGAAGGTCCCAATGCTCTTCCATATTAGCTGGTGCAGTGCAGATGCCGTGAGTTGGAAATTGGTGGGAGGAACCGGAGAGTGCGTGGAAGTAAGTGAAAAGAGGGTTTCATGATGTATGGAGGTAATGGTATATTCGCCTTCCTTAGATAATGATTTACTTTAATACAAATATATTCTCATTTGTTCATCGAAAAGTTTATTCATAAATGCAGAAAATAAAAGCATGGAGTATCCAAGAGCTTGTGAATAATGGTATATTTACAACTATAAATTTTCATTATGTTGTATATTTTTATAATTATAATGTACTTTAATGCTATTATATACTCATTTTTCATCAAAATATTTTCCCATAAATGTAGATAATGAAATTATAGAGATTGTGGAGTCTCCAATAGAAGTCGTGGAGTCTCCAATAAATGGTATATTCATTATTATACATTTTCATTAGGTTCTATACTTTTATGATTAATGTACTCTTATGAAATCGTATTCTCATTTTCTCATAAAAGCATTTTTATCCATCAATCTAGGCAATGAAATTATAGAGATTGTGGAGTCTCCAATAGAGATTGTGGAATCTTCGATAAATGGTATGTTCATGATTATAAATTGTCATTAGGTTGTATACTTTTATGACTATAATGTACTTTGATGAAATTATATTCTTATTTTTTCATTAAAAAAACTATATCCATAAATGCATATAATGAAATTATAGAGGTTGTGGAGTCTCTGATATATGGTATGTTCATCATTACAAAATTTTACTAGGTTGTCTATAATGTACTTTAATGCAATTATAATCTCATTTTTTCATGAAAACTTTTATCCTTAAATGTAGACAAAGAAATTATAGAGGTTGTGGAGTCTCTGACTTATGGTATATTCATGAATATATAATTTTATTTGGTTGTATGCTTTTATGACTATAATGTACTTAAATGCTATTTTATTCTCATTTTTTCATAAAAAAGTAAATCTATAAATGCAAAAAATAAAATTACGGAGGTTGTGGAGTCTCCTGATGAAGTTGTGCAGTCTTTGATACATGGTATGTTGATGATTATAAATTTTCATTAGATTCTATACCTTTTATGACTATAATGTACTTTAATGAAATTATATTCTCATGTGTCATCAAACACTTTATCCATAAATACAGACAAGTGGTGGAGTTTCCTATTGAGGTCATGGAGTCTCTGATATATGTTATGTTCATGATTATAAATTTTTATTTGGTTGTATAGTTTTATGGCTATAATGTGCTTTAATGCAATTATATTCTTATTTTTTCACAAAACTTTTATCCATAAATACAAACAATGGAATTATAGAGGCTGTGAAGTCTCATGTAGAAGTCATGGAGTCTCTAATATATGGCATGTTCATTATTATAAATTTTCATGATATTGTATACTCTTATGACTATAATGTACTTTAATGAAATTATATTCTCATTTTTTCATAAAAAAGTTTATCCATAAATGCAGATAATGAAATCAAGGGGTATCTGATAAAGCTTGTAGAGGGCCTAATAGAGCTTGTGAATAATGGTATATTCACAACTATAAATTTTCATTAGGTTGTATGTTTTTATGACTATAATGTAATTTAATGCAATTATATTCTTATTTTTTCGTCAAAATATTTTTCTATAAATGCAGATAATGAAATTATAAAGACTGGGCAATCCGTTAAATTCTCTTCCACCAACGATCATCAATATCATGATTGGCTTCATTTTGCTTCTCTATGTAATATCTCCAATTGCATATTGGAGAATTTGTATGAAGCCAAGAGATTCCCTCTTTTTTCGTTCGATAGTTTTGACTACAATGGAAAAAAGTATGACATCTCAAGAGTTTTCAGCAAGGATGATTTGGTGTTCACTCATGAAGGATACAACGGTTACTCAAAAATGCACTTTAGTCTGTCACTAACCACCGTCACTGCATCCCTTGCCCATTTCGTGCTTCATCATGGGAGGTAATTAATGCTTTTTCCATGTTTTGCAAATAATTTATACATAGCAAGTATGTTGGGGCTAAGGGCAGTTGAATATATTGTGGTCACAGAGACACATGGCAACAATTTAAGGCGGCATGGGAAGATAGGAATGAGTTTGAGGATGTTCATAGCTGGCTCATGGAGAGTTACAAACCTATTCCTTAGTGGTGGTTTCTTGCAATTGTAGTATCTATGGTTGGTTTGTCTGTTTTGACTTTATTACATTATGTTGAGCAATTGCAACTTCCTTACTGGGGATCCTAGTAGGATGCCTAATGATCATCATTTTTATCCTTCCTTTGGCGTGATTCAAGCTACAACTGGCCAAGTAAGTTCCATTATGGTACATTTTCTATACCTAGACTACACTTTGCTTGATGTCTCTAAATTGTTACAAATTTTGTGCAGGGATTGAATTTGGATATAGTTTCAGAACTATCATTAGGTTATCTCTACCCTGGGAAGCCAATAGCAAACTTGACCTTCAAGTCGTTTTGTGTGTCTTCCATGGCAAATGCTCTTAACATTCTTTCTGATCTCAAGTTGTGCTCTTATATGAAAATCCTTCCGAGGAGCATGTTTCTCATCCAAGTTGTCGGGACATTCATCACAAGCTCAGTAAGTTATATAGCAATATGGTGGATGATCTCAAGCGTAGAAAATATGTGTGACACAGAAAGATTACCAAAAGGGAGCCCTTGGACGTGTCCTAGAGGACATAACATTTACACCTTAACAGTGACATGGAGAGTAGTTGGTTCAAATCCTGTCTTTTTCCCCGTGAGTTATATTCAAAGTTATATTATTTCTTTTTGGTAGATGTGCTCGCACCCTTGTTGGTTTGGGCTCTCTTCAATTGGACGTGTGAATTTTTTGTCATGGGCCCTTTTGAGTTGTATCTTCAATTGGCTTATATATAAAAAAAAAAAAAAAAAAGACAATGAATGGAAGAAGTGTACCTACCTGTTGTCATGTGGGCTAGACGTGGGAATCGCTGTATCTATTGTCCTAATGTCTTGTTATCAGCTAAAAGTGATAAATGGAAGTACTTGGTGGGGTTCAAAAGTGCAAGATCACTGTTCCCTAGCATCATGTCCTATAGCTTTTGATGTGGTAGTGGTTTGATCATCAATAATATTTGAGAAACTATTACCCTATTAAAAACTGAAGGGCCTAATTAAAATACAGAACTGTGTAATAGTGGGTTGCCAGCGGAAGCTTATAAGGTCAGGCTCTCCTATCGTCTTACCCAATGTGGGACTGGATATTTCAATACTTCAACATACTCAAGTGATAGTCATATTTTGCATAAACAAAACAAAATTTCCTTAGAAGAAAGTTAGAAATGCTTCTCTATGGGTAGGAAGAAATAGCTTCACACTATAAAAATAAATAAAAATAAAAAGACCAGGGCTTTGTGAAGGGAGGGAGAAAGAAATGAACTCTAAGGAGAGAAAGTTTATTAGAGAGAGGAACTCCAAAGAGAGAGAAGAAGAAGAAGAAGAGGAAGGACAATTGCTGTATGATTCTCAAAATTTATGTATGTGCACATCGCTGCTCCCTTGGAAGGCATAATCCAGGTTCTTATCTCGTTTTTCTGCTATTTTTGAATTCTAGCGTTTGATGCCTAGGCCTGTATTAATTTGTGTTCCCTCGTTTTGGTTTCTTGACACAATCTATCATGATGGAGAAGGTGAAAGTTTGTTTCTTTTGGTATGGTATTGAGCTGTTTGGCTCTCATTTAGTGGATCGATTTACTCTTTGTGATTGAGTTTTGATTTTTTTTTTTCTTTTTTTTGACATTGTAAATCTGCACCTGGCATTGAGTTGTCTAATGATTGAAATTTTGTCTAAAGATTTGGCCTTTTCCTTTCCTTACTTCATTGATTGAATTCCTTAACCAATGAATTTATTTGGAAAAATTAAAAACTATATTTAATTTTTAGCTTTGCTTTGAGCTTTGATTTGCTTTTTGGGGTTTTCACGAGTATGAAAGTCTGTTATACATATTGAACCTTGTTTTAGTGAATTTTCTTGTCATGTTATCGTTGGTCTTTTCATATAAAAAGCACAAGGGAATTGTCAGGTTGGGAAGTGGAACATAAAGCTCATAATTCAAATTTCTCCATATTATTGGCCCCATAAGGGGTTGAAGTTATAACTATTGTTACGATGGGTAATATTTTATGTGACAATGAATCTGACAATAGGAATTACTTATCGCGAAGAGGATGCCAGCGAGCAACGTTGGTCCAGTCACACAGAGAGACGTGTGGAGCAAGTGAGCAACGTTTTGACATTAGGAAATATCTTAATGGGATTGTTCCATACTAACTTGTCCGATTAACATTTTCAGGACCCTTGCATTATGAAGACATTTTGGCCGACAATGTTGTGGGTCAGAGGCATTGATCAAGACAATGCCGTCATCTGCTTTCAGATTTTCCCTCGATGAGCTTATGCTCGATGGACAATGCCTCGTGTCGACCAAGTCAGCGTGCATAGTGTCAAATGTGGTGAGAAAGACAGCACTGAATCCACACCTTCTTGTTTCACGTAAAAAGCAGCGGCATTATTCTCAGATTCCACATGATTTTTCTAAACATTATGGTTTCGTAGTTGATGTTTAAAGGACACGAAGGCGAGTAGAAGTCAAGAATGTCGATGTTTTCTCGCCGTTACTTTTCTTCTGCTCATTGGCACTAAACGTCGTATACTTTCTCTGTTCTTTCCGAGGAAGACAAGAAATGATTCTAAAACTTCTATTCCGTAAACGGGCTCTTGCACCTTTTTATATGTTCTTAACAGTTAAATGGTTGATTGCACACTGGGGCTTGGACTTGAACGTAAAATTGGCCGGACTAGAACTTCTTATAGATATTGTCTTATTTTTTTGTTAATAATGAAATTTATATATGAATCATCAAAATATAAGTTAATGATTCCAAGGGAACTTTTGGCGTTGCAGATAATGTCAGTTCAAAGTAGAAAATAGCACGGGAACAGAATATTGGTCTACTCTTGAATCCCATCCAAATGCCGGATTGTGTGATGCACTACTATCATTGTTGTTAGGTATTCCTTATTTGTGCCTAAGGATTTCAGTCTCTCCAACCTCAACTACCCATCAATTACGGTCCCTAAACTCGTAGATAGCATCACGGTGATCCGAACTCTAAAGAATGTAGGTTCCCCAGGAACCTATACTTCTCATGTCCAAGAAACTAGAGGGATCTCTGTAAATATCAAGCCTAAGAGGTTGAAAGTTTGAAAAAAATTGGTGAAGAGAAGAGCTTCAATGTCACGTTGAAGCTTGAAGGAGCCAAAGCTGCAAAGGACTACGTATTTGGAAGGCTGATATAGTTGGATGAAAACCATTGTGTGAGGAGTCCAATTGCGTTGAAGGCAGCCTAATTCCACATATTGTATCAATCCTTTTTTTTTTTTCTTTAAAAACTCAGCAATTTTTGTGTTTGCCCTTCAAGTATATTGCCTATTTAAACAATACCTGGTAAAGAAGGAAGATAATTTATTTTACGAAATTATTTTTTTCTTATTCTTAAACAATCTGTTCTCTCTAGGAGTGACTATAGAAGATTGGTGGGAAAAAAAAAAAAAAAAAAAAAAGGTTTTGTACCTTTGCCCGTCAAATAGGCTTGTCTTGTGCTCAACGTTTTCTTTGCCAGTTCACACTGAGTTCACACTGAAACCTGACCACATCTAGTTGACGAACAAAAGCAAATTAATTGGATGCTTACTGTTTCCTTCCTTTTAAGCAGTTAATGCTTTTGCCCGAAGAGAGCTGATTCTTGTGCCACAAGTGAAAAAACACAACTTCCTGAAACTCGTTCTCTTCTTTTCGATGAATCCGTACATGTTTTTCCTGGGGTGCAGAAGTGTGTTTTAATGCAGAAGGTTGAGTAGGTAGATCAGATACCTAAAACCATATCACGTGCCTCAAATTTGTCTTTATTAATTGTTTCTCTTTCTTTTTCAAGGTCCTCAGTGCACAAGGATTTAGAAGTCCCTATCCACTCCACGACTTTCTAATTAATGGTACAAAATATAGGCAGGGAGAGGCCAAGCCAGAAAATTTCGCATCACGGCTTTGGAAGTGAGCTAAGAAAGATTGATGGGTTGGCCACACAGTTGCTCCAATTCACTTTCTAACAGTTTCACCAAATTCGCTTTTGTCCGCCTGTAAGCCCAACTTTAAGCATTCCTATCCCAGTCGAACCTGGACGGGCCACTGCATGAAAAACATAACTCTTTCAGCCGGGCTACAGAGAGAATTCTTGAAAGAAAAAAAGAAAAAAAAAAGAAAGAGGAAACTAAAGATGTCATTATGGATACCCTAATCATGCAAATAGCCTAGAATTGATTGTAGTTGCAGCATTTAAGTATGCTTCAGTTATCAAAACAACAGATCTGGAGAATACTGATGGGTCCAGATCCACATTCACATCTGATTGATAATAGTTATATGTTCAAGAAACGATAAAGCTTATGGGTCTTTAATGAATAAAGAGCAAATGGTTTTAAACCAGAGATGTCCTTCAACTCCAATTACACAGAAATAATCTAGCATAATTTCTCAATCAGTTACTGGAAAATGAATTAGCAACAGATGTTTGGAGAATATAGACATTGGCTAGCACTGACAAAAGCTTTTTCTGTACAATAAAAAAGAAAAAATTAAAATTATTTCCATCGGAACAACCATAATCTTCCCAACTGATATGTCATGACTAATTATAATCAAAGATATAGAAATAAAAGCACAGCAATTACCGCTGCCTAATGTTTAAATTGCTCGATGGAAGGTTGAATTCCTCTACGATTGTATGTACAATAAATAAAAAGATTTTGTTGATTCATTAATAGATAAATTCAATTTTCCTACCATCTACATTCCCTTTGAAAAGGGAATCAGCGTAGAGAAATTGTTGTGCGAGAGATGGGTGCAGTGTTACCCGTATCAGGATCTACTCTAGGATTTAGCACAAAATGCCTAAGCATTAAAGACATGTCTTAGATAATGTACAACTTCTCAACTCTCCCATGTGTGAACATGAGGTTCCATTGGGCGTCTGGAGAGTGCCTCTTCCTGTCCAAAGGACCCCTATCCTGAAAAGTACATCCCAATCCAACAACTTAAAGGTCTGTGCATGGTCAATGATTGTGGAAGCCCAACTCTTAACAGAAGGATAGGTTAGACTCAGATTATAAACCAATCCAGTTGCCCAGGAAGGATACCAAAACAGTTTTTCTTTGTCAATAGAACTTTCCTATACAAATAAAAGTCTGATTCTATAATTCATCACTCCCTTGGTACTCTGCTCATGGATGTTTAGTTTCAACCTGGTTGGGCTTTCCTTGGAAAGTCATTGTAATAGGAACCTAAGTCAAAATTATGAGAAGAGGGAAGATGATTAATCACTCCGATACCAGCAAAGACATTCCCGAGTTATAAGTTACAAAGGTTCAAATCTCCCAAGCTGCATCCCTCAGAAATGACAAACAATACATCAACATTTACCAAAACTTTATAGTTCATCTACAGGTGATGCAAACCTCATAATTTCAGGAGAAAGGCTCAAACAAATTTGCACCAGTCCTAGGCCCACAACACTAAAAGAAACAAAGATGGCCCAACTATCGTGCAAAACAAATTTCAACCACCAGTTAGATTACTTAAGTAAGTTAAATGAAATCCTCGCTTGAGATTAACAATGAGCGAGCAACTAATAGGTGCGAAAAGGACAATCAAACAAGAGGATATGGAATCCATAAAACTTAGTGAAACCAGTAAGTATTCAATTAGATGCTTAGAGAAACCACAGAATTCTGATAATCTGCAGATTAATTTTTTGGCAATACCTTAGCAGAAGCATAAATTAGCACAAAACGATTTGGATTTAGTGAATTTCAACAGATTCCAATCATTTTTAACAGCAAGTTAAAAGAAGTGATAAAATGAGTGTTTCGCATTGAGTAGATTTAGAGTTCAGTAAAGGAATCTGAATGCAACTTGAGAATGATTCTCAAGGAGATATTGCACCAAATTTCTTCAAAGATTTGATCCAAATCTTAACAAACGAACATCAAATTTTTTTTTTTTTTGGGTAAATTGGTAGACCTCATGCAACTTGCACATGTTTCACTTTATACTTACAGTGGCTTCAGCTGAAATCTTGTATATGGTAACACTATGTGATTCAACATACACAGATTCAGGGAAATAAGAATACCAGGATAGAATAGCGTTCAACAGGAATTCCTAACAAGATAAGCCACACCCTGACATTCAAAAAGACAGCAGAAATATACTCCTGAAAAGTTGAAGCGTAGCTCATACCTCAAGGGTGAAGATAGCCAAATTTGTCTGTTTGGTGTTTGTTTGTTCAACACATAGGTACCCAGATCACCCAGTTTCAACGTTAACACCTCATTCTGACAAATGCATATCCAATATAAATTACAAGTCTTACAAAGTCTTAAAAAATTAAGCCAATTCCTAAAATAAATTGATCATTCTCACCCCATAGTCTACATCAAAGCCATCTATTTCAACGGTATCATTATATTCCTGCACACCAAAGACATTAAAAACTACAGTGCTTGTGTATATGTGTTATCATAAACGAAATAAAAAAATATACCATAGCTTAAGCTAACTAACATTGAATAAAATTATCACGTATACTATAATATGCATGCGGAAAAATTTGCGTTCAACAATCATAGAAACCAGACAGGCCTTGATAACAAAATCTATTAACCAATAAACATTCAAGCGGCAAATACATTTCTGACTTCAAGGCCTGGTAGTCCTAAATTACCATCATAAACGGGCATATAGAAAACCAAGTTGAAACACCTTAATTACCGAAAAAAAAATACACATATACTTTTCAATGGACAAAGAAGTGCAGATCATATATGCACTATGCTACGCAAGAAATACCTCGAGTTTCTCTTGGAGGTGATGTACGGTGGCATTGCTTAGCCTGTGAAACTCATCCTCCTGCAGTACGGAACTGTTTTCATATTAATCATCAGCAAACTCATTGTTTTCCATTTCCTTCAAACAAATGTAATAACACTAAAGAAAAAAGCTAAACCACTCCCCGAAATCCCACAAATAAAAAAAACCAAAATTTAAGTCTTAAGCTTTAATTTTTTTTTTTAATTCCGTATAGGGATATTAATTTGGGCAATCAAGAGTATATATCCAAGCGGAATGGGTGAATTATACACTTTTAACAGACAAAAAGGCAACACAGAGCTTAAAGACTACAAATTTTTTACTTTCTATTTGATTTTCCTTAGGTTTCTCAGGAGCAATAAAGGATTACGTACCGGTAATCAATTGCAGCATGGCCTATAGGCTTGTCCCCAAGATTCAGTGGCCGTGAGCAGAAGGTTCTATAAGTAAGAGACCACTTTGTGGTCTCAAGACTCGAAACTTCTAGAAGCAGACAATTGAATCTACCAATCGTAGAAATGGAGGACGAAGAAGGAAGATGAGGAAGCTTTAGAAGCCTTAGGAGCCTTCTCAAGGATGCCAACTTGAAAGCCATGGCAGTAGGGCTTCGAGCTCAGTTTCTACACGAAAATGACACGATATGCGTTTGATATCCAAATGGGCTAATTCTAGTGATGGACTTAATTCTTGACCCAATTTAATGGCCTTTATGTCACGAAACTTGGAGAAATACGCTTGGCACTCAAGTCTCAGCAATAAACTGAGTCAGCCTATTGTTCAGGATCACCCTCTCTATTTAACTACCTGAGAGAACACAATGAGCATTTGGTTAAACCCATGAAAAGCTCATGAGACTTGGAAGCTATAATCATAAGCAACATATTGTAATAAGTGTCTTTATTGAATATTAGAGTCATTTAGTCTACAAACATATAAGTAACAATTCCCCCATCAAAGAGGTTAGTTACATTCTCATACACAAAAGAAGCGGAAATACATAATAACAAACAACAACCAACAAACATGGGCACCACCCGAGTGGATGACCCAACAACAAGGAAACTAAGTAGATCAGCATCATACTCAATAGCTCTTCGAACAATCTCTCATGTAATGAGGGCCTTTGCAAATAAAGCAAGAGAGGCTACCCTTCTTCTTATCGCCATCGCGACTAAAGGATGGTCTATTACTGCCATTTTGGTTGAATGCAATTCCGTTCTGATTGAATGAGGGTCGACTCCCTCCATCTCTTCCCGAATTGTCACTCTGAGAAAGTGATCTAGATGAAACTTCAATTCGTCTCCGATCTGGCAAGGATTCCACAATAGAGATAGCTTGATTCAAATTGTTCACATCTCGTTTCTCTATTTCATCCTTTGCCCATTTTTGGAGCCCACTAATGAAGAAGTACAAGAAAAAACTCTCCGGCAAATCCTTGAGGTATAGAGTTACCTCAGTAAAAGCTTGCACATAAGCTTGAATGGTTGTGGTGTGCCTCAAGTTATTCAATGTCTCGAGAGCCCTCTGCTTCACATTCGTGGGGAGGAATTGCTTCTTTAATGCCTTCTTGAACGCCTTATAGGTGTCAATTGGCTCTTCTCCATTTTCTGATTCTTGGCACTTCCTACGCCACCACACATTAGCACTGTGGGTGAGATAATAAGAAGCAATTTGAACCCTTGCTCGATCGTTCATAATGTTAGCAATCTTAAAATATTGCTCCATATGCCACAAGAAGTCTTCAACTTCAGTTGCATCTCGTTTTCCACCATAGCTCTTCGGCTTAGGGATATCACAATGAGGGATAGCAGCAAAAACAGCCCTTGTTTGAAGTTGTTCTACAACTCCCTTCAACTCCAGAACTTGTTCCATAGCTTCTCTAAGCTCTAGGACTTGTTCAGAGGATCTTTTTAATTCCACCACTTGTTCCTCAATGTGTGAAACATAACCTTCCAACAAACTAAGCCTTCCCTCCATGGATACCACCATCTCAGCTTGCATCCTCTTTTGCTTTGCCCCTTTGGGTGGATGTTGAGATTCTCCTGTGCCTTCAGATGTCATCTCCAGAATTAGGCCTACCCCAAGAGAGTTAGGCTATGATACCACTTGTCATGGACTTTAAAAAATCCACTTAGCACTCAGGTCTCAACAATGAAATGAGTCAACCTATTGTTCAGGATCACCCTCTCTATTTAACTACCTGAGAAAACGCAATGGGACATTTGGTTAAACCCATGAAAAGCTCATGAAACTTGGAAGCTATAATCGTAAGCAACAAATATAATAAACATCTTTATTGAATATCAAAGTCATTTAGTTTACAAACAAATAAGTAACAATTCCCTCATCAAAGAAGTTAGTTACATTCTCATACACAAAAGTAGCAGAAACACATAATAGCAAACAACAACCAACAAACATGAGCACCACTCAAGTGGACGACCCAACAACAAGGAGACTAAGTAGGTCGGCCTCGTACTCGACAACTCAGTCCGTCAGCCCGTACTGACAATCTGAAACATTTAGGCAGTTTCATTCTTGTATAAAATACATGCTCCATAACCTCTATAATTTCATTATCTACATTTATAAATAAAAACTTTTTATGAAAAAATGAGAATATAATTGCATCAAATTACATTACAGCCATAAAAACATACAACCTAATGAAAATTTATAGTCGTGACTATACCATTATTCACAAGCTCTATCAAGCCCTTAATGAGCTTTATCAAATGCTCCATGATTTCATTAACTGCATTTATGAAAAAAAAAAATTGATGAAAAAAATGAGAATATAATTGCATTGAAGTACATTATAGCCATAAAAATATACAACCTAATGAAAATTTATAGTCGTGAATATACCATTGTTATCATGCACAAGCTCTATGGAAGAATCCATGATTTCATTATCTACATTTATGGATATAATTATCATGAAACCCTCTTTTTACTTGCTTCCACATACTTCCACGCTTCTCCCACCATTTTCCAATAGCGTGGCACTTGCACCACACCAGCCAATATGTAAAAGCATTGGGAGCTTCAAATCCAAGATATTCACCACCAACTTCTTTCTCTCTTTTTCTTTTCTTTTTTTTTTTAACTATGGAAATACTTCATTATTGTAGATTTCTTCCACAAGAGTATTATAGATATATTATGGATAAAATCTCTACTCTTGTTAGGAGATTATTGTGCTTATAAATGCATCATTGATGATGAATTGGCTGTCTACAACGTTAGAGATGGGATGCAACTTTACATGATAAACATGAGGAGAAAGTAGTATTCTCATACATTCTGGAAAGTGAAAAACCATTTTGAACCAAATCCTGAACAACGAACCAGAATCTACCACATTGAAGTCCTACCCAGAAATCTACACATATCAAAAGTTAATTGAAGTGAGTGGGCTCGAAATCTGAAAACACAGCCGTGGAAGTCTGAAGACACAACCTCCAACAACAAAGAATTTGGTATAGTTTTATGTAGTTGAACATTTTAGACCCTATACAGCTCCGCCAGTTTTCAAAAGTGGCGCAAACAGGATCTGCTTATGTTGAAACAACAATTAAATAGGCTAGAATTGGAAGTATGATCTCTTTGTGGAGTAAAAAATATAAAAAGTTCATTGCTGAAGTGTTGCCGGAAGGCAGTAAATGAAACTAAAATCACAAGACAATGTTGACGCTCTAGATTGTTTACCTCAAGATATTATATGATTGAATTTAAGGAAAACTTACGCGACACTGAAACTGTATAATGAGCTGTTGTTTGTCACCCTTATTTTTAAACTGTCAAGGCTTCAAAAGCACAAAATAGAACAAGTATTCGGAAAGAGAAATGGGAAGAAGGAAAAAAACTGCGAATCTGGAGAGAGAGAAACAAAAAAGAAAGAGAAAGTATAAACCAGAAGTTTTGTCCGCTATGAACAGGGGGAACAAAAGAAAAAGTAACACCCAAAAGGCAAAATCAAAAGCAAAGCTAGCATTTGAGCACCAAATTCCGAGACTAACTGATTCAAGTTCTTGGCATTTTCCACATAGACCCAAAAACAGAAGTTACTTTTGCTCAAGAGCAAAATTAACAGCGTGAACAAATGCAATTACCCGGAGACATAAACTTCAAGAGGAAGATCAAAAACTGAGCAAGAACTGCACCACCTCTTTTTACATGTTTTGACTTGTTAAATCAAACAATCGCATTATTCTAAGAAACAACCATAATGTGGGAATTAGGTACACTAGGCATTGTTAACTTCAGATATAGAAGATGTGTAAACAAAAAAAAAAAATCTATATACACATTCCTGAAAAATCACAATGGCCACCATCCAAACATCTTCGACAAAGTAAAGATTCATGATTGCAAATAGTAGACAGCATCTCACCAAGGAGGACTTAGCAACCGCATATAACCAGGCACCAACCTGGCAAAGATCTAATGCCCCAAAACCACTATATCAAAATTGCAATGCTTCCAAATGGGCAATGGCAAAACAGACCAGAGAAGCATTTCAAACGAATTTCAGTTATCGTACACATTTTGTTCCTAGTTTCGTTGTTTTGGTCTTATCAGACCCATATGCACCAACTCAATCCTTCATGGAAAAGTGATACATAAGCGGGGAGACTTGAAAAAGGGGGAAAAAAAAAAAAAAGGTTGTTATGTTAGGATTGAAGAAGTCGTGAATAAAATCTCACTCAAGAAAACCATTATCATAATTATTTTTTACAAATCAAAGAGCAGATGAAGAGTCAACAACAGCAAACGGGCATAATACACAAAAGGGACTCCCCTGGCCCAACGGTGACTTGTGAGTCCATCCGGTCAATTCAAATCCCAAATGTGTACGAGTATAAAAAAAAAAAACATAAAAACATAAAAACGTGAAAAAAAAAAAAACATAAAATCAAAGAGCAGATGAAGAGCCAACATCAGTAAATAAACACGGAACCCATCCAGATATTGGGTGTAAAATAGCATTAAAAACTTGAACCAAACATAAGCACCGAATATTTTTCTTCAGAAATAAAAACTCCGAGAAAACAAAACAACAATGTAACGGGGAGATAAAGATAAAACGCACAAAGTCAAGTCCGATCTTATCTCCAGGTAAATTGTACTAAAGAAATAAAAAGAAGTGCAGGAAACAGACTCTTAAGAATCCAAGGAGAGAGAAAAAAAAAACTTACCCAACAGATCAAAATGGAAGAACAACGATCTATCTGAGAAAACTGAGCCAAAAAACAAAGAACCAGCGCAGGGAAGACAAGAATAGAAAGGGGTACGCTTGTTCGGCGGCCTCTTCCATTTTTTCTCGCACCTTTGTGGAGAAAAAGAAAGAGGCGAGAAAACCAAACCCGAGGAGCAATGAGAGGAAGAGAGAGAGGCTTGGGTGGAGGAGGAGTTGAGAATAGAGACGACAAAGCTCGAGAGATTAAAGACAACAATCTTTAATTTACGAATAAGCCCAAAAGGGAGAGGAAGGAGGCAAAAAAAAAATTAGTTGCATTTACTGTTTGGCTGCTTACCAAATGAGCTTTAAGGTCCCCTTCTTTCCTCGTGATATTTTCTCGACTCTCTCTTTAACTTGGATGCATCTCAATAGAGGGATATCCTTAGTCCAGTGGTAACTGGGTTAGGATCCCTCCCAGATCCATCCTTCGAATTCCTTTCCTCCTCTTTGTGTGCTTAAGATAAAATATAAAATTAATAAAATTAAAATTAAAAAATTGAAAAAAAATCTCTCCTTCACGCCAAACAGTCTTCTTCCCACTTCTTGCTGATTCTAACAAAATTAATGTCTCCATATAATTTTCGTAATTATATGGGTTCCTCTTTTCAATAACTCTTAAGTTTTCTCTAATATGCCCACCTTTAATTTTTATTCTGGCTACATGTGAAAACACTTTCGTCCCAACATAGCGTTGAAAATTATCAGCCCTCAACAAGGAACTTAAGCTCATTTCTCTTAAACTGGTGGTTTGGGAGAGGCAATCCGTGCCCTCTACCCGCGGTTTTTCTTCTTCTTAAACGGGATACACAGACTCATCTAGTAGCACCATAACATGATGCGATTCGAAATGATACACAGAGTCATGATACGATTCTAAATGATGTAGCACCAACCATGTCCAGCAAATCAATTGGGAATAACATATGTGCAAAGGCGAAGATTAAGCCAGGATTTTCTTTCCCTCCCTGTTATCATTGCGAAGTACCACTATCAAACCTAACAACTTCAAAATCATTTTCTTCTCCAAGCCATTGATTTTAATTTTTTCTTTTACGGTGTGAGTTCCGTAAATGTCAACAAAAAGTTGTCTCTTTCATGCTTCTTTATAAGAACGAAGACAGGAAATGATTTTAAACCTTCTTATTCCTTAAATGAGTTCCTGCACCTTTTACATGTTCTTATCAATTAAATGTTTGACTGCAGACCCGGGCTTGGACAGGAACCTAAAATTGCCCGGATAAAAACTTGAACATGGAAAGATGCAAAATACTCTTCATAGTATTTGTTTTGACACTAAACATGCTCTAAATGGAGTCAAATTGATAATAAATAATTCCTGTCGTCAAATTCGTCCTCACGGTTTTAATGCCTACAGCTAGTACATTGTACTCATGACATTGCTGAGGAGGATTAAAAAAATCTATTAAAAGCTTCCCAATTTGGAATTGACAATTAGAAGGCAATACACACGAAGGAAATGAAGACTTTGGACCCGACAAATCTTCCTGATATTAAGGAAACGCAATACAAAAAGAGGTAAAAGTTTTGATTATCATAGTTGATTTAAACAAGAATGTCACTGGGACGGATTCTACTTACTAGCCTAATTCTTTCCTCATTCATATACCAACCTTAATCTACGTGGGGAATATGAAATAGAATACCAACCTTTTGGACAAGTTCAATTTGAGCCATCCCATTGGAAATCTGTATTGCAGTGGCAACTCTCTTTTTCATCTCGCGCTACATCGCAAGTTGAATTTGGCCAGTTCCTGCAATCTCCGGATGTAGCTCTGGTTGGCTCCTGCGGAGGCTCCCAACTAATTTCTAATTGATATTCAAAATCAGGGGTGGCCAGAATCAGAAAGATATAACTTGGCCATTCTAAAAGGTAATAGCACATCAAACGGCAAATTTCCTCTTGAACTTGTCATATACTGGATCTTTGACTTGAATAGAGGAATTTCGGGTAGCTGGATCGATATAGGTAACTCGATAGGTGCCACTGAGTGTCCTGAAGCTAACATGGCCTGTGTCACAGTTGCAGGAGAAGGTCACCACAACTCAGTCTAGTATTGAGCGAACAGGGAACGATGTTTGTTCCACATGGCTCACAACTCCTCTTAGTTGACTCTGCAGAGGTAAGAACGGCAACTAAACATTGATTATACAGAATACTTCTTTGGCTATACAGAATAATTAAGTCCTATGCTAGGAGGATTTATTCCTTCCAAGACTTTTTGAAACGATAAAATAAAAAGGAACCTTCCAAAGCCCTTGATTGTAATTAACTGATAATATTTTCTGATCTGTTTGGTTTAGTCTCAAAATTTTCCAGATTTTTCATAACCTTTTCTAGATATATTAAGTAACAGGTGGTCTCGTAGAGACAAATAACTTTACTGCATTAGTCAAAATCACTCTCTGCTGCAGATTTCCCATATCCTCGGCCAATCCAGCAGAAGCCATTGAACGAGAATTTCCCATTTTTAGACCCTCCGGGGCCATTCCGCGAAATCAATGATGGGTTTTCTCCCATCTTCATGCCGCCAAGAAATGTATCAGTAGGATTTTGACTGATCATCGTCGCTTAAGACCAGATTTCTTGAATCCATGAGCTTCACAATCCGACTTTTAGATGGGATGTAAGAGGAGTAGACCAATATTCGGTTCCGTGGTATTTTCACTTAGAATTAGACATTGTATGCAACTCCAAAAGTTCCCTTGGAATCATTAACTTATATTTTGATGATTCATATATAAAACTTCATAAAAATTAAAACAATATCTATAAGAAGTTCTAGTCCGGCTCATTTTACGTCAAGTCCAAGCCCCAGTGTGCAATCAAACATTTAACTGATAAGAATGCATAAAAAGGTGCAAGAGCTCGTTTAAGGAATAGAAGTTTTAGAATCATTTCTTGTCTTCCTTCTTAGAAAGAACAGCCGACGTTTAGTCTTTATCCGTGCAGATTTTGGAACGACATCTTTAGTCTTCGACCATAAGCTCATCGATGGAAAATCTGAGAGCAGACGACGTCTTCGTCTTGATCAATGCCTTTGACCCACAACATTGTCGGCCACAATTTCTTCATAATGCGAGGACCCTGAAAATGTAAATCGGACAACTATGGAACAATCCCACTAAGATAACATCAAAAATAATACAGAAGGGAGAACAATCCCTTGGGACTCCAATCCGACCTTCTGTCGATGCAGCATCCGGAGGAGCTTTTGAGTTTTCTGCACGACATCGTCCAGGCACACAGCTTTTCATTCTTTTGTTTCTTACGTTCCACGACCACGTGTCTTTTTTGGCTTCAGCCCGACGACCACGTCTTTGTTTCTGCCGCATGTCTTTTGTTTCTGTAAATTATAGGAAACATGAAATATTACCCATCGTAACAATAGTTATAACTTCAACCACTTATTAGATCAATAATGTAGAGTAATTTGGATTGTGTGTTTTATATTCCACTTCCCGACGTGACAATTGCTCTGCGCCTTTGTATGAAAGGACCAACAACATCATGACAAGAAAATTCACTAAAACAAGGATCAAAATGTCTGACAGACTTTCCTACCGTCAAAACCCCAAAAAGCAAATCAAAGCCCAAGCAAAACAAATGCTAAATATAGTTTTTCACTTTTCCAAATAATTTGTGTCAAAGTTCATAAATACATAAATACAATCAACGAAATAAGGAAAGAAAAGGGCCAAATCTTTAGACAGAATTTCAATCATTAGATAACTTAATGTCAAGTGTCAATTTACAATGTCAAAAAAAAAAAAAAAAAACCAACCATAAAGGGTAAATCAATCCACTAAATGAGAGTCATGAATATAACCCGTGGGGGAAAAAGAAATAATATACCTTTGAATATAACCCATGGGGGAAAAAGACACGACTTGGACCAATTACTCCCCACATCACTGTTAAGGTATAAACGTTATGTTTTCCAGGACACATCCAAAGGCTCTCTTTTGGTAATCTTTCCGTGTCACACATATTTTGTACACCTGAGATCATCCACCATGTTGTTGTATAGCTCACTAAGGTTTTGATGAATGCCCCAATAACTTGGATGAGAAACATGCTCCATAACCTCTATAATTTCATTATCTGCATTTATAGATAAAATTTTTGATTAAAAAATCAGAATATAATTGCATTAAATTACATGATAGTCATAAAAACATACAACCTAATGAAAATTTATAGTCGTGAATATACCATTATTCACAAGCTCTATCAAGCCCTCCACAAGCTTTATCAAATGCTCCATGATTTCATTAACTGCATTTATGGATAAAATTTTTGATGAAAAAAATGAGAATATAATTGCATTGAAGTACATTATAGCCATAAAAATATACAACCTAATGAAAATTTATAGTCGTGAATATACCATTGTTATCATGCACAAACTCTACGGAAGAAACCATGATAAAATTATCATGAAACCATCTTTTAACTTGCTTCCACGCACTTCCCTGCTTCTCCCACCAATTTCCAATAGTGTGGCACTTGCACCGCACCAGCCGATATGGAAAAGCATTGGGAGCTTCAGATCCAAGATATTCACCACCAATTTTTTTTTTAAAAAAAATATGGAAACACATCATTATGGATAAAATATCTACTCTTGCTAGGAGATTATTGTGTTTATAAATGCTTCATTGGCTATCTACAATGTTGGAGATGGGATGCAACTTTACATTACAAACATGAGGAGAAAGTAGTATTCTCATACATTCTGGAAAGTGAAAAACCATTTTGAACCAAATCCTGAACAACGAACCAGAATCTACCACAGTGAAGTCCTACCCAGAAATCTACACATATCAAAAGTAAGTTAATCGAAGCGTATGGGCTCGAAGTCTTAAAACACAGCCGTGGAAGTCTGAAGACTCAACCTTCAACAACAACACAGAATTTGGAATAGGTTTACGTAGTTGAACATCTTAGACTCTATACGGCTCTGCCAGTTTTCAAAAGTGGCACAAACAGGGTCTGCTTATGTTGAAACAACCATTAAATAGGCTAGAATTGGAAATATGATATCTTTATGGATTAAAAAATATAAAAAGTTCATTGCTAAAGTGTTGCCGGAAAGCAGTAAATGAAACTAAAATCGCAACAATTTTGACGCTCTAGATTGTTTACCTCGAGATATTACATGACTGGATTTAAGGAAAACTTACGCAAAACTGACACTGTATAACGAGCTGTAGTTTGTCGCCCTTATTTTTCAAACTGTCAAGCCTTCAAAAGCACAAAACAGAACAAGTATTCGGAAAGAGAAATGGGAAGAAGGAAAAAAACTGCGAATCTGGAGAGAGAGAAACAAAAAAGAAAGAGAAAGTAGAAACCAGAATTTTCATCCGTTATGAACATGGGGAACAAAAGAAAAAGTGACACCCAAAAGGCAAAATCAAAAGCAAAGCTAGCATTTGAGCACCAAATTCCGCGATTAACTAGTTCAAGTTCTTGGCATTTTCCACATAGACCCAAAAACAGAAGTTACTTTTGCTCAAGAGCAAAATTAACAGCATGAATAAGTGCAATTACCCGGAGACATAAACTTCAAGAGGAAGATCAAAAACTGACCAAGAACTGCACCACCCAGATGAGAATCAGAGCACATGCATCTGATCAGCCGCAAAAAGGCCAGGAACTGGTACCCAGATCAGACGTCCGGGTCCAGCGGAATCGGAAATGCGAAAACAGGATGCTCCTTCAACCCGATCAAGAATGCGAAAACAGGAGAAAGAGAGAGAGTGAGGGGATTGAGGGGTTTGATATTAAATCTGTGGACGGAAAGCGACCAAAGACAGGCAAAACTTTTTTTTTTCCCGTCTATTTCCAATGAAATTTAATTAATCAGCAAACCCGGATTCTCAAGTTTTGTTCGGAAGACGAGAAAGAAAGAAGACGAAAATGCAGGGAAGTAAAAGACAAACATAGGGATATTATGACATGCAGTGAGAATCAAAGCTCAAAGAGAGAGAGAGAGAGAGAGAGAGAGAGAGAGAGAGAGAGAGAGATGGATTACTAACACTGCGTTCGGAGGAAGGAAAGAATTCCCAAGCAGCCGGAAAATTCCAACGGGGAAAGAAGAGATCTCAATTCTGATCCGAGAAACAGGAACTTGTGTGAATCGTGGGGAAGGAAACGTAAGAAACTAGATTGCGAAAATGGGAACACCGGGAGAGAGTCTCGCTCTAAAATATATAGGAGAGAGAAAGGAGATATGGGGGCTGTCTCTTGCGAAAGGCCTCCTGGTCACCAGTGGCGGAAATTTAATGGAGAGATTCACGCGCGGCGTTTAGGTACTAAACAGCGAAATGCTCATAAGAAATTACGTTTTGCTGTTAGATGGTGAATTGGGGGGTAAGGGGGGTTTCGTCTGTTAGCTTATTTTGTAAGATGATTTCGTAATGATCTACTGTTTATATTCTATTCACGTACTATTTGTATACTGTTCATGGATACTATTCATATATCCATTTAAAAGAGAAGTTTCTTTTTCTTTATCTAACGCTGTCTCCCCGACCATTGAGTGATTCCATTTCGATTCCATTTCTGAGTCCGGCTCCTCATCGGTTAGTACAAATAAGCAACAGAGGATAAGATTTTAACCAATATCCTATTAAAAAGATGCTGTCACCTTCAGGTACGTTTTTTTTGTTTTGTTTATTTTATTTTAATTTATTATCAATTTATAATTCATGTTAGATCCTGGTTTAAGTCTCGTTTGAGACAAATTATTTTCCTACAATTGGTATAGGAGCTTTTAGCATCGATTTGGGTTGAAAAATGAGTTCAAAACAAGTTTTTCAAAACCTATTTAGATCGGATTTCAAATTCCGATTTAGACCAAATTGGTGGCTATTTTTCAAAACAAACACCGGATCTTTAATCCTCGGACTCTCAAGAGTCCGTTGATATCTTTTTCGGCCACCCTCAGTGACGTTTCCGACCAATTTATGTTCACGGGTACTGTTCATAAGTACTATTCACTCGTGGCCGAAGAGAGAAATTTCTCTCTTGTTGGATGGATTTTGGTAGAAAATCCGGTGTCCATAGACTTGTGGTGGCCCGATCTACGTTTTGGTAGTTTTTGTGTCACCGGAAACGGCCATGGAATGGCTGAAATTGGCGAAAACCCGCCGGAGAGAGAAACGGGTCGAAACCGACCCGTTTCAGTGAAGAAGACGAAGTACTGTACATAAATACCGTTGACTTACTATTTAAGTACTGTACATATGTACTGTTGACGGGTACTGTACGTTGGACTGTTGATGTGTACTGTTCATTTTGTACTATTAATAGGTACTGTTTACGAGTACTGTTTGACCGTTGACCGAGTCCGATTTGATTTGAATTTTATTGTTTTTTATGTAATAAGTTTATATGTGTGATGTGCATTTTTTGTTTTACACATTTGATATGATAATTTTGTTATATGAATTATGATTTAGCATAAATTATACTATATGGAGTTGCATGCTATTTAATTACGCACATATTTTCGAATAAATAATATGTTATTTATGCAACACTTGGTTGTTGTTATTTTGTGTAATTCAATGATGAATGCCCCTCGTCGTTTTAAGATTTGAATTACATATTTTTGAAGTGAATAATATTTTGATTTAAGTCCGTAGTACAAGTGGGTCTCGTGATTTAGTTAGGTTGTGATTATCACTGTGGCACAACATGATTGAGTTATTGGATTTCAATTTTGTGCTGAAGTAGGATTTTTTTTATTCTAGTGTATGGTTATACTCCCACAGGAGGTGACTATGTATTGAAATTTGAAGAGTAACATAGTTTGTATGTGTGAGTTTCGCTGATCTAAGTAGTCTATACATCTAAAGGTGGTGGACTATGAGAGTGTGGTATTGGCTCATGACTACTACTATGTTGAGAGTGTTACAATTATGTGTCATTCATTCAGCTCACAGGTGTTTGAATGATGATGTAAGCTCTCATTTGGTTTACTCACAAAATGCTAATTTTTGCATCGTTTTTATTAGTCACCTTTTTTATAAACAATGCTCAAGTCACTGTTGAGGTTTTTACTGGTACAAATTACAAGAAGTGGAAGGAAGATATCTTATTTGCTGTGGAAGCAGCGGAGATTGGAAGTGCTCTCAAAATGGATAAGCCTGCTGATTTGACTTTAGAGAGTACTGAGGAGCAGAAGCTTCATTATGCTAAATGGGAAAGGTGTAATAGGTTTTGCCTTCTAACTATGAGGAGGACCATCCAAGAACACCTTAAGTGTGATTATCCTGAGGAATGCACAGCTAAAGAATTTTTTGAGGCTATTTCACAACACAATAGAGTGTCTTCTCATGCTGAGATAAGTTCTTTGATGCAAGTTCTTTTTAGTATGAGGTATAATGGAATTGAGAATATCAGAGATTACATTATGAGGATGGTACAGTATCAGATGAGGCTTAAAGCTTTAGGAATGGTATTTTCTGAGCAGAGTATTGTACATCAAGCTTTAATTAGCTTTCCTGCTAATTATACCATTATCAAGACATTCTATAACAATAGTTTGCAGGATTGGACTGTTGATGATCTGATTGAAAAGCTTATAGCTGAAGATAATAAGTTGAAGATTGAGAAGTCTCATTCAACTTTGTTTTCTCATGCTTCTAGTTCTGGTAAAGGAAAAAGGCACTTAAATCAGCCTCAGAGGGAGTCAAAAGTTACTCAGCCTAGTAATAAGGTCCCAGGATCTTCTAGCAACAGGTTGGTAGTGAATATGAAGAATATTCAATGTTTATTCTGCAAGAAAATGGGACATGTGAGGAAAGACTGCCGTAAGTTTAAGAAATGGTTAACTAAGCGTCAAGGTAAAGGTACAAATTATTTGATTAATGTTTGTGAATCTAATTTATCTAAGGTATCATCTAACTTTTGGTGGCTAGATTGTGGAGCAACTAATCATGTTGTTTTTATTATTCAGGAGTTAATAAACAGGAGGAAGCCAAACCTTGATGAAAAATACCTCTATGTTGAAAACAACCAGAAAGTAGAAGTGGAGTTTGTTAGAGATGTCATCCTTTTTTTGGATAGTGATTTTAGGATGATTTTGAGTAGAACTTTTTATGTACCATCGTTTATGCGGAATTTGGTTTCACTTTCTGTACTTGACAATTCTGGATATGTGTTTGAATTTAAGAACACAGTTGTATAAATATTTTATAATGCAAATTTGATTGAAAATTGTGTTATATCTAATGGCTTGTGCAGATTGGTTTTATCTCCACATGAAATTTATGTTGCTTTTACTGTTGATAAAAGTGTTTCTAAAATGCCTTTTATTAAGGATTTGTCTTATACTTTGTGGCACAAGAGACTTGGCCATATCTTTAGAGATAGAGTGGACAATTTGATAAAATCCAATATTTTACCTGCTCTTAATAATGATCTGGAGATTTGTGTAGACTGTTGTAGAGGTAAGCTGACCAAGATAGAGAAGAAAAAGGCAACTCATAATTCTGAGTTGTTAGAAGTGATTCACACTAATATTAGTGGTCCCTATCGAGTAACTTTGTGTGGTAATGCATACTTCATTACATTTATTGATGATTTCTCTTGTTTTGGATATGTTTATTTGATTAAGGAAAAATATGAATCATTTGAGAAATTCAAAGTGTTCAAAACTGAGGTTCAAAAGCAGTCAGGGAAAAGCATAAAGATTGTTAGATCTGACCGGGGTGGAGAATATTATGGCAGACATGGTGATGTAGGCCAGATTATGGGTTCATTTGCTTAATACTTACAGAATTCTAAGATAGTTAAACAATTTACTATGCCCGGAAGCCCCGAACAGAGCAGTGTAGCTAAGAGGCAAAATCGTACCCTCATGGAGATAGTTAGATGTATGATGAGTAAAACTAGTCTACATCTTTTTCTATGGGGAAAAGCTTTGAAGACTGTTATGTATGTTCTCAACCGTGTTCCTACTAAAGCTATACCATTAACTTCTTTTGAATTATTTAAGGAACGCAAACCTAGCCTGAATCATCTAAAGGTTTAGGGATGCCTTGTAGAGGTCCAATTGTATAATCCAACCTTAGGCAAATTGGATTCTAGAATAGTCAGATGTTATTTTGTATCTTATCTAGATAATTCTAAAGGGTATCATTTTTATAATCTTACTGGAGATGTTAGAATTGTTGATTCATTAACAGCTAAGTTTCTGGAACTTGATGTTGTAGAAAGTGATACTAGTTCTCTAGTTATAGAGAATAGTAATGATGTTGATATGAGTATACGGTTTCCTCTATCTATTCAGTTAGATGCAGTTGTGCAGGAACTTGCTGTTGGTACAGCTTCTGTAGAGGTTCCACTTGTTCAGAATCAGGAAACAGAGATTTCTCCTCTTAGGAGATCTAACAGGGAGAAAAGATCTGCTATTCATCCTGATTATCTAGTTTATCTTAGAGAGCATGACTATGACATTGATGTTGTTGAGGATCCAGTGACTTATACTCAAGCTGTTTCTAGCCTTTAGTCTGATTTTTGGAAAGATGCCATGAGAGATGAAATGCAGTCTATGAAGTATAATCATGTTTGGGATCTAGTTGAGTTACCTAAGAAATGCAACTCCATTGGTTGTAAGTGGGTGTTTAAGACTAAGAAAGATTCCAAAGAAAAGATAAAAAGGTTTAAGGCCAGATTAGTCGCCAAGGAATTCACTCAAAGAGATAGAATTGATTATAATGAGACATTCTCACCAGTTTCATCTAAGGATTCTTTTAGGGTGATAATAGCTTTTGTAGTACATTTTGATATGGAGTTGCTACAAATGGATGTCAAGACTGCTTTTCTGAATGGGAATCTTGATGAAGAGGTCTATATGCTTCAACTAGAGGGTTTTGCAGAAGGTAATTATGATGAACTTGTTTGTAAACTTAAGAAGTCGATTTATGATCTTAAACAAGCTTCTAATACTTATATTATATCTTGTGGTTTTGTTGAAAACCTTGTTGATCATTGTATATATACTAAGGTTAATGGGAGTACGCTGATTTTCTTGATCCTTTATGTGGATAATATCTTGCTTGCATGCAAAGATATGGCGTTACTTCAAGAAACTAAAAGACTTTTGTCTTTAGTGTTTGATATGAAGGACCTTGGTAAAGCATCTTTTGTTCTAGGCATTGAGATCTTTAGAGATTATTCATACCGTATTTTGGGTCTTTCTCATAGGACATATCTTGATCATGTGTTAGCTAGGTTTAATATGCAAGATTGCAAACCTGGTAATGTTCCTGTTCTTAAGGGTGAAAAGTTACACTTGATGCAATGTCCGAAGAATGACGCTGAGAAAGAATTGATGAAAAATGTACCATATATTTCAGTAGTTGGCAGTTTTATGTATGCACAGGTTTGTATAAGACCTGATATTGCTTTTGCTATAGGACTTTTTGGTAAATTTCAGTCTAACCCAGGTCATGATCATTGGGTTACTATTAAGAAGGTTATGAAATACTTGAAAAGGACAAGAGATTATATGCTTACATACAAACATGTAGACAACTTACAATTAGTGGGTTATTTAGATTCAGATTTCGCAGTCTGTTCTGATGATTTGAAGTCTATATCTGATTATGTTTTCATGATTGTTGGTGGTGCAGTTTCATGGAAAAGTTCTAAGCAAACTATGATCATGTCTTCCATTATGTACACAAAGTTTATAATTTGTTATGGAGCTTCCATACAAGCTGTCTAGATTAAGAACCTCATAAGACAGATGATCTCACTTGATCTCATTAATAGGTTGATTCCGTTGTACTGTGACAATAGTCCAGCAGTGTTGTTTATCAATAACAACAAAAATATTAAGGGGCCAAGAACATTGAGATCAAATATCTGACTATTAAGGAGCAAGTTAAGAATTGTGACATTATAGTAAAGGTTATTAGCATTGGTCCTATGTTAGCTGACCCACTCACTAAAGGACTTAGTCCTATAGTGTTTAATAGACATGTTGTAAACATGGGTCGAGTAGCGTCTTTGGATGCTTTTGTTTAGTAGGAGCTATTGTTCTATGATATTTTGTTATGTAGTAAACTTTGTTTTACTCATATTGCTTGTTATATGTTGATTTCATAGAACATGAGAATGTTTCTATAAGACAGGTATTAAAGACTTAAGGAATGTGCAACCTTAAGCATTTGGCTGGGGCATTTATTGATAAGGCATATTTTGATGTCTTATAGCACTTAAATTTATACTTGAGTATTACAAATAAGACATATTAGTTCATTAGAACCTTAATATAGTTCTCCGATAACTGTATGTCGATGACTGTATATGTTGATTTTTTGGGAAAACTGGGACTGACAAGAAAGGTAACACATAAGGTTATTTACCTAGTGTTGTTTGTTTGCCACACTACCATATTAAATCCATGTTCGTAGAGTGGATAGCCCTTATGACGATGGTTGGTGCTGTGTCTTTTGTTGGCATAGTTACTGCCATGATTTAAGGGTTTTGAAGTTTTATGGGATCGGATTTGCAATGAGGAATTGTCGTTGGATCAAATATAAAACCTTTTTTTGAAATTATTTTCATATATAACTTATATCAATATTATATTTGTTTTATGAACATTGATATGTCTAAATGGGATATTGTTAACTTATTTTGTAAACTCATTAATGTGAACTTTATCAATGAGCATAAATAATTTTCTTATGAAGGTGTATTAATATAATAAATATTGATTCAATTAAAGACAGATTTTTAACCTTGATTGCAAGTATGGTGTTAGCTAGTGTGGGCCTTAGTGCACTTTATAGAACTGTGATGTGTCAAGACTATTTAGTTAGCACGTTTTATGATATATTGGCTAAGTCCCCCATCTAACTTAAAATATGTGCATTAGGCTCTGAATATGAAATCAAGCTTATGGTAAGGGTATAATGGTCATTTCATAATGATTTACTGTTCACAGAGACTATTCATATATCCGTTTAAAAGAGAAGTTTCTTTCTCTTTATCTAACGTTGCCTCCCCGACCATTTTGAGTGATTCCATTTTGATTCCATTTCTGAGTCATCGGCTAACACAAATAAGTAATAGAGGATAAGATTTTAGGCAAAATCTTACTAAAAAGATGCTGTCACCTTCAAGTACGTTTTTCTCATTTTGTTTATTCTATTTTAACTTATTATCAATCTACAATTGATGTTAGATGTTGGTTTAAGTCTCGTTTGAGACAAATTATTTTCCTACGTCGTCATCCCTTATCTCATTGAGTTTCAAGGCAATGCGTAGTGGAGTAATGCGTTTCTTCGTGCAATTAATGTCTGATTGGACCATTTCCAGTTTTGGAACCCTATATGCTGTATAATTTCACTTCACGGTTGAACAGCAATGAAAGAACTTACATCATTACGTCACCTTCTTTTAGATCTCATTAATCAATGAGGTGGGAAACGAACAGGCCAAAATTAATGGAAGCTATGGAATAAATTAAAAAGGAAAAGGCCTTCTCTTCTTCTGCACTATAATGCTGCAAGTGCTTCGTGATCTGCCGCTGAAGCTTCTGAGAGATTGTGGGTGTCGATCGAGGGCTTCAGGTGTGCTTCCCTAGTGGTCCGTGTCCCGAGGTCCTCTCTCTCTGTACTAAGCCCACGCGACCCTCCTTTCTGTGACTCTATCTGATCAAATAGGGGACCAAACTGCTCTTATAATGAAATTGCATTCAGTTCAACCGCTCGTCACATGCACCATCGACAACCTTATTCGCAGACGGACTGCGACTTATGGGACCACTTACTAATAAAAGAAAGTGTTTCAAATAAATTGACTTTGTTTCTAGAAAAAGAATGTTCCCCCACGTGGATTCCTATTTAGCCCACCAAAACAGTGGGGTTACATTTACTACCATGGCGGTAGAATCCAATGGCAAGAGAAAATAGTTATCAAAAACACTCACTTGGGTATAGATATCATCGAGCACATGGAACTTTGCCCGTACATAGACCACCACCACCACAAACAAGGCTCAGTAAGAGTTGGAAACCTAGTAGATGAGGCTGACAGGTTGCGTTTTTGTTACGGTCCTGCTTATCAGGATCCATAATTACACTAGTTTCAGGCCATTTAGGGAGTTTATCACGGGACCCCATGGCAAAGGGACCAACAAACTCATTGGAACACATGTTTTCTTTCGAGGGAAAACGGACCTCCTTTAACATTTCTATTAATTCAAAAGCTGCCTTTTACATTCCCAACTCCTTATAAGAGCTAAACTAAACCCCTATTCTAGTGCATTCATCATTACTACAAAATGTGTACGCCACGGAACCAAGCGTGAAGGATCTAGCTTGTCCATGGTCTCAGGATACACATTGACACAGTGTTACACATGCAAGAAAGCACTCATGCTATCACGTCACCTTTAAATGAGCCCATGGGAATGGGATCGTAACAGTTTTCCCCGATGCAAACAAGCACAGCACCATCGTCAAGCCTTCCCTCCTACTCGAGTAAATCAACTCTTCCTGTGCGCGGCTTTGCCAACCAACCTCGACAGACAGACACAAGCATACCTCCATCCAGGTCATGGTCCGTATAAGTTATTTATAAGGAAGCGGATTAAGAACAGAGAGAGACGGCAAAAAACACCAACAAATCGAAGAAACTAGAATCGATTTCTTCTCAAGAACTTGAATCCTAAAACCATCGAAACAAAAAAATTGGAAACAAAGACATCGAATTGATTCTCAATGATTAAACTGCACAAATCGAGCCTTTATTTATAGGCTTAAGGCCATTAGTTACAATGAAGAACAAATCCGTGCAAAAACAATGAAATCAGAAACGAATCATGATGAATGTTCATCGGTGAGAATGGAAATGAAAGCTGCAATAAATTTGTTGATTTTTGAAAAGAATATCAACGATTCTTCGTGAAGTTTTCCTTTCCTGAGGGGCATGGACGATGGAATCCTTGCGCTTTCTAGTCAGAAGATCGTAGGCGGTAGGTGCTACCGAGCGCACAGTCCAAGACCACAAACTTGAAAACAGCCGCAGTTGCAAAAGCATCAAATACGGATTCTGTGACAACTCTGGTTAGTGATGATGAATACGAGGCAGTGAACAAACTTGAAAGCCAGAAAGCTAATCACACAGGATGACAACGTTCTTACGTTCTACCTCAGAAATTTGTTGCTGAAAACTCGTACAAAGTAATGAAATAGGAAAAGTTAGTATTTCCGACCAAAGTTCTATAATCACAAACACAACTTCTTACTATTTGCAACAACAGTCTGCCCAATAACCCTGAAACTAAGATGATAACAATACCCGTCTCAAAAACTACATTTGCATATAAGGTAGCTTCTGCAGATTTTGGAAAGCGTTTGGCATCTATAGCACTAAAAGATCTACATGCAGATTTTGGAACATCTTTAGCCTTCGACCATAAGCTCATCGATGGAAAATCTGAGAGCAGATGACGTCTTCCTCTTGATCAATGCCTACGACCCACAACATTGTCGGCCACAATTTCTTTATAATGCAAGGGCCCTGAAAATGTAAATCGGACAAGTTAGTATGGACCAATCCCATTAAGATAACATAAAAAATAATACAGAAGGGAGAACAATCCCATTGGACTCCAATCCGACCTTCTGTCGATGCAGCATCCGGAGGAGCTTTTGAGTTTTCTGCACGACATCGTCCAGGCACACAGCTTTTCATTCTTTTGTTTCTTACGTTCCACGACCACGTGTCTTTTGGCTTCAGCCCGACGACCACGTCTTTGTTTCTGCCGCATGTCTTTTGTTTCTGTAAATTATAGGAAACATGAAATATTACCCATCGTAACAATAGTTATAACTTCAACCACTTATTAGATCAATAATGTAGAGTAATTTGGATTGTGTGTTTTATATTCCACTTCCCAACGTGACAATTGCTCTGCGCCTTTGTATGAAAGGACCAACAACATCATGACAAGAAAATTCACTAAAACAAGGATCAAAATGTATGACAGACTTTCCTACCGTCAAAACCCCAAAAAGCAAATCAAAGCCCAAGCAAAACAAATGCTAAATATAGTTTCACTTTTCCAAATAATGTGTCAAAGTTCATAAATACATAAATACAATCAACGAAATAAGGAAAGAAAAGGGCCAAATCTTTAGACAGAATTTCAATCATTAGATAACTCAATGTCAGGTGTCAATTTACAATGTCAAAAAAGAAAAAAAAATCAACCACAAAGAGTAAATCAATCTACTAAATGAGAGCCAACTAGTTTGATGCCACGCTAAAAGAAACAAACTTTCACCTTCTCCACCATGATAAATGATTCGAGAAACCAAAACCAAAACCAGGAAACACAAATTACCACAGGCATAGGCATCAAACGCTAGAATTCAAAAATAGCAGAAAAACGAGATAGAAACCTGGATTATGCCTTTCCAAGGGCGTAGGGATGTCCAAATACATAAATTTCGAGAATCATACAACAATTGATCTTCTTCTTCTCCTCTCCCTCTCTTACAACAATTGCTCTTTGGAGTTCCTCTCCCCAATAAACTCTCTCTCCAAAGCTTCGATTTCTTTCTTTATCGATGATCAAACAACTTGGGACCCATCCACTACCACACCAGGGGCTGTAGAGCATGATGCTAGGGTACAATGATCATGCATGTCGGAATTCCACCAACCAACTCCATAAATCCGTTGTAGCTGAAGAAAACATAATAGGACAGCAAATCCAGTAACTCCCACGTCTAGCCCATATGACAACAGATAGTTTTACTTCATCCACTAGATTTTATGTTTCTTGTATATATACCAATTGAAGATACAATCCAAAAGGGCCCATGACTAATAATTTTGTTTTGTATATGTAGAATCTGACTATATTCAGAGCAATCGTTTCTCAAATATTATCGATGATCAAACAACTGGGCATCCATCCACTACCACACCAGGAGCTATAGGACATGATGCTAGGGAACAATGGTCTTGCACTTTTGAACCCCACCAAGTAATTACTGGGCATCCATCCACTACCACACCAACAGCCATAGGACATGATGCTAGGGAACAATGGTCTTGCACTTTTGAACCCCACTAAGTAATTCCATTTATCTCTTTTAGATGATAACAAGACATTAGGACAACAAATGCAGCAATTCCCACGTCGAGCCCACATGACAACAGGTAGTTATACTTCTTCCGAAAAATTTTCTTTTTTGTTGTATATAAGCCAATTGAAGGTACAACCCAATAGGGCTCATGACCAGAAATTCACAGGTCCAGTAGGTGGCATAAATGTTCTAGACAATAATATCAAAGGAACATTAATTTCTTTTAGCCACTTATACTTCAGGAAAAACTGCAAGAGAGCCCAAATCAACAAGGTTGCAAGCGCGCCTACCAAAAAGAAATAATATACCTTTGAATATAACCCGTGGGGGAAAAAGACACGACTTGGACCAATTACTCCCCACATCACCGTTAAAGTATAAACATTATGTTTTCCAAGACACGTCCAAAGGCTCTCTTTTGGTAATCTTTCCGTGTCACACTCTATGCTTGAGATCATCCACCATGTTGTTGTATAGCTCACTAAGGTTGTGATGAATGTCCCAGTAACTTGGATGAGAAACATGCTCCATAACCTTTATAATTTCATTATCTGCATTTATAGATAAAATTTTTGATAAAAAGATAAGAATATAATTGCATTAAATTACATGATAATCATAAAAACATACAATCTAATGAAAATCTATAGTCGTGAATATACCATTATTCACAAGCTCTATCAAGCCCTCCACGAGCTTTATCAAATGCTCCATGATTTCATTAACTGCATTTATGGATAAAATTTTTGATGAAAAAAATTAGAATATAATTGCATTGAAGTACATTATAGCCATAAAAATATGCAACCTAATGAAAATTTATAGTCATGAATATACCATTGTTATCATGCACAAACTCTACAGAAGAAACCATGATTTCATTATCTGCATTTATGGATAAAATTATCGTGAAACCATCTTTTAACTTGCTTCCACGCACTTCCCCGCTTCTCCCACCAATTTCCAATAGTGTGGCACCTGCACCGCACCAGCCGATATGGAAATGCATTGGGGGGCTTCAGATCCAAGATATTCACCACCAATTTTTTTTTTTTTTTAAAAAAAAAAAAACTATGGAAACACATCATTACGGTAGATTTCTTATACAAAAGTACTATAGGTACATTATGGATAAAATATCTAACTAGGAGATTATTGTGTTTATAAATGCATCATTGGCTATCTACAATGTTAGAGATGGGATGCAACTTTTACATGACAAACATGAGGAGAAAGTAGTATTCTCGTACATTCTGGAAAGTGAAAAACCATTTTGAACGAAATCCTGAACAACGAACCAGAGTCTACCACAGTGAAGTCCTGCCCAGAAATCTACACATATCAAAAGTAAGTTAATCTTAAAACACAGCCGTGGAAGTCTGAAGACACAACCTTCAACAACAACACAGAATTTGGAATAGTTTTATGTAGTTGAACATTTTAGACTCTATACGGCTTTGCCAGTTTTCAAAAGTGGCACAAACAGGATCTGCTTATGTTGAAACAACCATTAAATAGGCTAGAATTGGAAGTATGATCTCTTTATGGATTAAAAAATATAAAAAGTTCAGTGGTAAAGTGTTGCCGGAAAGCAGTAAATGAAATTAAAATCGCAACACAATTTTGACGCTCTAGATTGTTAACCTCAAGATATTACATGACTGGATTTAAGGAAAACTTACGCAAAACTGACACTGTATAACGAGCTGTAGTTTGTCGCCCTTATTTTTCAAACTATCAAGCCTTCAAAAGCACAAAACAGAAAAAGTATTCGGAATGAGAAATGGGAAGAAGGAAAAAAAACTGCGAATCTGGCGAGAGAGAAACAAAAAAGAAAGAGAAAGTATAAACCAGAATTTTCATCCGTTATGAACATGGGGAACAAAAGAAAAAGTGACACCCAAAGAGGCAAAATCAAAAGCAAAGCTAGCATTTGAGCACCAAATTCCGCGACTAACTGGTTCAAGTTCTTGGCATTTTCCACATAGACCCAAAAACAGAAGTTACTTTTGCTCAAAAGAAAAATTAACAGCATGAACATGTGCAATTATTCAGAGACATAAACATCCAGAGGAAGATCAAAACTAACCAAGAACTGTACCACCCAGATGAGAATCAGAGCACATGCATCTGATCAGCCGCAAAAAGGCCAGGAACTGGTACCCAGATCAGATTCCGAGTCCAGCGGAATCGGAAATGCGAAAACAGGATGCTCCTTCAACCCGATCTGGGATTCGAAAACAGGAGAGAGAGAGAGTGAGGGGACTGAGGGGTTTGATATTAAATCTGTGGACGGAAAGCGACCAAAGACAGGCAAGAACTTTTTTTTCCCCATCTATTTCCAATGAAATTTAATTAATCAGCAAACCCGGATTCTCAAGTTTTGTTCGGAAGACGAGAAAGAAAGAAGACGAAAATGCAGGGAAGTAAAAGAAAAACGTAGGGATATGACATGTAATGAGAATCAAAGCTCAAAGAGAGGGAGAGAGAGAGAGAGATGGATTGCTAACACTGCGTTTGGAGGAAGTAAAAGAAATCCCGAGCAGCCGGAAAATTCCAACGGAGAAAGAAGAGATCTCAGTTCTAATCCGAGAAAGAGGAACTTGTGTGAATCGTGGGGAAGGAAACGAAAGAAACTAAATTGCGAAAATGGGAACACCGGGAGAGAGTCTCGCTCTAAAATATATAGGAGAAAGAAAAGGATATGGGGGCCGTCTCTTGCGAAAGGCCTTCGGGTCACCAGTGGCGGAAATTCAATGGAGAGATTGACGCGCGGCGTTTAGGTGCTGAAATGCGAAATGCTCACAAGAAATTACGTTTTGCCGTTCGATGGGGAATTGGGGGGAGGAGGGGGGGTTTCGTCATCCCTTATCTCATTGAGTTTCAAGGCAATGCGTAGTGGAGCAATGCGTTTCTTCGCGCAATTAATGTCTGATTGGACAATTTCCAGGTTTGGAACCCTATATGCTGTATAATTTCACTTCACGGTTGAACAGCATTGAATGTTCTTTTACATCATTGCGTCACCTTCTTTTAGATCTCATTAAATCGCACCCTATTTTAAGTCTCCACTGCATTGATCTTCTTTCCAAATCAAAAGAAAGTCCAAAATAGCATAAAGAGAAACCTAAACAAATGCACCTGGAACCCCAGAAGTGGGGTATGAAGAACCCGTGACAGGACCGGTCAAGGTCATAAATTCATTGGTTAGAGAATATGGTCAATGAAGTCGGAAACGAACAGGCCAAATTTTTGAGGGAACACGGTTCTCTAGGGCATCCAAATATGGATGCCATTTATGAGGGTGGGTTGCAATCCAGCTCAGGTGCATTGTTTTAGTTTCTCAGTCTCGCCTTCTCTTTTTCTGCACTAAATTATAAAAACGGAATTTGTTAAACGGAATTTGCCGCAATGTTTAGTGAATTAAAGTTAATGGAAGCTATGGAATAAATTTAAAAGGAAAAGGCCTTCTCTTCTTCTGCACTATAATGCTGCAAGTGCTTCGTGATCTGCCGCTGAAGCTTCTGAGAGATTGTGGGTGTCGATCGAGGGCTGCAGGCGTGCTTCCCTTGTGGTTCGTGTCCCGAGGTCCTCTCTCTCTCTGTACTAAGCCCACGCGACCTTCCTTTCTGTGACTCTATCCGATCAAATAGGGGACCAAACTGCTCTTATAATGAAATTGCATTCAGTTCAACTGCTCGTCACATGCACCGTCGACAACCTTATTCGCAGACGGACTGCGACTTAGGGGACCACTGACTAATAAAAGAAAGTGTTTCAAATAAATTGACTTTGTTTCTAGAAAAAGAATGTCCCCCCACGTGATGCCTATCCTTAGCCGGCACAAGCCGTCAGAGGACTCCACTGAGTGTGAGACAAGTTCTTGGATTCCTGTTTAGCCCATCAAAACGGTGCGATCATATCGTCAATCATCAAATGGGTGCCTATACAACCGTCCAGCCATTCTCAAATCCGACCCTATAAGAATGATACCAAAATTGCATTCTCGATACCGCTACAAAGTCCGCAACCAAGATATTTGGTGCCCATTGGCAGATTTTTTGTCCCTGCCCCTCTTAATTGTCCCAACAACTCCCATGTCTTCAGCTATCAAAGATATATTTACTTATTCTACGTAAAGACCACTCTCTCATGTCTGTCCCACGAAGGAAGAAAATTCCACTTAAGAAAACAAATAGCCAAAAAGACACCATTAAATGGGATATTGATTAAACGGAACCCACAGAGTTGCATTATATGTAATGGAAAATCTGCTCAAATTAATTGCACCCCTATTTTTACTTACTTCCACGCACCCTCACGCTCTTCCCACTAATTTCCATCGGTACCGCACCAGTCGATGTGGAAGAGCATAAATCCAAGATACTCACCTTTCATTCCCTAGGAATGGTTGCCAGCTTCTCTGAAGTTTCGGCTATGATGTGGGCCAAAAAGAGCATTCCTTGTCTTTGTTTTTCAGTCATAAAGTGGCCTTAATAATAACATCATACTTATATCATTCTTTTTTATTCTAGCACATGCAGTTTTGATTCTTTCGTGTGATTCTTCATGTGAGGTCCCAACAGAGGCTGAAAATTAGTTCTAATATCTGCAATTTTTGAGATAGTGGGTGAAAAAGAGGATCGTGCCTCGTTTCTGCTCTGGCAGACGACGCTACACAGCATAGGCAAATAGCTACACCACCATGTGTACTTGTGTCTTTCCAAACTTCATTTGACGACAATCAATAATGAATGCATGTGCAGTTCTTCTTTATTATCGGTGCTGTCAAACGCACTCACTTGGGTATAGATATCATCGAGCATATGGAACTTTGCCCGTACATAGACCACCACCACCACAACAAAAAATGCTTAGCAGAAGAGTTTGAAATCCGCCAACTGGCAAATGCTCGTGTGGGATTCCCTACAAAGTAGGGGTCCTGGGTTCAAAACCAGTTGGCTGCATTCTTGACATGAAATAGGCAAAATGCTTTGGGGTGAGTGTTGGGCCTTCCAGTTTGAGCCACCATGCAAGTGGTGAGGTTCTGGGTCATCAAAAGAAAAAAAAAAAAAAAAAAAAAAGAGTTTGAAACCCGTAGATGAGGCTGACAGGCTGCGTTTTCCCCAATGCAAACAAGCACAGCACCATCGTCAAGCCTTCCCTCCTACTTGAGTAAATCAACTCTTCCTGTGCACGGCTTTGCCTACCAACCTCGACAGACAGACACAAGCATACCTTCATGCAGGTCATGGTCCGTGTAAGTTATTTGTAAGGAAGCAAATTAAGAACTGAGAGAGACGACAAAAAACACCAACAAATCGAAGAAACTAGAATCGATTTCTTCTCAAGAACTTGAATCCTAAAACCATCGAAACAAAAAAAATTGGAAACAAAGAAATCGAATTGATTCTCAATGATTAAACTGCACAAATCGAGCCTTTATTTATAGGCTTAAGGCCATTAGTTACAATGAAGAACAAATCCGTGCAAAAACAATGAAATCAGAAACGAATCATGATGAATGTTCATCGGTGAGAATGGAAAGGAAAGCTGCAAGAAATTTGTTGATTTTTGAAAAGAATATTATTAGAAATTGAAGAACGCATCTAAAACACAGAACTGCACTATAGTGGTTGTCAGCAGAAACTTATAAGGCCAGGCTCTCGTATCGCCTTACCCAACGTAGAACTGAATATTTTAACACTCCAACAAATATCAACGATTCTTCGTGAAGTTTTCTTTCCTGAGGGGCGTGGACGATGGAATCCTTGCGCTTTCTAGTCAGAAGATCGTCGGCGGTAGGTGCTACCGAGCGCACAGTCCAAGACCACAAACTTGAAAACAGCCGCAGTTGCAAAAGCATCAAATACGGATTCTGTGACAACTCTGGTTAGTGATGATGAATATGAGGAAGTGAACAAACTTGAAAGCCAGAAAGCTAATCACACAGGATGACAACGTTCTTACGTTCTACCTCAGAAATTTGTTGCTGAAAACTCGTACAAAGTAATGAAATAGGAAAAGTTAGTATTTCCGACCAAAGTTCTATAATCATAAACACAGCTTCTTACTATTTGCAACAACACTCCGCCCAATAACCCTGAAACTAAGATGATAAGAAGAACCGTCTCAAAAACTACATTTGCATATAAAGTAGCTTCTGACAGCGTAGAACAAGAAATTGTAACACTCACCAACTAGTATGCCAGCTGTGAGTTGTAGGAGGCAAAGATAAGCATCCATGATAGCTTGTTGGCCTTGAAACTTCGGCAGCTCCATGACAAACGCAGATCAGAACCATATTCAAAACTACACAATGATACTTTTGTCTACACCGAAGACAACCTTTTATCTTATATGTGAATAATGATAATGAAATTAAAGAGCTTATACATAGGCTCTTTAACTTCATTATCATATTCACAAATAAAATAGTTGTGAAAAACACAAGCTTATTCTAGAGACATAACATCAAGAGGAGGATCAAAAACTGACCAAGAACTGCACGACCCAGATGAGAATCAGAGCACATGCATCTGGTCAGCCGCAAAGAGGCCAGGAACTCTGGTACCCAGATCAGATTCCGAGTCCAACGGAATCGGAAATCCGAAAACTGGATGCACCGTCGAACCGAACTGGAATGCAAAAACAGGAGAGAGAGTGTTATGTGCAAACGCACGGGATGGAGTCACCGGTCTACAAAGAGGCTGAATAACGTAGGTCGAAGGCTTGGGTTGGCTCTTGGAGAGGACAAGCGATGGATTAAGCAAAGAAGAAGCTAACTATTTGGATACAATAGAGGAATGCCGGAACTCTTGTTTTCTTCAGGTGAAAACACAAGCCTTTGGGTTTTTTCTTCTTGCTTTCCCCGATTACATTTCTAGCTCTTTATGAGCTCCACCCAAACCTCATACATCCCATTACCTATGCATACATCACGAATACAAAATGAGCACGGCACAGAACCACGTGCAGTATGACGACTGCCCCTTGTCTACTTGCCCACTGTTACCCCCACTCTCACGTTACACAAGGCTTATCTCATGCCCTTGTGACTAGGAGCTACTTCCTACATGACAGAGAGACGGAGACGGAGAGAGTAAGGGAGAGGCTTGAGAATTTGCCGAGTTTGCTGAACATGCGTGAAGAGAGTCTAAAAACTAGTATTTTTGTAATACTCATACCTTTTAATATTGAAAAACGATCTTTTTTTTTCCAGTTGGAGTTGAAGGGCTCCTATTGCATCGAAGAAACAATAGGTACTCGAACCAATGTCACAACATAGCAACTTCTCTTCACACCCCACAATGACTCCAAGACTCTCTTATTGGCTTCTCATTAAACTTCAATTACCTACCATTTGAGACTTATTCTACACTCCTAACATCCTTTTCCGTCCCGTTTTTATCCTCGTTGCCTTGGATTCCTCTCGGTCAAAATTCTCTCTCTTTTTTTTTTTTTTTTTTTCTCTCTAAAGATTATAAAGGACGATAGAAGGTGTGAAAAGATGGCGTGACTTTGTCAACTTTGGGAAAAGTAGGTGGCTTCTTTTAAGGTGAACGTGAAAGGGAGAGATCAAAATAGTGAGTGGCCTTTGGGATTGCATTTTAAGGACATTGGGAGATCCAGGAAGCAAAGCATTACGTATTCTGAATTTTGTTTTTTATATATAAAAATGGAAGTTTGGTTCAGAAGAATTATTACTCAGTCCTCGTTCCGAGACAACTTGACTAGCTTTTCTCTTTTTTTCTCTCTTGGGGGCGGGGGGGGCTTAGCGTCCTTGGTTTTTCGTCCTATCTATGAAATCAATTGCAGTTCGATGATCTTTTTTCCAAAATTACTCTCAAACTTTGGTATGTTCTGCTTTTGAGATTTCAGATTTTTAAGAGGAATAAAAAATTTCCTTCTTTGTTTGGTCTTGAAATTCTGTGCTTCTTTTGAGAGACTCTACCTCTTCGGTTATGTTTTGAGTGAAAAGGAAAGATGTAAAGAAAACAATCCACTAGGTCTCTCAGAACGAAATGTATCAGTCTTAGAGAGTAATCTCGGAAAGAAGATCACGAACTTCAATTAATTCCATAGAAAGGAGAGAAAAAACTAAAAATACTCCCACCTGCTGAACAAATTTTACGTTAGCCCCAAAAGGAAAGAAAAGGGTGAGAAGTTAGTAAAGTTATTTTAGAACCATAAACACTCCAAACTGTAAGAGAAAAAGGAGAGAAGCAGTCAAGTAATCTCGGAACGAAGAGGACTGCAAACTGCAATCCATTCTATTGAAAGGAGAGAAAAACCAAGGACACTTCCTCAGTCATATTGGGGTTTCTGCCTGATGATACAAGTCTGCACAAGTAGAAAGCAGTGGGAAGAGAGCTTGTAATGTAGGGACAAGCTGATTACCTTTTGTTAAACTTGTTTTATGTTAGAATCCTTTTGTTATCTTGAATTGACTCTGTTTATACAACTCATAATTTTGTTGTAAATATTGTATAGTGATTCTAGTTTACGAGCCACTCATGTTCCTTTCAGAAACCTTGCTGTTCAATTTGTTCTCTTATAATCGGTGTGATTTCTATTGTTTAAATCATATTTAATCAGGAAATGAACATCATGACATATGATAAATTCAAAATCCGTATTGGCAGGGTATTTGTTTATGAGGAAGCATACAAAGGACAGCATGAGTTATCTTATGTTACATAATTCCTTCTTAGTATCTGTCTTTATAACTACATCTGAAGCAATTTACCAAGCTTGTTTTACAAATTTCTGACCTTGTTAAGGTTACAGCCTTGTTACCGTATAATTAAACCAACACCTCTGAAGCACAATAATCAATCGACCATAATGACAGACAACCTAATCACAAAGCAGAGAAAAACAACGAGCTACCAGAACGTTCAAGAAGATGGAGGAAAAAAAAAATTATAGTAAAACTGAAATGGAAGGAAAATGGTCTTCCATATTCTTATAAGTACAACAATATGAAGTAGCAGAAACTGGTAAAAATTAATAGTAAGACTGAAATGGAAGGAAAACGGCCTTCCTTAATCTCGTAAGAACAACAATATGAAGTAGCGGAAACTGGTAAAGAGAGAATAAGCTCATCAGAGCCTCCATAATCATCGACCTTCTTCTACGGTAGCTGTTAATTCATTAGATCCTTCCGGTGCAGAAGATGAAGCTGTGGTAGAAGTGGATCTTCTTACAATGAAGGCAGGTTGTTTAGGAGTGGGGAGAGTAGCAGTTTCACTGCTGAGCATGAAAACTACAGTCGACATAGTGGGACGATCACTAGGATCTTCTTGGACACATAAGAGCCCAACATTAACACACCTCAAAAATTCATTTGGGTTGCAACTTTCGCGTAAAGTCAAGTCCATTAAACCCAATGGCATGTCTTCTTTCCACAATTTCCATGCCTGGAGTAGATTCAAAAACAAAAATGGAAAAAAGCAAAGATTGATAATGGTATAAAACACGATTGATGGAAGTATAACTACCTAGAATCAATTAAAGAGACTTACATAGCTTAGAAGACCCAAATCTTGCTTTGGTTGGAAAAATCTTGAGTTTTTCTTCCCACTAATAATCTCAAGTAAAATCACACCAAAACTAAAGACATCAGACTTAAATGAGAAAAGTCCATCTAATATATATTCAGGAGACATGTAACCACTGCAAAATAATAAATTGTCAAGTAATCAGTGAATTAAAAAATAGCAAGCAAAATGAAAATTGTCAAACAAAGTGTAAATAATCTATTTTGTAAATTAACTGTCTACATTAAAACTTACAAAGTTCCAACCACCCTAGTTGTATTTCCCTCAATTTTTTTGCCTCCACAAATCCTTGCCAAGCCAAAGTCAGAAATTTTGGGACCCATTTCCTCATCTAAAAGAATGTTGCTTGTTTTCATATCTCTGTGAATAATCCGCAATCTTGAATCTTGATGAAGATAAAGTAGTCCTCGAGCAATTCCCAAAATGATATCAAATCGTATCTCCCAATTCAATAGCACACATAGTGTTCGATCTTCCATGTCATTTTTCCATTTCAAATGAATTAGTGACAATAATAAGCTGCTTGGTTTTGGAAGTGTTTTATATAATTCATGCAGTAAAAAATCAAAAGACAAGATAGGAAGCTTACCAAAGAGAAAGGAATCTAAGCTTTTGTTGGGCATGTATTCATAAAGCAACATCTTTTCACCTCCATCAATGCAATAGCCTAAGAGTCTAACAAGATTCCTATGCTGAAGTTTCGCAATTAACACCACCTCGTTCATAAATTCTTCCAAGCCTTGTCCTGAATCTTGTGATAGCCTCTTTATAGCAATCTGTTGTCCTCCTGGAAACTTGCCCTAAACCATCGTACTTCTTTAGAAATTGTTTGGTATGAACTTCATAATTACAAGGGATAGAGTTGTTACCTTGTAAACAGGGCCAAAGCCCCCCTGTCCAATCGTGTTTGCCTCTGAGAAGTTATCTGTAGCAGCTGCTATGCTTGCCAAATCAAAAAATGGTACACCAATGCCTTTCTTATCTTCTTCTCCAAACTCACCCGAATCCATCAAATCTTTGACAAATCTCTCAGTGTCATACAAGTGAAATTCAATCCTTCCATGACTACTTCCCCTGTTATCTGATTTCAAACGAAATTAAAATCAGCAACTTGCCAATCTTGAAAGCAGCTGAAATTACTTTGTTTTGTTTTACAATGGGTGGAAATTGTTGCGGCAGCAACTTACCTTGTCTATTGGCCACTCGTCTTCTTTTCAGATAGTATACAGAACAAGTTAGACAGAGTATAACAATTATAGTTGCAATAGTCAATAGACGAATAAAATTTAGGGGCCTCTTCTCCTGTATAAATTTTTTTGGGAGCTCTGTAACTGAAACAAAAAAACATTAAGTGTTAATACATTTCATACAATTACAGCCAAGGAGGGTTATGATGATTTTGTTCAGAACTTCGTAATTTCAAAGTGATAAAAGGGGACAATGTTTGAAATCATGGGCAAATGATAATAGTGGGTGCCAATCAGTAAATTTGTCCCTTGGATCAAAAGCAACAAAAAACTGCAGTATTTTATCTTTTGGAGAGGGGAGAAGTGTAGTTCAAGTGGGTTATATCTGATTACTCAAAACCATTTACTAAACCATCATCACCTAAAGTGCAGCCGACATTTTCCCATCTGTAGGATTCCCTGCAAAGGCACTTTCTATATCCATCTCGATTCTTTTTGCAAGTCGTAAGTGGCCAATCGGTGCAGTCTTGTGAGGAATTGCATGCTGGCTCTAATGGCGGATCCCATTCAATTACTACTTCTTTTATCATGCCATTATCGGAAAAAGGATCTGAACTGGTGTTACCCGACTCCTTGCACTCCCTTCTCACTTGAAACGGGGATGACCCTTTAAGCTGCAGACGTTTTCCCTCTGAACCAGGACTCGAACAATTAAAATTGTCTGGAACTTGGATGGCAAACGTACGATTTTCTGGATCGACTCTGGTGACACTGTAAGCATTATTGCTTGTTATAAAGCTTAGTTTGCCAGTCTCCGTGCTGCAGTTAAAACTGTAGTACAAGCTATCCCCGCAGCTTGGTCCAGTGCTTAGTGGATAGGGAACGACGTTGGTTCCACATGTCTCGCAATTTCTCTTTTTCGATACTGCATGTGAACATCTCTTAGGTGTCAACACTAGCTCTAATCCTTATATTTCAACTCTTTTATCATTAAAAAACTGATGAAAGCTCTGTTTAATATGGTCCAAGCATATATTGGTTTACAGAAACGATGGAATGAAAATGATGAAGACCCAATTCATGATAAGATATTATATTTAAATCTGGGTTTTAATATTATACTAAGAAAGATGATAAATTTTCTTTTCTTAAAATTCATTGAAAAGTAATAAGATTTTGACCTCTATTGACTCTGGGTTTATGACCTCTACGAGATGCTTAAGGTGTAGGAGAAAGCTCAAACTACTTCACTGGAGACGAGAAAATTGAAAGATAATTATGAAATAACTCCAGTACCCACCGTTCTCTTGATCAGAACCCAACACAATGAAAAGACAGGGGAAAGTACCTCTAACAGAAGCTGAAGCCCGGAGATGGAGTTCAAGACCACCTGTAAAATTCTCCCAGATATTATTAAGATCTTCCCAAACATGGCATAAACCCGGATAACTATCTTCCCTTGCCATGGCCTTTACAGTATATGAGTATGCTTCGCAGCTGCAGGAATCAAGGCAGGATTTTGCACATACTGATTCATTATGAACGGGAAATAAATCCCTCGGCTTTCCCACTCTAATCATCTTCAGGCTTAGGAAGTTGTCTTTCCGAAAATCGCCGCTGCATACGGAGGAACTTCTCATACACCCATCAGAAAAATCTCCACCGTTCCATTTGGTTGGAAATTTTGGCTGAAACGTTGGGAGACACTTGCAGAGCCTCGTAGTTCTACTGTTGCAGCTACTAAATTTTCCACAAGCATCGTACACACTGCATCTGTCTCTTGGCTCCGACCATTGCAAACGCCATGGGGCTGTCGTGTTTTGCCGAGCATAACATTGTATCTTCCCTATGTGATTCAGAACCAGTCTCATATCCCGATTTTCAGAACTGAAAATATAACTTAGCATATCATCACTGGAGTCAGCGGGACCATCCCAGACCTTGTTTTGCCATTCTTTGGAATACCCTCCTTTCCGAATTACATATCGATCTTCTCCGTCTTGATCTGGCTCAAACCTGAAATTCCCCAACCCTGGATCCTTACTACTTCTCCATGAAGTCAACGACAAGCTTGGATCCATCTTCATACCCGCAAGAAAAGTGTCAGTTGGGTGACCGAAGCTTTGCCATAGCAAGCTCCCTGAAAACTTACCTCGATCTCCTCTCATTAGAACTAGATTCCCAGAATCTAGGATCTGCAATGTGCTGTTGATAGATGACGAATTTCTGACACCGGTCTCCCAATACGTTTTATTATCTCTGCCCAATACCTTCGCGTTGCCATCTTCTGCAATTCCAAAGGTTCCGGAGGATTTGTTTACTGGTCTATCTCGGTTGGCAACCCATACAACAGTTTTTGGACTCAACCCGTAGTACCATATCCCGACGTATCTTCTATTACGTGGTGCTCCATGTGGGGTAAAGAATCCCAGCTCGAATTGTCCTCGAGCAGAAACGAGTGTTTCATTTTTGAAGTCACTAATGGAGCTGTTCCATGTAATGGTATCTTTTGCAGAGCAAAGAAAAGGAGAACATAGCAAGAACAAGCAGAAGGCCGTAGTCAGCATGTTGTTTACAGGACCATCGTTGTCCTTGGTCACCATTAGAGCTCTTAAGTTTGCATGGTGATCAAGACTCCATAACCATGTCTGAAGTCCATTGGCTCTCGATCCTAATCTCCCCTTTTTGTGTCCAATGCCACATGATAGGCTTTGTTGACCGACGACTCCAAACCAGTTGACCTTGTTTGTATTCAAATGTTTGTGGCCAAGAGAAACAAAGGACTCATATCTCGTACTATTCGCGATGGAAGAGACTTGTGGTACTTGGATGGGTAAAACACACTCTAAGCTCCATAGTACTATGAATAGTAGGCAATATTAGCAAACACAAATTTTACAAGATTAAAGATAGATTAAGTCAAGCACCATTTGAGACGGTTCAAACTCTCTCTTCTACTTCTTTTTTTCTTCTCTATACACAACACACGATAGCAGCCATACAGAGAAGATTCAATCCCTCATTTTTTACACGCTTAGTCCAGGCAGCATTTGTTCTTCGCGGAAGCTGTCGTGAAGGACAAGCTGGCGAGTAAACGCCGAGGTCGTCGGAGCTTGTCCCTTTTACTTTTCTTTTGCTCGTCGGCCCCAGACTCCTGTTTCTCTCTGTTCTTTGTACAGACGACAATAAAAGATTCCATAGCTTTCTATTCCTGAAACGACCTCTCATGTTTTTTCGAACATAAATAAACTTTAATGTAACTTTCCAGTGATTAGAACGGCAACCTTAAATTGACACATTACCGTAACAAACAAGAGTCGATATGTCCGAGTGGTTAAGGAGACAGACTTGAAATCTGTTGGGCTACGCCCGCGCAGGTTCGAACCCTGCTGTCGACGTTTTCATCTGCTTTTTTACCAACGTCGACCCCAAGATAGCCTTGTCCAGGCAACCTTCTTCACGGCCCTTTAAGAGATGGACCCATCTTGTACTTTACAAGATCAAAATTGTTGGCCCATAACAAAGTAGTACATAACCGTGTGCTTGTTGGGTGAGCCCAAGGTGCTTATTTAATGAACATATACTGCGGGAAGTGCCCGTGACGTGCCGCAGCAGGGAAGCGCGTGTGGCGAAGATACAAGGAACAACTGGTTATAATCCAACTGGGACCCACGTCGCATGTGGTATAACCAAATCGGTTGTAGCCACGCAAGCGAATCGGAATCTCTGCGCAATCCCCTCTGCCACGTCAGCGACACGGCAACACCGGCCAAGAAAAATATCCTGCAGGAACCCAGGGAAGCAAAGCCAAACCAACGGTATATATTTGCAGACCGCAGAGCTTCTTGCTCCCGCAGGAGCCGACACCTGGCACCATGGGACGCCACAACCTAAGAAGGCTTAATGATGGAGTTGTCAACCAGAGCCGTTAGGTCTGGAGCTGCCGTTTTCGCTTCAAATGTCTTTTTTACCCTTTCCACCGCATAACTTGCAAAGCACATCAAGATAACACTTGTTATTATTATCCAAGTGTTTAACCTAGCTGTATTTGAATGATTTTATAATGGTTTGTAATTTTAAAATTTCTATGTCTATAGTTACCAAAAAAAATGGTAAAAAATACTAAGGATAAAGCGTGAGTGTGACACAGAAGGATAGGTCTGGCATCAAGATAAATGGAGTAAGGTAGTTTCGTTATTTGGAGAAAAAGTAGGGTTGTTTCTATAAACAAATCTACTTACCCTCTCTTTTCTTCTTCTTTCTTCTGCTTTCTCATTCCGTCCATCCTTGTTCTGCAGAAGAGAGAGAAAGTAGAGAGAAAATTCCACAAAGTAAAAGAGGCAGAGAGAGAATGAGAGGTATGAAGAAGTGCGAGCTGTGCAAGGCCCAGTCTCGCGCCTACTGCGAGTCCGACCAGGCGAGCTTGTGTTGGGACTGTGACGCTATGGTCCATGGAGCGAACTTCCTCGTGGCCCGCCATTCCAGGACGCTTCTCTGCCGGGCGTGCCAGTCCCAGACTCCCTGGAAGGCGTCCGGCTCTAGGCTCGGTCACACGGTGTCTCTTTGCGAGCGCTGCGTCAGAAATAAAGAAGAAGACCGAGAGAGCCAAGGAGGCAATGATGAGGACGATGAGAACGCTGATGATCCTGATGTGGATGATGACGATGATGATGCTGATGACGATGGTGATACGGATGCGGATGAAGATGCGGATGAGGAGGAGGAGGGGGATAATCAAGTGGTGCCGTGGTCCATGACGCCACCTCCCCCTGCGGCGAGTTCTTCAAGCAGCGAAGAATATTCAATGAAAGACTCTTCGTTGAAGCGAATGCGTAAAAATCACTCAGATCTCCAGAGTCGGCAGGTTAGTTTCGTACTGTTGTTTAAATCTCGTATATCAGAACCGAAATGAACGTTTTACTCAATTGTTTTGATACGTATAGGAGGAAGATCTCAGCCGATCGCCGGACAGAACGGCGTTGAAAGCTCAGGAAGGATACTGGGAAGCGACTTCGTCTGACTCATTGAGGCCGAGGAAGGAACGGAGGACCGAACCGGACCACCCCGTCCACGTTGATGACGGCTCGGCATCTTCTTCGGCGATCTTTCAGCCGCGGAGATTTCTGCAGTGCGAGGGATCTGTAGCCGTTGATTTGAATACCTCGGATTCTCGAACCCGTTCGCTTTGAGTTAATTTTGTGGTTAGCCTTTTTAATGATTAACCCTCTCCTAACAAAATTATTAGTTATGAACAGTCCCTCCATTTGTGCTCCTAATCAGAGCTTGTGTTTTTCATTTTCATTGTTAAACTTCACAAATATCTCAACATTTTATGCACCACGCCATAGGATTCAGACTTCATTAAATCTCTGGAATTTAGGAACAAAAGATCTCATTTCCCTTTTGTGTGGGGATGGCGTGATTTTCAAATTGGTCAGAAGGCGTTGGCCATAGAAAGAAAGAATACAAGATATGTGGTGTGCAGAGGCTGGAAAATCTCTTACAGAGAAGGCAAAGTGTCAGAGAAATGGCGTGGATGATCTTGCGGCACGCAAGCAAAGCTATAAACGCGTAGGCGGCGAGGGAAGGTGGGGGTCCCCAGGAGGCAGAGCCCGCGTGTCATGCCCAACGGCCTCACGAACATTGAACTAGTCAACCCACCAACCGCTGCTCGTTGGTGGGTTTTCATGCTTATTTCACTTTCCAATGCCTATTTTCTGCTGCAACGTTCCTAACGTGTGGTTTTAGGCTTCAGCTTTAAGCTGGTGGGTCATCCTCTCAACGCGCCAAGGCTTCTTTAATTAGAATTTGATACGGTAGATATTTGTTGTGGTGTTGGTTTTTTTCCTCTTAATTTATGTGAGGATATTTGTATGAAGGAATAGATTAAGAGGTTCCAGGCCGGCCGGCCGTCACATCAAGTGCTAGTGCTTTGAATGTAGAAAAAAAGATACCAAAAGGAACCAAAGCTTCCTCAGCCACAGAAGAGATTATGGCTATGGATTTCCTTGCGACCGAATGGTTTTTGAACCAATGATATAAAAAAGGAACCGTATTAGATTAGGGTGGTGATTAGGGTTGAATTAAAGTACTCTTTCGAAGAAACAATAAACAACTGTGGCTGGAGAAGAATAAATGATTAAGTGGGTTGGCTTCTTGTGGTGTAGAATCGTTGAGTGTTTTGAAAGTTAATGTCGTGTAGTGGTGGTGGTTGTATGCTTCTGAATTTTCTTAATCACCTCGTACATAGATCATCAGGATCTCCCTGACCACGAAATTTCTTACTAATTTTGTTGACCATGCGTTCAGACCTCATGACAGTGACAATGGAATTTAATTTCGGTGAACCCACGTTCTACTTTTTTATTGCTGTTCTGAATCACCACCTGGAATGACGGAGGGGCTACAAATTTTTTGAGTTTCCGAGCACGCGTCGTAGTGGGTTATGCCAAGAAGATGAACACCTCGTGACGGTGTATTTAACCAATTGAATCTGCTGGGTCTGACCAATTATTGCTCCTCTAGTAATTATTGCCCTTCAACTAGCATCATCTCCCAATCAATCGCCCACCTCACTTAAAACGGACAAAGATAGCATACGGAAAATGGGTATTCAATAAGATAGTGGAGCATGAGGAGACAAATCAGTGCATGAGACTTGTACGGTTCTACCAACAACACAATCAATTTGAAGAAGGCCCGGAGGGGTTTCCAAGGAAAGCACCCATTTCCACGTACCTTCTCGGTATCGGAAGAGACAAACCACTCGGTAATGCTAAACTCCTGATCCGGGGTTTCGATGTTTTCGATAATGGTAAACACGAAAATGAAGGGTGGCGGTGCGTTTGTCTAATTTGATGATTGCTTTGTTCGTGGAAATTGCTGTCAGGTCGAGAAACTGCTGCTTGTACAAATGTGGCAAGAGACGTGCCACTGAAATTCGTGACATAGATAGCACCAATGGGCTATCTAGGACTGGCTAAAGAAGATTGGAGGGAACATCAAAGACAACAACAGGTAAAAGAGGTCTTGTTCCTTGCGTGTCAAATAGGCTTGTCTTGTGATCAACGTTTTCTTTGCCAGTTCACGATGAAACCTAACCACATCTAGCTGATGAACAAAAGCGAATTAATTGGATGGTCACTGTTTCTTTCTTTTTTTGGCAGTTAATGCTTTTACCTGAAGATAGCTGACTCTGGTGCCACAAGTCAAAAATGCAACGACTTCCTTACACTTGTTCTCTTCTTTTTGATGAATCCGTACATGTTTTTCCTGGAGTGCAGAGGTGTGTTTTAATGCATAAGGTTAAGTAGGTAGATTAGATACCTAACACAAAGGAAGAAAACCATATCACGTGCCTCAAATTTGTCTTTATTAATTATTTCTCATTCTTGGTGCACAAGGATTTGAAAGAGTCCCTATCCACTCCACGACTTTATAATTAATGGTACAAATCTAATCAATGAAGGACAAAATATAGACAGGGAGGAGGGGCTAGCAAGAAAAATTTCGCATCACAGCTTTGGAAGTGACCTAAGAAAGATTGATGGGTTGGCCACACAGTTGCTCCAATTCACTTTCTAACAGCTTCACCAAATTTGCTTTTGTCCGCCTGTAAACCCAACTTTGAGCATTCCCATCCCAGTCGAACCTGGAGGGGCCACTGCATGAAAAACATAACTCTTTCAGCCGGGCTACAGAGAGAATTCTTGAAAAAAAAATGAGGAAATTAAAGATGTCATTATGAATACCCTAATCAAGCAAATAGCCTAGACATGGATTGTGGTCACAACATATAAGTATCTTTCAGTCATCAAAACAACAGGTCTGGAGAATACTGATGGGTCCAGATCCACATTCACATCTGATTGATAATAGGTCTATCCAATAAAGATATATTCAAGAAACGATAAAGCTTATGGGTCTTTAATGGATAAAGAGCAAATGGTTTTAAACCAGAGATGTCTTTCAAGTCCAACTACGCAAAGAAATAACCTAGCACAATTTCTCAATCAGATCCTGGAAAATGAATTAGCAGCAGATGTTTGGAGAACATAGACATTGGCTAGCACTGACAAAAGCCTTTTCCGTTCCCAACTTTAAAATTAATCCAGTTTTGTTTCTAATTCTGCTTGTAGTTGATATGCAATGACTAGTTATAACCAAATATATAGAAATAAAAGCACTATAGGATTTAGCTACCAGAATAACAGCAATTCCTGCTCCCTAATCTTTAAATAAGAAGACTTTTTTCATTCATCAATAGATAAAATTAATTTTCTACCATCTACATTCCCTTTGAAAATGGAGTAAACGTACAGAAATTGTTGCGCGAGAGATGAATGCAGGGTTACCCATATCAGGATCCACTCTAGGTTTTAGCACAAAATGCCTAAGCGAATATCTGTGGAATAATTCACCATATGGTTGTTTAATCCACTCATTCTCTGCAAACCTACCAGAGAAAGAAGCTCAATTTGGTGTTTTGACAGCTTCAGAGAGTTTGTAAGGAAGAAGAGACGAGAGTAGCACAGTTTAGCAAGCTGGATTCTCTTTGCGGAGATTTTAATATCTGTTAAGTCTTTATTTTTGAGCAAGTATTATCTTCATGGTTCGTCATCCATAGAGTTGCTTACTAATTCGTGATGACATTGACTATATTCAGATTCATGGAAGCCAGAAAGTGCAACATGTAGGGGATAAGCTATTTGACATCTGACGCGACAAAATATAGAGCGAATTTATAATGTATAAAATGTTATATCAAAATTCTGAAACCTCTAGCTTTTGTAGGTTCCAGTGAAGCTCAACTTTAAATGTAATACTGGTTTAGTTATGCTTTGTACATCCTGGGGATCTGATGGCCAGCCCAAATATTGAACTGTTACCAGAACAGAATTCGAAATATAGGCAATAGTATCTATGTCTTAGAACTAGAATCTTTAGGCATTAAAGACATGTCTTAGATACTGTAAAACCTCTCGACTCTCTCCCATGGGTGCACATGAGGTGAGGTAAGGAGTGCCTTCCATTGTGCGCATGGAAAGTCCCTCATCCTTTCCAAAGGCACCCCCACTCCTGGAAAGTACGTCCCACTCCAACAATTTAAAGGTCTGCATGGTCAATGACTGTGGAAGCCCAGCTCTCAACAGAAGGATAGGTTAGACTCAGATTACAAACCAATCCAGTTGCCCAGGAAGGGATACCAAAACAGTTTTTCTTTGTCAAAAGAACTTTCCTACACAAGTATAAGTCTGATTCTATAATCCATCACTCCCTTAGTACTCTGCTCATGAATGTCTAGTTTCAACCTGGTTGGGCTTTCCTTGGAAAGTCATTGTAATAGGAAAATAAGTCAAAATTATGAGAAGAGGGAAGATGATTAATCACTCCGATACCAGCAAAGACCTTCCCGAGCTATAAGTTACAAATGTTTAAATCTCCCAAGCTGCATCCTTCAGAAATGACAAACAATACATCACCATTAGGAACCATGTACCACAACTTTATAGTTCATCTTCAGATGATGCAAACCTCGTAATTTCAAGGTCTGCCAGGAGAAAGGCTCAAAGAAATTTGCACCAGTCCTAGGCCCACAACACTAAAAGAAACAAAGATGGCCCAACTATCACGCAAAAAAAATTTCAACCACCAGTTATATTACTTAACTAAGTTAAATGAAATCCTCGCTTGAGATTAACAATGAGCGAGCAACTAACAGGTGCGAAAAGGACAATCAAACAAGAGGATATGGAGTCCATAAAACTTAGTGAAACCAATAAGTATTCAATTAGATGCTTAGAGAAACCACAGAATTCTAATAATTTGCAGATTAATTTTTTGGCAATACCTTAGCAGAAGCATAAATTAGCACAAAACAATTTGGATTTAGTGAATTTCAGCAGATTCCAATCATTTTTAACAGCAAGTTAAAAGACGTAATAAAATGATTGTTTCGCAGTGAGTAGATTTAGAGTTCAGTAAAAGAATCTGAAATCAACTTGAGAATGATTCTCAAGGAGATATTGCATCAAATTTCTTCAAAGATTTGATCCAAATCTTCACAAAATTTTGTTTTTTGGTAAATTGGTAGACCTCACGCAACTTGCACATGTTTCACTTTATACTTACAGTTGCTTCAGCTGAAAATCTTGCATATGGTAACATTATGTGATTCAACATACACAGCTTCAGGCAAATAAGCATACCAGGATAGAATAATGTTCAACAGGAATTCCTAACAAGATAAGTCACACCCTGACATTCAAAAAGACAGCAGAAATATACTCCTGAAAAGTTGATGCGTAGCTCATACCTCAAGGGTGAAGATAGCCAAATTTGTCTGTTTGGTGTTTGTTTGTTCAACACATAGGTGCCCAGATCACCCAGTTTCAACGTTAACACCTCATTCTGACAAATGCATATCCAATATAAATTCAAAGTACTACAAAGTCTTACACAATTAAGCCAATTCCTAAAATAAATTGATCATTCTCACCCCATAGTCTACGTCAAAGCCATCTATTTCAACGGTATCACCATATTCCTGCACACCAGAGACATTAAAAACCACAGTGCTTGTGTATATGTGTTATCATAAACGAAATAAAAAAATATACCATAACCTAAGATAACTAACATGGAATAAAATTCTCACGTATACTATAATATGCATGAGGAAAAATTTGCATTCAACAATCACAGAAACCAAACATGCCTTGATAACAAAATCTAAAAACCAATTAACATAAAAACGGTAAATACATTTCTGATGTCAAGGCCTGGTAGTCCTAAATTACCATCCTAAACAGCATATAGAAAACCAAGTTGAAACACCTTAATTATCAAATATATATATATATATATATACACACACACATATTTTTCAATGGACAAAGAAGTGCAGATCATGTAAGCGCTATATCATGCAAGAAATACCTCTAGTTTCTCTTGGAGGTGATGTACGGTGGCGTTGCTTAGCCTGTGAAACTCATCCTCTTGCAGTACGGAACTGTTTTCATATTAATCATCAGGAAACTCATTGTTTTCCATTTCCTTCAAACAAATGTAATAACACTAACAAAAAAGGCCAAACCACTCCCCAAAATCCAACAAATAAAGAAAACCAAAATTTAAGTCTTAAGCTTTAATTTTTTTTTTTAGTTTAGCATAGGGATATTAATTTGGGCAATCAAGAATATATATCCAAGCTGAATGGGTGAATTATACACTTCAAAAGGATAAAAAGGCAATACAAAGCTAAAAGACTACAAATTTTTTACTTTTTATTTGATTTTCCTTAAGTTTCTCAAGAACCCAAACAAGCAACAAAGGATGACATACCGGTAATCAATTGCAGCAGGGCCTATAGACTTGTCCCCGAGATTCAATGGCTGCGAGCAGAAGAATCTACAGGCAGAAGACCACTTTGTGGTCTCAAGACTCAAAGCTTCTAGTAGTAGACAACTGGATCTTCCAATCATAGAAATGGACGAAGAAGAATGAAGATGAGGAGGCTTTAGAAGTCTTGGGAGCCTTCTTAGGGATGCCAACTTGGAAGCCATGGTAGTAGGGCTTAAAGCTCAATTTCTATGCGATAATGAAATTATAAGCGTTTGATATCCAAATAGGCCGATTCTAGTGATATACTCAATTCTTGACCCAATTTAGTGGGCTTCAGGCTATTTCATTCCTATATAAGAAACATGCTCCAAAACATCTATAATTTCATTACCTGCATTTATAAATAAAAAACTTTTATGAAAAAATGAGAATATAATTGCATCAAATTACATAACAGCCATAAAAGCATACAACCTAATGAAAATTTATAGTCGTGAATACACCATTATTCACAAGCTTTACTAGATGCTCCATGATTTCATTAGTTGCATTTATGAAAAAAAAAATTGATGAAAAATATGAGAATATAATTGCATTGAAGTACATTATAGCCATAAAATATACAACCTAATGAAAATTTATAGTTGTAAATATACCATGGTTATCATGCACAAGCTCTATGGAAGAATCCATGATTTCATTATCTGCATTTATGGATAAAATTATCATGAAACCCTCCTTTTATTTGCTTCCACGCACTTCCACGCTTCTACCACCAATTTCCAATAGTGCGGCACTTGCACCGCACCAGCTGATATGGAAAAGCATAGGGAGCTTTAGTTCCAAGATAGTCACCGCCAATTTCTTTCTTTTCTTCCTTTTTCTTTTTTCTTTTTTCTTTTTTCTTTTTTAACTATGGAAATGCTTCATTAATATAGATTTCTTCTACAAGAGTATTATAAATATATTATGGATAAAATCTCTAATCTTGTTAGGAGACTATTGTGCTTATAAATGCATCATTGATGATGAATTGGCTATCTACAATGTTAGAGATGGGATGCAACTTTACATGACAAACATGAGGAGAAAGTAGTATTCTCATACATTCTGGAAAGTGAAAAACCATTTTGAAACCAAATCCTGAACAACGAACCAGAATTTACCACATTAAAGTCCTACCCAGAAATCTACACATACCAGAAGTTTAACGAAACCTATGGGCTCAAAGTCTGAAAACACAGCCGTGGAAGTCAGAAGACACGACCTTCAACAACAACACAGAATTTGGAATAGTTTTATGTAGTTGAACATTTTAGACTCTATACAGCTCCGCCAGTTTTCAAAAGTGGCACAAACAGGATCTACTTATGTTGAAACAACCATTAAATAGGCTAGAATTGGAAGTATGATCTCTTTATGGAGTAAAAGACATAAAAAGTTCATTGCTAAAGTGTTGCTGGAAGGTAGTAAATGAAACTAAAATCACAAGACAATTTTGACGCTCTAGATCATTTACCTCAAGATATTACATGACTGGATTTAAGGAAAAGTTATGCAACACTGACACTGTATAACGAGCTGTAGTCGCCCTCATTTTTCAAACTATCGAGCCTTCAAAAGCACAAAACAGAACAAGCATTCGGAAAGAGAAATGGGAAGAAGGAAAAAAACTGCGAATCTGGAGAGAGAGAAACAAAAAAGAAAGAGAAAGTAGAAACCACAAGTTTCATCCGTTATGAACAGGGGGAGCAAAAGAAGAGTAACACCCAAAAGGCAAAATCAAAAGCAAAGCTAGCATTTGAGCACCAAATTCTGGGACTAACTGGTTCAAGTTCTTGGCATTTTCCACATAGACCCAAAAACAGAAGTTACTTTTGCTAAAAAGAAAAATTAACAGCATGAACATGTGCAATTATCCAGAGACATAAACATCCAGAGGAAGATCAAGAACTAACCAAGAACTGCACCACCCAGATGAGAATCAGACCACATGCATCTGGTCAGCCGCAAAAAGGCCAGGAACTCTGGTACCCAGATCAGATTCCGAGTCCAACGGAATCAGAAATGCAAAAACAGGATGCTCCTTCAAACCAACCTGGAATGCAAAAACAGCAGAGACAAATGGAAAGGAAGAGAGTAAGAGTGAGGATTGAGAATATATGAAGATGAGAGAGAGAGAGAAGTTCGGGAAGTTGGAGGAGAGACAAGGTGGCTGTTAAGTTATACGGAAAAGACACAGAGACAACTTCAGAAGTTATACTGCTTTCCAAGTGTTGAACCATTATAGCGACATTAATTGTCCCAAAGTGTTCTATAATTGGTGCGAGGCAGATTTCCCACGGGATGGCCAAACAAAGTCCCACCTTCAACATGGTTTCAATCATGAGAGGACGCAACCTTGTCAAGGGGATGGGCTCTTCTCTTTGTACTTATTAGAGATTGGGAGCATTGGGAGCTTCAAATCCAAGATTTTCACCACCAATTTCTACTCTTTTTTTTCACTATGGAAATACTTCATTACCATAGATTCTTATACAAGAGTATTATAGATATATTATGCATAAAATCTCTACTCTTGTTAGGAGATTACTGTGTTTATGAATGCATCATTAATGATGAATTGGCTATCTACAATGTTAGAGATGGGATACAACTTTAAAAATGACAAACATGAGGGGAAAGTAGTATCCTCATACATTCTGGAAAGTGAAAAAAACCATTTTGAATCAAAGCCATTATGAAAAAGAGAGAGAGACAAAAAAGAAAGAGAAAATACAAACCACAACTTTCACCGGTTATGAAAAAGGGGAACAAAAGAAGAAGTTACACCCAAAAGGAAAAATCAGAAGCAAAACTAGCATTTAAGCATTAAATTCCGCGACTAACTGGTTTGAGTTCTTGGCATTTTCCACATAGACCCAAAAATAGAAGTTACTTTTGCTCAAAAGCAAAACTAACAGCATGAACATGTGCAAATACCCAGAGACATAAACATCAAGAGGAAGATCGAAAACTAACCAAGAACTGCACCACCTCTTTTTATGTGTTTTGAGTTGTTAAATAAAACAATCGCATTATTCTAAGAAGCAACCATAATGTGGGAATTAGGTTCACTAGGCATTGTTAACTTCAGATATAGAAGATGTGTAAACACAAAAAAATTCTATATACATACGTGTATATACACATTCCTGGAAAATCACAATCGCCACCACCCAAACATCTACAACGAAGTAAAGATTCATGATTGCAAATACTAGACAGCATCTCACCAAGGAGACTTACTTAGCAACCGCATATAACCAGGCACCACCCTGGCAAAGATCTAATGCCCCAAAACCACAATATCAAAATTACAATGCTTCCAAACGGGCAATGGCAAAACAGACCCAGAGAAGCTTTTCAAACGAATTCAGTTACCGCATACATTTTTTTCCTAGTTTCGTTGTTTTGGTCTTATCCATATGCACCAACTCAATCCTTCATGGAAAAGTGATACATAAGCAGGGAGACTTGAAAAAGAAGAAAAGAAAAGAAAAAAAAAAAAAAACGTTGTTATGTTAGGATTGAAGAAGTCAAGAATAAAAAATCTCACTCGAGAAAACCTTTACCATAATAATTTTTTACACAAGCTAACATCAGCAAACATACATAATACACTGAAGAGGAAGACTTAACATCAGTAAATAAACACGGAACCCATCCAGATATTGGGTGTAAAATAGCATTACAACCTTCAACCAAACATACCCACCGAATTTTTTTCTTCAGAAATAAAAACCCCAGGAATACAAAACAAGAATGTAAACATACTCTTAAGAATTCAAAGACAAGGAAAAAAAAACAAAAATTTACCCGGCAGATCAAAATAGAAGAACAACTATCTATCTGAGAAAACTGAGCCAAAAAACAAAGAACCAGCGCAGGGTAAACAATGAAAGAAAAGGGGTACGCTTGTTCGGCGGCCTCTTCAATTTTTTCTCGCACCTTTGAGGAGAAAAAGAAAGACGCGAGAAAACCAAACCCGAGTAGCAATGAGAGGAAGAGAGAGAGGCTTGGATGGAGGAGTTTGAGAATAGAGAGGAGAAAGCGTAAGAGAAATTAAAGAGGACAACAATCTTTAATTTACGAATTACCCCAAAAGGGGAGGAATTAGGGGGGAGACAGAAAGAGAAAGAGAGAGAGAGAAAGAGCGTCATACCAGGAATTATAAATCAGAGAACAGTTCCCCAACAATTTCTTTGAATGCCATACATAAAAAATAAAGCCAATTCCTAAAATAAATTGATCATTCTCACCCCATAGTCTACGTCAAAGCCGTCTATTTCAACGGTATCACCATATTCTTGTACACCAAAGACATTAAAAACCACAATGCCTGTGTATATGTGTTATCATAAACGAAATAAAAAAAATATACCATAGCTTAAGATAACTAACATGGAATAAAATTCTCATGTATACTATAATATGCATGACGAAAAATTTGCATTCAACAATCACAGAAACCAAACATGCCTTGATAACAAAATCTATAAACCAATTAACATAAAAACGGTAAATACATTTCTAACGTCAAGGCATGGTAGTCCAAAATTACCATCCTAAACAAGCATATAGAAAACCAAGTTGAAATACCTTAATTATCAAAAAATATATATATATATATATACCATATATTTTTCAATGGACAAAGCAGTGCATATCATATAAGCGCTATGCTATGCAAGAAATACCTCGAGTTTCTTTTGGAGGTGATGTACGATGGCATTGCTTAACTTGTGAAACTCATCCTCTTGCAGTACATAACTATTTTCATATTAATCATCAACGAACTCATTGTTTTTTATTTTCTTCAAACAAATGTAATAACACTAAAGAAAAAAGCTAAACCATTCCCCACAATCCAACAAATAAAGAAAACCAAAATGTAAGTCTTAAGCTTTAAATATTTTTCTTTTAATTCAGCATAAGGATATTAATTTAGGCAATCAAGAATATATATGCAAGCTAAATGGGTGAATTATACACCTCTTGGGAGCCTTCTTAGGGATGCCAACTTGGAAGCCATGGTAATAGGGCTTAAAGCTCGTTTTTTTGCATTAGAATGAAATGATGTGCATGCTATAGATAGTATTGTTGGTTCTGGAATGGGTCATACAATTGGGTTTTAGTATGGCCTTAATGTTTTGTGGTATGGTTAGGCTCATGGTTAGTGAAAGGAATATGAAGCGGATAGGGCTCTATATGGGTGACCCAAAAGAAGGAAAGCAAAGGAAAAGATTAAGAAAAAGAGAGGGGGTGTGAGAAATGAGGCATTATCTTTGGTTGATTCTGTGAGAGCTTATTGAGTCATATTTTTGGTGTATTGAGAACACCTTCCTACAATTATTCGCGTTGTGGTCATAGGGAAAAGGAGGCATCATCAAGCACGGCGGGAGTTTTTGTAAATGTTGTGCCAATTGGTTCAAAAGGTGAGAGTTTCGAACAAGGACAACTTAGTAAGTTTGGAAAAATTGAGTTAAGCCATACTACTAGAGTTTTAGATTATAGGCAAGGGTGTGTGTGAAGGCACAAAAACATATATGAGAGAAGATGGGGTGCCTTCTTTTGTTTCGTCCAAAAGAGAATGCGATGCGAATGAAAATTAGTGCTGAAAGAATGTGCATGTTGTCACCTTCTATTGATCAATTTGTGGATGTTGTTCTACTCGGCCCCCTTCCCTTTTGTTAACCTCCCCTTTACTTTTTCCTCATTTAGGCCACCCACACGAAGCCTTACCTGTTCCACAACCATCCAAGAGTAGATCATACAAGTGTTATGTTATGCAAGAAGTACCTTGAGTTTCTCTTGGAGGTGATGAATGGCAGCATTTCTTAGCTTGTAAAACTCATCCGCTTACAGTACAGAACTATTTTCATATTAATCATCAACGAACTCATTATTTTCCATTTCCTTCAAATAAATGTAATAACACTATAAGAAAAAAGCTAAACCACTCCCTGAAATCCAACAAATAAAGAAAACCAAAATTTAAGTCTCAAGCTATAATTTTTTTTTAAAAATTTATCATAGAAATATTAATTTGAGTAATAAGAGTATATATTTGAGCTTAATGGGCGAATTATACACTTCAAACGAACAAAAAGGCAACACATAGTTTAAAGACTACAAATTTTTTACTTTCTATTCGATTTTTCTTGGGTTTCTTGTCATCTTAAGGAAGCAACAAAGGATGATGTACCAGTAATCAATTGCGGGAGGGCCTATAGACTCGTCCGTGAGACTCAATGGCCGTGAATAGAAGATTCTACAAGTAAGAGACCAGCAACCGTGAGTAGAAGCTTTTACAGATAAGAGACCACTTTGTGGTCTTAGGACTTGAAGCCTCTAGAAGTAGACAATTAAATCTACTAATCATAGAAGTGGAGGAAGAATAAGGAAGATGAGGAGACTTTAGAAGCCTTGAGAGCCTTCTTAGGGATTGTAACTTGGAAGCCATGGTAATAGGGCTTAAAGCTCAATTTACTAGTTTTGGAGTGAGCTAAACAATTTGGTTTCGGTGTGGGCTTAGTGTTTTGTGGTATGGTTGGGCTCATGGTTAGTGAAAGGAATATGGAGCTGGTAGGGCTCTATATGGGTGACCAAAAGAAGGAAAGTAGAAAGAAAGGGGAGAGATTGGGGGGGAGCGTGAGAAAGGGGGCATTATCGTTTGACGATGAGGCATCATCGTGCACAGTGGGAGTTTTTGCAAATGCTATACCGACTAATTACATATACATGATGAAATGTTCAAAAGGTGAAAGTTTCGAACAAGGCCAACTTAGTAAGTTAGGAAAAACTGAGTTAAGCCCTATTGCCAGAGGTTTAAATTATAGGCAAATGAGTGCTCAAAAGTGAAAAAAAAAAAAAAAAAAAACATATAGGAGAAAAGATGGGCGCCTTCTTCTGTTTTGTCCAAAAGAGAATGCGATGCAAATGAAAATTAGTACTAAGAGAATGTGCATGCCGTCACCTTTTATTGATCAACTTATGGATGTCGTTTTACTTGCCCCCTCCCTTTTGTTAACCTCATTTTTACTTTTTCCTGATTTGGGCCACCCACATGGAGCCTTACCTGTTTCATAACCACTCAAGAGCCCAACTACATCACAAAAATACCAAGCCCACATTGAAACTTATTATCTAGCCCATTCCTAAAATGATAAGCAAAATTGTTTGTAACAATGCGTATGATATCCAAGGACTCAATTCTTGACCCAATTTAGTGGGCTTTAGGCTGTTTCATTCTTGTATTAGAAACTATAATCTTTACAATTTTTTTTTCTTTATATATTCAAATGAGAGATGTGAAGGTATTTATTTATTTGTTATTATTATTATTACTACTAAATCTTAAATAATATCTAGTCCCAACAAAACTAAATGCTTGTCAACATATGTGAGGGATTAGATGTCGAATTTAAAGCTTTTTAGTATTAACTGAATCATATGTCTATAAGTAATTATGATATATTATTGAACCCTTGGAAATTATAATTAGTTAAAAATGAACGAATTTTATTGCAAATGATATAAAAACATCTATTTCCATCTTTTTGGGTCCATTTTTTAGTGGAGAAACAATGACAATAAATAGAGAATAAATGCAAAGAAACCAGTCAATAATATTTATACTTCAATTTTTTAATTTGTGAGTTGACGAATGTTGTTTTTTTATTGTTTTTCTTGGCCAACTTTTGTTAATATGCTTCCTTTTTTTTTTTTTTTTTGTACCACGTTAACTAATTATAAGCTCATGACTAAGAAAATCCTAATTATCACATCATTTTCTTGAACCTTTTTATAAGGAGATGCCCTTTATACCAAAGTTACAACCAGGATTGTGAGTGCATATTTGAAAAAGATGTGCATTTACATTTGAATCTAGAGTACTAGAACAATCTTCATGAAGCATGAATAGTATATAAGAAAATCTAACTTCTTTTGTCAAAATTAATTATGTAGAAAAAAAGAGTTAATAAATATAAAGGAAGGGGTTTAAACTGAGATATTAACAATGTGAGACAACCATTATTGAGAAATAAAATGAGATAATATAATAAAAATTACAAAAACCTAGTATATAATGGAATACTATACCCAAACCTAAACTTTGATATTATGTTAAAAAATATTTAACTAATATTTTATAGATAAGCTTTTAAGGTTGTGGATTTATTTGATCACTTTTAATTGTAATGAAGATTATAGCTTCTAAAATTGTGTGCAAGCGAAAGCTTTATATTGAAAGATAAGATTAATATGGTGAAGTTTAAATCAAATAAGGATTCTCCATTTTGTGAACTAATTTTTAGGTTGGGCCTAGAAGCCTTTTAACTTAATTAAATCTACTTCACCATGATAACTTTGAATTTAATGATGTGTGAGAAAGTATGTATAAGATGAGTGAGAAAGTATGTATAAGATGAAAGTCTCACATTAAAAAATAATATCCATATGATAAAATTTAAATGAAAGAAAAACCCTTCAACTTTTAAGTATTGGGTCTAATTTTAATTAATTGCTTAAGGTTAACCAAAGAACTCTTGATTGTGTCATCATAATTTCCTTAGAATGAAAAATAGGTCCATTAAGTTCATGGGTGGTAGCTAATCCCCTTGCAAAAAAGATCAAATGTTAATCAAACACGAGGTCCGTCCTCAGGTGTTGGATTTTTTTCATAGTAAAATTGTTATCGTGATGCAACTTCTTGTTTGTTAGCAAAGAAAGTTGCAATACACAAGTGGGAAAAGAACATTCGATCGTTTTATTTATTTTTAACAAGAACCTCAGAAGCTGGTTTTGTCTTCATTCAGATTGTGTTAGATCTGCACATAAAACCTCCACGTATATGGTATATAAAAAGGGGGAACGAATGGCGTAAGTATGGAGGTCATGAAATATCATCATGGTTCAGAATATAATATAAGAAATAATTACGTATAAGATAACATTCAATGTATCAGTAGGTAAGAGTGGTTTTCACATGACAAACAAATTGATGTTAATCTTACATTAATTCATTTGTTAGAATCTTAAACAAAGAACATTATTAGCATTAATACACCACTAATACAAATCAAGTTACATTGTATGTCTAATCAATATTCTAATTTCAAGGTGAACTAATTTGTTTCTCATAAATCTGAGTAAGACTTTGAGATTTGATTTAACAAAACTCAAGATGTACATAAAATATTTATTTTGTTTTTTATGCAAGAAATATTCCCCTTATTTGATTCTTTTTTAAGTTTCTAATGATTCTCAAAGAGATAAAAAAAAAAGATTATCAAAAAGAAAGTTTTTTTTTTCTCTTCACATTCTTGTTCAAAATTATTATATATTCGAAAAAATACCAAAAAAGAATCCAAACCCGCCATCCTTTTTCTCCCAAGCAATTTAATGGAGTTTGCTTGCAGCCTACTAAGCTCCCAATTTTCCATCACCCCAAACACTAATTAGGGTTTATAGCTCCGTTTTGAAAACCTAATGACAAAACGCTGTTTCTGCGCCAATCTCTGCATACAAAACGACAAGATCCGCTCCGTCTTTACCCAACACAAAAGAGGCTTTCCTTGCCTGATAATATAAATAAAGGAGTAAATAAATTGCTCTCGGCCACAAGTCCACCAGCCGAATCCAATTCCGTTTGATTCTTCTATATTATCTTGTCAACGTCACAAAATCGAAAAAGAAGAAAAGGAAAAGAGCTTTCTGGAAAATCACGGCCGTTGATTGGCGTACAAATGAGACCAGAGCTTTGGGGTTAGCGTTTGATCTTTGGCGGACGCTCCTTGTTCAAACACTACAGCTCGGCGGTGCCTTTATTCTGTGGAAATCTCTCTCGGAAGAAAGATCCAAAGTTTGCAATCTGGCTAGAGAGAGGTCAGATCTCCGCTGCAACCCTCTTGTGTTCTTTGTTTCTGTTCTTGGTTTTTGTTTTCTGAAAGTGAAGACATGTTCTCACCTAGCTATTTCTTTTCTTGGAGTGCATGCAATTCTAAATTTGATCTTCTTTCTTCTATTGGGTTTAATTGGGATTCCCGATGGGCTTTTACTGTATTATTTATTTTGACTTATTCAATCCCATATTGGGAAAACAGAAAAGTCTAGGCTGTTTCTTCTATATGGAGTGAAACATGCTCAGCTATATGGCAAATGGTACAGATTGGGTTGAATTCAACTAAAGGTGTTCAATTGCTGTAAATTAAGTCGGTTTAACACTTAAAATGGGTTAGCTTCCATTTCTCTCTCTCTCTCTCTCTCTATCTGCTTTTCTAGTCATGTCAGTTTTACAGTTTGATTTCCTATCTAATATATAAGGCTATTCGATTCATAGATGGCTTTTGTATAATCCGGTTATATGAGTTGAATCGTGTGTCTGCTTAGTTTTTTGCCCTTTTTTTTTTCGTATCCATGCCAGGTTGTAGTTATGCTGTAACATTCGCTGTTATCTACCATGCCAATCTACTTGTAACGAAACAAAGCATAACCATATTGAATGGGTTTTCTTGTCCTGTAAGTTGGATGTAAGCAATGTACTTTCCCTAATGAGAAGAAAAAGAAAACGATGCGTAGATTACTGATATAAGCATTTTCATTTTCCCTGGAACCTTCTTTAGGCATTTCCTTCTGTTTTTTCACCACTTCTTGAAAGCAAAAGAGGGTCCATGGAAAGAAGTTGAGGAACAAAGGGCAGCAAAGATTAAATTTTGTGGCATTTGTCCAATTCTTGGAAGTTTCTATATCTCTGTCCCTTGAAATACTTCACAGTTCTCAAATTTCTCCCTGGTTCTGCTTTAAGTTTCTTGTCTGCATATGCATCTTACTTTCTTCCTTCATTCAGACCCTGCCTATGCAGTGAAGTGACATCACGCTTTCTCTTTGTACTTTTTAATATCTTTTTTGTGTAACAGGTCGGTATCTCTTATGCATGTTTGGGTTTGGGTTTGGGTTCTCCTAGTTGGCAAAGATTTTCTTTCACTCTGGCCGCTACAACAAAGTTAAACTCTTCTCGCACCTCAAAGAGGGTGTGGGGTGGTTCCGCTGAAGGATTTATTTTGGCGTGTGTTCTGGGAAAATCAAGATCATCACACATTTGGAGATTGTGTCGTATTTCTGAGGGTTTATCGGTGGATTATGGCTAACACCATCCTTGGCTAAGTTCCTAGATGGTTGATGGTGCTGTATTACTGTATCGTTACAGAATCAGGCTTCTGGAAATTATTGAACAAAGCAGTCTCAGTTTTACAGTAATAGGTTCTCTCATATAAGCTAAAGAAGGTGGATTGTGGATGTTGTTCCGTTCCATTAAATAGCAATGGTGTAGGTATTTATATAAGATAAAAGGCAGGCAAGCGCAGATGTAGTTCTGTTCAGTTTGACCGCCATGATTAGATTTTCATGTTTCAATGCTCCTAGTCACGGCCATAAACCGAAGGTAAGGCAAAGACTGACATCAGCATTAATACTTAATTTTGTGTAATTAAAATAATATTTCGTGGTCATTTTGACTCTCTCTCCCTCTCTCAATCAGAAAACTGTTCAACCTTCTGTGGACAAAATGCATAAGACATCACGTGGTATTTCTGAGAGTCAAGCTTCGAAGGATTTACCTAATGATACCAGCATAAACTCAGTGTTATTGAAGGCTGAAGGAGACATGCAGTTTGACAAACATTTTACGAGTGTGTCTTCTATTATGAGTGGATCGCAATCAGGCAACATTAAGAGCAAATTCAGTATTGGGACCAACAGGACAGCATCTCTAAAGAAAAGTGTGTCTCTAGGAAGTGGACTGTTCCAGGAAGGCAGGGTGTCTGGAAGCAATGATGCTGGTGATGAGACTGATCTGGCTCTTTCTTGTGAGGGTTTCATTGACCACAAAGGGTTGGCAGAGCCAGGGCCCAGCAAGGATCGAGAACTGAGCCCTCCGGATGAGTGTCGAAAAGGTTCCACCATTGGGTCTTTCCGATTAAGTCCTGACACTGTCAATTACAAATCAATTTTCTCTATTGGAGATCCACAACACTTGGAGAAGGAAGGCCATGAGAATTCTGATAGTCCATTATCTGGTGAAGGTCCTGGTGATTCTGTTGACCATACACCTCGTATCCCACCCGTGATTGTAAAATCATGTTCTTTGCCTAACATTGGTGCCGCTACACCCATTTCTGGAAGGTGTTCACCTTTCAGACATGTAGCACTGTTGTCAAGATCTGCCGAGGATCTACATATTTTAGACATGAGGCAAGGAGAGTTTTCATTTCATAAACCTGAAGTGCAGGGGAAGCACGAGCAAGTTAAAAGGGGTGTCTCTAATAAGGCCGAGGAAAATACTTATAAAAATTCAGTTTATGATGGTTACGATTCCTATAATTATTCGAGTTCAGCAAAAGACTGGATAGTGCCACTTAAAGACGAGGTAAATCCACGGAAAAACCTTCAAGGAGAATCCTCAGTTAACATGGGGGAATTGCCAAGCAAGGATTTTAGGATCAAGCGAATTGTGGAGTGGGTTAATGATCTTCAACCTTGCTGCCCTCTGGAGGAAACAAATGAACCATCCCAATCTGATGACCAAATGAAGAGTTACCCCAATATCTTAAACAGTTTGACTGCCGGAAAGGTTGATAGTAAGGTCACTCCTGGCATGGAAGCGGCTAAAAAGTATATTTCTTCTTTGAGTGCTATAGCCACAACAGCTCAGCTGGCAAATCATGGATTAGTTGTCATCCCATTTCTTAGTGCATTTGCAAGCTTGAGGGTGCTCAATCTCTCGGGAAATGCCATAGGTTTGCATATCTGGCAGTAGCTTCAGCTTCCCATTCCCTTATTTTCCTTTTGAAAGCGTTCTGTTTTCTGATTGGTATCTCCTTTCTAACCTCTTTTTCCAGCGAAGATAACTGCCGGCGCTCTTCCTCGAGGACTTCATGTGTTGAATCTGTCAAAAAACAATATTTCCGCCATTGAAGGTTTGCGTGAACTTACAAGACTTCGTGTACTGGACCTGAGCTACAACCGGATAGTCAGAATTGGGCATGGTATGCCATTTTCGAGATTACATTTAAAGGCTTGTTTTCTTATTTTTATTTACTTTCTATGATATATTTCTTCAATAACAAAATTTCTAGATTTTCGAAATTCTTACGTCATGTAATTTACTTGTTTTTCTAACAGGCCTAGCTTCTTGTTCCTCGCTAAAGGAGTTGTACTTGGCTGGAAATAAGATTAGCGAGGTGGAGGGTCTTCACCGGCTGTTGAAACTGAATGTACTGGATCTGCGTTTCAACAAAATCTCAACAACCAAATGTCTGGGTCAACTTGCAGCTAACTACAGTTCCTTGCAAGCCATCAGCTTGGAAGGAAACCCTGCGCAGAAAAATGTTGGAGATGAACAACTGAAGAAATATTTGCAAGGTCTTCTTCCTCATTTGACCTACTTTAATCGGTTGCCTACCAAAACCGGCAGTTCAAAGGATGCCATGGATCGATCAGTCCGGCTAGGCATCAGTTCCCATCAGTTAGATCGTATTGTTCGATCTGATCACAAGTCTGCAAGAAAGGTGCATGGTCTAGCTGCTAACAAGCCCTCTTCTTCATCGACTCATGGTCGTAAAAGTCAGGCCATGGTCTCCCCAAAACAATCCAAGGGCAGCAGGCATGGGCTTCTCCCCCCAGTGCGAACCAAAGCAACAATAGATAATCGGCACAGCTACTTTGACTTCAGCAACAAACTTCCAAACCTTCCGCCAGATCTTTCCATGCGCAGGAGTCAAAGTTTGGGAACTCTTGGAGCTGGAGATGTTTAAATTTTAAAGTGTGCTTCACATATTTAATGGGATTTGGTTTTATGTTTGATGAGTTACTCGTGATGTTTGATGTTTCTTTCCATTATGAACAGCCTGTGATTTCAGTGTGTTTCAGAATAATTTCCGTCTATCAGACATTTGTTTTCAATATTTTTCATATTCAAAATGGTTATTGGTTGGTTATTATTCAGTATTGACTAATCTTGTTGAGAGTGCAAGACTCGTGGTGGGTGAATTGGGAATGTCAGGTCCAATGTTTACAGCTGCATTTTTGAGTACTTGTGGGATGACGGGTTTAGGGTTCCAGGGAAACCCTTTCCCTTGGAATAGTGGCCAAGAAATTTTCTATATATTGCCACGAAGTTAGATCCTTGTCAGTCGCCATAAACAGGATCTAGCCTTCCTGTGTGAGGAGAATTATGCTAAGAAATTCAACCTCAAGGCCGAACTTCAGAGCAGCTAGGAGAGAAGTATCAAGAGAGATATGGCTAAAAAGTAAGGTCTTGAATACAAGTATTTCTTCACTTCCACTCTTACCAGATCATAGATCAATTTCTCTTGATCTTTCAAGAATGTGAGTGATGCGTAGACTTCTGATCAAATGATATTGGTGATTGTGTTTTGATCATCCTCAAAATGTCAATTCCTCCTAGCCCCATCTTGTTTTCTGAGCTGGGTGATCCTTTGCTCCTCCTTTCACCGTATAGAGGAGAACAAATCTCAAGTGCCATTTCCTCCGAGGAAGAAACTTCTTGCGTTCTCAACTTCTATTCGATTCCTCCAATGGCCCGGGCCCGATGGATTCTTGGCTTTGTTGTATATACGTTATTGGTACATTGTGGAATTGGATGTGCTTGACACGGAACTAGGGTTGTTTTCTGTCATGATCTGTCCATTAAGATCATGGGATGTGGCAAGTAGCGGAAAAGGCTTCTTAAAATAAGAAGTATCTACGCAGAGAAGGCATTGCCATGCATTTTGGCAAAGAATCCTTGTATCCTGTCAAGAACTTGTCATGGACACGAGCTGAAGCTACTATCTTGGTCTTAGCCTATTGGGTAAACAAGGCTTATCTTGCTGAGCCCATTTAAGAGGATAAAAAGGGGCCATCTTGTGTAGGGAGGGCATCACGAAAATTGTGGAGAAATAGCGTGAGAGTAGTTGGTTTGTGATTCATAACCGTTAATCTTTATGCAAGGGTTTAGAAGTATATTAATTTAAATGTTTATGGCTTTTTTTATTGTTGATAAATCAAGTTTATGAAGCTTCTTCCGAAATTATTGTTTGTTGAATTTTTGGGAAATTCTATGGTTTAGCGGTCAAGATTGTAACATTCTCAAGAAATTCAATCATGCTTTTACTGTCCCCAATCCAAAGGGAGAAATTCTACCTTTAGCGAGTCATTTTAGGTCTTTAAGCCTATGCAATTTCATCTTTAAAACCAATTCCAAGATTCTTGCTTTGCTTCAAAGGCATTCGTCCCAAGATTTTTGCTTCCTACCAAAACAATTCCATTCTACCACATGAGCTGCTTCACAAAGAAGAACAAGGGAAAGTATGGCTATTGAAATTTATAAAGAGAAATATTTCAATACAATTGAATGAAGCTTTATCTTAAAGATTATGACTGGCTTATGGTTCCACCTCATTTGGGTTGGTTGGTTTCCAGAATACTTCTAGGTTCCCCGTGGGCTTATCATCCCTTCTCAGTATCCTAGAAGCCAAAGGAATTCTCCCTCTATCCCTATCCTTGTTTACTTTTTTTGAGTTTACTGAAGCAAGTCTTACTATTCGCATCCCTTAGTAATACAACCAAGATAAGTTGCTCCAAAGTCTTGTTAAACTATTTTCAATCAATTTTTATTGTACAGTCCTTTTCAATTTCCTTCCTATTCTCAAGAAGAAGGGAGCCAAGTGGCCATACCTTGTCCTTGTACTTCCAAGTCTCTTTTCTTGTCATCGAGCTATGGGCTGAAAAAGGACAAACACAAACCACGGTCTTGAAACGACCCCTCTGTGCCAGTTCAGACGTGAGTATAAAAGGGAAATTAATGGCGAAGAAAAGTGGGGGCAAAGAACTGCCTTTGCAAAGTAGTAAAGGAATATTAACCAGCGTAAAGAACGGTCCCTATACAAGACATTAAATGGTGTGGGGAAGATGAAGGCCCCAAAGTTCACCATTAATATATGCCATCAATTTACCAAATAGTTCATCCTACGAAAAGGCAATTGACAAAAAACGCCACTACAATCCACTTTTACACGCATAAGTACATGAAGCAAGAAGTCTCTATCACATTCTTAAGATTTTGTTGCCATCCTGCAGCTTCCACTTTTTCCAGCTGCCTTTATCACTTTCTACAACATAGATGCAACTCCATACAGTCAGTTTTAAATTCTTGCTACCTGTAGATCATAACATTAATTGACAATTAACTAGGCAAGCAATCAGGACAAAGACAAGAAGCATACAAGATAGAACATCAGAAGATGTAAAAGATAGTAAAAAAAACAAGCGATTCCCACATTCTAAGGGTTAAAAAAACTGTTCTATCCTTGAAAACAGGATTGCAAGAACCACGTGTAAGAAGTTAGAAAACAAGCACAGAGTTTCCGACTAGCTAAGTCTTTGCATTTGCCTCCCATAATAACAGTTTTCACCCAAAAAAAAAAAAAAATACTGAAAAGGGAAAAGATGAAGGAAAAGCATTCATGAGTTACCGTAAATTAATAAGTATTTATGCATCACCTGAGTTCGGCAGGGCTTCCCCATCGCAAGAAGCACTGATTAAGCATCTGCTGGCACATACACAAGTATGATGTTTAGTCAAGAAACAAGAGTAAAACCTTCAAAGTTTGGTATTTAGGACTTCAAACCTTCTTATGCAGATAAATCATGTTGTTTGCTTCTTATGTTCATTGTCCTTTTATATAAATTAAAGTTGCAGCAAGTGTGTAACAAAGTTGATGATGAACCATCATGATACCCAATGCAGTGACGAAGGAAAGACCACTGGTCTCCCTGAACAAGGGAGTTACAGTACCAGAAAAACTGAATCTAAGAACCTAAGACAATCATGATAAAACAAAAATTTAGCAAACCAACGCTTTAGTCTTATGGAACTGCAGAAGAGAGAGTTGGCAAGCCAAAACAGAAAATATCAATCCCTACATCAGTTTCCCAATACAACCACACCACCACCACCACCACCAACAAGACTCTCTTCCTCTGCTTTTCAAGGATGCTGCTTGGGAATGCACCTTCTTATCACCTACCATACTCTTAATAGTCGCCTGCACCAACAGCCAACAGTTGCAGTGCTTACATGCATAAAGAAGAAACCATAACACCCCATTTGAATTCAGTTCCTAATTTATCACATCAATAACTACCACTCATTGCCCCTACACTTATGAATCAACTGCACAAATCCAAAGGGGCATTGCAAATAACTTCCCGCCAAAATTGAAACATAGCTAGCTTTCTATCTAAACATCTTACAAAATTTCCCCATATTTCCGAAGGAATCCATTAATCATCCCTCAGTTGAACTCTCCCACAATACGTATTACTATCTCCATGCTTCTGTGAGACTCTACACTGTATAATGTCCAACATCTGGAAAAATATAGAAGTTAAATTTTAGGTTCTATGGTCCATGGATTCGCATACGCCCATAATTCCACCTTCCACTCTTTCCAGTACTTATGGTGAAAGTCTAAATAACCCAAAGTTCCAAGCTCATATCAAGTAGAGCACAACATTCCCTATCAACTCAGCCCCAGTACATTTGAAATAGCGAAAAACCAAAACTTAGGACACAGGAGCACAAATAAGCCTCCCCCTAAAGTAGTAAATGATAGACACGACCATGAAGACATCCTTAATACTGTGTCACACCTAATATCAAGATCTCCGGCTTCGACTTCGATATCATGATAAACTACCGGTCGCTCAAGTAACAACGTAAGAAAAAAGAAAAACATGCAAAAGTCCACACAAAACGGTAAAAGTAACCTCTTCAACACAAATTACCGCGGTAAACAATCTGAGCCAAAAAATTCAAACCAGCAAACACCGACACACAGCAAAAAGTCACAAGAATCCCCAAATCAATAACCTTTGGGCTCATCCGACGCGTCGTGGTACTCATGCTCCTCCTCCGGCACGGGGTGCAGCTCCACCTGGTCACCGATCCTCGCCACATCCGAATCGCCCCCCTCCCTGTCGTCCGGATAGCGCACGACGACGACAGGGCAGACGCAGTGGTGCACGCAGTAGTCGCTGACACTGCCCAGCCGGCCCAACTTGCCCGGCCTCCTGGAGGCCCCGAAACCTCGGCTCCCCATGACCATGGCGCTGAGCCCCAGGCGCTCGACCTCCAGGCAGAGCCGCTCCTTCATGTCATGGTCCTTGACGATATGAATTTTGAAGGGGATATGGGCCTGCAACAGAGGCTGGGCCAGGGACGAGGCCTTCGTGGCCGTGAAATTGTCGAAATCATCCTCCAGCTTCTGCTGGGAGACCACCGTCGAGGGAGGGGCAGAGTCGGTAGCTTGGGCATTGGGAGAGGGGATAGGATTGGAGCCCCAGTCGGCGCCGTAGAGGACACCTGTGGGACGCACATGAAGGAGCACCACGTGGTCCCCCGGCCGCAGGTAGTTCTCCACCGTCCATCTCACGGCGTACGCGCTCTCGTCGCTCAGGTCCACGGCGATCGCGATCTTGCGATTGGTGTTCATGTTCATGACTGTTGATCTTCTTTGAATCGCAGAACGATTCTGTGCTCTGTATTCTCGATATTGCGACTTGCAGTCAAGGGGTTTATGCTACAGGTGGCGTGGTTAAGGATGTCTCTGTGTTCGCCAACTTGATTGTTTTTTTTTCCTTTATTTTTTTCTTTTTCTTCTAAGGGTAATTATATGATGAGTCCTAAATTTTACCGTTAATTTCAATTTCGAGTTTGAAATCATTGGAGACTTTACTTTTTATTGGTTAAAAATAACAAAAAGTTCTGCACGAACTGTAAGTGATGTTTTTACCCACACATACACTAGAAAAAAAAAAACAAAATAGCTTTAACATAGAAAAACAATTTAATCCTTTTATTTTTCTAAGCTAAAACTTGGATAATAAAAAAATCTCTTGGTTTAAGTTTTTTTTTTCTATAAAAAAAAGTAGGTTGATACCTTAATAAATTTGGATGTATTTGTCCTCATTAAACAATTGTTATTATTTTTATTTTTTACACATACACACAAACTTATAGATCTTGAGTGTCAATTGAATCAAATACTTGTCAATTATGTTATAGTTGTTTACTTACGTTTCTTTACTTATTTATTTTAACTCATGTATACAGGAGAGGGGAGAGATTCGAACCCTGAACGAAATGGACTTGCGTTTTTATTTTTTGTATAAAGTAATTTATTTGAAATCCAAAATGTAAAGAATTTTAACATTTCAATTTTAAAAAATAAATAAATAGAAATCAATATTAAGTCATAATGCTTTAACTTTTTCTTAAACTATAAAGAGAAAGGAATCAATAGCAATGCTATTGAAACTGTAGAAAAAGCAGTCCCACACCGGGGCGAGTGACTCCTACTTTGCGCTTTATAAGGTGCGGGGTTTCCCCTACTATTGCCTATGGGTTTTAGTAGGATCAACTGGGGCCTCAACTTCTTTATGGTATCGGAGCCAGGGCCCTCTAAACCAGTGGACCCCACAAATCAGACACACACCGGCAAAATTGGTTTTCTCAACTGGGCCTGCATTTCAACATGGTATCAGAGCCAGGACCCTCTAAACCGGGTGGACCCCACAATGGACCAGACACACACCGGCAAAAGTTAACCGGGTGTTAGTCTGCGGGGGAGTATTGAAAACTGCACAAGAGGCAGTCCCACACCGGGGCGAGGGAACCCAGTCCTGTGCCTTATAAAGGTGCTGGTGCCCCGCAGTCCCACACCAGGGCGAGAGACTCCTGCTTTGCGACTTATAAGGTGCGGGGTTTCCCCTATTATTGCCTATGGGTTTTAGTAGGATCAATTGGGGCCTCAACTTCTTTATGGTATCGGAGCCAGGGCCCTCTAAACCGGTGCGGGGCGAGGGACTCCTGCTTTGCGCCTTATAAGGTGCAGGGTTTCCCCTACTATTGCCTATGGGTTTTAGTAGGATCAATTAGGGCCTCAACTTCTTTAAATGCTGCATATTTTAAGTTGGTTAGTTATGCTTTGCTATCATGAAAAACATTTTTTTTTTTTTTTAAGTTTCTTTATAAACTGATGGCTACCGAACAATCAGAAGTTTAGAAAAAATAAAAGGAAAAATTGTCGTTTCCCTAAAACTTTAATGATATGATCTTAGTACCAATACTTTTGATATAAAAATGTTAGGGATGAATCTGAAGCATTAACAACAACCCTTATCGGATGATAGCTACGATAATAGTTAATGATTACGCAACAATTTTTTAGAAAACAATCTTGTTGGAAAAACAAAAGGCAAGGCTACGCTTTGATGTTGTTTCAGATAATGCTGTGGGCTACCACTTTACGAGAAAGCGAGGAAGAAGACAAGGGGAAGAAGGCTAAAAAGAGGCCGAGGACTTAATTCCGGAAGAAGCCAAATGGGGGGTCTTTGCTTGTAAGAGTCTCCGAGGAACAGGACATGAGCGGCTCCTTTGGACGGGGAAGGCGACAAGTACAGAAATCATTAGCTGGAAATAGCTGTAACTGCTGTTCTGTCCATTTTGGTGAACAGATCCAAGGGCTTGGGACATGGACAGCAGAAAAATCACCAGAACTTATGAAACCCTCTGTTGTTTTTTGGTCCGCAGGTCAATGTTTTGTCAGTGTCCAAAATACCTTTATTAATGCTGTCTCTTAATGACACTTAATCCAAACTTACTACCCTACTGGATACTCAACCTGTTTGCTTCCATTTATGATCGTTTGCAGACTACGTCGCCGAAAAAATAAAATTTGAGAGATTTATTTACATGTAATGGGAGTTGGTGCAAATTTTATGTGTTATCATACGTTTTTGTGCAAAGTGTTTTGCAATGGCCTATTTCTGTTGATGTAAGTGATTATAGAAGATAGTCTATTTCGGTTGGTGAGCAGTCAAGCAAAATATTCAAACGTTTGAAGAAGAAGGTTTTCAATGAAGGAAAGGTACGTTACAGAAAACTCCAAATGAGCTAGAAAACGACGCGTCAAAGTATGCGGCTGGTAGTGCCATTATCCAAAAGCATTTTATTTGTCTATTTATTAATATTATAATCCATGTACCCAAGCACACACAATGTGATATTGAACCTTAAACTTTATACTCAGATCCAATAACCTTTGATGTTTTAGTCAAAAGGCCCAATAACCTAATTTAATAGTTAGCTCATTGATTAGAGAGACTTTTTTTATTTAAGTTCTACTACAAGAGATCATGCTTCCAGTATGAAACTTTCATTATACATACACATCTCTCAAATGACATTAGACTCAAAATCCTCAATAGTTTAACCTAAAAGTTAATTTAAAAATTAAAAAAATATTTTTTTATTTAAGTTTTATTATAAAGAATCATACTTTTAACATAAGATTTTTGTCATACCCATAACTTTCACCAAAAGCATATGAGATTTTTAATGCTTGAAACCTCCTAAAATCCAAAATTCAAAAGAACTTAAGATGATCATCAACTGTGAGATTAATATTTATTTATTTATTTATTAATATTACAACATATATACCCACGGGCATACCCATGAGATTTTTACTAACCATTAAGTTAGTTGGCTAAGAGATCTTTTGATGTTTTTGTCAAAAGATCTAATGGCTTAATCCAAAAATTAGTTCAAAGAATAAAGTGGCACTTCCTTTATTTAATTTTTATTATAAGAAATCACACTTTCAGTATAGAACTTTCATTTTGCACACACATGTCCCCATATATTAAATGACATTGGGCTCAAAGTTATACGAGTAAAATGGATTCAACCTAAACTTTAATATCAAGTCATAAGGCTTAATAACCAAATTTAAAAGTTAACTCAGTTGTTAAAAAGAACTTTTTTTTATTAAAATTTTATTATAAAGAACCATGCTTTCAATGCAAGACTTTTGTCTTATTCAAAATTTTTACCAAAAGTATATGAGATCTTTAGGGCTTGAACGACATTTATATTAAATATTAAACCTCCTAGAATCCAAAATTCAAAAGAACTTAAGATGAACCTTCGTTGCATCCAAAAACTACTTGTAGTTGATCATTTTTTTATTTTAGTCTTCATCCAACAGGAGCAGCAGGAAGGGGGCGGAAATGGAAAGGGACAGGCCACCTCAATTGAGGGCCCTAAATATCATCCTTAGATAAGACAATTGGTGCTGTCTATCAAATAATACCACAACACTAGGAAACGTGTTGTTTTAGTAGTTGATCATCTGTTGGCTGGTTACAGGACGTCGATATCATAGTCCCCCATCCTGTAGATGACATCATTATTGGAATCCAATTCATGTGCAATTAACAGTAGATTTCATGACACCATACTACATTTAATGTGAACTCAAAAATACAGGCCGATTCATTTCCTCTTGTAGGAGGAAAATCTAACTTCTAATTTATGGCCGATTATGCATGATCAACTATTATGTATATGTGGCCAATGGCTTATATGAGAAGGCTGAAGAAGTCATGCATCTCATCCGCTGGGGACCCAGATAGCCCATTTCTGTTCTGTATTCAGTACTTCTTGTACCTTTCTTAACAAATTTGCCTTTATCATCAAAATTTCACGTTTCTTTAATTTCTTCATCCTTCTCGTATAAGGATAAAAAAATTACATCTAACAATGGCGAACGTTTCAAGAACAAACTGGTCTTCAATGAAAACATATTAATCACTAACAATTTTTTTTTTAATTCATAACATAGGTAGTACATAGGTCAATAAATCAATCATTAAGTAGCTTTTACATATTATAACTCTCAGACCCATTTTTACCAAAAGAAAAAAAAAATTCCTTATTTACGTACTAAAACATAGTAGAGAGTGGGAATTTCTAGCTGTAGGTGGTGATCACAGCCTCCTCATTCTCTAGGGCATTTTCCAGAGTTGCCGACCACTTGTTTCCGGCAGCATGTACAGCTTTTTAGTACGATCAGCATATATATAGGCACATTTATTAATTAAAATCAACTTATTTTTTCATCCCTTTGCTTTCTCGGCAACCAAACAGAAGATAGCTAAAATGGTTTATAGTAACTCTTTTTTTCTTTTTTCTTTTTTTTTTTCTTGTTCCAATAACATAGACGTTGAATTGCCTTTGTTATAAAGGGAGATTTACTGAAGGGCGGGACCTGTATAATCTCATCTGCAGAGAATTCATGAGAGAAGTGTAAGTGTTTGGATGAGAGAAGCCTCAAATTCAATCTTCGCCGTTCTATCCTTTAAATGGGGTATTGATTAAAGGGGGACCACAGATCCGCATTAAACGGGATATTGATTATTTCTTTTTTGACTTTTTTGTTTGAAAGCAAAATCAGATAATACGATTTATGTGGTTCAAAACCGATTGAATTCGGTGGTTCATTAAGATCTGTGGTAGGATTGTGGGCTATAAACCAATGGATATCTAACTATTAGAAAACAAACCCCTTTATGACCTGGTTTCTATCAATGGGTGAAGTAATCCAAAATGGCTTCATTTACTTAGTCCTTTTGTAAGAAAATGAACTTAATACTATTTTTTTTTTTTCAATAGCATTGAAATTCAATCTTCACCAAAATGAGATATTAATTAAAGGGGAAGTCACGGAGTTCTATTATATGTGATGGACAATTCACTTGGTTTGGAGTTTCAATAATTGACACTTGGCATAAAATCATGGAAGTTGAATCCTAAACCTCTTTTCTAGACACACGAAAAGTGCTACCACATGGTCATTAATTTATATATATAAAAAAGCAATTGATTAGACAATTTCCTTGGCTTGGAAACCCCTATATTGTGTATTTTCACGGTTGAACAGAATTGAAAGGCCACACATCACTTACGTCACCTTCTTTTAGATCTCATTAAATCGCACCGATATAAAGTTTCTGCTGCATTAATCTTCTTTCCAAATCAAAACAATGCACCTGACAGCCCAAACGTGGAAGTATGAAGAACCTGTGACAGGACAGGTCAAGATCATAAATTCGTTAGTTAAGAGAATATAATCAATGAAGTGGGAAACGAAAAGGCCAAATTTTTGAGGGAACACGGTTCTCTAGGCCATCAAAATATGGATGCCATTTATTAGGGTAGGTTGCAATCCAAAATCAGGTGCATTGTTTTGGTTTCTCAACCTCGTCTTCTCTTCTTCTGCGCTTAATTATGAAAACGGAATTTGTTAAACTACGGCAGTCGCGATTGCCTAGAAATGAAGTAAAATTAATGCAATCAAGTTGTAGCATATCAGTGATATGCAAGGCCTGATTATGACATGTCATTCCTACCTAGTCTGCATGGTCTGATTAAAATGAAAAACATGTCATTTTTAAGATTTTTACCGAGTTCGTTTTCTCCGTAATGTTGGGGAAGTCGAGTTTTTGCCTAGATGGGTATTTCATTTGGGTTGGTTTGGTGGGCTTCAAGATTTTTCAACTTTTCTAGTCGGTGGTATGTAACAAGATTACATTGCTTTCCCCTTTCCTGCCCGGTCAACTCTCTTTCTCTTCCCCTTTCCTCGCTGATCTTATTGCCCTCTATTATGTTGTCCATTAAGTACTGCTTTCTCCTAATTTCTAGATTTTGTTTCCTAAGCCCCTATTATGGAACATCGTATAACAAAATTTGTTGTGTTTAGAAATGCATATTTCCTTGTTTTTCTTGATGAGGGCTTGTAGGTCTGACATGGGTTCCGTAATATGTAAATCTAATTTAGCGCTTCACTCTGTTTGACTAATAAGAGGCTAAGGGGCTTTTGGTTGTTTTCCGTGGTGGCACTGTGATATTGACAAATGTTGATATTCTATTTTATTACGTTCCAGAGATATCTTGCAGCATTGAAAAAAGTCTGCCCAATTATACCTAACTTGCTTATATTTTATTCTGCAGGTAGTGAACGAAATGTATCTAAATTGATTCTAGACCGAGTGGGTGTGATGGGAGAGCGATTAGTAGAGGAGGTTGGTAGTAACAGATCTGCTACAGTATTGGACTGCACATCATATTGTAAGTAAAGGAAGTTTTGAATTCTAGGTCCTTGAAGTGATACGGTGAAAGCCAATTCTGTCAAAGATCTCCTTTGTTGCACATTTGGGAGATTGTATCGACCTTCTAATAGGGAACATATAGAGGATTCTTCTACAGATAAATGTGAAGAGGATTCAAGGGGTACAATAAGTGGTTTGCGAGCTATGAACCTTATCATTGTTTCTATACCCTTTCTTGGTTTAGGAAGTAATAAGGTGCCTATCCTTTTGAAGTCAGAAGTTTCTCGACCTAGAGATTCAGATTTTGTCGACAGCCAATACTAAATGAACCTTGCTTTTGCTAAAGCCATTAATTCTTTAGTTTTCTCTGTACTTTTCTGATCAAGAGCGAACAAGTCACTATTGTAGTCCACTGCAATCCTTCACTTGTGGGTGGAATGAGGAAAATGAATCTTCATTGATATGCTTGAGAAAGTATTCAAGGAGGAACTACGTAATCCCATTGAGTTGTGGGGTTTGGATGGGGCAATCACATTATCAATTATCAAATTGGTGGATATACAATTGTTAAAACAAACCTGTGAATCTCAAACTCAGGGAATCTCTCAGGATCTCACTGCTCACACAAAAAGAATATTAATCAAGAAAGAACACATAAGAATTACAAGGTTCGGGACAATACCCACGTCTCCGGCCTAAGGATTAATTCTTCACCATGATGAGGAGGATTATAATGTATATAAAAAACCTCTGTTTTCTCTCAATCTCTCTAACCTTATAACTAGGCTTTCCCATAGTGTTTCCTTTTATACTAGTACCAAGGAAACCCAAACTGAATAGAGCTAGAAAAACCTTTTAAACTACTCACAACATGAACATGATAGTTACATATTTACCCTTACTAATTTACTCCAAACTTAACAATTTCTCCATTTTGGAGTGATATTAGTGCAACATCCCTATACCATAAGAAAAAGAACATTGCTCCCTAGACTTGACTCTACTTGGGGTCAATTCCAGCAACCTGTTGACAAATCTCTAGCTTGTCTCTTGTCAGCAACTTCATCAACATATATGCTTCATTATTATTAGTGTGAATCTTCACAAGATCTAACTGCTTGGATTCTAATACATCTTTAATCCAATGATATTTGACATCAATATGCTTAGACCTTAAATGAAATGACGAGTTCTTACTAAGGCGGATGGAGCTTTGGTTGTCACTATAAAGGATAACCATCCTTTGTTTTATACCAAGTTCTTGAAAAAACATCTTCATCCACAGAACTTCTTTTCCACCCTCAATGATTGCTATATACTTTACTTCTGTTGTAGACAAGGCAACACAATCTTGTAGCCTAGACTGCCATGAAACTGCTCCCCCTATGAAGGTGAGCATGTACCCTGTTGTAGATCTCCTCTCATCATGGTCACCATCCATATCTGCATTTGTGTATCCAACCAATATAGGGTCATCATTACCAAAACACAAACACAACTTAGGAGTTCCTTTAAGGTACATGAGTATCCACTTCACAGCTTCTTAATGCATTTTACCAAGATCTAAAAAAAAATGACTAACTACTCAAACTGCATGAGCAAAATCTGGTTTAGTATTTACTGCAGCATACATCAAGCTACCAACCGTAAATGCGTAAGGTGTTTTCTTCATATATTCAACATCATTCTTACTTTTAGGCTTCTGCTCCTTACTCAGCTTGAAATGACTTGCAAGTGAAGTACTTACTATTTTTGCCTTGTCCATGCCAAATCTTTGAAGTATCTTCTCTATATACTTCTCTGGAGATAGCCATAACTTTTCATGTTCTCTATCACATTTAACTTTCATACCAAGGATTCGCTTTACCAATCCCAAATCTTTCATCGTGAAAGACTTGCCTAAATCCTTTTTCAGCTCAATAATCTTTTTAATGTCCCAGCCAACAATCAAAATATCATCAACATATATGAGTAGGATGACAAATCACCACTTGAAAAGTGCTTCACAAACACACAATGATTTGAGTTGATCTTGTTATAACCGAGCTATAATATGGATGACTCATACTTCTTGTACCACTGACAAAGTGCTTGTTTTAGACCATACAAGCTTTTCTTCAGTTGACATACAAGATTCCTTTTGCCTTTATTTATAAAGCCCTTAAGTTGCTCCATATAAATTTCTTCCTCCAAGTCTCCATGAATGAATGCAATCTTCACATCAAGTTGTTCTACCTCCAAGTTTAGTCTATCAGCCAAACCAAGAATAACTTTGATTGAAGAGATATTCACCACAAGAGAGAAAATCTCCTCAAAGTTAATAGCTTTCTTTTGATCATAACCCTTCACAACTAACCACACCTTGTACCTTGGTAGTGGATTGTTCTCTTCTGACTTCAACTTATAGACCCACTTATTTTTAAGTGCTCTCCTACCTTTAGGCAATGTCACAAGATCATAAGTATAGTTTTCATGCAAGGAATTCATCTCCTTTTGCATTGCTTTCTTCCACTCTTTCTTGTGCTCACATTCATTAGCTTCCTCATAGCATTGTGGTTCTTCCCCATCAGTCAGCATTAAGTACTCATGTGGTGGATATTTCAACGAAGTTTGATGCTCTTTGCTCAATCTTCTCACTAGGGGCTAGGTTGATGATTATCAATATGTCTTGCAAATTCTTCAGTAATTGTAGTTTCAGGAACTTCTTCACTTTTTACATCATCAAATGGCTCTTCGTGTGTAGTTCCCCCTTCATGTGCATTTACTAGGGAAGAAAAAGGTGGGGTTATATCCTTAAGGCTTTCATTAACAACTGTTGGCTTTTCAGTCTTCTTAAGATCTTCAATAGTCTGATCTTCAAGGAAAATGACATCTCTATTTTTGATTAGTTTCTTTGTAGCTGGATCCCATAATTTTTATCCAAACTCATCATGTCCATAGCCTAAGAAGATGCAATCTCAAGCTTTATCATTAAGCTTGTCCCTCTCATCCTTAGGAATATGAACAAACGCCCTGTAGCTAAATACTCTCAAGTGTTTAAAAGAAACCTTCTTGCTAGTCCATACTTTTTCAGGTAGATCACCTTCTAATGGAACTGAAGGAGACAAGTTAATAAAATCTAGTGCAATACACATAGCTTCACCCTAAAATGATTGAGATAATCCAGAATGTGAAAGCATACACCTGATCCTTTCAACAATAGTTTTGTTCATCCGTTTTGCAACCCCATTATGTTCTGGAGTTTTAGGAACTGTCTTCTTAAGCCTAATACCCTATGTTCTGCAATATTCTTCAAACAACCGTCTATATTCACTTCCATTATCTGCACGGACATACTTAAATTTCCTTCTAGTTGCTCTCTCAACCATAGCCTAAAACTGTTTAAAAACCTCCAAAACCTAATCCTTAGTCTTTAGTACATAAGCTCATACCTTTTTAGAATGATCATCAATGAAGGCAACAAAATACATAGCGTCACTAAGAGTTTTCCCCTTCAATGTATACACATATGAAAGAATTAAATCAAGAACATGTTTTCTTTTAGACGAGGGTCCTATCCAAAATGAGACTCTATGTTGTTCTTCAACTAAATAGTGATCACAAGACTTTAATTGCAAATTAGCACCACTAACTCTTGATATGATTTTTTTCTTTATTAAATGTTGAAGTCTATTCTTACTCAAATGTCTAAGACCCTTGTGCCATAACTCCATGTGGTTATCTTCCACCACGTTTACCTTGCCCTTCTGAATACTAGCTTCAGTCTTGTAGAGAGTACTGACCTTCTGCCCTTTTGCAAGTAGGAGAGAACCTCTATTGAGTTTTTATTTACCTCCACCAAAGTAATTATCATATCCCTTATCATCAAGGACACCGATAAAGATCAAGTTGAAACAAATCTCAAGAATATGTCTGACATTCTTCAGCACTAGCTTACATCGAACACTAGTCTCTAAGACTACATCTCTAATGCTAACTATCTTTGCCTGTGCATTATTTCCTAAGCTAATACACCCAAAATCACCACTTGTATAAGATGTGAAGAACCTTTCATGTAGGGTAACATGAAAAGAGACACATGTGTCGACAATCCAAGATGAAACTTTGCGTGAGATGTTGATATGATGATCACAAAAGATCATAATATCCCCAATTTGGATGTAGTTACCATTGTGTCCTTTTCAACTTTATTTTTTCCATTCCTTGATTTTTCTTCCTTGAGTATTCTACAATCTCTCTTATAATGTCCAGACTTGCCACAATGATAACACTTGATATCTCTCCTTAAACATGATACTCCACATGATCTATTAAAATTTGGTGCTCTACTCTTTCTTTTACCTTTACTCTTGCTTCTATCTCTATTTCTATTTGCATGTCTATTTCTCCCTCTCCTTTCTGTAACCAATACTTCTATATGTCCAGATACTCCTTGCTCAATTACTTTGGTTTCTTCATTAAGCAAACTTTCATGGACTATCTTCATACTTAGAATGCCACACAAAGCTGTGTTCGTGAAAGTGACTACAAATGTTTGCCACCTATCGAGTAAGTTACTCAACAGTAACATTGCTTGCAATTTATCTTCTAGAACAATCTTTACTGCCACCAACTGGTTTACCAAAGATTTAAACTCACTCAAAGACTCTATCATTGACCGTTCTTTCAAGAACTCTATCATTGGTTGTCCTACCTTGTACTTCAAGTTAATTAACCTCTTAAGTAGGGAAACCTTATTATGAGGAGTCTTGCATTCATAAAGAACTTCAAGCTTCTTCCATAACTCACTAGCTTTAGTTTTCTGTGCAATATGGTGATAAATATTGTCCTTAACAAACTGTCTGATTTGAGAAACAATTTTCTTGTTTAACTTCTCTCATTCTTTATCAGTTGGCTTCTCAAGTTTAATAGAATTTCCTTCCACAATATAATACAGATCTCTACTAATCAAGTAATCTTCCATCCACAGCTTCCAAGTTTGGAAATTAGATGAATTTAACATAGTCACACCTTTACTTGAAGTATTCATATCGTTCATAACGATCAAAAAAATTTCTTTTGACTTCCCCTTAAAATAGAAATTAAAAATACAAAATTACCAAAATACCCTTCAATAAATGCCAACCAAATTGCCAAAATACCCCTATGATAATGCCCAAAAATATTCAAACATCTCTAAAATAAAATCACATAAAATACTGTAAAAATTGGCACAAAAATCACTTGAAAATTTTGGCTGGTCAAAATCAACAGTTAAAGGTCAATTGGTAAACGGTTAGTTGCACTGGGTTGATGAGTCGGGTCTAGATCTTGGGTTGGGCTGGGTCTTTGGATTCGATTAATGGGTTGGGTCAACTTATTATCCAGGTTAGTGAGTCAACGAGTCAACTCAGATCGGGTCAATAGGTCAACTCATAAGTCAAAATCGGGTCAACAGACCCGTTTTGCTACTGTTGCCTTTCTCCTCTGATTATCGATGTTCCATAATGGTTTTTGATGAAGCAAGAATGGAAATCGATAGATTGACTTTTGATGAGTCTATAGAACTCAAAATTGCTCCATAAAACACTTAAACGAAAAAGGAATCGCAAATTCCCTTTTCAGCCACATGGGTTCAATGTAACCCATAGCACTCCGATCGATTTTTCGGCCAAATCCAGATGTTTCCGGTCATAGAGAATTTAGAAATCACACAAATGAAGTCCAGAGAAGAAAATTCGTACCTTAATTGCTGATGGCTTCTCCCTCCGTGCGTTGCACAAAAGGCTTCTTTGAACAAAGCCTTTGTGGACATCTTCTCTTTTGTATCTGGTGTGCTAATACACACTAAAATAGTTGTTCTTCCTCTAACTGCTTGACAAAGAATGTGCCTTGGCCCTAATTTAGGAACCTAGGTGTCGATACCAATTTTGAGTCGATTGTTTGATGCCTAAGGAAGATCACTGAGGCGGCCCTTCCTAATCCGTCCCCTAGCTGGCATGTGGTGACCCACTCTCACTGCAGTTAGAAGGTGATCTACTTGAGAGAGCTTTAATTTCTCCTATGAATATGTATCAATTATCAGGTATTGTAATAAGTTGTAAATATACAAAAATTGCCCCACAAACACTTTTTTTTTTTAGCTGCTTGCATTAGAATTTTAGCCTCCTTTCTTTAGCACAAGCCAATTCTTAGGATTCCTAGAATCCCAAGTTTCTCAATTAGGAGACACTACTAGGAACTAGCTTCCTCATTTTTCCAACCAACATGAATGTAATTGCTTTAGGATTTCTAAGTATTTATGGAACTTAAAATTATAGCTATAACAAACCATTCTTTGAACTTTTTATAAAGAAGTATTGCTCGTGTTTTTAACAATATTCTTGTATATTTTTCCTTCTTCTTGGTAGATCTCAATTTTCTTTTGGTGGATTTAAAATATTTTTAACCTTTTTATAATTCTTGTTTCTACAATTTCCTTTTCTGCATTTCAAAATGGAATAGATATTAGGAATATTAGGAAAATAATGAGAAATAATTCTAATAGTGGATTGGAATATTAGGAAAATATGAAGTATCATACAATAAATGCACACACAATAACACATAGAACACTAAGGATTTTATATGGTAAAAGATAAATTATCCTTTAAGTTAAAGGAACAAAAATCAATGCTTTATACATCAATTTTTATTAATGAAAATTTACATTTCCACCAAAAATAAAATCAATTATTACTAGATGCTTTCATACCCAAAGAGTTGCTAGAAAATGTCTTTTTTTTTTTTTTTTCCTAGTAGTTCTCACACTTTGGCCCTTCTAACATCTTATTAGTAAGCAAGATGTTGTTAAGTCACACTTTGGCCATCCTAGCTAGTTGTTAAGTCATTAAGTGTAAATAAGTATATAAGATGTATTACAATGTAAATTGTACAGTTAAAAGGTATAAACCCAATTGGAAGCCAAGGATTACATTCAACATATGGGGATACATTACCAAAGACTTTTTCTCTTAAAACAAGGCTTATTATGGTACATATTGTGATCAACATTGTAGTTGTTCGGCATTGATGCCTCCATTAGTTGGATGTGCAAAATGCTTTTTTACATGGAAATTTAATGGATGAGGTTTACATGCAATTGCCTCTCAATTTTCCTCATTAAAAGAAATAATTAGTATGTTGCTTGTAGAAGTTATTTTATGGGCTTAAACAAGCTTTGAGACAATGGCATACTAAGTTTATAGAGGTCATTTTTATAGCTAGAAATCATTAGTCATGCCATGATTAAGCTTTATTTACTAGGAGACGTAATTATTCATTCATTATCCTTCCCATTTATGTTGATGATATTCTTATTACTAAAAATATCATTATTGTCATTTCATATTGTAAGAGCTACTTGCATTCAAGCTTTCATATGAATATGTATGTCTTAGCTAGTAAAACTATACACTAGAATTGATTTTGAAGGTTGGGCTTGTGGGTTCAAGTTTGCCTTCACTCCTATGGAACAAAACTCGAAGTTAACCACTCTAAGTACAATGTTAGGGATCCAAACAAATTGCATGATCCACTCCTTGGTGATCCATCCTTTTCAAAGGGATGATTAGGATGGTGATCTATTTGAGTACAAACAAGCTAAACATTAACCTCACCATTTGGCATCTCAACTAGTTTGTACATGCCTCTAAACCTTCTCACATGGATGTAGCCTTGAGAGCAGTAAGGTATGTTAAAAATTCTTTGGGAATTGGATTGCAACTTTAATTATATGATTCACCTTATGTCGTGGTAATGCATTTTTGGATATTGCATTAGGTTGGGCAATTCATTGATCTCTTAGGTAAGTAAGAAACAACTGACTATTTTGGGATCATTAGAAGAGTTAGAAATAAGACTGTGGTCTATACATTATGTGAGATTATATGGCTTATTAGCTTCTTCAAAGATCTTGCTGTGATTGTTCCTTATCATGTTACTTTGGCATTATGAAAATGAGGTAGTCAAACACATAACTACAAATCCAATATTTCATTGGACAACAAAGTGCATAGAAATAAATCATTGCTTTTTTAGTAACTATAAATAGACAACCAAAAGCCTTTAGGCAACCACAAGTTCTTTGTTCCTGCTAATTATCTACTTCATTTTGCATCCATTTGCATGAAGTTGGTATTATTTTTCTTGTTTCCTTGCAATCCATAGCAATTAACATTAAATCGGTTGCTATGATTCAAACATTGTTTTCAACAATCCTCATGTGCTTATCTTAGGTTGTGTCATAGAAGATCCAAGCACTTGCATTGAAATTGATACATTAGCCCTTAAGAATGATATTGAATAGATTGATTTCCTTATCAAGAAACTTGTAGGCTTAAAAAACATACCTAATGTGAATGTTTGTATCGTAGAAGTGTTTAAAGTTGACAATTATGCTCAAACAATGCAGTTGAAGTAGGCTCGGGAATTTCAAAGGGATTTCCTTTTTTGTGTCTTCTACTTATGTGCATGAAGGCCCTCTCTATCAATTCTAAAAAGCTTACCATGGGAAGACATTTTATTGGAATCCAATTAAGCTTTTATTTTAAAATGAGTTAATTACTTTCCAAGCTAGATGAAGTCCACTAACCTTCAACCTTGACACATGGGCACCAAACACCCTTTGTTTTGATTGAATCTCGTTCTAAACAGGGCAAAGACAAATGACTTTCATAATCTTTTGTAAGATAACTAAGTTAGGCAACTGAACTTGTTTGAAGCCTCGAGAAGGGCTTCCTACTAAGTCAATGTAAGGCTTATTATTATAGTTAGTAGTAAAATATGGTCCATGCAGGACCATGTTATCAAATACTTCAAGTCTACACTGCTTTGATGGGAAGGTGTCTGTAATGTCTTCTTAAGCCAACCAAGAATGAGTAAGCAACATTAAAGATTGTCTAACCCAAATATGTGCTTAAGTCTAGGGTTCCCTCTTGATGACTCCTTTCTCATTCTTTTTCTCTTATTGACATAATGCATAGGAACAACAAGAAATCTTCTTTATTGTTAAAGTTTGAACTAGAAAAACCAATCACACACTTTATTATGCAGAGTCATAATAGTGGATCAATTGAAAAAGTTTGTTTTATATATATAGGCAATGGAAAGGATTTGAACCGAAACCTTGAGATTAGAATGAATTGGTAAGATCCATCTTTCTTCAAAAGGCTCTATTAAAGTAAATGATTGTCTAAAATAAGACCAATTATAAGTATTCTTTTTTCTACTATAATATTCTTTATCTAGTAACTAGAGATTCATAACTTTGTACTTTTTTTTTGTTTGTTCCCTATTCTTTTCTTAAAGGAGGTTGATATAATGCAACACAACTACCCATTTGATATGCATTCACTTGCAGCCCAATATGGCCAATTAAGTATGAAATTCTTGTACTAAATTTTAGAAATAGAAAGAAAATGTCATATAACACATACATATGAATGCATCATACAGAACATAAAAGTTCTTTCTCCTTATTCGAAACTTTATTGCTGAGACCAAACTTAGTTCACTTTCCCATCGACACAAAGCCATTCACCAACGAAGATCTTGTTGCAATTGAGATTTGGGTTAATAGCATTGAAAATGTCAGCATCGAGCTCAAGCTTCTGAATAATGCCAGAGCAAGTATCACCAGCTTCTGCACCATACACTGAGACACATTCTATAGAATTTTTTTGCCTTTTGAATCCAACTGCACCACATCAAAAGTGTATGCCAAACCTTAAAAGATAAAACAGGAAAAATGACAAACTGCAATATTGGTGAGAAGATGTAGTTATAAAACTGACAGCGAAATTTCCCACACTCCGTAATGGAGATCATAAGAAGAAGAGAGAGCACTAGAATCAAGTTAAGAGAAGTGGCAGCCCTATTGTTACGCTTAGCCATTCTTTTTCTCTCTTTTTCCTAGTAACTTAGACCTTTCTTTCTTTATGCATTGAGTTGGGAAAAATAAGTACAATATATAGGAGAAGGAAAGACCCTACAATGAAGCCGAAAGATATTGTAGACTTCGCCATTAACTTTGTTCCAAGTGAAGGCCGGCTTCTCGTGTGAATCGTTTACATAGGGACGCAATTTGCATTAGTTTAAGCTCACTGTTATATGGAGAGCTGCATAACCTCACGGGATTAACAATGTGTGTTTCACTTTTTAATTTTCTTTATTACATAAGTCCATAACATTGGATTGTTGGACAAAGTACCAATAGATGGAATCCTATAAGTTGATTTATTGTATTTGTTACCAAAGTATCAGTATTAAACTCATAACTGGCAGCGGATGACCTAAGATTCGTGGATGTTTTGCTTCTAAATAAATTGATAGAACTTTAGCATTAGACAACATACTAATGTCCAACTTGTTCCCTTTTCAAACTGGGAGTAGAGTGGGGTTTAGCCATAACCAATAAATATAGTACTGGATGAAGACATTAGATTATATAAGTACTTTTTCTTTTAACTAGGTAAAAGGAGTTTGGAAGTAGAAGCTGTCAAACCTAATATGTAAATCCTTGGTGATTGGTAGTCGAGTAGATGCCATTTGAATAGTCATGCTTATCCCTTAAAGGGTTTGAGACAATAAATTGGTTTCTTTTCTTTATGGATCATTTGGGATTACAATCTAGTTTAGGGATTGTTGATAGATCTTTCTAGGGTTCGTTCAATTTTGAAGGGTATATTTATTGTAATATGTATTTAAAAATGTTAGCAAGTTTTGTGATAATAATTATAACTTTTTTCTTTTGGTTAACTAGACTCCCTTATATCTCCAATAAATTAGAATTTAATTCCTTTTGGATTTCTCATTGCTCATGGAATAAAGACTTATAGCTATACAAAAGTGTGCTTTGCACTTTTTTAAAACAAATATTGCTCTTATTTCTAATAATATTCTTTATACCATTTTCTATTTTTCTTGACAGAATTCAATCTTCATATACCAAATCAACTTAACATTTCTTAATTCATCTCCATATCATTTGGTACTTCAAAACAGATCATTTATGCCTTAGTTAGTAAGGTAAGATAATTCCAATTACCTATGGCAATTCCTTCAATTTTACATTTTTTCTTATTTTTCAAAAAGTTAAGTCATATACCATAAGTGCCTAGCAAATAACTTTCTTTTAGAATTAGCACTCTAAGTTTTGGTTCACAATTCTTAAAACGCTGATATTATTTACCAATTAATATTTCCTTGTAACTAATATCCAAAATTATTGATTAGACAAGTTTCAATTCACTTAAAATTCCTCGTGAAAGAGACTAGGAATAAAACTTTTCCAATTAAATATTTATCTACAACCCAAAAGTGCAAGACCATGGCCCAAGAGTAGCAGCATCTAAAGCGGGTTTCTCAAGGGAATATAAGAATACCCGAGGTCAACAATTATCCGTTGCTTGTGCAATTAAAGCAGCCCAAACTTTTCCTAGGGATTTCTATAGTGATTATTAAAACCCACATCACCGTGCCACGTACACCTGGCCACAGCAGCACCTCTCAGTACCAAAATACAACACGTGGTTGCACTAACCACGTCAGCCCTGCATTGCAAACATCGCGACCATCGCGATTCCTCAGTGCAGCGCCTTCTTCATCACCAAAACGCAAGATCAGGAAATCAGATCAAGTCATTAATCACGGCAATACCAAGTTTGGGAAAAATCCCAAAATCGTCCAAGATCTCCTTCAATCCGAATTCATTTCGCAGATATGTAACTTGAATCTAATTGTTTTACGATTACTCTTTCCTTTTATTTGTATGTCTATAAATTAGAATTCTTTGTACAGTTTTTAATATCGAAATCATATTATCCTTTTCCAAAGTTTAGGTTTTGTGTTCTTGCGGTATTCTTGAGAAAAACGAGAATTAATTCAATTCTTGTTTTTCAATTTGGTATCCAGAGCATTCAGCCACCACCAAATCGATCCTAACTCAATTTTTTTTTTCCGATGGCCTCTACCCAGAATGATTTCGTTCCCACCCAATCCGCTGTACTGGTTCAATCTGGAAATATCACCATTCCGACCTCCTCTGTCAAACTCGAAGGCCCCAACTATTTGGTGTGGAAAGCACGAATTCTCCCCTATCTCTGAGCCACCGAATTGCTGCCTTTTGTGGACGGATCTCTTGTCCAACCCGTACAATTCACTACCACCACTGACGATGAAGGCTCCATCATTCAGGTTTCCAATCCGGAATACCTCGAGTGGCTCAAACGAGATCAAACTACGCTCGGACTGCTGCTCAATACCTGCTCCGACGCCATTGTCAGTCAATTGATGAAACAGGAGACATCTTCTCAAGTTTGGAGGGCTCTCGCAGTAAAATTTGCCGCTCAGAGCAGTGCACGGGCTTCCAGCCTTCGTCTCCGGCTTCAGGCGGTCACCAAGGGACACCGATCGGTCTCTGAGTTCCTTCAGGAGATCAATTCCCTCGTTGATGAACTCGGAGGTGTGGGTGAGGTTATTTCCGACAATGAATACCTCACCCACCTATTCAGAGGACTCGAAGCCCCCTACGCACCGCTTGCCACCGCCATTTCCGTCCACACTAGGACGTCTAGCCTCACCAGAGAAGACTTGCGGCATCTTTTTCTCACCCAGGAGGCTCAGTTGGAACTGGCGGAGCAGTCCCGCTCCTCGCCGGTAGCCTTCTCCATGGCTCAAAATCCGCCGGTTCGTCCTCGGGTCATGGTTCAGACCCACACCCGCACACAGATCCAGCGTCGCACTGCTCTTACCGGCGATGCTCCTTCGTTCCCGCCACCTGCTGGCGGGCGCCTCCCCACTGACGGCAACAATCGTCGCCGTCCACGGTGCTAGATATGCCGCCGCACTGGACACTGGGCCACCACCTGTCGGGCCCACTACACTCAACCTACCCAGAATGCTGGCCCGACCCACCAGGCCCTCAGTCTGGCCCAATCCGTCCCCAATGGATCCTATGGGGCTCCTTCTGCTCCTTCTTCAGAGGCCCACTCTGAAGTGGACTGGTACCTTGACTCTGGGGCCACCAATCACGTGACGCTCGAGCCCATGGGCCTTGATTAGCTGCTGCCCTACCAAGGTGAAAATGAAGTCACCATAGGTGATGGGATGGGCCTCCCCATCACCCACACTGGTAATGTTTCTAACCCTATGAATTTAAATATTTCTAATGTTTTAGTTGTTCCGCAAATTTCAAAAAATTTACTTTTTGTCTCACAATTTACCAAGGATAATAACTGTGCCTTTATTTTTTACCCTAATTTTTGTGTGGTTCAGCATCTCACTACGGGCCGGACTCTACTATAAGGTCCACTTAGACATGGACTCTATCGCCTTCAACCAAATAAAATGGTGCACGGGCCCTCTGCATTTAATATTAATTTAAATATGTCTGCAAAATGGCATCAACGTCTAGGGCATGCTTCCTTCCCTATTGTATCCAAAGTGCTCCAAAATAATAAAATAAAGCTTGAAGGCTCTTTTTGTCAATTATGTGATGCTTGCCAAATTAGCAAAAGCAAGAAACATCCACATCCCCCAACACATAGCATCTCTCGGGGACCACTTGAACTAATTCACTTTGATATTTGGGGACCTTCCCCATTATTATCCGATTCTGGAAAAAAATATTATATTGCATTCATTGACGATTATTCCAAATTCACGTGGATTTATACCCTTCAATTACGGACTCAATTTTTATCAATTTTTGAAAAATTTCGTTTACTTGTGGAAAATCAATACAATGTGATGGAGCCTCGGAGTTCACATCTCAAGATTTTACAAACCTCCTATCAAACCTGGGCATTTCCCAACGCTTATCGAGTCCTTATGCTCCATTTCAAAATGGATCCGCCGAGCGTAAACATAGACATATCGTTGAAACAAGCCTTTCTCTACTCAATCAGGCCCATGTTCCTCTTCGTTATTGGGATCTTGCATTTGAAACTGCGGTCCATATTATTAATAGGCTTCCAAGCCTTGTCATTCAAAACCAATCTCCATGGGATTTAATTTTCCATCAACCCCCTCTATTCTTCACTTACGGGTTTTTGGGTGTCTCGTTTATCCCTATTTACGACCATATAATAAACATAAATTACAACCCCGATCTCGACCATGTGTCTTTATGGGTTATCCTCCAGGCTACAAAGGATATCGATGCCTATGTCTTCAAAAAAATAAATTTTTTATTGTAGCCGATGCTAATTTTGATGAATCTCAATTTCCATTCAAAAACTCTTTTGCATCTAGGAACTCCCCAAGTGCCTCATTAATCCCACTACAAATATCTTTACCAAATCAATCTAGGCCACAGGTTCCACGCACAGAACCTCCTACATCAATCCCCACAGCCTCCTCTAATACTCTCTCTTCTGACCACATTTCTCTTCCCGTCATATCCACTCTACCATCTCCTTCTCCTCCTCCCACAACACACCTTATGACAACTCGTTTAAAAGGTGGGACTATTACCAGGAGGACTTTAACCAGGCAACATACATATGCCTTAACTGCCACCACCAAGGTTCCTAAGGAACCCTCATGCTTTACCGAGGCTTTTTCCTCTCCTGAATGGCGTAAAGCAATGGCAGAAGAATATACTGCCTTAATTAAAAATCAAACATGGGAACTCGTACCACCTCTTGCGAAGATTATTCCCATTGGTTGCAAATGGGTTTATAAAATTAAACTTCACTCTGATGGCACCCTTGAACGTTACAAAGCTCGCTTAGTAGTGAAAGGATTTCATCAACGTCCAAGTATTGACTATACGGAGACATTTAGTCCAGTTGCCAAACCCGTTACTATTCAAACTTTTCTTTCAATTGCCTATACCAAAGGCTGGAACATTCGCCAACTTGATGTTAAGAATGCCTTCTTACACGGTCACCTTGATGAACAAGTTTTCATGAGTCAACCTCAGGGCTTTAAAGACCCTAATCACCCTCACTATGTTTGTCGCTTAAAGCGTTCCCTCTATGGATTAAAACAGGCTCCACGTGCGTGGAATCAACGCCTTATACAGTTTTTATTAAAAATCGGTTTCTCTCTTTCTAAAGCTGACTCTTCCTTATTTTTTCTTCATACTGCCACCTATAGTGTCTTTATTCTCGTCTATGTTGACGACATATTATTTACTGGCAGTCCCGATGCTCCCTTCCATCATATTTTGGACCAACTTCAACGGGAATTCGATATCAAAGATCTTGGTGATCTTCACTACTTCCTTGGCATAGAGGCTTTACCAACAAAAAATAGCCTTATTCTTCACCAAGCCAAATTTGCTCAAGATATTCTTCAACGAACAAGCATGGGCAATGCCCGTGCTACATCTATTCCCTGCACCACTGGTTCTCCCCCATCTATTAATGATGGGGAACCCTTTCCTGACCCTACTCACTATCGTAGTATAGTCGGTGCTCTCCAATATCTTACACTAACACGTCCAGATATTGCTTATGCTGTAAATACTGCATGTCAATACATGCATGCTCCTACGACAACTCACTGGACCTTTGTCAAACGCGTTCTCCGCTTCTTTACGAACACCACTCGATATGGCATCCATATTACAAAATCTCCTACCAACCAACTCCATGCTTATTCTGATGCCAGCTGGACTGGGGATTGTGATGATTGAAAATCTACTGGTGGATTTTGTAGTTATTTAGGTTCCAATCTTATTTCCTTGTGTTCTCGCAAACAGAAAATAGTTGCTCGATCAAGCACTGAAGCAGAATTCAAAAGTCTTGCCGATACTACTGCCAAGCTCATCTGGATTAAGGCTCTTCTTCGTGATTTTGGCCAAATCACACCTACATCTCCTACCTTATGGTGTGATAACTTATCAGCTTTATACCTCTCCACTAATCTTGTTTTTCATGCTCGCACTAAACATGTAGAAATTGACTTTCATTTTATCCGTGAGCGTATCAAAAATCGTCAATTACATGTTCAATTTATTTCTTCAGTGGATCAACCCACTGATATTTTTACCAAAGGCCTTTCTTCATCACGTTTTGCTACTCTCCAAACCAAGCTGATGGTTCAATGTAACCCATATGCTTGCGGGGGGGTATTAAAACCCACATCACCGTGCCACGTACACCTGGCCACAGCAGCACCTCTCAGTACCAGAATACAACACGTGGCTGCACTAACCACGTCAGCCCTGCATTGCAAACATTGCGACCATCACGATTCCTTAGTGCTGCGCCGTCTTCATCACCAAAACGCAAGATCAGGAAATCAGATCAAGTCATCAATCACGACAATACCAAGTTTGGGAAAAATCCCAAAATCGTCCAAGATCTCCTTCAATCCAAATTCATTTCGCAGATATGTAACTTGAATCTAATTGTTTTACGATTACTCTTTCCTTTTATTTGTGTCTATAAATTAGAATTCTTTGTACAGTTTTTAATATCAAAATCATATTATCCTTTTCCAAAGTTTAGGTTTTGTGTTCTTACGATATTTTTGAGAAAAACGAGAATTAATTCAATTCTTGTTTTTCAATTGTGATGTTTTCTAGTTACTTGCATTTTATATAGTTTCTTTGTAAATTCTAGGAAGGTTATGAGGACACCACATGTTGCTGAATCTCTAACTCAAAAAGGTTGATTTTGTTTTTTCCTATTTTCCCCCTTCATTTCGTCCATGTTATCTTTTATAAGAGGGTCGGTATAATGTACAATGAGTGCCAAGTTTAATTCATATTCTCTACTCCAATGTAATTGCTTAGATTGTACAATGAGATACAAATAAGCAAATTATAATATAAATGAGAGAACTTTGTACTAATATTTGAAAATAGGAAGAAAATGTTGAGTGACACTAGTACACTTGTTGATTATCAAACTTTATTGTAGAATACATAACATAAAATTTGACTCATTATCATAAAGAACATTAAAGTTCATTCAATTTCCTTAGAAACTTTATTGCGTACAAATGAAACTTCCAACAACTTAATCTACTATCCCGTTGATGCAAAGCCATTCACCAACAAAGATCTTGTTGCAGTTGAGATTTGGGTTAATAGTGCTGAAAAAGTCACGATTGAGACTGAACTTTTGAATGATGCCAAAGCAAGTATCACCGTCTTCTGCAGCATACACTGATTCACAATCTATAGAAATTTTCCCGGCTTTGAATGCAGCTGCATGATAGATATGATGAGTGTTAGACCATAAAAGATAAAACAGAAAAATAATCAATTACAATAGCAAAAACTTGATTATTGACTATCAAGGGAGATTTAGCTGTAGAACTCACAGCCAAGTTGCCTACACTCAGTTGTGGAGATCATGAGAAGAAGAGAGAGGACAAGAATCATGTTAAGAAAAGTGGCCATTTTGTTGTTACACCCAACCATTCTTTCTTGCTTGTTTTCTAACACAAGAGGTCTTTTCTTTGGGCTATGACTTGAGGAAACCATGGAGCTTAATTTATAGGTGAAAGCATGCTAAAGAAATTTAAATATCTAATTCAATGTCTTCATAAGTGTTTAAGAAAATAGGCCGGCTTCTCCTACTTGTAGTATTTTGCCGAATGCTGATAGATCTTGGGCATATTTTGTATTAGTTTAAGCACCTTGTTTACATGGCGAGTTATACAACTGGGTTGAATTGTGATGGAGTTGCTTGGCCAAATACTATAACTTTTTACAAGGTGTCTTTTGGTGCCGATTATTTCAATAGGAGATCAAGCTTCGTTATTGGTGTTAGGGGATCACCACATCATCAGGTCAACTTGCCACATCAACAAGCGAAGATGCTGACGTGCCTTGCACAGATGAAGGAACCTCCAACTTTTGATAGACCCATTATGATTGGGTTTGCAAATCAATCAATAATCCGACTCTAATTTAAATTCTGGACATTTCTCCAATGGTTTAGACGCTCCAAAGATTCAAACTCGGTCAAAACAACCATGTTTTGAGCCTCTCGACAACTCTTCTGGTACACGAGTGTACTTTAATTTCTCCTGTAAATATGTATCAAATACCAGGCACTATAACAAGTTGTAAATATATAAAAATTGTTCCACAAGCACTTATTTATTTTTTAAAGCTGCCCATGCTAGAATTTTGGCCTCCTCTCTTTAGCCCCGGCCAATTCTTAGGATTCCTACAATCTGAAGATTTTGAATTAGGTGACACTATTAGGAACTAGCTTTCTCATTTTTCCAACCAACATCAATATAATTACTTTAGGATTACTAAATATTCATGGAATTTACAATTATAGCTATAACCAAACCATTCTTTGATCTTTTTATAAAGAAGTATTGCTCGTGTTTTTAACAATATTCTTGTACATTTTTCCTCCTTCTTGTTGATCTCAATTTTCTTTTGGTGGATTCTAAATCTCTTTAACCTTTTTATAATTCTTGTTTCTACAATTTTTTTCTTTTTGCATTTCAAAATGGAACAAATATTAAGAGTTTTAGGAAATTCTAACAATGGATTTGAATATTAGGAAAATAAGAATTATTGTACAATAAATGCACACAGTAACATATAAAACACTAAGAATTTTATATGGTAAAAGATAAATTAGCCCTTAAGTTTATGGAACAAGAATCAATGCTTTTATACACTAATTTTTATTAATGCACATTTAAGTTTCCACCAAAAATAAAATTGATTTTTACTAGATGCTTTCATACACATGGAGTAGCTAGAAAATGTCTTTTTTCTAGTAGTTCTCACACTTTGGTCATTATGACAACTCATTAGTTAGTAAGATGTTGTTCCACTCCCAACCAATTGTATGTCAATTCTCCTTATTGAAGGAAGTAATTAATATCTCACTTGCAGAAGTCATTTTATATGCTTAAGCAAGCTTTGGGACAATGGTATACTAAGTTTATGGAAGCTTTCCTTTAGTCATGCCATGATTATGTCTGATCAAAAGCAAACTAGTCACTATTGTAGTCCACTGTAATCCTTCACCTATGAGTGAAATGAGGAAAATGAATCTTCATTGATATGCTTGAGAAAGTATTCAAGGAGGAACTACGTCATCCCATTGAGCTGCGGGGTTTGGATGGGGCAATCATATTGTCAATTATCAAATTGGTGGCTATACAGCACATTTAGCCATTCTCAAATTTGACATTATAAAATGCTACAAAAAGTGCATTCTCAATACAATTGAGAAAGATTTTCAAGTTGAGCAAAACTCCTATTTGTTTAGATTAATGTACTTTGCTTGCTTACGTTTTAAATTTAATTTAAGGTTGAACTTGAGTCCATTTTTCGATAAGAACCAATCTTAACCAGCATTTAGCTGAATATGCTCAAAGAACTTGGTGTAAGAGATATAGAATTTGAATAATTGATAAATGTAGAACAAGGTGACATGGAAAACTCAATGCTACTTTATTGGAATGGGTTACAAAAATTACTTGACAATTCAAACTCAAAGCTTCACTTGAGAATGCATCAAGTAAGGTGTTGAGAAAGTTAATCATTTCATTAAAGCTATGTTTAAAGGAGTAAAAAAAAAAAAAAAAATTCCATGCATGGTTGTAGCAATTTACAATGAAATGCATTGCCCCAAAAGTTAAGCTTGCCACACAAGTTGTTTATAAGGAAACATATTAAAAATAGCGTAAGTTATCTTATCTTATCTTATGTAATTCTTACCTTAGAATCCATTCTAAAATGAAAAATATGCCATTTTTTTATAGTATACAATTTTTAGGAAAACTTATGGTATTACATATTTTACAATATATATATATATAATATGTAATACCATAAGTTTTCCTAAAAATTGTATACTATAAAAAAATGGCATATTTTTCATTATATATATATTATTTTTTGTGGTTTTGGGTGGGGGTGGGGTTGTGGTAGTGGGTTTGAGGGTAAACTCATTTGGAGTTTTTGAGAGAATGGTTAGGGGAAGGGGCACTGACGAGTCACAAAGGTAATAGGAGTGTGTTTGAAAGAAGGGTCTTTACTATTTAGGTTGAAGGTGAGCCAACATAGAAACCCATTCATTTTACCACTCCCTTTCACCTATGTGTTTCATCCATTCTTTTCCCCCCTAACCCCCTTTTTAGCTCTACATCTTGTCTACATCTCGTTTACCTCCCATAGAAACCCCAAATGATGAAGGCCTAATTGTGAATTCATTTTTTTCTCCACTAAGGGAGAGAAGGGGGGGGGGGGGGGGGGGGGGGGGGGGGAGGGGTGGTGTGGACAAGATGTAAAGGTGAAAGGGAGGGTACAACAAATGAGTTTTTGTGTTGGGGGGTGTTAAGGATTTGAGGGTGAACTCTAGTTCCTAGGGTTGGGGGGATGGATGGAATGCATAGTTGAAAGGGTGAAGGAATGTATGTAAGATGTAGAAGTGAAAGGGGTAGTTGAGTGAAGAGCTTTTTATATGGGTGTGTTAGGGGTCTAAGGGTAACTCATTTTGGGTTTCTAGGTGTCGGTAGGGGAACGAGAGAGGAAAAAGCAGGAGAGGGGGAGGAGGAGGTGGGAATGGATGAGATGTAGAAGAGAAAGAAGGTGCTCAAGTAGAGAAGTTTTGTGTAAGGTTGCTAAGGATATGGGAGTGAACTCATTTGAGGTTTCTAATAGTTAGGGAAGGGTGAGGGGGGATGGAATGTAAACGTAAAGGGGTAAGTTCGACAAGACACAAAGATAAGGATGGTTAAGTGAGGGAATTTCTTTGTAAGGGGGTGGGTGTTAAGGGTTTTGAGGTGAACTCATTTGGAGTTTTTGGAGAATGGACAATATATAGAGGTGGAAGAGGGTGGACAAGATGCAAAAGTGAAAGAGTGGTAGTCAAGCAAATGAGTTTTTGTATACAAGATGTTGAGGGTTCTAAGGGTGAACTCATTAGGAGTTTTTTTTTTTTTTTTTCTTCTTCTTTTTCTTTTTGGAGGGTGGATAAGATGTAATGGTGAAATAAAGATAAGACATAAATGTAAAAAAAGATGGTTAAGCAAAGGGATTTTTATGTGTGAGATGTTAGGAATCTAGGGGCAAATTTAAGTTTCTAGGGTGGATGGATGGATGGGATGCAAAGGTGAAAGGGGGTGTACAAGATGCATATGTGAAAATGGGTGGTTAAGCAAATGAGTTTCTATATAAAGGTATTGGGGGTGTAGGAATAAACTCATTTAGGGTTTCTAGGGGTTGTGGATAGGAAGGTTGGATGAAATGCAGAGGTGGAAGGAGGTGGTTAAGTGAAAAGGGGGATACTAGCAAGCCAAAGATGAATGGAGGTGGTTAAATGAAAGGTTTTATTGTTTGGATTAGGGGGTGGGGTTGACAAGACACAAAGATGAAAGGGAAGGGGGTGTTTGAGTGAAGGAAACCATTTTCTATAATGTGGACGATATGTAGAGTGAAGGGACGAGAAATAGAGGTAAAAAAGGAGTAGTCCAATGAAGGGATTTCTATATAAAGGGAGTTAAGGGTCTGTGGGTAAACACATTTAGGAGAGGTGGACATAATACAAAGATGAAGAAGTGAGATGGATGAGAAATCTAAAGAAAGTCTCATAACTAGAAATCTAAAGACTTCCAAAATCAATACCTAGAATATATGTAATGACTTATGTCTATGTGGTTCCAATAGCATGAAAAGTGTATAAATTTCTTGATAATTTTCCTTTTTGCTAAGGTAAGAAGACTGTATGATACGATGATTTAAGGCCTTATCTAGCCATGAATGGTAGTAGGCTATTTAGAAAAGTTGTTTGGCTATCAAGAATCCATGGCTCATCCTTTATGTTATCTTCATTTCCTTATTTGTTAATGATCATCTTTCCCTTGAAGTTGACATCGTTTCTACGAATCAATCTCCTTTTTGCGACCAAACCATTGTCTTTGCAAATGGGAACTTTGCATTGGGTTTTTTTAAACCAAGTATAGCTTCTACACTCTATATTGGCATGTGTTACATTCTGTATTGGCTTATCCAAAAGAGTTATTAGGATGACTCTTATCGTCCCAACCACTTTTTTTATTTTTTTTTTAAAGATATTGCATTATTAGTAGTAGATGACCATTGCAAAAAAGTATGTAGGATAGATTGAGCATGTCAAGAAAGTGGTAGACTATCTTATTTATAATTTCTTATGCATTTGTTTTGTTTACTTTGGTGCATAAAATATAGATACAAAACAAAAAAATATTAAAATAAAATTTATATTTTATTTCGAACGAATTTATGTTATTTCGAAGGAATGCGATCCGACGGTACAGCTTACATTCCTTCCCTCCCTCGTGCGATTCCCGCCACCACCCATAAATCCCTAAACAGTTCAAACTCGAAATTTCAAAAACAAAATCCATCCGCCATCTCTCTCTCTTCCGGGGGAAAAACGCCACCGACGCGTAGAATGGAGAAGGGGTTGATATCGGTGGATCGGTGGACGAGCCAGAGCCAGGCGTACTTCTTGACGCACCTGCACTCGGACCACACCCAGGGCCTGTCTTCCACCTGGGCTAGGGGCACTATCTTCTGCTCCCGCCTCACCGCCAAGCTCTTCCCCTTCAGGTTCCCCAACTTCAACCTCTCTTTGCTCCGCGTTCTCCATCTCGGCGTGTGGGACTCCATCTCCCTCGTTTCCCCTTCCTCCTCCACACCGCACTCCCTCGTCACTGTCGAGGTCATGGCCATCGACGCTCATCATTGTCCTGGTAAATTCGCTTGCCAGTTGCTTGATTAGGTTCTTATTGCATGCAACTGTGTTGTTAAGTTGTGGTTTGGATTGTATTAATTTGCGTTTCAGATTAGCATCATGTAGAGAAAGAGACAATTCTCGTTAACAGTATATATTGTGAGCTCAATTCTCGTTGCTAGCTGATTAATGTGCATCTGAGAGCATTTGTTTGCAGTTAAGGAGTGAAACGCAATTGTAAATCTATGGAATATTTGGAATTTTTTATTTTTTATTTTTTCTGGGTGTGTGGAAGTTTTGCTGAATGGATGTGCTAGGCAATGCGAGAATTGGATGCGTAACAAGATATTTAACCAATCATCAAAATGAAAGCATTTTTTTCTTTTAATAAGTAGATGGTCCTTAGAAAGTATACTTACACAAAAGTTCAAGCTATCTTATTTCCTCTGTTTATGGAGGAAACACTGTTATGCAGATCTTATAGTTAGTTTTGGCTTCCTCGTTGACGTCGTAGCTTACATTTATCGAACAAGGCTTCAAAAGCACTAGAGGATCTTATTCTAATAAAGGTTGTGTGTGGATTCTGGTTGTAATTGGTAAACACTGAAGGAAAGATATTGCAGACTCTTGCTTTATATGGAGGGCCTGCTAGAATCTTCTCTTTTGTTGTGAAAGCCGTGTCAAACATAGACAATATGTTTACTCCAGAAATACTTGCTAGTTGTTCATTTTCTTTTTCGTCCTCATCCAACAGGGGCAGTCATGTTTTTATTCCGTGGAGAGTTTGGTTGCTTGCTTTATACTGGTGATTTCCGCTGGGAAACATCTAGTAAGAGGGCAGAGATTGGAAGGACCATGCTCCACAATGCTCTCAAGGATGATGTAGTCGACATGCTTTACTTGGATAACACATACTGCAATCCATCATTCATTTTTCCATCTCGAGAAGTTGCTGCTCAGCAGGTGCAGTTCCGCATTCCTCTGTGAGGTTCTCTGGTTTTGTCTAATTCGGCTGACGTGGTTTTATAAATTTTATAGCTTCAGTTACTGAAGTAGATAATTTTAAACTGGCCCAATATTGTACTTATTTAGATCAGACAACCAGTACTCTCGCGTTTGGGCTTCTTTCCAGAATATAATTCCATTTTGTTTTTTTTTTGGGGAGGGCGCCGGGGGGGTTGGGGGGGAGGGGGGGGGGGGGGGGGGGGGGGGGGGGGGTGTTGGGCGTGGGGGTTGGTGTTGGTGTTGGTGTTTCAAATATCATGCTAATTTGACCCAGAAAAGATGGTTGTACCAAGAGATGTTCATTATGGCTTGGCTATTTGATGGCTGGTTACAGGTTATTGATATCATTGTCTCCCATCCTGAACATGACATCATTATTGGGATTGACTCCCTTGGGAAAGAAGATCTTTTACTTCACGTTGCATGTGTTCTTAAAATAAAGGTTTGTCCATGTCCATTTATTAGCAGTGTTCTAGTTTTTCATTTATGGGTCATTATAATGGCCCTTGAAAGGACATGTACTTATATGCATATGCAACTGAACGCAAATTCCACTTTAGAAATCACCTGCTGAAAGCAATACGATCATTGGTCTTTGATTTTCATGCCTTTATTTTATGGACATCGACGGATATTGTAAACTAGTTGGAAAAGATACACTGTTATTGGTCAGATAAATATCTTGACATGCTTGGTGCTTGTTCTTCCCATATAAAATTGAGTAGGCATAAGAATTGTTGTCACTTAATCTTTATAATTTTGGTTCTCATTGATTACCTGTTAATTTTTTTGCCTTATTCTCTTGTTTGTTTCATTATAGATTTGGGTTTGGCCAGAACGCTTGCAAACTATGCACCTTCTTGGGTTCCATGACATATTTACAACCAATACAGCTCTTACAAGAGTAAGAGCTGTGCCTCGTTACAGTTTTAGCATTGAAACTTTAGAGGGATTAAATACAATGCGCCCCACTATTGGCATCATGCCTTCTGGCCTTCCATGGATGACAAAACCTCTTGAAAGAGGTGATAAACTTTTTAGTTCTCCTTTAAATTCTCGCTATACAAAATGAAAATGGAGTGGAAATGCTATGAAGTATACTGATAAGGCATATGGATATTTAGGTTTGGTGGAAAGGCTTCATAAATACATCTATTCTGTTCCATACTCCGATCATTCATGCTTTCAAGAGCTAGAAGATTTTATAAAATTTGTTCAGCCAACCAGCATAAAAGGCATTGTCTCTTCTTCGTCTTGCTACGTGAATCCTCAGTACTATTTTGGCTGCCTTTCTTGGGGCAACCACCCGGCTCAAAGGCTACCTCACAAGCATAGGAGAAAGGAGAGGGATGAAAGAGTACCACCTGTCTGTATTAGAACCGCATTTAGCCGTGCTGGTGCTTCTGCTGAGTCAGAGAGGAAAAGATTAAGGACACTTAAGGCAAAATATTCAGGTATTCGTATGGGCAGGATAAGTGCATTGAGAAGAATACGTCGTGGTGCAAAGATTATCGAAGAGGACTGCCTGAGTTGACTAGATTTTATTGTCAGGAGTAAAAAGGTACGACCAAATCGTGCATCCAACATTTGATTTGAACATTCAACTTTGTAAATTCGAAACAAGCTGTGACATTAAGGTGTGGAGAATGATCTTTTAATTGGTTTCTCCCACATATACATGTAGTTATAGTTTGCGTTATAGAATGAAATTCATGATGAGTTGCTGCATACCGAAAGAAGACGGGGTTTATGGTTTTCTCCAAGATGTATTAGATGTTCTTTACGAGCTTATATGTGTTAGAGAAGCCACGTTTAAAATTTAACAAGCAAAATTTTTAGTAGTTGAAATATTTTTACCCACATTTAGTTTTCCAAGTACTTCTATCATTGAGAAGAAAAGAACGCATTATTACATGGCAGCTGCAATTCTGATAATATAAGTTCTAAGAAAGTATATTACAGATGTCTTGTTGAGTTGCGAGAATAGTTGTTCATTTTGAATGTATCCCTTTGTTGTTTAGGACTTTTAGCACCATTTATGTCCGTTGTCTACTTTTGTTTGTGAGTGTGCAAAGAATTTTGATTAATTTGAGAATACTCATTTGTATATGTCATTGTATTTACCCAGACGCCACTATATAGACTTCATATGAGGTTTGCATAGTTGCTTCATGTTTTCAATATAAATTTTTCTTGGTTAGTATTCTGGGATGATGTGCAAAGCTCGGTTACATAAGTTATATCCGTCTGAAAGTTGGCAATCGTACTGTCCTTCATAGAACTTAGGTTCTGGAGTCAATCAAGCACTAAGTATACACTTGCAGTGGGATTTGGTCATGACTTGTCATACACTTGTAGCCTAAGTATTCATAAGACAAAAAGGAGAGAAGAAGAAGAAGAAGAAGAAGAAGAAGACGCTTCTCTGGTCCTCTGGTTTGTCATTAGTGCCGGCCCAAATGCAGTAGGTTGAACTGGTCAAAACTGAATACGCGTTACAATTTTGTACGTAGGTATGTGTCCAAATTTAAAGGTATTTTACGGTTAACTAGCGTACAACTAGCAATCGCAATCGAAGACCCTCAGAACTTTAGGTTTTACTCGGGGAATAACGACCTGTAGTTTATTAAAATAGAAGTTATTCTAGCAGCCAAGGTTCCGGAGACATCAAAGTTGAAATTCCATTATGGCAAATGCGTGTTGGATGGTCTGACGAACCAGTCGCTAATTAATTTTTATGGGTTGAGACTCTACGAATTCTTTTACGGCAAACGTCTTCCTACTTGAATACGATGATTTGACTTTGATTAAGGCTTTCTAGGCTGAGGTTTTGCAGTCCAAACCTTTGAACTTTCACTTTATGCGGCTGACTTTCTTCGTTGGAGTTGTGGATTCTTACAGTTTTTTATTCTTTTATATTACAATATACCTACTTAACTTATTGGTTAGCGGATAAGAGGGATTGGAGTTACCATAATCTTCCTAGATAAACAGCAAGTCACGGCGAAGTCGGGCCTTCAACTCGGTCAAAATGGCTTGTCTATTTTTCCGACACGGCACACATGCGGCTTTGTGTTTTCCCACGAGAAACAGCACCCAGAACGCTTCTCGAAGAAGCCTGGCGATGGTTGATGTGGTCGTTGACTTCTCTCAACACCGTTGATCAATGTGATCTTATCTGTTTCTCAGTAGGTCAAAATCACGTGCAACGCCGTGGATCGACAGGGAGGCCATTTGATGTCGCGGTGGACAAGTCGTGCCGAAAATATTTATATGGTTTTTCATTACCTTCTACACTTTGACCGAGCAAAGGTCTTCTACAGTGAAAAGGTAATAAAACAATGCTGCTCTCGCACTAAGTCAAAAAATTTGATTTTTGTTTCAAGGTTGGCTAGCTTTGGGATTGAACGCGACTTTGACTTTTTCGCCGGAAGCTCGCCGGCCATGGTGTCACACCCAAACCAAACTCCTCCTTTTGTTTCGTTTTTTCTGCTTCACTTAGTAGTGGTAGTATTGATTCCCAGTCTCTTTGCAGAGACATGTAAGTTTATGAAATGCCAAAAATACTTGTAGTTTCCCGAGAAAATTGTATCTTCCACCTTCATCGTGTTTTTAAGATCATAGTCCATTCCACAAAATTTGGGCTACTTGGGAACAAATTTTGTACGTTGAACGGCGTTGTAGTCAGATCATAAAGGTCGCTTGACAGCAACAGCTAGTCCTATCGGTATTTAGAGCCGTATTTGGCTTCTCTCCCTCTCGCAAGCATTCTACTGCAATAGATCTTGCTTCCTCTCTGCGAGAATTCTTTGCAGCCATGGATATCAAGAAGAAACCATTGCTCATGCTTTCTCTTCTCTTCCTTGGCTTATCTATTAACAACCATCTTTGCCTCGGAGCTGACACCATTTCTGCGAACCAATCTCTCTCTGGGGATCAAACTCTTCTCTCTGCAGGTGAGGACTTTGTACTCGGTTTCTTCAAACCAGGTAACACTTCTAATTACTACATAGGCATGTGGTACAAAAAGGTGTCAACCGACAACATAGTTTGGGTCGCAAACCGAGACAAACCAGTCTCTGATAAGAGTTCTTCTGTACTGAGGATCTCGGATGGTAATTTGGTTCTCTTCAATGAGTCCCAGTTCCCAATTTGGTCCACAAATTTGAGCTCCACCAACTCCAGTTCTGTGGAAGCCGTTCTTCTAAACGGAGGAAATCTTGTTCTGAGAGATGTATCTAATTCATCTCGAATTTTATGGCAGAGCTTTGATCACCCAACTCATACATGGCTTCCTCATGCCAAGATTGGACTGAACAAAATTACCAATGTAAACCAACGCCTAATTTCATGGAAGAATTCGGAGGATCCTGCACCAGGACTCTTCTCTCTTGAGTTAAACGCAAATACCAGTTCGTATATTATTCTGTGGAATAGGTCCATTCAATATTGGAATACCGGACCTTGGGATGGGAAGATTTTTAGCTCTGTTCCTGAAATGAGGGCCAATTATATCTACAACTTCAGTTATGTTAATAACACAAATGAGAGTTATTTTACCTATTATCTTTATGATCCTTCCACTATATCTCGGTTCATCATGGATGTTTCTGGGCAGATTAAGCAATTGACATGGTTAAACAATACCAATCAGTGGAACTTGTTCTGGTCTCAGCCGAAAACACAATGTGAGGTGTATGATTTTTGTGGGGCTTTTGGCAGCTGCAATGATTTTTCCCGTCCTTTCTGTAGCTGTTTGATGGGATTCTCTCCCAAGTCGCAGAACGATTGGAACTTGTCGGATTATTCTGCTGGGTGCGTGAGGGGAACTTCTTTACAGTGTCAGAATTCCACTCTTACCAATGGTCAGAAAGACGGGTTCTTGCGGATGACCAGCATAAAATTGCCCATACAGGCGCAATCCGCTGTGATTGGAAGTGCTGCAGAATGTAAATCCAACTGCTTGGATGACTGCTCTTGCACTGCTTATGCTTATGAATCCAATAATTGTTCAGTTTGGATTGGAGATCTCTTGAATCTGCAACAACTCTCAGCAGGTGATCCTAATGGAAGAACTTTATATCTCAAGCTTGCAGCTTCTGATCTTCCAAATAAAAATAATAAGAAGGGAATTATTATTGGTGCTGTTTTGGGTTCTGTGGGAGGGGTAGCACTTCTGTTTTTTGTGGTTTTAATCATTTGGAGGCGCAAGAGAACTGCTGGAATAGGAAAAGCAGGGGAGGGTTCATTGGTGGCATTTGGGTACAGAGACTTGCAGACTGTGACAAAGAATTTCTCGGAGAAGTTGGGGGGAGGAGGCTTTGGTTCTGTTTTCAAAGGGACGTTACCTGATTCAACAGTCATAGCAGTCAAGAGACTTGAAAGCGTCAGCCAAGGAGAGAAGCAATTCCGCACAGAAGTCAGTACAATTGGGACAATTCAGCATGTAAATCTGGTTCGGCTCCGTGGTTTCTGCTCAGAAGGCACTAAGAGGTTACTAGTGTATGAATATATGCCAAGTGGCTCTTTAGAGACTCATCTTTTCCATGGCAAGGTCTTGGATTGGAAAACAAGATACCAGATTGCTCTAGGAACAGCAAGAGGGTTGGCGTATCTTCATGAGAAATGCAGAGAGTGCATCATACACTGTGACATAAAACCAGAAAACATTCTTCTAGATGCTGAATTATGTCCAAAAGTGGCCGATTTTGGCCTAGCAAAGCTTGTGGGACGGGAATTCAGCCGAGTCCTGACAACAATGAGAGGCACAAGAGGGTATTTAGCCCCGGAGTGGATTTCAGGGGTGGCCATTACGGCCAAGGCCGATGTTTACAGCTACGGAATGATGCTTTTCGAATTTGTCTCGGGAAGGAGAAACTCTGAGCCATCTGCAGATGGCAAAACTAGATTCTTCCCAACTTTGGCTGCAAGCCTTATTGCTGAAGAAGGCGATGTCCTCAGCATATTAGATCCCAGATTGGAGGGAAAAGCTGATGTAGAAGAGGTTGCAAGAGTTTGTAAAGTTGCTTGTTGGTGTATCCAAGACGATGAAGAAAACAGACCAGCAATGGGTCAGGTTGTTCAAATCCTGGAGGGAGTTTTAGCTGTGAAGCGAGCCCCGATTCCAAGAGCTCTGCAATTGTTTACTGACAACCAGGAACACATAGTTTTCTTCACCGAGTCATCTACAAGCCAAAGTTCACAGGCTCAGAGCAACACTTCAACTGCTTCCTCGCAGGCCAGGAGTGCTGTTTCATCAACAAATTCAAAGTCTTGTGTAATCAAATGAAGACATGTAGAGTTCTCATATGTTTGTCACTGTAATCACGTGTCATAATAAAATAATATTTTTTTGATTCATTAAAAAGTTTATTTTTATCTTTAAAAATGTCTTTCATAAGAAGATGGATAATACCTTTAGAAATAAAGAATTATATGGAATATTCTAGACAATATAAAGCATTCCAAGAGAACTAATAAGGTTCATGCAGTGAATGATTAAATATTAGACCAGCACTCTAGCTCCAAAACCCAATTCTTTTCTATCAAATAATAGCATCACACTAAGAAGCATGTTGTTTTGAAAGTTGATCATTTGTTCGATGGCTCCAGGATGTCGATAATGGTGTCCTAGACAAGACTACATTAGTGGGACCCATTCATGTGCACTTAAAAATAAATGCCCGTTCATGTCCTTCCGTTCATGTCCTTTTTTTAGGAGGAAAATCTACCTTCTGATTTGTGCATGAGTATGACGGTCTCAAAAGTACATGATTTATGTTAAGAATTTGTAGTAAAAATTAGTAAGGTTAGATTGATCCTTTACTACATGGAAGTGAGGGCAAATATATAAACAAATTATTATTTTCATGTTGTGGGAAGTTAAGAAGTATTTGCTAATGGTATTTAGTTAAGATTCTTTTTGGTGTTTGTGTTAAAAGGGAAGATTATAAGAAAATTTAGATGCATCTCGTGAGGGCAGTAGCGAAAGGACCTTATTTTGTATTATAGTCATCAACCAACCAATAGATAAGTATTTTTTTAGAAAAACTTAATAAGAGGAGAATGAACAGTAATTTTACTAATGACAATAAAAGTAAGACATTGGATTAGTCTAAATCACTTTAAATCTAGTATTCTTTATATGTTTATGATTTAATCTATATGTTTATATGTTCGTGCATTGAATTGTTTTCTCAATACCTATTAGTATGCATATGTGGTTAATGCTCATTGATCATAAATTAGGTTACCTTTTTATATTTTGAATATCAACATCATAGAGTAAACCATCTGGAAAACTTCAATTTCGTGTTTGATCAGTAACTACAAATATCTTAATACAATATTGTTAGTGCACCTTCTCCCTTTATTAAATTAAGCAGCATATAAACATAAAGCTTGTAAGCGTCATTCACATTTAAAAATGAGCTTTATGACAGGATCACATAATAGTTCTGGGCTTGAGTATTAGTTTCCTCATCAATTTTTCTGGGTTGGTCGTCAGGAATGGAAGCCCGAAATTCCGTGATATGAGTCATGTTCACACGAAAATTTGGCGGCCGAAATTGCCTCCGTAAAAGCTATGTTCTGCAGCCAATTTAGGCTTTGGGCCAGGGTTCCAATGGAACAAATGCACCTGGTGGAGTGGGATTTGGTCATGACTTGAGGAGGACAGCTGAGAGAGAAGATGAAGAAACTTTTCTGATTTGAAATAAGTAGCAGTCCATGGGGTATATGCAGCAAGAAGTGGTTTTAAAGTTGACCAATGTAAATGTATGCTGGCACTTGAGTTTATTTGGTCATATATATCTTTCAATTCGCAAGGAAGTAGGCCAATGTAAGCAACTCTCATGTGCAAAGACCTGTATGAGCTTCGTTCGTGTTCAATGAAACAAGACCCACTGGCTTTGATGGTTCTGTTAGAAAAAAGAGAAACAGTCACAAGAAAAGTGTATAAATTTCTTGATAGTTTTCCTTTTTTGTCGGGGTAGAAAATTATATCATGCACCTTCACTGTTAATCCCACCATTCTTATCATTGCACGTTGAGCTGGGGCTTCTTCAGGAAAGCCACGGAGGGCAGCAGATTGTTCTAAAGGGCTGCTTGACTTGACGGTAACTTCAAATCAAGTACTTCGCAGCCATGAACGCTGGCTTAGTTTTGGTTTCACTAATTTTATTTGATCATGTTTTAATGGACACAAGCCCATTTAGTCGTAGTATGTCTTGAGTATACAGTTATAGGCTTTTTACATTCTTAGTAAATCCGTGTCATCATCACTTTTTGAGAACGTCGCTACCTCCAGCGAGTTTTAACGTTCCCCTTCATTTTGTGACATGGCATCAAAGCAAATTACATGCCTATCTCTCGCTTTATGAACTTGCAGCGGCAAGCGTTCGATTGAGTCTTTGCGGTTGTGAAGACTTTTGTTTGGCTTCCGAAAGTATTGGCTGAATTTCTGCGCTGTAGTTATTGAATTAGTTTGCTTTTGCTTTTTATTTCTTTTCTTTGGGGTTTCTTATGGGTTGTTTGTTTAATTATGCAAGATATTGTAATCGATACAAGTGCCTATGAATTAAATAAGTATAAGAGGGTCAGAAAGAAAAGTAACAACTACACCGAGCAATTTATAAGGTATTTTACTTTATTGCATTTGGAATGACTATTCGTACCTAGATTTCAAGTACCAATTTTGCATGCTATGATAAACTACATGGTATGACAACCAACATAATGATATTTTTAGCTCATGTTCTCTACCAACACATATTTTTGGTCAACTATCGATATGTGGAATAATTGTTATGAACATAATATCATTAAATTTCATATTATCTTTTCTAAAACAAACATTTTTTTATGTATTTTTTGCACATAAGGTATGGCATTACCATTATATATAGGTTTTTTGAAAATCCTTTTACGAAAACATACAAACACATATTTATCATTACCAAAACAATATTATGTTTATAGATTGTTAGATTGTAGCCATGGGCACTATGATTGCACTTGTGGCAAATCATATATGGGATATTGTGCTACTTTCTCTAATATTATCATTTTGAATATAAGTGGGTCTATAAAATAGAATATAATGTAAATGAAAGTACATAATAATATAAAGCTAGATTGGTGGTTAAATGTTAAAGTTAGATTGGTGGTTAAAGCTTATAACTATTTAGAAGATATTAATTGCTAGGAGGCCTTCTCATTAGTTGCAAAGATGGTTGCCATGTATTATGTCATTGCATTAGTATTAGTTTGCCATTGGTAACTTCATTAACTAATGATTTAGAATGTCTTTCTTTATGTGGATTTACTTGAGAAGGTTTAGATGGATATCTCACCAAGAGTTCCTAGTTAGGGGAAGGATTTGGTGTGATGCTTTTAAAGTCTTTACACAAGCTTAAGCAAGTATTGCTTCAATGGTATACAAAATTTATAGGGTCACTTCTTTTTGTGGGCTTTCTATGGTCTTAGTATGTTATGCATTACTCACTAAGAGACAAGGTAGTTATATGTGATTTTATTAATTTATACTAATGATAACCTTGTTATGAGTAATAATGTTGTTGTTGTTTATGAATCAAAAGCTAAGTTGAATTGAAAGTTTGATATGAAAAATTTAGGCCAATCAAAGCTTATTGGTGATTTATTTGTAAATTCATATATTTAACCATGACACATCCTTGCATAAGCTATTTGGTGTAGCATCTTGTTAGTTTGTGAATGCTTCAAAGAGATCTCACATGGAGGTTGTGTTGAGGTTACTCATATATGGTTAGAGTTCCCAAAGCTTAGGACTTTTTTTTTTTTTTTTTTCCTCCTTATCCTCCTAGTTAGAACTTTTCATTTTTTTGTGACTTAGATTATAATACTTGCCCTATGTTGAGAATGTCAATCACAAGATACTGTATAGACATTAGAATCATTAATCTTGTTGAGGACAAAGAAGTAACTTGTTGTTTCTCAATTATATGTAGAGTTTGAATACCAATCCATGGCTTACACTACTTATAAGCTAATTTGGATCATAGAATTGCTAATGGATTTTGATATTCATGTTTAGCTTTTTGTTCCTTGTTATTGTGGTAGTCATGTTCTCATACTCATGGTAACTAATTCCATATTTTATGACTGTACAAAGTATATAAAGACTAATTGTCATTTTGTACAAGATAAAGTACAAGAAAACTTAATTTCTCTTCATCATTTCCAAAGACAAAATAACCTACAAATTTATTCACAAAGGCCTTATAGTTGTTAGCACTCATACTTATTGTCAAAGCTCAAAGTTTTTTATTTATATAAAAGTACAACTTGATGAAGATTGATAAGAATGCTGATGTAGTTTTGGGTTCCCACTTATTTTGCTCATATTTTAGTGGTCCTAATGTTTCAGATTGGTACTACGGGCTGATGGGTTGGCTAAACAAGTATGAGTCAAAATTCTAGTGCTGGATTAATAGTATGAGCTAATGGATTTGTTGTGCAAGTATAAGTATAGTTTGCCTAGTTCTTGTTGTTGAGTTGTCTATTGAGGTGGTACCCATTCTTTTTCTTTTGTATTTTCTTGTATTTGATTTTAGTTAGATGTAGTTGCTTTCTTTATGAAAGGAATGTTACTAACTATTTCGATTGTAATGGATGCACTATTAAGTAAGATTGCTATTATGATTCAATTTTCATTGTTGTAATGTTAGTGTTAATTCAAATATCTTCAATTTGAAAATATAAGTGTCTCAATTTAATGAACCTATTTCAAAATCTAAGTAACATTTACACATTTATTGTTACGTTTTAAATGTGTAATCGATATTGCATTAAGTTTTCAAAAGAAAGCAAATACCTATATAAAGGGATTTTCTTGAATCCTTTTATTCTCACACGCTTTACACTTCTTCCTATACTCTCCATTCTCAGACTCTTTCTTTCTCTTCCTCAAAAAAAAAACTCATCTCACGATGATCTTGGTTAAAGGTTGATTTAGTTTCATGCTCAAAGTTGAATGTCAAATGGATTTTCTCTAAGTCCATTACACTAAGCCCATTTGTAGTGCATCTTTAGTGGACAGTTACGAGTGTTTTACTTTCTTAGTTTTTGGCCTTGAACTACATAGAGAGTGATTTGTATTTTGATTAATGATTAAGACAAAATTGCCTTCTAGTGTAAAACCAAGCCTTCTTCATCTCTATTCGAGAGTGTTGCTGCCTTCACTAGGTTCCAACTATCTCCTTTCATTTCAAAACAATATTAAAAAAGAATACATGGCTCATACTTTACGTTCTCCTCACCTTACTTATTTGTCAATGACCATCTTTCCCTCAAAGCTAACACCGTTTTGTGAATTAATCACTTTCGTGACCAAGCCATTGTCTTTGCAAATGGAAACGGGTTTCTTTAGACCAAGTACACCACCTTCATTCTGTCCTAGCATGCATTACAACAATAAGTCAACCGACAATGTAGTTTGGGTGGTAAATGGAGACAAACCAATCTCTGACAAAAGATGTCTTGTACTAAGTATTCAAATGCTAATTTGGCTCTCTTCAATGAGTCCCAAATCCCAGTTTGGCACACAAATTTAAACTCCAACATCTCAAGTCCTATGGAAGCCACTATTCTAGATGACTGGAAATCTTGCTCTCAGTGATGGTTTTGATTCATCTCAATATGTTATTGGAAAGTTTTGACCGAATGTTAACCAACACCTAATTTCATGGAAAGAGTCAAAGGATCTTGCACTGTGGCTTTTCTCTCAAAAGTTACAAGCAACTACTAGTTCATATATTAAAAGCTTAACACAATCAATCCTTATTTGTAGAAACACAAAAATAATTTTCTTGTCATTAATTAAATTTTTACTTCAACATAGTAGAAAAGAAAAATCAATTAAGAACACACTTGGCTAAGGCATGATATATGTTAGGGTTGACATTCTTAGGAGTTGATTAAAGTGTGAAGATTAAAAGACATATTATTGGTCTTGGTACAAAGTACATAATTACAAAAGAACGAGCATGCTAAATAAAAATATCTACTTTTGGGCTTTTAAAATCAAGAAAATATAGTCAGACTTGAATTAAAAATTTGAGGCCAGTTTTAAAAATTCAAGTTAAAGTAATTGAGAGAAAGGTATACTTGGTGTATTCAATATGAATAAATCATGAGGATATTGCATCTAAATACTTTTTGATTATATAAACAAAACAAATCCTTATCTTTTTAAGGTCGTTGTTAATCTATTGTGTATCTTAATCATTTTATTTAATGTTGATATTTGTTGGTTGTAAAGGGGGACCTAAGTGGGGTCTAGCCTAGGTGACCCGAGGGATGGTGTAGGTGGGTATGGCCAATTGCTTGAGGGTTGGACAAAGGAGCTCTTGTGGGCCTAGCTTAAGTAAACTAAGTAATATGTATGTCAACAATTTTATGGGCATGACAATTTTTTTTTCCTTTTATTGATTAAAAGTGGAGAGGGGCGCATCTCAAACCTTTGATCCAATAGTGAAGGAGTTCCCCTGTGGTTCACGTAAGCTATAAAAAAACTAATAATAAGGTATTAAGAAATAGCAAATGTATTCTATTTAACAACTATAGCTCTTAGCCACATGATAATGCTTGAAAATCTTAACAATTGATATCATAGTCTAGTTGTAGGTTTAAAATAATTTGCTAGGAACATAAGATTGTTGATATGCATTAGTAGTAGAAGGGGCACCAAGTGGGGTCTAGTCTGAATAAGGTCCAAGTAGTCCATGTAAGATGTGTTGATAACCTTTTAGGTGTGATGGATCAAAGTTGTTAAGAAATATAATATGCATTTTGACTAATAGTTATAGCTTTTAGTTCAATAACACATCCAATGGTCTTAACTATTTATGTTCCATTTGAATAACAAAAACATCTTCACTATGATTCCAAAATGCTCAAAATTTTAAGATAGGAATATTAACATAACTTGAAGACAAAATAGCACATAAATTGAATATAAACAAGTAACAAAAATTCACACCCAAGACTAGTTGAGCAAAAACAGAATTTATACACCTAGTAGCCTAGGGATTCATAGAACTTGTCTTGTAAAAGAAAAAGAGGCTTTTCTAGTCTTTGGTTTGTCATTAATGGCGGTCCAAATGTTGGAGTGGTCGAAAATGATATTTGCCTTACACTTATGTATATGTGGGACTAGCAACCAAGGCTTCAAAGAGTTCAAAGTTGATATTTTTCTTTTATGAATAATGCGTGTTGAATGATCCAATGGACTAGTCACCAATCAATTTTTATGGGTTAAGACTTTAGGAGTTTTCTTATAGCTACTATTAAAGTATAAAGGCTCATTCTAAAACCTTAAGATATTAAGTAAAAAAAAAAAAAAAATCTCATTACTTATAAATTCAAGAGCCTACTTTCTCACTTATAATGTGAGATAATACTCACCTTTAATATTTTTCCTTACATATATGTTGATCTAATCATTATACATGAACTAAAACCCAACTTTGAAACATGAGAATTATAAAATTGAAGCTCATTTCCTGATTTTAATAACATGTTAAAAAGTCTAAAGTCTTAAGATATTAAATAAAAGAATTTCATTGCTCTTGAACTCATGACCCATTTTTTAACACGAGAAAATACCCACTTTTAGTACCGACCTTCAACCAGCTACCATCTCCGAGATAAGTTATTTCATATCATGATTTGACGCCACCAAGTCTTTCTAGGGTGAGATTTTGCAGCCCAAACCTTTGAACTTTGGGGGTGTACCCCTTGGCCTACTGGCAAAAGGCCAAGCACTTCTGACCTGCCCGTCCACCAGGTTAGTTCGACACTCCCTCCCCACTTCCCCAGATGCGTGCGTTTTAAAAAAAAAAAAAAAAAAAAAAACCTTTGAACTTTTACTTTATGCGGCTGACTTTCTTCGTTCTACTGTTTTGAAATTCAACCAACGTACACCATTTGTCACAGCTCTAATCATGGACCTCGCCAATGCATGTGCACCCACGCCACGAAGCCTCTTATAATGGCATAGACTGTGGGTTTTGGATTATTACCGTTCCGATGGAAAATCTCGGGGCCTATTTTTCCTTGGTGGCGATGAAATTCAATAAAAACAAGGGAAGTGGAAGACAATTAATGGAGCTGGTGACTACTGTCTATTCAACTGACGTCGGAGGTCCCGGTTTTATTCCCAGAAAGACTGCAAGTCGTAGTCAACTCGGGCCTTCGACACAAACTTGTGCAAGTTGATGATGGATGGTTAAAACATTTATAGCCCACGGCCAGTGACCGCAATTTTTCTCAACTGCCATAATCTAGAGTTTCTTCCGAGCGAAAGTGATTTGTCTGTTTTTCTGACACGGCACACATATTCGGCCTTGCGGTTCACGATAAGAAACAAGACCCAAGATCTTCTCCAAGGGAGCCTGCGATGGTTGATGTGGTTGTTGACTTCCCTTAACACCGTTGATCGATGTGGTCTTATCTGTTTGATAAGGTCAAAATCATGCGCAGCGCCGAGGACCCACGGGAAGGACTTTTGGTATCGCGGTGGACTAAGTCATGCCACAAATATTTATGCGGTTGCCTGTGGGAATGGCCTCTCGTGCACTTAGAAAACCAAGTTTGAACGAGCCAAGGCCTCCTACAGCGACAATGGTGTGACGCACTGAAGTCCCAAGGCTTGGGTTTTGTTACAAGGTTGTCTAGCACTGGGACTGAACGCAATTCCTTGACTCTTCGGCGGATGATCCCGGCCGCGCGGTCACACCCAATCTTCTCTGAGTGACCAAAATGGCCACGTTGGAATGTGGAATCAGGAATTCCCCTCTTTTGTGTTGACGTGGTAAAAACCTCAGGAAATTTGTGAGGGGAAAAAGATAGTCTATCCCAAAAGATTTGGACAACATGGGAACAAAAACTTCGCATGTTGAAGGGCGTTGTTGTCAGATCATAAAGGTTGCTTGATAGCAACTGCTAGACAACAACTGCTATCAACTTCTTGACGATGTGAGTATTTACACCCGTCACTGCATTCTCTCCATATAGTAATCGTTGGACCACAAAACAGCTTGCTTCTTCTCTGCTAGTATTCTGTGCAGCCATGGATATCAAGAAGAATCCATGGCTCGTGCTTTCTCTTCTCTTCCTTGGCTCATCTGTCAACAACCATCTTTCCCTCGGAGCTGACACCATTTCTGCGAACCAATCTCTCTCTGGTGACCAAACTCTTCTCTCTGCAGGTGGGGACTTTGCATTGGGTTTCTTCAAACCAGGAACCGCTTCTAACTACTACATAGGCATGTGGTACAACAAGGTGTCGACGCAGACCCCAGTTTGGGTCGCGAACAGAGAAAAACCAGTCTCTGACAAGAGTACTTCTGTATTGAGGATCTCGGATGGTAATTTGGTTCTCTTCAATGAGTCCCAGTTCCCGATTTGGTCCACGAGTTTGAGCTCCACGAACTCCAGTTCTGTGGAAGCTGTTCTTCTAGATGAAGGAAATCTTGTTCTGAGAGATGGGTCTAATTCATCTCGAACTTTATGGCAGAGTTTTGATCACCCAACCCATACATGGCTTCCTCATGGTAGGCTTGGATTCAACAAAATTACCAAGGTAAACCAACGCCTGTTTTCGTGGAAGAATTCGGAGGATCCTGCACCAGGACTCTTCTCTATCGAGTTAGACGCAAATACTAATTCGTATATTATTCTGTGGAATCGGTCCATTCAGTATTGGAGTAGCGGATCTTGGGATGGGAAGATTTTTAGATTAGTTCCTGAAATGAGGACCAGTTATATCTACAACTTCAGTTATGTTAATAACTCAACTGACAGTTATTTCACCTATTATGTTTACAATCCTGCCATCATATCTCGATTCGTGATGGATGTTTCTGGGCAGATTAAGCAACTGACATGGCTAGACAATACTAAGCAGTGGAACTTGTTGATGACTCAGCCAAAAACACAATGCGAGGTGCATGCTTTTTGCGGGGCTTTTGGCAGCTGCAATGAAAAAGTCTTGCCTTTCTGTAGCTGTTTGACGGGATTCTCTCCCAGGTCGCAGAACGAGTGGAACTTGTCGGATTATTCTGGTGGGTGCAAGAGGAGAACTTCCTTACAGTGTGGGAACTCCCCTCTTAGCAATGGTCGGAAGGTGGGGTTCTTAACAATGACCAGCTCGGAATTGCCCGTACATGCGCAATCTGCTGTGATGGAAAGTGCTGCAGAATGTAAATCCACCTGCTTGACTAATTGCTCTTGCACTGCTTATGCTTATGAAAGCAATAATTGTTCGTTTTGGATGGGAGATCTCTTGAACTTGAAACAACTCTCAGCAGGTGATCCTAATGGAAGAACTCTATATCTCAAGCTTGCAGCTTCTGAACTTTCAAGTAAAAATGATAAGAAGGAAATTATTATTGGTGCTGTTTTGGGTCCTGTGGGAGGGGTAGCACTTCTGCTTTTTGTGGTTTTAATCGTCATCAGGAGGAAGAGAACTGTTGGAATAGCAAAAGCAGGAGAGGGTTCATTGGTGGCATTTGGGTACAGAGACATGCAAACTCTGACTAAAGAATTTCTCGGAGAAGTTGGGGGGAGGAGGCTTTGGTTCTGTTTTCAAAGGGGCGTTACCTGATTCATCAGTTATAGCAGTCAAGAGACTTGAAAGCATCAGCCAAGGAGAGAAGCAATTCCGCACAGAAGTCAGTACAATTGGGACAATTCAGCATGTAAACCTGGTTCGGCTCCGTGGTTTCTGCTCGGAAGGCACGAGGAAGTTACTGGTGTATGATTATATGCCAGATGGCTCTTCGGAGACTCATCTTTTCCATGAAAAGCTTTTGGACTGGAAAACCAGATACAAGATTGCTCTAGGAACAGCAAGAGGGTTGGCGTATCTTCATGAGAAGTGCAGAGAGTGCATCATCCACTGTGACATAAAACCAGAAAACATTCTTCTAGATGGTGAATTATGTCCAAAAGTGGCCCATTTTGGCCTAGCAAAGCTTGTGGGACGGGAATTCAGCCGAGTCCTGACAACAATGAGAGGCACAAGAGGGTATCTGGCGCCGGAGTGGATTTCAGGGGTGGCCATTACGGCCAAGGCCGATGTTTACAGCTACGGAATGATGCTTTTCGAATTTGTCTCGGGAAGGAGAAACTCTGAGCCATCTCCCGATGGCAAAACTAGATTCTTCCCAACTTCGGCTGCAAGCCTCACTGCTGAAGAAGGCGACGTCCTCAGCATATTAGATCCCAGATTGGAGGGAAACGCTGATGTAGAAGAGGTTGCAAGAATTTGTAAAGTTGCTTGTTGGTGCATCCAAGATGAGGAAAAGAACAGACCGGCAATGGGTCAGGTGGTTCAAATCCTGGAGGGAGTTTCAGCTGTGAAGTGAGCCCCGATTCCAAGATCTCTCCAGTTGTTCGATGACAATCAGGAACACATAGTTTTCTTCACAGGCTCAGAGCAACGTTTCAACGGCTTCCTAGCAATCCAAGACTGCTGTGTCATCAACAAATTCAAAGTCTGAGTAGCCAAATGAATGCGTGTAGAGCTCTAATATGTTTGTTAGACTGCGTTTTCTCATTTTTGCGTAACTTTTTCTTGTTCAACTTTGTGTAGTAATTAACTGCGATATATAGCTTGTTGTACCTGTGTGATGAAAATGCCTGCATATGCAGCGGAAGCATTGCTTCAAAGTCTCAGAAGATGCATTTCCGTATTCTGTTCAAGTTATTAGCAGTTAGTCCATCAAACTCGCCATCTCTGTACTTCGTCCGTTTGTATGGTTTAAGGCAGGAAGCGAAGCCTTGGACTACGCAGAGAAGACGATTAGTTTAGGAATAGATGTTGCACGCTGGATCCGCAACACCCATTTAATGATCTATTAGAATCTTCAAAAAGTAGCCATGATTTTGGTTTTAAACTAGTAGATGCAAGCGTTCGATTGAGTCTTTGCGGTTGTGAAGACTTTTGTTTGGCTTTCCAAAGTATTGGCTGAATTTCGGCGCTGCAGTTACTGAATTAGTTTGCTTTTGATCTTTATTTCTTTTTCTTTTGCAGTTTCTTTTAGGTTGTTTGTTTAATTATGCAAGATATTATAACCTACACAAGAAGTGCGTATGATATGAATTAAATAAGTATAAGAGCGTGAGAGAGAAAAGTAATAACTACACGAAGCAATTTGTAAGGTATTTTAATTCATTGCACTTAGAATGATTGTTCGTACCTCGATTTCAAGTACCAAATTGCATGCTAAGATAGAAAACATGGTATGATAACCAACATAATGATATTTTTAGCATATGTTCTCCACCAACATATATTTTTGGTCAACTATCAATGTGTGGAATACTTGTTATGTACAAATTACATTAAATTTCATATTATGTTTTCTAAAATGAACATTCTTTATGTATTTTTTGCACATAAGGCATGACATTTACCATTATATAAGTTTTTTGAAAATCCTTTTCCAAAAATATACAAACAAATACTTTTCAGTATCCAAACAATATTATGTTTATAGATGGTTGGATTGTTGCCACAGGCACTATGATCATTTATGGCAAATCATACATGAGATTTTGTGATGCTTCCATCATACATCATCCTTTCAAATGTAAGTGAGTCTATAAAATAAAATATAAGACAATTAAAAGCATAGAACAATATAAAGCCATATTGGTGATTAAAAGTTACAACCAATATGAGGATATTGATTGCCAAGAGACCTTTTCATCACTTGCAAAGATAGTTGCCTTGTGTTCTATCATTACATTATTATTAGTTTGCCACTAGTAACTTCATCAACTGAAAATTTAGAATGTCTTTCTTCATATTGATTTATTTGAGAAGGTTTAGATAGATATCTCACTACAAGTTCCTCATTAAGGGGAGGTTTTGGTGTGCTGCCTTCAAAAGTCTCTATATAGCTTAACTAGGTATTACCTCAATGGTACATGAAACTTATAGTCACTTCTTGTTATGGGTTTTCTATAGTCTTAATATGTTACACATTGCTCACCAAGAGACAAGGTAGTTATATGTGATTTTGTTAATTTATATTGATGGTATCCTTGTCATTGGTAATAATGTTGTTGTCATTTATGAATTAAAAGCTTAGTTAAATTCAAAGTTCAATATAAAAATTTAGGCCAATCAAAACTTATTGGAGATTTATTGGTAAATTGATATATCTAACAATTATATGTCCTTACATAAGCTTATTGGTGTAGCATCTTAGTTAGTTTGTGTATGTTCCAAAGAGATCTCACATGGAGGTTGCATTGAAGTTACTAATACATACTTAGAGTTCCCAAATCATGGGATTTTTCCCCTTATCCTCCTAGTTAGAACTTCTTATTTTTTGTGACTTAGATTATAATACTTATCCTATGTAGAGAATGTCAATTACAAGATATCATATAAACCTTGGTGATTCATTAATCTTGCTGAGGACAAAGAAGTAACTTGCCATTTCTCAATATGTTGAGTTTGAATACCAATTCATGGTTTACACCATTTATGAGGTAATTTGGATTATAGAATTGCTAACAGATTTTGATGTTCATGTTTAACTTTTTGTTCCTTTTTATTATGATAAACTGATTGTGATGCTTATTATAACTAATTCCATATTTTATGATTGTATAAAGTATATAAAGACTAATTGTCATTTTGTACAAGATAAAGTACAAGAAAAGTTCATTTCTCTTCATCATATCTAAAAGTTAAATAACTTAATTTTATTGTTGAAGCTCAAAGTTTTGTATTTATATAAAAGTCCAACTTGATGAAGATTGAGAAGAATGCTGACTTTGTTTTGGCTTCCCACTTATTTTGATCATATTTTAATGGGCCTAAGCCCATTTGTATCGCATCTTGAGTGGATGGTTACAAGTGTTTTACTTTCTTAGTTTTTGGGCCTTCAATTAAGACTAAATTGCCTTTGGGCCTAAAACCGTGCATTCTTCATCTCTATTTGAGAGGGTTACTACCTTTCCCAAGTTCCGACTAGCTCCCTTCATTTCAAAACAATATCAAAGAAGAATACGTGGCTCATGCTTTATGTTCTATTCATCTACTTATTTGTTAATGACCATCTTTCACTCGAAGCTAACTCCATTTCTATGAACTAATCGCTTTCGTGACCAAGCCATTGTCTCTACAAGTGAGAACTTTGTATTGGGTTTCTTTAGACCAAGTACACCACCTACATTCTGTCTTGGAATGCATTATAGTAATAAGTCAACCAACAATGCAGTTTGGGTGGTAAATGGAGACAAAACAATCTCTGACAAAAATGTCTTGTACTAAGTATTTGGATGCTAATTGGGTTCTCTTCGATGAGTTCCAAGTACTAGTTTGGTCCACATATTTGAACTCCACCTTAAGTCCTATGGAAGCCACTTTTCTATATGATGGAAATCTTGTTCTCAATGATGTTTTTGATTCATCTCAATATGTTATTAGAAAGTTTTGATCACCAAATGTTAAACAACACCTAGTTTCATGGAAGAAGTGGAAGGATCATGTACTAGGGCTCTTCTCTCTTAAGTAATAGGCAACTACCAGTTCGTATGATAAAAGGTTGCGGCCATCAATCTTGACCTGTAGAAACACAAAAAGAATTTTCTTGTCATTAATTAAATTGTTACTTCAATGTAGTTTTAAAAAAAAAAACAAATAAGAATGCACTTGGCCAAGGCATTATATATGTTAGGGTTGACATTCTTAGGAGTTGATTAAAGTGTGAAGATTAGAAAACATATTATTGGTCTTGGTGCAAAAGATATAATTACATAACAACAAGCATGATAAAATAAAATATCTACTTTTGAACTTTTGAAATTAAGAAAATATAACCAATTAAACTCAAATTAAAAATTTGAAGCTAGTTTCAAAAATTTAAATTACAGCAATTTGGAGAAAGGTAGACTCAATATATTCAATATGAACAAATCATAAGGATACTGCATCTAAATACTTTTCATTTATGTAAACTAAACAAAACAAATCCTTATCTTTTTAAGGTCATTGTTAATCTGTTGTGTATCTTAATCATTTTATTTAATGTTGGTATGTGCTGGTTATAAAGGAGGACGCCAGGTAGGGCCAAGCCTAAGTGAACCGGGGGAGAGCCGAGGCGGGAATGGCCCATTGCTTGAGGGCTGTATAGAGGGGCTCATGTGGGTCTGCCTCAAGAGATCTAAATAAAATATTGTCAACCATTTTATGATCACGGCGAATTGATTTTTTTTTTTTTTTTTTGTTTCGCATAAAAGGAGAAGGGGGTGCGTCTCAAACACCTAGCCCAACACTTAGGAGGCCCCTGTGCTTTACTTGAGTTATAAAAAACTAATAATAAGGTATTAAGAAGTAGAATATCTGTTGTAATCACCAACTATTGTTTTTAACCGGATGATAGTACTTGAAAATCTTAACAGTTGCTATCAAAGTCTAGTCTTAGGGTTAACTTTTATTGTTAATAATTTGCTAGGGAGGGAAGATTGTTGATATGTATTGATGGTAGAAGAGGCACCAAGTGGGGTATAATTTCAATAAGGTTCAAGTGATCCGTGCAAGACGTGTTGGCAACCTTGTGGGTGCAGGGGAGTGAAGTTGTTAAGAAATATAATATGCATTTTGATCAATAGTTATAACTTTTAGTCCAATAACAACATCCAATGGTCTTAACATGTTATGTTCCATTTGAATTACAAAAACATCTTCACTATGATTCTTGAAGGCTCAAAATTTTAAAATAGGAATATCAACATAACCTAAAAACAAAATAGCACATAAATTGAAGATAAACAAGCAACAAAAATTTATACCTAAGCTTTTGGCAGCTGCAATGAAAAAGCTTGCCTTTCTGTAGCAGTTTGACGGGATTCTCTCCCACGTCGCAGAACGAGTGGAACTTGTCGGATTATTTTGGTGGATGCAAGAGGAGAACTTCTTTATAGTGTCAGAATTCCACTCTTAGCAATGATCAGAAGGACGGGTTCTTAACAATGACCGGCATGGAATTGCCCGTACATACGCAATCTGCCGTGATGGGAAGTGCTGCAGAATATAAATCCACCTGCTTGACTAATTGCTCTTGCACTGCTTATGCTTATGAAAGCAATAATTGTTCGTTTTGGATGGGAGATCTCTTGAATCTGCAAAACTCTCAGCAGGTGATCCCAATGGAAGAGCTCTATATCTCAAACTTGCAGCTTCTGAACTTTCAAGTAAAAATGATAAGGAAATTATTATTGGTGCTGTCTTGGGTTCTGTAGGAGGGGTAGCACTTCTGCTTTTCTGTGGTTTTAATCATCATCAGGAGGAAGAGAACTGTTGGAATAGCAAAAGCAGGAGAGGGTTCATTGGTGGCATTTGGGTACACAGACATGCAAACTGTGACCAAGAATTTCTCGGAGAAGTTGGGGGAGGAGGCTTTGGTTCTGTTTTCAAAGGGACGTTATCTGATTCAACAGTCATAGCAGTCAAGCGACTTGAAAGCGTCAGCCAAGGAGAGAAGCAATTCCACATAGAAGTCAGTACAATTGGGACAATTCAGCATGTAAATCTGGTTCGGCTCCGTGGTTTCTGCTCGGAGAGCACTAGGAAGTTACTGGTGTATGAGTATATGCCAAATGGCTCTTTGGAGACTCATCTTTTCCATGACAAGGTCTTGGATTGGAAAACCAGATACCAGATTGCTCTAGGAACAGCAAGAGGGTTGGCGTATCTTCATGAGAAATGCAGAGAGTGCATCATACACTGTGACATAAAACCAGAAAACATTCTTCTAGATGCTGAATTATGTCTAAAAGTGGCCGATTTTGGCCTAGCAAAGCTTGTGGGACGGGAATTCAGCCGAGTCCTGACAATAATGACAGTCACAAGAGGGTATCTGGCCCCGGAGTGGATTTCAGGGGTGGCCATTACGGCCAGAGGCCGATGTTTACAGCTACGGAATGATGCTTTTTGAATTTGTCTCGGGAAGGAGAAGCTCTGACTCATCTGCAGATGGTAAAACTAGATGCTTCCCAACTTTTGCTGCGAGCCTCATTGCTGAAGAAGGCGATGTCCTCAGCATATTAGATCCCAGACTGGAGGGAAAAGCTGATGTAGAAGAGGTTGCAAGAGTTTGTAAAGTTACTTGTTGGTGCATCCAAGATGATGAAAATAAGACCGGCAATGGGTCAGGTTGTTCAAATCCTGGAGGGAGTTTTAGCAGTGAACCGAGGCCCGATTCCAAGATCTCTGCAATTGTTTACTGACAACCAGGAACACAGTTTTCCTCACCGAGTCATCTACAAGCCAAAGTTCACAGGCTCACAGCAACACTTCAACTGCTTCCTCGCAGGCCAAGAGTGCTGTTTCATCAACAAATTCAAAGTCTGAGTAATCAAATGAAGACATGTAGAGGTCTCATATGTTTGTCACTGTAATCATGTGTCATAATAAAATAATATTTTTTTGATTCATTAAAAAGTTTTTTTATTTTAAAAAAATGTCTTTCCCAAGAAGATGGATAATACCTTCAGAAATAAAGAATTATATGGAATATTCTAGACAATATAAAACATTCCAAGATAATTAATAAGGTTCATGCTATGATCAGTGATTAAATATTAGACCAGCACTCTCTAACCCCAAAACCCAATTATTTTCTATCAAATAATAGCATCACACTAGGAAACGTGTTGTTTTAGAAGTTAATCATTTATTCCCTGGCTATAGGATGGCGATAATGGTCTCCCATCCTGGACATGACACCATTATTGGGATCCATTCATGTGCACTTAAAAATAAATGCCCGTTCATGTCCTTTTTTAGGAGGAAAATCCACCTGCTCATTTGTGCATGAGTATGATGGCCTCAAAAGTACATGATTTATGTTAAGAATTTGTAGTAAAAATTAGTAAGGTTAGATTGATCCTTTACTACATGGAAGTGAGGGCAAATATATAAACAAACTATCATTTTGATATTGTGGATATTTAAGAAGCATTTGCTAACATTATTTAGTTAAGATTCTTTTTGGTGTTAGTGTCAAAAGGGAAGATTATAGAAAAACTTAGATGCATAAATGTAACTTGATGATGGAGCTGTTGTGAGTGCTAAAAACAACCGTGTGAAAGTTGTATTAGTCTGAATTACTTTAAATCTTGTGTTCTCTATATATTTATCATCTGATCTACACATTTATATATGCTCCTACATTGGGTTGTTTTCACAATACCAACTATTTTCATATATGGTTAATGCCTTATCATCATTGATCATAAATGTCGTTTCCTTTTTTATATTTTGGATATCAACATCATAGTATAAACCATATGGAAAACTTCAATTTCGTGTTTGATCGGTAACTACAAATATCTTAATATTGTTAGGGCACCTTCTTCCCTTATTAAATTAAGCAGCATATAAACATAAAGCTTGTAAGTGTCATTCCCATTTAAAAATAAGCTTTATGACAGGATCACATAATAGTTCTGGGCTTTGAGTATCAGTTTCCTCATTAATTTTTCTGGGTTGGTTGTCAGGGATGGAAGCCCAAAATTCCGTGATATGAGTCATGTTCACACGAAAATTTGGCGGCCAAAATTGCCTCCGTAAAAGCTATGTTCTGCAGTCAATTTAGGCTTTGGGCCAGGGTTCAAATGGTAGAAAATGCACCTGGTGGAGTGGGATTTGGTCATGACTTGAGGAGGACAACTAAGAAGGAAGATGAAGAAGCTTTTCGTGGCAATCTGATTTGAAATAAGTAGCAGTCCATGGGGTTTATGCAGCAAGAAGAAGTGGTTTTAAAGTTGACCAATGTAAATGTATGCAGGCACTTGAGTTTATGTGGTCATATCTATCTTTCGATTCGCAAGGAAGTAGGCCAATGTAAGCAACTCTCATATGCGAAGACCTGTATAAGCTTCGTTCGTATTCAATGAAACAAGACCCAGTGGCTTTGATGGTTCTGTCAGAAAAACGAGAAACATTCACAAGAAAAGTGGAACGTATGTGGGTTGTTGCTATTTTGTTAATGGGCTTATTTTAGTTACAACTCATGTATATTTAGTTATACGGCCATGTATATTTAATCAATATGTATTGTGTGTTTTGTAAAAGAAAACGGTGTCGTAGAAGTATTGGAGTCTTGGTTTTTGTAGAGCTACCGGAGGAGAACGAGAGGCATCTGGAAAATTCTGAAGAAAGTGGGATTACCCCGTTGGCTGGGAACGTTATCCCTGTGAGGTACGAGTCTCCCTCTGAAGAGACCAGGCTTTTCTGTGAGTTTCCCGTTCCTTCAAACTATTTCGCTTATTTTGCCTTACTGCTATTCAGGTGGACAAGTGCTATTCGCTGACAGCCTCTGGCCGTGAAGGCCGTTTGGGGTTTTCTCGGTGATTGGTTGTTTTGTGGTGACTTTGTAACTGAACTGTGTATTTTTGTTGGATTTGGTTGTGAGACTAAGTGGCCGACCGTAAAGACTCGTTTATTATCTTGTTGGCTTGACCGCATGATCATTTGGTTTTGTCTCTCTCCTAGTGGTTTGTCTCGGAGATAATACTAAGGCGTGAAAGTTGTTTGACCATTATTGTTATCCTTGCCGTGACTTGTTTGAGTACTCGTCCTTTAATTTTGGGTTGTTGGAAACAGTGGGATAATGGGAGAAAAAGTAGCTTATCTATTTGAATTTGAAAAGTGCTGGTGTGGTGTTTGTTATAAGTAACAAGTGAGGGGATTTTCCTTGTGGAGGGAATTCACATGGGGTTAAGGCTGTAGTGGTTTTGTGGAATAAAAATAGGAAGCAGCAGGAGGCGGAGAAATAATAATAATTTGTGGCTTGGACCGGATTGGGCTTTGCCAGTAAATAGACCTTTTACAAGATCTTAGGCCCGCCTCCGTGCCAATTTGGTATCGGAGCCGGTTGATCCGGCTAGTGCGGTGATGGCTCAGACAACGGAAGAAAGGATAGGGCGTTTAGAGAGCCAAACAGCTCAAATAACGACCCAAATGGAGGAGATGAAGCAAATGATGGCAGCACTTACAGAGGCTTTGGGTGTTAACAAGGATAAAGGTGGAACGTCGGGCAGTCGGCAAGAAGAAGTTTCTGCAGAACCCCCAAGTGGGGGCAGTAGCTCTGGAAACAAGTCTAACCATGAAGGGAAGTTGAAGATAGGCAAGATTGAGTTTCCTAAATATAATGGGGAATATGATCCAGCAGGATGGATTTATCAGGCAGAATTGTTCTTTGAATGCTATAAGACCCCGGAAGATGAAAAAGTAAGTATTGCCTCTTGGCACTTAGAAGGAGATGCACTGGTTTGGTCTAAGGTTTTTAAACAGAATGCTAGAGGCAGGCCTATAACATGGGAGTGGTTTACTCAATCTATGGTGGACACGTACGGGCCAGCCAAATACCATAATACTTATACAGAATTTTATAAGTTACGCCAAACCGGAGATGTGCAGGAGTATCAGGCTAAATTTCATCGGTTAGTCATGAAGACAGGTGGGGGCCTTACGGATGAACAACAGGTTGGGTTTTTTTTAGGGGGTTTAAAAGAGAACCTTATGTTAGATGTTCAATCTCGGAATCCAGTTAATTTGGCACAAGCTGCTGGCTATGCCAAGATTTTTGAGGCAAAGAACAAGTTAGAAGCTCGAGCTCCAATGGTGACTACGAGGAGAGTGGTAACTTCAGATGCATATAAACCTAAGCCCAATCCGCCTATCAAAAGGGTGACAGGAGCCGAAATGGAAGAACGTAGAAGGAAAGGCCTATGTTTTCATTGTGATGAGAAATTCGGCCCAGGACATAAGTGCAAACAATTATTTGCGCTTTTGGTAGATATTTCGGATGAGGAAGTGGAAGAAAGTTTAGAGGAGGAGTGGGACCAACAAGTCAAGGAGCAAGAGATGACATTAATTGAGAACCAAGAGCAGCCAATGATATCTCTTAATGCCTTAAAGGGGGTGTATACTCCTCAAACGATAAAAGTGATAGGAAAAGTCAATAACAAAGAAATTGGAGTTCGATTTTTAATGGATACAGGGAGCACTCATAATTTCTTATCTTCAAAGACAGCTAAAAGGCTAGGATTACAGCCAAGTAAGGAGGATGGATTAGTAGCAGTTGTGGCTAATGGAGGAAAGGTAAAGTGTGAAGGGTTATGCCGCTCCGTGGAAGTAAATTTTCAAGGGGAAAAATTTTTAATGGACTTTTGGGTGTTGCCATTACATGGGAATGATGCTGTGTTGGGTATATTGTGGATGGAATCTTTGAAACAGCTTCTATTAGACTTTGAAAATTCAATGGTAAAGTTTAGAAATGAAGGAAGAAAGATTGAATTGAAGGCTTTTAGGGGGGTTCCTAGCAAAATAGTGGAAGAGTCATCTATAGAGAAGGAGTTTGAGAAGTCAAAGACGGGAATTTTGATGTGTATTTGGGGAGCAAAGTATCCTGAATCTGAAGAATTAAAAGATGAACAATATGGGAAGGCTGAATTAATGGGAGTTGAGAATAAAGATGATCCAAGTATGGAGAAAAGAAAAGTGTTGGATGAGTTATTGGAAAAGTATGCCAAAGTCTTTGAGGAACCACGAGGATTACCTCCTAATCGCTTGGTGGATCATAAGATTCCTCTTAAGGAAGGTGTTAGAGCTATTGCTACCCGGCCTTATCGATATCCTCATTATCAAAAAGGAATAATAGAAGGGTTGGTGAAAGAAATGCTAATGTTAGGGGTGATTCGCCCTAGCAACAGCCCTTATTCATCCCCAGTGTTGTTGGTAAAGAAACATGATGGAACTTGGAGAATGTGTGTTGATTATAGAGCACTAAATCGGGTTACTATTAAAGACAAATTTCCAATTCCAACAGTTGATGAGTTGATTGATGAGCTTTATGGGGCTAGGTTTTTCACAAAACTAGATTTGCGCTCGGGATATCATCAAATTAGAATGCAGCAAAGGGACATTGAGAAGACAGCATTTCAGACACATGAAGGCCACTATGAATTTCTGGTTATGCCTTTTGGGTTGTCAAATGCCCCGTCTACATTTCAGGCCCTTATGAATCAGGTATTTCGAGAATGTTTAAGGAAGTTTGTATTGGTTTTCTTTGATGATATTTTAATATATAGCAAAGATTGGGATGAGCACTTGAAACATATTGAAAGGGTATTTCAGATTTTGCAAAGTGAACAGTTGTTTGTAAAGAAAAGTAAATGTTCCTTTGGAGGCGAAGAGGTGTATTATTTGGGACATATCATCAGAAGGGATGGGGTTTCAGCAGACCCTGATAAGATTCAGGCAATGCTAACATGGCCACGACCAAAAAACCTCAAACAACTAAGGGGTTTCTTAGGGTTAACTGGCTATTATAGGAAATTTATACAAAGGTATGGAATTGTAGCTGCACCATTGACGCAATTGCTTAAGAAAGGAAATTACAAGTGGACTGAAGAAGCGGAGAATGCTTTTAATGTGCTAAAACAGACAATGACAAGAGCCCCAGTCCTATGTTTGCCAGATTTCAATAAGACATTTATAATTGAAACTGATGCGTCAGACATTGGTGTTGGTGCAGTGTTGTCACAAGGTGAAGGGCCAATTGCTTTCTTTAGTAGAGCATTAAAAGGAAAATCTCTACAGTTGTCAGCATATGAGAAAGAGCTAATGGCCATGGTTCTAGCCATTCAAAAGTGGAGAACTTATTTGTTGGGACGACATTTTATTGTACGCATGGACCATCAAACTTTAAGGTTCTTGTGTGAGCAGAAATTAACTACCCCATGGCAGCAAAGATGGTTAGCTAAGGTGATGGGTTTTGACTTTATAGTTCAGTACAAGGCAGGGAAAGAAAATTCCGCTGCAGATGCTCTATCAAGAAAAGAAGAAGAGTTGACAGAGTTGCAGGAAAAGGAAAAAGATGTAGAGTTTTGGGGCATTTCTAGACCGGTTCCAAAATGGTTAGAGGTTGTTCAAGAGGAAGTGAAGAATCACCCAGAAACACAGGAGTTATTCAAGCAAATTGCGGAAGGAGAAGCTGGGAGACATTGGAAGGTTCGAGATGGGTTAGTGTTTTGGAAAGGTCGAATTTATTTACCAGCAGATTTGAAGATAGTTAATGATATAGCTAAAGAGATGCATGCTGATACTCATGAAGGAGTTACAAAAACATTACAAAGGATTAGGAGAGTATTTGCATGGAAAAGCATGGACAAAATGGTTAGACAAGTGGTGATGAGCTGTGAAGTGTGTCAAAGAAATAAATTTCAAAATACTCCCCCTGCTGGTTTAGTACAACCATTACCCATTCCTGGAGAAATTTGGTCAGATTTGTCTATGGACTTTATTGAAGGGCTGCCTCCATCAGAGGGTAAAACAACTATCATGGTTGTGGTGGATAGATTATCTAAGATGGCCCATTTTATACCCCTCAAACATCCCTTTATAGCAGCAACAGTGGCAAAGGAATTTTTCAGCAAGGTGTTAAAACTCTATGGAATGCCCAAAACAATTGTAAGTGATAGGGATCCCATTTTTACTAGTGCTTTCTGGACAGAGTTATTTAATTTGCAAGGTACCCGCATCCATCATTCGTCAGCTTATCATCCCCAAACTGATGGACAAACAGAAGCAACAAATAAAACTCTTGAGATGTATTTAAGGTGCTTTACAGGAGATGAACCCAAAAATTGGGTTAGATGGTTGCCATGGGCAGAATTATGCTATAATACTAGTCCCCACAGTTCTACAGGAAAGAGTCCTTATGAAATTGTTTATGGACGATCTCCTCCAAGTTTACTTTCATATATTCCTGGATCAACACCAGTGGAATCTGTAGAACATGAGCTTATGAGCAGAGACAGAATTATTAAGGAGGCCAAGCACAAGATTTTGGAAGCACAACATAGGATGAAGCAGAATCATGATAAACACCGAAGGGAGGAATCATTTGAAGCTGGGGATATGGTCTATTTAAGGTTACAACCATATAAGAGCTTGTCAGTAGCTCTTAGAAGGGATCAAAAGTTGGCTCCAAGGTATTATGGACCTTTTGAAGTGGAAAAGAGAGTAGGAACAGTAGCTTATAAACTGAAACTCCCACCAGAATCAAAAATACACCCTGTATTCCATGTGTCTTCCCTTAAAAGGTGCATTAGTCCCATGGTACAAGTGCAATCAGAGTTGCCTCAAACTTTAGAGGAGGAAGGAGTAATAATTGCGCAGCCACAAGCAATCTTGGATCGAAAAACAAAGAAGGGGAAGACAAAGATTCTAGTGCATTGGAAAGGCTTAGCACCTGAAGCAGCAACCTGGGAGAAGCTAGAGACAATGAAGGAGAGGTATCCAGAAATGGACCTTGAGGGCAAGGTCCTTGGGTAAGGGGGATGGTATTGGAACGTATGTGGGTTGTTGCTATTTTGTTAATGGGCTTATTTTAGTTACAACTCATGTATATTTAGTTATACAGCCATGTATATTTAATCAATATGTATTGTGTGTTTTGTAAAAGAAAACGGTGTCGTAGAAGTATTGGAGTCTTGGTTTTTGTAGAGCTACCGGAGGAGAACGAGAGGCATCTGGAAAATTCTGAAGAAAGTGGGATTACCCCGTTGGCTGGGAACGTTATCCCTGTGAGGTACGAGTCTCCCTCTGAAGAGACCAGGCTTTTCTGTGAGTTTCTCGTTCCTTCAAACTATTTCGCTTATTTTGCCTTACTGCTATTCAGGTGGACAAGTGCTATTCGCTGACAGCCTCTGGCCGTGAAGGCCGTTTGGGGTTTTCTCGGTGATTGGTTGTTTTGTGGTGACTTTGTAACTGAACTGTGTATTTTTGTTGGATTTGGTTGTGAGACTAAGTGGCCGACCGTAAAGACTCGTTTATTATCTTGTTGGCTTGACCGCATGATCATTTGGTTTTGTCTCTCTCCTAGTGGTTTGTCTCGGAGATAATACTAAGGCGTGAAAGTTGTTTGACCATTATTGTTATCCTTGCCGTGACTTGTTTGAGTACTCGTCCTTTAATTTTGGGTTGTTGGAAACAGTGGGATAATGGGAGAAAAAGTAGCTTATCTATTTGAATTTGAAAAGTGCTGGTGTGGTGTTTGTTATAAGTAACAAGTGAGGGGATTTTCCTTGTGGAGGGAATTCACGTGGGGTTAAGGCTGTAGTGGTTTTGTGGAATAAAAATAGGAAGCAGCAGGAGGCGGAGAAATAATAATAATTTGTGGCTTGGACCGGATTGGGCTTTGCCAGTAAATAGACCTTTTACAAGATCTCAGGCCCGCCTCCGTGCCAAAAAGTGTATCAATTTCTTGATAGTTTTCCTTTTTTGTGGGAGGAGAAAATTATATCATGCACTTTCACTGTTGATCCCACCATTCTTATCATTGCATGGTGAGCTGGGGCTTCTTCAGGAAAGCCACGGAGGGCAGCAGACTGTTCTAAAGGGCTGCTTGACTTGACGGTAACTTCAAATCAAGTACTTTGCAGCCATGAATGCTGACTTAGTTTTGGGTTCACTAATTTTATTTGATCATGTTTTAATGGACCCAAGCCCATTTAGTCGTAGCATGTCTTGAGTGTACAGTTATAGGCGTTTTACATTCTTAGTAAATCCGTGTCATCATCTCTTTTTGAAAATGTCGCTACCTCCAGCGAGTTTTAACATTCCCCTTCATTTTGTAACATGGTATCAAAGCAAATTGCATGCCTATCTCTCGCTTTTTGAACTTGCAGCGGCAAGCGTTCGATCGAGTCTTTGCGGTTGTGAAGACTTTTGTTTGGCTTTCGAAACTATTGGCTGAATTTTGGCGCTGCAGTTATTGAATTAGTTTGCTTTTGATTTTTTATTTCTTTTTCTTTTGCAGTTTCTTGTAGGTTGTTTGTTTAATTATGCAACATAATGTAATCGAAAAAACAATTGCGTATGAATTAAATAAGTATAAGAGTGTCAAAGAGAAAAGTAAGAACTACATTGAGCAATTTATAAGGTATTTTACTTCATTGCATTTAGAATGAGTATTCGTACCTAGATTTCAAGTACCAATTTTGCATGCTAAGATAAACTACATGGTATGACAACCAACATAATGATATTTTTAGCACATGTTCTCCACCAACACATATTTTTGTTCAACTATCAATATGTGGAATAATTGTTATGAACATAATATCATTAAATTTCATATTATTTTTTCTAAATCAAACATTTTTTTATGTATTTTTTGCACATAAGGTATGGCATTACCATTTTATATAGGTTTTTTGAAAGTCCTTTTACGAAAACATACAAACACATGTTTATCATTATCGAAACAATATTATGTTTATAGATTGTTAGATTATAGCCATGGGCACTATGATTGGACTTGTAGCAAATCATATATGGGATATTGTGTTGCTTTCTCTAATATTATCATTTTGAATATAAGTAGGTCTATAAAGTAGAATATAATCTAAATGAAAGTACATAATAATATAAAGCCCGATTGGTGGTTAAACGTTAAAGTTAGATTGGTGGTTAAAGCTTATAATTATTTAGAAGATATTAATTGCTAGGAGGCCTTCTCATTAGTTGCAAAGATAGTTGCCATGTGTTATGTCATTGCATTAGTATTAGTTTACCATTGGTAACTTCATTAACTAATGATTTAGAATGTCTTTTTTTATATGGATTTACTTGAAAAGGTTTAGATGGATATCTCACCAAGAGTTCCTAGTTAGGGGAAGGATTTGGTGTGATGCTTTTGAAATTCTTTACACAAGCTCAAGCAAGTATTGCTTCAATGGTATACAAACTTTATAGGGTCACTTCTTTTTGTGGGTTTTCTATGGTCTTAGTATGTTATGCATTGCTCACTAAGAGACAAGGTAGTTATATGTGATTTATTAATTTGTACTAATGATAACCTTGTTATGAGTAATAATGTTGTTGTTTATGAATCAAAAGCTTAGTTGAATTGAAAGTTTGATATGGAAAATTTAGGCCAATCAAAGCTTATTGACAATTTATTGGTAAATTGATATATTTAACCATGACACATCCTTACATAAGCTATTTGGTGTAGCATCTTATTAGTTTGTGAATGCTTCAAAGAGATCTCACATGGAAGTTGTGTTGAAGTTACTTAAATATGGTTAGAGTTCCCAAAGCTTAGGACTTTTTTTTTTTTTTTTTCTTCCTTAGGTGGGTCTGCCTAGTTTCCTTTATTGTTGGGTTGTCTACTTAGGTGGTGCCCATTTGTTTTCTTTTATATTTTCTTGTATTTGATTTTAGTTAGATGTAACTATTTTCTTTATGAGAGGAATGTTACTAACTATTTCATTTGTAATGGATGCACCATTAAATAAGATTGCTATTATGATTCAATTTTTATTATTTTAATGTTAGTGTTAATTCAAATATCTTTAATTTGAAAATATAAGTGTCTCAATTAATGAACCTATTTCAAAATCTATGTTCTCTCCCATATATTACAAATTTTGAGCTTAGGTTTGACAAGATATACAATATAAAGTTTAGAAGCTTCAAACAAGTGCTACAAAGCTATTACAATATAATTTGGACAAAAGCCACAAATTTCATTCAAGTCCTAACACTATTCACTTGTAGAAAATTAATTCAATAACAATGTTTATTGAAGCACAAAATTATTTATTTATTTTTTAGCGAGAGGTCAAGAATTATATATCACTATAAAGAAATTACAAATTGTACGGTTACAATATCATTATTTATGCTCAAATAATATAGTTGGTAAATTTCAAAACTCTTGCAAGAACTTATTACAATTTATAGGCTTTACTCCCCTAGTAGATGACATCTTTACTCTTACGTCCTTCTTGATTTTAACAAGAAATACTCTAATGAAGCACAAAGTGATTTTCTAACAAGTAAGAGTAGTAGTAAACTCACAATATAGTCACTCAATAAAGAACAAATTCATGAGTCGGATGAGCTTGAGAGAATAGTATGAGTTGCTTCAAAGATTCTTACTTTTTTATGATTTTTGTCCAACCCAATGCCAGTAAGTATTTTGCTCTTAAATAGTTTTACGAAGACTAATCTTTCACTTCTAAAGAATTGTTTTGACATCTGTACAGCAGATCACATCTTCTTTCTGTTAGAGCTCTCTCTTTCCTCTTTCGTTGCTTGATTTCATGCTTGTAAGAGGGAAAGGAGACATGACTAGCTTTCTGTCTTAATCTCATTCAAAATTGTGCTCTAAAATACTATTGTTTTGTCTAGATGTTTAAGTTAGTCATTTAGATCTTGCATAGGTAATTTTAAGTTAACATGTCGAAGTATGGATTTTCCCTGAATCTTCATCAAATCTCTTTTAATCTTGAAGCAAATCTTTATAGGTTGGTTTTAGATCAATAGATTAACTTCTTGCTTAACAAAGCCTTATGATTTCAGCTTCAGAAATACTCTAATAAGCTTTCAATTGGTCTTTCAATCAATTAGGTCATGGGTTACAAAGAACACCTTAGATTCATCAAATTAATCCTCTTTGAGCAATGGGTCATTGATTTTTCTTCATAGATTTCTTATCCTCTTAACTTTCAAATGGTGTATTTTTTGCTATCATCGCAGTTGTCGACAACAAATTTTATCGGTGAGTATCGAGTGACATTGAGCAAGTTGAATAGGTTTTGGGTTGAATAAGTCATGCGGCTTGCGAGTGCGAGCTCGGGTCAGCATGTCACGCCGGTCACAAGAGCACTTTTGGGTTTGAGTTTTATCTCTGTTTGTTGCACACAGTGTAATTGAGTCGCACCTTCTAAATCGCAAGTTGGGTTTTTGGTTCATAGATTGAGCTTGCATATTGGACTTCCGATTCACAAGCTCATAGGTTTCAGTTGTGCAATACAGAGTTGTGCAAGCTTGGGTCACTCGATATAGAGTTACATGGACGCTAGGCTTAGCATAGAATTAAACATGCTTATGCACCGAACTGGATCTAGGTTGTGCTTCAAATTTGGGTTGAGTTACTTGGACTTTGCACATTAATTTATTCATTTTCCTGCAAAAGCATTTCAACATCATTTTTCTTATAAACAAGCAATGATTTTAATGATAATATTTTCATATTATAATTTCTTATTTATCATCATCAAAATGTCAATATATTCCAAGAAAATACCTAATAAAGGGATCCTCCTGTCGAATCCCTTTATTTTCACACTCTTTACACTTCTTCCTATACTATCTACTCTCTGACTCTTCCTTCCTTTTCCTAAAAAAGAAACCTCCTTCACAATGATCCTAGTTAAAGGCTGACTTAGTTTTGAGCCCAAAGTTGAACATCGGATGGATTTTTTCTAAGTCCATTACACTAAGCCCTTTTGTAGTGCATCTTAAGTGGACAATTATGAGTGTTTTACTTTCTTAGTTTTTGGCCTTCAACTATATAGAGAGTGATTTGTATTTTGATTAATGATTAAGATGAAATTGGCTTCCAATGTAAAACCATGCCTTCTTCATCTCTATTAGAAAGTGTCGTTACCTCCACCAGGTTCCTACTTTCTCCCTTCATTTTGAAACAATATCAAAGAAGAATACATGGCTCATGATTTATGTTCTCCTCACTTACTTATATATTAATGACCATATTTCCATCAAAGCTAACATTGTTTCTGTGAATTAATCACTTTTGTGACCAAGCCATTTTCTCTACAAATGGAAAGTTTGTATTTGGTTTCTTTGGATCAATTACACCACCTACATTCTGTCTTGGCATGCATTACAACAATAAGTCAACTGACAATTTAGTTTGTGTGGTAAATGGAGACAAACCAATTTCTAACAAAAGATGTCTTATGCTAAGTATTTAAATGCTAATTTGGCTCTCTTCAATGAGTCCTAAATCCCAGTTTGGCCCAAAAATTTGAACTCCATCATCTTAAGTCCTATGGAAGCCACTATTCTAAAATGATGAAAATCTTACTCTCAATGATGGTTATGATTCATCTCAATATGTTACGGGAAAGTTTTGACCGAATGTTAACCAATGCCTAATTTCATGCAAGGAGTCAAAGGATCTTGCACTATGGCTATTTTCTTTATAGTTACAAGCAACTACTAGTTCGTATATTAAAAGCTTAACACAATCAATCTTTATTTTTAGAAACACGAAAATAATTTTCTTGTCATTAATTTAATTTTTACTCCAACATAATAAAAAAGAAAAATCAATTAAGAATGCACTTGGCTAAGGCATGATATATGTTAAGGTTTGCATTTTTAGGAGTTGATTAAAATGTGAAGATTAAAAGACATATTATTGGTCTTGGTACAAAATACATAATTACAAAACAACAAGCATGCTAAATAAAATATCTACTTTTGGGCTTTTAAAATCAAGAAAATATAGTCATACTTGAATTAAAAATTTGAGGCCAGTTTTAAAATTCAAATTAAAGCAATTTGGAGAAAGGTAGACTTGATGTATTCAATATGAACAAATCATGAGGATACTGCATCTAAATACTTTTTGATTATATAAACAAAACAAAATGAAACAAATCCTTATCTTTTTAAGGTTGTTGTTAATATATTTTGTATCTTAATCATTTTATTTAATGTTGATATTTATTGGTTGTAAAGGGGGACCTAAGTAGGGTCTAGTCTAGGTGATTTAAGGGATCGTGCAAATGGGTATGGCCAATTGCTTAAGGGTTAGACAAAGGAGCTCCTGTGGGCCTGGCTCAAGTAAACTAAGTAATATATATGTCAACAATTTTATGGGCATGACAAGTTTTTTTTTTCTTTTTTTCCCTTTATTGGTTAAAAGTGAAAAGGGGTGCATTTCAAACCCCTGATCCAATAGTTAGGGAGTTCCCTTGTGGTTCACGTAAGCTATTAAAATAATAATAATAATAAGGTATTAAGAAATAAGAACATATATTCTATTTAACAACTATAGCTCTTAGCCACATGATAATGCTTGAAAATCTTAACAATTGATATTAAAGTCTAGTTATAGGTTTAACATTTACTGTTACTAATTTGCTAGGAAAGGAAGATTATTGATACATATTGGTAGTAGAAAGGGCACCAAGTGGGGTCTAGTTTGAATAAGGTCTAAGTAGTCCAAGTAAGATGTGTCTATAACCTTTTAGGTGTGATGGATCAAAGTTGCTAAGAGATATAATATGCATTTTGACTAATAGTTATAATTTGTAGTTCAATAACAACATCCAATGGTCTTAACTATTTATGTTCCATTTGAATAACAAAAACATCTTCACTATTATTCCAAAATGCTCAAAATTTTAAGGTAGGAATATTAATATAACTTGAAGACAAAATAGCACATAAACTGAATATAAACAAGCAACAAAAATTCACACCCAAGACTTGTTGAGCAAAAATAGAATTTATACACCTAGTAGCCTAGGGATTCATAGGACTTGTCCCATAAAAGAAGAAGAAGAAGAAGAAGAAGAAGAAGAAGAAGAGGCTTTTCTAGTCTTCGGTTTGTCATTAATGGTGGTCCAAATGTTGAAGTGGTTTTGAGAATGATATTTGCCTTCCACTTTTGTATGTGGGACTAACAACCAAGGCTTCAAAGAGTTCAAAGTTGATATTTTTCTATGGAAAATGCATGTTGAATGATCAAATGGACTAGTTGCTAATCAATTTTTATGGGTTAAGACTCTAGGAGCTTTTTTATGGCTGTTATTAAAGGGTGAAGACTCATTTTAAAATTTTAAGATATTAAGTAAAAAAAATTAATATATAAAAATTCAAAAGCCTATCTTTTCGTTTTTGATGTACGACAATACTCACTTTTAATATTTTTTCTTACGTATATATTGACTTAATCATTATACATGAACTGAAACTCAACTTTGAAACGTGAGAACTATAAAATAGAGGTTCATTTCTTGACTTTAATAACATGTTAAAAAGCCTAAAGTCTTAAGATATTACATAAAAGAATTTCACCGCTATTGAACTTATGAATAATTTTTTAACCCGAGAAAATACCCACCTTTAACCAGCTACCATCTCCGAGATAAGTTATTTCATATCATGATTTGACGCCACACCGTCTTTCTAGGGTGAAATTTTGCAGCCCAAACCTTTGAACTATTACTTTATGCGGCTGACTTTCTTCGTTCCACTGTTTTGAAATTCAACTAACGAACACCATTTGTCACAGCTCTAATCATGGACCTCGCTAATGCATGTGCACGCACGCCACGAAGCCTCTTATAATGGCATAGACTGTAGGTTTTGGATTCTTACGATCCCGATGGAAAATCTCAGGGTCTATTTTTCCTTGGTGGAGATGAAATTCGATAAAAACAAGGCAAGTGGAAGAAAATTAATGGAGCTGGTGACAGCTGACTACTGTCTATAGGTTCCGGTTTTATTCTCAAGAGAGACCGCAAGTCATGGTCAAGTCGGGCCTTCGACACAAACTTGTGCAAGTTGATGATGGATGGTTAAGACATTTGTAGTCCATGGCCAGTGAACCCAATTAATCTCAGCTGCCATAATCTAGAGTTTCTTCCGAGTGAAAGTGACTTGTCTGTTTTTCCGACACGGCAAACATATACGGCCTTGTGGCTCACGATAAGAAACAAGACCCAAGATCTTCTCGAAGGGAGCCTGCAATGGTTGATGTGGTTGTTGACCTCCCTTAACACCGTTGATCGATGTGGTCTTATCTGTTTCATAAGGTCAAAGTCATGTGCAGCGCCGGAGACCCACCGGGAGGACGTTTGATACCGAGTCGTCCCACAAATATTTATGCGGTTGCCTGTGGGAATGGCCTTTAGTGCACTTAGAAAACCAAGTTTGAACGAACCAAGGCCTCCTACAGCGACAATGGTGTGATGCACCGAAGTCCCAAGGCTTGGGTTTTCTTACAAGGTTGTCTAGCACTTGGACTGAACGCGTTTCCTCGACTTTTCGCCGGATGATCCCGGCCGTGTGGTCACACCCAATCTTCTCTGAGTGATCAAAATGGCCACCTTGGAATGTGGAATCAGGAACTCCCTCTTTTGTTTTGACTTGGTAAAACCTCAGGAAATTTGTGAGGGGAAAAAGTTGGTCTATCCCAAAAGATTTGGGCAACTTGGGAACAAAAACTTTACATGTTGAAGGGCGTTGTTGTCAGATCATAAAGGTTGCTTGATAGCAACTGCTAGACAACAACTGCTATCAACTTCTTGACGATGTGAGTATTTACACCCGTCACTGCATTCTCTCCATATAGTAATCGTTGGACCACAAAACAGCTTGCTTCTTCTCTGCTAGTATTCTGTGCAGCCATGGATATCAAGAAGAATCCATGGCTCGTGCTTTCTCTTCTCTTCCTTGGCTCATCTGTCAACAACCATCTTTCCCTCGGAGCTGACATCATTTCTGCGAACCAATCTCTCTCTGGTGACCAAACTCTTCTCTCTGCAGGTGGGGACTTTGTATTGGGTTTCTTCAAACCAGGAACCGCTTCTAACTACTACATAGGCATGTGGTACAACAAGGTGTCAACCCAGACCATAGTTTGGGTCGCAAACAGAGACAAACCAGTCTCTGATAAGAGTTCTTCTGTATTGAGTATCTCGGATGGTAATTTGGTTCTCTTCAATGAGTCCCAGTTCCCAATTTGGTCCACGAATTTGAGCTCCACCAACTCGAGCTCTGTGGAAGCTGTCCTTCTAGATGAGGGCAATCTTGTTCTGAGAGATGGGTCTAATTCATCTCGAACTTTATGGCAGAGTTTTGATCACCCAACCCATACATGGCTTCCTCATGGTAGGTTGGGATTGAACAAAATTACCAAGGTAAACCAACGCATGATTTCATGGAAGAATTCGGAGGATCCTGCACCAGGACTCTTCTCTCTCGAGCTTGACGCAAATACTAGTTCGTATATTCTTCTGTGGAATCGGTCCATTCAGTATTGGACTAGCGGAGCTTGGGATGGGAAGATTTTTAGCTTAGTTCCTGAAATCAGGACCAATTATATCTACAACTTCAGTTATGTTAATAACACAAATGAGAGTTATTTCACCTATTATGTTTACAATCCTGCCACCATATCTCGATTCGTGATGGATGTTTCTGGGCAGATTAAGCAACTTTCATGGCTAGGCAATAACAAGCAGTGGAACTTGTTCTGGACTCAGCCAAAAACGCAATGCGAGGTGTATGCTTTTTGCGGGGCTTTTGGCACCTGCAATGAAAAAGCCTTGCCTTTCTGTAGCTGTTTGACGGGATTCTCTCCCACGTCGCAGAACGATTGGAACTTGTCGGATTATTCTGGTGGGTGCAAGAGGAGAACTTCTTTACAGTGTCAGAATTCCACTATTAGCAATGGTCAGAAGGACGGGTTCTTAACAATGACCAGCATGGAATTGCCCGTACATGCGCAATCTGCTGTGATGGGAAGTGCTGCAGAATGTAAATCCACCTGCTTGACTAATTGCTCTTGCACTGCTTATGCTTATGAAAGCAATAATTGTTCGTTTTGGATGGGAGATCTCTTGAATCTGCAACAACTCTCAGCAGGGGATCCTAATGGAAGAACTCTATATCTCAAACTTGCAGCTTCTGAACTTTCAAGTAAAAATGATAAGAAGGGAATTATTATTGGTACTGTTTTGGGTCCTGTGGGAGGGGTAGCACTTCTGCTGTTTTTGGTTTTAATCATCAGGAGGAGGAAGAGACCTGTTGGAATAGGAAAAGCAGGGGAGGGTTCATTGGTGGCATTTGGGTACAGAGACTTGCAAACTGTGACAAAGCATTTCTCGGAGAAGTTGGGGGGAGGAGGCTTTGGTTCTGTTTTCAAAGGGACGTTACCGGATTCATCAGTCATAGCAGTCAAGAGACTTGAAAGCATCAGCCAAGGAGAGAAGCAATTCCGCACAGAAGTCAGTACAATTGGGACAATTCAGCATGTAAACCTAGTTCGGCTCCGTGGTTTCTGCTCGGAAGGCACGAGGAAGTTACTGGTGTATGATTATATGCCAAATGGCTCTTTAGAGACTCATCTTTTCCATGAAAGGCTTTTGGACTGGAAAACAAGATACCAGATTGCTCTAGGAACAGCAAGAGGGTTGGCGTATCTTCATGAGAAGTGCAGAGAGTGCATCATACACTGTGACATAAAACCAGAAAACATTCTTCTAGATGCTGAATTATGTCCAAAAGTGGCAGATTTTGGCCTAGCAAAGCTTGTGGGACGGGAATTCAGCCGAGTCCTGACAACAATGAGAGGCACAAGAGGGTATCTTGCCCCGGAGTGGATTTCAGGGGTGGCCATTACAGCCAAGGCCGATGTTTACAGCTACGGAATGATGCTTTTCGAATTTGTATCGGGAAGGAGAAACTCTGAGCCATCTGCAGATGGCAAAACTAGATTCTTCCCAACTTTGGCTGCAAGCATCATTGCTGAAGAAGGTGATGTTCTCCGACTAGTAGATCCCCGATTGAAGGGAAACGCCGATGTAGAAGAGGTTGCAAGAGTTTGTAAAGTTGCTTGTTGGTGCATCCAAGATGATGAAAAGAACAGACCAGCAACGGGTCAGGTGGTTAAAATCCTGGAGGGAGTTTTAGATGTGAACCGAGCCCCGATTCCAAGATCCCTGCAAGTGTTCTCTGACACCGAGGACCACGTAGTTTTCTTCACCGAGTCATCCACAAGCCAAAGTTCCCAGGCTCAGAGCAACGCTTCAACTGCTTCCTCGCAATCCAAGACTGCTGTGTCATCAACAAATTCAAAGTCTGAGTAACCAAATGAATGCGTGTAGAGCTCTAATATGTTTAGTTAGACTGCGTTTTCTCATTTTTGCTTTAATTTTTCTTGTTCAACTTTGTTGTATCTGTGTGATGAAAGTGCTTGCATATGCAGCGGAAGCATTGCTTCAAAGTCTCAGAAGATGCATTTCCGTATTCTATTCAAGTTATAAGAAGTTAGTCCATCAAACTCGCCATCTCTGTACTTCGTCAGTTTGTATGGTTCAAGGCAGGAACCCAAGCCTTGAACTACGCAGAGAAGACGATTAGTTTAGGACTAGATGTTGCACGCTGGATCCGCAACACCTATTTAATGATTTATTAGAATCTTCAAAAAGTAGCCGTGATTTTGGTTTTGAACTAGTAGATGCAAGCGTTCGATTGAGTCTTTGCAGTTGTGAAGGCTTTTGTTTGGCTTTCCAAAGTATTGCCTGAATTTCGGCGCTGCATTTATTGAGTTAGTTTGCTTTTGATCTTTATTTATTTTTCTTTTGCAGTTTCTTTAGGTTGTTTGTTTAATTATGCAAGATATTATAATCTGGACAACAAGTGCGTATGATATGAATTAAGAGCGTGAGAGAGAAAAGTAATAACTACACAAAGCAATTGTTTTAGCTGTGAACCGAGCCCCGATTCCAAGATCTCTCCAATTGTTTACTGACAACCAGGAACACATAGTTTTCTTCACCGAGTCATCTACAAGCCAAAATTCACAGGCTCAGAGCAACACTTCAACTGCTTCCTCGCAGGCCAAGAGTGCTGGTTCATCAACAAATTCAAAGTCTATGTAATCAAGTGAAGACATGTAGGGGTCTCATGTGTTTGTCACTGTAATCACGTGTCATAATAAAATTTTATTTTTTTTGATTCATTAAAAAGTTTATTTTTATCTTTAAAAATGTCTTTCATAAGAAGATGGATAATACCTTCAGAAATAAAGAATTATATGGAATATTCCAGACAATATAAAGCATTCCAAGAGAACTAATAAGGTTCATGCTATGATCAGTGATTAAATATTAGACCAAAACTCTCTAGTTCCAAAACCCAATTCTTTTCTATCAAATAATAGCATCACACTAAGAAGCGTGTTGTTTTGAAAGTTGATCATTTGTTCGATGGCTCCAGGATGTCGATAATGGTCTTCCGTCCTAGACATGACACCATTATTGGGATCCATTCATGTGCACTTAAAAATAAATGCCCGTTCATGTCCTTTTTTAGGAGGAAAATCTACCTTCTCATTTGTGCATGAGTATGATGGTCTCAAAAGTACATGATTTATGTTAAGAATTTGTAGTAAAAATTCGTAAGGTTAGATTGATCCTTTACTACATGGAAGTGAGGGAAAATATATAAACAAACTATCATTTTGATGCCGTGGGTAGCTAAGAAGTATTTGCTAAGGGTATTCAGTAAAGATTTTTTTTTGGTGTTTGTGTTAAAAGGGAAGATTATAGGAAAACTTAGATGCATAAATGTAACTTGATGAAGCTGTTGTGTGTGCTAAAAATAACCATGTGAAAGTTGAATTAGTCCGAATTATTCTAAATATTGTGTTTTTTATACGTTTATCATTTGACCTACGCATTTATATATGCTCCTGCGTTGGGTTGTTTTCACAATACCTACTATTCTGCGTATATGGTTAATGCCTTATCATCATTGATCATAAATGTCGTTGCCTTTTTTAAATTTTTGAATATCAACATCGTAGGGTAAACCATCTGGAAAACTTCAAGTTCCTGTTTGATCAGTAATTACAAATATCTTAATATTGTTAGTGCACCTTCTCCCCCTATTAAATTAAGCAGCATATAAACATAAAGCTTGTAAGCTTCATTCCCATTTAAAAATAAGCTTTATGACAGGATCACATAATAGTTCTGGGCTTTGAGTATCAGTTTCCTCATTAATTTTTCTGGGTTGGTTGTCAGGGACGGAAGCCCAAAATTCCGTGATATGTGTCATGTTCACATGAAAATTTGGCAACCAAATTGGCTCCGTACAAGCTAAGTTCTGCAGTCAATGTGGGCTTCGGGCCAGAGTTCCATTGGAAGAAAATGTACCTGGTGGAGTGGGATTCGGTCATGACTTGAGGAGGACAACTGGTAAAGAAGATTAAGAAGCTTTTCGTGGCGATCTGATTTGAAGTAAGTAGCAGTCCAAGGGGTAAATGCAGCAGGAAGAAGTGGTTTTAAAGTTGACCAGTGTGAATGCATGCCGACACTTGCTTTTATGTGGTTATATGTATCTTTCGATTGGCAAGGAAGTAGGCCAATGTAAGCAACTCTCACATGCAAAGACCTGTATGAGCGTCGTTCGTATTCAATGAAACAAGACGCAGTGGCTTTGATGGTTCTATTAGAAAAAACGAGAAACGGTAACAAGAAAAGTGTATAAATTTCTTGACAGTTTTCCATTTTTGTGGGAGGAGAAAATTATATCATGCACCTTCACTGTTAATCCCACCATTCTTATCATCGCATGGTGAGTCGGGGCTTCTTCAGGAAAGCTATGGAGGGCAGTAGACGGTTCAAAAGGGCTGCTAGCAGCCATCAATGCTGATTTAGTTTTGGGTTCGCACTAATTTTATTTGATCAAGTTTTAATGGACCCAAGCCCATTTAGTTGTAGCATGTCTTGAGTGTACAGTTATAGGCATTTCACATTCTAAGTAAAACCGTGTCATCATCTCTTTCTGAGAATGTCGCAAATTTTGTAACATGGTAAACTCTCCATGGAGTTTTAATATTTCCCTTCATTTTGTAACATGGTATCAAAGCAAATTGCATGCCTATCTCTCGCTTTTTGAACTTGCAGCGGCAAGCGTTCGATTGAGTCTTTGCGGTTGTAAAGACTTTTGTTTGGCTTTCAAAACTATTGGCTGAATTTTGGCGCTGCAGTTATTGAATTAGTTTGCTTTTGCTTTTTTATTTCTTTTTCTTTTGTAGTTTCTTGCAGGTTGTTTGTTTAATTATGCAACATATTTTAATTGAAAAAACAATTGTGTATGAATTAAATTAGTATAAGAGTGTCAAAGAGAAAAGTAAGAACTACATTGAGCAATTTATAAGGTATTTTACTTCATTGCATTTAGAATGAGTATTCGCACCTAAATTTCAAGTACCAATTTTGCATGCTAAGATAGACTACATGGTATGACAACCAACATAATGATATTTTTAGCATATGTTCTCCGCCAACACATATTTTTGGTCAACTATCAATATGTGGAATACTTGTTATGAACATAATATCATCAAATTTCATATTAAGTTTTCTAAAACAAACATTCTTTATGTATTTTTTGCACATAAGGCATGGCATTTACCTTAATATATAGGTTTTTTGAAAATCCTTTTACAACAACCTACAAACAAATATTTATCATTATCAAAACAATATTATGTTTATAGATGGTTGGATTGTAGCCATGGGCACAATTATTCCACTTATGGCAAATCATACATGAGATATTTTGTTGCTTCCCCTAGACCTTATCCTTTCAAATGTAAGTTAGTCTATAAAATAAAATATAATGCAAATTAAAGTATAGAACTATATAAAGCCAGATTGATGGTTAAAAATTATAACTAGTAAGAGAATATTAATGGTCAAGAGACCTTTTCATTACTTGCAAAGATTATTGCCTTGTGTTATATCATTGCATTAGTATTAGTTTGCCATTGGTAACTTCATCAATTGAAGATTTGGAATGTCTTTTTTCATGTTGATTTATTTAAGAATGTTTGGGTGGATATCTCACAAGGAGTTCCTCGTTAAGGAGGGGATTTTGTGTGTTGCCTTCAAAAGTCTTTATACAAGCTTAAGTAGATATTGCTTCAATGGTATACAAAACCTATAGAGTCACTTCTTTTTGTGGGTTTTCAATAGCCTCAATATGTTACAAATTACTCACCATGAGACAAGGTAGTTACATGTGATTTTATAATTTATATTGATGATATCATTTTCATTAGTAATAATGTTGTTGTCATTTATGAATTAAAAGATTAGTTGAATTCAAAGTTTGATATGAAAAATTTAGGTCAATCAATGCTTATCAAAGATTTATTGGTAAATTGATATATTTGACCATGACACATCCTTACATAAGCTATTTGGTGTAGTGTCTTAGTTTTTATATGCTCTAAAGATATCTCACATGGAGGATGCATTGTAGTTACTTATATATACTAAGAGTTCCCAAAGCTTGGGACTTTTCTTTCCCTTGTTCTCCTAGTCAGAACTTCTCATTTTTCATGACTTAGATTATAATACTTGTCTTATGTTAAGAATGACAATCACTAGATATTATATAAGTCTTAGTGATTCATTAATCTTGTTGAAGACAAAGAAGTAACTTGCCATTTCTCAATCATGTGTTAAGTTTGAATACCAATCCATGGCTTACATTACTTATGAGCTAATTTGGATTATAAAATTGCTAATGGATTTAGATATTCATGTTTAGCTTTTTGTTCATTTTTATTGTGATAAATAGATTGTCATGCTCATCATAACTAATTCCATATTTTATGATTGTACAAAGTATATAAAGACTAATTGTCATTTTGTGTGAGATAAAGTACAAAAAAAACTTAATTTCTCTTCATCATATCTAGAAGTCAAAATAACAAGCAAATTTATTCACGAAGGCCTTATGGTTGTTAGCACTCCTACTTACTGTTGAAGCTTAAAGTTTTTGATTTCTATAAAAGTCCAACTTGATGAATGTTGTTAAGAATGCTAACTAAATTTTGGGTTCCCACTTATTTTGACCATGTTTTAGCGAGTCTAGGCCCATTTGTAGCATGTCTTGAGTGGACAATTACGAGTGTCTTACTTTCTTAGTTTCTGGCCTTCAACTACATATAGACTGATTTGTATTATGCTTAATGATCAAGATGAAATTGCCTTTGGGTGTAAAACCATGCCTTCTTCATCTATTCAAGAACGTTGTTGCATCCACCAAGTTCCTACTATCTCCCTTCATTTCAAAACAATATCAAAGAAGAATGCATGGCTCATGCTTTATGTTCTTTTCATCTACTTATCCATCAATGACCATCTTTCCCTAACACCGTTTATGCGAATCAATCATTTTCATGACCAAGCCATTGTCTCTATAAGTGGGAACTTTGTATTGGATTTCTTTAGACCAAGTACACCACCTACATTCTGTCTTGGCATGCGTTACAGCAATAAGTCAACCGACAACATACTTTGGGTGGTAAATGGAGACAAACCAATCTCTAAGAAAAAATGTCTTGTACTAAGTATTCGGATGCTAATTAGGTTCTCTTCGATGAGTCCCAAATCCTAGTTTGGCCCACAAATTTGAACTCCACCATCTCAAGTCCTATGGAAACCGCTCTTTTAGATGACAAAAATCTTGCTCTCAGTGATGGTTCTAATTCATCTTAATCTGTTATTGGAAAGTTTTGATCACCAAATGTTAGACAATGCCGAATTTCGCAGAAGAAGTTGAAAGATCCAGCAGTGGGGCTATTCTCTCTTAAGTAACAGGCAACTATTAGTTTGTATAATAAAAGCTTGCCACCCTCAATTTCGATTTGTAGAAACACAAAAATAATTTTCTTGTCATTAATTAAATTTATACTTCGACGTCGTATAAAATCAAATAAGGCGTTATATATGTTACGGTTGACATGCTTAGTAGTTTATTAAAGTGTGAAGATTAGAAGACATATTATTGGTCTTGGTACAAAATACATAATTACAAAACAACAACCATGCTAAATAAAATATCTACTTTTGGGCTTTTAAAATCAAGAAAATATAGTTAGATTTGAATTAAAAATTTGAGGCCAGTCTTAGAAATTCAAATTAAAGCAATTTGGAGAAATGTAGACTTGATGTATTTAGTATGAACAAATCATAAGGATACTACATCTAAATACTTTTCATTTATATAAACAAAACAAATCCTTATCTTTTTAAGGTCATTGTCAATCTATTGTGTATCTTAATCATTTTATTTAATGTTGATATTTGTTGGTTGTAAAGGAGGACAAGTGGGGTCTAGCCTAAGTGACCCGAGGGATGGCCTAGGTGGGTATGGTCAATTGCTTGAGTGTTGGACAGAGGAGGTCCTGTGGGCCTGGCTCAAGTAAACTATGTAATATATACATCAACAATTTTATGGGCATGGTGAGTTGTTTTTTTTTTTTTCTTTATTGGTTAAAAAGGGAGAGGGGTGCATCTCAAACTCCTGACCCATTAGTTAGGGAGTTCCCCAGGGTTCACGTAAGCTATAAAAAAACTAATAATAAGGTATTAAGAAATAGAAAATGTATTTTATTGAACAACAATAACCCTTAGCCACATGATAAGGCTTAAAAATCTTAACAACTGATATCAAAGCCTAATAGTAGGTTTAACATTTATTGTTAATAATTTGCTAGGAAGGGAAGATTGTTGATATGTATTGGTAGTGGAAAGGATGCCAAGTGGGGTCTAGTTTGAATAAGGTCCAAGTAGTCTGTACAAGATGTGTTGATAACCTTGTAGGTGTGATAGATCAAAATTGTTAAGAGGTATAATATGTATTTTAACTAATAGTTATAACTTTTAGTTCCATAACAACGTCCAATGATCTTAACTATTTATGTTCCATTTGAATAACAAAAGCATCTTCACTATGATTCCAAAATGCTCAAAATTTTAAGATAGGAATATTAACATAACTTGAAGACAAAATAGCACATTAATTGAACATAAACAAGCAACAAAAATTCACACCCAAGACTAGTCAAGCACAAATAGAATTTATACACCTAGTAGCCTAGGGGATTCATAGGACTTGTCCCGTAAAAGAAGAAGAAGAAAAAAAAGAGGCCTTTTGGTCTCCAGTTTGTCATTAATGGTAGTCCAAATGCTGCAAGTGGTTGAAAATGATATCCGCCTTACACTTTTGTACGTGGGGCTAGCAGCCAAGCTTTGAAAGTTCAAAGTTGATATTCTTCTAGGAAAATGCGTGTTGAATGATTCAATGGACTAATCGCTAATCAATTTTTATGGGTTAAGACTCTAGGAGTTTCCTTATGATTATTATTAAAGTGTGAAGATTTATTATAAAATTTTAAGGTATTAAATAAATAAAAAATCTTATTATTTATAAATTTAAGAATTTATTTTTTCACTTTTAATGTGGAACAATACTTATTTTTAACATTCACTCCTACATGTATGTTGTTTAGTTGTTATACATGAATTAAAACCTAACTTTAAAACATGAGAATTATAAAATAGAAATTTATTTTTTAATTCTAATACCATGTTAAGAAATCTAAAACCTTAAGATATTAAATAAAGAAATTTCATAACTCTTAAACTCATTACCATCTTTGAAATAAGTTATTTTATATCATGATTAGACGCCACTAGTCTTTCAAGGGTGAGATTTTGCAGCCCAAACCTTTGAACGTTTACTTTATGCGGCTGACTTTCTTCGTTCCACTGTTTCGAAATTCAACTAACATACCCCATTTGTCACAGCTCTAATCATGGACCTCGCCAATGCATGTGCACGCACGCCACGAAGCCTCTTATAATGGCATAAACTGTAGGTCTTGGATTCTTACCATCCCGATGCCAAATCTCGGGGTCTTTTTTTCCCTGGTGGCTATGAAATTCAAGAAAAACAGGGGAAGTGGAAGAAAATTAATGTAGCTGGTGACAGCCGACCACTGTCTATTCGTCTGACGTCCAAGGTCCCGGTTGTATTCCCAGAAAGACCGCAAGTCATGGTCAAGTCGGGCCTTCCACACAAACATGTGCAAGTTGATGATGGATGGTTAAAACATTTATAGTCCATGGCCAGTGAACCCAATTAATCTCAGCTACCATAATTTAGAGTTTCCTCCGTGTGAAAGTGACTTGTCTGTTTTTCCGACACGGCACACATATACGGCCTTGTGGTTCACGATAAGAAACAAAGACCCAAGATCTTCTCGAAGGGAGCCTGCGATGGTTGATGTGGTTGTTGACTTCGCTTATCACCGTTGATCGATGTGGTCTTATCTGTTTCATAAGGTCAAAATCGTGTGCAGCGCCGGGGACCCACGGGGAGGACTTTTGAGACCGTGGTGGACTAAGTCGCGCCATAAATATTTATGCGGTTGCCTGTGGGAATGGCCTTTTGTGCAATTACAAAACCAAGTTTGACTGAGCCAAGCTCCTCCTGCAGCGACAATGGTGTCACGCGCTGACGTCCAAAGGTTTGTTTTTTGTTACTAGGACTGAACGCGTTTCCTCGACTTTGCGCAGGATGATCTCGGCCGCGTGTGGTCACACCCAATCTTCTCTAAGTGACCAAAATGGCCATGTTGTAATATGGAATCAGGAACTCCATCTTTTGTTTTGACTTGGTAATACCTCAGGAAATTTGTGAGGGGGGAGAAAAAGATTAGTACATCCCAAAAGATCTGGACCAACTTGGGAACAAGAACTTTATATGTTGAAGGGCGTTGTTGTCAGATCATAAAGATTGCTTGACAGCAACTGCTATCAACTTCTTGGCGATGTGAGTATTTACACCCGTCACTGGGTTCTCTCCATTTATTAATCGTCGTATCGCAAAAGATCTTGCTTCTTCTCTGCGAGCATTTTTTGTTGCCATGGATACCAAGAAGAATCCATGGCTCGTGCTTTCTCTTCTCTTTCTTGGCTTATCTGTCAACAACCATCTTTCCCTCGGAGCTGACACCATTTCTGCGAACCAATCTCTCTCTGGAGACCGAACTCTTCTCTCTGCAGGTGGGGACTTCGTATTGGGTTTCTTCAAACCAGGTAACGCTTCTAACTACTACATAGGCATGTGGTACAACAAGGTGTCAGAGCAGACCCCAGTTTGGGTCGCGAACAGAGAAAAACCAGTCTCTGACAAGAATTCTTCTGTATTGAGGATCTCGGATGGTAATTTGGTTCTCTTCAATGAGTCCCAGTTCCCAATTTGGTCCACGGGTTTGAGCTCCACCAACTCCAGTTCTGTGGAAGCTGTTCTTCTAGATGAAGGAAATCTTGTTCTGAGAGATGGGTCTAATTCATCTCGAACTTTATGGCAGAGTTTTGATCACCCAACCCATACATGGCTTCCTCATGGTCGGATTGGATTGAACAAAATTACCAAGGTAAACCAACGCCTGATTTCATGGAAGAATTCGGAGGATCCTGCACCAGGACTCTTCTCTCTCGAGTTAGACGCAAATACTAGTTCGTATATTATTCTGTGGAATCGGTCCATTCAGTATTGGAGTAGCGGATCTTGGGATGGGAAGATTTTTAGCTTAGTTCCTGAAATGAGGTCCAATTATATCTACAACTTCAGTTATGTTGACAACGCAACTGACAGTTATTTCACCTATTATGTTTACAATCCTGACACCATATCTCGATTCGTGATGGATGTTTCTGGGCAGATTAAGCAACTGACATGGCTAGACAATACTAAGCAGTGGAACTTGTTCTGGACTCAGCCAAAAACACAATGCGAGGTGTATGCTTTTTGCGGGGCTTTTGGCACCTGCAATGAAAAAGCCTTGCCTTTCTGTAGCTGTCTGACGGGATTCTCTCCCACGTCGCAGAGCGATTGGAACTTATTGGATTATTCTGGTGGGTGCAAGAGGAAAACTTCTTTACAGTGTCAGAATTCCACTCTTAGCAATGGTCAGAAGGACGGGTTCTTAACAATGACCAGCATGGAATTGCCCGTAAATGCGCAATCTGCTGTGATGGGAAGTGCTGCAGAATGTAAATCCACCTGCTTGACTAATTGCTCTTGCACTGCTTATGCTTATGAAAGCAATAATTGTTCGTTTTGGATGGGAGATCTCTTGAATCTGCAACAACTCTCAGCAGGGGATCCTAATGGAAGAACTCTATATCTCAAACTTGCAGCTTCTGAACTTTCAAGTAAAAATGATAAGAAGGGAATTATTATTGGTACTGTTTTGGGTTCTGTGGGAGCGGTAGCACTTCTGCTTTTTGTGGTTTTAATCATCAGGAGGAGGAAGAGAACTGTTGGAATAGCAAAAGCAGGAGAGGGTTCATTGGTGGCATTTGGGTACAGAGACTTGCAAACTGTGACCAAGAATTTCTCGGAGAAGTTGGGGGGAGGAGGCTTCGGTTCTGTTTTCAAAGGGACGTTACCTGATTCATCAGTCATAGCTGTCAAGAGACTTGAAAGCATCAGCCAAGGAGAGAAGCAATTCCGCACGGAAGTCAGTACAATTGGGACAATTCAGCATGTAAACCTGGTTCGGCTTCGTGGTTTCTGCTCGGAAGGCACTAGGAAGTTACTGGTGTATGATTATATGCCTAATGGCTCTTTAGAGACTCATCTTTTCCATGAAAGGCTTTTGGACTGGAAAACAAGATACCAGATTGCTCTAGGAACCGCAAGAGGGTTGGCGTATCTTCATGAGAAATGCAGAGAGTGCATAATACACTGTGACATAAAACCAGAAAACATTCTTCTAGATGGTGAATTATGTCCAAAAGTGGCAGATTTTGGCCTAGCAAAGCTTGTGGGACGGGAATTCAGCCGAGTCCTGACAACAATGAGAGGCACAAGAGGGTATCTTGCTCCGGAGTGGATTTCAGGGGTGGCCATTACAGCCAAGGCTGATGTTTACAGCTACGGAATGATGCTTTTCGAATTTGTATCGGGAAGGAGAAACTCTGAGCCATCTCCAGATGGCAAAACTAGATTCTTCCCAACTTTGGCTGCAAGCATTATTGCTGAAGAAGGCGATGTTCTCGGACTAGTAGATCCCAGATTGGAGGGAAACGCCGATGTAGAAGAGGTTGCTAGAGTTTGTAAAATTGCTTGTTGGTGCATCCAAGATGATGAAAAGAACAGACCGGCAATGGGTCAGGTGGTTCAAATCCTGGAGGGAGTTTTAGATGTGAACCGAGCCCCGATTCCAAGATCCCTGCAAGTGTTCTCTGACACGCAGGACCACGTAGTTTTCTTCACCGAGTCATCCACAAGCCGAAGTTCCCAGGCTCAGAGCAACGCTTCAACTGCTTCCTCGCAATCCAAGACTGCTGTGTCATCAACAAATTCAAAGTCTGAGTAACCAAATGAATGCATGTAGAGCTCTACTATGTTTAGTTAGACCGCGTTTTCTCATTTTTGCTTTACTTTTTCTTGTTCAACTTTTGTGTACGAATTAACTGTGATATATAGCTTGTTGTATCTGTGTGATGAGAGTGCCTGCATATTCAGCGGAAGCATTGCTTCAAAATCTCAAAAAATGCAATTCCGTATTCTGGTCAGGTTATTAGCAGTTAGTTCATCAAACTCGCCATCTCTGTACTTCGTCAGTTTGTATGGTTCAAGGCAGGAACCCAAGCCTTGAACTACGCAGAGAAGATTATTAGTTTAGGACTAGATGTTGCACGCTGGAGCCGCAACACCCAGTTAATGATCTATTAGAATCTTCAAAAAGTAGACATGATTTTGTTGACAGTTCTTAAAAGGAAAAGCAGCATGTTTGGGGAATAGTCGTCTTCGTCCCTGAAAAGAGCAGGTTACCCATTGAAAAATAACAGCTCTCTTAGCTAGACAGTGGAGTTTTGCCTCCTAGAGAAGCCTTTGATACTTTGATTTGAAGATCCAGGGTGTTGTTTCATCTTCAATAATATAACTTTTCAGTTTGTAATCAATAAATCAATATCTACATAATTAGAAATCGAACTGCAGTCTGATGATTCTATGAAGCCAAAACCACAATTTGAAAGAAAAGATATGGCAACTGTAGAACCTTGACAAACCAGGCATTAAAAGAAAACCTCCAGGTTAAGGAAAAAGTTTGGTACATCAAGTACAGGAAAAGAACAATTACAGCACATGTTCTAAGACTTTGTGCAAAGTATTCATATCTACATCAGAATTCAGCAACCTAAAGCCAAAAAGCTTGAACTGTACTGTGAAAATCAATAACTGCATCATTTATCTGGCTATACAAAACTGAAACTAACCTTCTGCAGCTTTCAACAACTACTTCAAGTTCTAATTATTAACAGACACTAGCATGAAGTAGGAAGGCCGCCATCACAGTTGTAACTCACCGTTTCTCCGACGCCACTTTACAAATGTATCTGCAGCGTAAGTAACCCAATTCTACCAAACAAATGAACATAAGAAAGTCCTCACCAGAAGAAACGACAAGACTCCCTTAGATTTTCCGAGAAATAAAGAACTCATAATCTGGCTGCCGGTTGAATGCCATTACATTATTTTTGCGAATGCAACCTCTAGCTAAAAGTAAAGCATTTTCCTCCAGTGTTCTGAGCCTTTCTTTCAAAATTTCAGAACCGCTGGAAGAAGTCGATTCTTTCAAAGTAGTTTCGACAGGAAGTTTGGGGTTAAACCAGCCTTCGCCCTGCAAATACAAGCTAGCCAGGCATTATAAGAACAAATCATTCACAAAATAGGTTTCCAAGAGATAAAATAAGCACAGGTGTAAGTTGAGAAGAGATTTTTCTCATTCTTAACAGGATCAATGAAATGTTCTAATCAAACATGATAAACTAAGTAACGCACCAAATTGCGCACATTAGATCATATAAAAGCCTTTAGATTAATGGTGTAATTTGGAGGTGATACAAAATAAAAATGTCAATAACCAAAAACTACAATCGAATTGATAATGATGGTCTATCCACCGTTGCTTCTTCGGCTGGAAAGTAGTAGAAATGATAATGGTGAAGTTGCTTCGTTCAGTTCTTGATCCCAACTTTAGAAGAATCCAGATTCATTTTCACTGTGACATCATGCTAACCATTAGATATAGGCCTGATGCAGTAAAAAAAGGCTCTGGTACCAAATTAATATGGTATAGAATCTTTACATTGGATTGGGATAGCTTGAGCTAGGTTTGTGGTAGGAAAGGCTGGAAAATATTAGGAATTTAGGGTTTCAAGTAGGGTAAGGAAAGGGATTGATTTGGAATTGAAACAAGGAAGGGATATCAAGTCCCTTAATGGCTGTTCAGGGCTGTAAACATTCTCAAAATAGGAAAAAGATATGATATGAAAATTAGTAAAGAGAAGCTTGTTTACTATTGTGTTTTGTGATAGATGGGGCTAGATTTGTGGTAAGAAAGGCTGGAAAATTTCCAGGGTTTTCATTGTTTCAAATAGCATAAGGAACAGATTCAGTTTAGAGGCAAAGCAAGGAAGAGAAAGTAAGTCCCTCGAGGACGGTCCTTCGAATGGTAAACCAGGAAATGTGTCACATGTGGTTTTGTTGGCTTGAAGGATAGTAAAAGGTGCAGTGCATACTTCAAAAAATTGAATTTTCTTAAAGACAACCACCTACAATGTATAATTAGAAAAGAATAATACCTGCAGATATAAGACATTTAACATACTTAATCATTAATGGTTTTTTATTGCCCATACCAGTTATTATCGCTTCCGATCATTTAAGTCTTGTATATAAACAAGTTAGTCCTGGCATGAAGATTCTAGGTGTAAGACAAAAGTCGCCTGTTTACCTTTGTATTGTAAGTTTGCAGTCCTAAAACAGGGGAGACAATGTGGAATAGGTTCTCATTCAGAGAATCACTTAAAAAGCGTCTTTGGACCAGGTGCCCTAGTGAATGGAAAGTCAAAAATGCTGCACGGAAGTTCCCTTCTGGAATTCGATATATTGGATACCAGGCCACTGAAAACCTGAAAACCAAGGATCAAACTGACTAAGATCAGTTCTCAAAAAAAAAAAAAAAAAAAGATTAAGAATACCTAAATATAATCATTTGGTACCCACCAGGATGCAGGATGTAATTCGTGCAGATTCATGAATTCAAGCTTTGATGGGTCACCATATACTTGATGAGAAGAAGTTCCAACATCAATGAGCTCTCCAATTCTGCAACAAAATTGACGCATAATGGGGAATTAATACTAGGTTGTTGTATTAACCCACAATATAGCATCAGAAATCTTCAGAATAAATTACTCCAATAAGTGCAGGTTCTTTCATGATTTCTCAAGTCAATAATTAGGTTGTAGAGCAACTTCCTACTAGAGAATCAAAATTTAAACCCATCAATTGATTAAACAAAGCATTTTCTGTTGAGTTGCATAGGCAAGATCGCTACAATATTACACTTAAAAGTGAGGAAAACAGAGTAGAATGCACATACTTATCAAGGAAAGGCTTCCGGTGCTGTGGCAGATCAGATTCAAAAAATTCAAATACGAGCTCACTCTCATTGAAGGCTGGTAAAGTATCTAAGCTCAAATTACCACTTTCATTTAATGGGGAAACCTTTGACGAGCAGACAGGCCCCTCAACAAAGTCAAAGTTCTGCAATGATTCGACATCCTGTTCAGGATTGGAATTAACCTCTACAGCTTCAGAATACCGCTCGACAAACAGACTTTTTGTAGAAGCAAATTGTCCTCCAACTTCTCCTTTGCCCTGCAGTTCAAGGTTGGTGCATTCTCTACTTTGACCTGAATATTTGGGAAGATGTTGGTAGCCGAATAACTGGACAGCTGAAAGGAAGGGGACAAAATGAGCACGAAAGCATGTGGAATCCTTATGCAACCCTTTTGAATTCTGAGAATCTTCTGCGTTGACTTCCAGCCCATAATTCCCAGGTTTCTCATACCAGTTCCAAACAGAACGTAGTGATACGTTTGGCATCTGGTGCTTGCAGAGGAGACCGTGAGATTGCTGATTATCCGCGCAAACATCACATTCGTAATGCACACATGATGAACAGATAACTGGAGCAGCAGACTGGATGAATCTTTCAATTTCTGCAAGTGGATAGCCAATCACATGTTGAATACCCTCCAATACTAGCTGCATTTGGTAAGCAGACTTCAAAGCTTTTGCAGCCTTGGATGATCCAATTAAGCACCTTGGATTGAGCTCTGTTTTTTTGCCATATGTTGGGGAATCTTTAGTACTTTCAACTCTTTTCCCATCTACTCCAGCTATGGAATTTTCTGAGATTTGGGACTTTCCAGCAGAACTAGTCTGTTTCAGAAGCCCGGATGCCTTTCTACCAACAGGAATCCATTTCTTTCTATTTGCTCCATTTTTCCTATATTTATCTTGGTTATGAAATTTCAATTGTGAGCACATTCCAGTATGTACAGATGCAGAACAAATCCTACTTACCGAATCTTCTGTCCTTGGAATCCTTGTGCAGCTGCACGGATCGAAATCATTTTGCACAGGTTCACCTGATATACTGAAACTTGTCAAGTGAGGTAGATTTTGCTGTATGGCAGGAAATGAATTTAAAAAATATGAACCATCAGACAAAGCGAACTGACTATTGCGCATGGTTCTTTGTGCAGCATTACCGTCTTTATATTGATAAAGTTCACCAGGAAAGTGCGATTCTTTCTGAAGCAGAACAGAATTATCATGAAGCCTAAAGAATTCTCCTCCATGGCCTTCCTGTCCCTTCTTTCTGTTGTTATAGTTCTCATTCTTAACTGAATTATGTGATTTTGACTTCCCACGGCCAGTTTCCAAAGCACCCAGTTCACTCAGACATGAGGCATGTTTATGAAATCCCCCATTCAAACTCTCCTGAATGACCCATTGAGAGGGATCGAGTATCACTCTGCCATGTACTTTTGTATGCATTACTAACTCTTTGTTTACCATCTGGTTAGGTCCATGGGAAGAATTGCAGCACCCTGGAGGGAAAATTAAGGGAGTGGGTAACAATCCTCTACTTGGAAATGGATTACACTGGACCCAAATATTCTTCTCTAGCAAGGAAACATCCCTCTTAACATAAAAGTTCGATTGTTTTTTCCGGTATGTTTGTGCTCCGTTGGCATTCTTCTTATTCTTCTTCCAGTATGAGTAGTTATTGTCCTTCCCAATCGGGACAGAGAATTGGCGGTTAGTTTTGTGCACCGAATCACTTTGAGATGCCCAACCAGTAGATATAAAATCATTTGCTGGGGTGATGCCTCCGAGATTCTGGGCAGTCAGACACAGGCTACAGGTTTTGGTATATCCAGAGGTGCAACCAATGCAATCTCTGACCTTATAAGACTTGCAATTAATGCTCTTATAGGACTTGCATTGAGATAGAAGTCTGGGAGATGGGTTATCCTGCAGATTCTCCATAAAACTGTTACTGCTTACTTCAGGCTTCTGCTTGCTGAATTTTGAACACTCACTGCAGATGTTGGACTCAGAGTTGCCATGATTCTCAGGAAGAACAGGAATTCTGAAATTTGAACACTCAGGAAGTTTCTTGCCATTAGTACATGTTGTGAAGTGAGGATTGACACCTGCAGATGGTCCATTCTCCAAGCCTTTCTCATATTTAGTTAGATGATTGCTTGTGGTCTCCACTGAAACTGTACTGTCTAAATAATATTTTCCTAGTCCTAAGGCATCAATTGTACTATTATTCAAACATTTAGTGGAATTTCCTTTCTTCTTCTTTTTCTTCTTCTTCTTCTTGGAAGTCATTCCATCAAGCATCTCTGTCCCAGGAAAATAAACACCTATATCTGCCTCAGTGTTCATGGTGGCAGAGTTCTTGTTTGAAGAACTAGTCGGATCATCAAAACAAGCCATATGCAATGCTCCATCTGATTTTGACTTCTCTCTTGGTTGATGTAAGGTAGATCCATATATGCAGCCTGCTTCAGAACCTATTACAATTTATTTCACCCAAGAACAGAATGATCTCGATAAAGTGAAGAATCAGAACCGTTGCCTTCCATGCGTTTTCGTCGCCCAATAGGTTGAACCAATTCCCCTGAAAATGCCATTTCAAGACTATTCATGCAAAAATTGCCAATGGGCATTGATGACTCATTTCAGAGCAGGAAAACTTTTAGGGGGAGCTCTTGAAAGCAGCGCCAATATTCATGCCAAAAAGAACATCAATCTAACAAAAAGCACCAAATTGGCTCGAGGTAAAGCAAAGAGAATAACCAAAGTTTATTTTCTACAGTAGTTCTATGTCGATAATTTTTCTATCTAAAAATACGACGTGGAACGTGAGAAAATTATCAAAATCTCCACTAATATAAAATAGGCTGCGTATATTTCACTAAGAAAAGGCTGCCTGGTACAACATGTGCATTAAATTAATACCACCAGGCTCTAACAAAAATCTAGTCTTCAGATGAACCTAAAGGATCTGACTATGAACCACATTAACTTACCATTTCCGATAACTTGATTGTACACCAGTCAAAATCTGAGAAACCTTTTTACCACAAAAAGCTTCTTCTACCCTAATTTGGGCGCAAACCCGGAGCACCATACTGCAAAAACCTCCATACAAACGCATAAACACACACAAAAGAACCTAATAAGTTTGTCCCAATGCGAATATCTCACTTTCATTCCAAGAACCCGAAAGCACACAAAATAGACATTGGCTTTCGATAACATATGTTGAAAAGATAAAAAGAAAAGAGAGCAGAAAGAAGAGAAAGAGAAGGACAAGATGTTCAGCCGAGCAACAAGATTAGAAGAATCAGAGTAGCTATCAATAACAGAGCATCAAATTAGATAAACAAATAGGTCAGCGGAGGAGCATGAAGAAGGAAACAAGATTGCCGCGAATTACCTGAGAGAGATTCAAAGGAAGAGCGCGCGCGCAGAGAGAATATGAAAAAGAAAACAATCTGCACTTCTTTTCTTACTTTTATTGTTTCTTTGGGGGGCCTCTGGTGCCGGTTGCCTTTACCGGCAAATAACGGTTTCTCTTTGCTAATTTGCATGGTCCACCCATGAAAAACCGTTTATATTAGTTTTACCCACAAATCTTTCTTTCCCTTTTCATTTATCCACAAAGCTCCAAAAGTTTAATATGTCTTTTTGAAAAATTATTTCACAGTACAAATAAGAAAATATAAAAATTAAGTCATTGAGACCCTCAAGGCTATTCTTTTTTAAAAAATAATTAGTTTCTTTTTCTTTCACGAGTGGTTGGAGGTAGTGGAACATCACTATAATGCATGGAACAATAAGTGTAGCTTTTCTAAGTTGGATTTGCATGTCATTTTCTCTTACTTTGGCAATAAAAGCCAACCACTCCATCTCTATCCTTATAATATTCCCTTTTAGAGCTTAAAGGATTCAAAAAAAAAAAAAAATCTCTTTTTTAATTATATCTTACTTAATTGATAAATCTCAAAACTTTTCTTTGTCTAAAACCAAACTGCAACTAAATTGACAAACATGTAGCTTATTGAGTGAATAATTTGAATAAATTGGCTCCTTCTTTCTAGTGTTGATCTTTCAACCAAGGCTTTCCCTTTTGCTCAAGTCAATTGTCATAATATGTTTGCATATATTTGATAATCAACACATCTTTTAGTTCAACTTACTTAGTTGATTAGGGAGAAAGAGTTAAATTCACAATAATTCTTTACCAGAAAACCCACTTTTATGGAATAAGTTGAAATAGAAGTAAAATCCATCAAATAATTAGTTTTCTTAAAATCTTAGATAATATAAGCCATCATAGTACTTTAAAAGTACAATAACTAGTTGCCTGATGAAAAACGATCCTTTAAGTTGACACCCTCCAAAATGTTATAAGCAACACAAATAAACACAAGAAATTACTATATTATCTCACACTAATAAAATTTTATTCTAGTATTCATCCTAAATCCACAACACTAATTAAAATTTAAACAAGAAAAAAAGTTGTCCAAATCTCACATAATTTAAATCTAGCATGTTTCTACAATTAATTAATTAATTAAATCTTTTCTAGTTTTAGGTATGCTACATGTTGTATTACTCATTTAATTGATTAGTGATGCACTACATTATATGACCGAGTTACTAACTTATGGCTTGAATTTGATATATTATATGTCAAATATAAGTTTCATATAATAAATTTATTATAACACATAAACATAAATTAAATAAAAATGAAAGAAAATAAAAAGGTTAAGAGATAATTAAAGAAAAAAAGAATTATGAATAGTTGGCTTCGATTCATCAACTACCTCTTATATGATAAATAGTATTATTATTTCATGTGGTGAAAGATTTACCTACTTGTAGAAACAATGTTTAAGATATGGTTGTCTTATGGTAAGTAAGGGTTAGTCTCCATAAGGAAGTGGTAACTATTATCTTTTAATTTTTATCAAAAATTATAATTCAAGATAAAGTTGTTAGGTAGGCTTGACTAGATGGGTTCGACCTATGCTTGAAGAGAGTCAAAGATGGGGCTGGTGATAGCCTTGGTTTAGAGGGAACTTAGATAGGTTGGCCCGAATGTTTGAAACCTTGAGATCCAAGTGAAATAGGTACCAATAAATATATATTGGAGGCATGTACGTAGAGATTGTAAAGAATTTGTTAATAAAATTTAATAATAATTTAAGTTTTTAACCTAGTAATAGCGCCTATAAGCCCAACATAATTATCATATGAGTGTCAAATGTCATTGAAATTTGCAAGTGATGTAATGTTATAAGTCATTAAGTAATCAAACAAAAGGTCGGTAAAGATGCCTATTTAAAAACAACAAAGAGTAAAATATAAGAATTTAATCATTAAAACCAAGAATGTATGGATCAGATTAAAATTTTGAGGCACTTTTAATTTTGTCTTTTTTTTTTTATTTCTATTTGAATTTCAAGATGATGCATTGAGAGGTCAAGATTTAATGCCTTATCCCATGTAATTTCTTATATAGGTTTTGCGTTGTACTTAACCTATATTATTAATATGAATCACAAGGATAAAAATTTCTTTTCTTTAAAAAAAAAAAGATTAAAATACAAAATATCTAAGAGAGAAATCTGGTTCCTTTCAAAATTGCAATCATAACAACAATATTGATATTAAAGGGCATTCGGAACTCAAATAATTAAGAATAATTGAATTCCCCATCTGCAATCAAGAAATTACCTTTTTTGAAAGGTATCGTGAAGGTGTTGTCTTTTCTCGTAAAGAACATCATATTTATTTCGCATTAAAGAGCCTCACAAGGTAACCGTTCGGTTCAGCTACCCAAAATCCCTCGTGGCAGCCACCCATTTGCTTAATTAATTGAAGAACGCCCCCAACATTGACACGAGGTGATGATTCCTTTATCAAGAATCAAGTCACTATTACTAGACTCCTTTAATGGATTTAAAATTGGTAATCTTTTGTAAAATCCTTTTTATTTCTTTACTTTTTTTGAGTCTTTAATCTCCTTCTCCACCATCTTTCATTCGTCTTTCATGTTTGGTGTGCTTTTTTCTGATTGGATAGAAGCCACCCACTTGGCCACCTTTTATGTAGTGCCGTAGTAACAAAGCCAAACTGATGTTTCTTCTAGAACCCTCAACCTGCAGGAAAGAATGACTTGGGTAAGCTGAACTTCTGGGCTTGCAATTCATGAACAAAAAGCTTTGTGTAAAAATAATCCTAAATGTTGAAATTCAATAACTTGGCCTTTCTCTTATGATCTTTATAATTTTGACCTATCATTTTACTTTATTATTAGTAAATTATTTCATGCTTAGAATAAAAGTAAGTAAGTTATTTTTTACAATTAATATCTTGAAATAGTTACACATATAATGATTAAAAGAGGTTGTAAGAAAGGAGGTTGATTTTTTCTAAGAAAATGATTGCATACTTAATAGTCGGCAAATTCAGTCACAAATCAAGGCAACTTTTGGAGTGGGCGGACCATAATTGCAGAAAGCAACACTGAAGACCATTCTTGCCAAGACACTTAGAGCTTTACACAACTTTTGGTACTATACCTAACCCTGTATTTTATACAGATATAAATATATAGAAGTAACACCAAGATAAGAAGGAGCTAAAAGGGAGAGGACCAACAAAAGGTGCTCTTTCCATTGTCCAACCAAGACCCAACAAGAGTTTAGAAATGCTTCCAGAAAAGGTATGAGAAACCATCCACTTTGCAGTGTTGTAGGCGCAATAATTTGAGCTTTCGTGAACTTTGATCACTCCAAAAGACAAATAACAGTGATTGAGTATATGTCCGAGTTCTATAAGCACGAGAAAATCTTCCTCAAAAGAATAACTATCCATATAATATATATGCATAAAGTAAAGCAATTTTCAGAGCACACCACAATGATACCAAGCATATCCCAAATATCATTAATCTACCAGGAAAAAGTGGAGAAGAACCAAAGTCTCTGTACTATTGTTTCTCCATCCTTCTTCTGTTAACAAGGTTCGAAAGTCAAATACTTGCAGAGAAAGGAAGATGAACCAAAAGGAGGGAGCAGGGGAAGTAAATGAAGAACAGAATGTTCTGTTCTTCTTCTCTGACTTGTGAAAAATCATTGCACCGGACACATGTTTTTGTCTCTTGTGCTCAGAGAATGCTTCAGACTTCCTAAGCAGAGAGCCCAGGGGAAGTTGCATCAAGCACGAAACAAAGAGTTTTTATGTAGATAATTTAATGCCTACTGTGGTGGTTTCTTTTCAGCAGGCCTTCCATTATGACCTTCTTTCTGTTCTCTTTGGACTCTGTCTTTGCTAACTTTATCACGCTGTCTTGTCCCCCTTCACTCATACGCTGGCGAGGCAAAAAGTATGCCCAAATCGAAGTGAAAACAATTGCGAAAAGCCTTCCCCACAAGACTGTGATAATGAGGCTAAGGACAAGCAAGTGTATTGCAGAGCCGAAACTGAAGCAACCCATGTTCAAATCTTTTGGCTTCTCTTGGAGTCCTTCATGATCAATGCTATAATCTTTTCTTGTTATGTCCGTCAAAGTCCTGGATAAGTTCTTTGTTTTTGAAATTGAACCTGAAGAAGATGGTGAACCAAAGGACAACGAATGTGATAACCGAGAACTGGTTTTGATATCTCGATCAACACAGGTATCCACCGATGATGCCCGATTAATTGACTTGTCATCACACGAAACATGAGACCCTGCGGAGTTCACCGAAGGACTAGGCTTCGGTCGACGACCTTTTGCATCTCGAACTCTCTTAGCCTGTAAACAAAAGGATGATATGGATTCTCATCACAAGGCCCCCAGAAACTACCGAAACTTTCACTATTCTGTATAGCAGATTGGGTTTAGAGACTAACCATCAAAGTTTCAAGCATCATGGCTTTAATCACCCGAGAGAACGTTGTTTTCATACCCTTCTTGTTACCCACACCGCTATACCGCAAAACTTGCCCGGCAGACCCATCACCGACACCTCCAGGCTCGAGAACCACTTCCATATCGACGCATGGTCGAAAACAGAGCAAGAACCTGTTTCTGGAAACGTTCTTCATCCTCCTCCGTATAACCGACGAGGCTGGTTAGGAAGTTTTGAAGGGTATTGAACAGTTAGAAATGGTGTAAACCGTCGAAACTCGGAAAGAGAAAAGGAACACTTCGTTGTCAAGAGGAGGCGAGAGAGAATGGCAATGCCCGTGAGGGACAGGTAGGAGGACATAACTCTGTTTTTATTTTGTTGGTGAAAAGGGAAGTGGAGTATTATTGCTTAGTTGATGAGATTAAGCATTGTGATTTGATAAAGGGCTAAAACAGCCGTCCATTTATGTTTTGACATTGTTCCGTTTGATGTTTTTTCTCCTCAAGTCAATGTTTGACAACTCGTTTATCACTTTATCTTATCTTCTTCTGTTGCTGCTTTTTCTGCGACCATCTTTACATCGTAGCCGCTGTTTGAGACAGTTCTGTTTATCCTAAGGAATGATGTTCCTTTTTCTAAAGAAAAAAGCTATGGAATTAGTTTCATCATTACGAGGTCATTGAATGATATATCAGCAGGCGTTCGATGCAGCTCTAGTAAATCTCATGTTCCTGCTCTGCTTCATGAACGTACTCTATAATCTTATGATGGAAAGGTAAAGATTTTTTTTGTTGTACATGGTATGATAAGTGAAATCTTAAAATTGATTTTGTGTATGAGACAAAACTTATACATTTCTTTGTATTTTGTAGTAAAGTTTAAATGAAAAAAGAAATATCCTTTTAACTTTAAACTAATTTTTAGATTGAATTTTAGACTTCTTAACATGATATTAGAATTTAGAATTCAGTTTACTCCAACTCTTGTAATTTTAAAATCAATAATGCTCAATGTGTGAGGAAATATTTATAAAATGAGAGTTTCACATTGAAAAAAAAAATTTTTAGAAGTGGAACTTAAATTAAAGAAGGAATTTATAATCTTTTAGTTAGTTTTTTAACCTTCTAATATGTTATTAGAGTTTAGATTAAATTTACTTCATTTTGTGTAACTTCAAGTCCACTATTGCTTGGCATGTTAAGACTTGTATAAAGTGAAAGTTTTACAATAAATTAGCAATTCATTGTTATGATATTTAAATAAAAAAATATTTTTTAAACCCTTAAACTAACTTTTAGATTAAATTTTTAAACATTCTAACATATTGGTCTCTTAATTCTCAAGCTTGTCATATTTTTTAAAACAACATGAAGTTTCAAAGAAAGTAAGACTATGAGGTCAATTTCTTTACTACTTAAGAATCATATTACATATATTTGTTATATATATATATATGTGTGTATATGTGTGTGTGGATTGCCATAATGAAAGGGGGAAAAGGGGATATAGAATACGATGCAGATACCAGATGGTTTGTTCTTGATTCGGCCGACTAAATATGGAATCAAGCACTAGTACAATTCTCAAGAATCATGAGAAATTTCTAGCTGTAAAGAACAATATTATGAGTAATATATATAAACAGATGATTGGATCTTATTTATAAAGTAAAGAAAATTTGTATACATTTGAACTTAATTTTCAGAAAATTTCATCTTGGCGGATCATAGATAAAAAATATAAAAAATAAAGTTGGAGAGTTTCCCTCTAGACGGACAAAAAGTCTGACGTCAAACAGATGTGGATTAGACGATAAGGAGCTGAGAGACAGATGCTTAGACATAATAAGGTGAAAACGTACAGAACCTTGGGCCTGCAACTTTGGCAGTCCGCCATAAAAGGATCTTGACAGCAATCTCACAGACCGGGAAAAGACGTTTCAGTAGATTTTCCTGCCGACGATGGTTCGAACTTGAAAGGTATTACTAGAATCAAGATTGATTCTGTTTCTTTAATAGTTTGCCTGGAAACTAAGCCAATCTTATCTGTATCTCAGGAGAAAATCCTACACGGTCATATCCACTTAAATGTTGCAGACAGTGACAACTAAAGGCAATTGGAATATGGATACAATTTGTCTCACCACCGCTGTAACATTAATTGCACTAACAGCATCGGATTATCCTAGAAAGATTTGGAATCCTAGAGTCATAAATTGTTATAAAATATATCTATGAGTTTAGATATATGAAAATTGGAGGTTTTTAGTTCTTAGGTTTGTATTATCTTCTACGAGTAGAAGATGATGTGTGGAGGAGACTTTGATTTCTTATTTATTTTTGTAATAATAAGTTTCACAATTTTTTTATTTATGTATTTTATAAGATTAGAAATTAATCCAAAACATAGAAGATTTTAATGGAGTTTGATTATATATTAACAGTGTTTCTCATTTTTTAGTTTCTATTATTTTTATTGTATGTATATATCAGCAAACACATAAGTAAATTAAGTGATTCTATCTAAACTTTATTTCAATATGTACATTCTTTTTCCTCTAACTAATTATTAGGAAATCCTTTCATTACTTACAACTTAAGATTACACAATTTCTTAACCACATACTAAAAGCCTCAAATCTTAGAATTAAAATTATATCACTCGAAGGTTTTTCTTTGTAATTAGGATTATACCACCAAACTTTAGAAACATAATCGAGCTAACAAAGATCATTTCGATGTACAGAAATGATAACACAGAAATCAATTCTTCTTAATATAATTGTTTCCCCTAAAATTTTGTATCCGCTGGAGCACTAGAAATTAATCAGTACCTCCCTGATTTTAGGAATAGTTTTTGCTCCGGTGCTGGATTGAAACGGCATCGTATGGAGCCGATTCAAAAGAAGCGTGTTCCATCAAAAAACTGCCATTCCCCTTTTAACAAATAGCGCCAGACGTAACCACGGTTTGCTTCAGGGTTCACTCCTGCAACTTTAGCTCTTGGTTTCTTCACAAACTTAAACCAAATATCCTGAAATCGTATCACGTCAATTCATAAAGTAAGCAGAGTTGAATCTTGAATGTTAAACTCCATTTAAATACATATTGGGCACTTGATTTAGCATAATGTTTTCGCATTATTCATTATGCCAACCACATCAAACGCCCCTATTCCTTTTGGCACATGCATGATAAATACTTGTATATATCTTAAATAGTTTTCCAATCATTTTACATAGATTAGTTAAACAAACATCTTGTTCATCATTTTGTCATGTTGTTATGTTTGGCATTGACTCTTTTGCCCACTGTCAGGTGTATCAATAATGTAAATGGGAGTGATTTTATAATAGAAGCATGTTACATCAACCAAGGCTTCCATTGTTTCAAGCATCGTTGAAAATAATGGTATTTCTAAAGATACATATTCATCTTCTTCCTTTAGTATTTTAGTTACTTTGAAAAGAGAAAATAGGTTATGTGCTAAAATAAATAATAATGTCACTTCAAATAAGATGGTTCCACAATATCTCCTGTTAGATAAGTTTCATGCTATGTTTCAATGGTCATGCTCTTTGTTTAATATTACAATACTAGGACCTTGGCTTCCTTCACCTCTAGATAATCATTTGAATGCTGTCAAACCTTTTATGTGGAACAAGAGGAAGCTAGGTAATCTTTTCTTTAGGAATCACATCTTGAACCCATAGGTGTCCAAGAATATTTAAGATTAGAGAATCTTCTCAACCAAGGCATGACTTTCTCAATGGACTTTACTCAAGATCCTTTTTGTTTGATCCAAGTTTGGGTATATCCATGCATGATTTTACCATCTTTTCAGGTGAAAGTAGAGGCCATGTCTCCTATGTTGTTTCCAAGTGAGGATCCTAATATAAGAATATCATATTTTGCACTAGATATGGATATTGACTTTTCATTAATTTTTGCACAAGTTATTAATTTAGCTAATGATTAATTCTTGAATGGCTTAAACTATAAGGAAGTTGCATCACTTTCATGGTTAAACTTAGAGGAAGATATCTCATAGCATGTTGCAAATAGCAATGTAGAAATTAATAAGGAGTTAGGATAAATAGATGGATACACATTCATGTTGAAATTTGTAATATATTGTAGGCCATTCACTATGTTTTTTGGGTTATTTTCTTATGATGGCTTGTTAACTAACAAGCCTATTAGCTCTTATTTGAGCTCATACTTAACTATAAAGATACACTAGATTTTAATTGATTCAATTGTAAGTGTACATAGCTATTGGGTGACTTTCCCATAGATCTTTTTTTCTTGTATTTTCTTTGTTTTTATACATTTTTCAATTTGATACCTAAGAAGGTTAAGATGATAACATCCTTCATCACCTTCCTAAGACAAACTAGATGAACATTTGCCATTGAAGGCACTTTATTTCTATACTTTTCTTAAAGTTTTTTTGTACTTCTATTTAGCCTGTTCGTTGGATATTTTTGCATGAGTTGCATTCCACTTGCATTTCACTGTATTTTGCTTTGAAAGACACAACCTAACTAACATTTCACTAACCACCATATACTTTTGACCATTTTGCCCTTTACTTTCCAAAGTTAAAGGGCCATGGCTTTGACTCCTCTAGAACAAACACTTATTCTGACACCAAATCCCAATCCAATCCACACCATGGCATTAATCAACCCATACCATGATCCATACTATCTCTCAACAATAAATATACTTAGAGTAACTTTTGTTATTGAAGTATTGAAAGATGAAACCAACTATAAGCTTTGGAGTAATCAAATGGAAAACTAGCTCATGGCTAAAAAAAGTTGAGATTCATCAATGACCCCTTTACTTGACCAAAGTCAAACATACAAAGGAAAAAAGCCTAGGATCTTTACCATTTTGTTGTTCAAAGTTGGTTTGAAAAATTAATATGCCATGCTTCAGTTCTTTTGGTGTCTTGAAGGAAAAATATAAAAATAGTTAGGATGCTTTCAAAACACTTTTTGGTACTCTTACTAGTACTCAAAGATATCACCACTACTGGCACTATTTTGAGAATAAAATGCACATTCCCACTATCATTGAATACTGAATGAAACTTAGCAACTTGTGGCTTGAAATCAATATGATGGAACCCCTAATCTAGTGTCATTGTAGAAATTTTGCTAAGTAAATGAATGAGCAAATGTAAGAATTAAGGAGAATAGAATTATGAATTTTTCTTGGGATTAGCAAATAAGTTTAGAAATTACAAAACAAATATTCTGTTCAAAGAGCCACTACCTTCTATTGATGATACCTTCAACTTGGCAAAGGAGGACGAATGTTCGGGTAGAAAAGAGGAAATTGACATTGGTGAGCACATTGATGTCCTTGTGGTGTCTTCCTCAGTGCAATTTGGGCAGTTGAAAGCAAAGGGGAAAATAGATGTGAAGGGGAGAACTATATACTCCCATTGCCACAAATTAAACCACTTTAGGGAACAATGTTACCAAATTGTTGGTTATCCTCCTGGGTAGGTTTCAAAGGAAAAAAGAAAGAGAACCTCTAGTGGACAAGCCTTCCAAGTTGGCTGCACTATTGGAAGTGACAAGAACTCCTCCACATGACTCATCTTTATAGGCTTGGGCATGACCTAGTTTAGGTGAAAAAATGGGTAGGCCTCCTTTTTGGGCTTTAGTAGGCAACAATAGTTGGGCCTAATTTATGGGTTCTAGCTACAAGTCTGTAAGATCCAATCACAAGCCTAACCATTTTTTTAATTCCTAAGCCCCTTACGTTTATTACTTAGGGGCAAGTGGGCTAATTCCCATCACAAAGGGCTTTCACATGGGATGCAAGCTTAAAATCATTATGGATCTAAGTTTTCAAGCCCCAAATCAATAACAATAGTTGGGCAATTAAGAGTTAACTCAAGAATACCTTATTTGGAGGCACCATGATATATCTCGTAGGCCCATAATTCCTAGGTTCTTCATTCAATTTGAATCAAATTTAAAGCAACCTTGGCCTTTTAAACATTGGGAAATTATGAAGGTATAATACACCTATCAAATTTTAATTATCCACCGATTATAGATTTAGGTACAAGTGACTATGTTATGTGCAATTTAAATTCTCTATATTTTTATCTTTCATGCTCATCTCAATTATTGCTTATTAAGTTGTTTGATAATACATATGTTTATGTCACTCACATTAGACACGTGTGACCCATAAAATTGATACATTTGAATCGTGTCTTTTTCATACCTTGGTTAAAACTTAATACGCTTTTAGTTAAAAAAATTACTTTTGACCAAAACTACATTATCACATTTTTCGATAATTTTTACATTTTCTAGGATTGTATGACTAGGCAAGTGATTAGAATAGGTAAAGTGGTGCGAGGGTTTTAGTTTTTGCAACCTTTTTTTTTTAATTATCTCATTATATTACACATGTTTTGAATAATGTTCTTTCTTTTTTGTCTTGTGTGAATGTGAACAATTTGCATAATAAAAATACTAATTTCAACTATATTTTTTGGCATAGGTGTTTAGGATACAACTCCTAAAAATGTTATTTCACATATAGGAAGCACATAGAATGCCTTGAATTTTTTATTTTTTTTGCTCTATTTGTTTATTGGCAAAGTAGACTTGTTCTATTTTTTTTCACAATGTCAAAATTTTAGAAACATTGTTTTTGACATTGTGCATATAGATTTATAGGGATCCTATAGGGAACTAAATCATGATAAGTCACATTATTTTTTAACTATTGTTGATAATTTTTCACGAGTGATTTGGGCTTTTCTTTTGCATTTCAAGGATCAAAATTTTCCTATCATCAAGTCCTTTATTTTCATCATTCAAACTTAACATAGTATTTTAATCAAGTGCATTCACCCTGACAATGTCATAAAGTTTTTTTTTTTTTTTTGCTACATGTTCTTTTTTAGCATCTTAAGAGATATACTATAAAAGCTTTTGTATATATACTCCCTAATAGAATGGGATAATAGAGCATAAGCATTGTCATTTGTTAAATATTGTGTAAGCTTTGATATTTTAGGCTCACGTCCTTACATATTTTTGGAGTGAATGTATATTGACAATTACTCATATTATTAATCAGCTACTTGGTGTTAGACTTGGGAATCACCTTTTTTTTGAGATATTGCATGGAAATCACCTTTATTTAATCATTTACAAGTTTTTAGATATAAATGTTATGCCACTAATTTGTGCCCTAAAGATTAGTTCTCTCCTAGGGCCATACCATGTGTGTCTTTTAGTTACTCTTCACTTTAAATGAGTCACAAAGTTTATGATTTAAATGATGGAAAAAATTTGTGAGTCATGATTTCATTTTTTATAAGTATGATTTTCCTTTTTCCTAAATTCTTAGATTCACATTATGATCCACACTTGAATTAGGTTACACCAATTTCAAACATTACTTAGTCATGTGGTTCGTTATTTACTCCACATAGCCATTTCCAGACATATCATAGACACCACATGAGGAGACACCTTTGGTTTCATCCTTAGGTACACATTCTTAGCCTATTAATCATCCTCAAACTGTCATAGATAGCCAACCTTTTGGCCAACCTCCAAAGCCTACTCTAGAATAGTCACCACTAACTATTCGACAGTCACCATGACCTATACGTCCCCCCATTTGGACCATTAATTATTTATGTTTGACCACCTCTATAGGATCGAAAAGTTGTTATCTTATATTTAATTACATTTCCCTTGATCATTTTCACCTATATTATAAGAACTTTATTACTTTAATCTCTACAATCATTAAACTCGAGACATATTATTAGGTTTTTAAGGACAACCATTGGATTAATGCTATGGATAAGGAATTGTCGGCCCTTAAGGCCAATCATACATGGGATGTTGTAATACTTCCACGTAGTCGCTAAGCCATAAAATGTAAGTGAATATACAAAATGAAATATTATGCAAAGGGTACCATGGAGAGCTTAGTGACCAAAGAGTACACACAACGAGATAGTATAGATAATGATGGAACTCTCTTTCTAGTGGTTTAGTAAGTGATTATAAGGTTAATTATAAGTATTGCTTCCATAAAAAATTAATGCCCTCATTAGTTAAATGTACAAAATGCCTTCATGCATGGAGATTTGATGGAAGAGGTCTACATGCAACTTTCACTTGGTTTTTCTACTCAAAAGGAGTGATCAATGTGTTGCTTAAGGAAGCCACTATATGGATCAAAATAAGAGTTAAGGCAATAGTGTGCCAAATTTACAGAGGCATTTCTTGTAGGAGGTTTTTGTCAACCTCAACATGATTATGAGATATTTACATTTAGTATTTTACATAAAAGATCTTGGAAGTATTTCTTTAGGAGAAAGATTGTCTACTCATAAATAACATATACCTTAGTCAGCTTAAGTATGCATTAAAGCTAGTTTTAAAAGCTAGACTTGGAAGGTTAAAATTTGTCATCACCCTTTTGGAGCAAAATGTAAAGTTAACCACATTAGAGTACAATGAAGGAGATTTTAAGAGGAGAGATGATCCTCTTCTAAAGGATTATAGCTATTATCATAAAATGTTTGGGAGAGTTATGTATTTGACTCACATGTGACCAAACATTTGTTTTGTAGTTTAACACCTCAATCAGTTCACTCATGCACCAATATACTCATACATGAATGTAGCTATGCGATTGTAGAAGTGCATTAAAAGGACCCTCAAACTTGGGTTATTTCTTTCATCTTTTATCAAAGTTGGAAGTCATTGCCTCTTGTAATTTAGATTATGTGACTTGTCCCATGTTGTGAAAATGTATGATAGGTTATTGTATAAAGTTAGGATATTCTCTTATGTTGTGGCTAGCTAAAAAGCAACTAACTATATCAAGAACCTTAATCGAGTTAGAATATAGAGCTTTGAGATATACTGTTTGTGAGATTATTTGGTTCCTAGAATTTTTTTTGAACCTTGGTGTGGCTACTTCTCATCGAGTTCTACTTTTTTGTGATAGTGAAGCAACTGGACACATTGTGACAAATATGATCTTCTACTAAAGAATGAAGTACATTGAAGTAAATTGTCATTTTGTGCATGAGAAAACCCAAAGAGGGATTATAAAGACTTGTTATATTAACATGTAGGAGTAGCTTGTGGACATATTTACTAAAGCATTATGTAACATACAACATCATTTCCTATTATCCAACCTAGCAATAATTGATTCATACAAGTCTCTAACTTGAAAAAGAGTATTGAAATACATAATTTGTTGTGGGCCATTCACTATGTTTTTTTGGTTATTTCCTTATGATGCCCCAATAGTTACTAACATGCCCATTAGCTCTCATTTGAGCTTATACATAACTATAAAGATATACTATATTTTAACTAAATGTAAGTGCACATAATTGCTAGGTGACTTTACCACAAATCTTTGTATCTTGCATTTTCTTTGTTATCATGCATTTCTTCAATAGTTCATGACTAACTGCAACATGAAAAACATGTTAGTGGGAGAGAACTATGGTGCATGCATAGTGCTAGAAGATGATGGGTGTGCATGATCCATCAATGCACTTGTAGCATTACAAATATATAAGGATATAGCTTCAAGACCAAAATTTATAGGTTCATCCCACTAAGTTGAGCTTCTTGAAGATTGAAAGGACTCATGAATTTGTAACTTCAAATTCTCTGATTTGGTCATGAGTTGCAACATGGAAGTTAAATGATTATAGCTGTTTCTTTCGTGCAAGTGGGTTGGGTTTGTGATATGTTTGGTGCCTATATAAAGGCATGGGTTTTGTAAGCTAGACAAGCAAAGTTTTAAAGTTTTATGGAGACTTACATTTGCTTCCTTTCTCTACAATATAACCTTTTCCTCTCTCTTAAGTTGTCGGCTATCTAGCCTTTATCTTCTCTTATTCTATCATTGTTTTATCTAGATTTATAATTTCATTTAGCACTTCTTCTCATAATTTTATTTTTTTGTAAATAATCTTGTGATGAAGGCATTTGATTCATTAAATTGGCAAGATATATTCAATACTCATTATCTAATACTATAAGCATAGTTATAATCATCAAAGTATTGCATTTATCCCAACAAGGTTCATATTAGTAACACATGAAATGACCATCTTTTATCGAAAAGATAACGAGTTCAAATTCTTGCATACCATGATTAGGCTTGTCTTCACGAGTGTTGTATTCTCCAATAAGCTTATAACTCTCAAAAAAATTCCTCCCTATGAACTTCCCTTGTGGAATTAAAAAGCATCATGCAACCTTTAAGCATTGGATTTAGATCTTGATTATTTTATTTGCTAAACAACTATTAAACTCAAGTCATTTAGGCAATACAGAAATTATCAACACAGTTTTAGAACTTAAAGAGTGATGATACGTAGATCTTGCATTTGCATCAATAATCTTCGACTCAAAGGACACTACTTTTTCTCCTTTATTAAGAATAACTAAAAATCCATTTAGTATGTGATTAATTATATAAAAATTACCTTATGTTACTTGAGCATATGGGTATAATATATTTCTACTTTTTATTTTTTGGTAGTTTCCGAAGCACAGATATTCTGTAGGTCTTATCCTACAAAAAGGAATAAGGTATAGTTTTAAATTGGACCTTGATAATGTTGCTGTTACGTGCACATAACAGTTTGGTAGGGTACGCGCCTTTGGTCTCGGAAAACTGTGTCGGAGATGACTTTTTATTTGGCTATTACTGAGCCTGCAGAGGTCATACCTGAGCAACTGTGTAAGGCCTATCAAACATGCCCTTCGTAACTATGAACGCAGGCAATGAAAATGGAACCCTTTGAACTCTTTCCTTGTTGTCTCACAAAATAAGAAAGTTATGATTCCTAAAAATCGAAAACAAAAGGCATTAAAATTTCATCGATCAAATTGGCAATTAACATATACACTTTGTAGATACAATACTTGGAAGAACATAAAAGACACTACTGGCTGTTGGGGTTGGCAGATGAAAGTCCACTATATACTATCCTTTGGGCCCGAGAAAAGTACGGCTTTTGGCAGCCCAATGTACTGCCATAGCTTAAAACTGAAGGAGATAGTGACCTAATCAGTGCGTCATGAAAACAAAGAAGGAAATATTCGTGATGAACAGCTTATGTTCATATTGTCCGTTGAACAATAAAACGACCAATGAGGCTCTAATTGAGTTGACTGAAGGAAAAATATTGAACCAGTTAGTTTAGTTCATTTAACTTTATTTTAAATGAAAGTCAATTTTGGTCTATCAATACTTAAATAACTTATTTAACTCAAGTCAATTTGTGTTCTCAAGTGACTGTCAACTACTAAAATGATCCATTTGCTTATTTCTTATCACAATATACTAATAGTTAGTTAAGTAATTATAATGCATAATTTTTTTTAAGGTAATTAGATAAATTATTTTTTCATTTAGGAAATTACAAGATACAACATAAGTAAGCTTAATTATATCATTAAATTAAATACATAATTTATAGTTTGCGTATAATCCTAACATACTTTACATACGCATATCTATAATGAAATATTGTAAGCATTAAGGCTATAACTATCGTACTAAGAAAATAATTTCTTTTGTCTTTTGACTTACGCAACCTTCAACATACATTAAAAAAATACTATAAGAATAACAACAAAGAAGTTAATGGAGTTCATATTATTTCACATGAAGTTTTACTAGATTACACAAGCTCAAGTCATTTAATAATGAGTTTAGGTTTCTATTTTAATTAGATTAGTTAATAGAAAAATCCAACTTGAGATGACTTCATGCAATTCAAGTTTGAGATATCTAAAATCCATTCAAATATTTGCAATGTTACGCGGTTTACTATCATATTCTGTTATTGTACTTGCACAATAGATTATTACTCATTCAGCTTCAGGAAAAATGTGGTTCACATATTTGGAATCTTATTATATAAAAAAATTATTTCGAGTCAAAGTTTCAAAGTTTCACATGGAAATATTTAAGGTAGGCTCTTGAATGCAAGAGGCTGCAGAACAAAGTTGACGTCCTCTACCAAAGATAATAAATGGGCAATGGACTTTGGGGTTGACCTAAGCCGATGAACCTTCCTCTGTACTGAACCTTGCTTCCAACTTCGAACTACACGACATGCATTTTATTAATTCTTTTTTGTTTTAACATAGACTTAGTAATGATTTTTAAAGTGTGGAAGCATGATTCTCATTGGCATGTTAACGTAAAAATTAAATATTGGATTCCATCGTCTGCGAGTTCCCACCGTGTTGAATGTGACTCCATGGAACCCGGAAATCCGATCTTGCTTTAAGATAATCTCAGTCAGCAACGCGCTTGACCTATAGCCACAGTATAGTAATGCAACTGGCTTGGCTTCGGGCCAAAATGACCTACCATATTGTATAGTAATTCTTGGGTTTATACAATGAATCTGTGCTTCTTTGTGCAATGCATCTGAATGCAGCCCCAAGAGAAAAGAATGAATCCAACGTTGATTTTTTATTCCTGGTAAATGTAAAGCCCCACCTGAGATTGAATAATGACAACAGAGAAGACCATTCGGGTTGATCAAGGCTGCTGCTTGTTACATGACACAGACCGGTAACTGAGAAATGAAAGTAACTTAGAAGCCCAGGGGACAATCTGAGCCACGTGATGAAAGAAAAAAAGGAAAGAAACTTTAATGGAGAGTCAGGACATTACATATTGATAAAGGTTAAGAAGTTTGACTTTAGCAGTTAAGAAAATTGTGTTTATTAGAAATAGATTAGATATTACATAGAGTCTCACCAAAAAAAAAGAAAAATTGTCAAAAACATGTTTGGAAAACGATCCCAAAAGATTAAAGAAGGGGGCATTGAAGTTGTTTGGATTTTGTCTTTTATAAAAAGACTATCCCTAACCAAAATTCGTATGTGGTTATTTTCTCTTGTTTGACAAGTCGACGAAGTCTACCAGAGAAAAATTAACTTTGAATTCTGAGGTTGCTATGTTGAAATTGTCAGCATATCTTTCAAGACAATGACAAGAAATTTTACCTGTCTAACTAACTAGTTCATTAGATTATCTATCTAGAAACCGATCCGAAAAGATCAAAGAAGGGGGCTTTGAAGTTGTTTGGATTTTTCCTTTTATGAAAATGATACCTGTCATTTGTGACATGGACTTATCAAATTGCATTATTACTTATGTAAGGATCAAACACATAGCAACTCAAATACATACATCAAATTTAAGAAAGTTTAGATCAACATAATATCTTACGTCCTCTCTAGTTTCTTCTTATGAATTTTCTTTTATTTTTTCTTTTATCAAACAAGTAACATCTCAAGAAATTCTTTCATTATTTAGAATATGAGAAGAACTAATCATGAGGACATAGGGCCTTGCAACCAAATCCTCAAAGGAGCTTTTTCAAACAACTAACCACCCTCTTAAGGAGCTTTCTTACTAAAATGACTTGCTCATTAAATTTCTTTATACTTCATATATCTATATATATATAAAAAATTCTTACAATTATATGAATGTCTATGTTTATAATAGTAAATTATAACTCTATCATTTAACCTAATTGTCACACAAAGTTCCCACCGTGTTAAATGTGAACCTGTAGGACTCCGAAATCCACTCAGCAACGTGCTTGTCCTAGCCCCGTTATAAGTAAATGCAACTGGCTTGGCACCGGCCAAAATAACCGACCATATTATGTAGTAATTTTTGTGTTTAAACTATGAATTTGGAACACAACATGTCAGGTTTCAACATGAGGAGGCTGATTGAAGGAGACAAGATTATCTGTATCTCTTTGTGCAATGAATCTATATTCTGACAAAAGAATGAATCCCCAAGAGAAAAGACCGAATCCATAGTAATTTTAAATCCCTGGTAAATATAAAGCCCCACATGAGATTGAATAATGACAACGAAGAAGACTTGCCGTATGATACATACCGGTAACTTTGGGACCAATCAGAGTTTGGTGGTTTTCTCAGGAGGAAGGCTGTCAGGTGAGGAAAGAGATAATGGGGGAAATGAAAGTAACTGAGAAGCCAATAATTATAATATATATATATATATATATTTTAGGTAAATGAAGGTATGGGGAGGGATTTTTGATAATAAATGGTCGGAAAAGATAAAGAAGGGACTTTGAAGTCGTTTGGACTTTTTCTTTTGTGAAGAGAATATCTATGAACAAAATTTGTATATAATTATTTATACAAATTGATAAAGTCTACTAAAAAAATTTAACTTTGAATTCTTACACTGTTACGTTGAAATTGTTAAGATATCTTTTAAGATAATAAGATAAAATTTCATATGCATAACTCATCACTAATTCATTAAATTATTTAAATTCAAGAATTAACATTGTATATTTTTCAACAATTCGATGAATAATAAAACTTCGATGGGTGACATAATTCCGAACAAGTCAATCAATATTTCTATTCTACAAAAATGGAAAATCTGCCTCAAAAAAGCTGCGGACCAAGACCCAGATATCTTATCGTGGCGTACGACGTGGTTGGGCTTGGCTTGGCTTGGCATAAAAGGTCAAACCCAGAGTTCCACTGTCACGGCGTGGTCCTGGTTCCCATGAGGCTTTGTCTGCCATCCAGCTGTCTGGTCGGGGACAACATCTGTCCATGTCGCACATGGGTATTCATAGGCATCGCTCCTTCCAGCGGTTGGGAATTCATTAAATGTCTTTCAAAGGTTTCATAGACTTGCAGTAGTAAGTTAAAGGAAGAAGAAGAAAAAGACTATGGCGAAACCTCCTCCGAAACTTTCCATTTCTATCCCCTTTCCCGAAACCTCCTCTGCAACTTTCCACACCATTGTCACCCACGTCCTCTTGGTCCAAGCTTCAAACCATGGAAGTCGTGCTCAAGAGGGCCGCCACTGGAAACACATTTTTACGTGCTTCTTTGGGTCCCTGCCGTGACGCTCGGCGGATCCCACCATTTCTTGAAAACCATGGTTTCCGTCCAATTTCTGTTGTGTGGTCTAGAGACCTTTATTGACCCAACGCTACACGTGATTCAAACTAAAGAATAAGTTCTGTTCACATTTATGTGAAGACTTGCTCCATGAGCTTTCATTGTCTCTCTCGCTAAAGAGTTTCATAACCAGTCAATCCGCGGATCTGTTTCGATCGCCTTCACAACGACTTAAGTGCATTGTTCATTTGATTTTAGAAACAATTTCAGTTGCAATGAAAAGGAGAAATTATTTGATTTTGGCCATCGATTTGTTTGATAAGAGCCACCAGTCATTGAATATTGAGAAACAGTTCACCGATCTTTCCCATTGGCTGAGCTCGACCAAACGATAAGGTCTAAAGGCCGGCTACAAACAGGATCCAAATTTTTATAAATCTCTCTTGAGTTGACTAATTGATGTAAGAAGTCACCATCTTATCTTAAGCTAATTTGTCTTCCTTTTACACATGAAGCTTCCTTGGCCTCAGATTTTCTACCATAATTGTGACATATCAAAGTATGTGCTGTCAATTCTGCAAGGTTCAAGGGTTGTGGCAGTTAATTAATCTTTAGGAGCCTCCAACGGTTCCTCTAATGTTGCACTGCTCATGCCAGTAATAAAAATAAACCATTTCTAAGTGCCTTGATGGGCTTGTTTCGTAAGAAGTAATTCAAAACTGGTTTCAACTGCAGTCCAATCTGTCTCCAGTAATTATTTCCAAAAGGTAAGGAAATCATGTTGAAAGGAGCTAATTCACATGGGCTAGTCCACTGACATCAGTTTCAGTACCAGAAAATCTAAAAGGGCGTGTCGCATAACGCGTTGATTGTTCGAGGAAGCTGGGCTCCCCGTTTCCTAGAAGGTAGTCTGGTCTTTGCAGGAGCTGCCTTTTGTACATGGCATAACATAAAAAACGAGGTTGTGGTCAATTTTCTTCGAGGGGCCTGTTTCTGTATGGAGTATTCCCTTCGTTATTTCAAGAGTCAATTTTTTATAGGCCGTGATACACGTTTGGGCTATAAGAAACTGTATAAATAAGTGGAACCTGGAGTTTCAAATTCACTGGGAGAGAGACGCTAAGGACCAGAGAGAGAGAGAGAGAGAGAGAGAGACGAAGAGATGGTGAGAACTCCCCTCCTTGATAAAAATGGATTGAGGAAAGGCACCTGGACACCAGAGGAAGACAGATTGCTAAAAGCTTATATCGATCGGTATGGCAGCTGGAATTGGCGCCAGCTCCCCAAGTATGCAGGTAAGATATTCAACGGGAAAGCTTGCTTTTAGTTCATGAAAATGGTGGATTGAAAGAATCTTCACTTTAGATTTCATAGTTCATCTTCGAGTTCAGTTCTTCCTTATCGTGCATCAATCTCCACAAGGCTACTTCTGCTTCCATTGCTGGTGTCTCGAATCTATAACCTTTCATTAGTCAATCACAGATTCTTCTTATTGCAGTTACAGATACCCATATGGTTCTTCTTCGTCTTACTGTCCGTCAGCTTTTGCTTCAAATTCTGTAATAATCTAGAACCAATGACCAAACTTGTTCTTCTACTCCTGTACCATCCCTTATGATTTCACTCTTCTTCTTATTACACTTGGGCCTCCTTGGTAGGAAGATATAGCCTGAAATACTGTGTAGATATGATCAAAATTAAACTCAAATGTGGAACACAGCCTAAGAAAAATTCAAATTTTCAGGTCTGTCCAGGTGTGGGAAGAGTTGCAGACTTCGATGGATGAATTATCTGAGGCCAAACATCAAAAGAGGGAACTTTAGCGCGGAAGAGGAGGACACTATCATGAAGTTACACAATTCAATGGGGAATAGGTATGGTTGCATTCAACGAAGTTTCAACATCACCATCGATTCGGCTTTGCATCAATCTTGTTTTGGCAACTAGAGCTTTCCTTCTTTAGTAAAAATCCTATTTAGCGAGGACGACGTTGTATACCACTATTATGGCATGTTCATCCAATAGTTGTTTGAAATGGACGGAGGCCTCACTCCTGTTCTTCCCTTGCAGATGGTCTACCATTGCTGCGGAGCTGCCAGGGAGAACGGACAATGAGGTGAAAAATCATTGGCACACCAAACTCAAGAAACGCGTACAGCAGAACTCAATCTCACATGAAGAGAAAAACAACACAAACAATCTTGCCCCAGTTGAAAAAAGACGTAAGAAACTGAAGCAGCAAAATGATTCTGTACTGGAAACTCCGACTACCGAAGTCTTCGATACCTCACTTATGTCCCCTCTACCATCCTCAAGTGGAGTCTCCTCCATCTCCAAAGATACTGCAGCTGCAACAAGCTCGATAATGGCTATGGACGACAGTGCTACCTCAGCAGAAGCATATGCAGAAACGGGTGATAGTTTTTGGACACAACCATTCTTGACAGACAGTTCCATCGTGCCAACTGTTTTCCTAGAGCCATTGGTGGTCACTGAATATTTATCTCCAGTATTTGATGAATTCTTCTCCGCATATGGTTTTGCCGGGGAAAAGGTCAACTCGAACGATCTTTCCCCGCGTGAAAAAGTACAGAAGAAACCCAACGAGCCGAATGATTCTCCTGTAAATCCAATAACTACCCAAATCGTTGGTAGCTCGCCATCATCCCCACAACCATCCTCGAGTGAATTCTCGTCGATCACCAGGGAGACTGCTGCTGCAGCTAGCACCAATACTATTGCAGACGATAATGTCACTTCCTCGGAGGCATATGCAGAAACAGATGGAAATTTTTGGACACATCCATTCTCGTCGGACTCTTCCTACATTCCGACCGAATTCCTGGGATCATCTCTGGACACTGAATATTTATCTCCAGTATTTGATGAATTCTCGGTTCATCAAATGTATAGCTGGTAATCGAGGCTGGGATGGCAAACATGGGGCTTGTACTGATTAAAAAATCTATGTCTATTGGACTTTATCTATTCCCTAGGTTGCTTCTGCTTACTGGCTATTTTTGTACCTATCAGCGTCCTTTGAATGAAGCCATGTATGTGTTATAAATAAACATCTTTCCAAGATAAAGTACTCTTATGATCAATATACTTCCTCGTTGTTTTGTTTTGTTGGGAAAGTGAGATACTATCTTTCAATTATTCCATAAACTTCAAGTGAATGTTTTTGTTCTTTCTAAGAAGCCATTTTGGCAACTCTTATGATCAATATACTTCCTCGTTGTTTTGTTTTGTTGGTAAAATGAGATACTATCTTTCAATTATTCCATAAACTTCAAGCGAATGTCTTTGTTCTTTCTAAGAAGCCATTTTGGCAAATCTGAGGAGTTTGGTCGATCCTTAAGCGTGATGTAATAAATTGTGCCCTAAACTGTTGGGGTCATTCAAAGTTAAGTAAGCGAAACATAATAAAATATACATAAACACAAAAAAAGAATTGAGGGCAGTTGGAGTCTTGCAATGTTTTCATCTTGGTTATTTTAGGGTGTTTTTATGGTTGTTAAAGCTTTTAATTAGATAACAATAACCAAGATGATAGGATTTTTAACTCATGATTGTAGAAAAGTAAATTGTCAATTTGTTAGTAGTCCAATAAAGTTATAAACAATCTAAGACCTCTTTGCTTAGGAGATTTCAGGTTCAACACCCATTTTTCAACCCTTTTATGTAACAAAAATAAAAACAAAAAAGAAGAAGCAAGTATCTATGTTTATCTTGTTTTTCTATTGATATTTTTTGTTTCGCTGGATCCTGAAAGCTAAAATTTATCGTCCAGGAACGCAAAGGCTTTTTCCTTGTTTACGTGCTTTATTTTTCGCCCACGCATAGTGAGTTGAGGCCAACGGGGAACGTCGTTGCTTTATTGTTTTCTGGAGTTGATGGTAAGCTAGCCACTAGCGACGGTTTTTCCTGGTAACATCTGTTGTAGCCTTTTTGGTCTAATAAATGGGTAAGCTTTCTGGCTGGAAGTGATCGATTTGACAGCTTTACAGAGTACTGGCTTAGAAGAAATTAATGACTGGAGCATCCACTTAGCTGGTTGTGTAAGGCAACCTTATCAAAACCAGGAACCAGGATAAACAACAAAAATTTAGTCAAATGTACCACGAGTGTAGGTGGGGGGTGACCCCGCTAAGGCCTCGTCCTTATTGGTGGGAATTAAGAGATGTTCCTGTTCAACGACTCCTTTAGAAATCTTTAATGCTAACTTGCCCGCCAGCTTTCCCTGACGCTAGCTTTTTGCTTGCTCTGATATCGTAGTTGAATGGTCAAATTTTATTGGCTGGTGAGTGTTATAAAGTAAGGTTTCTATCTAATGAGGTCAATGAATGGAAAGTGCTTCGATTTCTCAAATCCATGCAAAACCAAAGCTTAACTCAGAGTCTTGAATATTTACAGAGTCCCCTGTAATGATCGGGCTAAGATAACATACTTGGGTTTGATTTTTCTTTAGGCAATACATATTTTAAAAAGCATGTTGGAGCATACCTTAAAGCATATCTTAAAAGTGGTTCAACCGGGAAGAGACTTAGGGGGGATGATATTATCTACTTCCATAGATTGTCGTATAGTTTTGGTAAGTAGAAACTTGTTATATAAAAAAGGGATTGAGGTTATGGATGTAACATTCTTTGTCTTTTCCTCTTTGAAATTTTGGTATTGGAATCCCAATTTTCAATCTGATAAGAATTAATTTATCTGTTCTGAATATTTATGAATAAAAGCCTCCATTAGGCTTCCTTATAATAATCAGTCAAAATGCTCATGCTGAACCACTTTATGTAAAATTCCTTGATTAGTTATAAAGCAGAAAAAACAATGCCCATGGAGGAAATTCATGGGCAAGCAGAGAGACCTACACGACTTTTGGTCTCCTTTATTAATGGAGATTCATGGAGGAGACGGACAACCTTGGGTCTTCACGGTTGGGCATGGTTTTCTGTACTCCATGGTGTCTTTGTCCTTTTTCCTCAAAGAATGATATGGTACATAAATTGGGATCACTATCATAAATTTTTGACCAATAATTGAGGTCCTCGTTTATGAATTTCGAATTATAGGTCTTCATAGGAGACTAGCCTCTTAACATTGAAGATCAAGAAGTCACAAAATACTTAGAGTAATTTTTTTTTTTTTTTCATGGGATTGCAAATCTACATAAGCTGTGTGCAGCCCCCACGACGGATCTGAGAACACAAATGACATTAGAATAAATGGAGCAGTCTTCCACTCATGAGATAAATGGTAGTTATAGAAGATCGGATCACCATAAGAATTGTCTTCTAAAGTGATGTTATCCTTGAAGATGAAAATCGCACATAAAAAGGATAAATAAATGCAAAGTATTTAAATATAAAGAATACTCTTTCAATTTATAAGTTAATTTTACGTTAGATTTTAGATTAATTTCTAAAATAATATCAAAATCAAAGTTAGTCACTTTTAATTCTTGCTCTACTTTGTACTCTTTAAAATTGTTTGGTATATAAAGAGCCAATTCAACCTTAAGCCCAAATGGATAGTGTTTAAATATAAATAATATTTTTTAATTTATAAATTAACTTTTGAGTTGAACTTTAAATATGTTTATAGTGCAATCTAAAGGCAAGAGATTTGTCTATATGGGTAACTTTGTCTCTTTTGCAGTTGGGTCTTCCGGACTAGACATATCAAAGTTAACTTTGAACGAAGTTGTTTAGTAGAGGGCCATACTGCTGTTTCATTGGGTAAAGACTTGATAGAGCTTTAGACGTTCGTGTGTTCCCATGGGATTTTCTTTCCGAAGACTAGCATATCCAGCACAAGATGCTCGTGGGTGTCGATTTAGTAAAGACAACGAAACTACATCTTGAAGACATTTCAAAAGGAAAGTTAAGACCATTCAAATGAATCTATGGACTATGTATCACCGTACCGTCGAGAGTGGACTTCCCCTTTTCTAAGATGCTTCGGTTCCCACTATTTCACCCTTTGAATCACTCTTTAATTTGTCTCGCCAATGTTTCACTTTTGCTTGTCTTGGGTTGGGCTAACTGGCTTAACTTAAGTCCTCATGCTTGCGCCTCTTTTGACAGTGTTACCTCTGCCAACTGTTGCATCTATCTTCTTCGCTATTCTACAGTTTTTGGCGGCTAAGACAAGTGAAAACAGACTTGTTTAAATCCGCAAAGCACCTGCGGCGAAAGAAACAGAATAAAGCAAAACTCGATTCACGTTTTATCAGACACATGTTTTAACCATGGTTTTACAAGTTAAAGTTCTACCTTTACTCGAAAGTTAATGATTATCACAGTTCTTTGCCACAACCAAAGGTGCTCGAAGAGGTCCCCGTGCTTGTCCTTTTGTTTGAATCCCTTAAAGAAAAGTTTGATTTTCTTTGTCCTTTGTACTATTGAAGTTCCGAAAGGGATCAGCAGATAACTGTATCTTAAGCCGCCGTGTTTGATTAGTGCTAGATAGCCCAATACTTAATTACATCTAACTCACGTTTAGAAAGCTTTGTCTAACCTCTAAAGCTCAGTAATTAAAACGTGCTATATGATCGTGTCTTTGTCGCATGTCTCATTTCTTATCCCACTCGGTCACATTGAATGACGCCATTAAGGTACGAAAATTCAACAGTTCCGTGTCGCGTAGCCATCACAATTTAAGCACGAGTTTGGAATCTAACGCGCTGTCTTGATAGAGAAGTTTGACAGTCAGTGGGGATGCTTCCTGGGAAGGTGTTCATCATAGGCTTTTCTTATTTACACCTTTACCACGGTTTGGCTTGGTTTTGTTAGTCTTCAATCCCACATGCATCTTAATTGGACGATCTCGCAGCCAATTTTGCCCCGGCAGCTTCTGTAAAGTATTTCTGAAGCTTTTGAGTCATAAAGGAAGCTAGAAAGATTGCCGAAGAAGGGATCAAACGAGGACATTTAGTAAGCAAAATATCCTTGGACCACGACCAGACTCGGTTCTGAATTCGACGAAAAAGCAGTTGTTGACTGCTTACCACCGTGATCGGACACAGTCAACCTCCGTGTGAATTCGCGTTGGTGTTTCCGCCTTCCACGTGAATCTTTCCCCGGGACGCTGACACATATGATTGATTAGTTCAAGCACTCGATATAACCAGTGGTGACGTCCTTCGCCGGACGTCATGTAGTGCCCCATGTGTATCCCGGCGTCAGCCTGCATGTCATCTCCGACGTCATGGAGTCGCTCCCCGGACGTCAGTTAATAATTGCAGGCTAAATTATTGGACTCGTCCGATCAGGTCCGAAAGTTCCTCTGTCCCACGCGGCAGGGAAGAAAATTGGGTGGTGTACGAACACGGAGCCACTTCTGTACTCCACTGATAGCTGTCAGACCCAGAGATGCCATTGACTTAGCCATTAAAACGCTGCATAGAGTAGAAAATCATTAGTGAGAGTCCCCAGAACGTGTCTGGTTCGTCTTAGGCGAACAGAGCATATACGCGGCTTCGCTGACCAAGAACCTTAATTGCAGAGCCATGTTACTTTAAAATTAGGTTACGCGTTTAGATGGACTGCTTTTAAAAGGGCATGACAAGGAATTCGCTTACTACTGAATTATGTTGCTAAAGGTCTGAATTCACACGGAAACAGAGTGAAGAATGAACCAGGTGATAAAGAGTTCTCAAAAGTTTTGGTAGCTCAATATGCAATGAATATTAGTTACGTTGCCGCCTTGATGTAGTATGTGTCAACGACCCATTGCAGAACAGGGGGAACGGAGAGCAACAAGGTACACAAAAGCATGCAGATGGATCATAGACTTTAAATACCACATTAATGGTTGATGCCCCAGCTGTAGAGGCCTTAATAACTCACTGTTCACACAACAGGCCAAGGACATTGAATACCTGACACGGACACTCAGTTAGTTGACCTAGAATTTATCGTCAATTTTATGAAACGGATTATAAAAATTCTAGGAGACAAAGAGAATCTATGAATTTTTTAAAGGAAAAAAAATGTACGGAAAATTAGAGTGATTATGGGTCAGAGTATGTGAAACCAATCTCAAGTAGTTGGAGTTGCTCAAGTGAGCTGGTCAATTCGAAATTTAAGTTGGAGATTTACGGGCAGAGTTCGTCTAAGGAAGGTAAGCTTGTGGGTAAGGGTTCTCGAGGGCAGCCATTTAAGCAAAGTTTCAATAACGAGAATCGCGTCTGAAAGTCTAGTTAGACAAAAACTTGTAGGATAAATTTCAAAAGGTTTGAGAAAAGTAGTTCTATGATTGCAACAAAACAAGTTGTTGTTTTCAATATTCCTTCTGTATTCCACCATTCGTACTATGTTGGATCTAAGCACATGGCGTGTTGAACGAAAATTTGAGATAAGGAGAACGGAAGTTCTAACCTATTGACAAAGACATTCACTAGCTATTGGTATGTGGTCGCTTGGCGGGTTAACCAGTTCAAGCTTCTGTTGGCTGTTTCTTTTAGGTCAAGTCTTGCGCATGCATACAAGTCGGACAAGGAACTATGTGGTTGGGTGTCTATGGTCAAGTTTCTAGCAAAATAAGTGGATTCATATGAATCATACGGCACCAATGACGCATTATTTATCAAGGAACTCCAACCAGACACTTGGGTCTGAAAGCACAGAAGCAAAAGCCAGAATTCTAGATATAATTAAGAGATTGTGTTAAGACTGGTATGTCATAAATTTTATATGGCAAAATCTTATTATTGTTTTTATAGTAAGAGGGATTGCCCATCTTATACTTTTCGCATGTCTCCTTACTCATTTCAGTGCAATCTTCCTCGTAATTCCTTGCACTGTCGGTAGATAGAAGTTCTACAAGTTATCGCATGTAATTGGAAGAAGTATCTATTATGAGTTCTTTTGACAGCACTACAACCAAGTGGAATTCTATTGCTGTAAGACTGGCTATGGGAAGAAAGCAACTGGCTTCAATTTTTACTGAATTCTTGATGACAGATGACTTTTGGGTGGGCAGATTTCCAACCTGTTCAAGCAATTAAGATTGGCTAAATCTGACATCTTAATTCTACCCACTATTCCTAGTCTTCTTAAAACCTTGAACAAATATATAGAATTAACGAGACAGAAATAGAGAGAGAAATAGAAAGAGATAAGGATTGTCGATTAGTCAGGTCTCTAAATGGATGCTGAAGTAAGCAACTAGGTATCTTTTTACCGTCATCCTTGCTTTTTGGTTTTTGAACCAAATCATGGAGTGGTTTCTCTTGCCCTTTTCTCGTGATAGGATCTAGGTATCTTTTTATCGTCATCCTTGCTTTTTGGTTTTTGAACCAAATCATGGAGTGGTTTCTCTTGCCCTTCTCTCGTGATAGGATCTTAGTTGCTTCCTTTCGATCTACCCGCTTAAATTCGACCCTGCAGATTTCTCCTTGTACGAGTGAATTCTTTTATCTCTCTTTGTATTCTTCTTTCCCTTTTCTTTCTTTTTCTTTCCAATTTGTTCTTTGATCGGCTCAGAGTCCCATGATAGGGAATGACTCACTGGTCCTTACATGATAAGGAGCCGTCTTATCATCGGCAAGATGGCTATTGCACAGAAACTAGATGGCCTGATGTTTACAGTAATCTCAAATCCTAGTGATGCACTTTAACCAAGTGAGGTGACATCTTTCGAACCTTTCATGTGATACCTTTTGAAGTCTCCTTGTTCACTGTAGTGGTCTTATTTTAATATAAAAATTATTTCATGGCATCTTCCGTGGGGCCTTCATTGTATAAAATATGAAAAAAAAGTATTAAAACTATTGTTTGGAGCTTTGGTGTTCAGACTCGCTGCACCTTCGAAAACACGTTTTCATGTGCCGCGTGTGATGCATATATATATCAAAAGTAGTCCTCCGAGCTGCGAAACTTGGTCATACAGAGAGAGAGAGAGACAGAGAGAGAGAGAGTGAGAGAGTCTCAGAGATGGTGAAGAGCCCCTACTACGACAAAAATGGCCTGAAAAAAGGTGCGTGGAGTCCGGAAGAAGATAAGAAGCTGAGGGAATATATACAAAAATATGGCCACTGGAACTGGCGTGAACTTCCCAAGTATGCCGGTATGAAACTGAATTTATTTATTTATTTATTTTCTAAATGAAAGTAGGAAAATTGGTGTTGTTTCAAAGCCTTGATGGGTCACTTTTGTAGATCCAGCTGTTTTAGCACCATGAAAATATGGCTCTCTTGCTCAGGCTTCTTTATCTCAAAATTATCCGTTGCGTTCTACCATGTTTTCAACTTAGTTGCCTGATATTACTAAGAGACTCCTTGAATAAGAGTAAGCAAGATATGGTTGTTCCACATCCGTAGCTCGTGTCGATGGGTTTTGATTTGTTCTCTTTGGCAGGTCTGTCGAGGTGCGGGAAGAGTTGCAGACTACGATGGACGAACTACCTCCGGCCAGATGTAAAACGGGGGAGGTACACGGACGAAGAAGATGAAATAATCATCAAATTACATGAAGAACTTGGGAATAAGTATGAATACGTAACTTCTTGGAATGATTTCAAAACTAGTTAACCGATACCAAAACGAATTTGAAAACACTGGGCAGACCGACATTAAGGTTGTAATATATTTCTACAATTGTTATGACGTAAGCGCCAGTTCAGATGCTTTTGATTCCTTTACTTTATCTTTTTCCTGCGCAGATGCCTTTGATTCGTTTCAAGTACCGATTGTGAAAGAATGATAAAACAACACTAAACTTAGTGCAAGTCTCTGAGGTGTAAATCATAAAGTTTTTTTTCTTTATAGGTGGTCCATGATTGCTTCCAAATTACCAGGAAGAACCGATAATGAAATAAAGAACCGTTGGCACACCTACCTAAAGAAGCTTTCAAAGCAAAACAAGACCAAGTCCAAGGTGAAAGAGCAGCTTAGTGAGGCTTCCCAGATCGAGACCTGCCAAAATAGAAGCTCAGAAGCTGAAAGTATTCCTATTGACGGTTCTATTCACCACATTTCCGGGAGCTCTCCGTTGTCCCTTGAAACATGTTCTGGTGATTTCTCATCCATGAGCCCTCTTGATGCACTTCAATCTGGAATGAATTTGGCTGTCGAAGATAATCTTGCTTCTTCAGAATCAACTGAAAATTTTGGTGGAGATTTCTGGTCCGAACCATTTTTGGGGGATAACAGTCTCGTCCCGAGTAATTGTCCATTACCCTTCTTTGATGAGGGATTCATGCTGCCTTACATGCCATATCATGAAGATGTCATAGATTTCTATTGGGATTGGGTTTGTAAGTGATTTGTCTGTACTTGTCTTTGGCGGGTTTTGTGCTTTATTCTGGCGATTCTGATGTCATTACTTAAATGAATTCAAGTATACCAAGCTTGTTTCGATCTTGTCTATAAAACTCCGAGAAGATGTTTGATTAGATGTACTGATCGTGTAAACGAGATTTCTTTCTCATTACCTACATGCAGGAAAAGTTTTCATCTCACTTATGCTTAAGCACTGGCTATAGTGATCAGGTTTAGATCCAAAATATGCCGAGTTTCTTGGCTTTTAGGCATGTTAAACCAATCTTCCTATTAATTCCCTTCCGTCTAAACCGACGTAGTTTTAAGTTTTTGATCTAAGAACAATTTGGATCAGACCTTATACTGTGATATTTACATGATATTCTTTTCATTCTCCAAAATCTGTCATGAAATATCAATCTCTGCATCCCATATTGAGATTAATTTCCATATTATGGTAAGGAATATCATAAAAAAGAGTTATTGCTGGGTTTAAATCCTCTCGGTTATATTTCTAACTTGACTTAAACATGCTTTGGGGTGTGTTAATGCTTTTCAATTTAAGCTATCAAATAAAGTATAACAAGAATTCTATATCACCCAAAAAAAAAGAAAAAAGAAAAAACAAATAGTCATAGCTCAGATAGGTGATCGAGGCTATCTATAACTTAGTCAGTTGGAGCCCAAGGCAGCCTAAGGACCAATAGATTTGAGATACCAAAACACTCTACTTCCCTTGCCTAGCAAAAAAAAAAAAAAACATGTTTTCTTTTTCTTCTTTTTTATAACTAAAATTTGAATATATTACAATTATCAATACATAAAAATTAAGGACATCCTCATATAATGAGACTATCGCGACATCACATTAAATCAAATATTTTTTCATCATGTCTTCAAGTATGTTGAGTGTACAAATTTTCCAAGTATGTTGAATATAGCTAGTATTTTCTATGAATTGTGGCAAAGCGTGCCAAGAACTTAGTAACTTTCCTCTAAGTCATTGTAAAGTATTGGTCTAGACAAGGATACCACCAGTTTGAATAAAGGAGATTTTAACACCCTACAAAGTAAAGTCTTATATTAATAATAAATGAGACTAAGCTTCGCAAGTAATTTGGGAGAGTTCTTAACAAAAATGCCAAGACTTTAAGCGAAATAATGAGTTAGGTGAAATTATGCTTTTGAAGTAATTCTAGAGAGATCCAATTGAAATTCTATTAGTTCTCGTGGAATAATAGCACATAAATAACTAGCATTTTCCTCTTGAGCGTTACGTTTGTATAGCATGAGTTGCGGGGATTGGTTTATTGGGTGAAAAGGTCAAGCTATAACTTTCAGATAGGATGTGAATGAAAGACTATAAGTACAAACAACAAATGAATAAAAGATCAAAGTATTTTCTTAGGCATGTTATTTGAATATATCCCGTGGTGTTGGTGGATTTGAAATTATGAATTTCTTACCAGAATATGGATATTTTCGTTTTTCAAGAGCACAAGCAACCATTCTTTTTATTAACCAGTAAGTGAATACCTTAAAAATTTGTGACAACAAAAAAAGCAAAATAAAATTGTGAGTACCTTAATAACATTAGAGATTATGGACTCTTAAATTAGGCAATCCGATTCCATAAGATAACGAGAACAAAACCAAGAACAATGAGGCTGCGGAATCTCGGTTAAATTAAACCATATCAAGGCATTTACCTTAACATCTCATGTTATTGGATGAACACGTGAACTATTCCCCTTTGAATTACAAAGACTAAAATAAAAGAGAGAAAAGAGGAAAACAAACAAACAAAACTTTTAACTGGCATAAAGTTTAGGACTTTGTCAGGTACATGAAACACATTTATGATATATTTGAAAATAGTTGTTTGTGTTTCTCTGTCAATTGATTTTAGTGTGAAAGAGACAGACCTTCATACGAACAAAGACTCTTAACTGGGAAGAAGTTTAGGTCATTGTGAAATATGTGAAACACATTTATGATATATTTGAAGATAATTGTCCAAATTTCTGTCAATTGATTTTACTGTGGAAGAGACACTAATGTTCAAGTTCTAAGTGGTATATAATGGAGATTTAGTTTCAGAAGAAAATTATTATACCTTATCTTTTCAAGGTAAAAAACTCATACATGCATGTCCCACGTTGAAGCAGTCCAAGGCTGGTAATTCCAGTTCGACAGCTTAATTCAAAAGTAGCTTGACTAGCCATTGATCCAACAATACAAAAGATTCAAAATGTTAGTGGTTAATTTAGTCTGATCATTACTTAAACTTATAATGATTTTAAATCGATCTATTAGTTGTTCCCTTCTTCTTTGATGCGATTGTTTTATGTTCCCAGAAATGATGCATGCTTTGTTGCCAGTAGATGATCTCCTAATTCCATTGGCATAACTTTTCCTAACCTTTAAGGCTGGAAAGCGTAGGAGTAGAATCTCTTTACTTTTATGCGATTACTGGGATTCCAAGGGGTCTCTTCTTTATTGTGGAACACGGCTTCTGCTGAACCATGTAACACTCAGGGAGTCATAATTCGCTGAATAGATCACGTAATTATTAAATCCACGAAGTCAGATTCGTTTTTAAACTTCTTTTTGACTATTTAATACCATCATTAATACGATAAGCCCATTTGAATACTGAAACTAGCTATCTATAATAACATATTACACTCTCACTGGAAATGTTCTATAGATAAGAGATACTTAGCGTTGAGGGCTTCCTTCTACAACAAAAATGGACTCAAGAAAGGTAGCCGGAGTACAGAAGATATTAGCAGTTAAGAGCTTATGTTCAGAGACCAGGCTAGCGGAACTGGCAGGAACTTCCCAAATTTGCAGATTAATCTGTACACCTTCTTTGCTTAGAAGAAATTTGCAGGAACTTCTCTAGCAATTTTCTTTGCTTGTAAGAACCAAAGACATGAGGAAGAAGATGGAATTACATGTTATAACACTACAGTTCATGTCAGTGGATCTTTTTTATTAAATATTGATAACAGGTCTATCAAGATGTGGGGAAGACTTGCGGACAACGATGGATGAGCTACATCGGACTAGATGTGAAACGGAAAAGGTACCAAATTGTTTGACAAAATAGGGAATAAGCTTGGCGTGTTTCGACTTCTTGAAAATGATCGAGGAAGACTTTGACGATTATAAAAGTTGTTCAGAAATCATACACTTTCCACAACGTGCTTCTGGACGGTGACTAATGCCACTAGTATTAGGGTAAACAATGTGAGTGCTGTGAGCAAAACAACAACCACAACCATTTCAGTATTTCTCTTACAGCCTATGAGTAGAACTTGAATGATATCACATGAATTGGTGCTACTTTTTTTCACTACTTTTATTTTGTTTGTTTCTATTATGAGAATTCCATGAATTTTTCTCGAAAAGTCTGGATGAAAATTTCATATAAACACTAGTTGCAATATGAATCATAATAAGCAAGTTAAGAGAAAGGCATGGGTAAACGTTTGTTAGGTTTGATAACTTAATTAGTATTCTACCAAAGAAAATGAGATCCCTAAATGTCATGGCAATAATATGGATCAACTTGCTCTTAATTACACTTTCTTCAAGTAGAAGGAACTATTAATAGACAGAAGGAATTAGGGCAACAAACATCAGACTATGAAAGAATATAAGCACCCTTATGAGGAAAGGGAGGCTTGAAGGCTAGGCGGCCGCCTTAAGGCTCCCGAGCTGCATCCTTCTGAAAAGAGCATTAAAAATAGGTTCATGAGTACATTCCTATGGGAAAAAGAGCATTAAAATAAAGACCTCTAAAAATATGTTTTTCATTAATAACGATTAAAAAAAAAAAATATATTTATGTTATGCGGTAAGTATGCAACATCGTTTTTATGGATTTTGAAAAACTTGAGGTCATAAAAAGAGATACAATGATCATAGAGTAATTAAAGAAAGAACAAAGATATTCCTATTAGTTATGGGCCAAGAGGAAACACCATATTAAAATAGAAGCGGAAAGACATCTAGAAGAAGTAAAAAATGAAAATTGAATTACTTAGAATAATGTGTGGCAAAGATTCAAGGATAATTTAATAACCCATTTTTTAGAAGTCATAAAGATTGGAATTTTTGTTACTTAGTTAGTTAACTCAATCGTGAATTAGTAAGGGCTCCAACCGTGAGTTCAGGAGTTCGTTGTGTGTGTAAGGTGCTTGTATTGTAACATTAAAAAAAAAAGACTTAAATTTGTCTCTAATATTCAACTTTAGTTATAAATTTTGTTTCTTTTCACTCTTTCTTTCATAATTATCTTTCTCGTCTTATCTAATCTACATCTTACCATTTGCCATCCATGCTTTCTCTTATTTTACAAAGACTATATTCTTAAAGTCAATGTTTCAAGTCCTAATATTTAATGTCCAATATCAATACTTCTAGTTTAGAATTGATAACTTATTTTGTTTTAAGTGGTATATCCATACATTATAAAGTTTGAGGCAATATTTTCCAATAATTTCTTCTATATATTCATATATCTTGTGAAAATATTTTGTCATTAACTAAACTAAATTATCTTATTTAGGCCCCAATATCTATTAATCCCTCTCTTCTCTAAAAGTTTATGAATTTGTAGTATAATAAACTGGGAAGTTATATGGATTAGGACGATGGATTGAGTAAACAATCATAAGTATGGAAAATTGATATTATCGTCGCAAACTGCCCTCACTCAAATCTTGAAAACATGCAATAACTTCAATGTGACATAGACTAGAGCGGCAAGACATGATACTTTTGCTGTTTTATTAGTTGGCTTATTATCGGAAGTTACTTAATATCCATCATAAGTTTACTCTAGTTGCATACGCTGTTTGATGCAAATGGAATGGCAGATTGTTATACGGAAGAACAAGGATGTTTCTTGCATTGTTTCTTGAGCCTCTCTAGTTGCTTCTTTGTGGCATATAGAAGCAGACAGAATTTTCACCTTTCCCGGAATTACTGATGGAAGATTTGCCGTCAAACATATCATTTGCAAGCAGCCATAGTTGAATATGTTCTCATCACTTGTGTGAAAAATGAAACCAGTCCGCCGTGAGAATTGTTAAACGAAGTTAAAGTTGTAAACCCTCTTTTGCTTTTACGGCCTCACACAGAAGACCACGAACACGATGCTAACTGGCCACAGCTGAGCACTTATGCTTAACTTCCGGTCCCTTTTTTGGCTATTATTTTCTTAGAAACTTACTATAAACATCAACAAATTATATGTTTTCTTGCACTGACGACAGCTAAAGTCCTTATTCAAAAGATACAAAGAACTTCTAGAGTGCGCCAGTGGGAAACCAAACAAATAGGGAAGAATTGTTCGAAGCACCGGGTTAAACTGACCAGGGGACAAGGTCATAGCAGGAGCTTTCAATTTAAAAACGAAACCCAATTGGAAACAGAAATCAAAGGAAAACAAGAAAAGAAGTTCATACTTTTGACTGTCTTGCCTGCATCACCATCAACGTTAAATGCCGAGGAAGCCAGCGCACTGGAAAGATGTCTCCAACACCACCTATACAGCATGAGAAAGCAAGTAAAAAGTTTGACTCGTTGCTTGCCTGACTTAAAGGCCAACTTCTGGAAGTAAAGCTTTTCTAAGTGGGACAACGACCAGTGCTAGTGGGAAACTGAAGATTAACAAAATACTATCAAACTTTTGACTCTGTTCTTTGCCTTGCTCCTAACGCCTTGGAAGCTTAATACCATGACCAGGAGAAGAGCTTCTTGAGACTTGTACAGCGTCAGAAAGAGTAAAAAAAAACAAATTTGACTGACTTTCTTCCAATCTGCCCGGGCCTTCGTGGCCAACTTCCTGAAAGAAGCTTTCGAAAGGTAGCCAATGGTGGTGGGAGTCTTCAGGACCAACACTCGGTTTAGAATAATGGTAGACTTACTTTTCTGATTCTTCCTTTTTTCTTCATATTGGAGGGGAAATCGGGCCCTGCAGATTACAGTAAGGCCTTTCCTGGACTTCTGTTGGACTAACTTTTCCCTGTGCTCTGAATCATTTGAATATTCCGAACTGACTCCCATTATCCAGTTTGATATAACGTAATTAGGCACAAAAACTATGAACGATGGTTGACCTTATGCTATTATTATGCTAACTGTAGGGATGTGGATTCTTAATAGAAATGGAAGGGAAACTGCTCCAAAAGCTGAAAACAACACTTCGCATGATTCAAATCTTTGACTATTCTGAATTCGCAGAAGCTGATCCAGGTTTTCTTCCATATTCCTGGGCTACAGAATTCCTTGAGTTTAATAATTGCTTTTGGATTGATGGTTTCGACTTTTGTTCTGTAATCCATCTCATTAATTTCCTAATTAGATTTTTAAACTCTGCTTGATCTTTTAATTCATATCACACATAATGATTACAGTCCCAAGAAAATTGAATTGTTAACGAGTCATACATGATTAAGTTGTCTATATGAGAGTGCTTAAGACGCATAATTTTGCAACTGAAGGATTTCAATTTCCCAAATCATGAATCCCGGTTTCCTAATAAATCAAGAATGTGTTGTTATTTTGCAAATTCGATGAACTTAATTTGGTTTGATGTCATAGATGATTTGGTTTCCTATAATTTGTGTGGAAACTATTGTTAAGCCTCTTGCCAAAATATGTTAAAAGTAATACTTAGTTGGATTGGGGCCCAACCTGCAACTTGAAATTGTGATGCCAATTAGCAATTTAAACATTCCATTACCTTATTTTCTGTTTGGGTGTGTGATTCTAAGATGTGATATCTCTCCCCTATAACTGAACTACCCAAGTGGAAAATGAAAACAACATCAATAGTTTGAGTTTGCATCAATAAGAACACAAAGTTCTGATTTAGTGTAATAGATGAGAGTTCATCTCACTTGTTCGAGTCTAAAATAATGAGGCACAAATCCACTTCACAATTCCAGCAACGAAGGCTCCCACCAAAGTTAGACAAGCCCTTAGGTCGGTCCATAATTAGTGTCTTAAATTATTTAAGAAGCCCATCTGCCCGTTTGAACTTGTAGAGTTCCAAAACACTAAGTTCTTAAGGTAAAGCCCATAACAGCAAAGATCTTTAATCAATGGCACATCTCTTAAAGGTATTGGGTAGAAAAATGGCTGTTATTGAGAGGCCCTGACCCATGAAGTCCTGATACATGCCCTCCGGGTGACGTGTGCACGGTCAGCCTTATCCAAACGACGTGGAGAGGGCAGTGTGTAGACTTCAACGTAGGAGCTACGCCCTTAAATCCATTATCTAATGGCAAGAACCAGCAGATCAGAGGCTACGTTGCCTCAATGCTGAGGGTGGCGCGTTTCCGCAAAGGAGACAACAGGCCCGCCGCACATTAATGAAGGTTGGAGACTCATCATTGTGTCCTTTATGCTCCCGCCTAAACTGTGTCGGGTTCCACGTGACTTTTCACAGTGAAAAACAGGTTAATTGCAGTGAGTTGGATAGCACAGTGCTGCATGTAAACAGACCTGAAGACACTTCCCGTCCGGCTAATGCTGCCATCCCTTTCACTATTTATTTATTGTAAGGTACACGGTGTTAATTACTGGTCCCACAAGAATAACTCATCTTTTTCCGCACTGTCCTAAGAAAAAGCTTGGCTTTTATTGAAAGAGTAAGACACTTTAATATATCATGAAGATGTTAGATTAAAATATTAGTAAGATAGGATTAATGTTACTTATAACACGTCTTACTCTACAAATAATGAACAGAAGATAAATGAAATTAGAATCTAATTCATAATGAATTGTCTCATTTAAACTTAAAGTGTGATATTACATTAAAAGGGACATAACTTTTTCCATTAAAATTAGTTATTAGGAAAATAAGATAGCCAAATATATAAAGAAATTTTCTAACAAAAATATTAACAATGTGAGATAATTATTATTCTAAGCAATTGCACTGAATTAGCCAGTAATGTTGTTGTAGCAAATGTAAAGGCAATGGGAAGACTTTAAACTTGAGTTGGTCTTCTATGTCTTGTGTGTATCTCCTTAAAATATATGCAAAGTTTGATATCTACCAGAAGATTAAAAATCCTAATCCAAAAACTAGCTTAGATATTAAACTTTGTCTTAATGATTTAACTTCCCATATAAGACTCTTGTATACACATATTCTCCCACACACTAAGAATCATGAGCTTAAGATTACATATGATAAAATAAATTCAATATGGGCTTTGATACTAGTTAGAAAATCCATAAGATCAATCCAAAAGTTAGTTCAAATGTTGGATAGTCTTTCTTTTATTTAAATTTTACCTCAAGAATTTTATCTTCTAGTGTTGCTTTTGTCTACATGCACTCCCTTGTAAATCAAGTGTTATTAAGCTCAAGTCACATGGAGTAAAGCAAATTTAATGTGGACTTTAATACTATGTCAAAAGATTCAAAAGCCTAACTCAAAAAACTTAAAGGTTAAATGGTATTTTTTATTTAAACTTTACTTAAAAATATCTTAATTTTTGTTTAAGACTCTTTTCTATACACAAAATTGACCATGTGCTAGCCTTGACTAGCCTTGCCTTAGCCAAATATCAAGGGCTCTCCATCCCCATCATTCAGGGTTTTAAGTGCCTTTGAATTATTGTCCTTGTACTAAATGCCTAATTTTCACTTTTTTTACAAACTCGAGGGTGCTTGCCTTTCCTCCTTGGTGGATTAGGGCATCAAGTTGGTTGACTTCTTTACTTTTACCTTTCCTTTCTAGCAAACGAGAGACAAAGGGCTTGCCAACTTCTTAATGTTTGAATTCCCTTCCTTGAAGATTAATGTTGAAAGGGTGCAACATGTCATTCTTTTTATTTTATTTTCTTTTTATTTTCTTTTTATAGAAATATTATGTCAAATAGATATAGTTATGGGTAACTATAAGCTCATCAAGGATTGGTGACTCATAAAGGATTCACAACTTTAGGGTTCTTGCCTTTTCAACACTTGCCCTTACTTGAAAATGATTGTGAAAGATGTAAAATTTACTCCAAACACAAAGTCCATTACATTAATGGGTAGGTTTTTTAGTTGAAGATAGTTGTTGACATCTATGGAAGAGGTAGTGGAGAAAGAAAATTTTAAAGTTTTTAGGCTAAACGTTTGGGTTATATGACATGGTATTAAAGCCTAAAGTACACCTTATTCCAAACATATTACCTCTTGGCATTAATGCTTGTGAAAGTTGTAAATTTACTCCGAACACAAAGTCCATGACATCAATGGGTAAGTTTTTTAGTTGAAGATAGCTATTGACATCTATGGAAGAGGTAGTGGAGTAAGAGAATTTTAAAGTTTTTAGGCTAGGCCTTTAGGTCATATGACATGGTATTAGAGCCTAGGTTATGCCTTAATCCAAACCCATTACCTTTTGGCATCATTACTATCAAAACAACCTCATGTCAGGAAGTGTTAAAAACCATGAGTACCACATTGAAGATCAATGATCCTAAGAAAAAGTTTAAATTATGTGTGTAGACAATAGTCTTATGCTTGAAGTTAAAATATTTAAGGTAAAGTTTAGATAAAAGAAATCTGTTAACTCTTGAGCTAGTTTTTATATTGGACTTTTGAATCTTTTGACATGGTATTAGAATTCAATATATCTACTTCATAACATGCAATCTTGAGCCTAATGACCTCGACGTGAGCACAAGTATATATAGGATGAGAGTCTTATATTGAAAGATAAGATCCTTGTAGTGAAGTTTAAATAAAATCATCCTTTAGTAGTTGGGGGACCAACCTTATCCTTAAGGTTTGCAAAGTATTTTCAAAATCATTGGTGGTCTTCCTAAGTGGCATCAGCTAACAACCATTTCTAATGCACAAGTTTTTTATTTTTTTATTTTTTTATAGCATGATTCTAGGATAGCTTAGGGGTTGAGAATCATATGGTAGTCCATTGAATTCATATGTGGAAGTTCTAGTTGAACTAGTTTAGTGGCCATTAGAAATTTCTTCAAAATTGACACAGAAGACTAGAGGTAATTTTGATTCCTTTGGAAGTTTCCACTTGTAAGCCATTTGAAAAATTCATTGCAAAATCTTGAATGATCCAAAGTATAGGGGGCCTGACTTTAGAGATTTACAGAATGCTAGAGATGCTTGCCGATATGATTGTAGTTTAAAATAGACACAATCACCCACCTTAAATTCTACTCTCTTTGTTTTAGATCATAGTGTTTCTTCAATCATTATTATGCTCTCAACAACTGGAAGTGAAAGTCTTTTTAGAACCTAATCCTAATCCTTTAGTAAGTGTCCTACTACTTTTGATTTGGTTGTGGCTAATAGATATCAAAGAATGGTGGGGGGTTTTCAACCAAAACCTACCTCATATGGAATTGTCTTTGTAGTAGAATGCATGCTTATGTTGTAATTCTATTTTGTCCAAGCCAAGCATTTGGCCCACAACTTTGATTCATTCCCTAAAAACATCTTAAATGCATTTTAGATGCTCAATTTATCACCTTTATTTAACATTTTATTTAAGAGTGGTATGTAGTGGAAGAATTAAAATGGGTTCCTTGTAATGGAATAATTCCATCAAAAGAGTCCTAATAAATAGAGGATCTTGATCACAAATTACTGACTTTGTTAAGTCATATTTCTTAAAGTATTGATCAGAGAAAATCTTGTAAGAAAATCTTTTAAATCTTAAAGAAACAAAACAAAAATTGGAATTGTGTAGTTAGATCTAAAACAGCAATTATCATTTCAATAAGCAAGAAAATACTAAATAAAGGTTACCATTATTGTGATCTATATCGAAGATCCACAAATTTTAAATGATTTTCTCACTAAAGTGCCTATTCTTTATTCTCACTCAAAGATGTATTGGCTCAATGAGAGAACCAAAGGTAATATGACTTTTACAAAAATGAAAATCTCATAACCTTAATTTTGGATGATGTACTTTTATACATTAAGCTAAAGGTTAGGACTTAGCCCAAACCTTATATTCTACCAAAAGGCCTATTTATAATAGTTCTATTTGGTATGCCATGGCCTATACCAGCTAGTCTATATTCTAATAATCAAGAATTCACATGTCTCACTTTATTAGACCAATCATTAATATAAGCCCACTTTAGTAAGCCTAATAAAATTGGGCTAACAAATCTTAGTTCCATAAGAGCAATATATGGGTTCTTAAAGGCTATACAATGTGTAAAATGTTATAGGCAATTAATCACTATTGTAATTAACTTTTTTCCTCTGGACTTAAGTAGTCCATCTATAAAATCTATCAAGACTTCTTTCCAAATCCACGTAGGAACCGGTAATGGTTGTAGCAACTTTGGTGGGTAGTACTTCCCCATTTTTGTTGTTAACAAGTGTCTCACCACCTTATGGCCTCCATCATTAATTCTTTCATCTTATTTTAGAAAACAAGGATCTAACCCATTGAAGAGTCTTATAAACTCTCTCATGAAACCCTTCATGCATCTCTTTTACTATTGTCTCCATTAATTCAAAATCTTGGTTGAGAAATAATCATTCCTTTGAAAAATAAAATATCATCTCCATAACCCCATGGACCTATCACCTTGTTTGTGACTACTTGAGCAACAATCTTTTAAAGCCTTTGGCTTTTTCACTTCTCTTCCCAAACAACATCTACTTATTGAGGAACTAGAATTTGATTGTTATGCTCCACATTAGAGAGCCCATCCTTCTTTAACCAATTGGTGAGTGGACTAGCAAATTTCCCATATCCTTATATGAATCTCCTATATACCTAGTTAGACCAAGGAGTGCCTTTATCTCTATCATGGTCTTCGGCATCTTTTAGTCCAAAATGGCTTGTATTTTGTCATTATTTGTTACCATGATGTATATGAAATGTTATTTTCTCCACATCCTCTACTTCCATAAGAATTTGGTAATATCCAGCCTTCTAGTCCAATTTGGAGAATCTTGTTGCGCCATATAATTCATTAAGCAACTTATTAATGGTTGACATAGGAAAAATGTGTTTAACTGTCTTTTATTTAGCTCTCAAAAGTTTACTAACGACCCTCTCAATTTTGAACTTTTGTGAATATGGATATTGATATTGTTTGACCTTGTTCCTTCAAAACAATCCTATGGTTGTGCTAGCGTTCTAGTGGCAACACGTTTGGCTTCTTGAACATAGTACAGTAACGTGTCGTAATTCTCTTTAGACCCCATCCAATTTTGTCCTCCATGTTGCCTGTCCTTCTTTTACTTTTTCACTTTCTCCTCTAGTTATGTGAGCAACGTATAATAGCACTTCCTAGCCTTCTTTAACAATTTCCCTGCTGATTTGTTCTCCCCCTACTAGTTGATTAACGGATAGATCTCCTTCTTTTAGTAGTATCTTCCTTCCTTAGATAGCAAACTCTATCCGAAGCTTCACAAAATCCCATGAGATCAACTCTAAGGGTTTTGAGCCCTGTCGTTTTTAGTACTATGTCTAGGCTGGTGGTCAGACTGTAGAAGAAAGTGTCATAAAGTGACAAGCTCCGGAAATCGACCCAAACACTCTCACGCACTAACATTGTAAAACATGTTATCTGGTGCTTAGGAGCTATATATCTTGCCTGTAGGGGCTTGGAAAATCTAGCGTAATAATCGTCCCTTGTGTTTTGGTTTGCCGGAGTCAAATCATTTTCTCAAAATGATCCTGGTCGTGAGTTGGTCCAAAGCGCTTACACAACTCCTCCGTCAATGTTGCCCATGTAATTTCCTAATTCACAAACTCTTTCTTGAGGAGTTGATACCAAATTTGAGCATTACTTTCCAAATTTCAGGCTGCGATTCTGACCTTCTCCTCTCTCAGAACTTGATGATATTTGAAGATTTGATTTCTCCTAATCCGAAGGTTCTTCATTGCCAAATAAGGAAGTCAACTCTCACACCTTTCAAAAGTCAATCCAAGCTTCCGCCCACGTCACTCACTCGGCCAACTTCCCTCACCCCGATTGTTGACTTCTTTATGACGGTCAAAGCTGGCATTTGCATTGTTGTTGCCATTTCTAGAGTTTACTGCTATAGATAATTTCTAGATGACTCCGGACAGCTCCCCATCATACAGTTCATCTCTATTTCTCGGTAAGTCATTTCAGCTTTGAGTCTCTCCCACCTTTCGTCGGCCATGATTGGATCATCAAACACTGATACTAATATATTATGGTTTTGAGTAATAGAAGGCATTATAGGTCCATTCATAGTAAAATCTTTCCATTCCCTGTAGTTTTGTTTTCTCTAGTAGTTACCTATATTGCATACAAGTTAAAAGAATCGATAGATGAAGCAAGGTTGGGTAGTAAGGATAGTTTCATTGATCAAGAAAACAACCTAATGTCTACAAGTGCTCAAAACATTCCTAGGTGACGAGCTTGTCCACCCTATTCAACCATCCCTTCGGACACGAAGGACTCTGTTCTACTCAGATGCAAAGTTCTCTTTATAAAGGCGTTTTCCTACACCTACCGATAGTCGGAAAGATGCGTGGAGCATCATAGCTTTTTTCGGAAGGACCCAACAGGGCAAGGACGCCTCGTGAATCAAAACTTGCAAGGCTGCTTGGTCTCTTCTCTCGACTACAATACCCACCCTTTCTAGGTTGGTCCCCCATCGATCCACGTTGGCGCCTATGTAGCGCTTGACTACGACATTCTTTCACCTGCAAATTCTGGTTTCAGTTTAATTTACAAGTCCATTTCCATGGCAAAAAAGGATTAAGGTTAGAATTCTCATGCATTAACGGAAACCTCCACTTTTAGCATTTATCAGGTAAGACTTCCCGGCAACAGTCATTTTCTATCAAATGTGAGTAGGTGGAAGGAATTTTTAAGTCCCGACTGTTTCTGCGGTAACTTGGTAGGTTTACACCGTTGACATTATCCTGAAATTTGAAAGTTCTTGCTGGTACCAATTGAGCTTTCCTTTGTTGAAATCCGTATCTGAATTGCTACTGTCTTCACATTTAGACACTTTGTCCTTGAATTTAGATTCCCTCATAGACCCTTGCCTACTAGTCGAGCCTTCTAGGCCTAGGTTACATGGTAAGGAGCCTAAAATGGAACTATAAGCCAGAAAACAGAGCAAATAAAGAACGGGAAAACTCAGGTATTAGTAAGCAGAAAATGAGAAGGATGGTATTGACTGCAACTCAACTGAAAACGACATGTTTCTGCCATGGTGAGAACTGAAAGCAATTCCAGTACTCACCTAAAATGCCACTACAGAGAGACCACATGATCCAACCACTTCTCCCGCAAGTCAACTACAGAATTTCTACGAATAATTTTTTATTGGCAATCTCATGGACTCTTGGATGAGCTAGAATGTGGGCTCGAGTTGAAAAACAGACTTTCTATTGGAGGAACAACATATGAAAGATGTCTAATGATCTACAATTAATAAGCCATGTGGGTGGTCGTTTGTTAAGTAACAGCACCCATGTAGATTAGAGCTTCTGAATATCTGATCTTGGTTACAGATTTAATCCTTCAAAGTGGTCCAGCAAGCCCTCTGTGCTGTTACTATCATCTTCCAGATGCAGGAGGAGAAGAGATCTTCAAAGTTGGGTCCAGGTGGACATGAGCAAGATGTCTCATCGTGGGGGACCATAATACGGCTCACTTGATTTGTTGTTTTCTCGTGACTAATAAATGTCATCAAATCTTGGTACTTAAAACAATTGAGAGAGAGAAAATCTGTACCTATTGAACTCATTGATGGTTGCCAAGAGAAAAATAAATAATGGGGAGCACCAACTAGGGTCAAAAACGAAATTCTGACCTGAGGATTCCTGCCCTGCATATAGAGAGAAAGGCGCAGAATTTTCCCGGAGATTTGTTTGTCTTGTTATTAATGTTATTGTTGCTGTGAAAGAAGGCACCACCACAACCACACTAAAAACAGAACTACAGACACAAAAGTTCAACCCCACAATTTAAAGTTTTGTTTTGTCCTTGTTTGGTTCCTATGAAAAAGCAAAAGGAAACAAAAATTCTCTCCTTTCTTCTCCCACCTGTCTTAGCCAAAGGCAGAGAGTAATGGGCCTGACAGAGATCATGCACCAGTGATTTTGTGCATGAAATATCAACTTCTTTTTTGGCCACCCTCTTCTTTTTCCTTTCTGTATCTTCTGTTCTTTTTTTTCCTGAGCAGTCTTTGTGAAAGCTTGGTAGCATTCTCATCAGAACTGCGAAATCCGAGAACTTTGGACCGTAAGATTGCTACAGTAATCAATGGTTTTTCTCCTCTTGATGTCCCTCTCCGTCCTGACCGTGGTAGTAGTGACAGTGCCGTCGGTCTTTTCACTCTCGGAGCTCGAAAACTGCTGGTCTAACACATTGACCGGCGTGGTTGAGCTCGATACCATATCGAACACTGACTCGTACTCAGCTACCACGATGCCTTGCATCGCGTCGTAGCACTGCAATAAGTTCTCCTGCAACCGTGTTCATATTGTAAGAAATTTGGAGAAGAGATCACAATCATAAGTTGTTTAATTTCCCGACTACTGTAAAAACGATAAAAAGAAAATGTCTGAAGAGCTTGAAGATAGAATGTTTACTTTATTTACATATAAACAACCGGATATTGCGTTTCTGAAACGAGGATACTGCAGAGGCAATAATTCATGAGCAGCAGACAGAAGCGCCGATGCAGCAATTGCTGAAGGCTTGAACTCCAAAAGATTAATCTCTGCAAAAGAAGTAAAGATTTCTGAGCTGAAACAGAGGACACAGCCCAACAGCACATATTGACTGTAATTTTTTTCTCTCGGTATTACCATTTTGAGCTTTGAATATGATTTCGGTAGCTCGGGTTTTCAGAGACTGTCTGAGAGGAACGTCTTTTATTTTGAACAAGGAAAGGAAATAAGAAACGAAAGAAAAAGGAGTGATAGAACGCATCCGCCATTTCAGAGCTCCCAAGATGAGGATCTCCATTCTCTCCATTGTTTGGGCGTCAAAGATAATACCTCCATCAACCTATTCCGAGAAAATGAAGGAAAAACATTTCAGTGAGCTTGTCTGAGTAATAAGACTAAAGAAAAATTGTTTCGAGTCCACTGTATTAGCATGTAGATTTACCTGAAAATCAGCGAGGGAAAACTCTGTTTGCTTCATCTTTGCAGCCAAAGAAAGGCAGGAAATGGCAACAAGCCTCAGAATCCATGGCTTTGGTTGCTGTTATACCAAGATTCTTAGATCTCAAAGCAATCAAACCCTCAAATAATAGAATTAATGTACCATTATATTGGCATTCCCCACTTTTTTCCTCTTAGAAAATACAAAGAAAAATATTATAACAACCAAACATGTCAAAATACAAAACTCCAAGTTGCTATATTGTAGGTTTCTTTACCAGCATCCCCTGGCTAGATAAGAAGCGATCAAGGTAATTGACAGCAAGGTACGACAAGAACGGATCGAAGTTGCAAGAGAACTGAAAAAAAAAAAAAAAGAGAAAAATATATAGATCAGTATACACCGATAACAAATAGTCACAGAAGGTAAAACAAATGAACAAAAATAAAAGCGCGAATACCTTTGAAATTACAGAGATGACTTCTCGTCGACAGAGAAATCAAAATCTTTGGCCTTGAGAGTCTGAAAGTAGTTTTCCGATGGCATGTGATCAGATTCAACAAGGAAGAGAGAAGCAATGGTGTCAGAGTGCGGTTCTTGGAGATGAGGCAATGGGTTTTCGAGATCGAACTCCATGGTGAGTCTGTAACCTTTTTCAGAGATGGGGTTGTGGATGGAGCACGCAAGACATTGTCGAAAAAGAGAGGCAGGTGACAAAGAAAAGCTGGGAAAGTTCTCTGTTTTATCAAAAGAAGCTCTGTGGAGAGTTGAACAACGCTGCTTTGCCTTGCATCTCTCTATCTTATACTGTTTTGCATTGACATCTCTCTCTCTCTCTCTCTCTCTCTCTCTCTCTCTCTCTCACGCACACAACACATTGGGAAGGAAAATGGAGAGTGAGGGGGTGATGTTCCCATGGATCGGTGCTACAAAGGTAGCTCGATGTACGGCAGAAGACGATTGGATGGAAAGTTAAAAGGCCTGGGTAAACTGTCTTTTGAGTTCGTGTTCCCTTAGCCAATCAGATTCGTCGACATTCATTTCTCAACGAATGTACTGTCGGACTAATTTAAGAAAAACTCGTCATTAAATTATTGATTTATTATTATCCGTCAATTTTAATTTGAAATACTGGTCGTAAACACAACTCCAACTTCATAATTTATCATTATTTTAATTATTAACATGGTACGTTCTAGAATTAATAAATGGGCCTGGACTATTGCTCCTCGTACGAAAAACGACACCAAAACGATATAATAATCATGAAATAAAACTTAGGCTATAGTATATCTTTATATTACGTATCCAAATCCTAAAGGTGTTATCTTACTGAATTAAAAAACCCATTAAAGTATCTTAATCAATTAAACTTGGTAAAAGTATTTAAAACTCGTAAAATAAAATGATTAAATACCCAAATACATGCATAAAATATTTTTCACGTATTTAAATTGAGTACATGATATAAGTTACTAAGATACTAATTAAGTAAGATGTGTTGATCACTAATTAATAAACATTATAAAGTTCTTAATATCCTTTTGTTTATCATATACACTCATATATATTCTTATTGTTGAATTTGGGATTAAGAGTTTTTAAACACTATTTATTCTTAATTAAGTTAAATGCTTGACAACAAATTTATTTTTTATATTAAAAAACATAAAAAAAAAAATGATTTGCGATTATCCAATTCACTAAACACTTTTAAAAGCTTTCTTTCCTGTGGCTGTAAATTACAACCATATAATTCCTAATTTACCCCATTGAACAAATCGGTAGAACCCATAGAAATGATCACATCCATCACATCAAAGCCTATGTGCTTAAGCGAGGGCAGATTAATTTAGTGATACTAAATGTCCAATTTCCTCGCAAGCTGAGAAGCAAGTGGACCTCCGGCTCTCCACACATAATAGATATATTAACCGGGTAATATAAGGACAATGACAAGTTTGAAATGTCACGGTTTCACGCCAAACCATGCAACTACTCCAAGGGAAAGTCTTTAAGACATATCCGTTCTCACATTCACTGCAGTTAAATGGCTCCAAATGTTACTGTCCAGTTTCTTCATGTCTTTGGCAGGGTGACAGCTTGGTTGCATGCCCTTGTATTCAATGGGGAAGTGAGTATTTTAGGAAAAACGAAACATAAAAAATGTAGATTCTGGTCATGCATTTGGGCTAAAATCGAAGTCAACGAGGAAATTGACATAGCTCAGCAATCAAGAGTGTCGGGTGGCGTTGCCGGTGGGTGTGGGTTTATTAAGATTAAACTAAATGGACCATGCTTTATATGATCAATTTTTTTCTGCCGCTAACTGAAAGCCCACTTTCAAGAATTGAGTTTGAAGGGTTATGCCTTACAAGCAGAAAAGACTATCGATAGGACAAAATGCATTATCCAGGTATTATATAAGTGATGAAAACAATTATAACTGTTGTTAGACTTTGTATTATATTGTGCAAACGTGATTAAACATGAAATGGTCACAGAATTCAATAGATTATACAATAGATTATGTTCTATAGAAGTGATTAGGCATGTCTCATACATGGAAATAGCAATAGTGCAAACCTAGAATTCTCTTGAGTTGAATTGTGTGAGTAAATACATGTTGTGAGATGAGCTCAGCTATAAAAGGTCCTTAACAGGAGTTTCAATTATGGTACCTGCTCAGCGGAGGAAATAGAAGTCCTTGTTTTCTACCTCAAGAACTACAGGGTCCCTAAACAAAATTGCTTTTGATGGTAACGTATCAAGGATGTAGTCTAAACAGGCCTATTTTCCTGACAGCTGAGTGGCTTTTGCTGCAGTGAAATCTTTTTTCATCGTTACGACCCCCATCATTCAAAAGACACGACGTGCCTACCTATGCATGGGCTTCTCAGCAATCATAACCGCCTATAACATAGGTACAACTGCCTCTAGAAATTTGTCACAAAGAATATTGAATGGCTTAAATAATGGATATAGATTTGCCCATATTGAAAAATAATAGATGAACCATAATGATGTCTACTAAAGTTCAGAATTTTTATTATCAATGTTTTACCTTCATAAATCATAAACTATTTTTCTGGGGATTATTTCTTAGGTGGACCTCTTAACGATATTTTTAAGCAAAAACCCGGGGGATTTTTTAATTTGACTCTATTAGGAGACTTGGTTGTTTACCCCTTTAGCTGGCCTGCAATCAGTAAAGGGAACAAAGACCCTAAAGTATTTTTTTTAACAAAAAAAGAAAAGAAAAGAAGAGAAAAATAAAGAGATTGGAAACATGGTTGTAAATTGTAAAAAATAGTGTTCCTCTTCTTCTAAAGAAGTAAAAGTAAGCATGTAATGAACTCTCATAACTAGATGTATTACAATTGAAATGTTCGACATCTAATTCAGAGGTGACACAGAGCGGGGGCCAAAGGTTGTTAGGTTTGGCAAGAGTGACCATTTAAAACCTATAAAAAGAACTAGAAGACTCGTTTTATCTGCTTTGTCGCCTAACAATATACCAGATAATGGACCATTTTTCTTGCCCCATCTCCATCTCATTTGGCCAATCTAAAAGGTGATGGGAACAGAAACACCAAGCGTCAATCTTGAAGGCAAGAAGTCATATGTGTGGTCATTCTTAAGTGCCAAAAGGCTGCATCATACTACTCGATGCACCTACTTTTGAATTTATTCCCCGGTCCATATTAAAAAACTTTGACCTGATGCTTTCTATGGAGCCCGAACCTACTTGGAGCTACTTCCTTTAATCTACTGTACAAGGAGCCATTTACAGGAAAGTGAAGAACAGATGGGGCCTCAATTCTACGATTTCAAAGGAACGATAAATACGACATGTGGCAAGATAACACCTCCCCACTAAAGAAAAATGATGAACACGATACTGCTTGGGATTGTTAGACCAAGTACGGGAGGGTTCTGGGCTTTGACCATATCGGTAGCTCAGAGTACTTGAGGAAGGGAACTAGCTAAGGACACCAGAATCATTAACATGCTGATGGTTGATATTGTTGGGTCATCATTATGCAGTGCACTTCACGGTTCTTGCGAAATGGGTACAGCGCATGCTTTGTTTTCCAGTGATTTCACTTGAGCTTGCTTTTTCAGTACTCTATCCAATGATTTATTTTAATCATTTGACCGCTTGTCTTTATTTGGTCTCCCCCTTTTAAACGTAAAGACATTTCACATAAAAAATTCTAGAATCTTCTTTTTGTTTTGGTAGTCGAAATGGCAATGATAACGAAAATGGGACAAAAGGTTGTAGTTACATGACAAAATTTGCCTCGTGAAGATATTATGCAACCACATTTTGAGTTCTAGGCAAAGATAACTAATTACAAAGTAAAACTAAATGCTAATAATGTGCTTAACTTGCAAGTTAAATAGATAGATTACTAATAGAATGATATGACTTCATTTTTAATGTTTCATTGCTGTTCTTATTGTTCTCTTGAAGGCCCATGTCTACTTCTTTTCAAAATATTTTATTGGAGAGAGGAGTATTCAAGGCTAATGAGGCATTTCATAATGTTTAATACTCTGCATAATTTAAATTCAGTCTTATAATGCATCTCTTTCCGAAAAAAAGAACACTTATGAAATGCCTTATAAGTCTTAAATAGTTTTCTTTCTAATGAAGCCTCTTATTAAAATGTGGACTTAAGCTTCAATATGTTCTTCAACCCAATTCATTATTTATTAGACTTAGACTCCATTGGATTCTGTTAGCAAGGGAGTCAATTCTTTAGCCACGAGGAATAAACTATAATACAACTCGGCATTTCGAGTATGGGGAGAAGTTCTAAAAGAGTTTAGATTAAGTTAGAGGACAAACAACATAATGCCAGAAGAAGCCAACCAGCTTTTTAAATATTTCCTCACTTCGATGTATCGTCGGAGAACGTTCCTTTTGGGGGTTGCTTCGAGCTTGCTCGATCTCACAACATCCAGTTTTCGTTGTTTTGTATAATCATTATCTATACCTTCTTTTTACCCTTTTACTTTCCTTGTTAGGTGTCTTCTTCTTTGACGATAACAACAGATTCTCTTTCACTGCATTGATGCAAGAGAAAGCCTAAAGAAACCAATTTTTGTGTTTTCACTCATTGGAAGACTAATAGTCCCTTTTGCTTTTACTCTTCTTCTGTATATAATAACTTTACAAAAGAGTGGGAGTGGCAGGGGGAAGAGACTGCACGCTTGGTATGATAACGTTAATGGTAGGGAGATTTCGAAGGGGAGTGGGAGAGAGAGAGAGAGATATGATGAGTGCATGCTTCACGCCATACAACCATGCAGATAACACCATCATTATCATCCTTCCGTTTGCAATGCAGGGTGGAGACAAGGAAGTGGGGCTTGTTCTACACATCCATTATTTATGTCCTCTGGAAGGCATTGGCAGTCATCCTGCCATCCAGCTAGCCACAGTGTGTTTTAATCTCATCGTCTTCTTCTTCCCGTAGTTGACTATTCCAACCAGTCTGTTCACGTTCGCTGAACAGAAATCGAGATTCAAAACCCATCAATAATCAACCACTTGTTCTCATTGTTGGTACTTTTGTTAGAGCTTTCCTCTGTCCTTTTTTTTTTTTTTTTAAGTAAATAAATTTATATATAAAATATATTACGTACAAGATAATTAGGAGCATGCTCTTATGATGAGACCATATATAGTATTACTTTTTAATATTATAATATTTGCATCTAACTTATGCATTTGAACAAACTCAAAATCTTACAGTTGCAGTTTTTATTAATTTACTATAGTAACTAGATTATACATAATATTAAATTACATTAAAATTGGATTCCTCAGGTGTTCAAATATACTAAAGAAACAAGTTTTTTGTAGTTTTTGAAACTTTACTAACATAACGAAATCTATATTTTACAAGTATATTTTTCTAACATGATATTCAATCAAATTTTCAAAGTATATAAAATATTCTCATCAAAAAGTTAGTTATATCTTTTCAAAGTATATTGTGAAGTGCTTATTTTTTATCATAGGTAGGTAATGAGGGTGAGGAACTTTGAATGTTGACCTTGAGATTAAAAGTAAATAATTTTGCTAGTCGGTTTGGATTTCTAAAGACTTCCAAATTGAGAAAGAGGTCAATACAGAATTGCTTCTTATTTTACAATACTTGAAGTTAAAAAAAAGCTAGTATTTTTTCACGAGTTTATTCTAATTCTTGATTTTATTATTATTATTATTATTCTTTTTCGTTTTGTTTATTAGGAGAAAGAGGGAGTCCATTTTTGAATCTATCCTCACTCGTTATTGGGCTGCACCCATTTCAGGAAGTAGAACTTGTTGTCCAAAGAGTGAATGCCTAGGTTGGGCACCCAATAAGGGTCGAGCTGTGTCAGAATTTGGGCCCTTCTTAAGTTGCTTTGTTCTTGTTCAGGATCACAACATAAGCCCAGTTGAGAGAGAATCATGATCACTGAAACTTGTGGCTCTCTTGTACCAAATCGGCTATGCACCTTATCCATTGCTGCTGTGGTCATTATAACTCAACCATGCCACCTATTCTCCTCTGCTCGTCCCTCTCCGTACTAACTCGAAGAATTCTCCACCATGGCTTCCACCACTGTTTCCCATGCCACACCTTCGCAGGCAAGCTCCGTCTATGTCCTCCGAAACCTGGTTCCCTAATGTATAAATTCTGTCCTCATACTGATAAAACTCTTTGTGGAACCTAACGAGGTTATCTGTTGCTGTTTTCAGCTATGCTCGAGCAGGAGTAAGATGTTCTCGCCGTCACAAGCTCTTCTTGTGAAGTCCACAAGGACCCAGACGGCGAGGAGGGGGAAGGGAATGAGAATTACCTGCCAGGCCACAAGTATTCCGGCTGATCGAGTTCCTGACATGGGTAAGAGGGAGCTCATGAATCTGCTTCTTCTGGGAGCTATTTCCCTTCCTACAGCTGGGATGTTGGTTCCTTATGCTTCTTTCTTCGCCCCACCTGGGTGAGAGAGTCTTGCCCCTTGCAGATATGCCTATTCTTTTTCTATGGTTATCTTTCCCGTCATTTATATTGATGAAATCCAGTTTTTCTTTCTTTATTTTCTTTTCTTTTCTTTTTTTAAATAAGTAATTAGTGATGCAATTTCGTTCTCTTGCAAATTAGATTGTGGGGAAATCTAGCAGCATATACCTTGAATTTAGTTTATATTATGATTTGTTTTTCCTCCCATTTTATATTGTCTTTGATTTTCTCTACATTATACTGAGTATATTTATTTTAAATTTCCCTCTGCTTATGCCACATCTTTATTATTAATCTGATTTTCTACTAAATAAATATTAAGGATTATAGAAGAAATGTATTAGATATTTGAAGGAGAAGGGCAGCATATGTAGCATAATGCATTAAAATTATAAGGTTTTGTGATTTAAGATCTCCCTCAAACTCAAAATGGAGGATGAGTCTAGGAAGTGAGTTTAAGGAACTTAAATTCTTATTATTGTAAGCCTTCATAATTAAGGTTCATATATACTGTAAAGAGTATTTATGTAGGCAAGGATTATCTAAAACGATAGATAAGATTATGTATCTCATGTAAATGATGCATAGAATGTATCATTTACCATTCTTTGAGATTTGCGATGTCTCTGGGAGTCTTAGGCCGCCGTTTTTATTGCCTATCCTTTTAAGCAGGCGACAAACTATGAATCACAGTGACCGATAAGATAGTTAACTCTTATTGTTAAATAGAGTTGTCCTTTCTCACACTCGCTTCACTGTTTCCTACTTACATGGACATCGTTGCAAAACTCATTTGCTAAAAGAGTTGCAGGTTAACTCCTAGATTGCCCTTCATCGCGTCCATTACTCACTGGCATTTTTTTTGCTTTGGAAACATGAAACTCATAGTGTCTGACAAAAAAGTACAGGTCTGGAGGTGCTGGTGGTGGTCAAGTTGCAAAGGACGCCATTGGAAACGATGTCGTAGCAGAGGAATGGCTTAAGACACATGGCCCTGGCGACCGCACCCTTACACAAGGATTGAGGGTACTGAAACATCGCAATTGTGAAACTTCTTTTTTAAGTCTTGAAAGGCCATCCGAGAAGCATTAGATATGGAAATTTTGATGAAGATCTTTGTACATCTAGTGCATTTGCAGTTGTAGACTGCAATATGGACGTCTCACATTTTTGTTTATGATGTTCAGGGAGACCCCACCTACCTTGTGGTGGAGAAAGACAGAACTCTTGCGACATATGGAATTAATGCTGTGTGTACTCACCTTGGGTGCGTTGTGCCGTGGAATACAGCTGAGAACAAGTTCATCTGCCCCTGTCATGGATCGCAGTATAATGACCAAGGGAGGGTTGTTAGAGGGCCTGCACCTTTAGTAAGTATGCTTAACTTTCAGTTTCTGAACTATTTCCGAAAACACAAGGGAATACTAGATCTTCTTTCTTGGAATAACAGACTAAGTTGATTTTATTTTTTATTTTTTCCTGCAACAGTCTTTGGCGCTGGCTCATGCTGATATAGATGATGGGAAGGTGGTGTTCGTTCCATGGGTTGAAACAGATTTCAGAACTGGTGAAGCTCCGTGGTGGGCTTAAATCTCTTCCTTTACTGGTCATGCTTTCTTATATATTCATGTAGAAGGGGGTCAGTCTGTAATTCACCAAAGTGTAAACATCATGCATCGATGTGTCGGATTTCCAGAAAGATGAAGCGTACCTAGTTTTGTTACTTGGAACCGATAATCGTCTATGTCAAAAGCTTCGACTTCAGTTTTTGCATCTTCTTTTTCTTCTCAAGCGTCGATTTCAGTTTTACTGGCTTGTGAGGACTAGGTATCCTTGGATATGAATTGGAGCTTCGTGCAAAAATTCTAGATTACATTATCTTAATTTTAAGATAATAAAACAATAAAGTTATCTAGAATTTTAAGACAATCAATGGTGAGTTCCAGGAACTATGATAATCAAACATAGTTGAGAGTAAGTGAGCTGTGACAAACGATTTGTCGTTGTCTAACTATTCGTACCAAGCAGGTGGTATTTATAGGGAAAGAAAGGTAGGCACATTAAACAATGTTACCCTTCTTCACATAGAAGTGATCGAGCACCTTGGTCCTCTTTCATTTATTGGTAAGATTTGTAAATATCCCGGGATGGAATGTTGATAGTAGTTTGTATTTTGAATTTAGAAAACATTGGAACAATGGTTTCAAATACATTCGAGTTATTTATTGTCAAACTTTTTTTTTATCCGTTCATTGCGGAAAATACTTAATTTTTTTTGACAGAATCAATCACTGATATACATTTTAATTTTTTTTGACAGAATCAATCATTGATATACATACTTTGTTTGCTAGGATTTATCATGAGAGACAAATATGGTTCCTTCTTTTTGTCAGATCTAAAATCACGAGAAGACACACCTCAATCTTCTTTTTCTGCAGGAATTAATCATGATAGGTTTAAGGTGTGCAACTTTTCAGACGGAATTGGCAGTGAGAAGTTCTGTTCGTTTCAGATTTTCTTTATTTGAAAACGCAATGAATTCAAAACCGGCCTCTTTTGGTTGGAACGACCGTGTATAGGACAAGAGGGGGAAAGCGTTTATAAATCGTTATGGTGGCAGGCAAGTCATGATTCCTAATTGGTCTCGCTTAGAATGTTCTAGGGGAATTTCCACACTTTCTTTCTTTCGCCATGCCATATTCAAGGGTTTTTTGCTTTTTTTTTTTTTTTTTTTAACACAAACTTAAACGCACATATTTGAGTATGGAACTTAAGATCAAGATGTTCTAAACAGTACATGCTTCGAACTAAAGTTAGATGCTTGTAAACTTTTTTTTATTTTAATTTTTATGCACACATATAAGTTGACACATTTATATGTTAAACTTAGGAATAAGATATTTTAGGGATTGCAAAAGAGCCAAACATTTATTGACATGCCACATTGGAGGATGCTTAGAGTCATTACCCAATCCCCCAATAAAAGTGAAAAAAAGAAGAGAGAGATCCCCTAAAAATGGTGTTTCCGTAAAAGACTTGGTAATCCATGAGGCCCATGGCTAGAAAATAGGTAAGATGGTGAGCTATGTAAGGAACCACAATGGGAATAGATTTTTATGGCCATTAAAGGGTTAAACTCAAATAGTGCTCTAGGTATAGATAGATTTAACAAATATTTTTATTAAGTGTAGAAACCATAAAGAAGAACATTATGGTAGTAATGCATGACTTCATTGGAGACAATCTAATTCCAAAATATGTAACATCTACAACAATTATTTTGACACCAAAGAAGAAAAACCCCTAAAGCTTTAAAAGTTACGGCCTATTAGTTATTGTAACTTCATCTACGATATCATTGCCAAGATTTTAAATAATAGGCTTATCCAAATTTTACACTTGGTGATTTCAAAGGAACAATTTGACTTTATAAAAGGATGAGATATATAAGAGAATGTGGTAATAGTGTAGGATATGGTTTATGAATTAGACTGTAGGGAAATTACCAATATCATGATTAAGGTAGATATAGAAAATATGTATGATTGCATTGAATAGGTTTTTGTACTTAAAGTATTGAAGCAGTTTGGCTTTTCTTGTATATGATGTGATATAATTTTTAAGTGCATGTCTAATAACTAGTTCTCAATTTTGATGCAAGGAGAAAAATATGATTTCTTCAAACCTGCATGAGGTCTAAGGGGATCCTTGCCTCCAAGCATTTTCATACTAACTTAGGATGCATTGAGTTGAAATCTTAATTATTTTATGGATATGACAACAAGGATTGGCAAGTTTAAAGAAGATAATCTTTTTGGGGTGTATCACATCTACTTTATATTGCTGACAAGTTTATCTTTATGGAAGGAATCAACAGTCACTTAAGGGCATAAAACCCTTTATACAAGAATATGAAACTTATAGTGGGCAAAAGGTTAATGTGTAGAAGACATAAGTAATAGGATCAAGAAAGCTAGATCCAATTAAGAAGGATCTTATCAAATTGATAACATGCTTCTCTTTTGCGGATTTAGCAATTAAGTATTTGAGTATTCTACTATTCAAAGGTAGGAGTCAAATCCATTATTTTGATGAGATGGTAGATGTAATAGCTAATAGAGTGTAAAATTGAAAAACTAAATTATTATTTTAGAGGAGCAAGTTGAAATTAATAAATAATGTTCTTTCTTTTATGCCAAATCATACCCTTTCATTACCAAAGTACCCAAGATAGTTACATAAAAGATTAGTAAAATAATGACTAACTTCATGTGGAGCAATGGGATGGAATTATTAGTCACTAAGTTAAATGACAAAATGTGTGTATGCCTTTAAAAGAGGAAGGATTAAGAGTTCGTAATCTGGAACAAATCATGCAAGTCCTTCAGATAAAGTTTGCATAATGATACATATAAGGATAGTCATTGTGGACTTCTATTATTAGATCAAAATATAGGCATTCCTATAAAGGTAATAAGAAAAGGCAAGAAGAATACACATTTGCATACATGAAAAATATTTCTACCTTGGGTGGATTATACTTTTAAGCATGAAAATGGATTATTGAAGAGGGTAAATGCTCATTTTGGAAGAATAATTGGTTTGGGCAACTTTTTTAGTATCATCTATGCCCACTTTAGTGTATAACAATTTGAGAAGCTTTCCAAAATTAGAACTTTTTAAAGGAATATTTATGTAGTAAGCAACAATATTAGACAAAAAAAATTGTATGGAGTCAAGAACTCAATTGGCTTGTTTGTGATTTAAGTGCCTCGAGAGAATTTTTGGCCTTCTTGGTATACCACAACCAAAGAATAAAGAAAGATAAAGTGGTTTGGGCAAACGGGTGTAGGCAAAATTTTTATGGAACAAGGTTACTAGTATCTCCTAATATAGGATTATTTATGTGGAAGTTTATTTATTATATTCTTGTAAAATACAACATGCAAGGGAAAGGAATGCAAATGTCTTCTAAGTGCTATTGTTGCAAGAGGGCACAAAGGAAGATTGTGAATCATCTATTCATACATAGTGCGTTGTTTCAATGAATTTGGAGGACATTTAGTGACATACTTCAGGTACTAGTTAGATTTTATTTAATTTTTGATCTTATTTCTTTATGGCATTTAGAGGTCTCATGGGAAGTATTATTACAAGGGGGATTTGAATAGCTAAGAACTCAACCAAACATGATGCATAAGGTATGTCCTTATACAAAATTAACAAAGATGTTACAAATTGGATGTTTCAACTATCCATTCTCATATAAGTTAAGGTTTAGGTAACTTTTATTGATCAAATTTCGTTGTGTGTTAAAACTTCATGTACAAAGAGGATTATGGGTTAAGTAGTGACCTTTACCAATGGGGTAATACTAAATGAATACAAATGATTCAAGTATCATGAGAAACAATACTAGTAAGAAAGTGCTTAGAAATCATAACTAGAGTATCATTATGCCTTTTTCACTCAAGTTGGCTCTAGACGGCAATGTAGACATTAAAGTTTACACCTTGTTGAAAAGCCTTAAGATATGTCAACAATGATATTAGATGCCCCACATAATTGAATTAGACTCCTTTTATTTAGTCCAATATTTGCTTAAAAATGGAGAACTCTATGGAAACTAGAGTATGTCATTTGATAGTGCTTATCTATGATACTAGCACATAGGAAAGTGCGACATGTATATTAAGAGGGAAATATAGTTGTAGATTGTATGTTATTTATGGGCATACAATCGAAAGTGTGAAACTTTTTGGCCATTTTGACTCATTGCCACACCTATGCTTAGTTATTTTTAGGAAAGATCAATTAGGTTTGGGTGATTATAGATTACCATAGGATTAATGAATGTGCAACCTAATGTATTTTATGCTTTCATTTTTCAAGTTATTATATGGTAGTTTGCTATGTATGTGTTTTGCCTTATCACATATTAGGCTTATACCATGCTTTTTTTACTTGTTTAAGATATGGTTATTATACCCAACTTTGTTATTAATAAAATTTACTATGGTACCATCTTGTTTCTTAAAAAAAAATCATAAAAATCTAGTAAATCATTCATTGCATTTAGATTCCTTCTCGGGGTTTTTCTTGATTCATCAATTAACTCAAAATTAATTGTAATGAGAATAACTCACATCAAATCTCTAATCTTTCCCTTGTTTATCTAAATTTTCAAGTTAAAAATGTCATGGTTGTTTCCATATTTGAAGAATATTTTTCATCTAAGTCCCTAACCACCTCCTCAGTGTGTTGACTTATATACATCAAGTCCACCAAGGTGTCAGGGAAAATAATCATGTTGTTTTGTGCTTATTAAAGACTTGGACATGGAAGACCATTTTGTCTTATAAATATGTTTCAATGCTAATAGACTTGTTTCATGTTGGTAACAAGTTTGAAAAACTCAACATGTAAAACCAATACACAATTTCAATAAAAAACAACTTGGATTTTCAGGATAATTATAATAATATTTAATTGACGTCGTACCTTAATTCTCAAAGTCATATGTTTTTGTGAATAAATTAACACTCAATTTAGAAGCATTAGTAGTTTTTCCTCCTTAGTGAGTAAAAAACAAGCACCATTTCATAGATGAGTTAAAAAGCATCACAAAGTAAGAATGAAGAAAGACATAAAACATTAGGAATCTTTCTAGATTGCTTTATTAAGTATGAGTGTACAATACTTGTCCCTTTTATAGAGTAAGGACTAATTGAAATGGAAAGTATAAAAACAATTGAAAGAATATTCATATACTATATACACAAATAATTTCTTATGTAGACTATGCTACGTGGTAAGTTTATCAAGCCATATAAAAAAGGAATAATGACAATTGTATGATTAAATCTCCAACACTCCCTTTCAAGTTAGTGATTTGTAAATGTCAAACACGTTAAGCTTACAATAGATATGCATGTTGTCTTTGGCCAAAGGCTTTGATGAAGATATCTACAAGTTGTTTTATAGTCTATATTTCTTTGTCTTAATGACTCCCTCTTGAATCTTATCTGTTGTGAAGTGACAATTAACTTCTATGTGTTTTCTTCTTTCATGGACCATAGGATTAGGGCAAGCTTAAGGGTAGCATTGTTGTTGCAGAATAAAAGGGCGGGGCCCTTTATCTAAACTCCAAAATCCTAAAATAATCCTTTTAACTAAATAACTTCACAAGTAGTCTTAGCCATGGCTTGATACTTAGACTTAGCAGATGACAACGACATAGTTGATTGTTTCTTTGTTCTCCATGATAATAATAAATTTCTAAATATGATACAAATATGATTATCAATCTCTTGCACATAGGGCAAGTAGCATAATTTGTGACAATGTGCTATCATTTCCATGTGATAATTTCTAGACAAGAGAATTCCTAATCTCGGACATCCTTTTAAGTACTTTGTGACTTTCAAGACTACATTCATGTGAGATTGCTTCGGTTCATGCAGGAGTTGGATATAATTTGAATAACATAGTAAATATCATGACTTGTCATGGTGAGGTAAATGAATTTTCCAATCAATCTCTGATAACTTGAAGGATCTTTGAGTAGAGGGTCCTATTCTAAAGGAGATGTTCCTTCATCGTACTTAGGCATTGTAGGGCTGAGATTATGCTTAAAAGGAATAACAATTGGTTTGCATTTTAATAGCCTAGGTTCGGAAATGATCTTTAAAATGAACTTCCATTAACTAAGGCAGATCCTTTTTTTGAAACAAGCAATCTTAATACCTAAGTAATATTTAGAAGGTCCTAAATCTTAAAATGTGGAGTGTAGATATTAATTGAAATGTTCAATGGCTGGGATGTGATTTCTCATGATCAAAATATCATCTACATATATCAACAAATAAATAGAGGAAGTACCTTTCTACTAGGTAAATAAGGCATAATCATGATGGGATTGGTAAACATTTTCTAAAGTAAAGGTTGAAATGAATTTTGCATGCCATTAACGAGAGGCCTATTTGAGTTCATATAAGAATTTATGGAGATGATATATATGAGACTGCTTCTGTTTGAGTAATCTTAAAGGAAGTCCATGTAAATATTTTCATCCAAATTGCCACGAAAAAAGACTTTATGAATGTCCATATGATGGAGAGACCAATCTAGAAAAGCACCAATAGCTAAGAAAGAGCAAATTGTACCTTCTTGAGTCATAAGAGAGAAAATACTTTAATAATCAAAATCTTCTTTCTATGTATAACCTTTTGCCACCAATTGAGCCTTATAATGCTCAATGAAACCATTTGTCTTACGTTGGACTTTATAAACCCATTTGTAACCGATGGATTACTGATGGGAAGGCCAAGGAATTACATCCCAAGTGTGGTTGTCAGTAAGAGTATGAAGTTCATCCTTTAGTGCTTATTGCCATTTTGGATTGCAGATGGCCTCATGGTAAAAAGAGAGCTATGTCTTAATTGAAATCCAACTGATGCAACATAAGTGATCAAGGGAAAGCCAGTTAGAACTAAGATACAAGGAAATGGGTTAGTGGGTGCCAGAAGAATCCAAAATGGAGCAAATGTATTCATTTGTCCATATAGAGGGGGTAAGTGGCCCATCTTAAGTAGTGAGGAGCAATAACAAGAGGCATGGTAAGAAGATCTACATTAGAGGGAGGAGCCACAATAAAAGTCACATAAGAAACAATGGCCAGAGAATCATTAACAACAAGCTTAGGAAAAGGGAGTAAGACCTTTAATGGTGGCGGGGACTCTAGAACGGGTGTGCTCTAGGGCGCGACAGGAGGAGCTGATGAGGGAAGGGTAATAGAAAGAGGTTGTAGTGGCAAAACATCTAGTACCTTAATGAGCATCAAAGGTAGGGATGGTAGAACATCATCATCATCAAATAAGAAACTATGAGAACTGATAGGAGGTGCAATAGAATTGTTAGTAAATAATTAAGACTAAAAAGGGCAAACATTCTTATGGAAGACAAAATTTCAATTAATGAAGAATTGGTTAATGGAAGGGTTATAGACATAGTACCAGTTTTTGCAATGGAGGGTAACCCATGAATACACAATAAGTGGCACGGGGACTCAACTTGTCCCAGTAGCTTATGGTGGTGGTGAAATAAAGGTAACTAAAAACATGAATGTGGTTGATGTTAGGGTGCCTGTGAAAAATTAGCTCAAAAGGTTTCCTTCTGTCAAGAACTTGAGATGACATGCAATTGATCAAGTAAGTTATAGTGACCACATAATCACCCTGAAACATTTTGAGAATAGATGCTTGATATATAGGAGCTCTAGCAATTTCTCAAAGATGATGATATTTATGCTTGATAACCCTATCTTATTAGGGAGTGTAAGTATAGGAACTTTCATTAAAGATGCTATGAAAAGAGAACAAAAATAGCATGCATGATTAAAAAGATCATGCGCATTATTTGCATGAACATGATAAATAGAGGTGTGGAATTATGTTTTGATAAAAGTCAAGGAATAGGTGAGATGAGAGAGGACTTGAGATTTTTACTATGTAACAAAAACCTAAGTACTGTGAGAAAAGTCATTGACTAAAGTAAGGAAGAAGCTGGGACCCATTACTATGAGGAGTGTGGTAAGGTCCCCAAATGTTGATGTGAAGAAAGGAAAAAAGGGAAGTGACTCAAGAAATACTAGTAGGGAATTAAGCTTGCAATTGTTTGACAAATGGGAAGAATACATTTTTAATGTGATATTGGGGTTAAGAATGACATAACCAATGTCAGTGACAGAGGTAATGCTCCCATGAGTGGATAGATGGGCATGGAAGGTTGAGTAGGATGATTTTGGAAAAAAAAAAAAACATTTGTCACAAATAATGTGATCACTAACTCTTAAGTCAATAATCCATGCATTAGAAGAAATTGAGCCCATGAAACAAAATAGCTACCTTTAGAGATAACAATATTGTCAAGTATACCCATATGATGGAAAGCTTGCATGATTTGTTGAAGTTAGGCTTCGAGAAGGGCTAAGTTTTCTTGTCTTAGGCCATCATAGCATTAAAAGTGGATTCTTTCTCCTTAGAGTCTTAATTTGCAGGTTTTCCATGCAATTTCTAAGAATTATTTTTAATATGATTGGCTTTCTTACAATGATCACAAAAAAGATTGTTAGATTAGCCCTTGAAGCAATTTTAATGGTTAGGTTAGTGAGATTGTGATCCATTTGAGATTCTTAGCATAGGAGTAGATGTGGCTTGAGGAGAAACATCAAATTGGGGCATTGGTGTGATCATGTATTAGTTGTTAGATGAAGGCATGTCCAGGATTAGATATAGGCCATCAAATCTAGGGTTGGCATCATGACCATCAAATCCAAGTATAAAACATGCACTTTGCTTGTAGGAAATCCTAAAGACCCCATCGATGCTATCTAGTTGCCACCACCATTACTAGTGTCAAATGTTTTTTGAGCTGGAATGGCATGTGTAAAGAGAATGAAATTATCACCAACACAAAGATAATTTGTAGAGGTGATATGATGGTTCTCCTTTCAAAGGTGAGGAAAAAAAGGCGGCAGAAGGATGGTAGAGGATCCATGGTGAGGATTTGGGATTAGAAGAAAAGTGAATGTCTCATTCAAAATCAAAAACACGTGGGTGATGTGGTGCTTCTCCTTGAGATGCTGAAAAGTGTTAGAGACTCAGTTGGGCTAGTTGATTGCCTTATTGGTTTGGTCTAATTCATTGCAGAGGGCAAGGAATTGGTTGAAGACAATGGTGACAACTAAGTTTCCTTATTTAAAGTCCAAAAGCACTTACTCGAGTTGAAAATGATGAACCCAATTGGAGCAACCATATAACTCATGAAGGGTGTTCTAAAGGGTTTTGGCATTGTCAATCGGTGGAATAATGACATCAACCTTTGGAGTGAAGGAGTAGTCAGTGGAATGTGGATGAGGTGTAAGCACTTTCACCATTATTGTGCCATGTGCTTGTTGGTTGAGAGTGGCATGGTTCTATTAAGGAAGTCATCATTGTCCTTTATGACAAGGGCATGCTGTATGTCATGTGACTAATCAGAGAAGTTGGCCACGCCAATTAACTATTGTGTGATGAGGCACAAATCAGGCCCATCAGAGGTGGTGGTGTAAAGGATGTCATCAAGTTTAAGATAGCTAGTAGAGAAAGAGGAGGATAGACTAGGTAAGGATTGGATCCTAAACCCAGGTTGAGTAGGTAACTTGGTAAGAACCAACTTGACTCGATGTGTGATGGGTTAGGGTGAAATCGGCCAAGAGGCTAGAGGCATAATGGCAAAGGGCCTAAGGAGGCCTAAGGTGAATGGTTGGAGGACTAGAAAGGTTAGTATGAGGCCTAAGAGGACGTACTGAAGGCTTGAAAGCACTGTTGAAGGCTTGAAGAGGGTTGCTAGAGGCTTGAAAAGTGCTACTAAAGGCTCGCAAGGGGCTACTAAAGGCCTACAGAGGTTGTTTGAGGCCTGTAGGAGGTTATTAGGGTTTTCTGTCATGAAACCCAAAAAGTATAGGGGTAGGTTGCCCTATGGAAGGCAAGAGGGTAATAGGTGAAGCTGATGAATTAGTGATGTACTTAATGGTGGGAGCATCTAGATCATAGGAAGGAAAGGCAAAACTTTTGGGGGTCGTCATAGGGAGAGAAAAAAATTTGGAAGAAAACGACTAACAAGAAAAAAGTGTGCAAGGATAGAGAGAAAAAAAATCAAGGAGAAATAATAGCGTAAGTGATAGCTAGGAAGTGAATGGCTCGTGATACCATGTCACAAAGAATGAAGAAAGACATAAATGTTAGGAATCTTTCTATATTGCTTTCTTAAGTCTGAATGTACAATGCTTGTCCCCTTTATAGACTAAGGATTTATTGTAATAGAAAGTATACAAGCAATTAACCTAATAAATACACATATAATTATTTTAAGTAGACCATGTTACATGATTAGTATATTAAGCTATATAAGGAAGGAATAATGACAATTATGTGACTGTATCTCTAACAAAAAGCATCAAGAGCTTTTGTAAGTAATACAAAAGTGTGTTTGGTTAATGAAACCAAAAGGAACCGCCTTATTTTGTCATGACAAAGATTGAATTTGTTATATCATTACAAACCTTCCAACCTTTTTTCTCCTTATCAAAACCCCCCCCCCCCAAACAAGAGGGAATGATCATGCTCAAGAATTTTTTTTTTTTTTAAATTGGTATTTACTCTTAAGCTCAAGGTTGAAAATTGTTTGTGAATATGAAAAACATAAACTTAACTACTCCTATAAAACACTAGCTATTTCAGGTTGAGATCATTCAAGTATCAAGGTTTTACACTAAAAACAAAGATTGATCGTTTCAACTTGAAATGTCACTTATGAATTACGTAGTTAGGTAAGCAATGCTTCTGCTTTTTGAGATAACAAGAGGGATGACGAAGGAGATGGTTCACAAGAAATAAAACATAGGCATGTCCAGATGTCAACATCTACCATGGAGCAGTAATCCACACGAACAAGTAGTTCATGAGTCTTAAGAAGAACTCATCGTTATCAAAGCTGAATTCCTTCAGGTGCACAGAAACACGTGTTATGACTAATTTACCATTTATATGCTATTCCGACATTTAGGGATGTCTTGCGTGGAGTCATCAGTTCTTTTCTAGTTATTTAACGTTCTTTTTTTCCCACAATAAAATCCTACAAAATGACATGATAAAGATTAAAAGGGACTTTCGTAAATCCACTCTGAGGACCCAAGATCTTACAAAGTTGTTGTTATTGTTTTCTTTCTTTCTTTCTTGTTTTTGTTTTTGTTTTTTTGTTTTTAAATAACTCACACATCCGGGGAGGGGGTTGTGTCGAACCCTGGGATTGGCCTGGCAGGTCAGCGGCTTCGGTGGCTTACTATAAAACTATTTTTCAATTTACCCCCGTAGATAGAAGCTGATCCTTTTACAAGTTCCCATTAAACCAAAAAATTCTTAGTATGGATGACCACGACGTAAAATTTTAAGGTCGTGGAACCAATTACGTATAAAATCTTGCTTCCACAAAGCACTTTAGTTTATCTCGATTTTACCATCTATCTTTGAAGTTATATGACCAGTGGAAAAATAGTTTAGAGGAATAACATAGGCAATACTTTAAAGTTCAGAAACTAAGAAGATAAAACCGAGTTCTATCAATGTAGAAGAACTGATAATTCGGTCTTCTGTCCATAGATTTTTAATAGAAACTCCATTTACCAATTCATAACGTCGACATTACATCACGTCAACCTAAATTCACCACCAGTTATTAAAGTGAAAATTCGCAAGGAAGTAAAAATTTGAATGGTGGGCAACCATCAAGGTCTAATGGGTGGTCGACATGTCAATGATGGCCCTCACCCTCTTGGGGTACTCGGCCCGGTTCGACTGCCGACTCACGGAGGAAGGGTAGCCCAGGGGTGCCTGTGCTCGCTGAATCAAATTTGAGAGCGGTGCAGCATGGCAATCTTCTAGTGCAACAAAAATTAAGCCAATTCGGCTCGGCGGTGCCTGTGCTCGCTGAATCAAATTTGAGAGCGGTGCAGCATGACAATCTTCTAGTGCAACAAAAATTAAGCCAATTCGGCTCGGCGGTGCCTGGCCCCGCTGAAGCAAAGGAAGCGGAAATGACAAGGAGCAGGAGAGTGGAAAAAACTTTCATCGTACTCACGGATGCCATCGCTGAGAGTAAGTGAGGTGTAGGAAACGATTTTTAGGTGTGCAACTCTACGTAGCAAGCAGGTGGTATTTATAGGGAGAGAAAGGTAGGCACATTAACATTGTTACCCTTCTTCACAAAGAAGTGGTCGAACACCTTGGTCCCCTTTCATTTATTGGTAAGATTTGTAAATATCTCAAGACGGAATATCGACAGTAGTTTATATTGTAAATTTAGAAAACATTGGAACAATCATTTCAAATACATTATAGCTATTTATTGTCAAATTTTTTCTTTAGATTCACTATGGCCAATACTTTAAATTTTTTTGACAGAATTAATCATTGATATACATAATTTGTTTGCTAGAATTAATCATGAGAGACAAATATTGGTCGTTTTGTTTGCCAGAACGAAAATCACCAAAAGATACTGTTGGAGTTATAAATTTGGCGTAAAAGAGAAGTTGCTTCACCAAAACACAAAGCAATCCTCCTAACACATCCATACAAGAGTTCACACTCGACAAGGTTTCAACAAGATATCTTTACATGTCAGCCACTGTCCAAGGAACCGTCCAAGCCATCATTTAAGCAACCGTCCAAACCACCGTCCACACTATCCACACGAACCACCGTCCACACCGTCCATAATTATTATGCCACCACCTAATCATCATGTAATAAAATATATTTAGAATAGTTTATAAATAGAGAGGGAGATAGCATTTGTTGTACATCCGACTACTCCTAAAACGTCGTAGATATGTAGTAGGGCATTTAAACCCTGCAACAATGGTTTTTAAACTATTTGATGTCATTATCTTTTCTTCATATATGTTTGTGTTGAAAAGCTTTATTATTATTTCTCTTATTTTCTTATTTATGTTTAAATCACTTTTCAAAATGCTTCCCAATTATTATTTTACCATTATCTTCTTATATTATTTGTTATAGACTTGTTATACTTTGGTTCAACTTATTTATCAAACCAAAGTACCAAATGTTACAAATTCTGATTTTCAACTGATACACCTCACTCTTCTTTTTCTGCAGGAATTAATCATGACCGTTTAAGGTGTGCAACGTTTCATGCAGAATTGGCGGCGAGATATTCTGCTTGCTTGAAATTTTCTTTATCTGAAAACGCAGTGAATTAAAAACCGGCCTCTCTTTGTTGGAACGCCGTGCATGGGACATGAGGAGGGGAAGTGCTTAGAAATGCTGTTGAGACGTAATTGCCAAATGTTTTCACGTTACTAAAAGGTTTGGGTCGTTATGGCGGCGGGCGAGGACAGTTTACTAACAATGTGTTTGGTTAGTGAAACTAAAAGGAACCGCCTTATTTTGTCATGACAAAGATCGAACTTGTTATGTCATTACAAACCTTCCAACCCCTTTTCATACTCATCTTTTTTCTCCTTCCACATCACCCCACCCGGCGGCCCGAATGTCAACATCTACCCTGGAGCAATAATCAACACGAACAAGTAGTTCTTGAGTCATAAGAAGAACTCGTCATTATCAAAGCTGAATTCCTTCAGATGCACTGAAGCACGTGTTATGACTAATTTACCATTTTTATGCTATTCCAACAACTTCGGATGTCTTACGTGAAGTCATCAGTTGTTTCTAGTTATTTAACGTTCATTTTCTTCCCACAATAAAATGCTACAAAATGACATGACAAAGATTAAAGGGTATTTCGCAAATCCACTTTTGAGGTCCCAAGATCTTACAAAGCTGCTGTTGTTGATTTTTTTTTAATTATTATTATTTTAGTTAACTCACACATTCGGTGGAGGGGGTTCTGTCCAACCCTGGGCGATTGGCCTGGCAGGTCGGCGGCCTCGATGGCTTACCGTGAAATTACTTTTCAATTTACCTGACGTAGATAGAAGCTCATCCTTTTACAACTTCCCATTAAAACAAAAAATTCTTCGTACGGATGACCATGACGTAAAATTTGTAAGGTCGTAGAATCAATTACGTATAAAATCTTGCTTCCACAAAGCATTTTCGTTTATCTTCATTTTGCTGTCAATCTTTGAAATTACGAGAGCAGTAGAAAAATAGTTTAGGGGAATAATATAGGCAATAGTTCAAAGTTAGGCAACTAAGAAGATAAAACCGAGGCCTACCAATGTAGTAGAAGTGATAATTCGGTTTTCTGTCCATAGATTTTTAACAGAAACTCCATTTATCCATTCAAAACATAGACATTACATCACGTCAACCTAAACTCACCACCGGTTATTAAAGTGAAAATTTTGCAAGGAAGTAAAAATTTAAATGGTTGGCAACATCAAGATCTAATGGGTCGTCGACATGTCAATGATGGCCTTCACCCTCTTGGGGTACTCGGCGCGGCTCGACTGCCGACTCACGGAGGAAGGGCAGCCCAGCGGTGCCTGTGCTCGCTGAAGCAACGGTGCAGCACGGCAATCTTCTGCGGCAACACCAATTAAGACCGGTAGGCTCGGCGGTGCCTTCGCTCGCTGAGTCAACTGTGAGAGCGGTGCAGCACGGCAATCTTCTGCGGCAACACCAATTAAGACCGGTAGGCTCGGCGGTGCCTTCGCTCGCTGAGTCAACTGTGAGAGCGGTGCAGCACGGCAATCTTCTGCGGCAACACCAATTAAGACCGGTAGGCTCGGCGGTGCCTTCGCTCGCTGAATCAAATGTGAGAGCGGTGCAGCACGGCAATCTTCTACGGCAACACCAATTAAGACCGGTAGGCTCGGCCGTGCCTGCCCCCGCTGAAGCAAAGGAAGTGGAAATGACAAGGAGCAGGAGAGTGCAAATAACTTTCATCGTACTCACGGATGCCATTGCTGAGAGTAAGTGAGGTGTGGGAAACGATTTTTAGGTGTGCAACTCTACGTAGCAAGCAGGTGGTATTTATAGGGAGAGAAAGGCACATTAACATTGTTACCCTTCTTCACAAAGAAGTGATCGAGCACCTTGGACCTCTTTCATTTATTGGCAAGATTTGTTAATATCTCGAGACAGTATGTCAACAGTAGTTTATATTGTAGTGAGAAATATTGGAACAATCGTTTCAAATATATTACAGCTATTTATTGTCAAATTTATTGTTTGGATTCACTACGGCCAATACTCAATTGTCTTGACAGAATTAATCATTGATAAACATAATTTGTTTGCTAGAATTAATCATGAGAGATAAATATTGTTCGTTTTGCTTGCCAGAACTAAAATCAAGAGAAGATACACTTCACTCTTATTTTTCTACAGGAATTAAGCATGACTGGATTAAGGTGTGCAACGTTTCCTGCAGAATTGGCGGTGAGATGTTCTGTTCGCTTGAAATTTTCTTTATCTGAAAACGCAATGAATTCAAAAACGGCCTCTTTTTCTTAGAACGCCGTGCATGGGACAGGAGGGGTGCTTATAAATGCTGTTGAGACCTAGTTGTCAAATTTTTTCACGTTATTAAAAGGCTTGGGTCGTTGTGGTGGCTGGCGAGGAAAGTTTTCTACGCGGAAGTTATGATTCCTAATTGATCTCGCCCAGAATCGTCAGAGCGAACTTCGACACTTTTCTCTCTTTGGCCCTGACATACTGGAGGATGTTTAGAGTCATTTGCCAATCCCCTTAATAGTTTAGAAAAAAAAAAAAAAAAGAGACTTCGTAGATTCTATAGATACATTACAAGAATCTTTCCTTTAATCCTCCTTCATATAGTGAAAATGTCTTTTTCAATATCATTTCATATCACAAAAATCTTGTCAATCATCCCTGGCATTCAGATTCCTTCTCTGGGTTCTTCTTGATTCGTCAATTAAATCAAAATTAACTATTTTGAGAAAAACTTACATCAAATCTCCAACCTTTCGTTTTTGAGTTTTGAGAATAACTTACATCGCAGTTGCTTCCATATTTGAAGAATAATTTTCGTTTGAGTCCTTAATTGCCTCCTCAATGTGGTGATTTATACACCTCAAATCCATCAAGGTTCCGGGGGAAATAATCACGTTATTGTGTGCTTATTAAGGACTTGGTTGAGATCCCGGACATGGAAGACCAATTTGTCCGATAAATTATATTTTGATGCTAAAGGACCCTTATCGTTTTGGCAACAAGTTTAAAAATCTCAGCACGAAGAACCAATATACAATGTCAATCAAACCAGTACACAATCTCTGTAACACCCAAGCATATGATCCTGTTTCCCCAGATATTTTGCCATATCAAATACTGACATGGAATTGCGTATCATCAGAATGAGTAAATAAATGTCTCATAACAAAAACCATCGGATTTGACACCACATTTTGTTTCCACTTTAGTCAATCAACCCCTTTACCAATCAGCACAACTTAATACTATAAACTATAAAGTGAATCCTTTGTTCTGATCCAAAATGTAAAAGAAGAATAAACCTAATTGTATGAACAGATCCTCACATACTTGAAAAGCCGAAGAAGAACATATGAAAGTTTTTTTCTTTAGTTATCAAAGCTACACCGGAAAGCATTTCTTTTAGGGCACTACAGCCAAACCAATGATCATGCCAAAACTACACTGTATAGCTCAAAAATCTCAAAACCTGCATGATACATTTGTAGATCTTATATTCACATATCTAGAGTTTCTAATTGTTTTACATTAGTAACAGATCTCTAAAAATGGGGAAACCCTTAATCATGACACCACAATCACTTACCAGCACTGCTATGAAAGTCCTTAGGTTTCCCACCAACAACCCCATATATGAAAAAGATGCCAACTCCAACTGAAATCAATTGAAAACTATAACTTTTCTTGCTTTTCTTCAGTTATTGAAACTTTGTCTCCTCTTCAAGAACCCCCACCCATTATAACCACAACCACCCGAAAAAGCACTCGTTCAGCGTCTTTTCATATTAAGTCCATTCTGGTATGCCACTAGCTCTCAACTAAAAGCCCAATCGAAAACCGAAATTGTCCATTGACTCAAGTGTATTTGGTTTTTCCATTCAAGATCACAAACATGATTGTGGTATATCATTTAAACAATATGTGCAATATATGTTTTAATTAAGTTTGGGTTTAATTGAAATGTAACTAAATCAACTTTGAACATATAATCTAGTTCAATGATTGTAAGATAATGAGTGAATGGGAATAGCTTGTGAGTGAGTGAATTATTTCTATATTGCTGTAATTTGTACAATAGGAACCCTAATAATGTTAATTCCTAAACAAATTAATTACACAATGAATATTGCAACATATTTGGTAATGTACACATATTTTTTCATATACACCAACATCCCCTCAAGGTAGAGATTTAAATAGATCAAATATTCCAAGCTTAGAAAAAATGTGTTAGTTCTATTTCTCATCTATTGCTTTTGTTAGTAAATTGTCTAGTTGCTTCTTGTAGAAATGTAGTGCATTGCAATGATTTCTTGTTGGAGCTTTTCCTTTATGTAGTGGCATTTTATTTCAATGTGCTTTGTGCACTCATGGAAAACAAGATTTGCTACTATCTTCCCTACAACTTTGTTGTCATATTAGAGTAATGCTAGATATCTCATGTGAAAACCAAAATCTTTTAGAAAATCAAGGATCTATATTGTTTTCACATGTAATGACTTGCATAGTTTAGTACTTCTTTTCTATTGATAGAAGTGATAGAGTTGGTTACTTTTTAGAATCCTAGGATATAAAGGAATTTCCAAGCATGATACAAAAACTAGTAGTGAATCTCCTCATTTTAAGATGTTTTATAGTCCAAGTTACAAAAAGCTTACAATTCAAATTTTGATGTGGTTGGAAACATGAGGCCAAGACTTGGATAGCTTTTAAGATATTTATCACCTTCATTGTAGCCTCCATGTGTGATTGTTTTGGCTTATACATAAACCAATTAAGGACTTGAACTAAAAGGGTAATGTCAAGTCTAATGAGAGTCAAGTAGATCAATTTGCCAACTAGCCTTTGATAGACAAAATTATTTTTGAAGGGTGGATCATCTACTTTTTCCAACGAGCTAGCATTATATTCTATATGAGTAAATTTTCTATTATGTTTCATGGGAATGAGAGATTGTTTATAACTAAGTAGTCTAGCTTTAGGTATTAGCTCCAATGCATACTTGCGATGGCTTAATGAAATTCCTTACAATGGAAAAGCAATTTCAAAACTATGGAAAAACTTTGATTAGCCTAAGTCTTGCATGAAAAAGGTAGCATGTAGATACTACTTGGTATCCAATAAGACGGTGTGATAGTTCATTGTAATTAATATGTCATTAACATAAATAAGTAAAGCCACAAAAAAATTACAATGAGTTTTGGTGAATAAAGAGTAATCGTTGTGAGATTGATGAAAACCATGTCTAATCAGTGTGGCCATGAACTTGACATTCCATTAGTGAGATACTTGCTTCAACCCATATAAGAATTTTCACAATTAACATACCATGTGCTCCTTCTAAGTGTAAAAATTCAAGAGGAAGATCCATATAGACCTCTTTGAAAAGATTATCATAAAAGAAAATATTTTGGACATTTATTTAAAAGAATGGCTAGTCATTGACAGAAATAGTGATGATGAGATGAACATTGACATGATTTGTCATAGTGGAAAAAGTATCTTGATAATTGACCCTTTCACGCTCACTAAACCCCTTAGTCACGAGACAGGCCTTGTACCTCTCGAGAGTGCCATCAGTATAACACTTCACCTTATAAAGCCACTTACATCCCATTGGACAATGATTAAGGGGCAAACTTATCTTAACCTTGACTTATATGAGAGTGGACCTATCTTGTGTTGGTAACAAGTTTGCAAAACTCAACATAAAAAACCAATACACAATGTCAATTACACAACTTGGATGTTCAGCATAATTATGATAACACTTAATTGACTCATACCTTACTTGTCAAGGTTGTATGTTTTTGTTAATAAATTAACACACAATTCAGAAGCATTAGCAGCTCCTCCTCCTCAATGAGTTAGAAACAAGTACCATTTCACAAACGACTTGAGAAGCATTGAGAGCTTGTGTAACTAATACAAAATTGTGTTTGGTTAGTGAAACTAAAAGGAGCCGCCCTATTTTGTCAAGAAAAGATTGAACTTAAAACTCAACAATGTCAATCCAAAATTTACTACGCAACTTGGATTTTCAATATAATTATAATAATATCTAACTGACTCTTACCTTACTTCTCAAAGTCATATGTTTTGGTAAACAATCAACACTCAATTTAGAAGCATTGGCAGCTCCTCCTTTGTGAATTCAAAACAAGTAACATTTCACAAATGACTTGAGGAGCATTGAGAGCTTCTATAACTAATACAAAAATGTGTTTGGTTAGTAAAACTAAAAGGAACCGCCTTATTTTGTCATGACAAAGATTGAATTTGTTATGTCATTACAAACCTTCCAACCCCTTTTCATACTCATCTTTTTTCTCCTTCCACACCACCCCACCCAGCGGCCCGAATGTCAACATCTACCATGGAGCAATAATCCACGCGAACAAGTAGTTCTTGAGTCACAAGAAGAACACGTGGTTATGAAAGCTGAATTCCTTCAGATGCACAGATTTACCATTGTTATGAAAGAAGAACACGTGTTACGACTGATTTACCATTTTTATGCTACTCGAACAACTTCGGATGTCTTTCGTGTAGTCATCAGTTCTTTCTAGTTATTTAACGTTCATTTTCTTCCTACAATAAAATGCTACAAAATCACATCATAAAGATTAAAGGGTGTTTCATAAATCAACTTTTGAGGTCCCAACATCTTACAAAGCTGTTGTTTTTATTTTTATTTTTATTTTTTTATTTTTATTTTAATTAACTCACACATTCGGTGGAGGGGGTTCTGTCCAACCCTGGGCGATTGGCCTGGCAGGTCGGCGGCCTCGATGGCTTACCGTGAAATTACTTTTCAATTTACCTGACGTAGATAGAAGCTGATCCTTTTACAAGTTCCCATTAAAACTAAAAATTCTTCGTATGGATGACCACGACGTAAAATTTGTACGGTCGTAGAATCAATTACGTATAAAATCTTGCTTCCACAAAGCATTTTCGTTTATCTTCATTTTGCCATCAATCTTTGAAATTGCAAGAGCAGTAGAAAAATAGTTTAGGGGAATAATATAGGCAATAGTCCAAAGTTAGGCAACTAAGAAGATCAAACCGAGGCCTACGAATGTAGAAGAACTGATAATTCGGTTTTCTGTCCATAGACTTTTAACAAAAACTCCATTTATCCATTCAAAACGTAGACATTACATCACGTCAACCTAAACTCACCTCCGGTTATTAAAGCTAAAATTTTGCAAGAAAGTAAAAATTTAAATGGTGGGCAACATCAAGATCTAATGGGTCGTCGACATGTCAATGCTGGCCTTCACCATCTTGGGGTACTCGGCGCGGATCGACTGCCGACTCACGGAGGAAGGGCAGCCCAGCGGTGCCTGTGCTCGCTGAAGCAACGGTGCAGCACGGCAATCTTCTGCGGCAACACCAATTAAGACCGGTAGGCTCGGCGGTGCCTTCGCTCGCTGAATCAAATGTGAGAGCGGTTTAGCACGGCAATCTTCTAAGGCAACACCAATTAAGACCGGTAGGCTCGGCGGTGCCTGCCCCCGCTGAAGCAAAGGAAGTGGAAATAAGAAGGAGCAGGAGAGTGCAAAGAACTTTCATCGTACTCACGGATGCCATTGTTGAGAGTAAGTGAGGTGTGGGAAACGATTTTTAGTTGTCCGACTCTACGTAGCAAGCAGGTGGTATTTATAGGGAGAGAAAGGTAGGTACATTAACATTGTTACCCTTCTTCACAAAGAAGTGATCGAGCACCTTGGACCTCTTTCATTTATTGGCAAGATTTGTTAATATCTCGAGACAGAATGTCGACCGCAGTATATATTGTAGTGAGAAAATATTGGAACAATGGTTTCAAATACATTATAGCTATTTATTGTCAAATTTATTGTTTGGATTCGCTACGGCCAATACTCAATTTTTTTGACAGAATTAATCGTTGATAAACATAATTTGTTTGCTAGAATAAATCATGAGAGATAAATATTGTTGGTGTTGTTTGCCAGAACTAAAATCAGGAGAAGATACACTTCACTCTTCTTTTTCTGCAGGAATTAAGCATGACAGGTTTAAGGTGTGCAACATTTCATGCAGAATTGGCGGTGAGATGTTCTGCTCGCTTGAAATTTTCATTATCTGAAAACGCAATGAATTCAAAACCGGCCTCTTTTTCTTGGAACGCCGTGCATGGGACATGAGGGGGTGCTTATAAATGCTGTTGAGACCTAGTTGCCAAAATTTTTCACGTTATTAAAAGGCTTGGGTCGTTGTGGTGGCTGGCGAGGAAAGTTTTCCACGCGGAAGTTATGATTCCTAATTGATCTCGCCCAGAATCTTCAGAGCGAACTTCGACACTTTTCTTTCTTTGGCCCTGACATACTGGAGGATGTTTAGAGTCATTACCCAATCCCCTTAATAGTTTTTTTTTTTAATTTAAAAAAGACTTCGTAGATTCTATAGATACATTACAAAAATCTTTCCTTTAATCCTACTTCATATAGTGGAAATGTCTTTTTCAATATCATTCCATATCACAAAAATCTTGTCAATCATCCCTGGCATTCAAATTCCTTCTCTGGGTTCTTCTTGATTCGTCAATTAATCAAAATTAACTATTTTGAGAAAAACTTACATCAAATCTCCAACCTTTCGTTTTTGAGTTTTGAGAATAACTTACATCGCAGTTGCTTCCATATTTGAAGAATAATTTTCGTTTGAGTCCTTAATCGCCTCCTCAATGTTGTGATTTATACACATCAAATCCAGCAAGGTTTCGGGGGAAATAATCACGTTATTGTGTGCTTATTAAGGACTTGGTTGAGATCCCGGACATGGAAGACCAATTTGTCCGATAAATTATGTTTTGACGCTGAAGGATCTTTATCGTGTTGGTAACAAGTTAAAAATCTCAACACGAAGAACCAATATACAATGTCAATCGAACCACCTTATTTTCTTTCCACTTTAGTCAATCAACCCCTTTACGAACCAGCACAACTTAATACTATAAACTAAAAGTGAATCCGTTGTTCTGATCCAAAATGTACAAGAAGAATAAACCTAATTGTAAGAACAGATCCTCACATACTTGAAAAGACGAAGAAGAACATATTAAAGGTTTTTTCTTTGGTTATCAAAACTAAACCTGAAAGCATTTCTTTTAGGGCACTACAGCCAAACCAATGATCATGCCAAAAGTACACTGTACAGCTCAAAAATCTCAAAACCTGCATGATTCATTTATGGAGCTTATATTCACATATCTAGAGTTTCTAAGTGTTTTACATTAGTAACAGATCTCTAAAAATGGGGAAACCCTTAGGCACCCTAATAATGTTGCTATATTATTTCTATATTGTTGTAACTTGTACAATAGGAACCCTAATAATGTTAATTCATAAACTAATGAATTACACAACGAATATTGCAACATATTTGGTAATGTACGCATATTTTTTTATATTCACCAACACCCCCTCAAGCTAGAGATTTGAATAGATCAAATATTCCAAGCTTAGAAAATATATGTTAATGCTATCTGTCATCCATTGCTTTTGTTAGCTTAGAAATGTAGTGCATTGCAATAATTTCTTCTTGGAGCTTTTCCTCTATGTAGTGGTATTTTATTTCAATGTGCTTTGTGTGCTCGTGGAAAATAAGATTTGTTACTAATCTTCTCTACAACTTTATTGTTATAATAGAGTAATGCTAGATGTCTCATGTGAAAACCAAAATCTTTTAGCAAACCAAGGATCTATATTGTTTTAACATGTAATGACTTGCATAGTTTAGCACTTCTCTTCTATTGATGAAAGTGGTACAGTTGGTTACTCTTTGGAATGATAGGATATAAAGGAATTCCCAAGCATGATACAAAAACTAATAGTGAATCTCATTTTGAGACATGTGTTGTAGTTTGAGTTACAAAAAGCTTACAATTCAAATTTTGATGTGGTTGGAAACATAAGGCCAAGACCTAGATAGCTTTTAAGATATCTAATCACCTTTATTGCAGCCTTCATGTGTGATTGTTTTAGCTTATACATAAACGAATTGAGAAGTTGAACTAAAAAGGTAATGTCAAGTTTAATGAGAGTCAATTAGATCAATTTGCCAACTAGCCTTTGATAGACAAAATTATCTTTGAAGGGTGGATGATCTACTTTTTCCAACGAGCTAGCATTATATTCTATATTAGTAAATTTTCTATTATGTTCCATGGGAATGAGAGATGGTTTATGACTAAGTAGTCTAGCTTTAGGTATTAGCTCCAATGCATACTTGGGATGGCTTAATGAAATTCCTTATAGTGGATAAGCAATTTCAAAACTATGGAAAAACTTTGATTAGCCTAAGTCTTGCATGAAAAAGATAGCATGTAGATACTACTGTTAGATTTTATGGCTATCCAAGAAAAGGGAGGAGGGGGGGGGGGGGGGTTGAATTGGATATTTAGAAACTTAGCTAATTTAAATAATTCTTCTTTTTGATTTCTTGCTTAGCAATCACAATAAGATTAACTATTACAATAATATCAAAGCATAAGAATGTAAATTAGAACAAAACAATCACACTCAAGAATTTCACGATGGTTCGGTACTTTTCACCTACTTCCACCCTCTTCTCCTTCAACTTAAACCAAGTTGAAGTCTACTTTACTCCAAACTAGGAGAGCACCTCTCCTTCACCCCCACAACTCCTCAAAAGGGGTTATACAGCTCACGATTATAGAGTTAAGTTTATAAAAACCTTAATATATCAAGCTAATTCCTCAAATATATGATATGGGTGAGGATTTAAGCTTATCAGAGAGCTAATCGAATGTATACAGAATTAATCCAAGCTCTAATCACGAAATCGCCAAATTTCACAGATCTAGGGTTTCAGATTTACAATGATCTTTTTGTGCAAATAATGTTTTTTTTGATAATCTAGCACATACAAAGATCAATCTATCAAATGATATTCATAAGATAATGAATTTAGGAAATATCACCAAAGATTTTCATTTTCTTCAAGGATTGAAGAACACGGCAACAAGAGCAAATCAATGAAAGCTTCAATCTCTTTTGATCAAATCAGCAAGTATATCGATCAGCAAGCGCAAATACTCATCCGAAGATCCTTGTTATAGCAGATATTCAAACCTTGAACACGTTAGGGTTTCGGTTTAAACCTTTTTGAATTCTTCCGTTGAGATTTGATAGACACGATGTCATACAGCTGCAGAACATGATTTTTCCAGCAAAATAGCCGTTCTGACACTCAGTCGCCTCATCATTCTTCTCATTGGAGTCAGCGTCGCGAGAGGGATCGAGAGGAGGAAGGTGACTTGTGCGGCTAGGGCTTCAGACGGGTTCAATCATAAGAGCTTAAGCTCTTATCTGCTCAAGATGCCGTCATTTTGTTTAAATGAAAGGCACTGGGCTTCAATTTCACGGGCTCCAGCCTCACTTCTCATGGGCGCCAGCTCTATTTCTCACAGGCTCGGGTTTTGCATCTCACGGGCTCCGATTTCGCAGGCTACACTTTCACGGGCCTTAGCTTCATGGGCTCTAGATATATATATGTATATATATACATATATTTATGTTTCATGTACCCATTCTTCCTTCGGAGTTATCTCCAAAAGATATGGTACCTCTGGATTTCAACTCAAGTGTTAAGAAGAGCTCTATCATCCTAGTCATATGATGGGAATAGCCGCTGTCCAGAATCCACAGTTCTTTGTGCTTCTTCTTGTCTATGTTCATGCTTATATCCTCTAGAAACAAAAATTTGTGTTGGAGATCTTGGTACCCTTTTTCTTTGGGTCCATGAGTGTTAGTTTCTATTGCATTGTTCATCTTCTTAGGCATCCATACTTTCCTGATCTTGTATGCTCTTCTAAATCTAACCGGACATGTATCGAATGAATGACCAATATATTTACAATAAGAACATTTATGATGCAGCAGAAATTCACATTCCTTATTATCAAAAAAATTTGTAGATGTTTTTGTGTTCTTCAAAGAATTGTATCCTATACTAGCTTTATTGTATACACCTCTTTGTGATTTTAACATATTATTTAACAAGTTACTATCTTTTGTAAACTTGTTTAACAATATATTAGTGTCATCCAATTTCATTTGAATTTCAGATTTTTCTTTTTCTAATTCCTAAATTTTCATGTTAAGTCTGATTATGTCTCGATTTTCACATACTGTTTTTGATGCATCATCATGCTTATTTTCTAGATGAGAATAAGTATTAATCATAGAGCATGTATCGGTCTTAACAGAAATATTCTCAGATACATCAATATTTTCATGCATGCAAGTTATAGGCAATGCCATGGTAGGTTTATCAATTTCAGATTTAACTTTTGTAGATTTATATTTGGCCTTCATCTTCTTATATTTTTCTTTCATTTTTGTTGCATATTCAACCAGATCAAAAAAGGCAGTCTTAATGTCACCACTAAGATTTGTTTCGGGTTCAGAATCACTTACCTCGAGTTCTTCTTCTATTGTTGCATTTGCGGTCAAGCAGAGATGAGCAACTTCTTCTTGTTCTTCTTCATTTGATGAAGAGCTTTCATCATCCCAGACAGCAATCATTGCCTTCTTCTTTCCTTTATTGTTCTTCTTCTTGAGTGAAGGGCAATCAGCCTTGATATGTCTAGGTTTTCTACACTCATAGCATAAGTTATCCCTAGAATCATGTGTTTCATTCTTTCTTGGTTGTCTTCTATTTCTTCCTAAGCCTTTTTTAAGATATTTTCTAAATCTTCTAGCTATAAGAGCAATCTCATCATTTTCGGACTCAACTTCTTTAGTCTTTTCTATTTCTACTTTTAGAGCAAGTGACCTTTTATTTTATTTTTCTTTTGCTCTTCTAATTAATTGCATTTCATGAGTCTTTAGTGATCCTAATAGCTCATCTAGGGTTAGACTATCTAGATCATGTGCTTTTTCTATGGCCATTTTCTTTGGATCCCAGGAGATACTAGCATTTTTCTAACCATTTCTTCATTTGTATAGGTCTTACCCAACAGCCTAAGTTCAGAGATTATTTCAGTGAATCTACCAAATATGTTTCTAATAGTTTCTGATTCAAGCATAGTAAACAGTTCATAATCATGAGTGAGCATGGTTACCTTAGATGACTTGACCTTTTTAGTACCTTCAAATATAACTTCTAACTTGTCCCATATTTCCTTGCTTGTGAGGCAAGATGACACCTTATTGAATTCATGAGCTTTCAGCCCATTATAAATCATGTTTATAGCCTTAGCATTTATTCCCATGATTTTAGATTCATTTTTACTCCATTCATCAGTTTCGGGTAAAGTAATACCTTTCTAATTATTTACCAAGCTTCAGGGTCTTGATCGACAATGAAGACTTGCATAAGTTGCTTCCAATGTCTATAATTTATCCTATCAAACAAAGGTGGTTTATTATACCCTGTAACAACTACTCCTTTCTCCATAGCCATGTAAGTGGACCTACTCTAGGATATTAAGCCTTTAAATTAGAGAACCTGGCTCTAGATACCAATTGTTAGTTTTTATGGCTATCCAAAAAGGGGGGGGGTTGAATTGGATATTTAGAAACTTAGCTAATTTAAATAATTCTTCTTTTTGATTTCTTGCTTAGCAATCATAATAAGATTAACTATCATAATAATATCAAAGCATAAGAATGTAAATCAGAACAGAACAATCACACTCAAGAATTTCACGGTGGTTCGGCACTTTTCACGTACTTCCACCCTCTTCTCCTTCAACTTAAACCAAGTTGAAGTTTACTTTACTCCAAACTAGGAGAGCACCTCTTCTTCACCCCACAATTCCTCAAAAGGAGTTATACAGCTCACGGTTACAGAGTTAGGTTTATAAAAACCTTAATACATCAAGCTAATTCCTCAAATATATGATATGGGTGAGGATTTAAGCTTATCAGAGAGATAATCGAATGTATACAGAATTAATCCAAGCTCTAATCATGAAATCCCCAAAACCATCCGCATCTGGACACATACCGATAATCAGATGCGGTGGCTGTTGCTACAAAGAAAACAATAATGGTATCCCAAATTTCACAAATCTAGGGTTTTGGATTTACAATGATCTTTTTGTGCAAATAATGTTTTTTGATAATCTAGCACATACAAAGATCAATCTATCAAATGATATTCACAAGATAAAGAATTTAGGAAATATCACCGAAGATTTTCTTTTTCTTTAAGGATTGAAGAACACGGCAGCAAGAGCAAATCAATGAAAGCTTCAATCTCTTTTGATCAAATCAGCAAGTATATCGATCAGCAAGTGGAAATACTTATCCAAAGCTCCCTTTTATAACAGATATTCAAACCTTGAACACGTTAGGGTTTCGGTTTAAACTTTTTTGAATTTCTTTCGTTGAGATTTGATAAACACGATGTCATACAGCTGCAAAACATGATTTTTCCAGCAAAATAGCTGTTCTGACACTCAGTCACCTCATCATTCTTCCCGTTGGAGTCGGCGTCGCGAGAGAGATCGAGAGGAGGAAGGTGACTTTTGCAGCTAGGGCTTCAGACGGGTTCAATCATAAGAGCTTAAGCTCTTATTTGCTCAAGACGCCGTCGTTTTGTTTAAATGAAAGGCACTGGGCTTCAATTTCACGGGCTCCAACCTCACTTCTCACGGGCTCCAGCTCTATTTCTCATGGGCTCCGATTCCGCAGGCTGCACTTTCACGGGCCTTAGCTTCATGGGCTCTAGATATATATATGTATATATATATACATATATTTATGTTTCATGTACCTATATATATAGGTATATGGTCGGTCCACTGAATATGTGTACTCCAATGTAATAAGCCTTTGCTTTTCAAATGTACCTATAAGCACACCAATTCCAAGTATCAAATTTCTTTAATTTGAACAATAATATGAATTAAGCTACTAATTAAAATATGCATAGAATAAATCAAATTTACTTCATATTTGATGTTTGATAATAAAATGTAAGAACCCGACTACTTTATAATATCATTAATTGATATTATAATTTGCACACCTTTTACTTCCTTAGATTTTCAATATGTGCACACCATTTCATATATTCAACATATATTCAAATATATATATTCAACCATAATAAAATTTTTCTTAATCAAAACATACAAACACATGATGTTCAACAACTACTCGATATCTTATACGACAATTTGATTGTTCATTGTAATCAATATGTCATTAAAATAAACAAGTAAAGCCACAAAGAAACTACATTGAGTTTTGGTGAACAAAGAGTAATCATTGTGAGATTGATGAAGACCATGTCTAATTAGGGTGCCCGTGAACTTGACATTCCATTGGTGAGATACTTGCTTCAACCTATTCATGAATTTTACCAATTTTACCATGTGCTCCTTCTAAGTGCAAAAATTCGGGAGGAAGATCCATATAGACCTTTTCAAAAAAGATTATTATAAAAAAATATATTTTGGAGATCTATTTAAAAGAGAGGCTAGTCATTGACAATAGAAATAGTGATGGTAAGGCAAACATTGACACAATTTGTCCAAGTGAAAAAAGTATCCCGATAATTGACCCTTTCACGCTGACTAAACCTCTTAGTCATAAGACAGACATTGTACCTCTCGATAGTGCAATCAGTATAACACTTCACCTTTGAGACCCACTTACATCCCATTGGACAAAGATTAAGGGGCAAACTTATCTTAACCTTGACTTATATGAGAGTGGACCTATCTCATGTTGGTAAGAAGTTTACAAAACTTAACATAAAAAACCAATACACAATGTCAATCAAACATTTACCATGCAACTTGGATTTTGAGCATAATTATAATAATATTTAATTGACTCATACCTTACTTGTCAAGGTTGTATGTTTTTGTAAATAAATTAACACACAATTAAGAAGCATTAGTAGCTCCTCCTCCTTAATGAGTTATAAACAAGTACCATTTCACAAACGACTTGAGAAGCATTGAGACCTTGTGTAACTAAACAAAAATTGTGTTTTGTTAGTGAAACTAAAAGGAGCCACCTTATTTTGTCATGACAAAGATCGAAATTCAAACTCAACAATGTCAATCCAAAATTTATTACGCAACTTGGATTTTCAACATAATTATAATAATATTTAATTGACTCTTACCTTACTTCTCAAAGTCGTATGTTTTTGTAAGCAATTAACACTCGATTTAAAGCATTAGCAGCTCCTCCTCCGTTGTGAATTGGAAACAAGGAACGGACCTTTTTTCATGACAAAGATTGAATTTGTTATGTCATTACAAACCTTCCAACCCCTTTTCATACAAATCTTTTTTCTCCTTCCACACCACCCCGCCCGGCGGCCCGAATGCCAACATCTACGATGGAGCCATAATCCACACGAACAAGTAGTTCATGAGTCATAAGAAGAACTCGTCGTTACCAAAGCTGAATTCCTTCAGATGCACAGAAACGCCTGTTATGCCTAATTTACCATTTTTTATGCTGTGGCAACAATTTGGGATGTCTTACGAAGAGTCATCAGTTCTTTCTAGTGATTTAACGTTAATTTTCTTCCCACAATAAAATGCTACAAAGTGACATGATAAAGATTAAAAGGTGTTTCGTAAATCAACTTTTGAGGTCCCAAGATCTTACAAAGTTGCTGTTTTTTTTTTTTTAATTAACTCACACAACGAGGGGAGGGGGTTGTGTCGAATCCTGGGCGATTGAACTGGCAGGTCGGCGGCCTCGATGGCTTACCGTGAAATTACTTTTCAATTTACCTGACGTAGATAGAAGCTGATCCTTTTACAAGTTCCCATTAAAACAAAAAATTCTTCATATGGATGACCACGACGTAAAATTTTTAAGGTCGTAGAATCAATTACGTATAAAATCTTACTTCCACAAATCATTCTATTTCAACTTGATTTTGCCATCAATCTTTGACATTGCAAGAGCAGTAGAAAAATAGTTTAGGGGAATAATATAGGCAATAGTCCAAAGTTAGGCAACTAAGAAGATCAAACCAGAGGCCTACCAATGTAGAAGAACTGATAATTCGGTTTTTTGTCCATAGATTTTTAACAAAAACTCCATTTATCCATTCAAAACGTAGACAATACATCACGTCAACCTAAACTCACCACCGGTTATTAAAGCTAAAATTTTGCAAGAAAGTAAAAATTTAAATGGTGGGCAACATCAAGATCTAATGGGTCGTCGACATGTCAATGCTGGCCTTCACCCTCTTGGGGTACTTGGCGCGGCTCGACTGAGGACTCACCAAGGAAGGGCAGCCCAGAGGTGCCTGTGCTCGCTGAAGCAACGGTGCAGCACGGCAATCTTCTGCGGCAACACCAATTCAGACCGGTAGGCTCGGCGGTGCCTTCGCTCGCTGAATCAACTGTGAGAGAGGTGCAGCACGGCAATCTTCTGCGGCAACACCAATTAAGACCGGTAGGCTCGGCGGTGCCTTCGCTCGCTGAATCAAATGTGAGAGCGGTGCAGCACGGCAATCTTCTACGGCAACACCAATTAAGACCGGTAGGCTCGGCGGTGCCTGCCCCCGCTGAAGCAAAGGAAGTGGAAATGACCAGGATCAGGAGAGTGCAAAGAACTTTCATCGTACTCACGGATGCCATTGTTGAGAGTAAGTGAGGTGTGGGAAAAGATTTTTTGCTGTCCAACTCTATGTAGCAAGCAGGTGGTATTTATAGGGAGAGAAATGTAGGCACATTAACATTGTTACCCTTCTTCACAAAGAAGTGATCGAGCACCTTGGGCCTCTTTCATTTATTGGCAAGATTTGTTAGTATTTCGAGACAGAATGTCGACAGTAGTTTATATTGTAGTGAGAAAATATTGGAACAATCTTTTCAAATACATTCTAGCTATTTATTGTCAAATTTATTGTTTGGATTCACTACGGCCAATACTCAATTTTTTTTTTGACAGAATTAATCATTGATAAACATAATTTGTTTGCTAGAATTAATCATGAAAGATAAATATTGTTGGTTTTGTTTGCCAGAACTAAAATCACGAAATCATACACTTCACTCTTCTTTTTCCGCAGGAATTAAGCATGACAGGTTTAAGGTGTGCAACGTTTCATGAAGAATTGGCGGTGAGATGTTTCTATTCGCTTGAAATTTTTTTCATCTGAAAACGCAGTGAATTCAAAACCCGCCTCTTTTTCTTGGAACGGCGTGCCTAGGACATGAGGGGGTGCTTATAAATGCTGTTGAGACCTAGTTGCCAAATTTTTTGACGTTATTAAAAGGCTTGGGTCGTTGTGGTGGCTGGCGAGGAAAGTTTTTTAGCGGAAGTTATGATTCCTAATTGATCTCGCCTAGAATCTTCACACCGAACTTCGACAATTTTCATTCTTTGGCCATGACATACTGGAGAATGTTTGGAGTCATTACCCAATCCCATTAATAGTTTTTTTTTTTTTTTTAAAAAAAAAAGTCTTCGTAGATTCTTTAGATTTCTTGCAAAAATGTTTCCTTTAATCCTCCTTCATATAGTGAAAATGTCTTTTTCAATATCATTTCATATCACAAAAATCTTGTCAATCGTCCCTGGCATTCAGATTCGTTCTCTGGGTTCTTCTTGATTCATCAATTAAATCAAAATTAACTATTTTGAGAAAAACTTACATCAAATCTCAAACCTTTCGTTTTTGAGTTATAACTTACATCGCAGCTGCTTCCATATTTGAAGAATAATTTTCGTTTGAGTCCTTAATCACCTCCTCAATGTGGTGATTTATACACATCAAATCCAGCAAGGTTTCGGGGGAAATAATCACGTTATTGTGTGCTTATTAAAGACTTGGTTGAGATCCCGGACATGGAAGACCAATTTGTCCGATAAATTATGTTTTGACGCTAAAGGATCTTTATCGTGTTGGTAACAAGTTTAAGATCTCAACACGAAGAACCAATATACAATGTCAATCAAACCAGTACACAATCTCTGTAACACCCAAGCATATGATCCTGTTTCCCCATTTATTTTGCCATATCAAATACTGACATGGAATTGCGTATCATCAGAACAAGTAAATAAATGTCTCATAAGAAAAACCAACAGATTTGATACCACATTTTCTTTCCACTTTAGTCAATCAACCCCTTTACCAACCAAAACAACTTAATACTATAAACAATAAATTGAATCCTTTGTTCTGATCGAAAATGTACAGGAAGAATAAACCTAATTGTAAGAACAGATCCTCACATACTTGAAAAGCCGAAGAAGAACATATTAAAGCTTTTTTCTTTGGTTATCAAAACTAAACCTGAAAGCATTTCTTTTAGGGCACTACAGCCAAACCAATGATCATGCCAAAAGTACACTGTCCTCAAAAATCTCGAAACCTGCATGATACATTTATAGATCTTATATTAACATATCTAGAGTTTATAATTGTTTTACATTAGTAACAAATCTCTAAAAATGGGGAAACCCTTAATCATGACACCACAATCACTGGCCTGCGGTGGTATGAAAGTCCTTAGGTTTCTGAGTGGCAACCCCATATATGAAAGAGTTGCCAAATCGAACTGAAAGCAATTGAAAACTTTAACTATTCTTGCTTTTCTTTAGTTATTGAAACTCTGTCTTCTCTTCAAGAACCGCCGCCCATTATAACCACAACCACCCGAAAAAGCACTCGTTCAGCGTCTTTTCATATGAAGTCCATTCCGGTATGCCACTAGCACTCAACTAGAAGCCCAATCCAAAACCGAAATTGTCCATTGACTCAAGTGTATTTGTTTTTTCTATTCAAGATCACAAACATGATTATGGGATATCAGTTAAACAATATGTGCAATATAGGTTTAAATTAAGTTCGAGTTTACTTGAAATGAAACTTAATTAACTTTGAACAAATAATCTAGTTCAATGATTGTAAGATAATGAGACTATGGGAATAACTTTTGAGTGAGTGTTCTATACTGCCGTAATTTGTACAATAGGAACCCTAGTAATGTTAATTCCTAAACTAAATAAGTATTACAATGAATATTGGAAATATTGACTTAATTACACAACGAATGTGGCAATACTATTTCGTAATGTATGCATATTTTTTCATATGCACCAACACTCCCTTGAAGCTAGAAATTTGGGTAGATCAAATATTCGAGGCTTCAAAAAACTGTGTCAGTGCTATCTATCACCCATTGCTTTTGTTAGTAAATTGTCTAAGTTGCTTCTTGTAGAAATGTAGCGCATCATAATGATTTCTTGGTGGAGCTTTTTCCTTATGTAGTGACATTCTATTTTAGTGTGCTTTGTGCACTCATGGAAAGTAAGATTTGCTACTATCTTTCCTACAACTTCATTGTCATAATAGAGTAATGCTAGATATCTCATGTGAAAACCAAAATCTTTTAGCAAACTAAGGATCCATACTATTTTCACATGCAATGACTTGCATAGTTCAGTACTTCTCTTTTGTTGATGAAATCAATACAATTGGTTGCTTCTTAGAATGCTAGGATATATAGGAATTCCTAAGCATGATACAAAAACTAGAAGTGAATCTCCTAAGGAAAAGGAATTTCTATACGAAGGAAAAACTTTGATTGGCCTAAGTCTTTCATGAAAAGGGTAGCATGTAGATACTACTCAATATCTAATATGGAAATTTAACTATTCATTGTAATTAATATGTCATCAACATAAATAAGTAAAGTCAGAAAGGAACTACATTGAGTTTTGGTGAATGAGTAATTGTGATGAGTAATTGTGATGAGATTGATGAAAACCATGTCTAATCAGGTGCCCATGAACTTGACATTTCATTGGTGAGATACTTGTTTCAACCCATTGATAACTCTATTTTTATAGAGTTTTTTTTACCTATTTTAGGCAATAAATAATTATGAGAAAACATTTGAACTCCTCTTTATTTACCTAAATTTATCTTGTTTATGTAGCACAAGGAGGCAAGGAAGAAAGGTTTTCTTAAAGAGAAGACAAAAAGGGTGACAGACTTCTTATTCTTGGATTCAAGATGCCTTTTTTATTTCTTATTATTGTTCTTCCTCATTATTTCTTTATGTTTTAGTTTATTTTTGTTAGAGCTACGATGTAACCCAATTATGATGGTATGAATCTTATGATTATTATGTTTTGTAAGGTATTTTGTTTATGTGAAGTTACATATTACTGTGTTTAATGCTTTTAAGTGATTAGCTACCACTTGAATGATCTGATTTGCATGTTTGAGACCGACAGGAGATAATATACGGTTGCTTTTTGTAATTTGTAATCATAAATTAAATATGGATAGACATATACTATATTATTTGTGTGGCTTTTGGTGTAAACTGGGAATATTCATAGATCCTAATGCATTTGGTTTGTTTCAATTCACATATAGAGATATAGTGAATTCATAAGCTAAATAGGTTTGCTATACCTAGACATAGGATAGTAAATAAATTAGGAAGTTTTGCCATACATAGATATTATCCATCTTGCAAACATAAATAATCAATATTAATACCTAGTAATTATGGTGAAATTGGATGCTCTAACATATTTCTTGTATTTAGTTTTATTAGATTTAGTTAGTTAATCTATCATCTATCATCTATCATCTATCAATTTGGTTTGTTAGATAAATTCTAGGAATTATTCACTATTAGTAATTAGTTGGTCTAGTAATCACCAATCTCTGTGGGACGATATCTTTCTTATCATTATATTACTTGTTCAACATGTTCACTTGTATTTAGAATTTCACCAAACAAGTTTTTGGCGCTGTTTCCGGGGATTGGTTGTTTTGCTGCTGATTAATATTAATACCGAATAATTTCTAGGTTTAATCTAGCTTTTATTTTCTTTAAAAAAAAAACTCATTTTTTTCAATTGTTGAAAAAAATCATTTTTTTGTTTTATTTTTATTTTGATTTATTATTTTTATTTTGAAAAAAAAAATTCCTTGTTAAGTTGTTATTGCTGAAAGATTAAGTAACAAGGATGGAGAAAAATGATGGTACACATAGACTTTTAAAAGTCTATGCTACACCAACATTTTGGAATGCCACATCAAGCATTAAGAGGCCTGAAATTCAAGCAAACAACCTTGAGATCAAGCCAACACTCATCCAATTGCTTCAAAACTCTGTGCAATTTAGTGGGCTACCAAATAATGATTCAAATGCTCACATTGAAGCCTTCCTTGAAATATGTAACCTAATCAAATACAATGGAGTCACAAATGATGTTATTAGGTTAAGACTATTTCCATTTTCTCTTAGGGACAAAGCTAAAAGTTGGCTTTCTTCTCTTCCCATAGGATCAATTACTACATGGAATGATTTGGCTCAAAAATTTCTTTGTAAGTTCTTTCCTTTTGCAAAATCTGCAAAAATTGTGTAAGGATATTATCACTTTTGCACAGATGGATAATGACTCACTGTATGAAGCTTGGGAAAGATTCAAGGAACTTTTGAGGAGATGTCCACATCATGGACTACCTATATGGTTACATGTACAAACTTTTTATGATGGGTCTAATACAAATCTCCGTTTCATAATTGATGCAACTGCAGGAGGGTCCTTGCATAACAAAACACCAGAAAAGGCATATGAGCTTCTAGAGGAGATGGCATTCAATAGCTATCAATGGTCTATTGAGAGGCTACAAATGCAACAAGCAAGTGGAGGCCATGAAGTAGATATCTTCACCACAATGTGTACACAATTAGAAATGCTCAATAAGAAGATTGATAACCTAAGTACTCCAGTTGTGAGAATTCAAAGTAGAAAACATGAATTTTATGGTGGAGGAAGTGTAAGCACAGAATGTCAAGTAGGTAACCCTTATGCTCAATGTAATGAATATGCTAATTTTGTTGGGATTCTGAATAGGTCACAAAATGATCCAATACTCTAACATGTATAATCCGGGATGGCACAACTATCAAAATTTTTCATGGAGTAACCCAAATGAGATAAGACCACAACCAACATTTAAGCAAACAGAAGAGGAGAAGCCTAATTTAGAAGATACAGTTACCAAACTAGCCATCATCACACAAAACTCTATGGAGAAGACTGAAGCAAGATTTCAGAATCAAGAAGCTTCAATCAAAAAATTAGAGTTGCAAATGGGTCAATTGGTCAACATGTTTTCAGAGAGATAGAAGGGTCTTTTTCCTAGCAATATGGAGGAAAACCCTATAGATAATATAGTCACCAACCTAGCCATCACCACACAGAATTTTATAGAGTATTGAAGCGAGAATTTTGAACCAAGAGGTGAGCCTTCAAAGTCAAGAAACTTTAATCAGAAATTTAGAGGTGCAGATGAGTCAGTTGATCAATATGATCTCAAAGAAAGAGAAAGGTCCCTTGCCTAGCAATATGGAGAAAAGCCCTACAAATACTGCAGAGGCAGTAACCTTAACAAGTGGTAGCCAAGTGGGAGAAAATGATGCTGATAAAGACATTTTCAATGAAACAAATAAGAATGTCAGCATACAACTTAAGGAGGCACCTAGGAGCAAGCTTGTTCTAGAAAATCCGATACCCTTTATACCTCCAGCTCTATCTCCCTCGAGATTCCAGCAACATGAAAGAGATAAGTAGTTTTTGGAATTCCTGGATATATCTTTAAAATTGCACATTAACACTCCTTTTGTAGATGCTCTAGTTCAATTGCTTAGTTATGCAGAACTTTTGAAAGAGATACTGGAGAACAAAAGGAAGCTGGAAATATATGAGACAGTAGTATTGATTACAGAATGCTCAACCATTATGCAACACAAGCTGTCTTTGAAACTATTGGAGTTTCATCCTCCTTGAGCAACAACATCCAGGATAGTTTGGCTGAAAACTATAAAGCAAGCGCTTCTTAGGAGGCAACCCAAGCATTTCCGTTTAAGTCTTTTGTTGGAAGTTTGTCACCACATTTTCCTCACAGCTCTACATTGACATAACCTACACCTAGGGGAGTTTCCTTGTTCCTTCTTTATTATTACCTTATTTCTTTTTGCATTGAGGACAATGTTTCATTCAAGTTTGGGGGTAGAAAAATAAATTTTTATGCTAAATTTGATTGAAAAATAAAAAATTCTTATGTCATGATTACATCCCTTGTTGTGAATTCTTGGTGATTCTTTGAAAGATATAGATTTTGTTCAAACCTGCAATTGTGGTGTGAGTTAAGTGTGATTCTGATTATGTTAATTCACCTATTGAGCACTAAAAGTCCTTCATTTTTGAAATTGTGTGTATCTCTAGAGAACATTCATGTGAAGTATGTGATTTTCTTAGATCTCACCCGGATCTTAGAGTTTGTTTGATTTTCTCTTAAGGCGAAATCCTAGGCTGCATCTAATTGAGAAAATGATCTAGGCCATTCTTTAGATCGTTTGAGCCTTTCAAGCCAACCCTATTTATTTATCACTAGTCACCTCATTGAGCCTTGATTCTTATTCATTTTTTTTTTATGACACCCACATATATATAGCCATAAGCCTTGAACAACTTATCTTATCATCCCACACCCATGAACATGTTGACTTGTAGGATGGAAGTTTGTTTGAGATGAATAAAGGTTGAGAAGAAGATGGAGCATGGGAAGAAATTGATTACAATGATTCTGTAAGGCATAGTATTTCATTTCTGTAAAAAAAAAAAAAGAAAAAAGAAAGAAAGAAAGGAAGTACAACATTTGCCCAAGAATGGAATCCTCTTATCATTCCTTATCAGATTCAAGCTACTCAATGTTCTGAATCAGGGCATTAAGCATAGTAATTGAAATGATTGGCAAGACAAGAGTGTGGTGATTGCATGTCTAGTACTTTTACTTGTTTTATTGATGCAAGCATGATTGTGGCTTTGTGAGTGTTAGAATCCAAGTGAAATCAAGAATTTCTGGACAGAAAAGAGTGAGAAAAGTGATGGTAGAAAGTGACAAGAAGTTTTTGATGAGATCCTAGAAAGTAATGTGTTCATGGGTTATTTAAGCTTAAATGACTTCCATCTTACCCTTAGCCCAGCCTTACATTACAAGCTTATAAAAGTCCTATTGATTTTTGGTTAGATGATTGGCTTACATTAGTGGAGAGAGGAATGAAAAGTAAACTACGAGGTTTGGTTAAAGATTTTAAGAGATTGCAAATTAATGTGGATTTATTTGGAGTGCATATAGTTGAAAAGATGAGGACTCACACACACACAAGTGGTCAACATAGTTAAGTGTTTATCTTATCTTATGAAACAATTGTTGTGTTTGGATGAAAGTTATATTTTTCTTTGAATTGTTAAGTTTGAGCAATTATGAGAAAATTTCATGAAGGGGTTTTGTCTAAAACATATTTTGTTTATTGCTTTTGCTTGAGGATTAGCAAAATGTTAAGTTTGGGGGTTTTGATAACTTTATTTTTATAGAGTTTTTTACCTATTTTAGGCAATAAATAACTTTAATAATTGTGAGAAAACATTTAAACTCCTCTTTATTTACCTAAATTTATCTTGTTTATGTAGCACAAGGAGGCAAGGAGAAAAATGATGAACATGGAGAATTTGATGCTTATTGTGTGGCAAAATAGTAATATCAAGATCAAGAGTATCAAGATGGGCTTGGGCTTTAGATGATTGTTATTAGATTTTCTGTTATTGTTGGGTTTTATAAATATATAGAAAACCCAGTCATGTTAGGAATTCAAATTCCAATTAATTTAGGAGTTCAAAACCCAATTGTTTTAGGTATCCTAAATTGACTTCTACTGGGATAAGGTCTAAACTCAAAACTCTATTTAAGAGAAGAGAAGAAGCAAAATAAGGGGAGGGGGAAATTGAGCACAACTCAAGAGAGAGGCCAAGAATTCAAGGTTTTCTTGCAGAGAAGATAAAAAGGGTGACAGACTTCTTGTTCTTGAATTCAAGATGCCTTCTTTATTTCTTATTATTGTTCTTCCTCATTATTTCTTTATGTTTTAGTTTATTTTTGTTAGAGCTACGATGTAACCTAATTATGATGGTATGAATCTTATGATTATTATGTTTTGTAAGGTATTTTGTTTATGTGAAGTTGCATATTACTGTGTTTAATGCTTTTAAGTGATTAGCTACCACTTGAATGATCTGATTTGCATATTTGAGACCGACAGGAGATGATATGCGGTTGCTTCTTGTAATTTGTAATCATAAATTAAATATGGATAGACATATACTATATCATTTGTGTGGCTTTTGGTATAAACTTGGAATATTCATAGATCCTAATGCATTTGGTTTGTTTCAATTCACATATAGAGATATAGTGAATTAATAAGCTAAATAGGTTTGCTATACCTAGACATAGGATAGTAAATAAATTAGGAAGTTCCGCCATCATATAGATATTATCTATGTTGCAAACATAAATAATCAATATTAATACCTAGTAATTATGGTGAAATGGGATGCTCTAACATATTTCTTGTATTTAGTTTTCTTAGATTTAGTTAGTTAATCTATCATCTATCAATTTGGTTTGTTAGATGAATTCTAGGAATTATTCACCGTTAGTAATTAGTTGGTCTAGTAATCACCAATCTCTGTGGGACAATATCTTTCTTATTATTATATTACTTGTTCAACATGTTTACTTGCATTTAGAATTTCACCGAACACCCATGTAAGGATTTTCACAATCAACATAGCATATGCTCCTTCTAAGTGCAAAATTCAAGAGGAAGATCCATATAGACCTCTTTGAAAAGATTATCATAAAAGAAAGTATTTTGGACATCTATTTAAAAGAAAGACTAGTCATTGACAATAGAAATAGTGATGATGAGGCAAACATTGACATGATTTGTCATAGTGGAGAAAGTATCATGATAATCAATCCTTTCACGATGACTAAACCCCTTAGTCATGTGACATGCCTTGTACCTCTCGAGAGTGACATTAGTATAATACTTCACCTTATAGATCCACTTACATCCCATAGGTTGATGATTAAAAGACAAAGGGACCACACCCTATGAATGATTGACTTCAAAAGTAGTGATTTTATTATCTATTGTAATGACCTAGCTAGGGTCAATGATGGCTTCTTGAAAGTGAAAGGTTCGTGTATAACAAAGATGGTGGCAATAAAAATGTTGGTAGTGATGTTGGTATTTGTGTCACGAAATGGAGTTAGAAATGTCATATAAAGAGATTGTTGGAGTCTCATATTGCTTAAAAGGAATAAGGTTGTGAAATGAAGAGAAAAAGTTGACAATTGATGATATAAATGGCAGTGAGGAGACACTCCTTTTAAAACTAAGAAGGGATGTGGATTTGAAACATCAATGTCTATGTCACATCCAACAAATGGTGTTCGTACAACAACCTCATTTTTTTATTAGATGTGGACACAAGAGATCTCATGAGCATTTCCTTTCATGGACAAAAAGGACTAAGATTTAAAGGAAAAAAATCAATGCCATTGTTAGAGCATATATGCTTGACGGTGACACGAAACTTAGGATGAATTAGCAACAGAAAATGTTGAACTTTAAGAAAAAAGAAAAACTTATCTTTTGAAATGAAGGAGAAAGTTTCAAGTTGCATAAGAAAAATCACCTATAATAGTTAAGAAATAATATAAGCTTTCATATATGGGTGTCCAATGGAGACCCTAAACATCCATGTAAACTAATTCAAAAATTAATATGGTGTTAAAGTGGCTTTTAGGAAAAATGATGTGCATTTGTTTTGCTAGAAAGCAAATTGGGCATGAATGAATTAGAACAAAAAATAGATTTGCTATAGGCATAATATGATTTTAAGGAGGGAATGATTATTTTGATGCAAAACATTATAACTAATATTATTAATAAAACTTGAATTGCAAATAAGAGTTTGTTTGGAGATATAAAAGGCATTTCTTACTAAATGCAAGTAATTAGAAAAAAAAATTGAAATATGTGAGAATAAAGAACAAAGAAAGTACAAGTCTCATTTAACTTTCTTATTAGAGCTCTAATCATATGATCTTGAAATATACAGAAATCATTGAAAAATAAAGTCATATAGTTATTGTAATGGGTTAACTTTTGAATAGATAACTAATTATGCTAAAACTATGGTGCATATAAAATATGTGTGAGGTGCAAGATAGGATAAGTTGTGTAGTGACTAATGGGAATAACAAGATTGCAAGATTTATTAGGTACAGTAATGGAAATAGGTGCAGCACATGGATAAAATAAATTTAGAATATTTAAATCATAAGTGATATGATTACTTGCCATTGAATTGATAATCCACATTGAGCGAATGGTCTTAAGAGATGAAGAAGTATTTGTAAAAAAGGCAACTGCAACATGAAAGCTTATTTGATTAAGGAGGCTAACAAGCCTTTATTATTGATCTAGATTTAAATTAAGCCTAATGAAGCCACCATAAATGCTACTAGGAATGAAAGATTGAGGGCTTAATAAACATGCATCGTCATAAAGAGGTAAAGGCCCATGCTTACCTAAACTCTTTCCAGGTTTGCCTATTGTTGCAAAGCTATTTATCAGGACCTTCAATCAGTAAATGAGAAAGTAGATTGGTATGATCTAATTTGGACTGGCGGGATTTGCAAGCATAACTTTATTGGATGGCTAGTTTGTCATGATCGACTTTCTACAGCAAAGAGAATAGTACAATGGCTTCCTACAATTAACCAATATTGTGATTTTTGTCAGGCTCAAGTAGAAAACAGGAGTCATCTCTTTTTTGAATTTCCTTGTACAATGTTGATTTGGAAGAATATCCTTGCTCAAAATAGAATTCGACGTCACATCAGAGGATGGAATGAAGAATTAAAATGGATGATTAAAGCATCTAAAGGTAAAGATTTGGCTGTAAAACTTCTTAAAATATCATTTTTAGCTTGTATTTATTGCATATGGGTAGAAAGGAATAGAAGAAGATTTCAAAATACATTAGTTGACATTCCAATCTTGTTGGCTAAAGTAAGGAAAATTGTAGGAGAGAGAGCTTCTCTACTTCACAATATCAAACCTTCACAAGATAATGTCTTTTTGAGTGAGATTTGGAGGCTTCCAACCTTTATTTTTTCTTACTCTTAGTTTATTTTTGAAAATTGTTGTAATACTGGGGTATGCCTCTATACTTTTGTATATTATATTCTATTAATGCAACTTACATTAAAAACCAAAAATAAAAAATAAAAATAAAGAGGTAAAGGTAAGTTAGGATAATAGTGACGGCTATAAGGAAGGGCCAAAGTAGGATGATATTAGAGGCCATATCAAAAAGGTTTGAAGGCCTAAAAACATTAGGTGCTTGTTGGTCATAAGTCTCAACATTGTGGGCTAAGGGCCTATTCCCTCTAAATTTCTTTCTAGACCCTCTTTTTTGCTTAGGCTTCCAACTTGGTGATAGCCCACAAGTAGGAAACAAGTTTCTTGGACATCACATAGCTTCTTGTAGTGATTGCAAACTAAGAGAGATATGGGCCATTTGGGGTGCTAGATTTATTTGGCCTATTCTTAAAATGAGGTCCAATAGTATGGTCAGAGCCTGCAAACTATTGCCATAGGCCATGAATGGGCAACACTATCTTTCCTAATCTAGAATTCTACCTAGCTGGTCAATGTGCTTAACATGCATAGTTGTCACCACATGTGACTTTGGCCGTCATGTTGAAAGCACTAGCCAACATTGTGTTTGGTAAGGGTCTATGGCTTATCCAATCTCAGAAGTTCCTCATAAGATAGGATTGTCATGCAAAGGGTTTGAAATTTTGCTAATAGGCCAAAAGAAACTTCATGGCTTGATTTTTTGGTTATGGGTAAAAAGTTGAGCATTTACTCTATAATTGCACTTGTTACAAGAGCTTTAGATAGGTGCTTAATGCAATTTAAGCTTTTGTTAGATATCTTTAAGTTAGAGGAAGAAATTTGTGAGGCCTAACCTAGTTGCTCTGCTTGTTAATGGCTTTTTTTTAGCCAAAATTTTGATTCTCGATAACTTTATCAAGATTTTCCTTCAAGACTAATTAGATTTCAATGATAAAAGGAAGTTGGAAAACCATGTTTTTAAAGCTTGGGTTAACATAATGGACTAGCCAAGTTTTCATAGTTGTATGAAATTGGCCCCTTTTTTAGGTCTTTTCTTTATTACTGATAGGTCATCATAATTTCCCAACAAGAAATCCTTTTTGTTTTGATTAAGGAACACCATTTTCACCTAGTAGCTCCAAATTGCTCAATTAGCTTTACATGTCAATTTATAGGAAGTGTTTGGTTTTTGAGAAGATTTTTTCCAAATTATCTAGGCACCTACACATTTAATTTGGTATTAGTTATGTTGAAATATATTTTAATGAAATTAGAATATATTAACATTTTGACGATGAGAAAAATAGGAATTATAATATGGAAATATTATAATTATTTTTTACTTATTTATTGAGTTTTATTAAAAAAATAATGTTGAAACAATTATGCAAGAAATTGGGTTTAAAATGAGAAGCCTGAACCAGCTAAGCTCATATGCAATCAAGCCTTTGCAAATGAGACCCAGGCGATGCGTGACCTAATGAGCATGTTCGTGTAACCTAGCCCAAATGCAGTCAAGCCCGTGCAAACGCATCTCAGACCCAGTCTTCACGCGACCCATGCTAGTGCGGACTGGACCTACAAAGTGTGACCTAGCGACCCGTTCTCGCACCTACGACCTAGCATACCAACTCAACCCAACAATGCCGAGACTTCACCATCAAATTTAGCCACCTTAAACTTCTCCAATCAAGCTAAAAAAATGGCTTGTTGGAAAGATAATGAAGAAGGGAACATTTCTGTGAAGAAAAAACAAAGACTCATTACTTATAGAAGATTATTTTGAAAAGATTAAACAATTCTTCATAGTTTGTGACCTAACTACTTAGAAGAGAAATTAAAAGTAGATTAAAGCATTTCTGAAGCGGAAATCATAGGGCTTTTGAAGAGAAGAAGTTGAAGCACCCACAATAATTTGATTTAAGATTGAAAAGATTCTATAAAGATAAGAGCTTAACCTGAGTTTGACCCATTTTTAGTCCGCGAAGCTCTTAATTAATAACTTAAGTTATAGTGCCATTTTGGAGCATGATTTTGAATGGTTTTAAAGATAGAACACAGCTCTATCTCTTACCTCTTTCAACACCTTGAAATGAAAAAAGTGAAGATGAAAATTCAGGGCTCCAACGAGAAGAATAGGTGACTTGCTTCAGAGGTGTTAGAACGACTATTTGAAGTGAAATGTGAGTTATCTTGAAACTATTTAAGTACATTTTACTCAATATTTTTAGTCTGTCCAAAAATCATAAAGAAAGAAAGCAACTTATAGAAACTCATACTCTTCACTCAAGCTTCATCAAGCTCACGAAATTTGTTCTACATTTCAATAATTCTACTCTAAACTTATTATTGCTTTCATAAACTTATTATAAAATCATATTGCTCTTTAATTCATATCATATTTAAGTTGATTTCATACAAGTGAATAGTGCTACGTTCATATGAATTTGGGGCTTTTGTCCATATCATCTTGTATAAGTCTCTAGCACTTTTTTGAAGCTTTTAAACTTGAATTCATATATTACAGAAGTTGAATTCGAAATTTGTAATTAATTGTTATTCATTGCTGAAATTCTTGGGGAGAGAATTTGTAATTAGGATTGAAATAGTGGCTCTCTCTTATAACTGAGATTTAAGGAGTGGTTCTCCCTTGTAATCAATTTGTGAATTGATTGGAGAGTGACTCTAGTAAGTTGTTGCTAGAGTAGGGTGGAGTAAGTGCGGAGGTGGCTTAGGCCGAACCACCTTCCAAAAATCTGTATCTTTGTCTTGTGTGATAATCTTGTTTGTCGTTTTGATTGCTTAACATAAGAAAAACGAAAAAGATCAAAACATTTTTGATAAACCTAATTTACCCCCCTTCTTAGGTTGCTATAAGATCCAACAAGTTAAGCTACTTGGTGAAAACCCTACTTATCTTATTCATTCAATCACCATGGCCTTATTGTCTTTTGCCTTTGATACTCACCCAAAAACCTAAAATGCTATTGAAACACTATTATTTCTATTATCAAGGTGCCTCAAAGGCCTAAATTACCTTGTACGGAAGGTAAGAATCATCCCATGCTTGCTTGCGGGGTAATTACTCCAATTCCTAGATTGATCTTTCCCCTAGCTTAACAAGTTCTCATCCACATTGATATTGATGGAACAACTTCCACTATTCCAAACCATACTATTTCTTGTCTAGTATGGCATAATTGATATAAGTGGTGTTATGGTCAGATTTAGGCCATGATGGGAGGTTGGATTTGGATTCTTAAGGTTATGATTGCAAAAATATGATCCCATCAAAGAGTAACTTGAACCTTTAGTCTCATTTGAAGGAGACACACACTTCTATGATCTTATCTAAGGGAGACTAACCTCCATGAAAGCTGAAGCTCATTTTTTTATTTTTTAAAAATCACTTAACCTATTTCATGCAATAGAAAATAAAGGTTAGATGGGTTGGACTAAGCTTAAAGCTTAGGACTAAATTAAGCCTACAATACCTACCTTTGTAAAATGGACAATCCAAGAACAAATTACTCTCAAATGGGTTCTCAACATTGCCTCAAACACATTTGTGATTGGGCTTTCCAAGCTTACAAAGTCAAGACATCTAAAATGCACTAGTTATTGAATTTACAACCCAAACTACTACATCAACCTCCTCTTTTTGGCTCAAATTACAAATAGTCTCCTAAAGGTCACACTCGATCATAGAAATGATTATAAAAATTGAATTTCTCACAATTGTTTAGAGGACTCAAATCCTCATTCTCCTCTTTGGCAACAGTGATAAATGCTCACATGAGAATGTTGACATTGATTAAGAAGACCTATATGATCTTCTCTTCACCTACAAGTCCTAAATAAACCTCATTGATCAAAACTCTAGCTCTCACTAACTAATAGCTTTTGTCTCCAATGCCTTTAATGGAAATCCAACTAATGTTTAATTGTTGAAGAACTCATTAAGTTCTTTGTCAATGTGCACTAACCTACACTAAATATGGCAATAACAAATTGGCCTTTGCCAATTACTCCCAATCTATAGCCTCTTTTAGTTAAAATCAAAACTATTAACAACCTTTTTGCCAAATTTGCCAATGGCCTAATGATTGGGCAAACCATTGTTAGGAATGACATAACTCACCTCAAGTCTAAGAATAACTATACACCTGCTACGACACTACCACTTATTCATAATGGTGGACTTAAACTAGTTTCCTAACTCGGGCATTACCAAACATGTTATCAACACTCCAATAGGCTTTGAGGATGTTCTCCTTATCATGGGGCCTTAGCAAGTTATGGTTGGTATTAAAGTGGGCCTTTCGATTACCCATATCAGTACATTCAAAAACACAAATAATTTAAATATGTCCAACATTCTTATAGTACCCATCTATTTCTAAGAACTTATTATCCATTTCAAAATTTACACGAGATATTGATTTTGTTTTCATATATTATGTTACATCATGCCTAAACCCCTTATATTTTTTTAATTTTTCTTTTAAGACAACCACACATATTTTAATTGGCTTCCCACTAAAGTACTTGATAATATTTAAGCATGGCCAAAAAATTTTGCTCAAAAACCTCCTATGTCACATTTAAGAACATTTGGTTGCTTAGTGCACCACTATCTCTAGCCTTACATTAAAAATAAGAGCCATTATCCACATCATGTGTTCTACTTGGTTATCTACTAGGTTATTAAGGGTACTTTACATTGTCATAAACAAAATCTATATTATAGTTGATGCAAAATTTAATGAACAACACTTTCCACATGATAATTCATCAAAACCAAAACCTACACAAGAACTTGGCACACAATTTCTCATACCAATCACAACAAACATATACCTACGAACCATCCTCTTCAACCAATTCCCCTAATAGAACCTCTTCTCAGTTTACCATTAGACATAATTGTTGCACCTCAACCCACCATGGATTTGACTAGACAACCTCCACCCAGTCACCAAATGGCAACCAAACCTAAAAAAGGCACACACTTACTTGTCAATATATCTATGCCTAAATAGCTTCCACGTATCCTTATTCTAAACCTCAAAATTTTATAGACACCATGAAAGACCTCCAATGGAGATCTACCATGGTTGACAAATACATTGCTCTGCAAAAGAACCAAATAGGGGAGCTTTTCATTCCACCTCCAAATTTGGTTCCCATTGGCTCTAGATGGGTTTTCAAGATTAAACTTTAATCTTATGGCTTTTTGGAGCACTACAAGGCATGCCTTCTATAGGCTTTCACCAACTTTTAGGCATTGATTATATTGAAACTTTTTAACTTTTTTTGCTAAATGGGTAACAGTAAGGACAATCCTCATGATAGCTTATTCAAAATGGTAAACATAAAAAATGCCTTCCAACATGGGAATCTTGACAATAAAGTTTACATGGTCTAATCCCAACAGTTTATAGACCCCAATTTTCCTCATCATGTATTTCAACTATGATAATATTTGTATGGCTTAAAACAAGCCCCTAATGCCTAACATCAACACTTGAGCACTATTTACAAATCTAGGATTTTCAAATTTCAAGAGGGAGATTCCTCTCTCTTCATTTTATATAAACCAAATTACACTTTTATGCTCACCCATGTAGATAGTAAAATCCTCTTGGAAGCCCACAAAATCTTTTCTCTCTTATCCTTACTTAACTCCAAAAGGATTTTGCTATCAAGGACCTTGGCATACAATATTATATTTTAGGTATAAAAGTTTAATCCACTACAAATGGATTACTTTTACACTAGGCCAAATTTGCACAAGGTAGCATTCAACAAGCAAAAACGGGAGAAGCTCTTAGTGTCTCCACCTCGTGTACCACAGGATATCCTCAATAACTTATAATGATCATTTTTTAGATCCTACTTATATAATAGCATTGTTAGTGCCTTACAAGACCTTTGACAAAAGTTGATATTGTCTATGCCATCAACATTGCATGCTAGTGTGTGCATTTTCCTATCACTATCCATTGGCAATTGGTCAAATGTATCTAATGTTTTCTTGCAAAGACACCACACCATAGCCTTTATCTCACGAGAGGGTAAACAATAATCCTCAATGCCTATTCTAAAGTAGTATAGGTTAGAGATTGTGATGGTTGCCAATCAACAAGAGGTTATTGCATATTTTTCATATCCAACCTAATATCTTTAAGTTTTAAAAAACAAAAGACTATCACACATTCAAACACTAAGGCTGAATTCAAAAGTCTTGCCAACATGATGACTAAAATCATTTGGTATAAGCCTTTCTCAAAGATCTCCATGTCAGATAACCAAGGTTGCTCACATTATCGTGCAAAAGTCTCTCAACTCTTTATCTCACCACCAATTCGATCTTCCATACTCATACCAAACATGTCAATATTGACTTCACTTCATTCAAGAAAGGGTGAAAAATCAACAATTGTTGATTCACTTCATTTCTTCTATTGATCAAATAAGAGACATCTTCACCAAATGTCTTTCTTTTACAAGTTTTAAGATATTACAAGACAAGCTAATGGTTCACAGCAATCCATTACCTTGTAAGGGATATTAAAATAAATAAAGGGCTAATCTCGTATATGCCACGTCATCATGCCATCTCAGCATCGACCACACACATTGTGAATCCACGTGATACAAGTTGCCACGTCAACCCTCAAAGACAATGCTCCTTAGTCACTTCCTGCTTCTCCTACGCACTGCACAATCATATTGGTGACAACCATTCGACCGAAAATGGAAAGGAAATTATCGCCATTAATTTTTGTGTATAATGAAGGAAAAATTCTTCAAGAATCACCAACCTTCAATAGGAAAATCAACCATTATTATAGAAAGTTTCCCTTTTCAGCAATCGACAGATTTCATTGTGAATATTTCTTTTGATTTCGCATTCATTTGTATTCCTCGTAGATTGATTAGCTTAAGACTATAAATAGTGATCTATCTAAACATACTAATTATCAATAAATACAACAATCCTTTTCCAAGCATATTTACGATTCTTGAGATTTTTGGGAAGTGTTTGGTTTGGAGAAAATTGTTCCAGGCTTTCTCGGCACTTACACGTTTATTTTTCTGATATTCTATATTTATGAATTTAATCTTTTCATTTATTTTCCATCCAACAAGATAACTAAATTTTACAGTGAAAAAATGCATTTAAGGATAACTAAAAGATGTACATATACAATTACATCAAGTCAGCTTGATACTTTCTTAAGAGTTTCAAAGAAAAGATCAAAACAAGATTGGATCCCTTTTCTTAATTTTGTTTTAATCTTTAAAGTTATCGATATACTAACATAAGAAAATTTTAAAAGTAATTATTAAAAAATTAAAAGAGTTTATATAAAAACATTCTTTTGATCTGCAACAGACGAATATACCAAAATCAAAGTAAACTGACCAAAATTTTGAAGTGATAGAACCCATTACTTGGAACAAGTCAACCGCTCGACGACGCATAAACTTTGCTAAAGGATATAAAGTATGAAATGGGTGTTAAGATAGAAGAAGGAAAAAGAATTGCAAAAAAAAAAGAAAAAAAAAGAAAAAAGTCGAGAGATAAAAATTAACTTTGACGATATAAATTCAGTCTTGGCGAGCCATCATATAGATGATCTAAGACTCTGGAAGTGTATATGGATGAAGAAAACCTGTTAAAAACATTAATTGAACATGAAAGTTTCTCCATCTGACATTAATGGAGGTTGTTATAAGTCAAACATAGATCAGATAATGACCTTTCAAATCCCTTTGGGTGTTTATTGCATCACCCATTGGGCCTTCTCGACATGCAGGTTGACACGAGTTGCTCCTTGACACGTCCCTCGCGCACTTCTTCTTAGCAGCTCCGGGACGCAAGTTGCGTGGGTCAAGAAATTAATTGTGTTCTCGTCATCAAGTGTCGGAATTGTTATTTTTAGTGGATCTTTATCTCTTTTAAGGCCCTTTCGTACTATTTTTGTCGGGTCTTAGTCCTCTGGTCCCAAAATTTGCCTTTCTCCGTCAGCCAGCTCTGAGCTTATTAGCCGCCTCAACTTTTCGGTGGCCCTTTAACTCAACTTTTACACTTCCCGTAATTTCACAAGCCGTCTTGCTCTCTACGATAGTAATCCTAGTAAACCGATTGGAAAACAAGATAGAGCCCTACAATGATCAATTATGTATTTATTACTCCCATGCAAAAGGGACAGATCTATCATTCTTCTAATTTTACTCCAAAACCCAACAACAAAAGCACCATAAGTACGTAGCCTCCGTGATTTGAAGAGAATAGCAGCTATTATCTCGTGGACTTCCCTTGAACTCCGTTGAATATGATATTGAATAGAGTAGGTGCAACGGTACAAGATAGCAATTAAGACTCTGACTCTGCGACCTCCATCACATTAGACAGCTAGAAAAAAGTGAGATGGACATCGCAGTCTTATCCGCCACTGTACAAGAAAGGGGAGAGATAGGTAGGTGCAGTTCTGAAAATTATAATACTCCTCTAGTCTCTCTTTAAATGAGGCACCAACAACCGAGATACAAATCTTCCTCTTGCCAAAAATAATATTAGGTTCATCATGAACAGGTGCTACATAAAATCGAATGTTTCTTACATCAACAAATGTCTAATTCAACGGTAAGTATTATTTGAAATTTCTTAATCTTAATTTTGACATTTTAAGGATATATGAGTAAAGGTGTGAGTGTATAAAAAATAAAAATAAAAAGATCTTCCTTTAAATGATTTTTTGTTAATATAATATAAAATTGATGGATATCCAAGTTTTAGTCATATTTCACGGCATCCAAACCAAATGCCTCTGACTTATGAACGTTGGCATTGACCATGTGAAGCAAAGCCAAATTAAACTTTATATCTCATATATATAAGTAAAGTTTGAATACATAAAAATTATCAATATATGATAATTAGATACATATTTTTAGGATGAGATTAATCACAACATCACATTAAATTAAATATTATTTTTTAAGGCTCTAAGTTTTCAGCGGTTTGAAAATATTTTTTTACATAATAATATAGAAATTTTATAAGCGTTTTAATTATTTTGAGAGTTACAAATTCAGAATTAATAGTATTCTTAAAGATTCTATTATTTCTTTTATTTTAAATAACATAAACAAAATATATACGCACGTACACAAACACATATTTTAATATATATCTCTTTTATATGTAAAAATAATACTGTTTCTTAACAAATAATATGTAAATTTAAGTTTTAAGTATGCTATTACATTGTTTATTAATTATTTTTTTCATAGTTATTCTACGTCTCATATAAAAGGACATTGAAAATGGTGTAAATAGTCACTGTAACCAACATCTTGGCTTAATATATTTATAAGCGGAATAACAAATTTTAAAAGAAAGAAGTGACCCTTTTAATAAAAGTAAAGCAGGATAAGTTGTCCAGTAACCAATTGTTGGTTACTGATTGCTTAAGATCTAAGCTATGATTTGACACTTCACAACTTTTAGACCCCTCTTTACCTAATTAAAAATAAATAAAGTTCAATAATCTGCCGACTTTATAAATCTAACACTGTCGACGATTTATACAAATTCCCGGTCACAGAAAACATAACACCTTCTCCCAATCAAACCTACAAGCCACAAGTTCATCATGCTCTTCCTGTCCCAACCGATGCAGTCCACGGAGCTTCACAACCGTTTAGATCCTTAAGAATTGCATCAGCTCCTTCTTGGATCAACTTCCACGCAGCAGCCACGTGGTGATCTTCGGTAAGTGTGGTCCCCACAGCAAACCTCAGAATATATACTCCACCGACTACTGTGTGCGTCATGTAAACTCGCCCCGTTGAGTTAACCCACTCGAGTAGCTTCCGATTTAGCACCTCTGTGTAACCCGATCCCGCCCAAGAGAATGGGTTGAACCGGAAACACACTAATGCAAACTTCCTTGGCACCACGATTTCGAACCGCGGGTCTGATTTCACAAGCCCCTCGAACGATTTGGCCATCCGAACGTCGGACCGGATATGGCGTTGGAGATTGGCAACCCCATAGCTGCGCAGCACGAACCATAGTCTTAGGGACTTGAATTTTCGACCCGTACCCACTTGCCAATCCTTGTAGTCCACGACCGACTCAGACTCACTCGCTTTGTTTCTCAAATACTCCGGGTCGGTGCTCAAGGATTTGATTAGCAGGATTGGGTTCTTGACCCACAAGCAACAACAATCCAAGTAGGACAGTAGCCACTTGTGTGGGCTTAGACTAAGTGAGTCAACCCGCTCAATCCCGTCTAAATAGTGGGTAAACTCGGGACAAATGCATGCGCTACCACCATAAGCAGCATCCACATGCATCCACATGCGGTACTCATTGGCCACGTCGGCTAGCGGCTCCAGAGGATCAACGGCAGTGGTTGAAGTTGTCCCCACGGTGGCACACAGATAAAGTGGGACCAAGCCCGCTGCCACGTCAGACTCCACGACCATGCGGAGGAGCACAGGCGACAAAGCAAAAGCGGCGTCAAGGTTCGTAGAGATAGACTTAACGTTGCTCGGGTTGATGCCGGCTAACTTGGCAGCCTTGGTGAAAGTGGAATGGGTCTGGTCTGAGCAGTACACGACGAGCTTTGATATTGCACCCTCCCCACTTGTTTGTAGCACGCGGTCTCTGGCAGCAACGAGAGTGACAAGAATCGCTTCACTGCTGGTATTTTGAATGACTCCACCGCCGGTGCCAGCGAACATAAAGGACTTGGGGAGCTTAAGCATGTTGGCCAACCAGTCCATGACTACCATTTCGAGCTCTGTAGCGGCAGGGGAGGCCAGCCAGTTGAATCCAACCGAGTTGAACGAAGTGCACAGCATTTCTCCAATGAAAGCTGCGGTGCTGACCGTGGCTGGAAAAAACGCAAAGAAGTTCGGGCTTAACCAATGAGTCATGCCAGGGATTATTTTATTGGTCACGTCGGTAAGGATGGTTTCTAGCGATTCTGGAAGGTATGGTGCAGCGTTGGGGAGAGAGTTTCGTAGGAAGTCAGGCTGGACTTGCGTGAGAACAGGATAGGTTTCGATTTGGTTGTAGTAGTCGGCTATGAAGTCGACCATCTGGTGAGCTTGTTTCCGGAATTCTTCGGGGTCTAGCGGCTTGAAATCGCGTTGGGGGGAGGAAGCGTCGGAGGAACTCCAATCAAGGCTTCCCATTTAGTGTTTGATGGAGAAATGAAGCTTCCGGATGGAGAAACAGAGTTTCCAAAAGGGTGGAGCACCTGCTGGTGGTGGCAGTGCGAATGGGCTGGTATTAGTTGCTTTAAATTGGCTTCCGTGTAGATCAAGTCGGACTGGTTGGCCGATGGGACAGGTGGGCAAGAGACCGTATTTATGAGTTGTTTTTAAAATGATACGACAAAAGACAAGGACATTTTGAAAAAACGTCCTCCATGTCTAGTAGCATTTCAAGAGTTATGGAAAGACGTTGCCGCATATTTAATGTGAGGGGTCTCCAGCTTTGTCAAAAAATGTGCTTAGACTTATATGACGCGGCGGTGGAGTGCTCCAGCCTATACTTCGCATCAAGGCCACTGTCTGATCCTCTTTTCCTTTTACTTCCTTCTCTGTGATAGCTTTTCAGCCTTGGTGAACCGATCGAAGAGTAGAGAATATGAGCAAGATCAACGAAGGGATGTCAAAACATCAAAATTTAATTCTAATAATGTCAATTAGTAAAATGTGTTGTGGGATTAACACAATTTATAAATGGATTAACACTTTGGATTTAGTGTAATATAGGATCACTTGCTTAGGTTCTGCTCATAATAAAAATTAAGAATCAAGTGTCTAATGTATTCTCCATGATGATGAACTACCTGCTGGCATACTTTTAATGTGATCATAAGCAGATTCCCTTAGTTTATATCAAATAATGACAACTCTCATTAACAATTCGTCTACGAGAGATTTTGTGGTTGGAATGTCATATCAGTTTTAGTGAGTGAGATTGTTTGTTGTTGTGAAATAGGTTTAAAGAAAAGAAGAAAAATGTGTAATTAAAGTTTTCAATATATACGAAATAGCAACATGTCCTACTAAATAGAGAAAACAAAGTAGACAAAATTGGTAATTAACGAAGAAATTATCAAAATCAAGAACAAAAAGAAAATAAAGTGAATAAATAGACTAAAGCAAAGTTCAGTTTTCAGACTCAAAATATAATTAGTACAAAAAATTAAAGAAAAGTTCTTGTGGTTCTTCTATGATGATTCAAATCCTTGCCATAATATTCAAAACGATACATACTCATTGTGATAATAATAAGAATGATTGAATGAGAAACCTGAAAGCAATAGTTCAGAGACAAAACTATTAGTGAAAAGTCCTAAAGTCTTGGTTCAAATAACTCCAAAACATAAAGAAAATTTAGACTAGCAACTAGACAAGAGGTAGCGTTTGCTATGGTTGCTTAGGTGGGAATGTATCGACTAGGATAAACTCCAGGAGATGAGGATGATTATGCAGGGCTAACTATATGGTTTGGAAACCAGAAGCTGAGTGCTTGGGCTCTCCAAGTTATGATCCTCTTTCACAAAGTTCTGTACGCAATGAGATGTAAGATTAATAACTCTAAAGTAAACACTAGGATCCGAGTATAATTATGCTGGGTGAAATATGATTTTGGGATCTCTTGTGTGGGAGCCCGCAGAAAGCTGTGAAATTGGGTCTAACTAAGATGACTCTAGTTGGAAAGCATTAAAATTATAATAACACATTTTTCACCTACTAGTTGCACAAACGACGGTGATTTTTCAAATTATTTTTCACCATTGGCCTTACCAAACTTTCATTGTAATTAGGTATAATAGTATTTGCTACATTAGACAAACTATGAATTGAATAGCAAATCATTAGTTAATGTTGTTTAATATACTGAGAGTCAAACGATGTACTTAACTTAAAAAGCAACAAATACCATGTTGATATATAATTATATGACAGACAATACGTGGGGGTTGGTGCGCCAAAAACGAGACCTAGTGCATTTGGCCTTAATTTTCTGTTTTGTTTTAATAAATTGAGTTTCCCGCTAAAGTTCCTCATCATCAAAAAGTATGCAGAAAGACTATCCAACAAAATGTCAACGTCTTCCCCTCTGGCCAGTTGTTTGCTTTGTTTAATTTTAGTATCTTGTTCTATAGCCGACACTTTGATGGCCACAATCATTTATTTTTTCACTTCTTGGCATGATTTTCATGTGCCGATTAAGAAACAAAAGATCTGAGAAAGTTTCCTCGACAAACATGAACCAATAGGATAAACGATAACTAAGGAAAAAGAGTGCAAAGCAAAACACTCAGAGCGTGGGACAAGCCGGACTCAAAGCTCCGCCGTAAGGTTTGAAGTCGTTTTTAGACTTAAATCTGATAGGTACATAGCAAATCTACGATACGGAACTTAATATCCGGGAATGTAGGTTATGGAATGAAGGATAAATGCACGAAACCGTGAGTAATTATATGGGGCCTAGGTGGAGTTTGGCACCGGTAATTGTTGACTTGCTCCTTCGTTGGGTGGGTGTTAAAAGATCGGCTACCCCCTTCCATTATTAGTCTCATGATTTAGAGGTAAGATGCAGTTCCTATCCATGGTTTAAACCTAAGACCTGAGATAAACCTAACCATTGAATCAAAATATCATGACTTGTTGCCACAGTAGGCTCAATTACTCTTGTATATCATCATCCATCAGATTTTCATAGGCCTAGTATATCACGGCCCTGTAACATAAAGCAGTCTCCTTGTTATGTTCAGGTGAATATCTGTCGTTAACGGCAAACCTCAACAAACTAATCAGCAGTTACGACTTCTAACAGAAGGGTCTTCTTTTGAGGTTGCATTGACAGAGAGAAGATTGCCAAATTTTGGTGGGAGTGAGACTACATAAGAGAGTGGGAATGATGCTTCATACATTGCTAGTGTTCGTTGTAAGTGGAAAGGAAGTTGTCATCGAATTATGTAGTTTCATCTCTTCAGATGAGGAGAAACGTTACCACACAGTTTCGGACAGGAATGCAGCAGTTGTGCGATGTATCTTCTGTTTCATTATTATCTGTACAGGAATTGATTATTGCCAACGAACTTGACCGACCAAAATGGGTCCAGCCCTCTTTGAAAGCGACATTAACTTCAATATATCAATCATAACCCAAAAGGGTCCCCCCGGATCCCGCATTGCAGGGAAGAAAACACGGAACAGAGAGAAAACCCAACGGACTACGACTGCAGGTAATCTTGGCTGATGTCTCTGCAAAATAACTCTTCCCCGTTCACCCAATCCACATTTACGAGAAGCCAACACCAGCTTCTTCAAGTTGTCTCTCTTGAACTTCCCACACCACACATGCGCATCTACTCCTTTGTTAGAGCATCTACTTCTCTGATAGAACCACCAACCGTTCCAGAGCATGCATATCTGCTACTCTAGTCAGATTCCCAACTGTACCAGAACATGCACACGCTTCATACCAATTAATTCAATCTCTTGTATATAAACACTGTAATTTCATAAAAGTTAGGAATCACTTCAGCCATTCAATATGGATCAGTATCAAAGAGTACTTTGCTCAAACAAGTTTTTGTTATTGTGTCTTTTTCGTTCGCTCGAGAAACCAAAGGACAAAGGTAAAGGACAAGAAAGTGTTAGGCTTCTTGGAAAGGAAAAAAGAAGGCGATTCTTGAGAAAACATGCCAGAAGACATTCTTGAGAGAATCTGTCCCTTCTTATAGACAGAAGAAACACGATAAAGTTCGATGGTGAACTTCAACTAGCTGTTGGCTTTCTCAGCGAAATTGGTGTTGACTTGTAGATGTTAGTTGTCCAAGAGTTCATCCTGCATTCTTTCCCACGCTACCCGAGAAGTTGACATTAACTTCCAGTTTTTAGAATGCTTTCGGAATGGACCGGAAACGTAAACATTGTCAATGAAAAATGAGATGAAAATTTGAAAAGACTATTTGTGTCTACTCGTTGATATCTGTTAAATTTTATTAAAAAAAGGGGTTTATATCCAGCTTAAAACCCAAGGTATTAAATGAAAAGGTTTATCTATTTATAAATTACTTTTTTAAGTTTTTTTTTTTTTATATGGAACTTAACTTATCTCCTTATCCTAAGTATAGGGCAACACATTTTATAGACATGTTTGGTTATGAGTGAATGATTGAAAGGTCAAACTTAGATTCTTAATGAACTCCTTAGTAATATGAAATAACTCTACATTAGTTATTTAATGAAGAAAATATCAACACTGCCTTGATGATGGGTCTCACGTATAAAAAGAAAAAGGTGTAAAAAGTTAAAGAAAGAAAGAATTTAGAAGAGAGTAGAGTTCTCTAGAAATGTGAGGTGGCAAAAATCTAACATAAAAATATTGGTAAGAACCGACTTCCAAGGTCGGTGAAGGTTTCTATAAAAAGAGGGGTCCCACTCCCTACTTTGTGTCCAATAAGAAGTATAGAGAAAAAGTGTAAAAGGGTGAGGCCTTAGATGTGAGGAGTGAGGAGAGAGGTGAGGTAAGTGTAGTTGTCCATTAACCTTGTAAAAAGTTTGCTTTTGTATTAATAAAAGTTTTGTACTCTTGTCTTCCATTGAGTATTACTCTTAGGCCCATTTAAGCTTCAACAAGTGGTAGGGAGCCCAATATATAGGGGTGGTATTTTTGTAGAATTCATATTGAGTGACAAGAATAAGGTTGTTACTCTATTGGAGCAAAGTCAAGATCATCCATTGTGAGTAGCAAATTAATGTGAAGTCAATTAATTTGGGACTAAGCTTCTTAGAGTGAAGGATTAAGGAGCACAACACCAATCATAATGGTAGATTTTGCAAGTAAAATTGGAGGATTAAAAAAGCTTAACAATTACAACTATGAATATTGGAGCATACGCATGAAGTCATATCTACAAGGCCAAGATCTATGAGATGTCACAAATGAGAGTGAAGCTATTCCACCAAAGGAAAAAAAAAAAAAAAGATTAGAAGAAGTGGAAAGTCAAAGTTGGTAAGGCTCTTTTATGCCCTAAAGGTTACTATTGATGAGGAGATTTTGGAATGCATTAAAAAGGTTAAGACTCCAATAGAACCTTGGGATACCTTGGCAAAGTTATTTTCCAGAACAAATGAAGCTAGGCTTCAAAAGTTGGAAAATGAGCTTGTGTCAATTAGTTAAGGATTCATGACAATTAGTCAATATTTTACTAAAGTCAAAAGTATTTATAATGAGGTATCACAACTTGATAAAGAATTAGCAATAAGTGAAGCATGATTAAGATAGATTATTATATAGAGTTTAAAACCCGAATATCAAGGGGTTATGATAGCAATAAGCTAATGGTCTACTCAACCATCACTCACAAAATTGGAAAATTTATTAGTTAATTAGGAAGCCCTAAATAACCCAAAGACTCATGCATCATAAAAGGAGATAGAAAAGGCATTTTTCATTTAGAAAGGAAGACTAAGTGGCAAGTTAAAGAAACTAAATCCTCCCAACACTCACCAATAGAAGAGATGCACCCAATAATAATTGGTGAATTGTTGAATACTACAATTGTGGTAAAAAGGGACATTATGTATGAGATTGTTGGTTTAGGAAAAACAAGCTAATGTAAAGTAATTTAACAATGTCAGCCACTTACGAAAGAGGTAGCAATGAAGAAGGATGGAATTCTGAAGCATCATGTTCAACAATTGAACCAACAAAAGCTTGCACATCAAACCTTGCTACCATAGATTATGATCGAGATTGCATCATGGGACTCTGAGTGTTGTAAGTCATATGATAAGCTGCAAAGAGAAGCTCCAAAGCATGAAGGAGTACAAAGGTATGAAAGTGTTGGTGATGGAAAACAATGGAAAGTTTCCTATCACCCATACGAGGAAAGGAATGTGCATTCCACACTTCATCTTAAAAGAAGCCTAGCTAGAAAACATCTACCTAGTACTATGTATGAAGAAGAATTTACTATTTGTATCTTAAATTGTTAAGTCTAGAAGTTATGTGGTATTCAGCCTAGAAGATGTAATATGTTGACAAATAAAAATTTTGGATGAACCAATTATGAAAGGGAAAAAATGTAGAATCTATTTATGTAATAACTACATAAACAACTTATATAGAAAAGACAAGGAAAAAGGAAATTGCATATTTACGGCATGCTTAACTCATACATGTCAAGTATAGTAAGTTGAAGATAATGATGGAGAAGTCGATGTTGAATGGTCTTTTTCAATTGGAAGTATGAGCATAAATAGTTTTGTGCTAGATGTTAGTTTGGCAAAGCACATAACCTACCATATACTGAGTCCAAGTATCAAGCCAAATAACCATTGGAGCTTGTCCACTCTAATGTATTTGGAAAAGTACAACAAACATTGGTTAAAGGCATGCGGTATATGGTAACATTCATTGACAACTTCTCAAAATACATATGGGTATACATTATGAAAAAAAAGTTAGAAGTGTTTTTTAGATTTGTTGAATTTAAAGAAAAGGTAGAAAAATAGTTGAAGATCAAGTACTTATCTACTAATAATAGAATTTGTCAACAACTAACATTTGTAAACACCCCACAACAAAATGGGGTGGTAGAGAGAAAAAATCGACATCCTGCTGAAACTTGTAAGAGCATGCTGCATGCCAAGAATGTACCAAAAAGATTTTGGGCTGAAGGCATGAGAACAAAAACTTACATCATTAATTGTCTACCATCAATAAGGCTTAGGCTTGTATCATCATATGAAAAGTTAAGGAATTTTCAACCCATTGTAAGTTATTTTCATGTTTTTGGCTACATATATATATATATTTTATGTATTTGCAACTAACCATCCATTTAGCAAGTTTGATAAAAGGGCTATATGAAACATTCGTGGGCTATGATGATGAAAAAAAGGATGGAAGTGATGCGACCTAAACACCGATCATTGTTACACATCACAAAATATGGTGTTTGATGAGACATTTTCTTGGTGGTCGTATAAAAGAATAATATTGCTAGATTCCAATAACCTTGAGAATATGTTGACATAAAAGATGGACAATGAGGATCATAAGGAGTCTCAGGCAGATGAAGATGAAGAATCTCATTTAAGCCCTTCCTCTAAGAGATCATTAAGTTTATGGAAGATGGTGTGCACTAAACAAATATGCAAGAAAAAGATCACCCAAGTTAAATGGAAAAACTTGAAGAGGAAGCAAGAAAAGAACCAAGAAGGTCCATCAAGGTAAGGCATCCTAATCTAAGGTACCTTGATTTTGATCTAGCAGTAGAGGTAAGTGACTCTGAGCTAATCTCCTATGAAGAAGCTTGCAAAGATGAAAGATGGCACAAAGTAATGAATGAAGAGATTGAAGCTTTAAAATAAAATCAAACCTGGGAGCATGTTCTAAAGCCAAAAGATGTAAAGCCCATTTCATGCAAATGGGTTTATAAAATCAAGAATCAAGCATATGAAATATTAGAAAGATAAAAGACACAATTAATGGCTTGAGAGTTCTCACAACAATATAGGTTGGACTACGAAGAAACATTCAATCTAGTTACGAAGATCACCATAGTATGAACATTAATAGCTCTAACTGCTAGCAAAGAATGGAAACTATGGTAGATAGATGTCAAGAATGCACTTTTACATGGAGAAATAGATTAGGAAATATATATAGAGTAGCTAAAAGGATTTGAAGGGAAAGCAAAGTATGTGTGCAAGTTGAGGAAGGCATTGTATAGATTGAAGTAGACACCATGAGCATGATATGAAAAAATAAGAGAATTTCTTGTTCAAAGTGGACATTTAGTCATGCCTACAGATACGGGCCTCTTCATGAAGAAATATAATGGTAAGATCTCCATTATCCTTATCTACATAGAGAATCTTATCATAACTAGAGATAATGATAAGGGAAATCAACGAACAAAGAAAATTTGTCTGTTAGATTTCAAATGAAGGAACTAGGGGAACTAAAACATTTCCTTGGACTTAAGCTTGATACAATAGAAAGTGGATTATTTCTATGTCAATAAAAGTATACTAAAGAATTGTGGAAGTATGGAATGATGGAGATTAAGTTTGCATACACTCTGATTGAAGTTAAAAATAGTTTATGTATAGGAAAAGAAGAATAATTGGAAGATCCTACCATGTATTGTCAATTGGTAGGAAGTTTAATTTATCTTACTATGACCCGACCAAAATTTTCATTTGTGATTGGCCTAGTAAGTTGATTTATGCAAAGTCCAAGGAAACCTCACCTAAATGTAGTCAAAAAGACATTGCACTATAGAAAGCAAGCTGCAAAGTATAAGATCCTATATACAAAAATGAAGAATAACTTAGTTGGTTTCTATGATGTTGGCTATGTTAGAGATAAGACAACAATGAGACCAATTACAAGATACTCTTTTAGTCTTGGATCTAGAGCAATATCTTGGTGTAGCAAACAACAACCTATAGTTTTCTTATAAAAAATGGAAGTAGATATAGAGCAGCAACAATGGTAGCACAAAAAAGTACTTAATTAATGCAATTGCAAGATGACTTAGAGCAACTAATAGATGAGCCAACATAAATATTTTATGATAATCCTTCAGCAATATGGTTAGCCAAAAATCCTATATTTCATGCACTAACTAAGCACATAGAAGTACATTATACTTCATCAAAGAAAAGGTTTTGCATGGAAAAGTCTCACTACAACCAGTCAAGACAAAAGAGCAAATAGCCAACATTTTCACCAAGGGGTTAGATCCAACTAATTTCAACAAGCCTAGGAAAAACTTAGGAGTGGTGAGCAAAAAACTTTTGAAGAAAGTCAATGATGAAGGGGAGAAATGAGGAAAAATATCAATGTTACCTTGATGATAGGTCATGTCTTTTGGTAAATTCAAAGGAAAACACAAAAAGATAAAGTTTTAAGTATCATGTAGCTTAGACATTAAGAAAGACCCATTTCCAAACTTGGATCATTATAAAGTTATACCCAAAGAAATGCCAAAAAGGAAAGTTTCAAGTACCTTGTAGTTTACACATTAAGAAAGTCCCTTTTCTAAACTTATATTATTATAAACTTACTCATGTATCGAAAATTAGTTTGTGGTGAACCTTGATTTTCACCTATTGTTGATGGAGTTTGGTTACTATCTTCAATACAATTTAGAGAATTTTACAGGATATCATGAATTTCACCAAGATTTTTGATCTCCTTCCTTTGTTCATTATGACATGGTCGAGAGTTTCATGATTTTTTTCACATAAGGCTAGACTTGAAGGGGTATAATTCTTGCTGAATTAAGGATTTGAAAGTTGAGGATTTTGGTGTGAGTTCTTGTCATTTGTTAGGATTCCCCCATTTTAAGTATCTATCCCTCCTAGCTCGCATGCTAAATCAAGTAACACATGTTAGGCTAGTGCAATATGTTCTTCTAAGACATCACATGCTTGATTTTCTTTGATTTACCTATGAGTTCCGTTGGAGCTATGTGAGAAATGAAAAACTTGTTCATCAAATATCACATGGCATGATATAAAGATTTTGTTAGTTGGCATATAAAGACATTTGAACCCTTTGTGCTAGTACTATATCTGACAAAGACACATGCTAGTGATTTGGTAGCTAGCTTGTTTATGAAGGTTGTTCTTAAGCAAGGGAAACATTGAGTTCCAAATAATTTCAAGGAATGATATTCTAGTTCTTTGTTGTACAATTTTTGGTATAAAAATATGTTTTCTAGTAATGAGGAGGATAGTTTATTCATGAGATAGATTATGGTCTTGAAGGCCTTTACCCAGTATTTTTTTGTGTGCTTGCTTGAGTCATCATTGGTCTTCCAAGCTTTGTAATATTTCTATGTTTTCTTTCTATCACTCTATTCTCTTTGGATGTATAAGGGTAGAAGAGAAGATTGGTGAATTATACCATTTTCCTTTATAAAGTCACTCATTTCCTTTCCTTTGTATTCACCTCTATTGTCTCATTGCAAGGCTTTGATTTTGATTTCAAATTGTTGTTCAACCATTGTAATGAATTCCACAAAAATTTTGAATAGACTAGATTTTCACTTCATAAGACAAATCTAGGTAAAACAAGAATAATCATTAACAAAGATTACATAGTACTAGTAATTTTGGTAAGATAGTAGTAAGGAAGGCCCCACACATTACTAGTAGTTTTCAAGTGGTACGGTAGATCTTTATGGAAAGTGCTAAAAGGTAAGTGGTGACTTTGCTAGGAGAGACAAATAGAGCAGGTATTCAGCAAGCTACCTTTTATTTGGATTAGATTCTTGCTTTGTAGCTATTTTAGCAGTTGAAGGCTAGAGTATCCAAGTCTTTAATGCCATGTATTGCCATTTGTAACCTGTTAATGTGTTAATAAATAAGCTTGATGATTTTAAGGTGGCAGTATATACATGAGTCCATTTTTACGTCCCCTAAGTAATGTTTCTTGAGTTGTCAAATATTTTGCAGTAAATAAGTATTTCTCAAATATAACATAACATGGGATATTATTGATAAGTTTTGATATTGACAAAAAATTGTGTTTCATGGTAGGTATCACAAGAACTATAATGAGTGGGATTTTTACATTTTTGAGTTTGGTTGTACCAATATGAATGATTTGTAGCAAATATCCATTTCCTACCATAATGCTGTTGAAACCATTAAATTTTTTAAACGAGTTGAGCTTACCTTTAAACTCAATCATATTAGTAATGGCTCCAATGTTTGTAACCCATTATTCATGGATAGGATCGGCTACTTGTAAAGTTGTTAATGCCTTAGGTATTTCCTTAGTTTGATAGATATGATCAAATCTTTTCCAACATTTTAGAGCTACGTGACCTTTTTTTTGGGTAAATTTGACATGAAATAATATTTCACAAGCTAGAGTTGTTCGGGTTACATGTGTTTTTCCTTTGGAAATTTGAAGTAAAGGAGGTTGATTTAGAGGACATTGTGCCTCTATTTATAGGAGTTGATGGATTAAACCCTCAACCTTATGAAGAGCATAAAGGTATGCCACATCCTTTAGTTTTGGTTCTCCTACCATGTCCATTTCTCTAAGTATGAAGGTAGCATTTTTGTTTGGAGAAATGGAGTGAGGTATGGATTAATGATATAGTCTAGGTTCAAATGCTTGGAAGTGAGAAACTACCTCATTGAATTAAGGTATTAGAGATTTGAACATAATAGTTTAGAAGGATTCATAATTATACCCAACATTCTTGAGGGCAAAAAAGATTTGGCTGAGTCTAATAATGGTTTTGCAATTAAATCAAGCTAGTTTAGAAGACTCTTAAATTCAGTAAGAAATATTGATAAAGTTTTTCTCTCATTATAAAGATGATGAATTTGGGATAGCAAATCAAATTCTTGGACCTTTGTTTCTTAAGCAAAGTGATTGGCAAGTGTTTTCTAAACCTAGGTAGACATTTTGACCTCAAATATTTGTCCAAGAGCCTCTTCTAACAGGATACTGATGATCCAAGATTTGATAAGGGCATTCCTTTAAGGCCATATGTTCAGTGAAATTCTACATACAAGTATACATGTTGAACAAGTAATATAATGATAAGTATGAGTATCATCCCACGAAGACTAGTGCTTACTAAACTAATTAAGTACCAACGATGAATAGTTCCTAGAGTTTATCTAGCCAACCAAAGTGATAAGACATTGAATAAACAACTAAATTTAACCTAAACTTGATGAACTAAATATGCTAGAGCGTCCAATTTTATATAATCACTAGTCCATGCTAGCAAGATTAATTCTACTTATGTGATGGCGAAATTTCCTAACTTATTCACTATCCTATGTCTAGGTCTAGCGAACCTACTGATAACTCTATTTTTATAGAGTTATTTTACCTATTTTAGGCAATAAATAACTTTAATAATTGTGAGAAAACATTTGAACTCCTCTTTATTTACTTAACTTTATCTTGTTTATGTAGCACAAGGAGGCAAGGAAAAAGGGAATGAACATGGAGAACCTGATGCTTATTGTGTGGCAAAATCGTAATATCAAGATCAAGAGAGTCAAGATGGGCTTGGGCTTTAGATGATTGTTATTAGTTTTTCTATTGTTATTGGGTTTTCTATTTATTTAGAAAACCCAGTCATATTAGGAATTCAAATCCTAATTAATTTAGAAGTTCAAAACCCAATTGTTTTAGATCTCTATAACCCAATTCTAATAGGATAGGAGGTAGGTCTAAACCTAAACCCTATTTAAGAGAAGAGAAGAGGCAAAAGAAAGGGGAGGAGGAGGAAATTGAGCATAACTCAAGAAAGAGGCCAAGAATTCAAGGTTTTCTTGAAGAGAAGACAAAAAGGGTGACAGACTTCTTGTTCTTGGATTCAAGATGCCTTCTTTATTTCTTATTACCATTCTTCCTCATTATTTCTTTATGTTTTAGTTTATTTTTGTTAGAGCTACGATGTAACCTAATTATGATGGTATGAATCTTATGATTATTATGTTTTGCAAGATATTTTATTTACGTGAAGTTACATATTACGGAGTTTAATGCTTTTAGGTGATTAATTACCACTTAGATGACTTGATTTGCATGTTAAAGACCGACAGGAAATAGCATGCAGTTTCTTCTTGTAATATGCAACCATAGATTAAATATGGATAGACATATACCATATTGTTTGTGTGGCTTTCGGTGTAAACTAGGAATGTTCATAGATCTTAATGCATTTGGTTTGTTTCAATTCACATATAGAGATATAGTGAATTAATGAACTAAGTATGTTTGCTATACCTAGACATAAGATAGTAAATAAATTAGGAAGTTCCGCCATCACATAGATATTATCCCTCTTGCAAGCATAAATAATCTACATTAATACCTAGTAATTATGGTGAAATCATATGCTCTAACATATTTCTTGTATTTAGTTTTCTTAGATTTAGTTAGTTAATCTATTATCTATCAATTTGATTTGCTAGATAAATTCTAGGAGTTGTTCACCGTTAGTAATTAATTGGTCTAGTAATCACCAATCTCTGTGGGACGATATCTTTCTTATCATTATATTACTTGTTCGACATGTCCACTTGCATTTAGAATTTCACCAAACACCTACTTAGCTCACTAACTCACTGTATTTCTACCCATTAATTAAATGGACTAAGTGCATTAAGATTTATAAATATTCCAATTTACACCTAAAGCCACACGAATTATATGGTATATGTCTATCAATATTAATCTATGGTTGCATATTACTAGAAGCAACTGCATGTTATCTCTTCTTAGTCTCTAACATGCAAATCATATCATTTAAGTGGTAGCTAATCACCTAAAAGTATTAAACTTCGTAATATGCTAGTTCACATTCATAAAATATCTTACAAAACATAAATAATCATAACATTCATACTTCATAATCAAGTTACATCGTAGCTCTAACAAACTGAACTAAAACAATATATTTACACAAACTAAATCAGTGCAAAAACATGAACAAAACATTCTGGAATTTAAAAACATTAAAGCTATCACCAAATGTTTTCAAATCACAAAATAGGTTGCACAAATCTGCACATCAAGGGATAAGGGAGGTTATGTATGAAAAATGGGATGAAACGAGCAACACATGCACCGTCACGCGCTTTCGCACGCGCTGCCGTCCACCCCCATGTGCCGCCACCACCCGCTGCCATTTGCTTCCAGTTTTCATGAGAACTTTCAAAAAATGTCAAAGAGGACGTTTGGAGTGCCGGTCTGCCGAGAAATCCTTCGAATCCGCTCCAGAAACATGTAGATCTGACGAAAAAGGTTTAGATGGCGTTCGTCGTTCTTCACGGGAAAATTGCCAGAAACCGCACGCAACCACCACAGACCTGCCAAAAATCATGCCAAGATTGTAGAACCGCTCCTTCCTCACTAGAAAACGGCCAAAATTGGCTGGAAAATGCAAAATAATGGCCGGACAATGCTTTTGCTGTCGCCGAAAACAAGTTAAGCCACCTTCTCGCACGGGTTGCTAGAAGAGAAGGACACATACGACGTTCTGGTCAGCGGTTGCATGACCATCCCGTGTCGGCGTTACTTTCCCGCTGGCTTCTCTTAACGGGTCTTTGTTTCTCCGCTCGTGCTCTCTGTTTTCTCTCTCCTCTTTATTCTCCCTACACGACCCTTTTTACCTGATAGAAGGCCTGCTTTTTTCTTTCTCAAACAATCAAAGGCCCACTTTTTAGCTCTATTCAGCCCGATAAAAGCCTTCTATTTGGCCCCTCTCTCCTTTACAAGCCCGCAAGCTTATCTTTTTAGCTCTTCTTTTCTTTTGGTTTTGTGCTTCTTTTCTTCATTTTTCTTCATTTTTCTTCTATTTTAGGTTTGCTACATAAAATAACAAAGTATACATAAATATAATTGAATACAAATATAATCTAATAAAAATTATATTAAATATTACCTAAAATAATCAAAATAACTCTATATAAAATAGAGTTATCACCATGCTTCGTAGCTAGGATTTGGAGTAGCTTGATCTCCAATTCCAATAGTAGTTATTGGTTTGTTAACTTGTCTAGTAAGAAATCTTACAATTTTTTAGGTTTGAACAAAAGATTTGATTTGTGTCATCCAAGGTAAATAGTTTCCTTCTTGCAATTTAATTATGACAAAATTTCACATTGACTAAGTTTAGAAAAGGATATGAAGTAGTGGGGTTGGACAAGATGGTGAGCAACAAAAGAATGACATGGTGAACATTTTGCTTTGATTCCAAAAAAAAAAAAAAGAAATAGAAAAATCAAGGGTAAGAGAGAGAAAGATAAATGGACACATATAAACACATAAACATAGAATGTGGAAGAATGAAATAGAGAAATCGTGTGTAAAAGAGAGAAAGGTGGTTGGACATATACAAGTACACAAACACAAAACATGGTAGGCAATTATTTAATGGGCTATTTTTACTTTAACCTTGAATGATGATTTTACAAAAGAGTGATCTTATAAATATAGTAGTTTTCATGATATACATATGGATGCTAGTGTTGTTACCTACTCACTTAAATAGGTGTTATAGTTAGCTTGGACAGTTTAACTCTAAGCTTGTCTTCTAAGTGCCCTGCCTTCCTAGAAACTTCTTTTAGGCTCTTCATTTTCAGTAGTGAGATAAACTTCTCCTTTTTAACAAGGCATAAAAGTCCACTTGTGGTTTCTTCAATCTTCAGTTAAGTTAGTATCTTGTTTGGTTTTGTTATTACCATCTTCTTGGTAGTTCCTTTCTTCTTATTCTTCACACTGTCAGTGTTGTTGTTTGCATAGTTAGTATGTCTTCCTCCAACCTATTGGCCCATTCCTTTAAGGTCCATGTGGGTTGGGTCATAGTATGGAACATTTAGATCAAAGTTTTAAACATGTTAGGCTGTGGGTGAAGAGTTGCTTTTTGGCTTTTCATGTGGAAGCAGGGCATACAATGCATGCTATGTTTCAGTTGCAAAAAGCAACGGCTTAGTTTCCCCTTGGACTTCATTTGCTTCAAGGGTGGTGTTGTTTTCTAAAGTGTGGCTTAAGGATTGTTCATGGATTCCATTATGACTCATAACTGCTCTACTAACAAACATAATAAAAGACACTTTCAAAGCAAAACAACTGATATTGCAATCTTATTGGTAAAAGTTAAAAAACAAAAACAAAAAAATTGTATGAGAGATAGCTTCTTTATTTTGAAATATAAAATTTTCCCAAGGAAATATCATTTTTAGTAGATACAAAGGCTTCCACCCTCCATTTTTTGTAAATTTTGTCATGTTATGGTATGCTTCATTGTTTCTATATGCTAAATTCTATTAATGCAAACTTACCTTTCTATAAAAAAAAAAATTGTCTCACCTTCAATAATCTCACATTAGTCAGCAAGGAGTTCAAATGTAAGAATCAAAAGGTGGGATGTAGCCCCAAACAATTGTCATTGCCTGTGTGATGTCCGCCTTAAAGGGCACTTGGCCTTTCTATAACAAATTATTCAAACAATGGGCCTCCCGCCAATGATCTTATAAATAACTACATTATCTTTAACTCAAGCTAAAAAAAATTCTCTTTCTATAAATTCATGAAGTTAGAGTTATAAATTCAATCCTATAAACAAATATGGAGTTTTGTTTCTTAGAAAACATTAATACAAAACGCTTAGACATTGATTTAATAAGATAATGAGTATATATGTTTTATTTGTTTGTCATTAAAAAAAAATCCAATGAGTATTTTCTTTTATTATATTCAAATTGGAATTTATTAACTAAATAGTAAGAAATAAATATGAACATCAAACAGAAGATGTTACTCTTACTATTTTCTATTTTGATACTAAAATCTTTATGATCTTCAATTCTTGATGATGCCATATATCTCATCCTTTTTTTCAATTAGGAGAGCTAAGATATTATTTGCTCTTTGATGAATCAATGAAACTAAATATTTAGCTATCACACAAATAGTGCAAAACTTATTATTCATAAAGAATGATAAATTAAGTTCTTTATCTTTTTTCCATATTCTTGTACTCGTTTCCTTTTTTTCCTTTTTCCAAGTTTAATCTATAACCAACCGGATAATTCATAAAAGAACAATATGCTTCTTCTAAATGTTACTATTAAGATAATTATATCTATTACATGAATTTTTTATTTTTTTAAATCTTTTTGTCTTATGTTTTGATTAAACCAAATCTAAAAAATTCTCTATCTCAAGTAATTTTTAAATTTTAAGCTTGGTATGCTCAGAGAATCAAACATATATTCATAAATCTTTTTCATATAAAAATCATGATTAAAAAGTATAACATCTAGGTAAGGGTTAGGTATGCCTAATAGGCTATTGTGTGAGAAAATGTCATCCACCAAACTTTAGTATCAACTATTTGAGCATTGATGAAAATTTGAGGTGCTACCTCCTTTAATTAGAAAAAATAGTATAACATCATCTTGTTCATTAGAAAAAAAAAACATTAACTAACTAAATATGATATTTGATACTAACTTTTTGTTCAATATCTTTATATATTGTTGTTTATGGCTAATGAGAATTGTAAGCTCTAAAATCCTCCCTAAAAGTTTAGTTAATAATTTTTTTCAACTTTCTAAAGATGTTGGTAGACATTACAAAAAAATAGTCATTTCATCCATATGAAATTCTTTGAATTTACATATCATATAATGGGAGATATTCCTTAAAGACCTCTATGAATCAAAAGATAAATGGTTGCTAGTAAATGGTACAACAATAAAAAAGAAAAAGATAGGCTACCTTTGGGCTCCCAAATTTAACCCATCTAGAGATTATCTAGACAAACAAGACTTCCACTATGCTTAGATTTATTTGCCACTTGATTTCTATCATTTGTTCAAAGAGCTCAAAAAGCTTAACAAAGATCATTCCTCCAACCTTCCTTCTAAAGGGTCTACTACCAAGTACAAGCTTGACACAATCTAGAAGGTTGTTCAATTGCACTCTACTAAGGCTACCAAAGCTTATGGAGGCCTTGATTACTCAAAGGAATCCAATTATAGATAGAGATCTAGGGTGCAATGGTTGGAATTAGGGAATCCAAATTCAACTTCTTCAAAGCCATGAAGAACCATCACACTAAAAGCAAGATTCTATCTACAAGGAAGACCAAAGGTTTTTCTATTCATCATTTAAGAAGACCTATCCTTAAATTGATATAAGGTTGATGAGTGAAAAATAGAGTTTTCAAAACAAACTTACTAAAACAGTACTTTGAAATTATGACTACAAAAAGTATTTTGGGACAATAAAAGATACAATTGAACCTTCAAAGATAAGCTTTCATTGATTGAAAGAAATGACTTAGAGTGCAAAGACAAGGCACACCAACCTGTTACAAAACAAATAGTTCTAAATGACCATCTACAAACTAGTTTAAAGTAGAATAATACATTAAACTAATGACAAAAGGTAAAAGGCAACCTGTGGTCACTAGATTCAATCTTGACCATGCTTGTTTGCAATACAAAAAACATGTATAAGGTCTTGCTCCTTAAGTATTTCATCTACTATCATCAAACCAAACTTGAAACTAGTACTTAAACCATGACCACATTAGTTACACTTCTCAACAGCCCCCTTTAACGAGGATGACGTTTACACCAACACATTTTCTTAGATACTCATGTTGAGCTTTTCCAAGGATCTTTATGAAAGTATCTACAACTTGTTCTTCACTACCATAGTAATCAAATTCAACTTTCATAACTTTTATAATTTTCCTTACATAATGAACCTTAATACCAATATGTTGCTAGTCATAGCCAAAGTAGATTTGCTATCTAAATAGATCTTGGAACATCTCTTATGATTAAATCCAACCTCGGATAGCAACATTCCTAGCCATACACACTAACTTTTAATTGTTATGGTAGCAACATATTTTGCCTCACAAATAATAAGGCCACAAAGGTGTTTTTTTTCAGAAGACCATTTAAATGCACTTGGTTTGAGTGTGAAACCATACCCATTTATACTTTGTGAATCTATTGAAGTTCTTTCCTAATCATTGTCATAATATCCCTTCATCTTTAGATTTCCTCTAACCTTAAAAGGCAATCCATGATGAATGCTTGCTTGTAGATATCTTAGAATATGTTTCACCTCACATAATTTAGTTTGTCTAGGCTTCTGTTCGAACTTGGATAAGAAAGAAACCAGGTAAAACATGTTTGGCCTAATTGTAGTAATGTAAAGCAAGCTTCCAATAAGACATCTATACATTATTCCATTGTTTCTTTAGATATCTTCGGCTTGGAACTTTTCTCCTAGCAGCAAGGTTGTTGCGACAGCTTTGCATTTCAACGTATCAAACTTAAGCAGTACTTCTTTAGCAAATTATGATTGAAAAACACATATCCCTTTGCTACATTGTTTAACTTTTAAACCGAGAAAGTATCTCATTTTCCTAAAATCATTTATCTTAAAAGATCCTTACATTTCTCTTTTGAATTCATCTAACATTTCTTAAGAATTGTTAATATATAAGTTATCAACATACAAAAATACAATAAGTGTTCGCTAAAATTCTACATGCAAGTGTACATGTCAAACAAGTAATATAATGATAAGAATGAGTATTATCCTATAGGGACTGGTGGTTGCTATACCAACTAATTACTAACATTGAACAACTTTTAGAGTTTATCTTACAAATTGAAATAATAGAACATTGATTAACCAACTAAATTTAATCTAAACTTGATAAACAAACATGCTAAGGCGTTCGATTTCACCTAACTACTACGTACAAATATAGATTAATTATGCTTGTAAGATTGATTCTACTCATGTGATGGCGAAATTTTCTAATTTATTCATTATCTTATGTCTAGGTATAGCGAACATACTTAACTTATTAACTCATTGTATTTCTAACCATGAATTAAATGAACTAAGTGCATTAAGATACATGAATATTCTAGTTTGCACCTAAAGCCACACAAATCATATGGTATAGTTCTATCCATATTAATTTATGGTTGCATATTACATGAAGCAATTGCATGTCATTTCCTATTGGTCTCTAACATTCAAATCAAATCATCTAAGTGATAGTTACTCACTTAAATGCACTAGACATAGTAATATACAACATCACACATATAAAACATCTCAGAAAACATTAGAATCATGTCATTCATACTTCATAACCAAGTTCTATCGTAGCTCTAACACAATAAACTAAAACATCATATTTACATAAACAAGAACAATGTAGAAAATCATACAAAACATCTTAAATTGAAAAACAACTAGGATGTCACCAAATTGTCTTCCCTTTGAAGCCGAATTTGCACAATTTCTACACATCAAAGGAAGGAAGAGGAGTTGTCTGAAAAATGGGAGAAAAATGAGCTACCACACGCCATCGTGCGCTTTTGCAAGCGCTTCTGCTAGTCTCACAGAAGCTTCTAGGAATGTAAATTAAGATGCCTAGGTTGCAGATCTGCAAAAAGATTGAGCAGAATCACCACAAAAACATGTAGATCTGAGGAAAAGGACAAAGTTGACATTCTCATTTCTTCATCGAAAATTGCCACGAAATCACAGGCAACTGTCATAGAACTGTCAGAAATTGCTCTAGGAAGCTAGATTTGCTTTCAGATTGCTAGAAATCGCTTAACTCTAGCCTGAAAAAAGGAAAAGGATAGCCAAAAACAATGTGACTGGAAATGGGTCATTTCCAGCCATCGGAGGGGATGAATGCCGTCTGCATTCCAGTCGGTGGTCACACAACTGTCCCGCATTGGCGTCGTCCTCTCTCTCCCTCTCTTTTCAGTTTCAGTCCTCCCCCCTCTCCATTAAAAAGACTTCGTCAGTTTTCTGGGTTCGTTCCCCCCTTTTTCGTTCATTTCTTGATTGGTAAAAGGCCTCAGTTTCCTGCTTCCACGTGAGTTTCACATGTCCTTTGAGTTCCTTCATTTTCTTGCTTTTTCTTGCTTCTTTTTCTTCTTTTTCATCTATTTTGGGATTTGCTGCATAAATGAACAAAACTTGCATAAAAACCATAAATATGAATAAAATTTAACAAATATTAAATTATAATTATCTAAAATAATAACAATAACTCTATATAAAATAGAGTTATCAATAAGTATGGAAGTACCTTTGCATTTCAAGAAGAATGTGGGCTTACTTAAACTCCTAGTGAAGCCATTTGAGATGAAATGTGCATTAATCCAACTAAACCAAGCTCTTGGTATTTGTTTTGGTCCATATAAAGTTTTCTTTAACTTCAGCTGATTCCCTTTTTGGCCTTGCTCCTCAAAGTCTTGAGGTTGATCAATAAAAACCTCTTTGATTAGCTTTCCATTTAGGAAGGTTGCCTTGACATCTAGTTAAAAAGCTTCCACTTGTGCTATGCAACCAAAGTAATGTCATTTAAATTGTCTCTAATTTTGCCACAGGTATAAAGGGTTCCCCATAGTCTTCTCTAGCTATTTGAGCATATCCTTTAGCAACTAACCTTGCTTTGAGCCTTAGTCTTGGAAATTCATTTAACACTAATGGATTTCTTACCTTTCGAGAGATTAGCTAATTCTTATGTTTTGTTTCTTCAAATAGAGTTAATTTCCTCTTCCATAGCAACCTTCCAATCTACATCTTTAGCCTCCTCTTTATAAGTGTAAGGCTTAAGAATTGTATATTTGCAACTCTCATAGATATCTTCAATGGCTCTTATTTGGATTGGAGTGATTTTTACAAATCTTCTTGGTTGAAATTGATATGTAGATTAAGGATTGTCTATTTGTTAAGCAAAATTGATGCCTCCAAAAGGTGTAGTTGGTGTACATTCAAATTCTTCAATTCTTTCAAAAGAAAGGGCTTCATCAACATTTTGCACTTGCACATTTTAGTACTCATCCCACTTTGAGTCCTAATTCTAGTATATTGTCTCTTTAAGGACCACATTCTATGACATTACAAGCTTATTCTATTCTAAATTAAAAATGTGGTATGCCTTAAAAGTTAAGCCATACCTAAGCCTCACTCTCTTTTTAGCCTTCTTTTCCAACCTGTGTTTGATTTGAGTTGGTACATGGACATATCATAAAGGTCTAAACAATTCCAAGTGGCCTACTTTTAGTTTTAACTCCTTACCAAACTTCATAGGGAGTTTTTCTTTAAACTGCACTAGTGGGTTTTTATTCAAGAGATACACCACAATGTGGAATGCCTTAGCCCAAAATACTTCAGGAACTTTCTTTTCTTTAAGCAAACACTAAGCCATCTACATAATAGTTATGTTCTTCCTCTCAACTACACCATTTTGTTATGGTGTATAGAAAGGTGTGAGCTATCTTTCAATATCAATAGTAGTACAAAAAACTTTAAATTCTTCTGACACAAACTCCCTTCCTTAATCTAATCTAAGTATCTTTATATGGTAGTTCTTCTCAACTTCAAGTTGACTCTTGAGTCCTTTGAACACTTCCAAGGCCTATAACTCTTCCTTAAGAAAGAACACTCAAGTCATTCTTGTTAAATCATATATGAAGAGTATAAAATAAAATAAAAGACATATTGCCTTGATTTGTCGCCACCTGCATTAGACCATATATCTGTATGTAACAAATCTAGTGGCATGGTTTTCTAAAGGGAAGAAATGTATTAGAAGTTGAGATGAAAGGATCACTAACTTGGAGTTTTTAGAATATTTTATAAGTAAAAAGTAAACTCACGCAACTAGTGACGAGCTCAGAATACACTATTGTCAAAAGTTATGTAGCACTAAGAGTGCACAGAGAAGATATTGAATGGGCAAAACTTGTATGGAAAGAAGGAGTACCAAAGCATAATTTTATATGTTGGATCATTTTGAAAGGCAAACTGTCAACAGCAGATCATGTGGTTGTATGGAATAGCTCAGTGAACCTACAATGCAACCTTTGCCAACAAGGAGAAAAATCACAAGAACATTTATTTTTTGAATGCAAGTTCACAAATTACATATGGAAGGCTCTGTTAGGTATGAATGGATTAACTCGAAAAATTGAACATTGGAGAGCTGAAATATGTTGGATGATCAAGGCTATTAAGAGTAAGAGTTTTGTAGCATTTATGCTTAGTATATCTTTCAAGGTCATATTGTATCACATTTGGAGGGAAAGAAATAGAAGAAGATTCAATGATAAAAGTCTAAATAGTTTAACTATTATTGCTAAAATCAAGAAGGACATGAGAGGGAAGATTTTATCTACCAGAGAAGTAAAGCTTATAAATTGTAATAAATTCTTACAAGAGCTTTGGAATTTGCTAAATGCAGTGTTTGAGCTTAAATGATAATGATGTAAGTGAACAATCTTGTAATTCTTTACGGTGATATATAATTCTTGACTTTTCACCAAAAAAAAAAAAAAGATTTCAAAACATAATAGTTGAGATTCCAATCCTTTTAACTAAAGCAAGAAAAAATGTACAATGAAGAGTTTCTATTTTAAAGTACAAAATCTTCATAGAAAAATATCATTTTGAGTGAGATTTGGAAGCTTTCAACCTCTATCTTTTCATAATTTTCATAATTCTTATAATGTTGGGATATGCCCTTATGTTTTTGTACATTACCTTTTATTAATGCAAACTTATGTTACTACCAAAAAAAAAAAAAAAAGAGTAATTGATATTGTTAAATCTTGAAAGCAATAATTGGGAGTTTAAGGATAGTTAAAGTGTTGGCTATGAGGAAGTGGATGAAGAAGCAAGAGTAGGCATAATATTTTGAGCCCAAGCAAGTGATATAAGAGTATAAAGAAATCTTTGATGACGCTGATATGAGGTTAACGAGTGAAAAACAAAGTTTCCATAATAGAGTTTCCATAACAGAGTTGTTGGAACATTACTTTGAACCTCTGACTGCAGCAGAAAGTATTTTGGGAGAATAAATGATACGATTGAATCTTCAAAGAAAAACTTTCACTGATTGAGAGAAACAACTTAGAGTGCAAAGAGAAGGCACAAGAAGCTCTTATATAATAAATAGTTTAAATACAAATTAGTTCAAAACAAAATAAATAAGCAAATAAAGGTACTAGCATGTGCATACATTAACTTAACAACAAAAGGTTAAGGGCAGCCTGTGATCATTGAATTCAATGTTGCACCATGCTTGCGTTCAATATTGGAAGTGTGTATAAGGTCTTGCCCCTCAAATCTTTCCGAGGCCAACAACATGGTTTAGTGTACTTTTATTGTCATTAAATCAAACTTGAAACTGGTACTCAAACCGTGACCACATTAGTGGCACTCCTGAACATGAATTGCATAGAAGTTTTAAAGAAGCTTAAGTACCTAATTCTGTGTGCCAAAGACATGCAAACATATATAGATCCATCAAGTTAAAAGGTTCAAGAGAGTGAAGCAAATTTTATTTCCTATGAATAAAAAGATAAATTGAGAAAGAAAACCAACATCACAAGAAAACACAGTTTCAAAGTCTTGGCGTTGAATAATATAAAATAGGCGACAATTAAGAATTACGGTCATTAAAGGGTTTAGATAACTGTTTTTAAAAGCAGAGTACGAGATCAATAAACTGTCTGACTTTATTCCTCGCACACCTTGTCGACGATTTGTACTGATCTCCTGCTTAAAAATAACACCTTCACAGCAACGAAACGGAGAAATCACAAGCTCAAGATCCTCCGTCTGTGTTGACTCGGGAACATCATGGAGCTTCACAGTCGGGCACACCCTTAAGAATTGCATCAGCTCCTTCTTGGATCAACTTCCACGCGGCAGTCATGTGGTGATCTTCAGTAAGTGTGGTCCCCACTGCAAACCTCAGAATATATACGCCACCGACTATTGTGTGCGTCATGTAAACTCGCCCCGTGAAGTTAACCCACTCGAGTAACTTGCGATTCAGCACCTCTGTGTAAACCGATCCGGCCCAAGAAAATGGGTTGAACAGGAAACACACTAATGCAAACTTACTTGGCACCACGATTTCGAACCGCGGGTCTGATTTAACGAGCCCCTCGAACAATTTGGCCATCCGAACGTCGGACCGGATATGGCTTTGGAGATTGGCAACCCCATAGCTGCGCAGCACGAACCATAGTCTTAGGGACTTGAATTTTCGACCCGTACCCACTTGCCAATCCTTGTAGTCCACGACCGACTCAGACTCACTCGCTTTGTTTCTCAAATACTCCGGGTCGGTGCTCAAGGATTTGATCAGCAGGATTGGGTTCTTGATCCACAGGCAACAACAATCCAAGTAGGACAGTAGCCACTTGTGTGGGCTTAGACTCAGTGAGTCAACCCGCTCAACCCCGTCTAAATAGTGGATAAACTCGGGACAAATGCATGCACTACCACCATAAGCAGCATCCACATGCATCCACATGCGGTACTCATTGGCCACGTCCGCTAGCGGCTCCAAAGGGTCGACGGCAGTGGTTGAAGTTGTCCCCACGGTGGCACACAGATAAAGTGGGACCAAGCCCGCCGCCACGTCAGACTCCACGACCATGCGGAGGAGCACAGGCGACATAGCAAAAGCCGCGTCAAGGTTCGTAGGGATAGCCTTAACGTTGCTTGGGTTAATGCCGGCTAACTTGGCAGCCTTGGTGAAAGTGGAATGTGTCTGGTCTGAGCAATACACGACGAGCTTTGATATTGCACCCTCCCCACTTGTTTGTAGCACCCGGTCTCTGGCGGCAACGAGAGTGACAAGAATCGCTTCACTACTTGTATTTTGAATGACTCCACCGCCGGTGCCAGAGAACATAAAGGACTTGGGGAGCTTAAGCATGTTGGCCAACCAGTCCATGACTACCATTTCGAGCTCTGTAGCGGCGGGGGAGGCCAGCCAGTTGAATCCAACCGAGTTGAACGAAGTGCACAGCATTTCTCCGACGAAAGCTGCGGTGCTGACCGTTGCTGGAAAAAAGGCAAAGAAGTTCGGGCTTAACCAATGAGTCATGCCAGGGATTATTTTATTGGTCACGTCGGTAAGGATGGTTTCTAGGGATTCTGGAAGGCATGGTGCAGTGTTGGGGAGAGAGTTTCGTAGGTAGTCAGGCTGGACTTGCGTGAGAACGGGGTAGCTTTCGATTTGTTTGTAGTAGTCGGCTATGAAGTCGACCATCTGGTGAGCTTGTTTCCGGAATTCTTCGGGGTCTAGTGGCTTGAAATCGCGTTGAGGCGAGGAAGAGTTGGAGGAACTCCAATCAAGGCTTCCCATTTAGTGTTTGATGGAGAAAGAGAAGTTTCAAAAGGGTGGAGGAGCTGGAGGTGGTGGCAGTGAGGATGGGCTGGGATGAGTGGCTTTAATGGCATTCGTGTAGGTCAACTGCGACTGGTAGGCCGATGGGACGGGTGGGCCAGAGACCGTATTTATGAGTTGTTCTTAAAACATTTCGACAAAGGACGAGGACGTTTTGGAAAATCGCCCCCGAAGTCTAGCGTCTCAAGATTTATAGAAAGATGTTGCCACATTTTTAATGTGAGGGGTTTTCAGCTTGTCAAAACATGTGCTTAAACTTTGATGACGCGGCGGTAGGGGAAATGGAGTATAAAGTGCTCGGGCCTGTCATTCGCATCAAGGCCGCGGTCCCATCCCCTTATCTTTTTACTTCTTTCTCTGGGATACCTCTTCAGGCATGGTACACCGATGGAAGAGTAGAGAATATTGGCAATATCAGCGAAGGGCTGTTAAAACATCAAAAATGTCAATTAGTAAAACTACTTGTGGGATTAACAAAATTTAGAAATGGAAAACAGACTGTGAATTTCGTGTAATATAGTATTTTTAATTTAGGTTCTGTTTATAATAAAAATTAAGAATCAAGAGTGTAATCGATTCTCCATGATAATGAACTACCCGTTGGCATACTTTTTTTTATGCGATTATAAGCAAATCCCCTTAGTTTAGATTAAATAATGAACGTGTTAGAATAACAACTCTCCTTAACAATTGGTCTACAAAAGATTTTGTGATGAAAAAGTCATATCAAATTTAATGAGTGAGATTGTTTGATGTCATGAAAAAGGTTTAAATAAAAGAAGAAAATGGTGTAATTAAAGTTTTCAATATATACGAAGAAGTAGCAAAATGTCCTGCTAAATAGAGGAAAACAAAGTGAATAAAAAGAGACATAATCAAAGTTCAGTTTTCGTACCCAAAAGATAATTACTATAGGAAATTAAAGAAAAGTTCAGTTGATTCTTCTATGATGACTCAAATCCTTGGCATAATATACAAAATGATATTTACTCATTGTGATAATAATAAGAATGATTGAATGATGAACCTTGACCAATAGTTTAGTGACAAAGCTACTAGCGAAAAGTCTAAAGTCATGGTTCAAATCACTCCATTTCCTTTACCTACAAAAACAAAATGATGATTGTGATAACGATTGATCCCGAGGCATATTCTTTGTCCGTTCTCCAGCCAACTACAACATCCCAAGGAATTATAACAAACTGAAAATAATTCATAAACGATTCAGAGAAATTAAAATAAACACAACCATCTCAAAGGAGTCCGTTGAAGGATGGGATCATATCTTTCCGGTAACATTTGATGCAGTCTTCACAATTTTCAAAACATAAAGAAAATGAAGACTAACAACTAGACAAGAGGTAGCGTTTGCATATGGTTGCTTAGGTGGGAATGGATCGACTAGATAAACTCTAGGAGACGAGGATGATTATGCAGGCTAGCTATATGGTTTGAGAACCAGAAGCCGAGTCCTTGGGCTATCCAAGTTATGATCCTCTTCCACGAAGAGCTGTGGGCAATGAGATGTAAGATTAAGAACAAACCACTTTTAACACACAGACGTAATAACCCTAGTGATAAACACAGATCCGAGTATGATTATCCTGATGAAATATCATTTTGGGATCTCTTGTGTTGGAGCCTGCAGAAAGCTGTGAAGTAGGTCTAACAAAGATGATTCTAGTTGGAAAATATAAAACTTATAAAAACACCCCTTTCAACAACTAGAAACACGAACGACGGTGATTTTTCAAATCATTTTTTGCCATTGGCCTTACCGAACTTTCATTGTAATTAGGTATAATAGTAGTTGCCATATTGGACAAACTATCAATTGAATAGCAAATCATTAGGCAATATTGTTTAATATACTGAACGATGTACTTAAAAATCAACGTATACGATGTTGGTGTATAATTATATGACAGAGAACATGTGGAGGTTGGTGCGCCAAAAACGAGACCTAGTCCATTTTGCCTTAATTTTCAATGTTGTATTAATAAATTAAGCTTCCCTCTAAAGTTCCTCGCCATTGAAACAAATGCAGAAAGACAATCCAACAAAATGTCAACATCCTGCCCCTCTGGTCAGTTGTTGTTTGCTTGTGTTTGATTTTGGTATTTTGTTCTATCCCCGGCACTTTGATGACCAAAATAATTTATGGTTCACTTTTTTGGGATGATTTTCATGTGCCGATTAAGAAACATAAGGTGATGAATGTGGACGATTTTTCAAAAACCAACTGAAGATAAAGATGAATCGATAGGAAAAAATAATAACTAAAGAAAAAGCGTGCAAGAAAAACACTCAGAGCATAGGACAAAGCAAGCAACGAATCCAAAAGTTAAAAAAAAGCATGAGACGTAGAAAGCCGGACTCAAAGCTTGGCAGTAAGGTTTGAAGTCGTTTTCAGACTTAATCCGATAGGTACTCGGCATATCGACATTATGGAACTTAGTGGCCGTGGACGTACGTTATAGAGTGAAGGATAAAAACGGAACCGCGAGTAATTATATGGGGCCTAGGTGGAGTTTGGCACCGCTCGTTGTTGACTCAGGATAGAGAATTATCGGCTACCTTCCTTCCATTACTAGCCTCATGATTTATAGGTAACAAGCGGAGTAGGCAGCTAGTAGAATGCATAAGCTAAAGGTACTGGCAAGCAGCAAATTGTGAATCTTTCTTTGGTTGTTAAAAGATTTACATAGAATATAGTTCACGAGTGAGTGATGAGTTACCTTACTTGAAATCCAAACTCATGTCCTACCCATATAAAGCAAAATCTCCTCGTTATGGTCAAGTGAATATCTGTAGTTAACGGCGAACCTTGACAAACTAATCAGCAGTACGACTTCTAACAGACAGGTCTCCTTTTGGGGTTGCATTGACAGAGAGAAGATCGCCAAATTTTGGTGGGAGTGAGACTACATACGAGAGCGAGAATCATACGTCATACGTTTCGAGTGTTTGTTGTAAGTGGGAAGGTAGTTGTCATCGTATTATGTAGTTTCGTCTCTACTTGTGAATTTTAAGGTCATTTCCAGATGAGGAGAAACGTTACCATACATTTGCAGACAGGAGTCCAGCAGTGGTGCGACATATCTTTTGTGCAGGAATTGATTATTGCCAACGAGCTCTGACCGGCCAAAATGGATCCAGCCTTCTTCGAAATCGACATTAACTTTAATATATCAATCATAACCCAAAAGGGTCCCAGCGGATCCATCATTGCAGTCGAGAAAACACGGCACAGAGCAAGCAAACCCAACGAACTACAACTGCATGTAATCTTGGCTGATGTGTCTGCAAGATAACTCTTCCTCGTTCACCTAATCCACATTTACGAGAAGCCAACACCAGCTCCTTCATGTTTTCTCTCTTGAGCTTCCCACAGCACACACGCGCATCCACTCCTTTGTTAGAACATCTACTTCTCTGTTAGAACCACCAACCGCACCAGAGCATGCATATTTGCTGCTGCAGTCAAATTCCCAACTGCACCAAACATGCGCATGCTTCATTCCACTAATCCAATTTCTTGTATACAAACACTGTATAGAAGTTAAAAGTTACTTTAGCCATTCAATATAGATCAGTCTCAAAGAGTACTTTCCTCAAACAAGTTGTTGTCATTACGTCTCTTACGTTCAATAAAGAAATCAAAGGACAAAGGTAAAGGACAAGAAAGCACTAGGTTTATTGGGAGGGAGAAAAAGAAGACTATTCTTGAGAGAATATGCCAGAAGACATTCTTGAGAGAATCAGCAACTTCTTATAGACAGAAGAAACACTATAGAGTTCGATGGTGGACTTCAACTCTCTGTTGGCTCTCTCGGGAAGTTGGTGTTGACTTGTAGATGGTAGCATGCTGTCGAGTTGTTACAAGAGTTCATACTGCATCCTTTCCCACGATACACGAGAAGTTGGCATTAACTTCTAGTTTCTAGAATGCTTTCGGAATGGAACGGAAATGTCAATATTATCAATAAATAAATAAATAAAGGAAATTTTGACAACACTATTTATTTCATTTGTTGATATTGGTTAGATTTTGTAAAGATTAGTCCATATCTAATTTAAAACCTAAAGCCATTAAGTTTAGGAGTTCATCTCTTTATAAATTAGTTTTTCAAGTTTTTAGATCTCTTGTGTGAGACTTAACATGCCCATCACCTCAAGCATTAGGTAACACTTTCCACGAACATCTTTATTTATGAACAAATGAGCAAAAGATTGAACTTAAATTCTAGGTGAACTCCTTAGTAATGTGTGACAACTCTACATTGTTTCTTTAATATGCCCCCTCACTACAATGATTCAACCCAAATCTCCTATAGGTGCCACTTTTTTCATGGATTTTGAACTTATCCATATCCATATCTATAAAAATATTAAGGAAGAACCTAAATTCTAATATCATGTTATATTTTAAAGAAAACAACTCATATTCAACTTTAAACTATAAGGCATTAGGTAAAGGTACTCATTTATTTATAAATTACTTTTTTTTTTTAGTTTGTATGTTTCTTGTATACGACATAGCAACATCAACGTGTGAAATAGCAAATATTGTTAATAAAAAAATAAAGTTCATAACATTGGTTATCTTACCTGTTGATATCAATGTGTAAAACAATAAATATTATCAATAAAGAAAAGAAAAAATTGACAATATTATTTGTACTATGTGTTGATATCAATGTGTTCGAGGTATATATTATCAACATGTCACCTCACTAGTAGTCCAAAACTGCAAGTAGTGGTGTGAGAGTAGCTGATCTTACGTTCAACACACCATAACCTTCCCCTTTACCTAAACCAAAATAATAATAATAATAAACAAAAGAAAAAATTGACGACGCTATTTGTCCTACATGTTGATAATCAATGTCTGAATTATTTTTTTGAAAAAATCTGATGAATCATCATTGGCTGTTAAAAATGTATGAAATTAAGAATTATTTTTTTGTTGTTGTTTACCATATATTTCTCCATTATGGACCGTGTCACCCTCTACTTGCCCCCAAAAAATAACTTGCTTCACATGCTATTAGATAATCCCAAAAAGTACTACCCATGTCATTTGAGAAAGACCCCTTTGCAAACTTGGATTATTATAAACCTATACTCAAAGGAAAACGCCAAAAAGGAAAGTTTGGAGTATCATGTAGGTTACACATGGAATTCTACGAAAATTGATACGATATCTAATACTTTTGTACTACTCTGCACTTAATTTTACTTTAGTAACTGTCTCGCCTTCAGCGAACTCATTGTGGTCGGCATGGAGTTCAGATGTAAGAACCATAGGAGGTTGGACGACTGTTATTGCTCGTGTGATTTCCGACTACAAGGGGGCCTGGCCTTTCAATAACAAACTATGCACACTATCAACCTCCCGTCAATGATATTAGAAGTAACTACTAATCTTTGGCTCAAGCTAATATTTTCTCTTTCTATAAAGTCCTGAAGGTAGAGTTCTAAATTCAATCCTACAGACAAATATGGAGTTATGATAAATTAAATTCTTTATCTTATTTCCATATTCTTGTACCTTTTTCCTTTTTCTTTTTCAAGATTTATTTCATAACCAGCCGGATTATTTATAAAAATAAAAATATGCTTCTTCCAAATGTTATTCTAAAGAAATCAGATTTATTTCATGACAATTTTCATCTTTTACTTTTCAAGATCTGGACGGTATAACGTAGACAAGATCATTAGAGAAAAGACACACCATTAACTAACTAAATATGTTATTTGATGCTTCTTTTCCTTTGAATATCTTTATATGCTGTTGTTTTTGGCTAATGAGAATCGTAAGTTCCAAAATCCTCCCTAAAAATTTGGTTAATGATTTTTTTGGACTTTCTAAAGATGTTGGTAGATATTAGTAAACGAGTCGTTTTCTCCCATGAAATTCGTTGGATTTACATATTATAATGGGAGATAGTCATTTAAGAAATCCATGAAGCAAAAGATAAATGCCTGTTATAAACAACACAACAGTAGAGAAGGAAAAAATAAAGGATACCTTTGGGCTCCAAAGTTTAACCCATCTAGAAATGATCCAAATAAAAATGACTCCCAGTTTGCTGAGGCCTATTTTCCATTTGATTTCTATCGTTTGTTTGAAGGGCACAAAAAGCTCAACAAGGATCATTTATCCGACCTCCCTTCTAAAGTGTCTGCTGCCAAGTGCAGGCTTGATGCAATCCAGGAGGTTGTTCGATTGCACCCTACTGATGTCTCCCTCAGTTGCGAGGAAGCCCAGGCCGCCAGAGCTTATGGAGGCCTCATTAGGGCAGTAGAGGCCTTTTATAGAAACAGATCCAAGGTGTAATGGTTGGAATTGGGGGTCCAAAATCAGCTTACTCCTTCAGAGCCATGAAGAACCATCACGCTAAAAGCAAAACTCTTTCTATCTGCAGGGAAGACCAAGGGTTTTGCTATTCGTCCTTTGAGAAAACCTATCCCTGAATTGCATAGAAGTTCTAAAGCAGCTTAACTATCTAATTCTATGTGCCAAAGAGATGCAAAAAAATATAGATCCACGAAGTTAAAAGGTTCAAAAGAGTCCAACTAAATTTGATTCCCAATGAATAAAAAAGACAAGCATCATCATAAGAAAACCTAGTTTCAAAGTCTTAGCGTTAAGTAAGATCAAATAGAGAACAAAATTATGAATTACGGTCATCAAAGGAATATCATTTCCAAGTTTCTAAGTGATCAAACTACCATTATACTCTCTTATTCATTGATACTTCTTTATCTTTCGTTTACTGGGAGCAGTTCTGATATCCAACAAAAGAAGAAAACAAAAAGGGAAAAGAATGAAGAAAAAATCTGCTCTTGATGATACTCCATTGTATTCCACCGATTAGTAGGCTAGTTAATATCAAAACTTGGCAAATCTTGCTATTAATACTCTCTAGTGTGACTTACGGTGATAACTCACGACATTACATACTACAACAGTTGCATTTCCAGCAGAACTCTCTTAGTTATGGGCAAGAATTTCTTAGGATTTCTATTTTTATTTCTCCCATCCTGTTATCGTACCAATCAATTACACGGTAGTGTATCTTTACGGCTTAATTGAAAGAAAGGAAGGAAACACTATAGCTTAATTGAAAGAAAGGAAGGAAAGGAGGATAGTCAGAACCCTAGGATTGCTGGAAAAACACAAGAAAGAGGAAGACAAAGATGAGACAAAATTGTTTGAAATTTTGATAATGTCCCAACTCACTTTAATTCAGTGTAATTTACACACATATATATATATATACATATACCATCATAACAAAACTAGAAAGGAAAACTGATTTAATTACAATCAATTCTGCACGAATTTGGCAAAGATTTTTGGAGATTTCTGATTCACCGGGGCTAGGGTTTCTCTGTGATAGTGGAGATGGAGTTGGGTCACGTCGTAGGTCACTCTCAGGTCACGCGTTACTTTGTTGCTTTTAATAGATTAAGAGTCACGTTTTAGGCAATCTAACAAACCAAAAACACTATTCAAAGCACGAGCTCTAGCAACCTACAACATACCAAGGTTCGAGTCTCCTTTCTCAACAAATCCCCTAATCTCCATCCTTGATTAAAAAAAAAAAATTCAATAAATTCACCATTCAGTAGTAGCTTTCTATCACCCTAAGCAGAGATGTGATGTTAATTCAAAGCAACTTATCACACATCTATTGTTGGTTCAAACCACAAATTGGTAATATCTAAAGTAACAATAGCATTAATCAAATAATCAAGTTCGTTGTTTCCTATTAACATAAATATTATGAATGAATAACAATTTGACATTTTGATGATAAATTCAAGTCTTGTTTTATATTTTATCTTTTAATTTATTAACTAGAAATGTTGACATTAAATATCAGATATCCTTTTTATATATGTGGAGTAATATCTTTTTAATATAACATTTAAACTTAAATTTTAAGTGCAGTACTTCATCATTTGTTTATTAAACTTTTATAATTTTTTGTACTTTAGATAATTAGATATATTGAAGACAATGTGAATATCCCATACAACCACCATCTTGGCCCTAATATCTATCTTCGTTCCACATGGGATAACTGATTTTAAAAGAAAGAAATGAAACAGTTCAATAAAAGCAAAGTACAAGATCAACCACACGTTGTGAAGTTGTTATTTTACTACAATGAAACGGAGAAATCACAAGCTCAAAGATCTTCTGCCTATGTTGACTCGGGAACATCATGGAGCTTCACAGTCGGGCACACCCCGAAGAATTGCATCAGCTCCTTCTTGGATCAACTTCCACGCGGCAGTCACGTGGTGATCTTCAGTAAGTGTGGTCCCCACTGCAAGCCTCAGAATATATATGCCACCGACTATTGTGTGCGTCATGTAAACGAGTTTACATTGAGTTAACCCACTCGAGTAACTTGCGATTCAGCACCTCTGTGTAACCCGATCCGGCCCAAAAGAATGGGTTGAACCGGAAACACACAAATGCAAACTTACTTGGCACCACGATTTCGAACCGCAGGTCTGATTTCACGAGCCCCTCGAACAATTTGGCCATCCGAACGTCGGAACGGATATGGCTTTGGAGATTGGCAACCCCATAGCTGCGCAGCACGAACCATAGTCTTAGGGACTTGAATTTTCGACCCGTACCCACTTGCCAATCCTTGTAGTCCACGACCGACTCAGACTCACTCGCTTTGTTTCTCAAATACTCCGGGTCGGTGCTCAAGGATTTGATCAGCAGGATTGGGTTCTTGACCCACAGGCAACAACAATCCAAGTAGGACAGTAGCCACTTGTGTGGGCTTAGACTCAGTGAGTCAACCCGCTCAACCCCGTCTAAATAGTGGATAAACTCGGGACAAATGCATGCACTACCACCATAAGCAGCATCCACAAGCATCCACATGCGGTACTCATTGGCCACGTCGGCTAGCGGCTCCAGAGGATCAACGGCAGTGGTTGAAGTTGTCCCCACGGTGGCACACAGATAAAGTGGGACCAAGCCCGCCGCCACGTCAGACTCCACGACCATGCGGATGAGCACAGGCGACAAAGCAAAAGCCGCGTCAAGGTTCGTAGGGATAGCCTTAACGTTGCTTGGGTTAATGCCGGCTAACTTGGCAGCCTTGGTGAAAGTGGAATGTGTCTGGTCTGAGCAATACACGACGAGCTTTGATATTGCACCCTCCCCACTTGTTTGTAGCGCCCGGTCTCTGCGGCAACGAGAGTGACAAGAATCGCTTCACTACTTGTATTTTGAATGACTCCACCGCCGGTGCCAGAGAACATAAAGGACTTGGGGAGCTTAAGCATGTTGGCCAACCAGTCCATGACTACCATTTCGAGCTCTGTAGCGGCAGGGGAGGCCAGCCAGTTGAATCCAACCGAGTTGAACGAAGTGCACAGCATTTCTCCGACGAAAGCTGCGGTGCTGACCGTGGCTGGAAAAAAGGCAAAGAAGTTCGGGCTTAACCAATGAGTCATGCCAGGGATTATTTTATTGGTCACGTCGGTAAGGATGGTTTCTAGGGATTCTGGAAGGCATGGTGCAGTGTTGGGGAGAGAGTTTCGTAGGTAGTCAGGCTGGACTTGCGTGAGAACGGGGTAGGTTTCGATTTGTTTGTAGTAGTCGGCTATGAAGTCGACCATCTGGTGAGCTTGTTCGGGGTCTAGTGGCTTGAAATCGCGTTGGGGCGAGGAAGAGTCGGAGGAATTCCAATCAAGGCTCCCCATTTAGTGTTTGATGGAGAAATGAAGCTTCTGAATGGAGAAAGAGAAGTTTCAAAAAGGTGGAGGAGCCGGTTGTGGTGGCAGTGAGGATGGGCTGGGATGAGTCGCTTTGGCGGCATTCGCGTAGGTCAAGTGGGCTGGGGGCCGATGGGACGGGTGGGCCAGAGACTGTATTTATGAGTTGTTTTTAGAACGTTTCGACAAAGGACGAGGACGTTTTGGAAAATCGCCCCCGAAGTCTAGCATCTCAAGATTTATAGAAAGATGTTGCCACATATTTAATGTGAGGGGTCTTCTGCTTGTCAAAACATGTGCTTAAACTTTGATGACACGGCGGTGGGGGAAATGGAGTATAAAGTGCTCGGGCCTGTCATTCGCATCAAGGCTGCCGTCCCATCCTCTTATCCTTTTACTTCTTTCTCTGGGATACCTTTTCAGCCTTGGTACACAGAATATGGGCAAGATCACCGAAGAGCTATTAAAACATCAAAAATGTCGATTATCAAAACTAATTGTGGGATTAACACAATTTAGAAATGGAAAACAGACTCTGGATTTAGTGTAATATAGTATCTTTAATTTAGGTTCTGCTTATAATAAAAATTAAGAATCAAGAGTGTAATTTATTTTCCATAATAATGAATTACCCGCTGACATACTTTTTTTTTTAATTTTTTTATGTGATTATAAGCAAATCCCCTTGGTTTAGATCAAATAATAACAGGTGTTTGAATAACAACTCTCCTTAACAGTTGGTCTACAAAAGATTTTGTGATGAAAAAGTCATCATTTTTAATGAGTGAGATTGTTTGATGTTATGAAACAGGTTTAAAAAAAAGAAGAAAATGGTATAATTAAAGTTGTCAATATATACGAACAAGTAGCAACATGTCCTACTAAATAGAGGAAAGCAAAGTGAAGAAAAAGAGACTTAAGCAAAGTTCAGTTTTCGTACCCAAAAGATAATTACTATGTGATTCTTCTATGATGACTCAAATCCTTGGCATAGTATACAAAATGATGTTTACACATTGTTAAAACATAAAAAATGTCACTTAGTAAAACTTGTTGTGGGATTAACACAATTTAGAAATGGAAAACAGATTGTGGATTTAGTGTAACCTAGCATCTCTAATTTAGGTTCTGCTTATAGTAAAAACTAAGAATCAAGAGTGTAATCTATTCTCCATGTTAATGAACTACCCGCTGCAATACTTTTTTTTTTTTTTAACAATATGTAATATTAATTACATATTAAGATATTGATTTTCAAATGATGTTAGCAAGGTTTTTGCTTTTTCTCAAATGAAAACAAAAGCAATTTTATGAAATATGTGATTATAAGCAAATCCCCTTAGTTTAGATCAACTAATAAGAATGATTGAATGATGAACCTTAACCAATAGTTTGCTGACAAAGTTATTAGCGAAAAGTCCTAAAGTCGTGGCTCAAATCACTCCATTTCCTTTACCTACAAAAACAAAATGATGATTGAGATAACGATTGATCCCGTGGCATATTCTTTGTCGGTTCTCCAGTCAACCACAACATTCCAAGGAATTATAACAAACTGAAAATAATTCATACACGATTCAGAGAAATTAAAATAAGCACAACCATTTCAAAGGAGTCCGTTGAAGGCTGGGATCGTATCTTTCCAGGAAGATTTGATGCTGTCTTCACATTTTTCAAAACATAAAGAAAATGAAGACTAACGACTAGACAAGAGGTAGCGTTTGCTTATGGTTGCTTAGGTGGGAATGGATGGACTAGATCAACTCTAGGAGACGAGGATGAGTATGCAGGGCTAACTATATGGTTTGAGAACCAGAAGCTGTCCTTGGGCTCTCCAAGTTATGATCCTCTTCCACGAAGATCTGTGGGCAATGAGATGTAAGATTAAGAACAAACCACTGTTAACACACAGACGTAATAACTCTAATGATAAACACAGATCCGAGTATGATTATACTGGTGAAATATGATTTGGGGATCTCTTGTGCTGGAGCCTGCAGAAAGTTGTGAAGTAGGTCTAATTAAGATGACTCTAGTTGGAAAGCATAAAAACTTAAAAAAAAAACACCCCATTCAACTACTAGAAACACGAACGACGGTGATTTTTTAAATCAGTTTTTCCATTGGCCTTACCGAACTTTCATTGTAATTAGGTATAATAGTATTTGCCACATTGGACAAATTATCAATTGAATAGAAAATCATTAGGCAATATTGTTTAACATACTGAACCATGTACTTAAAAATCAACATATACGATGTTGGTACATAATTATATGACAGACAATATGTGGAGGTTGGCGCGCCTAAAACGAGACCTAGTCCATTTGGCCTTAATTTCCAATGTTGTATTAATAAATTAAGCTTCCCTCTAAAGTTCCTCGTCATCAAAACAAATGCAGAAAGACAATCCAACAAAATGTCAACTGCTGCCTCTCTGGTCAGTTGTTGTTTGCTTGTGTTTGATTTTGGTATCTTGTTCTATCCCCGGCACTTTGGTGACCATAATCATTTATTTTTCACTTCTTTGACATGATTTTCATGCGCCGATTAAGAAACAAAAGATGATGAATGTGGACGACTTTTCAAAAACCAACTGAAAGAGGATGGATCTGAGATAGTTTCCTCGACAAACATGAACCAATAGGAAAAAGCAAGCAACGAATCCAAAAGCAAAAAAAAAGTATGAGACGTGGAAAGCCGGACTCAAAGCACGGCAGTAAGGTTTAAAGTCGTTTTCAGGCTTAAATCCGATAGGTACACAGCATATCGACATTATAGGACTTAATGGCCGTGGACCTACGTTATGGAGTGAAGGATAAATGCATGGAACCGCGAGTAATTATATGGGACGAGGACGAGTCGGAGGGACTCCAATCAAGGCTACTCATTTCAGTGTTTGATGGAGAAAAGAAGCTTCCTGATGGAGAAAGGGAAGTCTCAAAAGGATGGAGGAGCTGGTGGTGGTGGCAGTGAGGATGGGTTGGCCGACTAGCTTTACATTGGTATCCGTGTAGATCAAGCGGGACTGTTGGGCCGATTGGAAGGGGGTGCTTGGGAGACCCGTATTTCTGAGTTGCTTTAAAAGCGATTTGTCATTGCCGGATGGGAATATAGTCTAGTATCTTTAATTTAGCTCCTGCTTATAGTAAAAGTTAATATTTTGATTTAGTCTTTAAGATAAGAATGAAGTGTTCTAATGTATTCTCCATGATAATGAACTACCCACCGGCAAACTTTTTCTGTGATTATAAGCAAATCCCCTTAGTTTTGTCAATTAGTCTACAAAAGATGGGATGAAGATGTCATATCAATTTTAATGTATGAGATCGTTTTTTATTATGAAAAAGAATTAAAGAAAAAAAAAAAGGGAAAAGGTGTAATTAAAGTTTTCAATATACACGAAGAAATAGCAACATATCCCATTAAATAGAGGAAAACAAAGTGACATAGAAAAACAGGTAATTAACGAAGAAATGATCAAAATCAAGACCAAGAAGAAAAGGAAGTGAACAAACAGACTTAAGTAAAGTTCAGTTTTTGTACCCAAAAAAATAATTACTATAAAAATCAAAGAAAAATTCATGTGGTTCTTATATGATGACTCATATCCTTGACATATGAGCGTAGAACTTGTTGGTATGAGATGTAGAAAGCCAGACTCAAAGCTCGTTAGTTAGGTTTGAAGTCATTTTCAGACTTAAAATGGTGAACGAGTCCGAGAATTGTATAGGGCTTAGGTGGAGTTGGCACCGGTCGTTGTTTATCCTTTGTTGGGTGGGTGTGTAAAGGCTGAGGATGGAGAATAATCTAATAACCTCCTTCCAATTCTAGCTTCATGATTTAGAGGTAACGAGCGGAGTAGGCAGACACTGGAGTGCTAAGCTAAAAGCATGGCAAGGAGCGAACAGCATTCTTCTTTTTTATGTTAAAAGACTCATGTTCTTTTCTAAAATAAGTTTGTAAAGTTAGGTCTATTTCTAATTTGGTATGATTAATCCACTATAAGTCCCATTCAACCTCAAGCCCTAAATATATGTTCAGTGTGTAAAAAAAAATTCATTCTATCCCATTTAATTTTAAACTTAAGATATGTGTAATGTACCAGAAATGTTGGAAATAAAAGTTTCAAATTAAAAAGATACCAATATTTAAATACAAGTCTAGATTGTAAACCTATTTCTAATAATTACCTTACATTAGGTTTTAGAGCCCACTAGTGTTGCGCGATATTTTCTGTTTGGTTATTGTGTGCAGGCATTGATTATTGCCAATGAACTGACTGATCAAAATGGCTCCAGGCCCTATTTGAATTCGACACATAACTTCACAATATGCGAAGAAAAGACACAAACAGGAAAAAAAACAAAACAAAGAACAAAAAGCAAAGGACAAAGGACAAAGGTAAAGGACAAGAAACTTTTAGGTTTATTAGGAGGGCAAAAAAGAAGATGTCATAAAAGAATATTGTAAATTTTCAGCACAATAAACTCAAGCTGAGCAAAACTTTTGGATGCTTTGCATTATCAGTGTCAGAGTATACACAAACTGGAAGAAGTAAACAAACGGCGCTGGATTAACTAGTTCCGGTTCCTTACAAGAAAGCAAACCGAAGTGGTCGGCTGTTCCAAAGATTACAGAAAGTATACTAAGAATGAAACCGACGTCTACCCTTTTTACAGAAAACTAATCCTACTATAGCAGTGAAAATTTAACGCCTACTCTAGCAGTCCATTTTTCTTCAGTTCTAGACGTGAAGAGAGGTGTCGGGAGAGGCGCAGCCCCTTCACGCAAAGTCGGATCTTCACGCATTGAATAGTGATGAAAAAGGACACTGAAACAAATATGCTAGGATACGATTCCTGACAGAATACGTCAGTTCCGGTAGACAGAGGAAACACGATAAACTTCGATAGAGAACTTCAACAACTCTTGGCGAAGTTGGTGTTGACTCGTAGATGTTAGCACGCAATCGAAATGTTCATGCTGCATCCCTTTGACAACGCACGAGGGAAGTTGGTATTAACTTCTAGTATTAAGAACACTTCAGTGATGGAACGGAAGTAATGGAATGGAATTATGTTTCTTAGAAAGATCAACGCAAAATTCTTGGACGTCGAATTAATGTAATCACTCGAAAAATATATATATGGATTTATTTATCTTATTTCCATATACTTGTACTACTTTTTTCTTTTATTTCTAAGCTTGATTTATAACCAATCGGATTATTTGTCAAACACAAATATTCTGTTTCCAACTTTGATTTGTACATAACGATTTTCATTTTTTACTTACACTATCTAATGTCCTAATTAAACCAAATCTTAGAAATTCTCGATGTTGAGTAACTTTTAGATCTCAAGCTTGGTATGGTCAGCCAAATTCACAAATCTTTTATTTTATAAAACTTGTGATTAGAAAATAAAATATGCTTTCACTTAAATTTCAAGTGCTACAATGTACAATATATTCTTGAACGTTAGAGAAAAGATATACCCTTTGCTAAAGGAACATGCTATTTGATTCTAATTCCCTATTAAATATCTTATATATCTTTGTATACTAACACAAGCTTCCGCCATATTATCGTCCTAGCTTTTCATTCTTTTCTTTCCTTTTTTCCTTCCTTAGTTGGTAACATGATAAAAACACCCATTTCACCTAGTACCAATTGAAAGAATGTGCCACTTCTCACTGATGCGGAAACAGGAGAGAAAGTTTGATATATAAATTCGACTCTCAGGGAAGCAGGTGTTGACTTGTAGATTTTAGCATGATTTCAATAGTTGAACGACAATGCTGTGTCCTACACGTTGATATCGACGTTTGAATGTAAAATGTGAAAAAAAATCCGATTCTTTATTTATCCCATCACAAACTTTTGTCGAAATAAAAAGTAAGTCATCTCACATGACATTAGATGAGTCCAGAGATACTATTCATTTAAATCATCTCATATGACATCAGATGACTCCAGAAATACTATTCATGTTCTTTGGAAACGTACTTTATTTGGATTATAATAAGCTTTTCCTAGGGGGAAAAACGTGTTATAGTAACCACCAAAGCTTGCCATCAGTATCACGTGGGTAGACCTCCGTTAAAACGAGAAGGTGAGGAAAATTTATCCCGCGGTCGGTTCTCCAAAGACAACATCCAACGCTTGTGGATATCTCGAAATCCACCATCACATTGAACGAGAAAGTAATTGTCTGCCTTCGCCACAAGGTGTTAACACTGTGGCCTGCATGGGGTCCAGATGCAAGACTCGGGAGGTGGGACGAAGCTGTCAGTAAGAGTAGATTGACAAGGAATTAAGAGCAGGGAAGCAAACCCTTGACAAAAGTTGACACTGTTTGATTTCCATTATTCAAATCTGAAAATTATCTCAGAATTAGCATAATTTTTATTTATTTAATCAAAATTTCAAATTTATTTCTTAATAATATAGAAATAATGGTCCACATCTTAACAAATACCCTTGCAATAATAGTCCATCTTTAGGACCAAATGTGATGTTGTTTAGCTACATGAATTCACCTTTCAAACTCATAAGAATAATGAGGAAGAATCTTAGTTATAATATCGTATTAAAAGTTCATTATCTAATCTAAAAGTCAACTTATAAATCAATAGAACTTTCTTTCATTTAATCAAGATTCTAAATTCATTCTTAACAACACGGGAACAATTATCCACCTCAACAAGTGGCATACTCATGTTGAAAAATCAACACGAAACTCTTGATCATCAAATTGAGTATATATGTTTAATTTTTGGCCTTTAAAAGGAATCCAATGGATATTTTAATTTTTTTGGTATTTTTAATTTTTAATTTATGGACTAGAGGAAAAGAAATAATCCTTCCAATGCTTTTTGCTGTTACCCAGCTTTTTTATGATCTTTAATCCTTGGCTTTGCAAAATACATAGCTCTTTTTGACTTTTAATCATTGATTGTGAGAAACACATAATTCTTTTTTTAGAAACTTAAGAATTATTTGCTCTTGATTATCATTTACAAGAGTGATAAATTGACATTTTCTTTTTGTTATAACTAATGAGAATTATAAGCATAATCTGCTTGGGTATCTCAATTGTATTTATTGAAAGATACACACCTAAATGGTGTGGATTCAAAACACCTAAAGTCACCTATTATCTAATTAAAAAGAGAAAAAAAAAATTAACTTATACTATCTAGTGTCTTGATCAAACCAAATTTTAGAATTTCTTTATCTTGAGTAAGTCTTAGATCTCAAGCTTGGTACGGTCAGACAAAAAATCCTTTCACAAATCTTTTATTGTATAGAACTTGTGATTAGAAAAATAAAATATGCTTTCACTTAAATTTCAAGAGCTACAATGTACAATATATTCTTGAACGTTAGAGAAAAGATATACCCTTAGCTAAAGGAATATGTTATTTGATTCTAATTCCTTATTACATATCTTATATATCTTTGTATACTAACACAAGCTTCCGCCATATTATCTTCCTTTCTTTTCATTCTTTTTTTCCTTAGTTGGTAACATGATAAAAACACCCCTTTCACCGACTAGCAACTGAAATAATTTGTCATTCCCATTGACTGCGGAAACACGAAAATGTTCGATAGCTAACTTTGACTCTTAGGGAACTAGGTGTTGACTTGTAGATTTTTGCAGCTGTGAACAATTGAACGACAATGCTAATGTCCTACGTTTTAATATCGATGCTTGAATCTAAATGTGAAAAAAGTCCGATTCTTTTATGTATTACATCACCAACTTCTATCCAAATGAAAAGTATGTCATTTCACATGCCATTAAATTATTCCAAAGCTAGTATTCATGTCCTTTGGGAACGTACTTTACATGGATTATAATAAGCTTTTCCTAGGAAAAAAAACGTGTTACAATATGTTGGAGAGTACGAAACTCTCCACGCGCTTGGAAGTGCCTGCACCCTCACGCGAGACATGTCAATCCTAGTGCGACCCACATGGGACTTGACATCATGTTCTTCCATGTGTGAAACCTTAGCCGTTCCCGACAGAAAATTCGACTGGAATTTGTATAGGATTTCTTGTAGTCGATTGATTTCCTTTTCTGATTCTTTTGTAAGTGTTTATATTCTTGATTTGTAACTATTGTAAGATAATTATAAAAAAAACTCCTAAAGAAATCTTAGTCAAATATTACTAGAAAAACCTACTACCATAAAAGGATAGTAATCCTAGCTAGATATTACTAAGAAAACCCACTACAACAAAAAGATAACCCCAAGGTCCACAATTACAACTATAATCTTTAACTTTAATTGTTCCATCAATTATAACAATCTCCCATTTGAAACAATTAGTGCATAACCATAGTCTTTGGAAAGAGAAAAACTGGAAAAACTCTCTTCAACTTCAACTATTATAGTCTTTGGATAGAGAAAGACTAAGAAACTTTCTTCAATTTCCACAACTACAATCTTTGGATAGAGAAAGACTGAGGAGACTCTGTTCACCCACAATCTTTTGAAAGAAAAAGATTGGAAAAAATCTCTTCAAAATAAGCCCTCATCAATTATACCACCTTTGTCTCTTCTTAAACCACGTCTCTCTTAGGTCATATCTCTTTGCACTTCGCTATAGCCTTTTTTAGGTTACATCTCTCCTAGGTCATGTTTCTTTCTAAACATCTGTACATCATTATAGGTTTCTTCTATCCAGGTACCTCTTCCACTATCAGGCCATTAACAATAGTAGATTTTTGGGACTTCCATAACAATTGAGATCTTTCTTCAAAATCCACATGTCAAAAAGTCCACCTTTTGTCCAAAATTGTTGGTGCTTCTTTGGAATCAACCATCGAAGCCTCCTACAACTTGAAAATCTCAAAATTTTACTTCATTAACCACATCAATGTAGGAGCTTCATGAGTTCCCCCATAATCATCAATGCATCTTCAAACACCAACATCTCCACCATTCTCAACTAATCTAACACCACCACTGAAGCCAAAGATTCACATGACCACATAAATAATCTAATTAGCATGATCTTTCATCCAACAACTTCGAAAATACTAATCATCGTGCCTTTCAACAAAAAAATCTCCAATTTGGCTTATAAATACTCAGATATAGATAGAGAGACATAGATCTATACTTTGTAGACCCTAATCCACTACTTCAACAAAATATACCAGTTGATCTACATCAATATCATCCAAAATCAAACTAGATTTAGGAAAAGTGAAAATCTCACCTCAAAACATCTATATCCTTCTTCAATTGCATTCATCATGTTTGATCTATCATCAATGGTCTTGATCTTCCACACTCCATGATTACCGCACCATTTATTAGGATCCAACCTAACTCTGATGCCACTTTTTGGGATCCAACCTAGCTTTGATACCACTTGTTAAGGGAATTCAACCAAGTGCATCATCTACATAGAGATTAAATACACAAATATAAAAATGCACACACCTAAACATAACAAATTTCAAAATTTCAAAACATCATAATATCCTATGTCTCCTATAGTCTCTTGTTAATAGATTTTCTCATACTTTCTCTCTTATCAAATAAATATTTCATGAATTTTCTCATTATCACTCAAATAAAGCTCCAAATGATTACACATAGCAACCATATGGTGACAAAGTTTTTAAGCTAGGTCAAAGACATCCTTGACCAACTTGGTGCCATTAAAGCAAAGATCTTTATTGTGTCTCCTTTTCTAGTGTCCTTTCACCATCTCATGCTTTCAATGCAATATATACAAGTTATATTCTTTTTTCGTATCATTGACTAGGTTATCCTTTGTTTGATTTGCTTATTCATCTATTGAAGCCTACCAATATTAGTTTTTTGTCTTCGTCATCCCCATCATGTACTATATGCTTTCTTAATAAAAGTCATTGCCAACCTCATCCCTCCATTACATCTAAGTCTTTTGCTCCTCTTCAATCAATCTATTTTAACACATGGGGTCCCTTTCCTATTGAGTTAATAAACAAAAATAAAATATATGTGTTTTATTAATAATTTTTCTTACTTCTCTTGGCTATACACTTTTTGTACATGATCTTAATTTTTAGATATTTTCACTATATTCACAAATATTTCTCAATGTAAACTACAAGCCATTTAGTGTGATGAAACTTTGAGGTTATTATCCTTTACTTTTTGCACCCATCTACAATAGCATGACATCACTAATAAATTTGCTATCCTTTCTCTTTTAGAATGGTACCATGGAATGCAAACACCATCAACTTGTTGAAATTAGTATTGAGCTATATAAGTTAATATTTTTTATGATAATTCCATAAAAAATCATTTATTCTATTGATATGAGCATATTTTCATGGACTCATGCTATGACCCTTTTATCTTCATGGTCCAGTTTATAAAAATGAGGCCCAAGTAAAAATGACGTCCATGTAACTCGAAGGAAGCTCGCATAGTATCAATAGTCTATGGAATCTCATAAGCCCTTGCATGAGGTACACATGGTGATCCAAAAGGAAGGAAAAGTGACAAGAAGTAAAAGACAGAGATATTTGTAAGGAAGGAATGGTGCTCACAAGTCCTTGTCAATATTATGCACACCATTCAGTCAAATCCTATGCAAAGGACACCATGTAGTGAAAAAACAAAGGAAAAAAAAAAAAAAAAAAGGGAGAAAAAGATTGTTAACCTACATAGAAAATGACTTCTCTTGTTCATCTCTCTTTCTCTCTCCTTTTGTAATGCCAACAAAGCTCCAATATTCATTGAAATTTTCCAATGGCTACTGACAAGGGTGATTAAGGCTCCAATAAATAGATTTCATCAAGGATAAAGAGAAAAAGAAAAAGGGTTTCCACGTTTTGTTTAAAAAGATCAATCTTGAAGTTCATTGTGCCCTAATGTTATGCAAAATCTGTGAAAATTGTTGTTCATTGTGATAATTTTTCTATTATTTTTCAGATTTTGTGTTGCCTGTGTTTACTCTTGCTGATCTTAAAAAGAAACATAAACCCTAAATCTATAATTGAACTTATAAGTTAGGGGTTTCTTAAATTCGATCCTTCTCATATGTGTATGTGCTAATCTGTAAAGGGATCGATTAGTTTGTGATTTGTTGATGTACATTTGAGAAATTACTTGTTATAAATTCTTCATTAAATATTGTTGGCACCCTTTGACGCATTATCAAAGAAGGTGGGTTAGAGAGTTCCTCTAGTCACTTAAATTTGTATGAATAGTGCTTTAATACTTTTATTTGATTAGGATACTTAGGTATTCTATTTTTCCAAGAAGTAATCTGATTATGTGGTTTATTTACTAACTGTGCATTCAAATTGCTTCATATCATGTACCCTTGCACTATAATTGTATCATTGTTGGTGATTTGTGAAATTAGGCAAGCTGAATTTATAAAAAATAAAAGGACAAGGAAGCCTAAGTCACCTCCTTTTTAGGTTACCTAAGGACCCAACAAGTGGTGTTAGAGCCAAACTTTGAATATCTAAACTAGGTTTAGAAAACTAGACTGACCCTGGCAACTAACTCACAAACTATTTTTCCTTTTAATAGGTCTCCCATTTTTTATGGAACTAATTATAACTACTGGAAATATATGATAAAAATTTGGCTTATAGGGAATGATGTAGATGCCTAGAAAATCATTATCATAGGGGTTAAGATCCCTAAATGGAAGCCAATAAATAGACTGATAAGGAAGGTAAGCTTTTGAAAACAAACTATAAGGCCATGACCCACCTTTACTTAGCATTATCTCCAATAGAGTACAATCCTATCTCTACTTGTTCTATAGCAAAAGAAATATAGATAGATTGGAAGTTACCTATAAAGGCACAAAAATAGTAAAGGCCACCAAGATTTAAATGCTCACTCAAGATTTTAATTTATTTAGGATGAAATCCACTAAAACCATAAGGGAGATGTTTGACATATCCACTGATATCATCACCAACCTAAAGCTTTTAGGAAAGTCATACAAAAATGACGAATTAGTTAAGAAAATACTTAGTTTCTTACTTGAAACATGGGACCGTAAGAAAATTGCTATTAAAGAAGCTTAAAATTTAGACAAATAGTCCTTAGATGAACTACTAGGATCCTTGCAAACACATGAATTGACACTAATTATAAGAGAAAAAGAAAATGAGGAAGTTAAAGTTAGTGGTAATAAGAACGTAGCTCTCAAAGTAAAAGAGCCTGATAGTGATTTAGATGATTTAGAAGGTGAACTTGCCATGTTGGCTAGGAAACTTAGACTAGCTAGAAAGAAGGACAAATTTAGGAATAATAACAACTCTAGAAGAAGAAAAGACAATGATGAAATTGTCTATTTTGAATGCAAGAATCCTTGCCATATTCGTACTAATTATCCAAAATTGAGAAAGAAACTTGAAAAAGATAACATGAAAAGTAGAAGAAAAGCCATGGTGGCCACCTGGGATGATAACTCCTCCTCCGATGAAAATGGAGAGGAAGAAGAAATGGCTAACATTTGTCTTGCAACAGAATGTGATGAATTTGATCTGTCCAGATTGCCTTTTGAAGAGGATGATGAAGATATTTTGAGTCTATGCTTGATGGCAACCACTGAAAATTATGAAAATGAGCTAATAAACTCTGATCTAGATGATGAAACATATAGCCTATTATGACTTACTAGAGGAGTTTCAAAAATTAAGTGAAAAATTTGTACTCTTGAAAAATAAAAATGGTGCATGCAAGAAGGAATTGAAATCTATAAAATTAGGAAGCAATGAAATAAAAAGTAAAATTGCAGTTAAAGTTGATGGTGCTAAGCTAGCTAAAGTTAGAGAAAAAATTCTTAGACTTTAAAAAGAAAATGTAACACTATTTCAAAAATCAAAACTTGTTGAAATAGATGAAATCTTCAAATTAAGAGAAGAAAATGCTATACTAATTGGAAAACTAAAAACTATAGAAGAAAATTTAAAAGAAACTAACATGGTTGTAAATAAATTTATCAAAGGTAACAAGATGATATATCAAAACTTTACCTTTCCTTCTTCATCAAAGGAGTTGTCATCCTAGGTGCCAAATCTTCCCATGTAGTGATTGATTCTATAAGAAGAGAAGAAAGCCAACATTTAGCTTTATCTCAAAGAGAAAATTAAAATAATATTAGCCTTATAACATCATCTGTGACTCCATTACATTTAATTGTGTCATAGATTTCAAGAAAAGCCCCAATGTGAGCATATGGATCATTCCTTAGTAGCCTACTAAATTGCAACAAGTTTTGAAGCATTTGGATAAGTGTGGACTTGATCTCAAAGTTGTTTGCTTAAATTACAAGCCTCCTAATGCTTGATGTTGCAACATGAATTGTTGGTGCAACATAATTTTTTAAAATTTTACATGGCTTACCAACATCCTCCATTAGTTTCTTTTAGTTTGATCTCACCTTTTTAAAAGAAAAATGAAAAAAGGAAGAAAAAAGTGGAGGACATTGGTAAGCCATATAAACTTTTATAAACTATTACAAAACAACAAGGAATATGTCATATATTCCCTAGCTCACAACAAGGAATATATAATAAAGTTAGAATAGGTTATAAACAAGTATAAAAAAAAACTTTTTGGTTTAATGTGTGATAATTTGACTTGTCTAAAATTTGTCTCTTCCTTTGTTATGAATACTACAACGCATGGAAATGAATATGAATGTTTTTATTGTGGCTTTAAACGACATGTTGTAGATAAGTGTCTTATTAAAAGACCTTACTTGGTTTAATATAAAAGACCTTAAATGGTGAGAAAGAAGCATATTCCTAAGGGAATCAAAACTACTAACATTCAATGACCTAAAAGACCTTGGATAAAAGAAAAATCAAGAATTCTTATGTTGCATGCAGGCAACCAAAGGAGACAACCAAGGGATACCTTCAAAATGGTACTTAGATAGTGAGTGTTAAAGGAATATAACTAGAAATAAGGAACTATTTTTTAGCCTCACTGAGTTGGAAAGAGGTAAGGTCTCTTGTGGAGGCAATTCTAAAAGGACAATAAAAGGTATTGGTACCATAGTTATTTCATATTCTTATTCTATCAAAAATTTTATGTTTGTTGAAGGTCTAAAATTTTATTTGATTAGTATGAGTCAATTGTGCGACAAAGGTTTGAAAGTTAAATTTCTAAGTGGATATTGTCAAGTGTATAACAAGGATAAAAAGTTTAAATTTTATTGTAAAAGAATAGGAAATGTCTAGCTTCACATTTGGACATAGATTGCATGATTTGGCACAAAAGGTAGCACATCTCAACTCTTCCCAAATGCATAAATTATTGAAAAAAAGACTAGTTAGGGAAGTACCAAAACTTAGAATCGAGAAGAATGTTGTTTGTGCTGATTGTGTGAAAGGCAAACAAACAAAGAATAGTTTTGAACTCAAAGATTTTACATATCTACATCTAATCCTCTAGAGCAATTCCATATAGACTTATTTAGACCTATGAGAACCATTAGTCTATAAGGGAAGTCATTTGTATTGGTAATTGTGGATGATTTTTCTAGATATTCTTGGGTATTTTTCTTGGCCCATAAATATGAAACCTTCATAATACTTAAGCATTTTTGTAAAAGAATTCAAAATGAACTAAACTTGCTTATCAAATTTATTAGATCAAATCATGGAGGTGAGTTTGACAACTATCAAATTAAGGAGTTTTACAATGAAAATGGGATAAAACATGAACTTTTAAATCCTAGAACCCCTTAATAAAATGGTGTAGTGGAAAGGAAAAACAGAACTATTCAGGAGATAGCTAAAACAATGTTAATAGAGAACAATTTGCTAAAATATTTCTAGGGCAAAGTTGTAAATACCACTTTTCATATTTTGAATAGGGTCATAATTAGATCGATTATCAAGAAAACTCCATATGAGATTTTGAATAATGAAAGTCCAAATATGAGATATTTTAAAGCCTTTGGTTACAATGCTTCATTCATAATAATGACATAGAGAACTTAGGAACTTGATGCTATGCTAAAAGCGATAAGGGTATACTTCTAAGATATTTTGATCATAGTAAAGTCTATAAATTTTTTAATAAAAGAAGTCTAGTTGTAGAGGAGTCCATACATATTGTGTTTGCTGAGACTAATCCCTCTCTTCCAAGAGAGAATGATTTAGTTGAAGCAGAATTTTTGATTCCACAAATCCAAGCCATGGAGGTGCAAAATGTTGAAACTAAATCTTAAGTTCTAGACAATGCACCTACAACAAAAGAACCCTCATTTCCTAGGGTCTATGGTGAAGTGGATCCAAACCAAATCATAGGTGACAACTCACAATAGGTCAAGAGACAATCTTCTACTCAAAATATTTATGAGTTTGTTGCCTTTATGTCTCACATAGCTAGAGAAAATAGAAGAAGGACTAAATGATAACAACTAGATTATTGCTATACAAGAGGAACTAAATCAGTTTAGAAGAAATGAAGTGTGGAACTTAATAGAAAGACCTATGCAACAAATGGTAATAGGCACAAAATGGGTGTTCAAAAATAAAGCTAATGAACATGGAAACATTATAAGAAATAAAGCTAGGCCGATAGCTAAAGGGTACAATAAAGAGGACAAGATAGACTTTAATGAAACATATGCCTTTAAGGCTAGATTAGAATCTATTAGAAGATTACTTGCTTTTGCATGTTATAAAAATATCAAACTCTATCAAATGGATGTTAAAAGTGCTTTCTTAAATGGTTATATTAAAGAAGTATATGTAGAATAGCCCCTTGGTTTTACGGATGGAAAATTTTCAAATCAAGTTTATAAGTTAAATAAAGCATTATATGAACTCAAACAGGCTCCAAGAGCTTGGTATGAAAGACTTAGTGAGTTTCTTTTAAAGAATAGATTTAAGAAAGGACATGTAGATACAACAATTTATGTTCATCAACTGTAAGTAATAATTATACTTTGACTCATTTTGTTCTAGTAAGTTCAATCTTCAAAAGCTTATTAAAAATTTCTAACAACTCCCCTAACCGGTTGGACTTATTGGTCACGGGACTGGCTTATAACTAAGCCAGGAATTCCCCGTAACAACTCCCCTAGCTGAACCAAAAACAGTTTGATAAATATAAAAAAAGAAGGATATTTCTCTTTATTTAATTTTGAAAAAGAGATCGGTGTCCATAGATAATGATACCTTACGTCAGGAATTTCTCTTTCCGCTAAAAAGTCTTCGCAGCATGTAGACTAGGCCATCTATAAAGAATAACTCAACCCATCAATATGTGCTGTTTCGTTCCCTCCTCCCCTCCCGTGTGCATAAGTTGGGAAAAAAAAAAAAGTGTGCGGTCTAGGCCTATAAAAATTCTTTGTTTACTTCTGTTGTTTATCTTATTCACGGCGGCTGTTTGGGAAAAACATGGCGTACGTGAGCTTTGACCTTTTTTGGAGTGCAAGGATTCAGATACGAGACGCCTGTTCTGAATGAATCTCGAGCAGCAAATGCGGGATGAATATCCCGTGTCACATTATTAGGATTATTTTTACGAAGCATTTATTGTTCAGACATTTACCTTATTTTTATTAAATAAAAAGATGAATAAGGAGATTCGAGTGATAGATTCAATATTTTAATTTTGAAAGCAGTGATTGATTTAGAAAATATTTGTTGTGAATTTATTTGTTGCTTTACGAGTCATCTCCTCTTTACTTCCAATGATTCCTCGGCAGCTGCATCACACTACGGCCCACATGCACTGTTTGCCCCACTACAAGCAACGTGCCCTGCTTCCTCTCTCTTTCCCTTTTTTTTTTTTTTTGGGTTTAAAAAAATGCTTTTAGTTATCAATTTCTGGCAACAAAGAAGGAAACAATCAAAATGTTGGATCTTTTCCCATGAACACAACCAAATTGGAGTATGAAAGGAAAGCAAAGCTAAGGGCCTAAAAAAATTAGCAACAGTAAAAGTAAATATTGAAATGCTTTATAAGTTGTAGGTGGGACTTAGAGATGCTGAATTAGGGATAGAAAACTGGTAGTGCTTTTTTGTGACTAACGGGCTTCTCTTTAATTTTAGAAAACAGTGCAATTTTCTTTCTTTGCCGTGGGGTTGCCTCGTTTGTTTGTAGTTTTTTTTTTTTTTTTAATAAGAATTCTTAACTCCTAGGTAGAAGGTAACTCTATTTTTATTATATTATGTTGAACATGAATCTATCTTTAACTTCTAGATTAACTAGAACTGTGTCTTAGATTCTCATGTTAAATATGATGTTATCTTTATAATTGTTAATTTAAATAAGAGTATATAAACTCATTATAACATGACAAGAATCATAAACTACTTATAACAATTGTCCAATTAACATAATCTTAAGGGAATTTGTGCAAGTGATTTCAATTCTTGTGCATCGAGAATATGCGGATCTGCAAATTTTTTGCTTGTGTGATCTCAAAACCAACCTTACCGACTCACCAAAGCCATTTAGATTTTCAAACAGATGCTCAACTAAAACTAGAAAAGTTATGTCAACTCTAAAGTTCTTTTAGGCGTCGTTATCTTTTTATAATGTAGGTGTACTTGACTTCATTCCCTTTCCTAAAGATAAAAAGAAGAATAGGGAGAGATTATTCTACAAAAGAATAAAAGAAGACGAATAGAAAGTCATTACTTCAGGAGTGGATTGTATATCCGTTTGGTCAAGGCATGCCACCGGAGATTATAGAATTCTAAACACGCTTATTATTAATTTTCTTGGTAAGTGAACAGGAGGAGCTGCCCTTTCAATGTTATCTGCAAATGTGAAAGAAGCATGTGAGAAAACGACTTAAACAACTACACAAACACGAAACTTCCTGGCTCTGACAACGGGAAGAGGAAGGCGTTGACAGTGCATCAGCAGCTCAAATTATCTTTTCGCAGGGATTCTCCCCAAAAGGCAAAAACTGGTGTAGATTTATCGTAATTTTTTCTTTTACCCCTTTTACAAAGGCTCGTCTTTTGCACGTGGCATTGAAGCAGTTGTCGCTGAAATAACTAGATCGAACAGAGAGATTCCCGATCAATAAAAGGTACGAGAATCTTACTTTAGTCCAACACGCTGCCCGAGATTCCGAAGAGTGAGTTGCGTCTCTGTTCTTTCGTGCTATTTCTCATTATGTCGGGTTCATCTTTATTCATATGGAATGACTCTGTGCTTGTGCATGTGTTTAAGGAAGATCTCAAATGGGTTATCTTCAATTTTTGTTTGTGGATCTTTGGTTGGAATGTTGGAGTTTTGGGTACTGGAAGTTTACGCCTTTTTCTGTTCTTCCAATGAAGTTCGTCATTGAACAACATCTTTTCACCTTCATCAATGCAATAGCCCAAAAGTCTAACAAGATTGCATAAGTCAAATTGCTTTAATTTAAATTCAGATTTTATTCAATAGGCTTGAGTAATACCTTGTAAATTCTAGAATACTGGAAAAAGCTTAAGGCAGTAATGAACACACAGTAGAGACAATGAGAGCCATTTTGGAGAAGCAACAAGTTCTGTGTATTCACATTTTTGAAAGAATAATCTGTGCTTTACAAGTTAAATACATAAACAAAGAAAGCTAACTCAACTAGGGCCTATATTGGGTCTCGGCCCAATAACCCCACAACAACATAAATTTTAACATTGCCCTTCAAGCTTGGAGTATAAATTAAATACTCTAAGCTTGGATAAAAGATGTTGGTGTTGTGGGCTACATAATGCTTTAGAAAAAATATTTATGGGTTGCTCCCGCGTGTTTACATACTCAATCTTTATAATCCTTCTCTCAATCTTCTCATGAAGGAAGTGATAGTCCACTTCAATGTGCTTCGTCTTTTGATGATGCATTGGGTTGACAACAATATGCATGATTGCCTCATTATCACAATGTAATGATACCAATTGAGGCAAAGTGGCACCAAGGTCTTGAAACAAGCTAAGAAGCCAAGTGATCTTGCACATTGTATTTCCCATGGCTTGATATTTTGATTCAGCTGATGATCGAGGGACCGTCGGTTTCTTCTTAATGACCCGTGGCACTAATGAATCATCCAATTTTATGCAATAACTTGTCACACATTTATGCGTCATAGGGTAGGTCGTATAATCAAAATCACAAAAGGGTCTAAGTTGTAACTTAGAGGATGAGGAAAGGAAAATGCCAAGTCCAGGTGTACCTTTAAGGTATCTCAAAACTCTCATGGCTGCATTCATATGTGACTACTTTAAAGCATGGGTGAATTGGCTGAGATGTTGAACAGCAAAGCTAATGTCCAAATGTGTATATGTTAAGTACATTAATCTCCCAATCATCCGCTAATATGGGGCACAGTTGACAAGAAGTGGTCATCCTTCCAATTAGGATCTCCCTTATCACATTGGGGAGTGGTCAACTTATGACTTTGCTCCATAGGAGTGATGGCAGACTTTGATCTTGCACACCCTGCCTTTAAAATAAGTTCCAAGACATATTTTCTCTGACTCAGGTAGATCCCTCCTAGTGAGTGGGCATTATCAATGTTGAGGAAGTATTTGTATTGTCTAAGATCTTTCATGTGGAAAACTGAGTTTAAATGTTGTTTGAATCTTGAAATGGCAAACGTGTTGTTCCTAGTAATGAGGTTATCATCCACATAAAAGAGAATTATGATGAAAGAATTTGTAGTGTGTTGAATAAAGACCACATAATCATGCAAAGATTATCTAAATCCTACAACAAAAAGAGCTGTCATAAGCTTAGCATACCATTACCTTGAAGTTTACTTTAGTCCATACAATGATTTCTGCAAATGGCAGGTTGTCTTCTCCCCCTGACAAGGAAACTGGGAGGCAATTAATGTAGGTTGTCTTCTCTTAAGTCACCATACAAGAAAGCATTCTAAACATCTGCTTAGTGTAGATCCCAATGTCTAATGGCTACAATATTTTTCACTAATTTGATTGTCATTAACTTTGCCACTAGTGAATAAGTTTCATCATAATCAATCCCTTCATGTTGTTATAACCTTAACTATTAATTGAGCTTTATACTGCTTAACAATACCATCAGCATGGTATTTTATCTTATAAACCCACTTACAACCAATCATTTTATGCCCAAGTGGTAGTGGGACAACACCTCATGTGTAATTGGCCTTAAGGGCCTTTATTTCTCTATTCATCACTTCAAATCAACAGTTGTCCTTAAGTGTCTAATCATAGGTTTCAGGGCTCAGTGGCCTTAAAGATGGAGGCAATGAAATGTTGATAATGTGGGAAGAAAATGTCTAAGGATGCATGCTCTGAAATGAGGTATTAGTTGTTCAACCTTATGGAAGCGTTTGAACACAAACAGTCAACAGTCTAGATAGAATGTCGTGTGGGCCTGGATGATTTTCTAGGTTTAGGAGGTGGTTGAACTGAAGCATGCTCGAGTACTAGGATGAGTGGCTAATGTGGAGTGACTAAATGAGGGTTTTGAGTTGAAGAAGACTAGGATGTTTGATCAGGAAGTGTCTCTATAAGGATCAAATTAAGTATGTATAGTATTTCAAGATGGTGGCTTTTAAAATCCTAGTAAAGGTTCTAATACTAGAGGTAATGGATCATCCACCTGAGTAATGTCCTACCTAGGTAGCTACTGATCCAAGGAGTGATCATGGAAAGTATCTCGAGATGGAACACTAGAAAAAGGGAATTCATATTCATAGAATATGACATTATAGCTTATGAAGAGTCTGCCGCTCTCAGGGTTAAACACTTTGTAACCCTTTGGAGTGAAAGGTAACCCAAAAAAATACAAGAAGTTGCTAGGTGTAAACTTATCCCTAGGTTGAATGACAATGGCATAATATCTACAACCAAAGACTCGTAAGTGATCTAGTGTAGGTGACTTGCCATAAAAAAGCTCAAATGTGGACCTATTTTCAAGCTTGACACTTGGTAATCAGCTAATTAGGTATGTGGCTGTCGAGATACACTTCCTTAAAAAACGAGTAGGTATATAAGCTTGAAATAATAAAGCTTATGCTACATTTAACAAATAACGATGTTTACGTTCTACAACCCCATTTTGTTGAGATGTATAAATGCACGAGCTTTTGTAGATACTTCCACAAGATGTAGGAAAGGAGGTGCATGCAATAGAGAAAAAAAAAAAGCTTGATACCATTATCTAAGTGAATGTGCTTGTTCATGATACCATATTGAGTTTGAATGGAAAAAATAAAAGATTGAATGGTAAGAAATAATTAGCTTTTAAATTTCAATAAAAAGATCCATCTCATACATGAAAAATCATTAACCATAGTTAAATAATAACATGAACCATCATGCTTTGGGACCCTATAAGTACCCCATAAATCCATATGGACTAAATAAAATATTGCTTGACTAAGGGAATGACGTTGTGGAAACACAAGTCGAGTTTGTTTTGCCAAATGACACACAGAACATGAAAAATATTTAAGACATCTAATATTTTGGCCATTTGCAAAATAATTTGATTGAGAACTATGCCTAAGTCAGCGATGCCATAGATTATAATTTGTGTTTACATTCATGCTAGAAGGACTGTTTGTAATATTACTAGAACTGTTCACATTCATACAAGCCAAAAGTGAATGAACAATATGCAAAAGACAATCAATACAATGTGGTAAGTCATCTAAAGTGGGTTACAAAAAATACAGTCCTTATACAGCTCTACCCAATGCAATCACTTGCCTAGTCAAATGGTCTTGGAAAATATAAAATTCATAAAAAAAAAATAACAATGCAATTGCGGTCAGATTTTATGTGTGGGTTGTGCATGTCCTATATGGGTAGCATAAATGCATATGTCATCAAGTAGCTTAATAGGCAACAATTAAGATTCACATGAACAAATGGAAAATAAATTTCTTAGATCACATGTGACATGTGTTAGATGTATATTGATGTTGACAAATATTTGGAAAAACTATCAAGCCTTTTACTTATTCTTGTGCCAATAAAAATTGTGGAACATATGTAGGGCAAATAACCAAATTAAGGGTTATTTTTTATTTACATAGTTCTTACATACCAAAATGGATTTTAAGAATAAAAGCTTGTGACAAAAGTTGGGTTTTTGCATAATTGTATGTGATTGATACTTCATATATATGTGTGTGTGCTTCATGCTTCACTATGGTACTAAAACTATATGAAAATAACTTATACAAAACATTGGTCATAATTCTAAAATGGATAAAAGTATGAAGCATATGAGAAATACTCAAGAGTAAGTAAAAAATGCACTGTTTTGATTATGGAGAAAACACATTGTTTTGAGTATGGAGTGAGGGCACCATTTTGAACTTAAGTGGGTTAAGGCTTTAAATCTGGTGGAAACAAAGAGAGAAAGTATTTTCTTTCTTTCCTGTCGGCTAAGAATAGAAGAATGATGGAAGCTTCTTTGCATGCCCTCGGTGAGACGTGATTTTTGAAAAAGGTACAAGCTTTTTAAATTATTTCAGCCAAATTCAATAAGAGAATATCAATTTCCTATTTTGATTCATGTTTTTGTTTCACATACGAAAGAATCTTAACTACCCAAATCAAGTTCTGTGCTTTCTCAATAACGGTGTCATTTATATCAATTTTGGATGATTAAGGCTTCATGGATTGCGAAAATGGAAGTTTTGATTTGTTTGATTGAAAGTATTTCCATGTTTGAAATTTAAATCTTTTCATAAGGTCAAGGGTGCTATTATTTGAGGGTAATCTTTGAAATTGATGTTTCCTTCCCATAATGTTACATGACTTATAAGGAAACATGAGAGAAAACCCTAATGGTAAGTTTTTCCTTTGAAAAAATATAAGTTAATATGCTAGGGTTTTCAAACGATACACAACACTCTTGAGAATCCTTATTACTATGAGCCTAACGTGTGTTTAAAAAAGAAGAAGAGAAGCTCTTTAGTTTCAATGTGTAAAAAACTCTCAGTAACTCTATTTTGATTTGAAACCTTGTTTGTTGTTTCGCTATAGCTTCGGTAACATTGTTTGAGGATAATCTTTGAAATTGATGTTTCCTTCCCATAATGTTACATGACTTATAAGGAAACAAGAGAGAAAACCCTAATGATAAGTTTTTCCTTTGAAAAAATATAAGTTAATGTGCTAGGGTTTTCAAAAGATACACAACACTCTTGAGAATCCTTATTACTATGAGCCTAATGTGTGTTTAAAAAAAAAGAAGAGAAGCTCTCTAGTTTCATTGTGCAAAAATATCTCAGTAACTTTATTTTGATTTGAAACCTTATTTGTTGTTTAGCTATAGCTTTGGTAACATTGTTGTTCTAGTTAAATCTTTATCATTGTTACCAATAGCTATATGTTGCTAAGCGTATAAGAGTAATTTTTTGATGTTTGCTTTACTTGATAAATCTTATTTGTCTAAAGACATGTGTTTTAGGTTAAGTATCATATGTGCTTAATTATATCACATTTCTAATTCTCAAGAGGTAACATTTTTTTATTATTATTAAAGGGATGAAACCCTTGTCATTAATATTAATCGCAGCAAGATAAGCAAAAGCTCAAAACTTGTGTAAAAGATTACATAGGGGAGGGCAATAAATCTTGCCCCTCAATACATCATTAAAAATTTTATATAAAAAAATTGCTAAACAAAACATTAAAATGCATGAGGGAAACCATACAAGGTATAATAAAACCAAACAAAAGATTTGAGATTAACCTCAAGGAGGCCAGTAATGTTTCAAACCTAATTGATCCTCCCAAGCTATTTTCCTACAATTTCTTGACAATGATCCCAATGTGGACAAGACATGTGGCCTTGTAATCGAATGTCCTAGGTTAACCAAACTATCTGTAAGAAAGTTGGCTTCATGAAATATATGAGATATCTTAACTTTTAAGGGAAGATAAACTAAGCATTAGCGTATGTCATATTCTAATTTCCATGGGATTGAACAAACTCTTGTTATACATTGAACCATGAATTGTGAATCATCTTTGATTTATGGTATATTTAGACCTTGTTGATTGCATAATTTAAGACCTTCTAGTAGAGCTAAGACTTCCATTGTTGCATTATGTCCTTGTCCTAAGTTTACCACATAAGCCATAACAACACTTCCCCTCCAATCTCGCACCACTCCTCCTCCTACACAAGCTCCATCCTTACATGATCCATCTGTATTCAATTTAAGAAAACTTGAAGAAGGGCACAACCAATGTACCATACAACCTCTATGAAGTGGTGGAATAGTTACAAGAATATTTAGCTCCTATAGTCATTTGCAATCTTTAGTGAGGGAAATGTATTACTTTGAAAAGAAGACATGAAATGACAAATCTTTAAGAGCACTTCCCCTATCATTATTGGTAGGAGATATTTTTTATTAGAAAAAATGACATTGTTCCTTGCCCGCTAAATTCTCCACAAAATTAAACAACAACTAGGGCCACCGGCATTACTCCTTGTGTAAAGGTATTGGCCTCATGAAACTAATCATCAACTAAATTCAAAACTATATCACGTCTTACTAACAACTGTAAAATATAACAGAAGTAATTCCATAATCCTGTTGCCAACTCTCCTTGATAGAATAGATGATCTAGGGTCTCACAAGTTGATGTAGAACAACAAACACATTTTGAAGCAAATGAGAAGCCTCTTCCTTTTACTCTATTGTCAGTTGAAAATCCTTTATGCATCACCCACCACATGAAAAAACCAATCTTTGGTGGTAGATATTTATTCCATATAAACTTACAACATGTTTTCTTCTCACCATGCAATCTTCTACTTTCATATACTGCTGCTATAGAAAATACTCCATTAGAAGTTAATTCAAATGCCATTCAATCCGGATCATTAGTGAGTGTTATGCAATAGGCTTGCTCTAATTGCTCTTGGGACAAATTGTCTTCTAGAAATTCTAGATCCTCTAATGCTTCACGAATACTCCTTTGGTTGTCTCAACATGCTGGATACCATAGAATCTCATCTAGCCATTTGTCTATCCAAAAAGACCTATCTCCCATTCGAATCACCCATCTACTATGCTGCAAAACAAAAGGAATATGATTTAATAGCTCCCCAACAATGTGAGGATTTAACATTTCATGGTTTATGACAAACTTCCATAGGACTTCCATACTTCCTCCACATAAATTTTTCCTATAAGGAATTTTCCTGTACATAATTCCATCCCATTTTCACCATAAGGTTTTCCATGACCATTGTCATATCTCTTATTCCCAACCCACCTTTATCTATAAGACGACAAGCTTTTGCCCACCCCACCCAATGTGCTCTATGATCCCCCATATTACTCCATCAAAATTCAGATATATACTTGTTGATCTCTTGCAACACTACTTTTGGAGCCTTGATAATAGACAAGCAATGTATAGGGATGGAAGATAAAACACTCTTTATTAACACTAACTTCCCTCCATGTGAAAGAAAATGATTCTTTTAGTTTGCAATTCACCTCGTAATCTTATTCATAATCTCATCAAAGTAACTCCTCTTTGCTCTACCTTTAAATAACGGAACGCTTAGGTACTTTATAAGGAATTTTGTTAGAGAAAATCCTGTCCAACTCTGATTATGTTGTTTTCTATGTAAAGATGTCTTCTTTGACAATACGAAATTACATTTAGTCACATTTACTTGTTGTCCACTATGACATTCATATGCCCTCAATAATTCCATAAACTTCATAATTGACCTTTTCTACCCTTTTATAAATACTATTATATCATCTGCGTAAAGTAAATGAGACACATACCTAAAATCATTCGTTCTTTTATAGCCTTTAATTTCCCCAACTTGCATTAGGTGTTTCAACTATCAAGAAAAAGCTTCTTGTGCAAGAATGAAAAAACTTGGTGACAAAGGATCCCTCTGACGCAGCCCCTTTGTTGAATGGAAGAAACCAAACTTCTTTCCTTGCATTTGTATAGAAAACCAATTTTTGGAAATACATCGATACATCATATCAACCCATTTCTCTGAAAATCCAAAGCTCTGCATAACTTTTAATAGAAAGGACCATTCCAACCTATCATATGCTTTTGACATGTCCATTTTAATAACCACATTACCACATGGTACCTTTTTATTTATCTCATGAACCATCTCTTGTGCCAAAGCAATGTTTTCTTGTATTGATCTATCTTTCACAAAACCAACTTGTTCCGAAAAAATTATTTGGGGAAGAATCTTAGCTAGCCTATCATTTAGAAGTTTCGTTAAGACCTTATATCAGAAAGTACACAAACTTATTGGTCTTATATCTAAGAAGCTACATGGCTGAGCTATTTTAGGAATAAATATTAAAATAGTTGCAGTTGTGCTTCTTGGAATTTACCCCCCTAAAGAAATCAACAATTGCTTCAAATATATCTTCTTTAACCACCTCCTTAGTAGCCTCAACGAAATGTCCTATAAATCCATCTGATCTTGGAACACTATTAGAATCTAAGCTTTGAACTACTTGTTGCACTTCCTCCCAAGTTGGGACTTGACATAGTATATCATTTTGCTCCACCATTACTAATCTCAGGAATTGGCTAAGAAACACCTTCACCTTTTGATCATCATATTTTGTGATGTTAATGACTTTTTGAAGAAATCCACAGCCATGGGTCCTAAAATCTCCACATCATCTATTCTCATACCATCTGGTAACTTAAAGTTAAATTGAGAGGTATGTCGTCTCTCCCTAATTCATGCATGAAAATATCTCAAATTCTAATCCCTTTCTTGAAGCCATTTGACACGAGCTTTGTCTCTTAAAACACTTTCTTCCTCTCTAGTCGTTTGTATCAATTGTTCTTGCATTATTTGGAGTTCTTTAAAAGTCATTTCTGACCATGTCTCGTGTAATTGTCATTCCTTTTCATGCATCTTTTCTATAAGGTTTGTTATTCACTACTCCCTATTGCTTTTATTTTGTCGTTGCCACTCTTGTAATTCTTTTTTAACTTTAATGCTTCTCAAATGCATATGTATCCATGGTAATTTAGTTGAGTACCCAGTCCATTGGTTTACAATCAAATCTCTTACTGCTACCTTTTCCAACCATTGTTTCTGAAAAGTAAATGACCGAATACCTCGAAAAGTCTCTCTTATTTGTATTAATAAAGGTGAATGATCATATCTTACTCTTGTAAGATAAAGCACCTTTAAGAAAGGAAAAGTCCTAGAGGCCTCTAAATTACAAAGTATTCTGTCCAATCTCGCCCATATCTACCTTGTACCCTATACATTGTTACACCACGTAAAAGGAGAACCTAAAAATCCATAATCAATCAATCCTTGTTGACAAATAAAGATTTTGAATTCCCTACTTGCCATTACTGAATACTATCTACCCCCACATTTTTCCTCTTAACAAACTATGCAATTAAAATCACCTCATAATATCCACGATTTCCCTATTGTTTAAAGTTCCTCTAAATGATGCCATAGTTGTTACCTTATAATATGATTTGTACTAGCATATACTATAGTCACTAGGAATTTTTTTTCATCCATCTATACATCCATTGTGATACTTTGATTACAACAAGCAACTAATGACACCCTTACATATGTTTTCCACATTAACCATATATGCATGTTTTCTAGGTTATAATGGAGAAAGTGGAAAAAACCAAACCTCCTAGCTATATGATTCAACTATTCACCAATATGTTTTGGTTCCAAAAGAGCTACTAAAGATATTCAATGTTTTTGGATTTCCTGATGAAGAAAATCCAATTTACTAAAGGACTCAATCCTCTTATATTCCATATAATGATACTAAACATAAAGTATATAAGGTATAATACCATCCTTGGCAAGTGACATGTTATCCATTCCACTATTTTTTGAAGTGTTTTCCACATTGCAGCTTTTTTATTCCTTTTCTTTATTTCTTTGTCTGGTTTCTTCCTTGTCATTTTCTTGTTGCTCCGAGTTCCTTAAGATTTTGTCCACTTCATCTTCCAAGTCTTCCTCCATGAGTACCTTAAATGGATTTCTCCATTTTATGTCTTCCACTAACCTTTCAATGTTTTGGAAATTCTCTCCCTCTTTATCCTTACATTCTTCCTCCTTCTTTTGTGGGTCTACTTTAAAATTGCACCTTTACTTTGTAACTTCCTTGGTAGGTTGTTTGTGGATCTGCTATTGATTATTAGTAGTTATCTTCTTCCTTTCCTTCCCTTCTCTTATCATTGTATCATTTCCTCGAGCACTTGTTCTCCTATATGTCACCCCCATTTTCTTTTTATTGAATTCCTATTGCTTCTTGATTATTTCTTCTATTATGTTCCTTGTATTGTTCTTATCCCTTAAAGCTTCATCTTGACTATCTTCTGCCTCTAGTTGGGTTTTTATTTTCTTGTCATGCTCGAATACTATCTTTTGTTGATCTTTCTTTCTTCCACTTTCTTCAATTCCCTATGCTAACCTCTCCTCTTTGTTTGAAATTGTTTCTATTGTCATCTTATAATAAAATATGCATGTTATTTGTCTTAAATTGGATATCTCTTTACTCAAGCTTCCTTTTAGGACAATATGTCGAACACTTGGTGGTACTGTGCTTTCATCCTGTTTAGTCTGATCCAGCTTGATGTGCTTGGCGAGGAATGCTGCTTGCTCAAACGTACCTTGTCCTGCTCGCACACGAGGTGCTCAACCTACTCCTAAAATTTAAAATTTCTAAAACGAAAACTCAAGACTAATTAAAATTGAATCCAAGTAGGAAAAATCAAGATGAGACACATGTTAGAGCTTCCGATTTCACCATAACTACTAGATATGAATTTCCATAGTTTATGCCTGCAAGAATGATATTATCTATGTGATGGCAGAATTTCCTAATTTATTTACTATCCTATGTCTAGGTATAGTAAACCTATTTAGTTCATTAATTCACTATATCTCTATATGTGAATTGAAACAAACCAAATGCATTAGGATCTGTGAATATTCCTGGTTTACAATAAATCTTTCGATCATCTTATCACCAAAAGCCACACAAATAACATGGTATATGTCTATCCATATTTAATTCATGGTTATACATTATAAGAAGCGATTGCATATTATTACCTTTCAGTCTCTAACATACACATCAAATCATTCAAGTGGTGGCCAATCACTTAAAAGCATTAAGCATAATAATATATAACTCACATAAATAAACTATCTTGCAAAACATAAAACTTATAGGATTCACATCATCATAGTTAGGCTACATCTTCGCTCTAACAAAAGAAGTTTAGAACATAATGAAATAATGAGGAAGAACAATAATAAGAAACAAAGAAGGCATCTTGCATCCAAGAACAAGAAGTCTGTCACCCTTTTTGTCTTCTCTTCAAGAAATCTTGAATTCTTGGCCTCTCTCTTGAGTTGAATCTTGAATTCTTGGCCTCTTTCTTGAGTTGTGCTCAATTTCCTCCTTGGTTTCAGCGGCAACTTCTTTTCTCTCTCGCTTCTCCTCCTCCTTCTATGCAGGGCTCCTCCTTTATATAGGGTCTGGGATCTAGAACTTTCTCCTTATCCTAATAGCATTGGGTTTTGGATTCCCAATACAATTGGGTTTTAGACTTCTATATTAATTAGGCTTTGGACTCCTAATAGGACTAGGTTTTCTAATTATTTAAAAAACCAATAACAATAAAAATCTAATAACAATTATCCAAAGCCCAAGCCCAAGCCCATCTTGATTTCCTTCACCTTGATAATTTGACCATCTTCTGCCATATAATAAGTACCAGGTTCTCCATGCTTGTCCTTTTTCTTCATGCCTCCTTATGCTACATAAACAAGACAAATTTAAGTAAATAAAGAGGAATTCAAATATTTTCTCACAAACATTAGATAATTTATTATTTAAATTAGGTAAAATAACTCTATAAAATAGAGTTATCACTACTCACGCACAAGGTGCTCGGCTTGCTTGCGCACAAGGCACTTATACTACTTACATGTAAGGCGTTCTGCCCAATCACCTTGCATCCCCTTTGGAACAATTCGTCAAGCATGTGTCCCACTATTTTGCAACTTTTGACAGCCCTTCTAATCATGGCTCTAAAGACGGCAGTGGGAGCAATAGCTCAACCATGTCTCGTAGTAAATTAGTTGAAGAAATGGTTCCTTCAATCCTGGCATGATCCAAAAATTGGTTAAGAGTTTTGTTCCCAAATCCATCTCCAAACACACCCTAGCATAAGAAAGGTATTTGAATTTCCTTGTTCAAAGATCTGATATAAGAAAAGTACCCAATTGATTACAAATTTTTTCCAAGGCTCCTGGATTATGATACGTTGACAATATTCTAGGTAGATAAATCCACATCACTACTATTTTGGGATCTCTGATATGCTTTTCTTCCAATCTTATCAGAAAAAAATGAATTTTCTCAAAATTTCTTCTTTCTCATGACCAAGCTATTGCAAAATCTTCATGATTTTATAAGTGAATTGTGATTTCTCGAGGAGATATGAAACCTATGATTGCTAGTTGCCTTAATCCCCATTCCTTGTTCACAAATCATTCAAAATCATCGACTTGTGGCCTATCTCCACCAAACTTTGCAACTAACATTTGCCGATGATAGCTCACCGTCGCCGTTAGTTCATCATCCATGAAAATTACATTCGACAAATCATCAATCTTTGCTAGATCATGCCCCTTCATCACGACCTTTGGCATGTCTAGTAATTGTTCAACACCCCCCCCCCCCCAATACAGCATCGTCCTCTCAAGTGTTGTTTGATATGATGGGAATTGTATCCCATTTGTAGCCCAAAGGCGTAAGGCCCTTAGGTGACAATGACAAGCCCAAGGCTTGCATAGTATGCATGCAACATGATAGACCTAATGTGGTGAGAGAGAGGTTATCCCATTGATGTGTTTCATGATGGGCAATGGAGTGAGCTTTGGATTATAAAGAGATTGGCAAGGAATAACAACTAGAAATTGCAAAAATCTAAAGTTCTAGAAAGGTAAAGACTAGAAAATAATGACTGAAATGTAAAGATAGTACATGAATGAAATGATTGGAATGTAAATGGTTGGGAAATAAGAACACGAAATTTAGAAAGCAAAGTTGAAAAAAACAAAAATTCTTTCTGACCTCAAATGTTCTTCTCCAAAAGTTCTTCCTAAAACTAAAATAATAATCTCTTTAAATAGACGACTAAACCTAATGCTAAAAGGATTCAGAATACTTAAAACTTAAGTCTAGTAGGATTTAGGATCCTTAAAATCAAGGAAAATAAAACTAACCAAATTAAAATCCTAAATAAATCAATGATATGATCCCAACAAATTAGGGACCTTAAAAACAGTAGGAATCTTGACAGATATGGAAATTCTAGATAAGTTAGACTTCTTCTGTTTGGGCTTGGACCCAACAAATTACATTGTAGCCCCAATTTTTTGTCAAAGGAATCAACAAAACTTGCGCTTTCTCGTTACCTTAGCCTTTATGCGTGTCCACATCATTCTCCTTGGATTGGAGAGGATTTGTCCTCAAATTTGGACGGTCTTTGACATCCATATATGGAGACAAATCTCCTACATTGAAAGTGGCTGAAACTCCCCTAAATTCACTTGGCAGGCCCACTTTGTACGCATTATCTCCGACCTACGCAACTACTTCGAATGGTCTGTTAGCTTGTGGTGCAATCTTGCTTTTTCTTTTGTCAGGAACCTTTCATTTCTTAAGTGTACCCATACGAGATCCTCGGGTTGAAAAATTGATGGTTTTCTATGCTTATTGGCCTTCTTTTTGTAAATCTCATTTGTTCTTTCAATTTGGACTCAAATTTCTTCATGGAACTTTTTCATCAATTTGGCCAGCTCATTTACATCAAAGTTGATCTAGTCATCAATGGGTAGAGATGATAACTTAATAGGAGTAAGTGGATTGAGCCTATAGACTACCTCAAATGGTGAATGACCAATTGTAGCACTTGGAGCTCAATTGTAGGCAAATTTCTCATGTGCAAGCTTAATGTCTCAATCCTTGAGATTTTTGTTCACCAAGGTTCTCAAAAGTATCCCTAGTGTCCGATTGGTAACCTCATTTGCACATCACCTTGGGGGTGGTGAGATGTGTTGAACAGTAGCTTGGTATTGAGCTTGGCCCATAACGTTATCCAAAAATGGCTCAGAAACTTAGTATCTCTATTAGAAATGATTGTTCTTGGCATACCATGTAGTTTGACAATTTCCTTGAAAAACAAATTCGCAATATGAGTTGCAATGTCTATCTTGTGGCAAGGAGTGAAATGGTCCATCTTTAAGAATCGATCAACAACTACCATGATAGAATCCTTTCCTCTTTAAGTTTGAGGGTGAGCCATAATAAAATTCATGCTCAGATCTTCCCATGACTGGTTTGGAACTAGTAGTGGAGTGTAGGAACCAAGCTTGAAATGCATCTTGGCTCGTTGACATATAGCACACTGGGAAATGAAGGCATGAACATCTCCTTGCATTTTAGGCTAGTAGAAATGCTCTTTAAGGATTTCCAATGTCTTGTGCACTCCAAAGTGCCCAACTAGACCTCCTTCATGAGTATTTTTTTATCAACAATTCCCTAAAGGAACTCTTAGGAACACATAACCAGTTGCCCTTGTACAAATAGACTTCTTGCACCATATATTCTCTATGAGCTCCTTTGGCACATTTTTCAATGATAGAAAATAGCTCCTTATCTTTTGAATAATGCTCTATCATAATCTCAAATATAAGTACCCTTTGCATCCAAGATGGTTAGCATAAACTACCTTCTTAATAAAGCATTTGCCACAACATTACTAGTTCTTAATTTGTAGTAGGAAACAAAAGTAAGGGATTGAAGGAACTTTACCCATTTAGCATGCCTTGGGTTGAGTTTGTGTTGACCATTTAAATACTTAAGTGCCTAGTAATCTGAATGAAGAATAAATTGCTTCAGTCGAAGGTAATGGCTCTAATGATCAAGAGATCGTACTATGGCATAAAACTCTTTGTCATAGGTTGAATAATTCTTCTTGGCATATGCTAACTTCTCATTACAATAGGCCAATGGTTTCTTGGACTGAACCAAAATAGCCCCAATTCCCACACCACTAGCATTACATTCAACTTCAAACAATTTATCGAAATTCGGTAAAGCAAGAATAAGAGCTTCACAAAGCTTCTATTTGATTACCTCAAATGTGTTGCTTGCAGATTCACTCCATTTGAATTGCCCTTTCTTCATACACTCAATGATTGGAGCCATGATGGTGGTAAAATGAGGAACAAATCTTCTGTAAAATGAAGCCAAGCCATGAAAGCTCCTAATCTCAATTGGTGTTTCTGGAATTGGCTAAGACTTGATTGCCTCCACTTTCAACTGATCAACTATAATGCCATGTTGAGAAACCACATACCCAAGAAACATTACACTTGGACTCATGAACTCACACTCCTCCATTTTTACATATAACTTTTCTTCCCTCAACAAGTTAAAGATCTTTTCTAGATGTTTTACATGATCATCAATACTTTGACTATAGACCAAAATATCATCAAAGTAAACAACTATAAATTTACCAAGATATGGTCTAAGTACCTCATTCATTAGTCTCATGAAGGTGCTAGGAGCATTAGACAATTCAAAAGGTATTACTAACCATTCATATTAGCCTCCCTTAGTCTTGAAGGTAGTTTTCCATTCATCTCCCTCCCATATACGAATTTAATGGTATCCACTCCTTAAATCAATCTTGGAAAAGACTACAGCTCCATGAATTTCATCGAGCATATCATCAAGTCTAGGAATAGGATACCTATACTTGATTGTGATGTTGTTGATGGCTCGACTGTCAACACACATCTAGAAACTGCCATCTTTCTTAGGGACTAGGAATGCTGGAACTAAACATGGACTCATGCTTTCTCTAACATACCCTTTTCTCATTAGCTCATCTACTTGCCTTTGTAGCTCCTTGGTTTCTTCAAGATTATAATGGTAAATGGGCTTGTTAGTTAGAGAAGCCCCTGGAACAAGGTCAATATGATGCTCAATGCCTTTAATGGGTGGAAGGTTTAGTGGTAGGTTAGTAGGGAAGACATTTTTATATTTGGATAGGAGTGGTAGAACCTTTGGGTGGGAAATGCTTTCTTCAATTACCAATTTTCTCTCTACCATAAATGAGGCATATATAGGTTTCTATTTGAGGATGGCTTGTTCAAGTTTGGTTTAGGTGATGAGCAAGTTTTCCTAGGCCCTTTTTCCTTAGGCTGAGGTTTTATGGATTTGGGATAATTTTAAGGGTGTGAGGGTGCTCTACTTACCATTCTTCTTCACAGAATAAGTGTTATTTCTCCCATCATGCTTTGCAAATCTATCAAATTGCCATGGTCTTCCAAGTAACAAGTGACATGCTTCCATTGGAATAATATCACAAAAGGCTTCATCAATATAATTCTTCCTAATGGAAAAAGAAACTAAAACTTGCATTTTTACTTGAAAATCATTATCTTGAGTTAGCCATTGCAACTTGTAGGGTTGTGGATGAGAAAAGGTTGATAGCTTTAACTTTTCAACTAATGTTGTGGATGCCACATTAGTACAACTTCCATTGTCGATGATTGTAGAGCATACCTTACCCCCAATGGTATACCTCATTTAGAAAATGTTCTCTCTATTCATCTTGATAACCAAGCTTTGAAAAGAAAGTGTGGCAAATGACCAAAAGCTCACCAGAATCTGGTTCAACTATGCAATCTTCCTCTTCTATTTCTCCCAATGGCTCCACTTGGTACACTTCTCCAATTTCCTCTTATTCTCTCATCATCGTTACCCTTCAATTAGGGCAATTAGCTTGAAGGTGGACAACTCCTTGACACTTATAACATCTAGCTTGAGACCATTCACTTCTGAAAGTAGTAGCCTGAGAACTCTCACTGTGTTTGGCCTCTATGTTTTTGGGTTGATCCAGTTCCTTGGGAGCCTAACTGGAAGAGCCATAACTGGTGTTGCTAAGGCAGCCTTCTGGACATAATCTCCTTTGTTGAAATACTTCGCTCTAGAGGTAACTCTTTGCTTCTCAACCTTGATAGCCAACTTGTACACATCATCAAGAGAGCGGTTGCAAATCAACTATTTGAGCAATATCCTCCCTAAAAATTTGGTTAATGATTTTTTTGGACTTTCTAAAGATGTTGGTAGATATTAGTAAACGAGTCATTTCCTCCCTATGAAATTCATTGGATTTACATATTATAATGGGAGATAGTCATTTAAGAAATCCATGAAGCAAAAGATAAATGCCTATTATAAACAACCCAACAGTAGAGAAGGAAAAAATAAAGGATAACTTTGGGCTCTAAAGTTTAACCCATCTAGAAATGATCCAGAAAAAAATGACTCCCAGTTTGCTTAGGCTTATTTTCCATTTGATGTCTCTCATTTGTTTAAAGGACTCAAAAAGCTCAACAAGGATCATTTATCCAACCTCCCTTCTAAAGTATTTGCTACCAAGTGTAGGCTTGATGCAATCCAAAAGGTTAATCTATTACGCCCTACTAATGTCTCCCTCTGTTTCGAGGAAGCCCAGGCTGCCAAAGCTTATGGAGGCCTTAGTAGGGCAGTGAAGACCTTTTATAGAAACAAATCCAAGGTGTAATGGTTGGAATTAGGGGTCTAAATTTAGCTTACTCCTTCAAAGCCATGAAGAACCATCACGCTAAAAGCAAAACTCTTTCTATCTACAAGGAAGACCAAGGGTTTTGCTATTCGTCCTTTGAGAAAACCTATCCTTGAATTGCATAGAAGTTCTAAAGCAACTTAACTACCTAATTCTATGTGCCAAAGACATGCAAACAAATATAGATCCATGAAGTTAAAAGGTTTAAAAGAGTCCAACTAAATTTGATTCCCAATGAATAAAAGATAAACAAAAAAAAAAGACAAGCATCATTATAAGAAAACCTAGTTTCAAAGTCTTAGCGTTAAATAGGATAAAACAGAGAACAAAATTAAGAATTACGGTCATCAAAGGAATATCATTTCCACGTTTCTAAGCGATCAAACTACCATTATACTCTCTCATTCATTAAGACTTCTTTATCTTTCGTTTAATGGGAGCAGTTCTGATATCCAACAAAAGAAGAAAACAAAAAGGGAAAAGAATGAAGAAACAATCTGCTCTTGATGATACTCCATTGTATTCCACCGATTAGTAGGCTAGTTAATATCAAAACTGGGCAAATCTTGCTATTAATACTCTCTAGTGTGACTTACGGTGATAACTTACGACATTACATTCTACAATAGTTGCATTTCCAGCAGAACTCTCTTAGTTATGGGCAAGAATTTCTAAGGATTTCTATTTCTATTTCTCACATCTTGTTATCGTACGAATCAATTACACGGTAGTCTATCTTTACAGCTTAATTGAAAGAAAGGAAGGAAAGGAGGATAGTCAGCACCCTAAGATTGTTGGAAAAACACAAGAAAGAGGAAGACAAAGACGGAGATAAAATTGTTTGAAATTTTGATAATTTCCCAACTCACTTTAATTCAATGCAATTTACACACATATATATACAATCATTAAAAAAATAGAAAGGAAAACTGATTTAATTATAATCAATTCTGCACGAATTTGGCAAAGATTTTAGGAGATTTCTGATTCACCGGGGATAGGGTTTCTCTATGATAATGGAGATGGAGTTGGGTCATGTTGCAGCTCACTCTTAGGTCACGCGTTACTTTGTAGCTTTTAATAGATTAAGAGTCATATTTTAGGCAATCTAACAAACCAAAAACATTATTCAAAGCACGAGCTCTAGCAACCTACAACATGGCAGACCAAGGTTCAAGTCTCCTTTCTCAACAAATCCCCTCATCCCATCCCCAATTAAAAAAGAAAAAAATCTATATTCAATAAATCCACCCTTCGGTAGTAGCTTTCTATCACCCTAAGCAAAGATGTGACGTTAATTCAAAGCAACTTATCACACATCTATTGTTGGTTCAAACCACAAATTGGTAATATCTGATTTGACATTTTGATGATAAATTCAAGTCTTGATTTTATATTTTATCTTTTAATTTATTAACTAGATATGTTGACATTAAATATTAGATATCCTTTTTACATATGTGGACTAATATCTTTTTAATATAACATTTAAGCTTAGATTTTAAGTGCGGTACTTCATTATTTGTTTATTAAATTTTTATAATTTTTTGTACTTTAGATAATTAGACATATGGAAGACAATGTGAATATCCCATACAACCACCGTCTTGGCCCTAATATCTATCTTCGTTCCACATGGGATAACTAGTGGAATAACTGATTTTAAAAGAAAGAAATGAAACACTTCAATAAAACCAAAGTACGAGATCAACGACACGTTGTGAAGTTGTTATTTTACTACAATGAAACGGAGAAATCACAAGCTCAAAGATCTTCTGCCTGTGTTGACTCGGGAACATCATGGAGCTTCACAATCGGGCACACCCTTAAGAATTGCATCAGCTCCTTCTTGGATCAACTTCCACGCGGCAGTCACGTGGTGATCTTCAGTAAGTGTGGTCCCCACTGCAAACCTCAGAATATATACGCCACCAACTATTGTGTGCGTCATGTAAACTCGCCCCGTCGAGTTAACCCACTCGAGTAGCTTCCGATTCAGCACCTCTGCGTACCCCGATCCGGCCCAAGAGAATGGGTTGAACCGGAAACACACTAATGCAAACTTACTTGGCACCACGATTTCGAACCGCACGTCTGATTTCACAAGCCCCTCGAACAATTTGGCCATCCGAACGTCGGACCGGATATGGCTTTGGAGATTGGCAACCCCATAGCTGCGCAGCACGAACCAGAGTCTCAGGGACTTGAATTTTCGACCCGTACCCACTTGCCAATCCTTGTAGTCCACGACCGACTCAGACTCACTCGCTTGGTTTCTCAAATACTCCGGGTCGGTGCTCAAGGATTTGATCAGCAGGATTGGGTTCTTGACCCACAGGCAACAACAATCCAAGTAGGACAGTAGCCACTTGTGTGGGCTTAGACTAAGTGAGTCAACCCGCTCAATCCCGTCTAAATAGTGGCTAAACTCCGGACAAATGCATGCACTACCACCATAAGCAGCATCCACGTGCATCCACATGCGGTACTCATCGGCCACGTCCGCTAGCGGCTCCAAAGGGTCGACGGCGGTGGTTGAAGTTGTCCCCACGGTGGCACACAGATAAAGTGGGACCAAGCCCGCTGCCACGTCAAACTCCACGACCATGCGGAGGAGCACAGGCGACAAAGCAAAAGCAGCATGAAGGTTTGTAGGGATAGCCTTAACGTTGCTTGGGTTAATGCCGGCTAACTTGGCAGCCTTGGTGAAAGTGGAATGTGTCTGGTCTGAGCAATACACGACAAGCTTTGATATTGCACCCTCTCCACTTGTGTGTAGCACCCGATCTCTGGCGGCAACGAGAGTGACAAGAATCGCTTCACTACTGGTATTTTGAATGACTCCACCGCCGGTGCCAGAGAACATAAAGGACTTGGGGAGCTTAAGCATGTTGGCCAACCAGTCCATGACTACCATTTCAAGCTCTGTAGCCGCGGGGGAGGCCAACCAGTTGAATCCAACCGAGTTGAACGAAGTGCACAGCATTTCTCCGACGAAAGCTGCGGTGCTGACCGTGGCTGGAAAGAAGGCAAAGAAGTTCGGGCTTAACCAATGAGTCATGCCAGGGATTATTTTATTGGTGACGTCGGTAAGGATGGTTTCTAGCGATTCTGGAAGGCATGGTGCAGTGTTGGGGAGAGAGTTTCGTAGGTAGTCAGGCTGGACTTGCGTGAGAACGGGGTAGGTTTCGATTTGTCTATAGTAGTCGGCTATGAAGTCAACCATGTGGTGAGCTTGTTTCCGGAATTCTTCGGGGTCTAGCGGCTTGAAAACGGGTTGGGGCGAGGAAGAGTCGGAGGAACTCCAATCAAGGCTCCCCATTTAGTATTTGGTGGAGAAACGAAGCTTCTGAATGGAGAAAGAGGAGGTTCAAAAGGGTGGAGGAGCTGGTGGTTGTGGCAGTGAGGACGGGCTGGGATGTGCCTTTAATGGCATTCGTGTAGGTCAACTGGGACTTGTGGGCCGATGGGACGGGTGGGCCAGAGAACTCATTTATGAGTTGTTTTTAAAATGTTTCGACTTAGGACGAGGTCATTTTGGAATATTTGCCCCCGAAGTCCGGCATCCAAAGATTTATAAAAAAATGTTGCCACATATTTAATGTGAGGGGTTTTCAGCTTGTCAAAACATAAAACATGTGCTTAAACTTTGATGACGCGGCGATGGGGAAAATCGAGTATAAAGTGCTCCGGCCTGTCAATCGCATCAAAGCTGCTGTCCCATCCTCTTACCCTTTTACTTCTTTCTCTGGGATACCTTTTCCGCCTTGCTACACCGATGGAAGAGTAGAGAATATGGGCAAGATCAGAGAAGGGCTGTTAAAACATCAAAATGTCAATTATCAAAACTACTTGTGGGAGTAACACAATTTAGAAATGGAAAACAAACTCTGGATTTAGTGTAATATAGTATCTTTAATTGAGGTTTTGCTTATAATAAAAATTAAGAATCAAGAGTGTAATTTATTCTCCATAATAATGAATTACCGGCTGACATACTTTTTTTATTATATTTTTTATGTGATTATAAGCAAATCCCCTTAGTTTAGATCAAATAATAAAAGGTGTTTGAATAACAACTCTCCTTAACAATTGGTCTACAAAAGATTTTGTGATGAAAAAGTCATCAATTTTAATGAGTGAGATTGTTTGATCTTATGAAAAAGGTTTAAAGAAAAGAAGAAAATGGTGTAATTAAATGTCACTTAGTAAAACTTGTTATGGGATTAACACAATTTAGAAATGGAAAACAAACTATGGATTTAGTGTAACATAGTATCTCTAATTTAGGTTTTGCTTATAATAAAAATTAAGAATCAAGAGTGTAATCTATTCTCCATGTTAATGAACTACCCGCTGGCATACTTTTTTTTTTTTTTAACAATGTGTAATATTAATTACATACTAAGATATTGATTTTCAAATGATGTTAGCAAGGATTTTGCTTTTCTCAAATGAAAACAAAAGCAATTTTATGAAATATGTGATTATAAGCAAATCCCCTTAGTTTAGATCAAATAATAAGAATCGTTGAATGATGAACCTTAACCAATAGTAAGTTATTATCGAAAAGTCCTAAAGTCGTGGCTCAAATCACTCCATTTCCTTTAGGTACAAAAGCAAAATGATGATTGAGATAAGGATTGATCCCGTGGCATATTCTTTGTCCGTTCTCCACTCAACTACAACATTCCAAGGAATTATAGCAAACTGAAAATAATTCATACACGATTCAGAGAAATTAAAATAAGCACACCCATCTCAAAGTTGAAGGATGGGATCATATCCTTCCAGTAAGATTTGATGCTGTCTTCACATTTTTCAAAACATAAAGAAAATGAAGACTAACAACAAGACAAGAGGTAGCGTTTGCTTATGGTTGTTTAGGTGGGAATGGATGGACTAGATCAACTCTAGGAGACGAGGATGAGTATGCAGGGCTAACTATATGGTTTGAGAACCAGAAGCTGAGTCCTTTTGCTCTCCAAGTTATGATCCTCTTCCACGAAGATCCGTGGGCAATGAGATGTAAGATTAAAAACAAAACACAGATCCGAGTATGATTATAATGGTGAAATATGGTTTTGGGATCTCTTGTGTTGGAGCCTGCAGAAACTGTGAAGTAGGTCTAATTAAGATGACTTTAGTTGGAAAGTATAAAAACTTAAAAAAACACCCCATTCAACTACTAGAAACACGAACGACGGTGATTTTTCAAATCAGTTTTTTCCGTTGGCCTTACCGAACTTTCATTGTAATTAGGTATATAATACTATTTGCCAAAGTGGACAAACTATCAATTGAATAGCAAATCACCTTATGTGAGAAAGAGTATATGGGGCGAGGAAGAGTCGGAGGGACTCCAATCAAGGCTACTCATTTCAGTGTTTGATGGAGAAAGGAAGCTTCCCGATGGAGAAAGAGAAGTTTCAAAAGGATGGAGGAGCTGGTGGTGGTGGCAGTGAGGATGGGCTGGCCGACGAGCTTTACATTGGTATCCGTGTAGATCAAGCGGGACTGTTGGGCCGATTGGACGGGGGTGCTGGAGACCCGTATTTCTTAGTTGCTTTCAAAGCGATTTGTCATTGCCGGATTGGAATATAGTCTAGTATCTTTAATTTAGTTCCTGCTTATAGTAAAAGTTAAGATTTTGATTTAGTCTTTAAGATAAGAATGAAGTGTTCTATGTATTCTCCATGATAATGAACTACCCACCGGCATACCTTTTCTGTGATTATAATCAAATCCCCTTAGTTTTGTCAATTAGTCTACAAAAGATGGGTTGAAGATGTCATATCAATTTTAATGTATGAGATCGTCTTTTATTATGAAAAAGAATTAAAGAAAAAAAAAACGGAAAAGGTGTAATTAAAGTTTTCAATATACACGAAGAAATAGCAATATATCCCATTAAATAGAGGAAAACAAAGTGACATAGAAAAACAGGTAATTAACGAAGAAATGATCAAAATCAAGAGCAAGAAGAAAAGGAAGTGAACAAACAGACTTAAGTAAAGTTCAGTTTTCGTACCCAAAAAAATAATTACTATAAAAATCAAAGAAAAATTCACGTGGTTCTTATATGATGACTCATATCCTTGACATATGAGCGTAGAACTTATTGGTATGAGATGAAGAAAGCCAGACTCAAAGCTCGGTAGTTAGGTTTGAAGTCATTTTCAGACTTAAAATGGTGAACGAGTCCGAGAATTGTATAGGGCTTAGGTGGAGTTGGCACCGGTCGTTGTTTATCCTTTGTTGGGTGGGTGTGTAAAGGCTGAGGATGGAGAATAATCTGATAACCTCCTTCCAATTCTAGCTTCATGATTTAGAGGTAACGAGCGGAGTAGGCAGACACTGGAGTACTAAGCTAAAAGTATGGCAAGAAGCAAACAGCGTTCTTTTTTATGTTAAAAGACTCATGTTCTTTTCTAAAATAAGCTTGTAAAGTTAGGTCTATTTCTAATTCAGTATGATTAATCCACTATAAGTCCCATTCAACCTCAAGCCCTAAATATATGCTTAGTGTGTAAAAAAAAATTCATTCTATCCCATTTTATTTTAAACTTAAGATATGTGTAATGTATAAGAAATGTTGGAGATAAAAATTTCACATTAAAAAAATACCATCTTTAAGTAATATTTAAATACATTAATTTTTAGTCTAGATTGTAAACCTATTTCTAATAATTACCTTACATTAGATTTTAGGGTCCACTAGTGTTGCGCGATATTTTCTGTTTGGTTATTATGTGTGCAGGAATTGATTATTGCCAACGAAACTGACTGATCAAAATGGCTCCAGGCCCTCTTTGAATTCGACACGTAACTTCACAATATGGGAAGAAAAGACAAAAACAGGAACAAAAAACAAAAAACAAAAAGCAAAGGACAAAGGCAAAGGGCAAGAAACTTTTAGGTTTATTAGGAGGGCAAAACAGAAGATGTCATAAAAGAATATTGTAAATTTTCAGCACAATAAACACAAGCTGAGCAAAACTTTTGGATGCTTTGCATTATCAGTGTCAGAGTATACACAAACTGAAAGAAGTAAACAAACGGCGCTGGATTAACTAGTCCCGGTTCCTTACAAGAAAGCAAACCGAAGTGACCGGCTGTTCCAAAGATTACAGAAAGTATACTGAGAATGAAACCAACGTCTACCCTTTTTACAGAAAACTCAATCCTGCTCTAGCAGTGAAAATCTAACGCCTACTCTAGCAGTCCATTTTTCTTCAGTTCTAGACGTGAAGAGAGGTGTCGGGAGAGGCGCAGCCCCTTCACGCAAAGTCGGATCTTCACGCATTGAATAGTGATGAAAAAGGACACTGAAACAAATATGCTAGGATACGATTCCTGACAGAATACGTCAGTTCTGGTAGACAGAGGAAACACGATAAACTTCGATAGAAAACTTCAACAACTCTTGGCGAAGTTGGTGTTGACTCGTAGATGTTAGCACGCGATCGAAATGTTCATGCTGCATCCCTTTGACAACGCACGAGGGAAGTTGGTATTAACTCCTAGTATTAAGAACACTTCAGTGATGGAACGGAAATAATGGAATGGAATTATGTTTCTTAGAAAGATCAACGCAAGATTCTTGGACATCGAATTAATGTAATCACTCGCAAAATATATACATGGATTTATTTATCTTATTTCCATATACTTGTACTGCTTTTTTCTTTTATTTCTAAGCTTGATCTATAACCAACCTGATTATTTGTAAAAGACAAATATTCTACTTCCAACTTTGATTTTTACATGACGATTTTCATTTTTTACTTACACTATCTGAGGTCCTAATTAAACCAAATCTTAGAAATTCTCTATCTTGAGTAACTTTTAGATCTCAAGCTTGGTATGGTCAGCCAAATTCACAAATCTTTTATTGTATAAAACTTGTGATTAGAAAATAAATATGCTTTCACTTAAATTTCAAGAGCTAGAATGTACAATAAATTCTTGAACGTTAGAGAAAAGATATATCCTTAGCTAAAGGAATATGTTATTTGATTCTAATTCCTTATTAAATATCTTATATATCTTTGTATACTAACACAAGCTTCCGCCATATTATCTTCGTTTCTTTTCTTTCTTTTCTTTATTTTCTTTATTTTCTTTATTCTTTTCCTTCCTCAGTTGGTAACATGATAAAAACACCCCTTTCACCTACTACCAATTGAAAGAATGTGCCACTTCTCACTAATGCGGAAGGAGGAGAGAAAGTGTGATGGCTAAATTCGACACTCAGGGAAGCGTGTTGACTTGTAGATTTTAGCATGATTTCATTAATTGAACGAGAATGCTGTGTCCTACACGTTGATATCGACGTTTGAATGTACAATGTGAAAATAATCCGATTCTTTATTTATCCCATCACCGACTTCTGGCCAATCAAAAAGTAAGTCATCTCACATGACATTAGATGACTCCAAAAATACTATTCATGTAAGTCATCTCGTGTTGATATCGACGTTTGAATGTACAATGTGAAAAAAATCCGATTCTTTATTTATCCCATCACGGACTTCTGTCCAATCAAAAAGTAAGTCATCTCACATGACATTAGATGACTTCAGAAATACTATTCATGTAAGTCATTTCAACAAGTATGGAGTTATGCTGCTTGAAGAATCAATATGAAAGTCTTCATCATCAAATTTATCAGATTGTGAGTATATATGTTTAATTTTTGGCCTTTAAAAGGAATTCAATGGCTATTTTCTCTTTCTTTTTTGATATATTTAATTTTTAATTTATTGATTAGAGGAAAAGAAATAATCTTTTCAATGCTTTTTTCTATTTTAATACCTAGCTTTTTAAAGATCTTTAATCCTTAGCTTTGTGACATACATAATTCATTCTTACTTTCAATTATTGACTGTGCAAAACACATAACTTTTAGTAGAAACTTAAGAGTTCTTTGCTCTTGCTTACCATTTACAAGAGTGATAAATTGACATTTTCATTTTGTTACAACTAATGAGAATTATAAGCGTGCCTAGTATCTCGATTGTATTTATTGAAAATACACACCTAAATGGTGAGTATTCAAAACACTTGAAGTCACCCTTTACCTAATTAAAAAGAAAAAGAAAACTTTTCTACTTATACTATCTAGTGTCTTGATCAAACCAAATTTTAGAATTTCTTTATATTGAGTAAGGCTTAGATCTCAAGCTTGGTATAGTTAGCCAAAAAAACCTTTCACAAATCTTTTATTGTATAAAACTTGTGATTAGAAAATAAATATGCTTTCATTTAAATTTCATGAGCTACAATGTACAATATTCTTGAACGTTAGAGAAAAGATATACCCTTAGCTAAAGGAATATGCTATTTGATTCCCATTCCTTATTAAATATCTTATATATCTTTGTATACTAACACAAGCTTCCGCCATATTATCTTCCTTTATTTTCTTTATTTTCTTTATTTTCTTAATTTTCTTCCTTTTTCTCCTTCCATAGTTGGTAACATGATAAAAACACCCCTTTCACCTACTACCAATTGAAAGAATGTGCCACTTCTCACTGATGTGGAAACAGGAGAGAAAGTGTGATAGTTAAATTCAACTCTCAGGGAAGCAGGTGTTGACTTGTAGATTTTAGCATGATTTCAATAATTGAACGACAATGTTGTGTCCTACACGTTTATATCAACGTTTGAATGTACAATGTGAAAAAAATCCGATTTGTTATTTATCCCATCACCAACTGTTAATGCATAACTATTTCACCAAACTTATTGCCATATTAAGCCCGCAATTTTGACTTAATACCCTTGTAATTATTGTACATATTTTTAGCTTTCCTTCTTAGTTCAACTCTTGCTCCCTATATATGTAACGCAAGAATACTTGTAAATTGACACAACAATATAGAATTATTCCGCTCACTCAAAGGCTCTCTCTCCACATTCACCTTTTCTTACATGGTACCTAAGCCATTCTTTCCTACGACCTTAATTTCGCTTCCACATCTTTGTTCCCAAGCCATTCCTTTTAAGTTTTAAGAAGCATTCCTTATTGTCTTGTTCCTACACTGTTCTCTTTCAAGCCATCCTAATCACCTTTTAAGCTTTTTTATCTTCAATTCCCTCCCTTTAATTACCTGCACATTTTTCTTACCCATTTGTGTGTTGTCCTTTTTCCTTCCCCTTTGTCTTTTGTCCTCTTCCCTTTACAATTCTCTTTTCTCTCTCCTGCTCCTTTTTTCACTTCATGCATACCAACGTCTTTCTCTTTCTTTCTTTTTTTCAACCTCACACAAGTCATGCCACTTTCTCTCCTCTTTTTCCCATTTGTCCTTTTCCTTTTCACCATTCACCTAAACAAGTCGAGTCACCTTCTCTTTCCCATTCCTTAACTTTTTATTTTTTTTTTCCCGTAAACCCTAGCTGCCTTTTCTATTCTTCTTTTCCTATTAACCTTAGCTGCACTCTCTCTTCCTTTTGTCACTTACTGAATTCCCTCTCATACCCTAATTGTTCCCGATGGCTGTCGGAAACAACACTTCTGCCTCTCCCTTTCGCAACTTGTACCATATCACTGCTGCTGATTTCTAACCAGGGTGCATCATGTCCTAGAAGCTCACTGGCGAGGCTAATTGGCATGTCTAGAGTGAGCAAATCCGGATGGTGTTCCATGCCCAGAATAAGATGGGCTGTCTGACCGGCAAGCTACCGCAACCTACTGAAGTCGGCGACACCACTGATTGTTGGGACCAATGTCACGCGGCTGCGAAAACATGGTCATCCCACTCCATTGATTCGTCACTTAAGCCCATGGTTTCCTCCGCTCCCACCATCGCCGAGGTCTGGCAACTACTCCAAGATAGTTTCAACCGAATTAGCGGGACTAAAAAATTCTCCTTGAAATAGGCCATTAGTAACCTCCACCTGTCTCTCGGTGCCTCTAGTGTCGAGCTCACCTCCTTCTACCTCCATTTGAAGGAGCTTTGGGGTGCTTTAGATGCCCAACAGCCCCCACTTGGTTGTTGTTGTGGCAGTACTTGTGAAACTAGCAAACTGTTTTGCCACTGCGAGGAGGAAGATTAATCCTTGAAGCTGTTATTGGCTCTACCAAAAGAGTTCTCCACCCTTTACTCATTTGTTATATCCCACAACGAGCTTTTGATCATGGAGAAACTCTATTCATTGGCAAAACAGGACTTGCTTCAACACACCGCTACCAACGGCTATCCCCTTTCTAGTGGTGACACCACCGCTTTTTAGATGCGGCATTCAAAACCTCATTCTGGGTCAGGCACTATCCCCTTGCATGCAAGCTAGCCCTCCTTGGTTGGGCTAGCCCAGCTTGTTAGTCTAAGTGGATCCATACCACTAGCCCAAGCCTCTTCCTCTAGGCCTTTTTGCATCCACTACAATAGGCTTGGTCATCTCAAGGACAGTTGCTATCTCCTTGTGGGCTTTCCAATAAGTGGTAGGCCCAAGCCTTGCAATGGGTCTCACTACAAGTCCACTTCTAATGGATCTCTAGCCCATGTTGCCTCCACTCTTGGGCCTCCTACTCCATCTTCTACTAAGGGCAATGATCCTATTGGCTATGGACCTCCCTTATTGCCTCACTTGGTCTCCTCTAGTGGGCTTGCTTTTGGTTAACCACACCACCCACCAACTCCGAGCACTATTATTTTGGGCCATCTGCCCCCTAGCTTCGATAGTGTCTTTGGTGGGTCCATTGGGCTCCAGTTGATCGTGGATCAACAGCACAAGCTCCTCACCCTCATCAATCAAATGGGTTCATTTGATCCATTCACAGGTACGGCTTCTTCTTGTTTGCCCATTTCATCTTTTTAGATTATCGACTCAAGGGCCACTAACCACATTACATGCAACTTACATGTTCTTGATTCTGTCTCTCCATGCGTTACACCTATTAACATCACATTATCTGGTAAAACACTTAGTCCTATCACTCACATTGGCCATTATTGCCCTTATCCTAAACTTCACCTCAATATGTTCTCTATGTTCCTCATTTCCAGAATAATTTGCTTTTTGTTCAAAAACTAACCAATGATAATAATTGTGTGGCTTTTTCCTTCAACCAATTCTATGTTTTTTAGGACCATATGATTGGGGATCTGATTGGGCTCAACAAGGCTAACCGCGGGCTCTATTATCTTTGTTTTGATTTTCTTACTCATTTCCATTCTCTTTTTTCTAATTATTTAGTTTCCATTCAATCTTGTTTTTGTACTCCAACTCAGCCTTTGGGTTGTAATTTCATTTCTAGCAATAATATTTCTTATGAGCTTTTACATAAATGATTGGGTCATTCTTTTTTAAAAACTTTCACTTCTTTTGGTTGCTCCATTACTTGTCCTCCTTCTTTCACCTATGTTGTGTGTCCCCTCGCGAAATAGACCTGCCAACCTTTCCCCATCCGTCATAGTACCACTTGTTCCATTTTCGAGCTGGTGCATATGGACGTTTGGGGTCCTCATTGGACTCCCACCCATAATGGCGCTAGATACTTTCTCACCAGTGTGGATGATTTTTCTCGTGTTACTTGGATGTTGCTTCTTAAATTTAAAAGTCAAGTCTTTTCTAAAATTCAATACTTTATCTCACTTGTCTAAAACCAATTTGGCTTTACTATATGACGCATCCGTTCTGACAATGGTGTCGAATTTTTCTCCTTTAAATGCCGCTCTTTCCTCTCTCAACTTGGCATCTTGCATGAATCCTCCTATGTCCACATTCCCTAACAAAACAGACTTGTTGAACACAAACATTGACATCTATTGAATGTTACTCAAGCTTTAATGTTTCAAGCTCACATCCTTTATTCTTTTTGTGGTGAATGCCTCCTCACTGCCATTTACCTTATCAACCAGTCCCTTCCTCCTCTCTTCATGGTCTTAACCCTTTTGAAAAACAATTTGGCAAACCTTTTATTCTTAACGATCTTCATGTTTTTGGCTACTGTTGTTATGCCACCCTTAGGTGCTCGTGACAAATTCAACCCCTGTGACACTCCTTGCATTTTCATGGGTTACTTTTCTTCTCAAAAGGGTTACCATTTATATGATCTTGTTAGTCGCCACTTCTTTGTTAGTTGTGATGTTATTTTTTAGGAAATGGTCTTCCCATTCTCTTATTCTTCTCATTCTTCTTCTCATTCTTTGCCCACCATAAACAGCTTGTCAGCCCCGATGCCTTTGGTTCTCTCCATCCCGATACTTATACCTCATCCTCCTTACCGGTTAACTTACCCGATTTAACCGACTATCCCTCTCCTTTAGTTACCCCTCCTGAGTCATTACCTATTGACTCCACCGTTCCTCCCTCCAACATCCCCGCTATCGACCCTCATATTTCCCTACCACTTGTTCCCTCTAAACCTTCTCGTCACCGCTCTACCCATTCTACCCACCCTCCCATTTGGACCTCAGACTATCTGTGTCCTACCCTACCTACCTCCTTATGCACCTCTTTATATCCCATCTCCAATTATGTTTCCCTCCCTATCAACATTTTATTGCCTCCATCTTTGCCACCCAAGAACCTTACTACTACCATGAAGTTGTTACCGACCCTAATTGTGTTGTTGCCATAGATGTTGAGCTGGCTACCCGTGAGGCAAATCATACTTGGGATGTGGTTCCTTTGCCCCCTGGTCGATGTCCTATCAGATGCAAATGGGTATATGCCAATGGTTCCATTAACCATTACAAAGCTTAGCTAGTCGCCAAAGGTTTCAGTCAGCATAAAGGGATTGACTTTCAGGATACCTTCTCTCCTACGACAAAGCATGTCACTATCCATCTCATTCTCACTATTGCAGTTGTTCATCATTGGCCACTTTATCAGATGAACTTTCAAAATGAGGAAGTTTATATGCAGCTTCCCCCTAAATTTTGCCATTAGGGGGAGTCTCTTGTCTGTAGATTTTGAAAATCTCTTTATAGGTTGAAGTAAGCCTCTAGGCAATGGACTGCAGAATTTACTAGAGCCCTACTTGCCCATGGTTTCACACAATCCTACCATTACTATTACTTGTTCACCAAAAAGAGAGGTACTTCCTTTGTGGCTTTATTTATGTTGATGACATCTTGATTACAAGAAATAGTCAAAAGGCAATCTCATATCTCAAGTAGTATGTGCATGCTACTTTTTTTATGAAAGACCTTGGTCCATCCAAATTTTTCTTAGGTTTTAAAATTGCTCAATCTCCAAACGGCATAACATTAAGTCAGTGAAAATATGCACTAGAATTGATTTCTAAAGCAAGCCTTGCTGGATCCAAGCCATCCTTGATTCCCATGGAACAAAATAAGAAATTCACAAGCATTGAGTATGATGTGAGTTCTAAAGAAAAGTTAGACGATCTGCCTCTTGTTGATCCATTAGTATATTAGCTATTGAAAATCATGTGTTTATATATTTTGTTGAGAAAATTTTTATTTGTGAATATATGATTTTGTGTGCATATATTAAATACCAAAACAAGTAAAAGGTGTGCAAATTATAATATCAATTAATGATATTATAAAGTAGCCGGTTTCCTACATTCCATTATCAAACATCACATATAAAGTTTAGTTAAAATATTTTCATGTGATTTAATGAATAAAAATATAACTAATTATATTAAAGAAAAAATGATACTTTACTAAATATACTTGTAGGTACATGGAGGACCAAAGAATATATTATGAAAGAAAAATTCATAATATAAGGTTCTAAGTGACCAAGCTTACTCTTTGCTAGACCAAGCCTAGATAATTCATACTGGACCGAGTCTAAACTATTCATGCTGCACCGAGCATAAATGACTCTGACGGATCAAGCTTACTCCTCTAATGGACCGAGCATAAGTAACTCTAATGGACTAAGCCCGAACTGATCTAACCCCGAACTAATCCATGGTGTGAAGGTGTGAGACACAATCGTTTCACTTAAACCTAAAGAGACACTGCTCTTAATCGAAGAGACCAACCGATTGAAGCCCTAGCCTCCTCGCCAAGTTGTTCTCTTTCACTTCTCTTTGTCACCAGCTTTCCAACGGGAAGAAGAATGAAGTGATGGATATGTCAAAATGGTTCTCTGTTGTGATAATCGTCATCTCTGTAGCTGTATCATGTCGTTTCTATCAAGTCTTAACGGTAGCATATCAAACAGGTTTGAACCGAAACCCTAACGTGCTCAAGATTTGATAATCTGCTATATAAGGAGCTTCAGGTGAATGTTTGGAGGTTGCTGAATGATATACTGCTGATTCAATTAAAAGAGATTGAAGCTTTGAATCATTTACTCATACGGCCGTGTTCTTTAATTCTTGGAGAAAGAAAGAATCTTCAGTGATATTCTTTCAAATCTATTATCTTGTGAATATGTACTGATAGATTGATCTTTATATGTGTTAGATTACTTAAAATATTATTTGCACATAAAGATCTTTGTAAATCTGAAACCCTAGCTTTGTGAAAATTGGGGATTTCATGATTAGAGCTTGAATTAATTTTATACATGTTAAATTAGCTCTTTGATAAGCTCTATTCCTCACTCACATTATATATTGAGGATTAGCTTGACATATTAAGGTTTGAATAACCTAAGCTTTGTAACCGAGAATTAAATAACTCCTTGTTGAGGAGTTGTGAAGTGTAGGATAAGATTTCTCCTAGCTTGAAGTAAAGTAGACTTCAACTTAGTTTAAGTTGAAGGAGAAGATGGTGGAAGTAGGTGAAAAGTGCTGAACCACCATGTAAATCTTTGAGCTCGCCTATCTTGTTTGATTGTTGATCATATGCTCTGATATATTTGTGTTGAACAATAATCTTGCATAAATAAAAGAAAAATCAGAAAATAAAAGATAAAACCTAAGTATCCAATTCAACCCCCTTTCTTGGATAGTCATAAAACCTTATATCAACGACTTGTTGGATGATTAATTTACCTAACACTCACCAGACTTGATATTACATCCTTGGTCTAGCTTCTCAGTCAATTTATGTATGATCTGAAACAGTCCCACATGGAGGCCACCTTAAAAGTCATTAGATACCTCAAGAGTTGTCCAAGGCTTGGTCTCATGTTTCCATCCTCATCTCAATTTGAGCTGTGTGCTTATTGTGACTCTGACTACAACACATGTCGTGTGATAAGATGATCCACCACTAGATTCTGTATTATGTTGGGCAATTCTCTAATATCATGGTAGTCTAAGAAACAATTGACTGTCTCACTATCTTCCGCAGAAGCAGAATATCGAGCCATGCAGGTCACAAATAACTCTTTTTTTTTTATAGAATTATTTTAGCTAATTTAAATAATAAATTATCTAATGCTTGTGAGAAAATATTTGAATTCCTATTTATTTACTTAAATTTGTCTTGTTTATGTAGCATAAGAAGGCATGAAGGAAAAGGACAAGCATGGATAACCTGATACTTATTATATGACAGAAGATGGTCAAAATATTAAGGTCAAGGAAATCAAGATGGGCTTGGGCTTGGGCTTTGAATGATTGTTATTAGATTTTTATTGTTATTGGGTTTTCTAAATAATTAGAAAACCTAATCCTATTAGGAGTCCAAAACCCAATTGTCTTGGGAATCCAAAACCCACTTCTATTAGGATAAGGAGGTAGTTTTAAATCCCAGACCCTATATAAGGGAGGAAAGGAGGAGAAGAGAGAGAGAAAAGAAGGTACCTCTGAAACCAAGGAAGAAAGAAGAAAATCAAGGGAGAATTCTTAAAGAGAAGACAGTATGGTGACAACTTTCCTGTTTTTCTTTATTTAAGATGTTTTTCTTAATTTCTACCATTGTTTTGGTTTATTATTTCATTATGTTCTAAATTCCTTTTGTTAGAGTGATGATGTAACCTAACTATAATGATGTGAATCCTATAAGTTTTTATGTTTTGCAAAATATTTTATTTATGTGAGTTATATATTATTATGCTTAATGCTTTTAAGTGATTGGCCACCACTTGAATGATTTGATATGCATGCTTGAGATTGAGAGGTAATAATATGCAATTGCTTCTTATAATATATAATCATGAATTAAATATGGATAGACATATAGCATGTTGTTTGTGTGGCTTTTGGTGATAAGATGATCGAAATATTTATTGTAAACCAGGAATGTTCACAGATCCTAATGCATTTGGTTTAGGATCTATGAACATTATGATGTAAACCTAATTAAATATAGATATTATTCTTCTTGAATGCATAAATAATTAACATTAATACCTAGTAGTTATGGTGAAATCATATGCTCTAACATATTTCTTGTATTTAGTTTTCTTAAATTTAGTTAGTTAATCTAGTATCTATCATTTGGATTTGTTAGATAAATTCTAAGACTGTTAGTAATTAGTTAGTCTAGTAATTATCAATCTCAATGAGACGATATCTTTCTTATCATTATATTACTTGTTCGACATGTTCACTTATTTCTCAATGTCATCTTTTCACACTTGTTTGCCATTTCTCAAGTTTATTGCCTTAGCATCTTCTATAGGATTCTTCTTTGTGCTGCTAGGTAAGGAACCTTGTTGTCTTCCTGAGACCATATTTGCCAATTGAACTATTTGCACCTCTAAATTTCTAATTAAAGCTTCTTGGTTTTGCAATCTTGTTTTGTTGTTCCGTAACATTTTGGCGACCATTTCCTCTAATTAGGCTTCTTTTCTTCTGGTTGGCTAAATCCTGGTGGTGGCCTCATTGCATTAGAATTACTCTATGAAAAATTTGGGTGGTTACGTCATCCCGTATTATAAGTGTTGGAATATGGATTATTTTATGGCCTATTTGAATTTCCAATAAAATTAGCATCTTCACTTCTGTAAACAAAGGTGTTATCTAATTGACACTCTATGCTCGCATGTCCTCCACCACAGTGATCACATACTATGTTTTGAATCCTCATGATTTTAGCATTCAAGATATCTAACTTCTTGTTAAGTTTATCAAACTATTGCAGTGAAAGCATCCGCTTCATGAATTCCACTAGCTTTCCTCACTGGTAACCTCTCAGTAGGCCATTGATAACTATTTTTTACCATTTCCTCCAAGAGGTCATATGCTTCCTCTGGTGTGTTGTTGTTCAAAGCCCTTCCTACAGCTGCATCAAGCATAAAACGAAGATTTGTACTAGATCCATTATAAAAAGTTTGTATCTATAACCATTTGGGTAGTCCATGATGTTCATATATTCTCAAAAGCTCCTTGAATCTTTCCCAAACTTCATATAATGATTCATTCTCCATCTACTTAAAAGTGGTAATATCATTATGCATTTTGGCAGACTTTGCTAGAGGAAAGAACTTACCAAGAAATTTCTGAGCCAAATCATCCCATGTTGTAATTGATCTTGTAGGAAGAGAAGAAAGCCAATTTTTAGCTTTGTCTCTAAGAGAAAATGGGAAAAGCCTTAACCTGACAGCATCATCTGTGACTCTATTGTATTTGATCATATCACAAATTTCAAGGAAGGCTTCAATGTGAGCATTCAGATCATCATTTGGTAGCCCACTAAATTGCACAGAATTTTGAAGCATATGGATGAGTGCTGGCTTGATTTCAAAGTTGTTCGCTTGAACTACAGGCCTTTTAATGCTTGATATGGCACCCTGAACTGTTGGTGTAGCATAGTCTTTTAGAAGTTTGCGTGAATCATCATTGTCTTCCATTCTTCTAGCTTCACTTCTTTGTTCTCTTAGTTGCTTTCGTTGCCTTCCAAGTGTGTGTTAAATTTCTAGATCAAGATCAATAGGTTGTCCTCTTTCGCTACAAGTCATACACATCTACAACACCCTTGAATAGTAGTAACTAAAACAAATATGATTTTTTTTTTAAAAAAAATAAAGGCTAGATTAAACTTAGAATTATTCGGTATTAATATCAATTAGCAATAAAATAACCAATCCCCAGCAACGGCGCCAAAAACTTGTTCGGTGAAATTCTAAATGCAAATGAACATGTCAAACAAGTAATATAATGATAAGAAAGTGTATCGTCCCACAGAGATTGATGAATACTAGACTAATTAAGTACCAACAATGAACTAATCCTAAAATTTATCTAACTAATCAAAAGAAAGTTGATGATGAAATAAAATATAAAATTTCCAAAACAAGATTCAAGACTAATTGAAATTAAATCCAAGTAAGAAATATCAATATGAGAAACATGTTAGAGCATCCGATTTCACCATAACTACTAGATATGAATTTTCATAATTTATGCTTGCAAGAATGATAATACCTATGTGATGGCAAAATTTCCTAATTTATTTACTATCCTATGTTTAGGTATAGCAAACCTATTTAGTTCATTAATTCACTATAGATATGAATTGAAACAACTAAATGCATTAGGATTTGTGAACATTCCTAGTTTACAATAAATCTTTCGATCATCTTATCACAAAAAGCCACATAAACAACATGTTATATATCTATCCATATTTAATTCATGGTTATATATTATAAGAAGTAATTGCATATTATTACCTCTCAGTCTCAAACATGCATATCAAATCATTCAAGTGATGGCCAATCACTTAAGATCATTAAGCATAATAATATATAACTCACATAAATAAAATATCTTGCAAAACATAAAAGCTTATAGGATTCACATCATTATAGTTAGGCTACATCATCGCTCTAACAAAAGGAATTTAGAACATAATGAAATAATAAACCAAAACAATGGTAGAAATTAAGGAAAATATTTTAAATAAAGAAAAACAAGAAAGTTGTCACTACACTGTCTTCTCTTTAAGAATTCTCCTTTGATTTTCTTCTTTCTTCCTTGGTTTCAGCGGCACCTTCTTTTCTGTCTCTCTTCTCCTCCTTTCCTTCTTTATGTAGTGCTCTTCCCTTATATAGGGTTTAGGATTTAGAACTATCTCCTTATCCTAATAGAAGTGGATTTTGGATTCCCAAGACAATTGGGTTTTGGACTCCTAATAGAAATAGGTTTTCTAATTATTTAGAAAACCTAATAATAATAAAAATCTAATAACAATCATCCAAAGCCCAAGCCTAAGCCCATCTTGATTTCCTTGACCTTGTTATTTTGACCATCATCTGCCATATAATAAGTATCAGGTTCTCCATGCTTTGGTTTTTGTAATGCACTAGCAACTTTTCAAAGATGCATGATGGCCATTTTTTCTAATATGGTTGAAAAATTTATTAAGATTTTCATAGATGATTATTCTGTATTTGGCTTATCATTTTGACATTTTTTAAAATAATTTAGCAAAAGTCTTATAAAGGTGTGAGGAGACTAACCTTGTGTTGAATTGGGAGAAATCTCATTTTATGGTGCAAGAAGGAATAGTGCTTGGGCATAAGATATCTAAAAAAGGACTAGAGGTTGATCGAGCTAAAGTAGAGGTCATTGTAAAATTGCCCCCACCAACATTAGTGAAACTTGTTAGAGGATTTTTGGGGCATGCAGGATTCTATAGGTGATTCATAAAAGATTTTTCTAAAATCGCTAGACCCCTTTCAAGTTTGTTGGTTGAAGATGTAAAATTTAACTTTTCTGATGAATGCTTCTAGGCCTTTAACATTCTAAAGGAAAAGTTAATATCAACACCAATCATGGCAGCACCAGAATGGGACTTACCTTTTCAGTTAATATGTGATGCAAGTGCTTTTGCAATAGGAGCTGTTTTGGGACAAAGGAAAAATGGAGCTTTTCAGACCATTTACTATGCTAGCAGAACCTTGTCAGGTGCACAATTGAACTATTCAACAACAGAAAAAGAACTTTTGGTAGTGGTATTTGCTTTTGATAAATTTCGTTCTTATCTAATTGGCTCCAAAGTTATTGTTTATTCTGACCATTCTGCCCTTAAGCATCTACTTGAAAAGAAAGAATCAAAACCTAGGTTGATCAGGTGGATTCTATTATTACAAGAGTTTGACTTGGAGATCAAGGATAAGAAAGGGACTGAAAATCTAGTTGCAGATCATTTATCCAGAATTCCCAATCTAAAGGAAGAAGATCAACCAATTATGGAAGAGTTTCATGATGAAAACATTTTTGTGCTCCAATCCACCAAAATTCTCTAGTATGCTGATTTTGTCAATTATTTGGCAAGTAATGTTCTTCCTCCTAAAATGTCATATCAATAAAGAAAAAAATTCTTTTCTGACATTAAACATTATTTTTGGGAAGAGCCTTTCTTGTTTAAAGTATGTGTAGATCAAGTTATAAGGAGATGTGTTCCAGAAGAAGAGATGGCTAGCATCCTACACCATTGTCATGCTAGAGAGGCAGGTGGTCATTTTGGTGCCACCAAAATTGCAGCTAAGGTTTTATAGTCTGGATTTTATTGGCCTATACTTTTTAGAGATGCATATTCATATATAGTTGCATGTGATCAATGTCAAAGAATTGCAATTATTTCTAGGAAACATTAGATGACTCTGAACAATGTAGTTGTGTGTGAATTATTTGATGTTTAGGGTATTGATTTCATGGGACCCTTTCCACCCTTTTATGGAAATATGTATATTTTAGTGGCTGTTGAATATGTATCTAAATGGGTAGAAGCGGTAGCATTACCAACAAATGATGCTAAGGTTGTGGTTAAATTCTTAAAGAAAAATATTTTTATCCGCTTTGGCACTCCTAGGGCAGTCATAAGTGATAGAGGGACCAATTTTTGCAATAAACAATTTGAAACACTTTTGGATAAGTATGGGGTTACCCATAAGATTGCAACCCCTTATAACCCTCAAACTAGTGGTCAAGTTGAGATATCAAATAGGAAAATTAAGAGAATTTTGGAAAAAACTGTAAATGCCTCAAGAAAAGATTGGTCAATAAAACTTGATGATGCACTTTAGGCCTATAGGACAACATTCAAAACACCAATTGGAATGTCTCCTTTTAGGCTAGTGTTTGGGAAGGCTTGTCATCTACCAGTCGAATTAGAGCATAAAGCATATTGAGCATTAAAATTTTTAAACTTTAGCAAGCAGTCTACAGGTGAAACCAGATTATTGTAGTTGAATGAATTGGAGGAATTACGAGATGAGGCATATGAAAATGCCAAAATATACAAGGAACGGCCAAAAAGATGGCATGACAAACACATATCAAGAAGAGATTTTGCGGTTGGCCAAAAAGTATTACTTTATAACTTTTGTCTTAAATTGTTTCCAGGTAAATTACGGTCTCGATGGTCTAGTCCTTTCATAGTTACAAAGATATTCCCATATGGAGCAACAGAAGTTGCAAATGACACCCAAGGCACATTTAAGGTGAATGGTTAGCGTCTGAAGCCTTACTTTGAGGTAGTTAACATACAGAAGACTACCTTTGATCTTCTTACAACTTTGAAGATAATTTGGCTGAAAACTATAAAACAAGCGCTTCTTAGGAGGCAACCCAAGCATTGTGTTGGTTCTTTTGTTGGAAGTTTTGTCACCACCATCTCTTCAAAGCTCTATGTGGATATGACCTACAATTAAGGGAGTTTTCTCATTCCTTTTACCTTTTTTTTTTCTTTCCTTTGTTTTTGTATTGAGGACAATGCTTCATTAAAGTTTGGGGGTGAGGAAAGAAACTTTATGCTAAATCTGATTTTTAAATTTTTGTTAGCGATTCTTAGGGAGGTGTAGATTTTGTTCAAACCTACAATTGTGATGTGAGTTAGGTGTGATTCTAATTATGTTGATTCATCTATTGAGCACTAAAAGTCATTCATTTTTGAAATTGTGTGTATTTCTAGAGAACATTTATATGAAGTATGCAATTGTCTTAGATCTCACCCAAATCTTAGAATTTGTTTGATTTTCTCTGGAGGCAAAATCCTAGGCTGTGTCTAACTGAGAAAATGATTTAAGCCTTCTTTGGATCGTTTAAGCCTTTCAAGCCAACCATATTTATTTATCCTCAGTCACCATGTTGAGCTTTGATTCTTATCCAATTTTTTTAATGACACCCACATATATATATCCTTGAGCCATTGAAAAAATTATCCTATCGTCCCACACCTACGAACATGCTAATTGTTAAGGTGCAAGTTTATTTAAGCTGAACAAAAGTTGAGAGGAAGATGGAGCATGAGAAGAAATTGATTGTAATGATTTTGTGAGGCATAGTATTTTTCTTTTGCTAAAAGAAAAAAGAAAAAAAAAAGAAAGAAAGAAAGAAAGAAGAAAGTACATCATTTGCTTTAGAATGGGATGATCTTATCATTCTTTATCAAATTCAAGCCACTCAATCTTTTGAAATAGGCCACTAAGCATAGCAATTGGATACTATTAGCGAGAAAAGATTATTATGGCTATATTTCTAGTACTTTTACTTGCTTTATTAATGCAAGCATGATTGTGGCTTTTGTGAGTATCAAAATCCAAGTGAAATCAAGTATTTTTTTTTTTATGAAAAAGAATGAAAGAAGTGGTGATAGAAAGATTGTTTGTGATGAGCAAGAAGAAATAAAGTGACAAATGCTCAAATTAGATCCTAAAAAGCAATGTGTTCATGGGTGAATTAAGCCTAAATGACTTTCATCTTACTCCTAACCCAACCTTACATTATAAGTTCATAAAAGTCTTATTGATTCTTGGTTAGACAATTGGCTTACATTAGTGGAGAGAGCAATGAAAAGCAAACCTATGAGGTTTGGTTAAAGATTTTGAGAGATTGCATATTAATGTGGATCTATTTGGAGTGCATATAGTTGAAAAGATGAGGACTCACACATACACACGTGGTTAACATAGTTAAGAGTTTATCTTATCTTATAAAACAATTGCAGTGTTTGGATGAAAGCTATATTTTTCTTTGAATTGTTAAGTTGAGAATTATGGGAGAATTTCTTGAAGAGGTTTTGTCTAAAGCATATATTGATTATTACTTTTGCTTGAGTTCTACCAAATTGTTAAGTTTGGGGGTTTTGATAACTCTATTTTTATAGAGTTATTTTAGCTAATTTAAATAATAAATTATCTAATGCCTATGAAAAAATATTTGAATTCCTATTTATTTACGTAAATTTGTCTTGGTTATGTAGCATAAGGAGGCATGAAGAAAAAGGATAAGCATGGAGAACTTGATACTTATTATATGGTAGAAAATGGTCAAAATATTAAGGTCAAGGAAATCAAGATAGGCTTGGGTTTGGGTTTTAGATGATTGTTATTAGATTTTTATTGTTATTGGGTTTTCTAAATAATTAGAAAACCTAGTCCTATTAGGAGTCCAAAGCTTAATTAATATAGGAGTCCAAAACCTAATTGTCTTGGGAATCCAAAACCCACTTCTATTAGGATAAGAAGATAGTTCTAAATCCTAGACCCTATATAAGGGAGGAGTATTGCATAAGGAAGGAAATGAGGAGAAGAGAGAGAGAAAATAAGGTGCCGTTGAAACCAAGGAAGAAAGAAGAAAATCAAGGGAGAATTCTTGAAGAGAAGACAGTGTGATAACAACTTTCATGTTTTTCTTTATTTAAGATGTTTTCCTTAATTTCTACCATTGTTTTGGTTTATTATTTCATTATGTTCTAAATTCCTTTTGTTAGAGCGATGATGTAGCCTAACTATAATGATGTGAATCCTATAAGTTTTTATATTTTGCAAGATATTTTATTTATGTGAGTTATATATTATTATGCTTAATGCTCTTCAGTGATTGGCCACCACTTGAATGATTTGTTGTGCATGTTTGAGACTGAGAGGTAATAATATGCAATTACTTCTTATAATATATAACCATAAATTAAATATTGATAGACATATAGCATATTGTTTGTGTGGCTTTTGGTGATAAGATAATTGAAAGATTTATTGTAAATTAGGAATGTTCACAGATCCTAATGCATTTGGTTTGTTTCAATTCATATATAGAGATATAGTGAATTAATAAACTAATTAGGTTTCCTATACCTAGACATAGGATATAAAATAAATTAGGAAATTCTACCATCACATAGGTATTATCATTCTTGCAAGCATAAACTATGGAAATTCATATCTAGTAGTTATGGTGAAATCAGATGCTCTAACATATTTCTCGTATTGATATTTCTTACTTGGATTTAATTCCAATTAGTCTTGAATCTTGTTTTGAAAATTTTATATTTTATTTCATGATCAACTTTCTTTTGATTAGCTAGATAAATTTTAGGATTAGTTCATTGTTGGTACTTAATTAGTCTAGTATTCACCAATTTCTGTGGGACGATACACTTTCTTATCATTATATTACTTGCTCGACATGTTCTTACATTTAGAATTTCACCGAACAGTCACCACTTATGAAATAGTTTGGATCATTGAACTACTCAAGGATTTTGGTTTTTACATGAAGTGTCCTGCATTAGTACATTGTGACAATCAAGCTACAGAAAAGATCGCAGCTAAACCCATTTTTCATGAGCATACTAAGCACATTGAAGTCGAATGCCATTATGTCCAAGAAAAGCTTCAACAAGGAATCATCACTACGAGACATGTTTCCCCAAAGGTGGTACTTGCAAATTTATTGACAAAGGCACTTTGCAGTGATCAAAATTGGCACCTTCTCTCTAAGCATGGGGTATTTCACTTGTTCAAATCTCCAACTTAAGGGGGAGTGTTAAAGCACAACTATCTCACCAAACTTATTGCTATATTAAGCCCACAATTTTGGCTTAATATCCTTGTAATTATTGTACATATTGTTTGCTTTCCTTATTAGTTCAGGTCTTGCTCCCTATATATGTAACGCAAGAATACTTGTAAATTGACACAGCAATATAGAGCTATTCTGCTCACTCAAATGCTTTCTCTCCACATTCACTTTTTCTTACACCAACTTTTGTCCAAACAAAAAATAAGTCATCTCACATGACACTTGAAGAATCAACATGAAAGTCTTGATCATCAAATTGATCAAATTGCAAGTATATATGTTTAATTTTTGGCCTTTAAAAGGAATCCAATGGCTATTTTCTCTTTCATTTTTATATTTTTAATTTTTAATTTATTGATTAGAGGAAAAGAAATAATCCTTTCAATGCTTTTTTCTATTTTAATACCTAGCTTTTTAAAGATCTTTAATCCTTGGCTTTGTGACATACATAATTCATTCTTACTTTCAATCATTGATTGTGCAAAACACATAACTCTTTTGTAGAAACTTAAGAGTTCTTTACTCTTGATTACCATTTACAATAGTGATAAATTGATATTTTCTTTTTGTTATAACTAACGAGAATTATAAGCATCATTTGCCTGGTATCTCGATTGTATTTATTGAAGGATACACACCTAAATGGTGAGTATTCAAAACACTTGAATTCACCCTTCACCTAATTAAAAAGAAAAAGAAAACTTTTCCACTTATACTATCTAGTGTCTTGATCAAACCAAATTTTAGAATTTCTTTATGTTGAGTAAGGCTTAGATCTCAAGCTTGGTATAGTTAGTCGAAAAAACCTTTCACAAATCTTTTATTGTATAAAACTTGTGATTAGAAAATAAATATGCTTTCATTTAAATTTCAAGAGCTACAATGTTCAATGTTCTGAACATTAGAGAAAAGATATAACCTTAGCTAAAGGAATATGTTATTTGATTCCCATTCCTTATTAAATATCTTATATATCTTTGTATACTAACACAAGCTTCTGCCATATTATCTTCCTTTCTTTTCTTTATTTTCTTTCTTTTTTTCCTTCCTTAGTTGGTAACATGATAAAAACACCCCTTTCACCTACTACCAATTGAAAGAATGTGCCATTTCTCACTGATGTAGAAATAGGAAAGAAAGTGTGATAGCTAAATTCGACACTCAAGGAAGTAGGTGTTGACTTGTAGATTTTAGCATGATTTCAATAATTGAATGACAATGTTGTGTCCTACACGTTGATATCGATGTTTGAATGTATAATGTGAAAAAAATCCGAGTCTTTATTTATCCCATCACCAACTATTAATGCATAACTATCTCACCAAACTTATTGTCATATTAGGCCAACAATTTTTGCTGAATATCCTTGTAATTATTGTACATATTTTGAACTTTCCTTATTAGTTTAGGTCTTGCTCCTTATATATGTAACACTAGAATACTTGTATATTGACATAGCAATATAGAATTATTCTGCTCATTCAAAGGCTCTTTGTCCACATTCTCCTTTTCTTTCTGTTACTCGAGCCATTCTTTCCTATGACCTTAATTTTGCTTCCGCATCTTTATTCCCAAGCCATTCCTTTTGAGTTTTAAGGAGCATTCCTTGTTGTCTTGTTCCTGCACTGTTATCCTTCGAGCCATCCCAATCACCTTTTAAGCTTTTTTATCTTCAATTCCCTCCCTTTAATTCCCCCCACATTTTTCTTACCCGTGTTTTGTGTGTTGACCTTTTTCCCTCCCTTTTGTCCTTTCTCTCCTTCCCTTTACAATTCTCTTTTCTCTCTCCTACTCATTTTCCCACTTCATGCATACCAATGTCTTTCTCTTTATTCTCTATTTTTTCAACCTCACACAAGTCACGCCACTTTCTCTCCTCTTTTTCCCATTTGTCCTTTTCCTTTTCACTATTCACCCAAACAAGCCGAGTCACCTTCTCTTTTCCATTCCTCAATTTTTTATTTTTTTCTTTTCCCATAAACCCTAGCTGTTTTGTCCCTTCTTTTCATGTAAACCCTATTCACCATTTCTCTTATTCTTTTCCCGTTAACCCTAGCTGCACTCTCTATTCCTTTCGTTACTTACCGAATTCCACTTCATTCCCTAATTACCCAATTTTGAAACCCTAGCTGCCACCTTAATTGTTCCCGATGGCTGCTGGAAATAACACTTCTGCCTTTCCCTTTTGCCAATTGGTCCAAGTGGGTCCACACTACTAGCCTAAGCCTCTCCCTTTAGGCCTTTTTGTATCCACTACAATAGGCCTGGTCACCTCTGGGACAATTGTTATCTCCCCATGGGCTTCCTAATAGGTGGTAGGCCTAAGTCTTGCGGTGGGTCTCGCCGCAAGTCCACTTCTAATGGACCTTTAGCCCATGTTGCCTCCACTCTTGGGCCTCCTGCTTCTTCTTCTATTAGGGGTAATGATCTTATCGGCTATGGACCCCTCTTATTGCCTCACTTGGTCTCCTCTAATGGGCTTGCTTCTGGTCAACCACACCACCCACCAACTTCGAGTGATAGTATTTTGGATCATCCACCTCCTAGCTCCGACAGTGTCTTTGGTGGGTCCACTAAGCTCCAACTGACCGTGGATCAACAACACAAGCTCCTCACCCTCATCAATCAAATGGGTCCCTCTAATCCATTTACAGGTATGACTTTTTCTTGTTCACCCATTTCATCTTCTTGGATTATCGACTCAAGGGCCACTGACCACATTACATGCAACTTACATGTTCTTGATTATGACTCTCCATGCATTGCACCTAAGCTTCACCTTAATAATGTTCTCTATGCTCTCATTTCCAATTAAAAAACTAACTAGTGACAATAATTGTGTAGCTCTTTTTTTCAACCAATTCTATGTTTTTTAGGACCATATGATTAGAGATCTAATCAAGCTCCACAAGGCTGACCGTGGGCTCTACTATCTTTGTTTTGATTTTCTTGCTCATTTCCATTTTTTTTTTCTGATTATTTAGTTTCCATTCAAACTCTTTTTTGTACTCCAACTTAGCCTTCAGGTTGTAATTTCATTTCTATCAATAATATTTCTTATGAGCTTTTACATAAGTGAATGGGTCATTCTTCTTTGAAAATTCTCACTTCTTCTAGTCACTCCATTCTTGTCCTCCTTCTTTCACCTGCATTGTGTGTCCCTTCGCCAAACATACCTGCCAACCTTTCCCCATCGGTCATAGTACCACTTGTTCCATTTTCGAGTTGGTGCATATGGATGTTTAGGGTCCTCATCGAACTCCCACCCATGATGGTGCCAGATACTTTCTCACCATTGTGGACGATTTTTTTAGTGCTACTTGGACGTTTCTTCTTAAATTTAAAGTCAAGTCTTTTGTAAAATTCAATACTTTATCTCACTTGTCCAAACCCAATTTGGCTTTATTATTTGACGCATCTGTTTTAACAATGGTGCTGAATTTTTCTCCTCTAAATGTCACTCTTTCCTCTCTCAACTTAGCATCGTGCATGAATCCTCCTGCGTCCACACTTCCTAGCAAAACAGAGTTGTTGAACGCAAACATTGACATTGATAACTTTATATTTTATAGAGTTATTATTATTATTTTAGGTAATATTTAATATAGTTTTTATTAAATTATATTTGTATTTAATTATATTTATGTATATTTTGTTATTTTATGCAGCAAACTCAAAATAGGCAAAAAAGAAAGAGAAAATAAGCAAAAGATGGAGAGAAAAGAAAGAAAATAAGCAAAGGTTATCCACGTGAGGAAAAGATAGAAAAAAAAAAGAAAGAAAAAAGGAGCAAGTTGTTGGGTAATTATCGTAGAAGCTAATGATCGTGCAGGCTTGTAAAGGATAGAAGGGCCAAATAGAGGTCTTTTATCCGGCCATCATCTAGTAGGCCTTTGATCGTGCAAAAAGGAGAAAAGAAGAGAATGGTTTCTTGTCGGGAATGGTCAGAGAAAAAAACAAAGAAAGAGAAAAGGGAAAGAGTGACATGCGATAGTCAAGGGGTAGTCGGGCATTACCAGACAGAGGTTTCATTGGCAAACAAAGAAGAGCGGCTACTGGTGGTACAATCGTACGAAAGCCAACCAAAAGTAGTCGCTATTTGACTTTTCCGACAGAATGGAGAAGAGAGACATGTTTTTAGACGAAGGAAGAGTCTAAAATGTGCGAATGCTGTCTAGGTACTCTTTTGATGTGGTTTGTGGCAATTTTTGGCAGATCTGCGACAATTGCGTGTAATTTTCGATGGTTTTTCAACAAGGAATGGCGAACACTGTTGAAGCCTTTTTCGTCAGATCTACACATTTCTATGGTAGATTTGGGCAAGTTCTTTGCAAATCGGCATTCCAGGGACCTCAATCTACTTTTTTCAACAATTTCCATGAAGAACAGTGGCAGTGCGTGGTCGGTGCATAGCGGAGGTGCATGGCAGCTTGTTTTCTCCTTGTGTCTTCAGACAACTCATTCCCCACTACCTAATGTGTAGATTTGTCCAAACTCCTTGTGAATTGAAGACACTTTGGTGACATGTTTTGTGTTTTTAGTTTATAGAATGTTTTGTTCAAGTTTATGTACTGCTTTTATTTATGTAAATACTATGTTCTAATTTATATTGTTAGAGCTAAAATGTAATTTAATTACAGTGGTTTGAATGACATGATTATTAGGCTCTGTGAGATATTTTATGAATGTGAAGTTGCATATTATGGTGTTTAATGCATTTGAGTGATTAACTACCACTTAGATGATTTGATTTGCATGTTAGAGACCGACATGAAATGACATGCAGTTGTTTCATGTACTATGTAACCATAGATTAATATGGATAGACATATACCATATGATTTGTGTGGCTTTAGGTGTAAAATAGAATATTCACAAATCTTAATGCACTTAATTCATTTAATTCATGGGTAGAAATACAGTAAGTTAATGAGCTAAGTAGGTTCACTATACCCAAACATAGGATAGTGAATAAATTAAGAAATTTTGCCATCACATGAGGACAATTAATCTTGCTAGCATGAATGATTGACATTTGTACCTAGTAGTTAGGTGAAATCGGATGCTCTAGCATATTTCGTTAGTTAGATTTAGGTTAAATTTAGTTGTTAATTCAATGTTCTACGATTTCGGCTGGCTAGATCAACTCTAGGAACTATTAATCATTAGTAATTAATTAGCTTAATAATCATCAGTCTCTGTGGGACGATATCTTTACTTATCATTATATTACTTGTTTGACATGTACACTTGCATGTAGAATTTCACTAAATAGACATCTATTTGATGTTGCTCAAGCTATGATGTTTCAATTTTTGAGGTGAATGCCTCCTCACTGACACTTACCTTATCAACCATTTCCCTTTCTCGTCTCTTCATGGTCTCAGCCTTTCTAAAAACTTTTTGGCAAACCTTATATTCTTGACCATCTTCATGTTTTTGGATGCCGTTGTTATGCCACCACCTTAGGTGCTTATGAAAAATTTATCCCTCATGCCACTCCTTGCATTTTCATGGGTTACCCTTCCTTTCAGAAGGGTTACTATTTATATGATCATGTTACTCACCACTTCTTTGTTAGCCTTGATGTTATTTTTTAGGAAATGGTCTTCCCATTCTTTTCTTCTTCTCATTCTTCCTCTGATTCTTTGCTCACTATGGACAGCTTGTCGGCCCCGATGCCTCTAGCTCTTTATGATCCTGATACTTATGCCTCATCCTCCTTTCTAGTTAACCTACCCAATTTTCCCGACTTTCCCGATCCTCCAGTTACCCCTCCCAAGTCATTACCTACTGACTCCACCCCTCCTCCCTTCACCATTCCCTTTATCGACCCTCATATTTCTCTACCATTTATTCCCTCTAAACCTTCCCTTTGCCCGCTTTACCCATTCTACTTGTCCTTTTATTTGGACCTTGGACTATCTGTGTCTTACCTTACTTACCTCCTTATGCACCTCGTTATATCTCATCTCCAATTATGTTTCCCTCCACAAATGTCACCCTCCCTATCAACATTTTATTGTCTCCATCTCTGCCACCCAAGAACCTTACTACTACCATGAAGTTGTTACCGACCCTTATTAGGTTGATGCCATGGATGCTGAGCTGGCTGCCCTTAAGGCAAATTATACTTGGGATGTGGTTCCTTTACCCCCTCGTTGACGTTCTATTGGATGCAAATGGGTTTATAAGATCAAGTACTGTGCCGATGGTTCCATTGACTGTTACCAAGCTTGACTAGTTGCCAAAGGTTTCAGTCAGCATGAAGGGATTGACTTTCAAGATACCTTCTCACCTACAGTGAAGCATGTCATTATCCGTCTCATTCTCACTATTGTAGTTATTCATCATTGGTCGCTTTATCAGATGGACATCCAGAATGCCTTTCTACATGGTGATCTCTCTGAGGAAGTTTATATGTAGCTTGCCCCTAGATTTCGCAATCAGGGGGAGTCTCTTGTCTGCAGATTATGGAAATCTCTTTATAGGTTAAAGCAAGCCTCTAGGCAATGGAATGCAAAATTTACCGGAGCCCTACTTACCCGTGGTTTCACACAATTCTACCATGACTACTGCTTGTTCACCAAAAGGAGAGGTACTTCCTTTGTGGCCTTACTTATTTATGTTGATGACATCTTGATTACAAGAAATAGTCAGGATGCAATCTCATATCTCAAGCAATATTTGTACGCTACTTGATGAAAGACCTTGATCCATCCAAATTTTTCTTGGGTCTTGAAATTGCTCGATCTCGAAATGGCATAGCATTGAGTCAGCAAAAATACACACTAGAATTGATTTCTAAAGCAAGCTTCACTAGATCCAAGCCATCCTTGATTCCCATGGAACAAAATAAGAAATTCACAAACATTGAGTATGATGTGAGTTTCGAAGAAAAGTTAGACGATCCGCCTCTTACTGATCCATCAGTATATCAACAACTTATTAGATGACTAATTTACTTGACACTCATTAGACCTTATATTACTTTCCCGGTTCAACTTCTCAATCAATTTATGCATGATCCGAAATAGTCCCACATGGAGGCCACTTTAAAAGTCATCAGATACCTCAAGAGTTGTCCAAGGCATGGTTTCATGTTTCTATCCTCATTTCAGTTTAAGCTGTGTGCTTATTATAACTCTAACTACAGCACATGTTTTATGACAAGACAATCCACCATTAAATTCTGTATTATGTTGGGCAATTCTCTAATATCATGGCGGTCTAAGAAATAACTAATTGTCTCATTATCTTCCGTAGAAGCAGAATATCGAGCCATGTAGGTCACCACTTGCGAAATAGTTTGGATCATTGGACTACTAAAGGATTTTGGGTTTTACATGAAACGTCCTACACTACTTCATTGTGACAACGAGGCTACAAAGAAGGTTGCAACTAATCCCATTTTCCATGAACATACTAAGCACATTGAAGTCGAATGCCATTATATCTGAGAAAAGCTTCAACAAGGAATCATCATTATGAGACATGTTTCCACAAAAGTGTTACTTGCAGATTTATTGACAAAGGTACTTTGCAGTGAACAACATTAGCACCTTTTCTCTAAGCTCGGAGTATTTGACTTGTTCAAATCTCCAGCTTGAGGGGAAGTGTTAATGCACAACTATATCACCAAACTTGTTGCCATATTAAGCCCATAATTTTGGCTTAATATCCTTGTAATTATTGTACATATTTTTAGCTTTCCTTATTTATTCAGGTCTTGCTCCCTATATATGTAACGCAAGAATACTTGTAAATTGACACAGCAATATAGAGCTATTCTGCTCACTCAAAGGCTTTCTCTCCACATTCACCTTTTCTTATACCAACTTCTGTCCAAACAAAAAGTAAGTCATCTCACATGACATTAGATGACTCCAGAAATACTATTCATGTAAGTCATCTCATGTAACGTGTGAATACAAAAGGGCCTGACCTTTCAACTAGTATGTTGTTATGCTACTTGAAGAATCAACATGAAAGTCTTGATCATGAAATTGATCAGATTGTTAGTATATATGTTTAATTTTTGGCCTTTAAAAGGAATCCAATGGCTATTTTCTCTTTCTTTTTTGAAATTTTTAATTTTTAATTTATTGATTAGAGGAAAATAAATAATCCTTTCAATGCTTTTTTCTATTTTAATACCTAGCTTTTTAAAGATCTTTAATCCTTGGTTTTGTGACATCCATAATTCATTCTTACTTTCAATCGTTGATTATGCGAAACACATAACTCTTTTTTTTTTTTTTGATGAATATGTGAGTTGATTCATCGAAGAATAAAGAAATACATAAGCTTAGGGGCATACCCCAGCATTACAATCATCTAGGAGAATATAGAATTTGAAATTCTCCAACTATGACTCAACAAAACATTAGCTTGAGAGAGTTTAATGTTTCTAAATAAAGAAACTCTTCCACGGACTACTCTCCTGATTTTAGCTAATAACATTGGAATATCAATAGACTTATTCTGAAAACGTCTATGATTTCGTTCTAACCAGATACAATAAAGGCAAGCTAAGAAAGAAAGCTGGAGAAGCTTTGCGGCTAAATCCTTTCCCTTAGTTGCTTTAATTATCCATTGCAATTCAGATTCCCAATCGTAGATGACCTTACGAATACCTTGTTGAGCTAGAATAGTTCTCCAAACCTGGTTAGTCCAAATGCACTGAAAGAACAAGTGTGATCTATCTTCATATTGAGAGCCACAGAAATTACAATACAAATCAATTGAGGGGAGCCAACGAGAAACCACTACTGCTGTAGGTAGTTTGTCTCTACATATGAGCCAACCAATGAAGTTATGTTTGCTGATTCCTCCTGACCATATCAAGTTGTACCATTCAACCTTAGTGCTCTCTTGACATAATTCCTTGTACGTTTCCTTACAGCAATAAGAAGGTTTGGATAGTGTAGAGGTTAAAGTTTGTCGTAACTTTAGAAGACCTCTCCAACTCCATGCCATATTTCCTTTGATGTCAAGCTCCATAATTGAATTTCCCCTGCTTTTAGTACTATGAATCCACTTACTCCATAAGGATGAATTAGGGCAATTTATGAGATTCCAGAGAGATCGCCCCAACAAGACTTTATTCCATACTTTAAGGTTTAGTAGTCCAAGACCTCCTTCCTTTTTTGGTAAACAAACAACTTGCCAAGCAACCTTATGAGTTTTATGATCTTCTGAGTGACCTGCCCAGAGAAAGTGCCTTATCTTCTTTTCAATCTCATAAATGGTCTGTTTTGGGAGAAGGAACATTTGCATCCAAAAGGTACAGATAGAAGTGAGAACTGATTTTGCCAATTGTAGTCTTCCTGCATAGCTTAAATGCTTCATTCCCCATCCATCGATTCTTGTCATGATTTTCTCTGTCAAAACTTTGCAATCCGTGTAGGTAAGCCTTCTTGTAATAAGAGGAACACCGAGGTATCTAATAGGGAGTCTTCCTTCAGAGAAGGGGGTATGATCTAATATCAAAAATTTTTCTTGTTCAGTGATCCCTGAGAAAAATATCTGACTTTTGCTAGGATTATACTGCAAACCTGTGAGTGTTGCAAATTCCTCCAAAGCTTCTGTGAGACATAATACTGAATTAACATCCCCATGTGCAAATAAAAATAAATCATCTGCAAAACAAAGGTGAGTGATTTTTTCTTCCTTGCACCTCCAATGATATTTGAAAGTAGAGGTGGAAACTTTCTCAATAATTATCCATTTACATAACTCTTTTGTAGAAACTTAAGAGTTCTTTGCTCTTGATTACCATTTACAAGAGTGATAAATTGACATTTTCTTTTTGTTATAACTAACAAGAATTATACGCATCATCTGCCTGGTATCTCGATTGTATTTATTGAAAGATACACACCTAAATGGTGAGTATTCAAAACACTTGAAGTCACCCTTCACCTAATTAAAAAGAAAAAGAAAACTTTTCTACTTATACTATCTAGTGTCTTGATCAAACCAAATTTTAGAATTTCTTTATGTTGAGTAAGGCTTAGATCTCAAGCTTGGTATAGTTAGCCAAAAAGACCTTTCACAAATCTTTTATTGTATAAAATTTGTGATTAGAAAATAAATATGCTTTCACTTAAATTTCAAGAGCTACAATGTACAATATATTCTTGAACGTTAGAGAAACGATATACCCTTAGCTAAAGGAATATGTTATTTGATTCTAATTCCTTATTAAATATCTTATATATCTTTGTATACTAACACAAGCTTCTGCCATATTATCTTCCTTTCTTTTCTTTATTTTCTTTCTTTTTTTCCTTCCTTATTTGGTAACATGATAAAAACACCCTTTTCACCTACTACCAATTGAAAGAATGTGCCACTTCTCACTGATGCGGAAACATGGGAGAAGGTGTGATAGCTAAATTCGACTCTCACGAAAGCAGGTGTTGACTTGTAGATTTTAGCATGATTTCAATAATTGAACGACAATGCTGTGTCCTACATGTTGAATGTACAATGTGAAAAAAATCCGATTCTTTATTTATCCCATCACCAACTTCTGTCCAAACAAAAAGTAAGTCATCTCACATGACATTAGATGACTCCGGAAATACTATTCATGTCCTTTGGGAACATACTTGGATTATAATAAGCCTTTCCTAGGGGGGGAAACGTGTTATAGTAACCACCAATGCTTGCCATCAGTATCACGTTGGTAGACCTCCGTTAAGACGTGAAGATGAGGAAAAGTTATCCCGCGGTCGGTTCTCCAAAGACAACATCCAACGCTTGTGGATATCTCGAAATCCACCATCACATTGAACGAGAAAGTAATTGTCTGCCTTCGCTACAAGGTGTTAACACTCTGGCCTGCATGGGGTTCAGATGCAAGAGTCGGGAGGTGGGAAGAAGCTGTCGGTAAGAGTAGATTGACAAGGAATTAAGAGCAGGGAAGCAAACCCTTAACCAAAGTTGATACTGTTTAGATTTCCATTATTCAAATCTGAAAATTATCTCAGAATTAGCATAATTTTTATTTATTTAATCAAAATTTCAAACTTATTTCTTAATAATATAGAAATAATGGTCCACATCTTAACAAATAACTTTGCAATAATACATATTTAGGACCAAATGTGATGTTGTTTAGCTACATGAACTCACCTTTCAAACTCATAAGTATAGTGAGGAAGAATCTTAGTTATAATACCGTATCAGAAGCCCATTATCTAATTTAAAAGTCAACTTATAAATCAATAGAACTTTCTTTCATTTAATCAAGATTCTAAATTCTTTCTTAACAACATGGGAACAATTATCCACCTCAACAAGTGGCATACTCATGTAACGTCCGAACATAAAGGGGCCTGCCCTTTCAACAAGTATGGAGTTATGTTGCTTGAAAAATCAACACAAAACTCTTGATCATCAAATTGAGTATATATGTTTAATTTTTGGCCTTTAAAAGGAATCCAATGGCTATTTTCTTTTTCTTTTTTTGGTATTTTTAATTTTTAATTTATTGACTAAAGGAAAAGAAATAATCCTTCTAATGCTTTTTGCTGTTTTAATACCTAGCGTTTTTATGATCTTCAATCCTTGGCTTTGCAAAATACATAACTCTTTTTGACTTTCAATCATTGATTGTGCGAAACACATAACTCTTTTGTAGAAACTTAAGAATTCTTTGCTCTTGATTATCATTTACAAGAATGATACATTGACATTTTCTTTTTGTTATAACTAATGAGAATTATAAGCGTCATCTGCTTGGATATCTCAATTGTATTTATTGAAAGATGCACGCCTAAATGGTGTGGATTCAAAACACCTGAAGCCACCTTTTATCTAATTAAAAAGAAAAAAAAAGACATTTTTACTTATACTATCTAGTGTCTTAATCAAACCAAATTTTAGAATTTCTTTATCTTGAGTAAGTCTTAGATCTCAAGCTTGGTACGGTCAGCCAAAAAAACCTTTCACAAATCTTTTATTGTATAGAACTCGTGATTAGAAAATAAAATATGCTTTCACTTAAATTTCAAGAGCTAAAATGTACAATATATTCTTGAACATTAGAGAAACGATATACCCTTAGCTAAAGGAATATGTTATTTGATTCTAATTCCTTATTAAATATCTTATATATCTTTGTATACTAACACAAGCTTCCGCCATATTATCTTCCTTTCTTTTCATTCTTTTCATTCTTTCTGAAAAGAATGATAAATTCTTTTTGACTTTCAGTACATAACTCTTTTTGACTTTCAATCATTGATTGTGCGAAACACATAACTCTTTCGTAGAAACTTAAGAATTCTTTGCTCTTGATTATCATTTACAAGAATGATAAATTGACGTTTTCTTTTTGTTATAACTAATGAGAATTATAAGCGTCATCTGCTTGGATATCTCAATTGTATTTATTGAAAGATGCACGCCTAAATGGTGTGGATTCAAAACACCTGAAGTCACCTTTTATCTAATTAAAAAGAAAAAAAAAAGACATTTTTACTTATACTATCTAGTGTCTTGATCAAACCAAATTTTAGAATTTCTTTATCTTGAGTAAGTCTTAGATCTCAAGCTTGGTACGGTCAGCCAAAAAAACCTTTCACAAATCTTTTATTGTATAGAACTCGTGATTAGAAAATAAAATATGCTTTCACTTAAATTTCAAGAGCTAAAATGTACAATATATTCTTGAACGTTAGAGAAACGATATACCTTTAGCTAAAGGAATATGTTATTTGATTCTAATTCCTTATTAAATATCTTATATATCTTTGTATACTAACACAAGCTTCCGCCATATTATCTTCCTTTCTTTTCATTCTTTTCATTCTTTCTGAAAAGAATGATAAATTCTTTTTGACTTTCAGTACATAACTCTTTTTGACTTTCAATCATTGATTGTGCGAAACACATAACTCTTTCGTAGAAACTTAAGAATTCTTTGCTCTTGATTATCATTTACAAGAATGATAAATTGACGTTTTCTTTTTGTTATAACTAATGAGAATTATAAGCGTCATCTGCTTGGATATCTCAATTGTATTTATTGAAAGATGCACGCCTAAATGGTGTGGATTCAAAACACCTGAAGTCACCTTTTATCTAATTAAAAAGAAAAAAAAAAGACATTTTTACTTATACTATCTAGTGTCTTGATCAAACCAAATTTTAGAATTTCTTTATCTTGAGTAAGTCTTAGATCTCAAGCTTGGTACAGTCAGCCAAAAAAACCTTTCACAAATCTTTTATTGTATAGAACTCGTGATTAGAAAATAAAATATGCTTTCACTTAAATTTCAAGAGCTAAAATGTACAATATATTCTTGAACGTTAGAGAAACGATATACCCTTAGCTAAAGGAATATGTTATTTGATTCTAATTCCTTATTAAATATCTTATATATCTTTGTATACTAACACAAGCTTCCGCCATATTATCTTCCTTTCTTTTCATTCTTTTCATTCTTTTCATTCTTTCTGAAAAGAATGATAAATTCTTTTTGACTTTCATAACTCTTTTTGACTTTCAGTACATAACTCTTTTTGACTTTCAATCATTGATTGTGCGAAACACATAACTCTTTCGTAGAAACTTAAGAATTCTTTGCTCTTGATTATCATTTACAAGAATGATAAATTGACGTTTTCTTTTTGTTATAACTAATGAGAATTATAAGCGTCATCTGCTTGGATATCTCAATTGTATTTATTGAAAGATGCACGCCTAAATGGTGTGGATTCAAAACACCTGAAGTCACCTTTTATCTAATTAAAAAGAAAAAAAAAAGACATTTTTACTTATACTATCTAGTGTCTTGATCAAACCAAATTTTAGAATTTCTTTATCTTGAGTAAGTCTTAGATCTCAAGCTTGGTACGGTCAGCCAAAAAAACCTTTCACAAATCTTTTATTGTATAGAACTCGTGATTAGAAAATAAAATATGCTTTCACTTAAATTTCAAGAGCTAAAATGTACAATATATTCTTGAACGTTAGAGAAACGATATACCCTTAGCTAAAGGAATATGTTATTTGATTCTAATTCCTTATTAAATATCTTATATATCTTTGTATACTAACACAAGCTTCCGCCATATTATCTTCCTTTCTTTTCATTCTTTTCATTCTTTTCATTCTTTCTGAAAAGAATGATAAATTCTTTTTGACTTTCATAACTCTTTTTGACTTTCAGTACATAACTCTTTTTGACTTTCAATCATTGATTGTGCGAAACACATAACTCTTTCGTAGAAACTTAAGAATTCTTTGCTCTTGATTATCATTTACAAGAATGATAAATTGACGTTTTCTTTTTGTTATAACTAATGAGAATTATAAGCGTCATCTGCTTGGATATCTCAATTGTATTTATTGAAAGATGCACGCCTAAATGGTGTGGATTCAAAACACCTGAAGTCACCTTTTATCTAATTAAAAAGAAAAAAAAAAGACATTTTTACTTATACTATCTAGTGTCTTGATCAAACCAAATTTTAGAATTTCTTTATCTTGAGTAAGTCTTAGATCTCAAGCTTGGTACGGTCAGCCAAAAAAACCTTTCACAAATCTTTTATTGTATAGAACTCGTGATTAGAAAATAAAATATGCTTTCACTTAAATTTCAAGAGCTAAAATGTACAATATATTCTTGAACGTTAGAGAAACGATATACCCTTAGCTAAAGGAATATGTTATTTGATTCTAATTCCTTATTAAATATCTTATATATCTTTGTATACTAACACAAGCTTCCGCCATATTATCTTCCTTTCTTTTCATTCTTTTCATTCTTTTCATTCTTTCTGAAAAGAATGATAAATTCTTTTTGACTTTCATAACTCTTTTTGACTTTCAGTACATAACTCTTTTTGACTTTCAATCATTGATTGTGCGAAACACATAACTCTTTCGTAGAAACTTAAGAATTCTTTGCTCTTGATTATCATTTACAAGAATGATAAATTGACGTTTTCTTTTTGTTATAACTAATGAGAATTATAAGCGTCATCTGCTTGGATATCTCAATTGTATTTATTGAAAGATGCACGCCTAAATGGTGTGGATTCAAAACACCTGAAGTCACCTTTTATCTAATTAAAAAGAAAAAAAAAAGACATTTTTACTTATACTATCTAGTGTCTTGATCAAACCAAATTTTAGAATTTCTTTATCTTGAGTAAGTCTTAGATCTCAAGCTTGGTACGGTCAGCCAAAAAAACCTTTCACAAATCTTTTATTGTATAGAACTCGTGATTAGAAAATAAAATATGCTTTCACTTAAATTTCAAGAGCTAAAATGTACAATATATTCTTGAACGTTAGAGAAACGATATACCCTTAGCTAAAGGAATATGTTATTTGATTCTAATTCCTTATTAAATATCTTATATATCTTTGTATACTAACACAAGCTTCCGCCATATTATCTTCCTTTCTTTTCATTCTTTTCATTCTTTTTTTCCTTCCTCAGTTGGTAACATGATAATAGCACCCCTTTCACCGACTAGCAACTGAAAGAATTTTCCATTCCCATTGACTGCGGAAACACAAAAATGTTTGATAGCTAACTTTGATTCTCAGGGAAGTAGGCGTTGACTTGTAGATTTTTTCAGCTGTGAACAATTGAACGACAATGCTAATGTCCTACGTTTTAATATCGATGTTTGAATCTGAATGTGAAAAACGTCTGATTCTTTTATGTATTACATCACCAACTTCTATCCAAATGAAAAGTATGTCATCTTACATGCCATTAAATTATTCCAAAGCTAGTATTCAAGTCCTTTGGGAACGTACTTTACATGGATTATAATAAGCTTTTCCTAGGGAAAAAAAAACGTGTTATAATATGTTGGAGAGTACGAAACTCTCCATGCGCTTTGAAGTGCCTGCACCCTCACGCGAGACATGTCAATCCTAGTGCGACCCACGTGGGACTTGACATCATGTTCTTCCATGTGCGAAACCCTAGCCATTCCCGATAGAAAATTCGATTCGAATTTGTATAGGATTTCTTGTAATCGATTGATTTCCTTTTCTGATTCTTTTGTAAGTGTTTATATTCTTGGTTTGTAACTATTGTAAGATCATTAAGGATATTTATCAAAATTGCACACTTTTAGTTTTCTAGTTTTCTTCTTCTTTCACCATATTTTTGGATGAAGGTTTTGGGGATCCTTTGTTCTTCAAGTTCTTTCATGGTACCATAAGCCTAAGGTCAATGCGCACCTACTGGAACCTTGATGGCAACCCCTTTCTTTGTATGTTTCCCTACAATTTGCCTTCTCCCTTATAATTTTGTTAGGAAATAAGTAGCTTTGATACCACTTGTTGATAGAATTCAACCAAACACATCATCCATATAGAAAATCAAACACACAAATATAATAACACACACTCCCAAACACAATAAATTTAAAAGGTTTGAAATATCATAATGTCTTGTTAGGAGAATTCAACAAAGTGTATCATCCATATAAAGATTGAACACACAAATATAAGAACATATACACCTAAACATAATAGATTTAAAATGTTTGAAACATCATAATGTCCTACATCCCTTATAATCTCTTGTCATGAGATTTTCTCATACGTTGTCTTTTATCAAATAAGTATCTTATGAATTCTTTCATCAACTAGAATTCATAATAAAGGTTCTCTCCCAAGGGGACTCTTTTTGCTCACCTACTTGGTTTTTCCATACTTTTCCCATTTATAGAAAAACTCCTAAAGAAATCCTAGTCAAATATTACTAGAAAAACCTACTACCATGAAAGGATAGGAATCCTAGCTAAATATTACTAAGAAAACCCACTGCAACAAAAAGATAAACCCAAGGTCCACAATTACAACCATAATCTTTAACTTTAATTGTTCCATCAATCATAACAATCTCCCCCTTGAAACAATTAGTGCAACATTCTTGCATTATAGGAAAGTATAGAAAATCTCTTCAAATTTTTTAACTATATAACCATAGTCTTTGGAAAGAGAAAGACTAGAGAAACTCTCTTCAACTTCCATAACTATAGTCTTTGGATAGAGAAAGACTGAGGAGACTCTCTTTAACCACAATCTTTTGAAAGAAAAAGTTTGGAAAACTCTCTTCAAAATAAGCCCTCATCAATTATATCACCTTTGACTCTTCTTAAACCACGTGTCTCTTAGGTCATACCTCTTTGCACTTTGCTATAGCCTTTTTAGGTTACATCTCTCCCAGGTCATGTTTCTTTCTAGACATCTGTAACACATCATAGGTTTCTTCTATCCAAATACCTCTTCCACCATTAGGCCATCAGCAATGGTAGAATTTTAGGACTTTCACAACAATTGAGATCTTTCTTTGAAATCCACACGTCAAAAAGTCCACCTCCTATCCAACATTGTTGGTGCTTCTTTGGAATCAACCATCAAAGCCTCCTATCCTACAGCTTGAAAATCTCAAAATTTTACTTCATCAACTGCATCAACGTAGGAGCATCATGAGCTCCCTTTCAAACATCAATGCATCTTCAGACACCAACATCTCCACCATTCTTTGCTAATCTAACACCATAACTTAAGCCAAAGATTCACATGACCACCACAAATAATCAAATCAGAATGATCTTTCATCCAACAACTTCGAAAATACTAATAATCTCCAAAACATCATGCCTTTCAACAAAAAAATCTCCAATTTGGCTTATAAATGCTTAGATCTAGATAGAGAGACATAGATCCACACTTTGTAGACCCTAATCCACTACTTCAACAAAATATAATAGTTTATCTACATCAATATAATCCAAAATCAAACTAGATTTAAGAAAAGAGAAAATCTCACCTCAAAACATCTATGTGCTTCTTCAATTACATTCACCATGTTTGATCTATCATCAATGGTCTTGCTCTTCCACACTCCATGCTTACTGCACCACTTATTAGGATCCAACCTAGCTCAGATGCCACTTGCTGGGATCCAACCTAGCTTTGATACCGCTTGTTAAGGGAATTCAACCAAGTACATCATCTACATAAAGATTAAATACACAAATATAAAAATGCACACACCTAAACACAACAAATTTAAAAAGTTCAAAACATCATAATATTCTGTCTCTTATTGTCCATTGTCAATAGATTTTCTTATACTTTCTCTCTTATCAAATAGGTATCTCATGAATTTTCTCATTGGCACTTAAAATAGAGCCCCAAATGATTACACATAATAACCATATGGTGATAGAGTTTTTAAGTTAGGTCAAAGACATCATTGACCAACTTGGTGCCATTAAAGCAAAGATCTTTGACTCTAAGTATGCTACTTAAATCTTCTTGGGCTTAGGGACAATTTTGACAAATTGCCAACTTTTGTTTGTGTAGCCCAAGAATGGTCCTCTTAGCTATGGGGCCTTCCATAACCCCTTACTTGCCGATGAGGGACAAAAAGATCATTGCAAGCCATCCACCACACGTGTAGTAGCACTTACCATCTATTTCAGCAACTTCACTACTAGCAACACACCTTTTCCTTTTTCCCAACCCTTACGCCCAACTCCTAGTCTATCTCTAGCCCATTCAAGCCAACCTTAAACAAATGGGATTCTCTTACCCCTACTAGCCTAGCAGTCACAACGGGGGTCATGGACAGTGTTACAATAGGCCTTATTGTCACTTATGTCATTGCCCTATACACCATATTGCCAATTGTAAGGAGCACTTCAACTTGTCCTTCAACCCATCCAACGTCACCATTCCCACCCTTCTCCAAATCCTTAGTTCCATTATACTAACCCAACTTCTTACCCATTAATACCCACCATAAGCTAACTATGCATACCTACCCCCACCAATGTCCCACAATGTTCCACCAAGTATTATGGAATCTTGACTTTGGAGCATCGCATCATATCATTGACTTTCCTACAGCCTTGGTAAGAGTCATTCTTTATATAGGCTTACAGTAGCTTATTGTAGATGATGGTATCTCACTTCCCATCACTCATACAAGCACACTTTGTACTTTTAGTTTTCAGTTATCTAATATCTCAATTATTTTGTCTATTACTAAAATTTTGTTGTCCATATTTCAATTTCTTTAAATAATAACTATTTCTTTTTGTTTCTACTAACCATTTTTAGGCCATCTTATGTTGTGTGGGGAAAATTATCCTTTATGACATTCTTGATTGTTGACTTTATTGTGTCTCCTTTTCTAGTGTCCTTTTGCCATCTCATGTTTTCAATGCAATCTGCATAAGTTATATTCTTTTTTGGTGTCATTGACTAGGTCATCCTTTGGTTGATGTGCTTATTCATCTATTGAAGCCTACCAATATTAGTTTTTTGTCTTCATCGTCCCCATCATGTACTATATGCTCAATTAGTAAAAGTCATCGCCAACCCCATCCCTCCATAAAATTTATGTGTGTTTTATTAATTATTTTTCTTTCTTCTCTTGGTTATACACTTTCTATACATGATCTTAATTTTTGGATATTTTTACTATATTTCACAAATATTTCACAATGTAAACTACAAGTCATTTAGTGTGATGACACTTTAAGGTTCTTATTCTTTACTTTTTGCACCCATCTACAATAGCATGACATCACTGATAAATTTGCTACCCTTTCTCTTTTAGAATGGTACCATGGAATGCAAACACCATCATATTGTTGAAATTAGTATTGAGCTATATAAGTTAATATTTTTATGATAACTCCATAGACAATTATTTATTCTATTAATATGAGTATATTTTCATTGGCTCCATGTTATTACCCTTTTATCTTCATGGTCCAGTTTATAAAAATGAGGCCCAAGTAAAAATGGCGTCCATGTAACTTGAAGGAAGCTCGCATAGTATCAAGAGTTTGTGGAATCTCATAAGCCCTTGCATGAGGTACACATGGTGATCCAAAAGGAAGGAAAAGTGACAACAAGTAAAACACATAGAGATATTTCTAAGGAATGGTGCTCACAAGTCCACGTCAATAGTCTGCACACCATTCATTCAAATCCAATGCAAAGGACACCGTGCAGTGAAGAAACAAAGGAAAAAACAAAAAAAAAAGGGAAAAAAAGGTTATTAACTATTCGGTGAAATTCTACATGCAAGTGTACATGTCGAACAAGTAATATAATGATAAGTACAGATATCGTCCCACGAAGACTGGTGTTTACTAAACTAATTAATTACTAATGGTGAATAGATCCTAGAGTTTATCTAGCCAACAAAAATAGTAAAACATGAATTTAATAACTAAATTTTATCTAAACTTAATAAACGAAATGTGCTAGAGCTTCTGATTTCACCTAATTACTCAATACAAATGTTGATCATTTATGCTTGCAAGATTGATTCTATTCATATGATGGCGGAATTTCCTAATTTATTCACTACCCTATGTCTAGGTGTAACGAACCTACTTAATTCATTAACTCACTGTATGTCTACATATGAATTAAATGAACTAAGTGCATTAAGATATGTGAATATTCCAGTTTGCACCTAAAGCCACACAAATCATATGGTATATTTCTATCCATATTAATCTATGGTTGCATATTACATGAAGCAACTGCATATCGTCGTCGTTCAAACTCAAATATGCAAATCAGATCATCTAAGTGGTAGCTAATCACTTAAACGCATTAAAATCAGTAACATGCAACTTCACATTCATAAAATACCTCACAAAGCACAAATAATCATAACATTCATACGTTATAATTAAGTTCCATCTTAGCTCTAACACAATAAATTAAAATAACATATTTACACAAACTAGAACAATGCAGAAAATCACACAAAACATCTCAAATTGAAAAACAACTAAGCTGTCACCAAATTGTCCTTCCGTTTAAGCTAGATTTGCATAAATTTCTACACATAAGAGGAAGAGGAAAAGAATCTGTCCAAAACAGGGATGAAAACGAGCTGCACGCGCCGTCACGTGCCACCGTCACGCGTTGTCACGCGCCGATGCCACGCGCCGCCACACTCTGCCACGCGCCACCGCCATTCTTCACAGAAAGTCAGATCTGAGCCCCAAAATGTAGATCTACCAAAAGATCGAGTAGATCTGCTGGAAAATCACCGGAAAAAGACAGTTTCACCGGAAATCGCCCACTCACGGCGTTCGCCGAATGTCGCCGGAAACTGCCACGAAACTGCTACTAATCACCGGAATTATTCCCTCCTTGCTGAAAACTCCTCAGATCTAATTGGAAAATGTCCAGAAATTGCCGGAATTAAATGGGTCATCGGTAAACTTTCTCCTTCACCGGAAATGAACGCAAGAACGGTCGGTTTTCGCCGAACCGCTGCACGTTCTCAAAGTCCCGCGCTGTCGCGCGTAGGCTCTGATTTTCCGGCGAAGGAGAAGCCGCTCACCTCTGTTTCTCTTTCTTTTCCGGTTTCTCTCCTTTGGTTTTCCACTCTCTCTCTGTGTTCGGTCCTTTCTCTCTCCACCTATCTGTCGTTCTTCGTTCGGTCCTCTCTCTCTCCATTTGTCTCTGTCCAATCCTTGATAAATGGCCCCTATCTCCAGATAAAAGCCGCTTCTTCCTCTTCACGCGTTGGTCCCATGTTTTTCCACTCATGCGGCAAAGAACCCATTAATTTCTCCTCTCTCTTTTACATAATAGCTGGGTCCCACGTGTTTTCCACTCACCATACCCACTTGCCGACCATTTTCTCAATAAAAGCATTTCCCATTTCTCTTTCCTTCCTTTGACTTTCACGTTCACCTTCATCAATTCTTCTATAGATCCCACGTGTTTCCTCTCTCTTTTCTTCTTTCTTTGTCAAGGATCTCACATGATAAATGGTGTGTGTGATAAATGGTGAACATTTTTGTTGATTTATTGCTTCTTTTTCTTCTTTTTTCTTCTCTTTTGGGTTTACTGCATAAAATAACGAAATATAATTAAATATAATTAAATACAAATATTATATAATAAAAACTATATTAAATATAACCTAAAATAATCAAAATAACTCTATATAAAATAGAGTTATCATTAACCTACATAGAAAATGACTGCTCTTGTTCATCTCTCTTTCTCTCTCCTTTTGTAATGCCAATAAAGCTCCAATATTCACTTAAATTTTCCAATGGCTACTGACAAGAGCAATTAAGGCTCCAACAAATACATTTCATCAAGGATAATGAGAAAAAGAAAAAGGGTTTCCATGTTTTGTTCAAAAAGATCAATCTTGAAGTTCATTGTGCTCCAATGCTATGCAAATCTTTAAAAATTGTTGTTCATTGTGATAATTTTTCTATTATTGTTCAGATTTTGTGTTGCATGAGTTTACTCTTACTGATCTTAAAAAAAAACATAAACCCTAAATATGTAATTGAACTTATAAGTTGGGGTTTCTTAAATTTGATGCTTCTCATATGTGTATGTGCTAATCTGTAAAGGGATCAATTAGTTTGTAATTTGTTGATGTACATTTGAGAAATTACTTGTTATAATTTCTTCATTAAATATAGTTGGCACCCTTTGACGCATTGTCAAAGAAGGTGGGTTAGAGAGTTCCTCTAGTCACTTAAATTTGTATGAATAGTGCTTTAATACTTTTATTTGATTAGGATACTTAGGTATTCTATTTTTCTAGGAAGTAATCTGATTATGTGGTTTATTTACTAATTGTGTATTCAAACTGCTTCATATCATATACCCTTGCACTGTAATTATATCATTATTGGTGATTTGTGAAATTAGGCAAACTAAATTTATAAAAAAACAAAAGGACAAGGAAACCTAATTCACCTCCTTTTGAGGTTACCTAAGGACCCAACAAGTGGCGTTAGATCCAAGCTTTGAATATCTAAACTAGGTTTAGAAAACTAGACTGACCTTGGCAACTAACTCACAAACTATTTTTCCTTTTAATAGGTATCCCATTTTTTTATGAAACTAATTATAGCTACTGAAAAAATATTATGAAAGTTTGGCTTATAGGGAATGATGTAAAGGCCTAGAAAATCATTATCATAAGGGTTAAGATCCCTAAATGGAAGCCAATAAATGGACTGATAAGGAAGGTAAGCTTCTGAAAACAAACTAGAAGGCCATGACCCACCTTTACTCAACATTATCTCCAATAGAGTACAATTGTATCTCTACTTGCTCCATAGCAAAAGAAATATAGGATAAATTGGAAGTTACCTATGAAGGCATAAAGAGAGTAAAGGTCACTAAGATTTAAATGCTCACTCAAGATTATAAGTTATTTAGGATGAAATCCACTAAAACCATAGGGGAGATGTTTGACATATCCACCAATATCATCATTAGCCTAAAGCTCTTAGGAAAGTCATACAAAGATGATGAATTAGTTAAGAAAATACTTAGTTTCTTACTTGAAACATGGGACCATAAGAAAATTGGTATTAAAGAAGCTTAAGATTTAGACAAATAGTCCTTAGATGAACTACTAGGATCCTTGCAAACACATGAATTGACACTAATTAGAAGAGAAAAAGAAAATGAGGAAGTTAAAGCTAGTGGTAATAAGAACACAACTTTCAAAGTAAAAGATCCTGATATTGATTTAGATGATTTAGAAGGTGAACTTGCCATGGTGGCTAGGAAACTTAGACTAGCTAGAAATGAGGACAAATTTAGGAATAATAACAACCGTAGAAGAAGAAAAGACAATCATGAAAATGTCTATTTTGAATGCAAGAATCCTAGCCATATTCGTACTAATTAACCAAAATTGAGAAAGAAACTTGAAAAAGATAACAAGAAAAGTCGAAGAAAAGCCATGGTGGCCACCTAGGATGATAGCTCCTCCTCCGATGAAGATGGAAAGGAAGAAGAAATGGCTAACATTTTTTTTGCAATAGAATGTGATGAATTTGATTTGTCCAAATTGTCTTTTGAAAAGGATGATGAAGATATTTTGAGGCTATGCTTGATGGCAACCACCAACAATTCTAAAAATGAGCTAATAGACTATGATCTAGATGATGAAAATGAACTGCATATCACCTATTATGACTTACTATAGGAGTTTGAAAAATTAAGTGAAAATTTTATACTCTTGAAAAATAAAAATGGTGCATGCAAGAAGGAATTGAAATCTATAAAATTAGAAAACAATGAAATAAAAAATTAAAATTACAATTAAAGTCAATGGTGCTAAGCTAGCTAAAGTTACAGAAAAGATTCTTAAACTTTAAAAAGAAAATGTAACACTATTTCAAAAATCAAGAACTACTGAAATAGATGAAATCTTAAAATTAAGAGAAGAAAATGCTATACTAATTGGAAAACTAAAAACTATAGAAGAAAATTTAAAAGAAACTAACATGGTTGTAAATAAATTTATCAAAGGTAGCAAGACGATATATCAAAACTCTACCTTTCCTTCTTCATCCAAGGAGCTGACATCCTAGGTGCCAAATCATCCCATGTAGTGATTAATTCTATAATAAGAGAAGAAAGCCAACATTTAGCTTTATCTCAAAGAGAAAATTAAAATAATATTAGTCTTATAACATCATCTATGACTCCATTATATTTAATTATGTCATAGATTTCAAGAAAAGCCCCAATGTGGGCATATGGATCATTCCTTGGTAGCCTACTAAATTGAAACAAGTTTGAAGCATTTGGATAAATGTGGGTTTGATCTTAAAGTTGTTTGCTTGAATGACAAGCCTCTTAATGCTTGATGTTGCAACATGAATTGTTGGTGCAATATAAGTTTTTTAATAGTTTACATGGCTTACCAACATCCTCCATTTGTTTCTTTTAATTTGATCTCACCTTTTCTAAAGGAAAAATGAAAAATAGAAGAAAACAGTATAGGACATTGTTAAGCCACAAAAACTTTTATAAAATATTACAAAACAACAAGGAATATGTCATATATTCCTTAGCAAACAACAAGGAATATATCACAACAAGGAATATATAATAAAGCTAGAATAGGTTATAAACAAGTACAAAAAAACAAACTTTTTGGTTTTAATGTGTGATAATTTGAATAGTCTAAAATTTATCTCTTCCTTTGTTATGAGTACTACAATGCATGGAGATGTATATGAATGTTTTTATTGTGGCTTTAAACGACTTGTTGTAGATAAGTGTCATATTAAAATACCTTACTTGGTTTAGTATAAAAGACCTTAAATGGTGAGTAAGAAGTGGATTCCTAAAGGAATTAGAACTATTAACATTCAATGACCCAAAAGACCTTGGATAGAAGAAAAACCAAGAACTCTTATGTTGCATGCAGGCAACCAAAGGAGACAACCAAGGATACCTTCAGAATGGTACTTAGATAGTGAGTGTTCAAGGCATATAACTAGAAATAAGGAACTATTTTTTAGCCTCACTGAGTTGGAAAGAGGTAAGGTCTCTTATGGAGGCAATTCTAAAAGGACAATAAAGGTATTGGTACCATAGTTATTTCATATTCTTATTTCATCAAAAAATTTATGTTTGTTAAAGGTATAAAATTTTATTTGATTAGTATGAGTCAATTGTGTGACAAAGGTTTGAAGGTTAAATTTCTAGGTGGATATTATTAAGTGTATAACAAGGATAAAAAGTTTAAATTATATTGTAAAAGAATAGGAAATGTATATATTCTTAAATTGAATGTTAATACTGTTCTAGAAACATGTCTAGCTTCACATGTGGACATAGATTGCATGATTTGGCACAAAAGGTAGGACATCTCAGCTTTTCCCAAATGCATAAATTATTGACAAAAGACTAGTTAGGGAAGTACCAAAACTTAGAATGGAGAAGAATGTTGTTTGTGCTGATTGTGTGAAAGGCAAACAAACAAAGAATAGTTTTGAACTCAAAGATTACATATCTACATCTAATCCTCTAGAGCTACTCCATATGGACTTATTCATACCTATGAGAACCATTAGTCTATGAGGGAAGTCATTTGTATTGGTAATTGTGGATGATTTCTCTAGATATTCTGAGGTATTTTTCTTCACCCATAAATATAAAACCTTCATAATATTTAAGCATTTTTGTAACAGAATTCAAAATGAACTAAACTTGCTTATCAAATGTATTATATCAAATCGTGGAGGTGAGTTTGACAACTATCAAATTAAAGAGTTTTACAATGAAATGGGATAAAATATGAACTTTTAGATCCTAGAGCCCCTTAACAAAATGGTGTAGTGGAAAGGAAAAATAGAACTATTCAAGAGATAGTTAGAACAATGTTAATAGAGAACAATTTGCTAAAATATTTATAGGGCAAAGCTGTAAATACCACTTTTCATATTTTGAATAGGGTCATAATTAGACCGATTATCAAGAAAACTCCATATGAGATTTTGAACAATGAAAGTCCAAATATAAGATATTTTAAAGCCTTTGGTTACAATGCTTCATTCATAATAATGGCAAAGAGAACTTAGGAATTTGATGCTATGCTAAGAGTGATAGGGGTATACTTCTAAGATATTTTGATCATAGTAGAGTCTATAAATTTTTTAATAAAAGAAGTCTAGTTGTAAAGGAGTCCATACATATTGTGTTTGATGAGACTAATCCCTTTCTTCCAAGAGAGAATGATTTAGTTGAATTAGAATTTTTGATTCCAAAACTCCAAGCCATGGAGGTGCAAAATGTTGAAACTAAATCTTAAGTTCTAGACAATGCACTTACAACAAAAGAACCCTCATTTCCTAGGGTCTATGGTGAAGTGGATCCAAACCAAATCATAGGTAACAACTCACAACAGGTCAAGAGACAATCTTTTGCTCAAAATATTTGTGAGTTTGTTGCCTTTGTGTCTCACATAGCCAAAGAAAATAGAAGAAGCACTAAATGATAACAACTAGGTCATTGCTATACAAGAGGAACTAAATTAGTTTAGAAGAAATGAAGTGTGGAACTTAATAGAAAGACCTAAGCATCAAATGGTTATAGGCACAAAATGGGTATTCAAAAATAAAGCTGATGAACATGGAAACATTATAAGAAATAAAGCTAGATTGGTAGCTAAAGGGTATAATCAACAGGACGGGATAGACTTTAATGAAACATACGCCTTTAAGGCTAGATTAGAATCTATTAGAATATTACTTGCTTTTGCATGTTATAAAAACATTAAACTCTATCAAATGGATGTTAAAAGCACTTTCTTAAACGGTTATATTAAAGAAGAAGTAGATGTAGAATAGCCCTTGGTTTTCAGGATGGAAAATTTCCAAATCAGGTTTATAAGTTAAACAAAGCATTATATGGACTCAAATAGGCTCCAAGAACTTGGTATGAAAGACTTAGTGAGTTTCTTTTAAAGAATAAATTTAAGAAAGGACATGTAGATACAACAATTTATGTTCATCAACTGTAAGTAATAGTTATACTTTGACTCATTTTGTTCTAGTAAGTTCAATCTTCAAAAGCTTATTAAAAATTTCTAACAACTCCCTTGATCGGTTGGACTTATTGATCACGGGACTGGCTTACCACTAAGCCAGGAATTCCCCGTAACAACTCCCCTAGCTGAACGAAAAACAGTTTAATAAAGATTAAAAAAAGAGAGGATATATCTCTTTATTTAATTTTGAAAAAAGAGATCGGTGCCCATAGATAATGATACCTTACATCAGGAATTTCTCTTTCCGCTAAAAAGTCTTCCGCAGCATGTAGACTAGGCTATCTATAAAGAATAACTCAACCCATCAATATGTGCTGTTTCATTCCCTCCTCCGCTCCCTTGTGCATAATTTGGAAAAAAAATGTGTGCGGTCTAGGCCTCTAAAAATTTTTGTTTACTTCTGTTGTTTATATTATTCAAGGCGGCTGTTTGAGACAAAAATGGCGTACGTGAGCTTTGACCTTTTTTAGAGTGCAAGGATTCAGATGCGAGCGGCTTGTTCTGAATGAATCTCGAGCAGCAAATGCGGGATGAATATCTGAGAATGTGATACGAAACTAGGTGCCGTGTCACATTATTTGGATTATTTTTACGAAGCATTTATTGTTCAGACATTTACCATATTTTTATTAAATAAGAAGATGAATAAGAAGAGTCGAGTAATATATTCAATATTTTAATTTTGAAAGCAGTGATTGATTTAGAAAATATTTGTTGTGAATTTATTTATTGCTTTACGAGTCATCTACTCTTACTCCCATTGATTCCTCGGGCTGCATCCCACTACGGCTGTTCGGTGAAATTCTATATGCAAGTGAACATGTTGAACAAGTAATATAATGATGAGAAAGATATCGTCCCACAGAGATTGATGATTACTAGACCAATTAATTACTAACGGTGAACAACTCCTAGAATTTATCTAGCAAATCAAATTGATAGATGATAGATTAACTAACTAAATATAAGAAAACTAAATACAAGAAATATGTTAGAGCATATGATTTCACCATAATTACTACGTATTAATATTGATTATGTATACTTACAAGAGGGATAATATCTATGTGATGGCGGAACTTCCTAATTTATTTACTATCCTATGTCTAGGTATAGTAAACCTATTTAGTTCATTAATTCACTATATCTCTATACGTGAATTGAAACAAACTAAATGCATTAGGATCTATGAATATTCCAGTTTACACCAAAAGCCGCACAAACAATATGGTATATGTCTATCCATATTTAATTTATGATTACATATTACAATAAGCAACTGCATATCATCTCCTGTCGGTCTCAAATATGCAAATCAAATCATTCAAGTGGTAGCTAATCACTTAAAAGCATTAAACACAATAATATGTAACTTCACATAAACAAAATATCTTGCAAAACATAATAATCATAAGATTCATACCATTATAATTAGGTTACATCGTAGCTCTAACAAAAATAAACTAAAACATAAAGAAATAATGAGGAAGAATGATAATAAGAAATAAAGAAGGTATCTTGAATCCAAGAACAAGAAGTCTGTCACCCTTTTTGTCTTTTCTTCAAGAAAACCTTGAATTCTTGGCCTCTTTCTTGAGTTGTGCTCAATTTCCTCCTCCCTTTATTTTGCCTCTTCTCTTCTCTTAAATAAGGTTTAGGTTTATACCTACCTCATATCCTAATAGAATTGGGTTTTAGAGATCTAAAACAATTGGGTTTTAAACTTCTAAATTAATTAGGATTTGAATTCCTAACATGACTGGGTTTTCTAAATAAATAGAAAACCCAATAACAATAGAAAATCTAATAACAATCATCCAAAGCCCAAGCCTATCTTGACTTTCTTGATCTTGATATTACGATTTTGCCACACAATAAGCATAAGGTTCTCCATGTTCATTCCTTTTCTCCTTGCCATCTTGTACTACATAAACAAGATAAATTTAGGTAAATAAAGAAGAATTCAAATATTTTCTTATAAGCATTGCATTGCTTATTGCCTAAAAATAGGTCAAATAACTCTATAAAAATAGAGTTATCAACGGCCCACATGCTCTGTTTGCCCCACTACAAGAAACGTGCCCTGCTTTCCTCTCTCTTTCTCTTTTTTGGGTTTAAAAAAATGCTTTTAGCTATCAATTTCTGGCAACAAAGAAGGAAACAATCAAAATGTTGGATCTTTTCCCATGAACACTACCAAATTGGAGTATGAACGGAAAGCAAAGCTAAGGGCCTAAAAAAATTAACAACAGTGAAAGTAAATATTGAAATGCTTTATAAGTTGTAGGTGGGACTTAGAGATGCTGAATTAGGGATAGATAACTGGTAGTGCTTTTTTATGACTAACGGGCTTCTCCTTAATTTTAAAAATAGTGCAATTTTCTTTCTTTGCCGTGGGGTTGCCTCGTTTGTTTGTAGTTTTTTTTTCTTTTTAATAAGAATTATTAACTCTTAGGTAGAAGGCAACTCTATTTTTATTATATTATGTTGAACATGAATCTATATTTTTATTATATTATGTTGAACATGAATCTATATTCAGATTTTATTCAATATGCTTGAGTAATACCCTATAAATTCTAGAATACTGAAGAAAAAAAAAAAAAAAAAAAGCGAAAGACAATAATGAACACACATAGTAGAGACAATGAGAGCCATTTTGGAGAAGCACTAAGTGCTGTGTATTCACATTTTTGAAAGAATAATCTATGCTTTACAAGTTAAATACATAAACAAAGAAAGCAAACTCAACTTGGGCCTATATTGGATCTTGGCCCAATAACCCCACAACACCATAAATTTTAACACTGCCCCTCAAGCTTGGAGTATAAATTAAATATTCCAAGTTTCAATAAAAGATGTTAGTGTTATGGGCTACATAATACTTTAGTAAAAGTATCTGTGGGTTGCTCCCTTATGTTTACATACTTAGTCTTTATAATCCTTATCTCAATCTTCTCATGAATGAAGTGATAGTCCACTTTAATGTGCTTTATCTTCTGATGATATATTGGGTTAACAACAATATGCATGGCTACCCCATTATCACAATGTAATGATACTAATTGAGGCAAAGTGGCACCAAGGTCTTGAAACAAGCCAAGAAGCCAAATGATCTTGCACATTGTATATCCCATGGCTTGATATTCTGATTCAACTGATGATTGATAGATCATTGGTTTCTTCTTAATGACCCATGACCCTAATGAATCATCCCATTTTATGCAACAACTCGTCACGAATTTGTGTGTCATGGGACAGGTCGCATAATCAAAATCACAAAAGGCTCTAAGTTGTAACTTAAAGGATGAGGAAAGGAAAATGACAAGTCTAAATGTACCTTTAAGGTATCTCAAAACTTTCATGGTTGCATTCATATGTGACTGCTTTAGAGCATGGGTGAACTGGCTGAGATGCTGAACAGTAAAGCAAATGTCCAAATGTGTATATGTTAAGTATGTCAATCTCCCAATCATCCACTAATATGGGGCACAGTTGAAAAGAAGTGGCCATCTTTCCGATTAGGATCTCCCTTATCACATAGAGGAGTGGTCAACTTATGGTTTTGCTCCATAAGAATGATGGCAGACTTTGATCTTGCAAGCCTGGCCTTTGAAATAAGTTTCAAGGCATATTTTCTTTAACTCAAGTAGATCCCTCCCAGTGAGTGGGCAATCTCAATGCTGAGGAAGTATTTATATTGTCCAAGATCTTTCATGTGGAAAACTGAGTTTAAATGTTGTTTGAATCTTGAAATGGAAAACATGTTGTTCCCAGTAATAAGGTTATCATCCACATAAAAGATAATTATAATGAAAGAATTTGTAATGCGTTGAATAAAGTTCACATAATCATGTAAAGATTGTCTAAATCCTACAGCAAGAAGAGCCTTTGTAAGCTTAGCATACCATTGCCTTGAAGCTTGCTTTAGTCCATTCAATGATTTTTGTAAATGGTAGGCTATCTTCTACCCTTGACAAGGAAACTAGGAGGCAATTAATGCAGGCTATCTTCTCTTAAGTCTCCAAGCAAGAAAGCATTTTGAACATCTAGTTAATGTAGATCCCAATTTCTAATGGCTGTAATGATCACTAATTTGACTGTCATTGACTTTGCAACTAGTGAATAAGTTTCATCATAATCAATGCTCTCACATTGTGTATAACCTTTAGCTATTAATCGAGCTTTATACTACTCAACAGTACCATCAGCATGGTATTTTATCTTATAAACCCACCTTCAACTAATCACTCTATGCCCAAGTGGTAGTGGGACAACATCCCATATGTGATTGGCCTTAAGGGCCTTTATTTCTCTATTCATCACCTCAAATCAATAGTTATCCTTAAGTGCCTAATCATAGGTTTCAAGCTCAATGGCCTCAAAGATGGAGGCAATGAAACGTTGATAATGTGGGAAGAAAATGTCTAAGGATACATGCTCTGAAATGGGGTACTAGTTGTTCAACCCTATGGAGGTGGTTGAACACAAACGGTCAGCGGTCTAGATAGAAGATCGTGTAGGCTTGGATGATTGTTGGGTTTAAGAGGTGGTTGAATTGAAGCATGCTCAAGTACTAGGATGAGTGGCTAATGTGGAATGACTAAATGAAGGTTTTGAACTGAAGGAGACTAGGACGTTTGATTAGGAAGTGTCTCTACAAGGGATTAAATTGAGTGTGTATTGTCTTCTAAGATGGTGGCTCTTAAAATCCCAATAAAGGTTTTGATACAAGAGGTAATGGATCATCCATTTAAACAATGTCCTACCTAGGTAGTTGCTAATCCAAGGAATGATCATGGACAATATCTGGAGATGGAACACTAGAAAAAGGGAATTTGTATTCATAAAATATGACATCATAGCTATGAAGGGTTTTCCACTCTTAGGGTTAAATACTTTGTAACCTTTCTAGAGTGAAAGGTAACCCAAAAAAATACAAGGAGTTGCTAGGTGTAAACTTATCCCTAGGTCGAATGACAGTGGCATAACATCTACAACCAAAGACTCGTAAGTGATCTAGTGTAAGTGGCTTGCCATAAAAAAATTGAAATGGGGACCTATTTCCAAGCTTGACATTTGGTAATCAGCTAATTAGGTATATGGCTATCAAGATACACTTCCCTAAAAAATGAGTAGGTATATGAGCTTGAAATAATAAAGCTCGTGCTACATTTAACAAATGATGATGTTTACATTCTACAACCCCATTCTGTTAAGGTGTATAAATGCATGAGCTTTTGTAGATAATTCCATAAGATGCAGGAAAGGAGGTGCATGCAATAGAAATAAAGAAAAAAAATTGATACCATTATCTGAGTGAATGCACTTGATCACGATACCATATTGAGTTTGAATGGCAAAAATAAAAGACTGAATGGTAGGAAATAATTGGCTATTAAATTTCAATAAAAAGGTCCATGTCACACATGAAAAATCATCAACCATACTTAAAAAATAACGTGAACCATCATGATTTGGGACCTTATAAGTACCCTATAAATCTATATGGACTAAATCAAATATTGCTCGACTAAGAAAACCTAGAGAAGGGCATGACCAATGTACCATACAACCTCTACAAAGTGGTGGAATACTTACAGGAATATTTAGTTCCTATAGCCATTTGCAATCTTTTAGTGAAAGAAATGTATTACTTTGAAAAGAAGTCATGAAATCATGAATCTCCAAGAGCACTTCCCCTATCATTATTGGTAAGAAATATTTTTTATCAAAAAAAATGACATTGTTCCTTACCTGCCAAATTCTCCATAAAATTAAGCAACCAACTAGGGCCACTGAAATTCATCCTTGTGTAAAGGTACTAGCCTCATGAAACCAATCCTCAACCAAATTCAAAACCGTATCCTATCTTACCGACAACTTCAAAATATAAAAGAAGTAATTCCATAATCCTATTGCCAACTCTCCTTGACAGAATAGATGATCTAAGGTCTCACAAGTTGATGTAGAATAACAAACACATCTTCAAGCAAATGAAAAGCCTCTTCCTCTTACTCTATTTTTAGTTGAAAATCCTTTATGCATCACCCGCCACATGAAAAAACCAATCTTTGGTGGTAGATATTTATTCCATATAAACTTACTCCATATTTTCTTCTCACCATGCAATCTTCTGCTTTCATATACTACTACTGTAGAAAATACTCCATTAGAAGTTAATTCAAATGTCATTTGATCCGGATCATTAGTGAGTGTTATGCGGTAGGCTTGCTCCAAATGCTCTGGGGACAAATTTTCTTCTAGAAATTTTAGATCCTCTAGTGCTTCACAAATACTCCTTTGGTTCTCTCCACATGCTAGATACCATAGAATCTCATCTAGCCATTTGTTTGTCCAAAAAGACCTATCTCCCATTCGAATCACCCATCTACTATGCTACAAAACAAAAGAAATGTGAGTTTTAATAACTCCCCAGCAATGTAAGGATTTAGCATTTCATGGTTGATGACAAACTTCCATAGGACTTCCATACTTCCTCCACATAAATTTTGCCCACAAGGAATCTCCATGTACATAATTCCACTCCATTTTAACCAGAAGGCTTTCCATGACCATTGTCATATCTCTTATTCCCAACCCACCTTCATCTATAGGATGACAAGCTTTTGCCTACCCCACCCAATGTGCTTTGTGATCCCCCATATTACTCCATAAAAATTCATATATATGCTTGTTGATCTCTTGCAACACTACTTTTGGAGCCTTGATAATGGACAAGCAATGTATAAGGATGGAGGATAAAACACTATTTATTAGCACTAATGTCCCTCCATGTGAAAGAAAACGATTCTTCCAATTTGCAATTCACCTCATAATCTCATCAAAATAACTCCTTTTTGCTCTACCCTTAAATAGCGAACGCCTAGGTACTTTATAGGGAATTCTGTTAGAAAAAAACGGTCCAAAACTCTGAATACGTTGTTTTCTATGTAAAGATGTCTTCTTTGACAATACAAAATTACATTTAGTCACATTTACATTTTTTCCATTATAACATTCATATGCCTCAATAATTCCATAAACTTCATAATTGACCTTTTCTACCCATTTATAAATACTATCATATCATCTGCATAAAGTAAATGAGACACATACCCAAAATCATTCGTGCCTTTATAGCCTTTAATTTCCCCAACTTGCATTAAGTGTTTCAACCGTCAAGAAAAAGCTTATTGTGCAAGAATGAACAAACTTGCTGACAAAGGATCCCTCTGACGCAACCCCCTTGTTGAATGGAAGAAACCAAACTTCTTTCCTTGCATTTGTATAGAAAACCAACTGTTGGAAATACATCGATACATTATATCAACCCATTCTCTAAAAATACAAAGCTCCACATAAATTTTAATAGAAAAGGACCATTCCGACCTATCATATGCTTTTGACATGTCCATTTTAATAACCACATTACCACTTGGTACCTTTCTATTTATCTTATAAACCATCTCTTATGCCAAAGCAATGTTTTCTTGTATTGATCTATCTTTCACAAAACCAGCTTGTTCCGAAGAAATTATTTGGGGAAGAATCTTAGCTAGCCTATCAATTAGAAGTTTCGCTAAGACCTTATATCATGAAGTACATAAACTTATTGGTTTTATATCTAAAAAGCTACTTGGCTGAGCTATTTTAGGAATCAATGTTAAAAAAATTGCAGTTGTGCTTCTTGGAATTTGCCCCCACCCACCCCAAAGAAATCAATTATCGCTTCAAATAGATCTTCTTTAACCACCTCCTAAGTAACCTCAAGGAAATGTCTTATAAATCCATCTGATCCTAAAGAACTATTAGAATCTAAGCTTCGAACTACTTATTGCACTTCCTTCCAAGTTAGGACTTGACATAGTATACCATTTTGCTCCACCATTACTAATCTCAGGATCTAGCTAAGAAACGCCTTCATCTCTTGATCATCATATTATGTGACGTTAATAACTTTTTAAAGAAATCCACAGCCATGGGTCCCAAAATCTCCACATCATTTGTTCTCGTACCACCTGGTAACTTAAAGTTAAATTGAGAGGTCTATTGTCTCTCCCTGATGCATGCATGAAAATATCTCAAATTCTAATCCCTTTCTTAAAGCCATTTGACACGAGCTTTGTCTTTTAAAACACTTTCTTCCTCCCTAATCGTTTGTATCAATTGTTCTTGCATTGTTTGGAGTTTTTTAAAAGTCATTTCTGACCATGTCTCATGCAATTGTCGTTCCTTTTCATGCACGTGTTCTATGTGGTTTGTTATTTGCTGCTCCCTATTGCTTTTATTTTATTGTTGCCACTCTTGTAAGACTTTTTTTAACTTTAATACTTTTCAAAAGCATATGTATCCATGATAATTTAGTTAAGTACCCAATCCATTGGCTTACAATCAATCTCTTACTACTGCCTCTTCCAACCATTGTTTCTGAAAAGTAAATGACCGAATACCTCGAAAAGCCCCTCTCATTTGTATTAATAAAGGTGAATGATTAGATCTTACTCTTGTAAGATTGAGCACCTTCAAGAAAGGAAAAGTCCTAGAGGCCTTCAAATTATAGAGTATTCTATCCAATCTTGCCCATATCTACCTTGTACCCTAAACATTGTTACACCACGTATAATGAGAACCCAAAAATCCACAATCAATCAGTCCTTGTTGACAAATAAAATTTTTGAATTCTTTGTTTGCTACTATCGAATATTGTCTACTCCCACATTTTTCCTCTTAACAAACTATGGAATTAAAATCACCTCCTAATATCTACGATTTCCCTACTATTTGAAGTTCCTTTAAATGATGCCATAGTTGTTACCTTATGATCTGATATGTACTAGCATATACTATAGTTACTAGGAACTGTTTTTCATCCATCTATACATCCACTGTGATACCTTGATTACAACAAGCAACTAATGACACCCTTACATCTATTTTCCACATTAACCAATATGCATATTTTTTGGGTTACAGTGTAGAAAGTGGAAAAAACCAAACCTCCTAGTTATATGATTTAACTATTCACCAGTATGTTTTGGTTCCAAAAGAGCTACTAAAGATATTCAATGTTTTTTTATTTCCTAATGAAGAAAACCCAATTTATCTAGAGGACTCAATCCTCTTATATTCCATATAATGATACTAAACATAAAGTATATAAGGTATAATATCATCCTTGGCAAGTGACATGTTATCCATTCCACTGTTTTCTGAAGTTTTTTCCACATTGTAGTTATTTTATTCCTTTTCTTTGTTTCTTTGTATGGTTTGCTTCCTTGTCCTTTTCATGTTGCTCCGAGTTCCTTAAGATTTTATCCACTTCATCTTCCAAGTCTTCCTCCATAAGTACCCCAAATCGATTTCTCCATTTTATGTCTTTCACTAACCCTTCATTGTTTTGGAAATTCTCTCCCTCTTTATCCTTACATTCTTCCTTCTTCTTTTGTGGGTCTACTTTAAAATTACTCCTTTGCTTTGTAACTTCCTTGGTAGGTTGTTTGTGGATCTACTCTTAATTATTAGTAGTTATCTCCTTCCTTTCTCTTATCATTGTATCATTTCCTCGAGCACTTGTTCTCCTATACATCACCCTCATTTTCTTTCTATTGAATTCATGTTGCTTCTTGATTATTTCTTCTACTGTGTTTCTTGTACTATTCTTATCTCTTGAAGCTTCATCTTGACTATTTTCTACCTCTAGTTGGAATTTTATTTTCTTGTCATGCTCAAATACTATCTTTGTTGATCTTTCTTTCTTCCACTTTCTTCCATTCCTTGTACTAACTTCTCTCTTTATCTGAAATTGTTTCTATTGTTTACTCATAATAAGATATGCCTGTGATTTGCCCTAAATTAGATATCTCTTACTCAAGCTTCCTTTTAGGACAATATGTCGAACAGTTGGTGGTACTGTGCTTTCATCCTATTCGGCATGATCCTACTCAAGGTGCTTGGCTTGCTTGCTCTTGAGGCGTGCTACTTACTCGCATGCAAGTTCCTTGTCCTATTCGCGCGTGAAGCACTCGGCCTGCTTGCACACGAGGCGCTTAGCCCACTCACACACGAGGTGCTCGACCTACTTGCATGCAAGGCACTCACACTACTCTTGTACGAGGTGCTCATACTGGTCACGCGTGAAGTGCTTGCCCTAATCACCTTGCATCCCCTTTGGAACAATTCATTGAGCATGTGTCCTGCTATTTTGCAACTTTCGACACCCCTTCCAATCATGGCCCTAGAGACAGCAGTGGGAGCAATTGCTCAACCGTGTCTCATAGTAAATTGGTTGAAGAAATGGTTCCTTTGATCCTAGCGTGATCCAAAAATTGGTTGAGAGTTTGTTCCTAAATCCATCTCCAAACACACCTTAACATAAGCATGGAGTTTGAATTTCCTTGTTTGGAGATCTAATCTGAGAAAATTACCTAATTGATTGCAAATTTTTCTAGGGCTCCCAGATTGTGATATGTCGACAATAGTCTAGGTAGATGAATCCACATCACCGCTATTTTGGGATCTTCGATATGCTCTTTTTCCAATCTCATCAGAAAAAAATGAATTTTCTCAAAAGTTCTTCCTTCTTATAACCAAGCTATTGCAAAATCTTTGTCATTTTGTAAGTGAATTGTGATTTCTCTAGGAGATATGAAACCTACCATTGCTGGTTGCCTTAATCCCCATTCCTTGTTCACAAATCGTTCAAAATCATCAACTCATGGCCTATCTCCACCAAACTTTGCAACTAACGTCCGCCGATGATAGCTTGCCACTACCGTCAATTCATCATCTATGAAAATTACGTTTGAAAAGTCACCAATCTTCACCAGATCATGCCCTTTCACCGCCACCTTTGGGATGGCCAGTAATTGTTCAACCCCCGCATATGGCGTCGCATGGTGTCTCGGAGCCCTCCGCAGTGGGTAGTTGATAGTTCAACTTGTTTATGATAGTGTGTTAATTACTTTAAGTTACTGCATTTTCTTTGCCTATCTTTAAGTGACAAAAAATTGTGATTTTCTTTCTATTAACCATGTGTGGACTAGTTTTGGTTAAGTTATTGTTGGTGTATTGAGCCGTGTGAGGCTAAGTGTGTTGTGCATTGTTGTAAGCCAATTTGGGGCTGCTTGTACTATGAAGAGAACTATTAATCCTTGATTTCCATGAACTAAGGATTTAAATGTACTAAAATTAGGAGATAACTCTTATATTTTAGTAATAAGGCTCTCTTACTATTGGTAAGAGGGGCTGGAGGTAGGCTTGAGTATTTGGCCAAACCACCTAAACAATTTCCATGTTCTTTATTTATTATTCTTATTTTATTTATGCATAAGAATTTAAAAATGATAAAATAAACCCAATCCAACCCCCCTTTATTGGGTTAATCCATATCCAACAACAACGTCACTAGCACTAAAGTTTATACTCCATGCATGCTTAACTTGAGAAGATTGAGGATGAATGCCCTTACTTACAAATTTTCCTTCAGCATAAGAGGTTTCAGATGGCGACCATGTCTTGTACTATTCCGGCATTCTTTATAGTTCTTCCATTGTGAAAGCGAGAGTATAAGTGGCTTGACCCATTGGTTACTGTGAGCCTAACAAAGGTTAGACTAAGGGCTGAATTAACTCCTTACTTATGGGTTAAGTTGGGAGGTCCGTGAATCATATGGGAATTGTATCCCATTTGCGACCCAAAGGTGTGAGGCCCTTAGGTGACAACGATAGGCCTAAGGCCTACATAGTATGCATGTGGCATGATGGACCCAATGTGGTGAGAGAGAGGTTGTCCCATTAATGTGTTTCATGATAGGCAATGAAGTGAGCTTTGAATTATAGATAGACTGGTAAGGAATAACAACTGGAAATTACAAAAATCTAAATTTCTGGAAAGGGAAAGACTAGAAAATAACAACTGAAATGTAAAGACAGTGCATGAATGAAATGATTGGAATGTAAAAGGTTGGAAAATAAGAATACAAAATTTAAAAGGCAAAGTTGAAAAAAACAATAATTCTTTTTAACCTTAAATGTTCTTTTCCAAAAGTTTTGCCAACAACTAAAATAACAATCTCCTTAAATAGATAACTAAAACTAATGCTAGAAGGACCCGAAATACTTAAAACCTAAGTTTGGTCAGATCTAGGATCCTTGAAATCAAGGAAAATAAAACTAACCAAATTAAGATCCCAAACAAATTAGAGATAGGATCCCAACAAATTAGGGACCTTAAAAACAGTAGGAATCTTGATAAATATGAAAACTCCATATAAGCTAAACTTCTTCTATTTGGGCTTGGACCCAACGAATTACATTGTAGCCCCAATTTTTTGTCAAATGAATTAACAAAACTTGGGCTTTCTCATTACCTTGGCCTTTGGGTGTGTCCACATCATTCTCCCTGGGTTGGAAAGGATTTGTCCTCAAATCTGGAAAGTCATTGACATCCACATATGGAGACAAATCTCCCACTTTGAAAGTGGTTGAGACTCCCCCAAATTGATTTGGTAGGCCCACTTTATACGTATTATCTCTGACCCGTGCAACTACTTCGAACGGTTTGTTAGCTCATGGCGTGATCTTACTCTTTCTGTTTGTCAAGAACCTTTCATTTCTTAGGTGTACCCAATGAGATCCTCAAATTGAAAAATTGATGGTTTTCTATGCTCGTTGGCCTTCTTTTTGTAAATCTCATTTGTTTTTTCAATCTGGACTTGAATTTCTTCACGAAACTTTTTCATCAATTTAGCCTGCTCATTTGCATCAAAGTTGATATGGGCATTAATGGGTAAATATGATAAATTAATAAGAGTAAGTGGATTGAGCCCATAGACTACCTCAAATGGTGAATGACCAATTATAACACTTGGAACTTTATTGTAGGCAAATTTCACATGTGCAAACTTGATGTCCCAATCCTTGAGATTTTTGTTCACCAAGGTTCTCAAAAGTGTCCCTAGTATCCAATTGTTAACCACCATTTGGACATCTGTTTGGGAGTGGTAAGAGGCGTTAAACAATAGCTTGGTATTGAGCTTGGCCCACAACGTTCTCCAAAAGTGGCTTAGAAACTTGGTATCTCTATCAAAAATGATTGTTCTTAGAACACCATGCAATTTCTCAATCTCCCTGAAAAAAGAAATCCACAATATAAGTTGTATCGTCTGTCTTGTGGCAAGGAGTGAAATGGCACATCTTTGAAAATCGATCAACAACCACCATGATGGAATCCTTTCCTCTTTGAGTCCAAAGGAAAGCCAAAATAAAATCCATGCTAAGATTTTCCCATGCTAGTTTGGAACTGGTAGTGGAATGTAGAGACCAAGCTTGAAATGCATCTTGGCTCATTGACATGTAGCACACCAGAAAATGAAGGCATACATGTCCCCTTGCATTTCGGGCTAGTAGAAATGCTCCTTAAGGATCTCCAATGTCTTATGCACTTCAAAATGCCCAACTAGACCTCCTTCATGAGTCTTTTTGATCAACAATTCCCTAAAGGAACTCTTAGGAATGCATAACCAACTTCCCTTGAACAAATAGCCTTCTTGTACCATATATTCTCTATGAGCTCCTTTGGCACATTCTGCCATGATAGAAAATAACTCCTCATCTTTTGAATAATGTTTTCTCATAATTTCAAATTTAAGTACTCTTCCATCCAAGATGGTTAGCAAAGAATACCTTCTTAATAAAGTATTTGCCATAACATCAGTGGTTCCTGGTTTGTAATAGGAAACAAAAGTAAAGGATTGAAGGAACTCTACCCATTTAGCATGCATTGGGTTGACTTTGTGCTAACCATTTAGATACTTAAATGCCTAGTGATATGAATGAAGAACAAACTATTTTAGTCAAAGGTAGTTGCTCTAATGATCAAAAACTCGTACTATGACATAAAACTCTTTGTCATAGGTTGAATAATTCTTCTTGGCATCTACTAACTTCTTACTAAAATAGGCCAATGGTTTCTTAGACTTAACCAAGATAGCCCTAATTCCCACACCACTAGCATCACATTGAACTTCAAATAATTTATCAAAAATTGGTAAAGCAAGAATAGGAGCTTCACAAAGCTTTTATATGATTACCTCAAATGCCTTGCTTGTGGATTCATTCCTTTCAAATTGCTCTGTCTTCATACACTCAGTGATTGGAGCCATAATGGTGCTAAAATGAGGAACAAATCTTTTGTAAAACAAAGCCAAGCCATAAAAGCTCTTAATCTCAGTTGTGTGTTTTTGGAATTGGTCAAGACTTAATTGCCTCCACTTTTGATTGATTAACTATAATACCATGTTGAGAAACCACATATCCAAGAAACATTACACTTGGACTCATGAACTCACACTTCTCCATTTTTGCATATAATTTTTGTTCCCTCAACAAGTCAAAGATATTTTCAGATGTTCCACATGATCATCAATACTTTAACTATAGACCAGAATATCATCAAAGTAAACAACTACAAATTTACCAAGATATGGTCTAAACACCTCATTCATCAGTCTCATGAAGGTGCTGGGAGCATTGGACAATCCAAAAGGCATTACTAACCATTCATATAAGCCTCACTTACTTTTAAAAGTAATTTTTCATTCATTTCCTTCCTGCATACGAATTTAATGGTATCCGCTCCTCGAATCAATCTTGGAAAAGACTATAGCTCTATGAATTTCATCAAGCATATCATCAAGTCTAAAGATAGGATACCTATACTTGATTGTGATGTTGTTGATGACTCGACTATTAACACACATCTGGAAACTATCATCTTTCTTGGAGACCAAGAGTGTTGGAATTGAATAAGGACTCATACTTTCTCTAACGTACCCTCTTCTCATCAACTCATCTACTTGCCTCTATAGCTCCTTGGTTTCTTCAAGATTACAATGGTAAGCAAGCTTATTAGGTAAAGAAGTCCCTAGAACAAGGTCAATATGATGTTCAATGCCTCTGTTGGGTGGAAGGTTTGGTGGTAGGTTAGTAGGGAAGACATTTTTATATTTGGATAAGAATGGTGGAACCTGTGGGTAGGGAATACTCTCTTCAATTACCAATTTTCTCTCTACCATGAGTAAGGCATATATTAGGTTTCTGTTTGAGGATGGCTTTTTAAAGTTTGGTTTTGGTGATGAGCAAGTTTTCCTGGGCCCCTTGTCTTTTTGCTGAGGTTTTATAGATTTGGGATGGGCTTAAAGGTGTGAGGGTGATTTGCTTACCATTCTTCTTCACAACATAAGTGTTGCTTCTCCCATCATGCTTTGCAAATCTATCAAATTGTCACGGTCTTCTAAGTAATAAGTGACATGCTTCTATAGAAATAATATCACAAACGGCTTCATCAATATAATTTTCCCAATAGAAAAAGAAACTAAAACTTGCCTCTTACTTGAAGATCGTTGCCCTAACTTAGCTATTGCAACTTGTAGGGCTGTGGATGAGAAGAGGTTGACAACTTCAACTTTTCAACTAGTGTTATGGATGCCACATTAGTACAACTTCCATTGTCAATGATCATAGAGCATACCTTGGCCCTAATGGTATACCTTGTTTAGAAGATGTTTTCTCTCTGTTCATCTTGAGAACCAAGCTTTAAAAAGAAAGTGTGGCAAGTGACCAAAAGCTCACCAAAATTTGGTTTAGCTATGTAATCTTCCTCTTCTATTTCTTCCAATGACTCCACCTAGTACACTTCTCTAATTTCCTCCCATTCTCTTATCATCATTACCTTTTGATTAGGGCAATTAGCTTGAAGGTGGCCAACTCCTTAGCATTTATAACATCTAACTTGGGACCATTCACTTTTGAAAACAGTAGCCCGAGAACTCTCATTGTATTTGGCTTCCATGTTTTTGGGCTTGTCCAGTTCCTTGGAAGCATAACTGGAAGAGCCATATTTGGTGTTGCTTAAGGCAACCTTCTGGACATAATCTCCTTTGCTAAAATACTTGTCTCTAGAGGTAACTCTTTGCTTCTCAACCTTGACAACCAGCTTGTACACATCATCAAAAGAGCAATAAGTTTGCAAATCAACCATCTGAGCAATATATGGATTCAAGCCTCCAAGAAATCGGGCAATGGATTGCTCTCCTAGTTTAGGAACATCACATCGAATCATTAACTTCTTAAACTCTTTGATGTATTGTCTAACACTTCTTTTCTCTTACTTGAAAGTGTGCAGCTTGTGATAAAGTTCATATTTGTATTCTCTGGGAAGAAATTGCTTAGTCAAAAGCCTCTTGAGCTTCTTCCAAGTTTGAACTTTACTTCGCCCATCTCTTTTTTTGAGCTTCTTTCTATTGTCCCACCATAGAGAAGCATAATCCTTAAGTTTGAGAATAGCTACCTCGCATTTCTTCTCCTTATTGTAATCCTTGTATTCAAAGATTCTCTCTAAAACGCAAACCCAATCAAGAAAATCATTTGGGTTCAAACTACCATTAAATTCAGGAAAGTCTATACGAAGGCTTCAATCATCTTCCTTTAGTGTCCCTCTTCTTTTTCTCCTAATATCTTCATCATTGGAATCAACATCATATTCAACATCAGTAAAAAAAGGTGCAAGAAGTCTCTTAGGTTACGGTGGTTGATATGTTGGGGGTGCATAGGGTGGTTGTAAACTCTGAGGTCGGTATGGTTTATATTGTTGGTAATAAGGGGTATGTGGTGCTAGTCTTCTCGGTATAAATGGTTGGGTTAATGGCTAAGCGAGTGATGGTTGAGGAATGGACATTTGTAGTTGTAGTATGGAGACTTGGGGTGGTGGTAAAGTTGTTTGGAAAGGTAGGTGCATTGTTTGTGGTGGTGGTGGAGTAAAATAGGGTGCCTTGGTTGTTTATAGTGGTAAGTATTGCTTAAGTAAAAGTTTAAGCTCTTGGAATTCAACCTTCATCTTCTCGAATTCACTCTTCTAGACCATATGTACAGCTAGCCATGGTAGAGTGGGTGACGATGAACGAGAAGAACCATCTCCTTCTTAAGACATGGTGATGCTCTCAAACAAATTAAGATTGATAAGATAAACAAATTTGTTAGAACAACTCACTCACCAAAACCTTGGCTCGTTGGCAGGAAGTTACTTTAATACCACTTGATGCATTTCATTATGGGCAATGGAGTGAGCTTTGGATTATAGAGAGATTGGCAAGGAATAACCACTGGAAATTACAGAAATCTAAAGTGTTGAAAAGGTAAAGACTGAAAAATAACGACTGAAATGTAAAGACAGTGCAGGAATGTAAAAGGCTGTAAAATAAGAACACAAAATTTAGAAGGCAAAGTTACAAAAAACAAAAATTCTTTCTAACCTCAAATGTTCTTCTCCAAAAGTTCTGCCTACAACTGAAATAACAATCTCTTTAAATAGAAGAATCCAGAATACTTAAAACCTAAGTTTGGTAGGATCCAAGATCCCTAAAATCAAGGAAAATAAAACTAACCAAATTAAGATCCCAAACAAAATAGTATGAATCTTAATAGGTATGGAAACTCTAAATAAGTCAAACTTTTTCTATTTGGGCTTAGACCCAACGAATTACATTGTAGCCCTAATGTTTTGTTGAAGGAATCAACAAAACTTAGGCTTTCTCATTAGCTTAGCCTTTGGGCATGTCCACATCACCCATTCCAATGAGAAAATCAACAAAGTTGCCTATTCCCACCAATGTTGATTCTAGATTCTGTGGTATGCAATTAACTCCGTATTGCATTTGAGCTTGAAAAACTTAACTTCCTCTTTATTTACCCCTTCCTTTAGGCACCCAACCAGGAGGAAATTCCACCAATCGGTAGCATTTGTCTCTGGTGTGTCCCAATTTGTGACAATGGGAGCACACAAGTTTTCCTTTGGAGTTAATTTTGGGGCCAAACTCAACTACAATGGATGAAGATTGATTCTGAGAGGTTTGATTATGAAAAGAAGCAACCAAGAGAACTTTTTCTTGAGTTTTATGTTCAAACTCTTTATTTATGCATTGGTGTTCATCTTCCTTTGCAAGATTGAAGGCATTATCCACAATAGGAAACGGGTCCTTAGAGAGTGTACTGGTGCAAAAAATTTGGAAATCTTATAGTAAGCTAAGCAAGAAATCCATAAAGTTGTGTCCGACAATGTGGTCCTCCAAGCATTCATTCACACAACAAGTGCACCCACCACATTTGCAATGCATAAGAGATTCCACCATTTGAATCTTAAGCCATAAGTTAGAGAGATTGGTGTAGTAGTAGTCACATTAGCCTCAAAAGACTAATTCTCACATTGCTTCTACCAAAGATTATATCTTTGAAAGGACATAATTCTTCCAAAATACAGCTTGAAAGCATCCCATGTTTTCCTTACATCATCGATATGGGTCATATAGATAGCATGTTCTCTATCTACCAATTTTTCAAACCAGCTCATAAAAGCATAATGATTTTGATCCCACATGGCTTTTTTTTTTATGTCCCTATTTGGTCATGGGAAGCTACCATCAATGTATCCCCACTTATTTTTCCCAATTAACTAGTTTTTGACATGCCAACTCCAAATATCATAGTTTAAGTCATCTTTAAGCTTTTTAGTAGACAAAGGAACTCCAAGCATATCAATGGCGAACAAGTAGTAGGGATCTCAATAAGGATTTTGGTGTGATGTTGGTGTTGGTTTGGTGGAGGGAGAGGCTATATCAGGTATGTGTGTAAATAAGAGATGTATGTGAGGTTGAGGATGTCTAAGGTTTGAGAAATGGTCAGGAGATTTGTGAGATGTCTCTTCTTAGTAGTGAAATGGCTATAGACTTAAGCTTCTTAACAAGTAAAACACAGGAGCAAACCTTACACTAATTTTGTTGCGCCAAAAATGCCCTTGTGCATAAACAAGTAAAGGGAAAACGAAAAAATAGTAAAAGTTTGAACGGAAAAGGAAAGAAAAAAAGAAATAGTGAAGAAAACTTACACTTTAACCTTGCTATTAATACTATAAAGAAAAAGCTAAAGGCAGCAAGTGAGAGCCATTTTGGAGAAGCACCTAGTGTTGTGTATTCACATTTCTTAAAGAATAATCTGTGCTTTGCAAGTTAAATACATGAACAAAGAAAGCTAAGTCAACTGGGGCCTATACGGGGTATCGGCCCAATAACCCCATAACACCATACATTTTAACAAATATGTACTTCTTGGTTACTAGGCATCAGCTGAAGCATATTCATTGAATAATTCTTTATACCGCTCACTCGTGCATTGTTTGGACTACTTATAGGAACTGGTTGAGAGGGATCATTGTTCATGGCAACGCAATATCAAAATCCTTTTGCCGCTAATCTTGAGGTTTGTGATTAAAATGATCGTCTCCTTCAACTATGGAATAGCTGCAGTGTACTCTTTATTTCTGATAAATAATCTTTGATTTCCATCTACTATCATAAATAGGGAAAGTATGCCGCAATTGCAGTTCGCTGACTTCTTGGAAACGGGTGTCTCTTTTCATGGAATAGCATGCTCACAATAGAAGATTACTATTCTTACTTATACCCAATAAAATAAAGTCTTTTTCTGCAATATTGTTTTTGTTGGAGATACGCACGTATATTTTCCAATATTGGCCTAATATTCTTTTCCATATAATTTAATCCACTTTAGGTATTATTTTTGTAATTAGGAACGTGAATCCTTTTAATTTCCTTGTATCATTTCCTTATTTGGTCTGTTTCCTTATTATAAAAGGAATGTGTCTTGTACATCTTTTCTCAAGAAAGTAATACACAAATTCCCAATCTCCTATGCTTTTCTTTATCCTTAGTTTGTGACATAGTACCACGAGCCTAGGTTCATCTTTTTTGCTTCTGCCTCCTTTTTTTTCTCCTATGATTGTTTCTGCCCTTTCTTTGCTTTTGTTTTTTTGCTCTAACCAGCAAAACACATTAGCACTCCGGTGTAGAAATTAGTAACTTAGAACCACAATTTTTCTTTCTCAAACACATAAACCTTACCTCAATATGCAGAAGTCCACCAAGCCTGTTAACACCGATCTCGACGCTCCTCAAATAGAGGATATCACTAAACACGATGATATTCTCCTCTCTGGCTTCTCTGAGGTCTCTTTGGGCACCTCTCCTAGCAACCTCTCGGCCTCTACTCCTCCACCAAGACTCCACACCAACCCTCAATGGGCCTCCTCTTTCAGTCAGCCCGTTTTGTGGGCTCATTATTACCTTCCTAGCGCTGGGCCTTATTTGCCTCAGCCTCTCTCTGGCCTACAACACCTACCCACCACGTCCACCATCCCTTTTGTTGTTCCCGGGCCTGACCCAACCTCGGGGCCTAACATCTCTAGACTAGGTTGGTCTTCCATGGGCCAAACCTCTCTCTCGGGTCCGCTAGATGGATCCCTGTTTTCAAGTTCGGGTAGCAATCCCTACCCGGTTCTCTCTTTTCCCCAATTTCTGAGTTCTCAAGATGGTTCAGGTTTGGGTTCGGGCAGCAAACCCTACCCGTTTGCCATTCCCAATTTCGCCTCTGCCGGTAGCCGCATCGAACCCGCAGACCCTCTCTACACTACCGTTTCGAATAGCTCGGAGCTTCGTTTAGTGGCCCAACCCCTCACCAACGCCGACACCTACCTGGTTGGTCTCGCAAAATCTGTTGAGCCCTTCTCACGAAGGACAAAGTTGGATTTCTTGACGGATCTATGCCTCTCTCGGATGATCCCCGCCTCGCTTGTCAATGGCGAAAGTGCTCCCAATTGGTTCGCACCTGGATTGGGAACACGATTTCACCGGATGTTGCTGCCAACCTTCCACCAACAGAAGATGCCCAAATCTTATGGGATCACCTCTGAGAGATGTATGACTGCACGAATCGAGTGCGCCTTTTTCAGATCGACCGCTCTTTGGTTGATCTAAAACAAGGCAATCTCTCCGTATTGGTGATTTTTAATCGCTTCACTGCTTTATGCAATAAACAGGATCAAGCTGAAGAGAAACTCAAAACCCCCAATCCGACGTTGCGACAATACCAGAAAATCAAAGAAAATAATCGGGTTATTCATTTTTTATTACTCTTAAATGAAACTTACAGTGGATTTTGCTCCCAGATCCTCACCATGGAGCATTCTCCTTCATTGTGTCATCTCTTTCATCTCGCACTCCAGGAGGAAAATCATTGGTTGGCATCCTCCAAGTACCTTCGCGTAGGTGATTTGATCATTCTAACCGCTCGCAGTTCAGCTACTCACAGAGCTCTGGCGTCTTTGGTGTCTAGGCGATGGAGTGCTCATTCAGCTTTAGGGCTTTCTAAGACCAAACACCTCCAACCCCTCCAACCCACTTTTGGCACAGACGGCCCAAATGCAAAGGGTGCATCGGATGGCTCCCAATGCGTGACCACTGCACCCACAGTCAGCAAATCCAATGGTGGGCATTCTTCTTCTAATTCATGCTGATCCAATGGTCAGAATGCCTCTCGCAAACGTCCGAATAATCTTTATTGTGATTATTGCAAATGTACTAATCATACTAGAGACCAATGCTGGAAATTACATGGAAAACCCTTAGACAAAGATAAATTTGAAAAAATTGCGACATCTAATGTTATTTCTACTTCAGATAGGTCTAGTTCTATGCTCAAAACTTCAGATGGGTCCAGTTCTATGCTTACAGATGGCCAACTTCAACAAATTATGCAAGCCTTCAATCAACATGGGACTCTTGACAAAATTGCCAGTTTTGCAAGTACTTCTTTTTGTTTTTCCAGCTCATTATCCTCGACTGCATGGATTATTGATTCAGGTGCCAGTGATCACATCATTTGCAACAAAAAATATTTTTCCAAAATTCATTCTCGCCACTCATCCATCTCTGTTCGTCTTCCGAATGGAAATATGACTTCCGTCACTAATAGTGGTGATGTCCAACTTAGCAATTGTATCACCCTAAAAAATGTCCTCTTTGTTCCCAAATTTCATTTCAATCTCATTTCCGTTTCCAAAGTTTGCCAACAAAATGATTGTCACCTTATCCTTGATTCCAAATTGTGTTTTTTTCAGGCCCGTTCGATTGGCAAACTGATGGGCTTGGGTAGCATCCAACAAGGCCTTTATTTTTAGGTTCCAATTAATTCTACTTTATCTCGTTGTACTTCTCCCATTGTGGACACCTTTTGTAATGCCAATTTTTTGAATCATAATAATATTTCCCTTTTACATCAATGATTGGGTCATAGTGCCTTCTTTCCACACCCCAAATGCCTCATTTGTCCATTGGCTAAACAATCACGCTAGCCTTTTCCTTCTAGCACATCCCATGCTACTTCCATTTTCTCTCTCATTCACCTTGACATTTAGGGTCCCTATCATACACCCCACCGTGATAGGTCTCTTTTTTTCTCACCCTTGTTGATGATTTCTCCCGTGTTACTTGGATTTTCCTCATGCAATCCAAAACCCAAGTCTTACCTCACCTCACCTGCTTCTTCACCCTTATTACAACCTAATTTCATGCTTCTGTCCAACGAGTTTGCACTGATAATGCCTGTGATTTTTTCAACCATGCTTGTTCCTTTTTTTTCTCCTCTCATGACATCCTCTATGAAAGCTTATGCACCTATACTCCTCAACAAAATGGGGTTATTGAGCTCAAACACCGTTACCTTCTTTAGGTTACTAGAGCTTTCAAATATCAAGCCTCCATTCCTGATATTTTTTGGGGTGATTGTGTGATCACTGCTGCCTACCTAATCAATAGAATGCCGTCTCGGATACTCACTGGTAAGACTCCTTTTGATCTTCTATTTGGAAAGCCACCAGACACGGCTCACCTTCGTGTATTTGGCTATCTCTGCTTTACCACCACGGTTAGCCCTCGGGACACACTTAGTCCCTATGCCACGCGTTGTATATTTATGGGCTACCCCCCCTTTACAAAAGGGCTATCGTGTACATGATCCCTCCACTGGTCACTTCTTTATCAACAAAGATGTTACCTTCCATGAGGATGTTTTTCCCTTTGCCTCCTCATCTCCTCCGGATGGCCCCTCCGACTCCTCTTTCGGATCTTGGACTTTCTTATTTGAGGATGATGTTTCAACACCCTTGATATTGCCCTCTCCCCTACCTACCTCATCCTCTCATGATCCTTCTATTCCCACTTGTTCCTATCTTGCTGACCCTCCTACTCCCTACTCCTCTCCTCCCACACCGTTTAGCTCCTTACCCCCCACCACCCTTCATCCCCCTCCAAATCACCCTTTCCCCACTGATGTTACTATTCTCGATGACTCTTTGGCCATTGTTCCCTATCAGCCTTCCCTTTCCCCACCTCCTTCCTCCCTTCATGTTGTTCCTCGTCGCTCTGGTCATCCCACCTGCCCCTCTACTTGGACTAAGGACTACCTATGCTCCTCTGTCAATTATACTAGCACTTGTTACCCTCTTTCCCACTACCTCAGCTTTGATTGCCTCTCTCTTAATCATCTTTGTTGCATTAGTCGCATCTCTGCTGATGTGGAACCTTATTATTATTATTATCAGGCTGCTAAAGATCCAAAATGGCAACAGGCCATGGTGGATGAACTTCGTGCTCTTGCTGATAATCGCACTTAGGATCTGGTTCCTCGACCTTCTCATCGACAACCCATTGGCTGCAAATGGGTTTATAAGATCAAGTATAAGGCCAATGGCTCTATCAAATGTTACAAGGCCCATCTTGTGGCCAAAGGTTACACTTAACAGGAAGGTTTTGACTACCAGGATACCTTCTCTCTAGTTGTTAAAGAAGGCATTGTCCTACCTTCTTGGCTATTGCTGCTTTTCGTGACTAGTCTCTCCATCAAATGGACGTTCATAATGCCTTTCTCCATGGTGATTTAGATAAGGAGATCTATATGGAGCTTCCTCTGGGATTACGCAGACAAAAGGAGTCTAGGATTTGTCATCTTATGGCCTTAAACAAGCATCTTGGCAATGGTATGCCAAGTTCACCTCCACTCTCACCTCTGCACATTTGATTATGCTCTCTTTACATGGCACAAAGGTACCTCCTCCATCTACTTATTGATTTATGTTGATGATATTTTGATCATGGGCAACGACATCCTTGCCATTGAAAACTTCAAGAAGTTTCTGCATTCCACCTTTCGTATTAAGGATTTGGGACCACCCAAGTATTATTTAGGCAGTGAAATTGCCCATTCTGAAAAGGGTATTTGTCTTAGCCAACGTAAGTTTGTTTTGAAGATCGTCTTAGATGCTAGACTATCTAGATACAAACTTGTTGTTATTCCTTTTGAACAAAATTTGAACCTCACAACCTCTGAATATGATGTTGCAGTTTCTCCACTAGATGTGGACCCTCCACTTAAGGATCCTTCAAGCTATCAGAGATTGGTTCAAAAATTTATCTATCTTACAATGACGCGACCTGATATCTGTTATGTAGTTCAGATTCTCAGTCAGTTCATGCATCAACCAAAACAGTCTCACATGAATGTAGCCTTGAAAGTTGTAAAATATTTGAAAGGATGTCCAGGATTGGGAATTTTACTCTCTAGAAATTGCAACATGGAAATGACCACATACTGTGATACGGATTACGCCACTTGCCCTATAAGTAGGCATTCAACTACCGAATTCTACATCAAGCTTAGCAATTCTTTGTTATCATGGAAAACGAAGAAGCAATCCACTGTTTCATTATCATCTCCTGAATCTGAGTATCGAGCCATGGCTAAAACTACTTGTGAAGTTATTTGGTTAAGGGGCCTTCTTTGAGACTTCAGAGTTCACGTGAGGGGACCCACTCTTATGTTCTGTGACAACAATGCCACTCTTAAACTTGCAGCAAATCCTATGATTCATGAAAGGATGAAACACATTGAAGTTGATTGTCACTTTACAAGAGATAAAATACAAGAAAGAATCATCATAACCAAGTAAATTCGAACTATAGAGCAACCTGCTGATATTTTTACTAAAGCGCTTTGTCAAAGAAAACATGCATATTTACTAAGCAAGCTTGGTGTGTTTGACGTTTATAAACCACCTAAACCACCAGCTTGAGAGAGGGTGTTGGAGATACACACGTATATTTTCCAATATTGGCTAATATTCTTTTCCATATAATGTAATCCACTTTAGGTATTATTTATGTAATTAGGAACGTGAATATCCTTTTAATTTCCTTGTATCATTTCCTTATTTGGTCCGTTTCCTTATTATAAAAGGAACCTGTCTTGTACATCTTTTCTTAAGAAAGTAATACACAAATTCCCAAACTCCTATACTTTTCTTCATCCCTAGTTTGTGACAGTTTTTAAGTCAGCTTTCAGAGATGTTCCATGGCTTTACTTCTGTAAAGGCATGTCTCTCGTGACTTGCAAACCTCCAAAGCCATTCCTTTGACAAGGAACACTTAAAGCACTTAAAAATTTCAAGAAGTTTGGACTTTTATCACGTAACAATATATCTAACCTCATTTCTTACTCATAAATCAGCAATTAAGAATTAGTTTGAGCAGAAATTGGTGCCCGTTCCCTACCTTTTTTCCACATTAGTTCACTGAACTGAAAAGAAACCACGATTTCAAATTGGTCATTTGGAACTTATTAGTAATCATGGATTCTTTGTTTCCAAACCATCTAATCTGGGAAAACTAAAGGATCCTTTTGTTCCATGTCATTCTGATGTCCCTTATGGCTTCACAGACTTTGTTCTTATGTTACCGATTTCTGTTGACATATTTTGGACCACTATAATGATTTTTCTGATTGACATCCAACCTACAATGCCTATGTTCTGAATTAGGTTAGTAGATTTTATTGGGTTACATCTAATTTGTGTCTTAACTGGATTCATTTTGTCTCTGCTTAAATTTTTTCTTGATTATTCCCAATAGATATCTTTTTATCAACTTATTCCATCTAAGTTTGGTGAATAATGATGTATGTTCTACTCCATCTTTCTGAATTCATCTGAATCTGCGATAAAAGAACAACGTTCTATTCCATCTTTCAGAATTGATCTGAAAATGAGCTATAAGAACGACTACTGTTATTTTTGTAGCCGACATTCACTTTAACAACTAAAGTTCTTTCTTTTTTCCTTGTGCAGAAGTACCTTTCCTTAAGAGTCCTTACTCTTGTATATCAGCCATTTGCACTTGCAACACTTGCAGTACTAGCGAATAAAGAAGTAAAAATCCATTGATTAGTTAGCTTATTAATTATCAAAAATTGGCGAATCTTGTTATTAATACATTTCTATTGTGGTCTTGGATGAAATCTCATGACATTTTGTTATATGCCTATATTTGAAATTATGATTTCATTTAATTAGTGGTAATTTCTAGTAGGGAATATGACCAAATCCAATGCAAATTTGGATCGCCTTCAAGACACCGAATTGATAAAGATCTCATTTACTCCTAGAGGAATTTGCAAATGTCAAATGGGAGATGATACTCATTAAACTCAAACATAGAAGGAATTGTGGAATTGGTGAAGATCTTCATTGACAAAATGAGTAAAAGGAGGGTTAACATCATTCTGCGTATACAAGAAAGATACTTATTACTAGGATGATATAGGATGGATTCGACGAGCAAAATGCATGAGAATATTTTGATAATCAACATTCATTGGATTTGGAGGACTAAATGGCTATAGACAAGATTTATTTCATGTTCCTTTATTTTACCAGTTTCCGTTTCTGCTTTATTTTTGCGATTGTTGTTTTCACAATCCATAAAAAGGCAGTAGTTTTCAATGAAAAGGCATAGAAAAAGTCACCCAAACAGTTTCCTCTATATTTTTAGGGATAACCAGGTTCCTAACATTCCATCTTACAATTGTTGTATTTCTCGAGCAAAATCTCTTCATTATGTACAAACAAACTTCTTAGGATTCTTGTTTTGCTTTGCTCCCATCAAATCATCGTACCAATCAACTACACAGCAGAATTTCTTGATAGCTTAACAAGCAAAGTTAAAGACTTTTAATATATTAAGGGTCTTGTTCGAGTGAAACACTGAAGGAGGTGTAGTCAATCTAGCAAAAACAAAAACAAACAAAAAAAAACTACTAAATGCATCAGAGAGTATTTAGCTTTTTGTCGAACCAAGACAGGTATCTGAGAGTAATTTAAGGCAACCTATGACATATTTATTGTTGAGTGGTTGAAACTGAAAAATAATAAACTGATGAATGTATTAACAAATAATGATAGTATTAGTCAAATAATCAACTTCGTTGTCCTATTAACATGAATTTTTTAAATGAATAACAATTTGTCATTTATGATAAATTCAACTTTTGATTTTGTATTTTATCTTCTAATTTACTAAATACTCCATATGTTGACATTAATTTGCATTTATTCAAGGAGATGAGAGTTTTATTTCTTTCTTCAAGTGAAAAGGGTTTTTTCGCACAACAAAATTAAAAATAATGTGAAAGAGAATTTGTATATAAATTTTATATTTACTTTATTTATCTTTTATCTCCAACCAAATAAAACCTTTTCATTTCCATTTCTTTTTTACATAAATTGGTTCCTCTCTTTTCTATATAGGCTTTCCAAATTATCACAATCAAACCTCAAAAACTAGTACCAGAAAAATCATAACCAAATTCTTGATCTGACTATTCTTGTATAACTGCATTAGAGAATTAACAGGTTCATCAAGTAGAGATCGAGTTACACCTGCATCTTGAGGAACTTGAATTTTATACTCATACTTGTATTCGTCAAATAAAATTTTAAAAAAAAATCCGATTTATGTGCATCAACTTTTAGTAATACTCGTGCTTTAACTCATTTTGTTCTAGCAAGTCCAATCTTCAAAAGCTTAATTAAAAATTTCTGACAACTCCCCGGTGCTGAACCAAAAATAGTATAATAAAGATAAAAGAAAATTTTCTCTTTATTTAATTTTGGAAAAAGAGATCAGTATCCATAGATGATGATTCCTTACCTCAGGGATTTCTCTTTCCCCTAAAGGCAGCTAACAAAGTCTTCGCTGAAGTAGACTCGGACCATCTAAAAAGAATAATTCAACCCATCAATGTGTGCGGTCCAGGCCGTCAATAATGACTTTTATTCATAGTTCAGCTACTTGATCATCCACTTTCTTTCGTCGTGTCATTTTAAAGCATCGCTGACAGTAACCCCAATCCATTTTAGCAACCGTTCATTTAATCACTCCTGGCTTCACTAGGTTGCTTTTTTTTTTTAATCATTTTTGTGCCCTTCTGAGGTTGTGGACATGGGATTAGCCGGGGACTCTGAACTGACACGAAATCTTGGGGCGTTGACTAGTCTCGCCCAAGGGACACTGATGATGTACATATTCTTGAGGATAGGGACTGCAAACAAACACATGATGAGATTGACAGTGGGAAAGCGATAAGTGCCGTGACAGCAGGCTCAAAGCCCCTGAGTTGCGAACGCAGCCATTTTTAGAAGACTCAAAACTCTTTGTTTACATCTGTTGTTTATCTTATTCAAGGACGTTGTTTAAGACAAAAATGGCGTAAGTGGGAGGGATTCCATTGCGTGCGCAGCTAATGAGCTTTGACCTTTTTTGGAGTGCAAGGATTCAGACGAGAACGGCTTGTTCTGAATGAATCTCGAGCAGCAAATGTGGGATGAAGATCTGAGAATGTGATATGAAACTAGGTGCCGTGTCTCATTATTAGGATTATTTTTACGAAGCATTTATTGTTCAGACATTTACCTTATTTTTATTAAATAAAAAGATGAATAATGGAGATTCGAGTGATAGATTCAATATTTTAATTTTGAAAGCAGTGATTGATTTAGAAAATATTTTGTTGTGAATTTATTTGTTGCTCCACGAATCATCTCCTCTTACTTCCATTGATTCCTCGGCAGCTGCATCACGCTACGGCCCACATGGACTGTTTGCCACACTAGAAGAAACGTGCCCTGCTTTCCTCTCTCTTTCCTTCTTTTTTTTTTTTTTTTTTTTGGTTTAAAAAAATGTTTTTAGTTATCAATTTCTGGCAACGAAGAAGGAAACAATCAAAATGTTGGGTATTTTCCCATCAACACAACCAAATTGGAGTATGAAAGGAAAGCAAAGCTAAGGGCCTAAAAAATTAACAACAGGAAAAGTAAATATTGCAATGCTTTGTAAGTTGTAGGTGGGACTTAAGAGATGCTAAATTAGGGATAGAAAACTGGCAGTCCTTTTTTGTGACTAACTGGGCTTCTCTTTAATTTTAGAAAACAGTGCAATTTTCTTTCTTTGCCGTGGGGTTGCCTCGTTTGTTTGTAGTTTTTTCTTTTATTTTTTTTTAATAAGAATTCTTAACTCTTAGGTAGAAGGTAACTCTATTTTTATTATATTAGGTTGAAAATGAATCTATCTTTAACTTCTAGATTAACTAGAACTGTGTCTTAGATTCTCATGTTAAATATGATGTTATCTTTACCAATGTTAATTTAAATAAGAGTATATAAACTCATTATAACATGACAAGAACATAAACTACTTATAACAATTGTCCAATTAACATAATCTTAAGGGAATTTATGTAAGTGATTTCAATTCTTGTGCATCGAGAATATGCGGATCTACAAATCTTTTGCTTGTATGATCTCAAAACCAAGCTTACCGACTCACCAAAGCTGTTTAGATTTTCAAACAGATGCTCAACTAAAACTAGAAAAGTTATGTCAACTCTAGAGTTCTTTTAGGCGTCGTTATCTTTTTATAATGTAGGTGTACTTGACTTCATTCCTTTTGTTAAAGATAAAAAGAAGAAGAGGGAGGGATTATTCTACAAAAGAATAAAAGAAGAGGAATAGAAAGTCATTACTTCGGGCGAGTGGATTGTATATCCGTTTGGTCAAGGCATGCCACCGGAGATTATAGAATTCTAAACACGATTATTATTAATTTTCTTGGTAAGTGAACAGGAGGAGCTGCCCTTTCAATGTTATCTGCAAATGTGAAAGAAGCATGTGAGAAAACGACTTAAACAATTACACAAACACGAAACTTCCTGGCTTGGACAACAGGAAGAGGAAGGCATTGACAGTGCATCAGCAGCTCAAATTATCTTTTCGCAGGGATTCTCCCCAAAAGGCAAAAGCTGGCGTAGATTTCTCCTAATTTTTGTTTTTTTCCTTTTACAAAGGCTCGTCTTTTGCACGTGGCATTGAAGCAGTTGCCGCGGATATAACTAGATACGACAGAGAGATTCCCGATCAATAAAAGGTACGAGAATCTCGCTTTACTCCAACACGCTCCCCGAGATTCCGAAGGGTGAGTTGCGTCTCTGTGTTTCTTTTTTGCTTCCGTTTTTGGTTGTTCATCTGATTGACCTTCGTTCGTGCTATTTCTCATTCTGTCGGGTGAATTTTTTTCATATGGAATGACTCTGTGCTCGTGCATGTGTTTATGGAAGATCTCAAATGGGTTATCTTCAGTTTTTGTTTGTGGATCTTTGGTTGGAATGTTGGAGTTCTGGGTACTGGAAGTTTACGCCTTTTTCTGTTCTTTCAATGAAGTTCGTCAGAGAGCAACGTCTTTTCACCTCCATCAATGCCATAGCCCAAAAGTCTAACAAGACTCGTATGCAGAAGTCAAATTGCTTTGATTTAAATTCAGATTTTATTCAATAGGCTTGAGTAATACCCTGGAAATTCTAGAATACGTGCTTTTTGGTTACTGGGCATCAGCTGAAGCATATCCATTGAATAATTCTTTATACCGCTCACCCGTGCATTGTTTGTACTACTTGTAGGAACTGGCTGAGAGAGAGCATTGTTCATGGCAACGCAATATCAAAATCCTCCTGCCGCTAATCTTGAGGTTCGTGATTAAAATGATCGTCTCCTTTAACTATGGAATAGCTGCAGTATACTTTTTATATCTGATAAATAATCTTTGATTTACATCTGCTGTCATAAACAGGGAAAGTATGCCGCAGTTGCAGTTTGCTGGCTTCTTGGAAACGGGTGTCTCTTTTCATGGAATAGCATGCTCACAATAGAAGATTACTATTCTTACTTGTACCCGGTAAATAAAGTCTTTTTCTGCAATATTGTTTTTAAATCAGCTTTTGGAGACATTCCATGGCTTTAATTCTGTAAAGGCATGTCTCTCGTGACTTGGGAGATCTCCAAAGCCGTTCCTTTGACAAGGAACACTTAAAGCCATTTAAAATTTTCAAGAGGTTTCGACTTTTATCACGTAACAATATATCAAACCTCATTTCTTTACTCATAAATCAGCAATTAAGAATTAGTTTGACCAGAAATTGGTGCCCGTTCCCTACCCTTTTTCCACACCAGTTCACTGGACTGAAAAGAAACCATGATTTCAGATTGGTCATTGGGAACTTACTAGTAACCATGGATTCTTGGTTTCCAAACGATCTAATCTGGGAAAACTAAAGGATCCTTTTGTTCCACGTCATTCTGCTGTCCCTTATGGCTTCCCAGACTTTGTTCTTACGTTACTGATTTCTGTTGACATATTTTGGACCATTATCCTGATTTTTCTGATTGACATCCACCCTACAATGCCTATGTTCTGAATTAGGTTAGTAGATTTTATTGGGTTACATCTAATTTGTGTCTTAACTGGATTCATTTTGCCTCTGCTTAAATTTGTTCTTGATTATTCCTAATAGATATCTTGTTATCAACTTATTCAATCTAAGTTTGGTGAATAATGATATATGTTCTATTCCATCCTTCTGAATTTATCTGAATCTGCGATATAAGAACGACGTTCTATTCCATCTTTCAGAATTGATCTGAAAATGTGCTATAAGAATGACAACTGTTATTTTTGTAGCCAAGATTCACTTTCACAACTAAAGTTCTTTCTTTTTTCCTTGTGCAGAAGTACCATTCCTCAAGAGTCCTTACTCTTGTATATCAGCCATTTGCACTTGCAACACTTGCAGTACTGGCATATAAAGAAGCAAAAATCAATACTAGACGAAGAAACCTATTTGGATATGTCCTGTTTTTCATAAGTTCTCTTTTGGTCTTAGTTGTAAGTGCTATTTGCTTTTCTAATTCAATCAATCAGATCCTGTTCAGTTACATATATCCTTTTCGTTTGAAATATCAGTCCTTTGAGATAGTTCTGAGTCATTTTTATTTTTCCTTCATTGTTGTTCTGCAATAGTTGAATTTAGCTAGTTCTGGAAGAGGAGGATTGGGGACATTTATTGGGATATGTGTCATTAGCGGTGCTTTTGGAGTTGCAGATGCTCATGTGCAGGGTGGAATGGTTGGAGATCTCTCCTTCATGCAACCTGAACTCATTCAAGTCTGTATTCGTGAATGCGATTATTAAAGGCTAACAATTTCTTAGCTGTTGACGCCTGTCTTTGATTTTATGTTGTGATTAGTTTCTTGTTTTAAAATTTTCAGTCTTTCATAGCTGGTTTGGCTGCATCAGGTGTACTAACCTCTGCTTTGAGATTAATAACAAAAGCAGCTTTTGAGGATTCCAGGAATGGTCTTCGCAAGGGAGCCCGTATGTCCAAATACCTATTGCTTTTGTTTCATGCATATAGAAAAAAAGATATCCACCAATTGTTGATGAATTTAATGCCCTTAAATATTATAACAGTTCGGATCTTGGAATATGGCAACAAGTTTGTGATTAAGTTTTAGGTTCCATATGATCAAACCCTTATTATTTTGTCTACTTTTCTGGTTTTTCTTTGTACAGGTTGTGTTTCTTTATCATGGTAATCAAAACTATATAGAATTTGTTTGAAATCCCTGTCCTCCCACTTTCTTGTTGTTTATTTATAAGTTCTTTAAATTCATTTCAATTTTAGCTTTGATGTGTATCTGCGATGTTTGCTGACAGTAAGTCTGGCCCTAATTCATGCTTGCACCAGAAGTACGGGAAATTGAGAAGTATTCTATAGGGTTATTATATAAAAGGTCATAAGAAAAATCAAATGCTTCGGTAGCTGCACTTTTACTTCTTTATTTGTTGCGCTCTTTTCAACTTCAGTACTAATAAGTGAATGTCAGAGACTCTAGGAGCACGTAACAATTGGAAGAGTTTGTAATTTATTAAGTTACACTATATTACTCAACAGATTGCTGATCTATTCCTTCTACTTGCTGCTAAGAAAACATTATGTTGTTGCAATTGTCTGATCTTGTACTATATTTTTTGTTTAAAACAATTTCGTGTTAGACAGAGGACTATATCCGTGGCTTTTCTGAAGAGAAATCTCTAAGTATTATGTTTACGGTGAAATGCAGTGTTGTTCTTTGCCATTTCTGCCTTCTTTGAGCTTCTTTGCGTTCTCCTTTATGCCATGGTTTTTCCAAAGCTTCCAATCGTGAAGCATTATCGCTCAAAAGCAGCCTCAGAAGGATCAAAGACTGTTTCAGCTGACCTTGCTGCTGGCGGAATCCAAACATTACCACCACAACAGGCATGTATAGTTCTCCAATAACATGCAAAACAGAACTTCAGAAATTCAAGAGTCAATCTTTTATGAGATACTGGAATTTGCAGGCTGAGGAAGATCCGAAACAACTGGAGCGGCTGAGCAGCAAAGAATTGTTGCTTCAGAACATTGATTATGCGCTTGACATGTCTCTGATATATGTTCTCACTTTATCTATTTTCCCTGGATTCTTATCTGAAGATACTGGATCACACAGCTTAGGTGCATGGTATGTTTTTATTTACAATTCGATTATTATTTCAGAGTCTGGTTGGTCATCTCTGCGAGCATCGATTTGTTCAATCCTTCTCCCGTTTTCGATAATGGCCAATTAAATAGTTGTAGGCAGCGGTCTCTTACTGTATGTGCTTCAATTGGTGACATTTTCAGGTATGCTCTAGTCCTGATAGCAATGTTTAATGTGTGTGATCTCATTGGAAGATACATTCCACTGCTGAAACCCCTGAGGCTGGAATCACGTAAAGGCCTGCTGATCGCGATTCTTTCCCGGTTCTTACTCATCCCAGCATTCTATTTTACAGCCAGGTATGGTGACCAGGGCTGGATGATTCTGCTCACATCCTTCTTGGGGTTAACCAATGGTTACCTCACTGTCTGTGTCCTTACTTCTGCACCAAGAGGTTACAAGGTTAGTTCTCCACATGATACTCGGTATCCGTTTTACTAAATCTGAAGTAGATTGTAGAGGAACTTACATGCTTTCTGAAACGCAACAGGGACCGGAGCAGAATGCCTTGGGAAATATTCTGGTGTTGTTTCTTCTAGTTGGAATTTTTGCAGGGGTAACACTTGACTGGTTGTGGCTAATAGGTAAAGGCTGGTGAGTTCTGATTCCTCCCGATTTACAAGGAATCGATACAGTTCTTGTTCAAGGCCTTCATTTCGAACTCTATGGTAAAGTCATTCACAAAGAGTGGGAATATGAAATGTGACCTATTGTTAAGAACTTGTTCTAAAAGCTGAACATCCTTCCACAGCAAAGTCACATCTTGGTCGCGAAATTAGCAACTCTGTTTCTTTTCCTTGCTTCTGTAATATGAAAATCATTCTGAATGACGAAACTATGTATTGAGAAACTGGAACAAAGTTAAGATTCAAGAAAAGCCTCAACCTTTCTGGTAGAAGCCCGAAGGGAAAATATTAAAGGAGTGATTAATCGTGCTTTGACTCATTTTGTTCTAGTAAGTCCAATCTTCAAAAGCTTATTTAAAATTTCTGACAACTCCCCGTTGCCTCAATCTCGAACAAATATTTAACTGTCTAGGATCTCACAAACGATTCTCGTAGAACTGGTCAAAAAATATTGTTAGATCTAGATGGGAAAAAAATATTAATAATAATTCAATTTTTAATTAATTTAAAATCATTTTAAATTTACTTGAGCCTCACATAACTGCATATTACTCCTTTTTACAGAAACATGTCTTCATTTTTTGTTATAGAATTGACAAAATAGTGATGAACCAATCAACCTCACCTTTTTGGGAACCAAAAATGATTTAAAGGAAGAAAAAATAATATTTCTCTTTATTTAATTTTGTAAAAAAAGAAAAAAGAGAGATAAGTATCCATAGACGACGATAACTTACGTAAGTTGGGATTTCTCTTTCCCCGAAGGCAACAAAAAAGTTTTCGCTGTTTGTAGAACTCAGACCATCTATAAAGAGTAATTCAACCCATCAATGTGTGCGGTCTCACACCGTCAACAATGACTTTTGTTCATAGTTCAGCTACTTGATTCATCCACTTTCTTTCTTCATACCATTTTAAAGCATCGCTGACTGTAACACCGATCCATTTTCAGCAACCGTTCATTTAATCACTTTTGGCTTCTCTCAACAAGATGGATCGTCTTTTTCTCGACCAAAAGTGGTTCACTCCGTTGTTTTTGAGGTTGTGGACATGGGTTTGCCGGGAGTTGTGAACTGATACGAAATCTTGGTGGGTTGACTAGTCTCGAAAAGGACACTGATAATATACATATTCTTGTGGATAGGGAATGCAAACAAACACATCATGTGATTGGAAGTTGGAAAGCGATAAGTGCCGCGACGGCAGGCTCAACGCCCCCAAGTTGTGAACACAGACGCCATTTTGAGAAGACTCAAACTCTCTCTTTGCTTCTATTTGTTGTTTATCTTATTCAAGGTCGCTGTTTGAGACAACAGTTGCGGAAGTAGGAGGGATTCCATTGTGTACGCAGCTAATGAGCTTCGGGTGAATCTCGAGCAGCAAATGCGGGATGCAGATCCGAGATATGTGATAGGAAACTGGGTGCCGTGTCTCCTCGTCCTGGCATGCAAAATACATTAGGATTATTTTTTTTGAAGCATTTATTGTTCAGATTGTTATGGGCGTCTTCATTGCATGCATCTTCCCCACATGGCGTCGTCCCAGCATACCCTCCACCTCGCCAAGATAAGCCTCCACGTGTGAAGCTCAGATTAACAACAAAGGAGGTCCTTCACGTGTAAGGCCTAGCGTTAACGACAAAGGAGTGGCTGGCAGGTCATGAAATGCAGTTATATGTATAACGATTATAATTTAAATAAGCGTTGCAGTTATGTATCAACAAAACTGATCTGATGTGAGACCTTATGTGTGTTGCCCGTGTAGTTATTATGTGTGTAAGAGCTACACACAATCAGTTGCAGAACCTGAGCAAATTGGATACAGAACACAGAAGGGAAGAACAGGGTAGCAAGCTTATCTTTGTAAAAGCTGTAAATCAAAAGGTCTTGAAATGAAACGTTTAACCTAGTTGTTATTATCTCAGTTTCCTTTTTCCTCCTAAACATAGGCCGTAGAAGGCAAGTCAATTCCTTATTGTGGGAAGATCAGTTGCTTGTTAGGCCAAACACTCATTTCACACTCGAGCACGTCTCAAACTTGCATGAAAGACATTCAACCCTACTATAAATATGGAGCAACGAGCCGGCAGGATGGAAATTGAATTTAACCCCAGGGTCGACGAACTTTTGGAGATGATCTAGTTATTGACAATGGAGGTGCGAACCCGTCCAGAGCAAACCCCACATGGCAATGAAATGGAAGAAAATTATAGAGAACCATCTTTTGGCCGAAAATTTGGAAGAGGAGGCTCTTCCGGTGGCCAATCAAAGATGATGAAGGTTGATTTTTCAGAGTATGACGGTAGTGAGGACCTATTAGTTGGATCTGTACACCAAACCTATTCTTCTCCGTCCATGAAGTACCCGAAGAAGACAAAGTTGTTGCAGCACGGAACTTAAAGGGGGACATCCAATTGTCGTATCATGTACTTTAAAAGAGTTTTCCGACTCACCACTAACTTATCATGTCCTTTTAAAAGAGTTTTCCAACTCACCGCTAACGTGGGAAGCCTTGACAGAGAATCTGTATAAGCGTCACGATCCTACTGAGTTCAAGAACTTCTTTAGGTAACTAACAAAGCTTCAGTGGGCAAGTTCAGTTGCAGATTACTTCAACCAATTCTCCAGATTGTTGCTTAAAGCAGGATGGGTTTTTCCCGACCAACAAATCGAGTATTTCATTGGCAGCCTAAAGAAGAGTTCGCACATCAATGTTTAGGCCCATAAACCTAAGTATTCATGAGTTGCAGTCGGCTTGGCAAGGTTATTCAAGTCGCGTAATCAGGTGGGTAGAATAGAGCAGATGAACGTAGTAAAAAAACTACCAATTTGCCAAACAACCTAGGAAGGCCTCTGATGCCCGTCAAGAGAATACCACAGATTGAAATGTCGGAAAGGAGAGCCAAAGGTTGTTACAAGCAGAAGTACTCAACTCGGGTTGAAACAAACCCGCGTAATTTCTAAAAAATGGCTAAGAAAGTTTAGCTCTTCTCCTAGTAGTTATGTTGCACTTAATTTTAACAAATACAAAAGCACAATAGCACAATAGCAATACAAAACCCACACATGACTTAATACACATTCAAAACATTAACACAATCAATTCAATTTGCTCGAAGATGTTGTTCAACGGATTTACAAAACCCAGTATACGAGCATACAAATATACACGACTCATGAACATAGCAGCACAAGAGAAAACCAAATATAAGCCATATACAACCACATGACAGAACTCAACTACAAGAAGAGATAAGAAAACACATACACAGCTTTTATGGGAGGTTATGGAAGGCTGTCACCATAGGACCCCTGAATCTGCAGCAGCTTTTGTACGAGGTTGCCACCGGATTTCTTTCACGCAAGAACAAGCATCTTCAAACTACTACTAAGCCCTCTTATGCACACAATTTCAAGCTTCCTTCCAAACTAGTTCATGGTCCCAAGTCATTCAACAATCAACTCAAGCCCATTTGCAACAAAAGCCCACGACAATTGATTAGCCTGATGACCTACTTATTAAACATTACAAGTAAACGACCCACAAGAACTCCCCTCCCCTCAAGAAAGCACTTTGCCTTCAAGGTCCATATCGTACATTGCATGTTAGAAGAGAACGGGGTGTTGGGATTTGCAGGGTGGCGCGGGGAGGAATTTCAATGAGATCCTCCTTTTCTTCTTGTCCCGCCATAACAAATAACTTTTTCTTGCACTTGTGAGTTGGCATATAAATCTCATCACATCTGAAACATAACTCTTGTCATTTTCCTTTCTTCTATATTAATCAAAGTCAGTTTCTTAACATGATTGTAATTATAAACACCCTTCATCCTTCTGTGATCCAAAATCAACTCTTCGAGGTTATTGTCCTATCTCTTTCATCTATATATATGCTTCAAACAACTTAACTCTGTCTAGTGAGGTTAGCTTCCTAACCTTCACCTCATGTCTTAATGATTCTTTCAAGCCCCTTAGATAACAATTCATCTATTGTTTATTAGTTAGATTATTAGCCTACACCAAGATTTTTTAGTAAATATATCATCATACTCATCAACATTCCTGCTTGGCTTACTTCAAGTACATTACTAAAACACTGTAGAAAGTGTAGGGGTGTGTTGTTCTAGTAATGCTTTATCAGCCTTGGCCAAGTCAGCAATTGTTCTTCAATTTTCTGCTAAAGAACCTTGAACCAAAATTGTGTGCCCTTTTCAAAATACCAAGATGTAATTAAGACCTTGTCTTCTTGCGGCATTTTATGATACCGGAAAAATTAATTGGCTTAGCATATCCATCCGGTCCTCATCTAGAGTTTTGCCTAGTCGACTGATGGTCATCCTTTTTCATATGATCCTCCTCGAACTCCTCATACTCGTTGTCGTGCACACTTGTAACCCCAAAGTCTAACCAACTTCAAAAGTTCCTACTTTCTTGTTCTTAGAAATATCGGGCTTTTCATTCTCTTTGGTCTTTGCTCTTTTTGAAGACCTTAGACCCGATTGCTTATTCTTATGCAATTTTGCATTTTTTTTCATTTCTTAGAAGCCATCGTTGTCTTCATCTCGTGCAAATCATTAGAATCTGAGCAAATCATTGGTCTAATTTCAATATTCTATTGGGAAAATCTTTTGCCCGGTTCAACATGAATGGTTGGTGACAGCAGATCAGCCACCTCTAGTACCAAATTCTTACACGCAAAGGCACTTAACTCGGATTTAACAAAACCTGTGAAATTTCCGAAAACTAGTTGAGAAGGTTAAGCCCTTCTCCTCCTACTATCTCTGCTGCACCCATTCTTTTAATAAAGACAAAAGCATAATAGTAATACAAACGTACCACAACAATTACCCACACAGAACTTAATATACAATCAAGACACCAACACAACCAATTCAATCTGCTCAAACATGATGTCCATATGGATTTACAAAACCCAGGAAACAAGCACACAAATCTACGCGACTCACAAATACAACAACACGAGAGAAACCCAAATACAAGTCAAATACAACCACATGACAGAAGTCAACTATAAGAAAAGATAGGCAAAAACACATACAACCTTTATGGGAGGTTGTCACCATAGGAACCCCTGATTCTACAGCTTCTATAGGAGGCTACCACCGAATCTCCTCAGTGCAAGAATAGGCGTCTTCAAGCTACTACTTCAAAATGGAATCCTTAAGCCCTCGTCTATGCACGATTTTTTCCTCCCAAATCGGGTCAAGGTCCTGAGTCACACAACAACCAACCCAAGCCCATCGCAACAAAAGCCTTAGACCTACTTATTAAACATGTACAAATAAATGACCTGCAACAAAGGCCTATGTTATAATTGTGATGAATGTTACAACCCAAGGCATAAGTGTAGAAACCTATTCTTGATTGAAGGGCTCTTTGTAAAGGATTTGGGCAAAAAGCCAAAAACAGAAATCCAAAAAGAAAAGATAAAAAAAAAAAAAAAAAAAAAAAAGAAAGAGGTAGAGGAAGAAGTTCCACTAGAGGTCTTTGTTCAGACTATACAAGGAACAATGTCTCCCAAAACCGTGATACTAATTGAGATATTGACCCAGAAAAGGACAAATATAAAGGTTTTGATTGACTCAAGAAGTTCACATAACTTCTTAAGTGAAAAATTGGCTTGGAGACAAAACAAGAGAGAATTGGTGGTAGTGGTTGCCAATGGGAATAGGTTATGTGCTGAGGCTAGTGTATAGGAGTTGAAGTATTCTTGCAAGGAATACCTCTTAAGCTGGACTTTTATTTGCTACCTTTGCAGGGTGCAGACATGGTCCTTTGTATTTAAAGGTTGGCAACCCTAAGGCCAATCACTTGTGACTTTACACGATTGAGGATGGAGTTGCAACTTCAAGGCCAAAAATTGCAATTGCAAGGGAAAGAACGATGTGCCTGTAAGTTGATTGACGAAGGCTGAGTTTGCAAAGAAATTGTATGAAAGAATGAAGGAATACTGCTTCTAGTGGTTTTATTTCAAACCGAGCGGACTCAATACCGAAACTTTACTAGTAAATGCAAAAATGGAAGTTCAAGTCAAGAAAAATCTTCTATCACTCCAAGAGGTATTCTATGAATCTAGCCGATTACCACCTAACCAAAGCCATGACCACTAAATCCTTTTAAAAGAGCCCACCAAAGCTATTTCTGTTCGACTGTACTGATTCCATATTTTCAAAAAATAGAACTAGAAAAAATGGTGATGGACTTTCTGAATTTTGGATTTACCAGAACAAGTACTAGTTAGTTCTCTTAGTTAAGAAAATGGAGGGAACTTAGTCATTATGCATCAATTACAAGACTTTAAACTGTGAAACCATTGAGGATTTCTTCCTATTGCCTACCATAGATGAACTCTTGAATGAGTTACATGAGGCTAGTGTTTCTCCAAATTAGACTTAAGATTCAGATATTACAAAATTTGAGTGCATCTATGCTTCAATAAATATGATATTCCAAACTTATCTTCGTAAATTTGCCTTAATATTTTTTGGTGACATTCTTATCTATAGTCAAAATTTCAAAGATCATTTGGAGAACCTAAAAATAGTCTTTTCCATCCTACAAAGTCACTAGCTCTATGTCAAAGATTCGAAGTATGGATTTGCCAAAACAAACGTGAAGATTTTAGGCCTTGTCATTACAAAGCAAGGTGTGGTAAGAGATGAAGACAAGGTCAAAGCTATAATTAGTTGGGAAAATCCTAAGATTTTAGGTTTATCCCCAACTTTGGAAAAATAATCGAATCATTACCAACCTTTTAAAAGAAATGTCTTCCTAAGGGGAGCAAAGCCAAAGAAAGCCCTTGGATTGCTTAAAAGATTGATTAGTCAGGCTTCGGTTTTAACTTTGCCTAACTTCAACAAAATATTCATCGTATACTGCATGCAATGCATTCAAGAATGGTTTAAGAGCAATCCTAATGTAAAAAATACTGGTGTCATTTTTAACCCAAACTCTTCATGGACACCATTTACAACCTTCAACATATGAAAAAGAACTAATTATTTTAATAATTTCAATGCAAAAATGGTGTCACTCTCTCTTGGTGCAACATTTCATTATGTAGGCAAATTAGAAAAGCTTCCAATATTTATGGGGATAATGCATTTCTACTCCAACACAACAAAAATAGCTAACAAAATTGATTAGTTGTGATTTCTCCATAAAGTACACATTGGGTAAAGCCAACAAAGTTGGTGATACATTGTCCAGAAAAAGAAGAATGGGAAAAAAGAACTAAATAGAAAGTTAAGAGGTAGACACTAAAGAATAATACTCCAAAGCCAAAGAGAAATGGACCAAAACTTTACAATTAAATAAGCAAGACCTTCTAAAAGCAAAATAGTCTAGGGTTAAAAAAAGGAACATAAAGAAGACCAAAAACAGCCCTAAAAAAGAAATAATAATAATAAATAAAGAAAAGGGAAAGCTTGGCCATCTTAACACCAACTTTGAATTGGTCATTGCCTATCCAAGAAGAAAATCAATTGAACCCGCACCTTAAAGCCATTGTGGAAGGAATTCAGAAGGAGGAAGTACTAGGGCCATGGGAGTGGAGAAATGTGATAATATTCTTTAAAGGGAGGATTTTTCTAGCAATACACTTCTCCTTAATTCTCACTTTATTTATTGACCTTCATAGGAGTACACATGAAAGGTTCCAAAAATTCCTTACAAGGAGCAGATGCAATCTTTTTTTGGAGGCCTTTGAGTGCTAACATGTTGAAAACCATTTAGGAATGCCAAATCTATCAACAACAAAAAGTTAAACAAATGGCACCGCTAGGATTACTATAACCCTTACCTACCTACTATGTTGGTTTCAAATATAGGTACCCTTTTGTTAAAGGTCATTCAAGCTTTTCCTAGGAGTGTGTAATGGGTTACTTCAGCATAGTAGGACCTAGTACTTAGACATTGGCTCGAGGAATTTTTCCTTCTTACCCTAAAAAAAATAGGGGTTATGTCCTTGAACTGATAACCATCTTTTGGCTAACCGAGCCTCCTTCATTCCTTAGGACCAACAAGGGACAGTATAGAAATATTCACATGTTGTCCATCAACTAAGCCTTTCAACCTAGTCTTAGGCCGTAACTCACCCTCCATGGACAAACCTTGAAAAGGAACCCCTTAAGTTTTTGGGGCAATAGATTCTTAGCAATGTTTGTGTTACTTAAGCCAACATTCTCACTTTTAGTTTCTCTACCACTGCTTGCACAAGTACTTCCCCCTAAGATGGAATGCTCCCTTACTGATGCCCTTTTACACCCTATAACTTCGTCAAGTCAATAGGAAAAAAAAAATTAGGAAGATTTATCCATGGATTTCATCGAGGGATGTCCTTTATTAAAAGTTAAATCTTCCATTCATGTGATAGTAGATTGCCTTTTCAAATTCAGCCACTTTATTCCATTAGCATACCTTTATACAATAATATTTGTGGTTCAAGCTTTCTTTGATAATGTCTTAAAAATTTATAGAATGTCCCGCATTGTTACATGTGATCAAGAAAAAATATATAATTTTTAAAGGAGATTTTTCATCTACAAGACATGAATATCAACTTTTCTTGAGCCTACCATCCATAAAACTTAAAAACAAACAAAAGTCATCAACCGCACTTTAGAGATGTGTCTTTTGTGATTTCTAGGTGATGAACCAAAAGAATGGGTAAAATGAATAGCTTAGTATAGGTTCTACCATAATACCAACACCCACTCAACTATAAATTGATCCCTATATGAAGTAGTCTTTTAGCAAAAACCACTTATACTCCTTACATATGTTCGAAGATCGTCTAGTGTAGAACCTATTTGATCGAACCTTGAAAGACTGAGACTCTCTTTTATCCTAACTTTGCATGCATATACAAAAAGACGCCAAGATGAACAAATATTATAACCTGAAAAGAGGAGACCTCCATTCATTGTTGGAGACTAGGTTTTCTTAAAATTGCACCTTTGTTGCCAAACCATTATTGTTATCCGTAGATCATTGAAGCTTGCTCCTAAGTTTTATGGCCCATTTCAAGGAAATAAGTGAATTTGGGAAGTGGTATATAAAGTCCATCTACCTAAAGATACAAAATCATTTAGTCTTCCACATATCTAACCTAAAGAAATTTGTCAAGTCAAATACCAAGTGAATTCTTTATTTCCAAAGTTGGTGGAAGATGAAATAGGAATTTTTCCTATGCCTCAAGCCATACTAGATCAATAGAAAAAGGGATGAAAGCTATAGTTGCTAATTCATTGGCAAGAGATGTTTCCTCCGAATGTAACCTAGAAGTCAAAAGAGCAAATAATGAAACAATTTCCTAAGCCATACCTTGCAAACAAGGAGATTGACAATGAAGGAGGGATGTCATGTGTGTCTTCACCACATGTATCTTTCCTACATGGCTTTGTCCTAGCATACCCTCCACCTATACAAGCTAAGCCTCTACTTGTGAAGCTCAACATTAACAACAAAGGAGGTAATCTACATGTCAAACCCAATGTAGGAAAGTGTGGTAGTTCATGAAATGCAGTTATATGCATAACATTATAATTTAATTAAGCATTCTAGTTATGTAGCAATGGAACTAGTCTAATGTGAGACCCTATATGTGTAGTGAAGAAAATTGTAAATAGTAGATAAAATGGACCAAACAAAGGCTATTCTCATTGATTAGTTTCGGTTGAGTACATAGTTTTATATAAGCCTCAGATGAGTGCATGGCTGGGTAAAGCTTACATGTAAACTTTAATGAGATTATTCAGTAACCAAGCATGCTTGGTCAAGGTGGTTACACACCTATCTTAGAACTTGTAGGTTTGTAGCTTGCATGTTCATGTTCATATTTTGGATTGTTGTAGGACGTGTGAAAATGTTAGGTGGTTGAGTGAATACAGGGCTTGAAGTACCTGAAGTTACAATGAGTGATCCAGTGGAGGTAGCCTCACGTGAATGCCTTTCACATGTTCCAAGGTGTGCAGGTGGTCTTCCTTTGACAATCCCTTTTAATCGTGGCATGGTAAGGCCAAGGTTGGAATGAAGAAACAAGAATTGGTGTTTTGGTAGGGGTTTTGTGAACAAATCAGTAACTTGTTGAGCATATGAGATGTGTACGATGATGAAAGAGCCTTAAGCAACTTTTTCCCGCACAAAGTGGCAGTTCAATTCAATATGTTTGGTTCGACTATGGTGAATAAGCTTGGTGGTAAGTTGGAGGGCATTAATGTCGTCAAAGAAAAGTTTGGGAGGAACATGCTAGGGAACCCCGAGACTATAGAGGACATGCAAGATCCACATGGCTTTAGTTGTGGCTAAGGCGAGAGCGCAGTATTTAGCTTTAGTGGAGGACCAAGACATAGTAGGTTGTCGTTTGGAGGACCAAGAGATACAATTACCCCTAGAAAGAAGCAATAGTCAATGGTAGATTGTTAGCTATCCTGACACCTAGCCTAATCAAAGTCACTGGATCCATGTAAATTTAGAAGACTATGCTGATGAATACACAGACTAAGGTCTAAAATACCCTTTACATATTGAAGAATCCATTTAAGCTAGAGAAAGTTGGACACGGTAAAGGCTGCTAGTTATTGATAGAGCTTGTTGATTGCATGCATAAGATCCGAACGGGTCACAATTGCATATTGCAATGCACTAAGGGAGACTGAGAGGAGCAATATCCCCATTAATAGTAGGCACTTTAATAGTCATGGGAGTGGGAAAAGGCTTGCAATCAAGCATGTCCCCTCGTTGCAGAATATTGGTTAGATACTTCTATTAAGAGAGGTAGAGGCCCATGCTATCATGTGAAACTTTGATGCCTAGAAAGAAGTTAGGAGGCCTATATCCTTAACTAGAAAGGCTTGAGTGAGATATTGAGCAAAGTTAGAAAGATGAGAAGTTGAGTTTCCAATCAAGATCAAGTCATCGACATAGATAAGCAGCCATATGGAGACATCAAGCTTAAGATAAGTGAAGAGAGAGGGGTCATGAGGAGAGCTGACAAACCGGTATTCCATCATATAGGAGGAGAAATGGTCAAACCAAGCTTAGGGAGCTTGTTTAAAGCCATAAAGAGCTCAATTGATAGAGCAAACGTGATGAGGCAACAAGGTGTCACGGAAGCCAAAAGGTTGTTCCATGTACACCTTTTCATGAAGGAACCCATGGAGGAAAGCATTTGAAATATCATATTGTTTGAGAGCCTAGCCTCAGATAGCAACTAAGGTGAGAACAAGTCGTATAGTGGTGGCTTTAACAACAGGATTAAATATTTCAAGGAAATCAACACTAGGGGCTTGGTGATATCCTTTGGCAACAAGACGGCAACAACAAGTTTGGGTTTGTATACCTACTTACTACCGACTAATTCAAGCTAGGCATTCGAGGAACCAGCTTCTAAGTGAAGTTTCATTAGAAGGCATCCATTTCAGCTTGCATGGTTGAAAACCATCCTTTATGTTGCAAAGCTTAAGCAGTGGAATGAGGGATAGCTAAAATGGAATGAGAAATGTGATAGGCATAGCGAGGATTGGGTTTTATAATGCCAAACTGGCTGTAAGTAATCATGGGATAGGAGCAGGTTGGTGTGGATGAAGAAATGGGGGGAGTGGGGAGAGCCGAAATTGGTGTGGAGGTGGAAAGAGGAAGGGATGAGGTTGGAACAGGGAGAGCAATAGATGAAGAATGAGGTCCAACGGAGTGGATGGGTTCTCCTCAGAGAGGTGGAGGCTGATGTTCAAAATTGGTGGGACCTAAAGGTATAATGTTATGAAAAGGAGAAGGGGAAATAACAAATGCAATGATTACATTAAGCAGGGTACTGGTGGATGGACTTAGAGGTAGAGGAGGATGTTCAAGAGAGGAGGCTAGAAGCCAATGTATTGAATAAGGGAAAGGGTCCACACATGTGGATGATAAGGGAGGTGTAGGCAAGTCCACGTGTATGAAGGTGATGTGTGACGAGGTTGCATGAAGAAAGGGTGCCACACTTGGAAAGGTGGGATTTAGATGAGGTTGGTCCTCGTGGCATTGCAATGGCTTCACATAAGGTAGGTAAGGACCCACATTGCACAACATGGTTTCCTGTGGGAAAGAAAAAGACACAAGTGTCAAATTCATTCCACAATGAAAAGGGAGCCGAAGCTTCTGCAAACGAGAAAATATGCTCGTTAAAGACAACATGATGGGAGATGAACACCTTACTGGTTGCATGATGCAAGCACGAGTACCCTTTGTGGTAGGTGTTGTAGCCAATAAAGATACATTCCAGAGAGTAGGTAGCTAGTTTGTCTTTGGTAATGGAGTAAAGACAAAGGAAGCATTGGCTTTTGAAGGCCCTTAAGTAGCTGTAATCAAGAACTCGATGATGAAGAAGCTCAAAGGGAGATTTATTGTCTAGAACCATAAAGGATAGCTTGTTGATGATGAATGCAATAGTCCAAAAAGCTTTTATCCAAAAATGACATGGCATCCCAACTTGAAATAGCATAGAGTGTCCTAATGCCATTAGATGTTAGTGATTGCGTTCTGCAAGCCCATTTTGCATAAAAGTATGTGGACAAGAGAGTTGATGGAGGATACCATGGTCTTTAAGAAAGGTGTCAAGGGTATGGTTGACATAGTCTCCTCCATTATCAGACTGTATGATCATTATAAGATTTCCAAACTATTTTTCTACCATATGCTTGAATTCAAAAAATATTTAAGATAGTTTATATTTGCATTTCATGGGATAGAACCAAACAAACTGAGTGCAATCATCCACAAAAAGTGCATAATATTCATAGCCTTGGGAAGAAGATAGAGGCCGGTCCCCATACATCACTATGAATTTTTTCTAGGAGAATTGGCAAACGATGGGAAGAACTACTAAAGGGAAAACTATGGCTTTTACTAGATGGACAAGTAGTACAAATGGAATCAACATTACCCTTAACAGAGATAAGGTCGTTTCGGGTCAAAATTTTCAAAATACAGGGATTAGGATGTCCTAATCTTCAGTGTCAAGTCTGGTTGTCCATGCTCCGATGTTGGCTGATATGGAAGACTTGGTTGGGTTGACTTGGCAAAATATAAAGATCCCCATGGCTTTAGTTTTCAAGTCCTTGACAACAAAACACTTACTATTAAACTTTATGAAGCAAGGATATGAGTTAATTAACTAAGCAATGGATAAAAGATTTTATTTAATTTCGGGTGCAACAAGGATGGAATTAAGATGGATTAAGCCATGGTGGAGAGTTGTTTGGCCAACGTGAGAGATGGCAATTTTTTGACCATTTCCAACAATAACGCTATCAGACCCTTGGTAAGGCAAGGAAGAGGTGAGCTTAGCTTCTAAGTTCATAACATGAATGGTAGCTACACTGTTAGCAACCCACTCGATTCCAATGGGTTTAGCAACTTGAAGGGTGGACAAGGATTTGAAAACTTAGGCCAAACAGATGCCAACATTGCAAAGTGGAATGACCTCTTTTGGAGTAGACTTGGCAAAAGATAAGGGTGCAACCACTATTAGCATCATCTTGAAGATTTGAGGGCATGGTGTGGGGTTGGTGAGAAGGTTGAACACCACTAGATTTATGTGGGCCAGGTGGTCCTTGACCATAAGTGTTTTGAGTATAGGGGTTAAAATCGTGACCCTGGGAGGTAAAGTGAGAGGTGCCACATTTGTAAACACCAACACAACCTCCTCGTAAGGTTCTTTGCACAACAAAGATAGCATGTTTGTTAACAACGAGAGAGGAGTAGCAATCGAGTTGGGTTTCAAACCCTTCTAATTAAAAGACAACCTCAATGTATTAAGATATGGGTGGATGAACCATGGAAGTGCAAAATGATTCATAATCACATCTAAGGCCTTCAAGGAGCCTAAACGTCTTAGCTAAGTCACTAAGGGGTTTTCCCATAGCGCTTAATTAGTTAGCATATGCTTTGAATTTGCTAAGATAAACTACAAAATGCTTTGAGCCTTTTTAAAGATGATGTAGTTGGCTAAGCAAGTCATACTCTTGAGACTTAATTTTTTGAGTAAATCGAATGGCAAGTGCATCTCACACTTAGGCAAAAGTCTAAAGTTCAAAGACATGCCCAAGTGCTTCCTTGGAGAGTGTGTTGAGGATCCAAGAATAGACTAAAGCATCATTTTGTAGCTAGTCAATGTGAGCCGAATTGGGTGTTTCTTAACCGTCGATAGTGATAGTGGGAGTTGGTTGCACTGTTTCTCCGATCAAAAACCCATAGAGCTTCTGCATTTGTAGTGTATTTTTGTTACCTATGATAGATAGTTGCATGTGGTGAGTTTGAGAGTAACGAAGTTACTCACGGCAGTATTGGTTGGGAAAAGACAGGTCGGTAAGGCAGTCATGACAAAGAAAGGTAAACAAGAGAAAGTTTTGTACAACCGAAGTGAGATGAAAACAAAGTGAAAGGAAGATAGCAAATAGTGAACAGAGCATAGTGGGAGACGTATAATTGGAGACAGGATCAAGATGGCTCGGTACCACGAAGAAAATCGTAAACAATAAATAAAATGGACCAAACAAAGGCTATTTTTTTTTTATGAATATGTGAGTTGATTCATCGAAGAATAAAGAAATACATAAGCTTAGGGGCATACCCCAGCATTACAATCATCTAGGAGAATATAGACTTTGAAATTCTCCAACTATGACTCAACAAAACATTAGCTTGAGAGAGTTTAATGTTTCTAAATAAAGAAGCTCTTCCACGGACTACTCTCCTGATTTTAGCTAATAACATTGGAATATCAATAGACTTATTCTGAAAACGTCTACGATTTCGTTCTAACCAGATACAATAAAGGCAAGCTAAGAAAGAAAGTTGGAGAAGCTTTGCGGCTAAATCCTTTCCCTTAGTTGCTTTAATCATCCATTGCAATTCAGATTCCCAATCATAGATGACCTTACGAATACCTTGTTGAGCTAGAATAGTTCTCCAAACCTGGTTAGTCCAAATGCACTGAAAGAATAAGTGTGATCTATCTTCATATTGAGAGCCACAGAAATTACAATACAAATCAATTGAGGGGAGCCAACGAGAAACCACTACTGCTGTAGGTAGTTTATCTCTACATATGAGCCAACCAATGAAGTTATGTTTGCTGATTCCTCCTGACCATATCAAGTTGTACCATTCAACCTCAGTGCTCTCTTGACATAATTCCTTGTACGTTTCCTTACAGCAATAAGAAGGTTTGGATAGTGTAGAGGTTAAAGTTTGTCGTAACTTTAGAAGACCTCTCCAACTCCATGCCATATTTCCTTTGATGTCAAGCTCCATAATTGAATTTCCCCTGCTTTTAGTACTATGAATCCACTTACTCCATAAGGATGAATTAGGGCAATTTATGAGATTCCAGAGAGATCGCCCCAACAAGACTTTATTCCATACTTTAAGGTTTAGTAGTCCAAGACCTCCTTCCTTTTTTGGTAAACAAACAACTTGCCAAGCAACCTTATGAGTTTTATGATCTTCTGAGTGACCTGCCCAGAGAAAGTGGGCTATTCTCATTGATTAGTTTTGGTTGAGTACATAACTTTATATAAGCCTTGGATGAGTGCAATGATAAATTTAAAAATGTATATACTATTGTGAATTTATTTGTTGCTCCATGAGTCATTTCCTCTTATTTTCATTGATTGTTTCGAGGCCCGGTGACTCCTTCGCAGCCGCATCACTCCACGGCGCACATGCACTATTTCCCCACTACAAGAAACCTGCCCTGCTTTCCCTGTCTCTCTTTTCTTTTCTTTTTTTAAAATGGTTTTAGTTGTTAATTTCAAGCAACAAAGAATGAAATAATCAAAATGTTCGGTCTTTACCCATAAACACAACCAAATTGGAGTATGAAAGTAACTCAAAGTTGAAGGGCTAAAATAAAGTAACAACAACAAAAGTAAATCTTGAAATGCTTTCTAGGTCGTAGGTGTGACGTAAGAGATGTTGAATTAAGGATAGAAAACTAGTGGTGCTTTTGTATCACTAATTTTTTGGTAAAGTTTGTTAAGGTTATGTTGAATGTTGAGAGAACTTTTAGGATTGGGCTTCTCTTTAATTTTAGAAAATAGTGCAATTTTCTCTCTTTTTCAATAGCCTCGTTTGTTTATCTTTTTTCTTTCTCCTTTTTTTTTCCATAAAGAATTCTTAACTCTTAGGTAGAATAGAACTATATTTTTTATAATATTAGGTCGATTATGAATCCATCATTAACTCTTAGATTAAATAGAACTAGATTCTCAAGTTATATACAATGTTATTTTTACCAATGTTAACTTAAATAAGAGTATATAAACTCATTATAATAAGACAAGAATCATAAATTACTCATAACAATACTCCAATTAACATCATCTTAGAGAATTTATGCAAGGGATATCAATTCCTGTACATTGAGGATATAAGGAACTGTTATTCTTATGCTTGTATGATCTCAAAACTAAGCTTTACCAACACGCCAAAGCTATGTAGATTTTCTAATAGATGCTCAAATTAAAACTAAAAAAGCTATGTCGACTCTACAATTCTTATAGGTGTCATTAGTTCTTATAAAGTAGGTGTACTTGACATCATTCCTTTGATACAAGAAAAAAAGAAGAATAGGAAGAGGAATATTACAAAAGAACAAAAGAAGACAAATTGGAAGTCCTTGCTTCGGTTGAGAGGATTGTTTATCCGCTTGGTCCTGGCATGCCACCGGAGATTATAGAATTCTAAACACGAGTTTTATTAATTTTCTTGGTAAGTAAACCGGTGGAGCTGCCTTTCAAATCTGCAAATGTCAAAGAAGCATGCGAGAAAACGACTTTAACACTTAAACAAACACGAGACCTCCTGGCTTTAACAATGGAAAGAGAAAGGCACTGACACGGCGTCAGCAGTTAAAAATAGCTTTTCATAGGGATTCTTCCCAGAAGGCAAAAACTGGTGATGATTTCTCGTAGATTTTTAATTTTTCTTTTATAAAGGCTTGTCTTTTGCACGTGGCACTGAAGCACTTGGCGCTGATATAACTAGATTGAACAGAGATTCCTGATTAAGAGAAGGTCCAAGAATCTAGCTTTAGTCCAACACGGGCCCAAGATTTCGAAGAGTGAGTTGCGCCTCCAGTTTCCTTTTTTACTTCCATTTCTGGTTGTTCAACTGATTGAACTTCTTTCGTGCTATTTCTTACTCTATCTGGTTCATCTTTGTTTTTATGGAATGACTCTGCGTTTGTGCATGTTTTTGTGAAAGATCTCAAATGGTTTATCTTCAATTTTTGCTTGTGGATGTTTGGTTGGAAAATTGGAGTTCTGGGTACTGGAAGTTTACGCCTTTTTCTGTTCTAATGAAGTTCATCATTGAGCAACGTCTTTTCACCTCCATGAATGCAATAGCCCAAAATCTAACAAGATTCCTATGCTGAAGTTAAATTGCTTTGATGTAAATTCAGATTTTATTCAATAGGCTTGAGTAATGCCCTGGAAGTTCTAGAATAAGTGCAACTTCTTTACTAGGCATCAGCTGGAGAAGATCCATTGAATAAAATGAATTTTCTTTATACCGCTCGCCCGTGCATTGTTGGAAGTACTTATAGGAACTGGCTGAGAGGGAGCATTGTTCATTGCAACGCAAAATCAAAATCCACCTGCGGCCATTCTTGAGGTTTGTGATTAAAATGATCATCTCGTTTAACCATGGAATAGCTGCAGTATACTCTTTCTTTCTGATAAATAATCTTTGATTTACATCTGCTGTCATAAACAGGGAAAGTATATCGCAATTGCAGTTTGCTGGCTTCTTGGAAACGGGCGTCTCTTTTCATGGAATAGCATGGTCACAGTAGAAGATTACTATTCTTACTTGTACCCCGTAAATAGTCTTTTTCTGCATTATTGTTTTTAAATCAGCTTTCGCAGACGTTCCAAGGCTATGATTCTGTAAAGGCATGTCTCTGGGGACTTGCAGACCTCCAAAGCCATTCCTTTGACAAGATGCGCTTAAAGCCATTCAAACTTTTTACGAAGTTTGGACTTCTATAACGTAACAATGTGATCTAACCTCATTTCTTTTAACCCATATATCAGCAATTAAGAATTAGTTTGAGCAGAAATTGGTGCCCGTTCCCTACCCTTTTTCCAAATCAATTCACTGAATGGAAAAGAAACTATGATTTCAGATCGGTCCTTTAGAACTTGTCAGTAACCATGGGTTCTTGGTTTTCAAACCATTTAAGCTGCGAAAACTGCAGAACTCTTCTGTGACATGTCATTCTGATACCCCTTATGGCTTCACAGACTCTCTTTGCGATATCGATTTCTGTTGACATATTTTGCACCATTATCCTGATTTTTCAGGTTGATATCCAACCTACAATAGTGGGTTACATATAATATGTGTTTTAATTGGATTCATTTTGCCTCTGCTTAAATTTGTTCTTGATTATTCCCAATAGATATCTTTTTATCAACTTATTCAATCTAAGTTTGGTGAATAGTGATATATGTTCTACTTCGTCTTTCCGAATTCATCTGAATCTGTGTTATAAGAACGACGTTCTACTCCATATTTCTGAATTCGTCTGAATCTGTGCTGTAGGGACGACAACTGTTATTTTTGTGGCCAAGGTTCTTCTTCACAACTTAAGTTCTTTCTTTTCTTCTTGTGCAGAAGTACCATTCCTCAAGGGTCCTTACTCTTGTATACCAGCCATTTGCACTTGTGACGATTGCAGTACTGGCGTACAAGGAGGCAAAAATCAATGCTAGACGAAGAAACCTATTTGGATATATCCTATTTTTCATAAGTTCCCTTTTGGTTTTAGTTGTAAATACTACTTGCTTTTCTAGTTAAATCTATCAGATCCTGTTCAGTTACATTCCTTTTCTTTTGAAAGATCAGTCCTTTGAGATAGTTTTGAGTCATTTTTTCTTCTTCATTATTGTTCTGCAATAGTTGAATTTAGCTACTTCTGGAAGAGGAGGATTGGTAACATTTATTGGGATATGTGCCATTAGCGGTGCTTTTGGAGTTGCAGATGCTCATGTGCAGGTGGAATGATTGCAGATCTCTCCTTCATGCTGCCTGAACTCATTCAAGTCTGTACTCCTGAATGCGATAATTACATGCTAAAAATTTCTCAGCTGTTGACACCTCTCTAATCTGATTTTAGTTGTGATTAGCTTCTTGTTTTCAATTTTTCAGTCTTTCATAGCTGGTTTGGCTGCATCAGGTGCACTAACCTCTGCTTTGAGGTTAATTACAATAGCAGCTTTTGAAGATACTAGGAATGGTCTTCGCAAGGGAGCCCGTATGTCCAAATATCTATTGCTTTAGTTTCATGTATATAGAAAAAAAGATGTCCACCAATTGTTGATGAATTTAATGCTCTAAAATATTAGAACAGTTCGTATCTTGGAATATGGGAACAAGTTTGTTATTAAGTTTTAGGTCCCATATGATCAAATCCTTATTATTTTGTCTACTTTCTTGGATTTTCTTTGTACAGGTTGTGTTTCTTTATCATGGTAAGTTATAACTATATAGAATCTGTTTTGGAATCCATGTCCTCTTCCACATTCTAGTTGTTTATTTCTAAGTTCTTCAACTTCATTCAATTTTAGTTTTGACGTGTATCTGTAATGTTTGCTGACTGAATAGCATTTCTGGCACCAATTTATGTTTGCAAAAGCAATACTGGAAATTGACAAATAATCTATCTGCTATACCTGATTATATAAAAGGTCATAAGAAAAATCGACTGCTTTGGTAGCTGCAATTTTACTACTTTAATTATTGTGCTCTTTTCAACTTCAGTAGTAATAAGTAAATGCCGGACACTAGGAGCATGTAGCAATTGTGAGGGCTCGTAATTTATTAAGTAACCCTATATTACTGCAACAGATTGCTGATTTATTCTTCTACTTGCTGCTAAGAAAGATTGTCTGATCTCATGCTTTAGTTTTTGTTCTACACAATTTAGTGTTAGACAGATAACTATATCCTTGGATTTTCTTAACTCCTGAAGTTTCTAAGGATTATGTTTTACGGTGAAATGCAGCGTTGTTCTTTGCCATTTCTGCCTTCTTTGAGCTTCGTTGCGTTCTTCTTGATGCCCTGGTCTTTCCAAAGCTTCCAATCGTGAAGTATTATCGCTCAAAAGCAGCCTCAGAAGGATCAAAGACTGTTTCAGCTGACCTTGCTGCTGGCGGAATCCAAACATTACTATAACAACAGGCATGTATAGTTCTCCAATAACATGCAAAACAGAACTTCAGAAATTCAAGTGTCAATCTTTTATGAGATACTGGAATTTGCAGGCTGAGGAAGATCCGAAACAACTGGAGCGGCTGAGCAACAAAGAATTGTTGCTTCAGATCATTGATTACGCGCTTGACATGTTTCTGATATATGTTCTCACTTTATCTATTTTCCCTGGATTCTTATCTGAAGATACTGGATCACACAGCTTCGGTGCATGGTATGTTTTTATCTACAATTCGTTTATTGTTTTAGAGTCTGATTTGTTCCATCTTTCTCCCGTTTCTAGTAATGACCAATTAAATAGTTGTAGGCAGTGGTCTCTTACTATGTGCTTCAATTGGTGACATTTTCAGGTATGCTCTTGTCCTGATAGCAATGTTTAATGTGTGTGATCTCATTGGAAGAAACATTCCCCTGCTGAAATTCCTGAGGCTGGAATCACGTAAAGGTCTGGTGATGGCGGTTCTTTCTCGGTTCTTACTCATCCCAGCGTTCTATTTTACAGCCAGGTATGGTGGCCAGGGCTGGGTGATTTTGCTAACATCCTTCTTGGGGTTAACTAATGGTTACCTCACTGTATGTGTCCTTATTTCTGCACCAAGAGGTTACAAGGTTAGTTCTCCACATGATACTCGGTATCCATTTTCCTAAATCTGAAGTAGATTATAGAAGAATTTACATGCTGTCTGAAACTCGTAGGGACCGGAGCAGAATGCCTTAGGAAATATTCTGGTATTGTTCCTTCTAGGAGGAATTTTTGCAGGGGTAACACTTGACTGGCTGTGGCTAATAGGTAAAAGCTGGTGAGTGCTGATTCCTGCCGATTTACAACGAAGTGATACAGTTCTTGTTCGAGGCCTTTACTGCGATACTGCAACCAAGATCAGATTCAAGAAGAACCTCAACCTTTCTGGTAGAAGCCTAGAGGGACAACATAATGACAAACTTATGTTCGATGAAAATAAAGAAGACAACCTCGTGGATGAATTGGTAGGCTCAACAGGATTTGGTTAATCATGGTTGGACGTCAAAGTAATCTACACTAGTGGGTGCATGTTACGGGGGAGGCTTAATGCGGCCAATAAGTCTACAGGCGCTACTAGTCATTGTTAAGAAATAAAATATGTGCTTTAACTATTTTATAAATTTTTGGTTCAATGATGGTAATTGAAAATTTTAATTTTTTTTTTCCCCCTTCGCTTGGGGGCAGATTATTGGAGCATATTGTGAGGGGGCTCATGACCTAGTCAAAATGACGTGGCCAACAAATTCCTAATTGTTATCAAAAAAATAAGATATACACTTTAACTACCAACTATAATTTTTAACCTAACAGTAAAACGATGCTACTATTGATAATATGTAACTATTATGCCCAATCAAGAAAATCGCAAAAGAACCACAGAAGTCGCCATTCCATGGATATGAGGAGTCAGTGGCCTTTAGGAGCAGAACCTGTTATGTCTTGTTCTACATAGAAAATAAAGAAACAAAAATATAAAGGAAACTATTTGAATAACTTTTTCTCTCTTTTTTCATTGATAATTACTATTTTTTAACAGGCTTTACAAAATTTGAGAAGGAAACTTAATCAAAGCAAATACAATTTAAGAAAAAGATGAAAAGAGAAATTAAGATAAAAGAATAATAACCATGGTCCTAAATGATCATATCTTGTTATTTTGGACAAAATATTTTTTTGCTTATAAATCCTCCAAGGTAATAATGAGATTACCTTTCATTTTGCATTTACAATCCCTAAATTGAGGGAGTAAATGAAATCTTCATCAATTGAAAGCAATTTGAATATACATTAAATTTATTGACCATCTTTCCTATTATATAAAATACTAATCAAAAAGAAATTCTAATTCTAATTCTAATCACGTAACATAGAACATCTCAAAAATTGCACTGTTTTGGACCTCCTCGTTCACCCCCTTGCTCAAAACCTCATCCAAGGCCCTGATAGGAAAGATAATTTACCCTTTAGGGCCTCTTTAGGCATTATTGGGAAGGGAAGGTTTTCTAAAGTTGGGGGGAATCACAAGGAGTCCAACCCTCAACCGCAATTCTCTCCTGTCAACATGTGGAACGAAGGAATATTAGTCCTCCCATCGACAAAATAATCCGATATTTTTGGCCTGGAGCTTTTAAACCAAGGGAATCAATTATATATCTCATTTGTTTACAAATTTCATTGCTGTTCGACCAACATGCTCAGTCCTGGGGAGACGCTCCGGCTGCTTCGTGAGCTGGTTTCTCGGCGAGCGTACCACATTGTTAATCCACAAAACCCAAGCTTTTTGCACAAATCCCCACTACCCAAAAGTGATCCCCTTTTTGGGCTTCAGTCAAACCAGCACATCTTCTCTTTCCCCACTACTGATTATGTGAAACAAATCAACCAATTTTTCCACATATTTTTAGCAAAATACTTAGCTAAAAGGATTGCTTTTCTTCTACGCAGTTAAGGCTTTAAAGAAACAAAGTGAACTTTATTCAGGTTGACCATGCTGCTTTTACCCAAAAAGGTTTCGACTTTGGAAGAGATGATCATGCATGAGATGGCCTCATCAATGCAGAGATTTGGCAAGAGAGTAAGAATATGTATTTAGCAAAAAATGACAGTGATCTGGAATCTGGAACACTGACCCTCCCTTGTACACTACATATCAAACAAGCCTAAAAACGAGCCTGAATTTACAGTGGGCAAAAAGACAAAAACAGCCCCGGCCGCCCCGTTGTCTACTAGCTTCACGTGACCCGACACAAGGTACCAAAAACCAGGGCCTACATCACACAGTCTGGACACCTCCTAGACCAACAGGGAAACCAGAATGATTAGGGGCAAAATGGGAAACCAAGGGATGGGCGGTGACGAGGAGGAATCCGCCTTCTCGAACTGCAAGGAATCGACGGCCAGCGGCATGTTCTCTTGGTCCGGGCTGCACGTCGACTCGTGCGGCGGGTGCGCGCTGTACATGATGGCCCGCAACACCGCCGAGACCGTTGGAATGTACGCCGTTTTGTTCCGAGCCAGCAGCCACGTCAGCCCCATGAGCTGGCAGTCCCGGTTGAACATCTTGCTCGCCCTCTCCGTGGTGGGCTTGTCCCCCGTCCCGTTCTTGTACCCACCCTTGAGCTGTGTTGATCAAAGAAGGGTATTTCAGTCAACAATGTCAATAAAATATACGGTTCAACAGGGGACACAGGAAAAGCACGAAAAAGAAGAACAATCATGCACATGATTTCGGTCCGTTTCACAAAATGGCTAAGGTAAGACCGCCAAGCGTCTGTACTTTCATTATCATTTTCATATGCCATCATCATCATGAAAGACAGGACGTAGCACCAAAGTGTAAATTCCAATCTTTTTCTTGCAACAATGAATTGTATTTTGTACCAATCGTGTGGAAATTCCAATCTTTTTCCTGCAACAATAGATTTGTATTTTGTACCAATCATGTGAAAAGTAACCCACTTGAGAACCAAATGTGTCAAGAGAACTGTTTCTTACTGTTTCAGAGCATGGAAATGGATAATCTGAAGTGTTGTAATGGGAGATTCAGTAGAATAATTTGTTGGCCCAATGGGAAAGCAGAAGTTACTGGGAGATAATAGAAACTGAACCTTTTGAAGAGCCCCAAGGCACTTGGTGCAGCCGGAGTAGGAAGAATTCCGGCAATTCTTCTCTAAATTCTTGACGGAAGCCGTGGGAGTGGCATTGTGGAATCCCGTGACGTTGAAAGCCGCGGGGCAGCTGAGCGAGCTGACATGGTGGAGGCGAATCCCGCAGAAGCAAAGAATAGCGTCGCAGGTCGCATTCGGTTGCGGAATCCTAATGCCGCGGCTCAGCAGCGAGCTCTGCAGCGTGTTCACGCACTTCTGCGAGTCTTCCGGCATCATCGGGAGGTCAGATACCGGCGCCGGCTCTGGAGCAGCCGACGTCACCTGGAGAGCCGTCGTGGCGTGAGCCGCGAAAAGCCACGCCGCTAAGACCGGGCAGCAGCGGCTCCGGTCCAGGTTCTTCCCACAGGCTTCGCTCACGCCGCCGAAGAGCTCGGCCGAGAGGTCCAGCTTGCAGGTCTCCGTCTGGGTCTGGGTTGGCAAGGCCGGGACCGAGTACCCACCCGGATTAGCCGGTTCAGTAAGAAAGCCGGCGCGAACGTAGCCAGCCATGAACCACAAGCAAATTAAAGACATGAAAACGGTCGTAACCGATGCCATGTCGAGCCCCTGGTTTTCGACTCTTACTCGCTTTTCCGAGTGCGAGAAACCGAACGGACAGCAAGAGTTTATTGGGTTTGTTTGGGAGACGAGAAAATGTAAGCCTAGAAAGTTTTGTGGGGAAAAAGATGGGAAAAGTATGGAAATCACTTGGGAACGTGGGAAAAAGAGAGATGGGGGAGGTTAAAGAGGAGGGCTTTGAATTATATATGAATATGCCTTTAGAGGCTTTAACAAGGAGCTCACTTTATGTTCCTCAAGTAAGAGTAAAAGAAAAAGAATCTAGGCAGATTCAAAGGTGGCGGAAGTAGGCGGAGGAGAGGAGCAGGAGGAGGTTCCAACTTTCTGTCACTTCCTGCTGTCCTCCTGTGATTGAAAGCTTGTGTTAGAGAAACCCAAAACACAAGCAAATGAAATCGGTACAAGGGGTTCTGTCTCTCTCCTCCTCTTTCTCTCTCTCTTCTGTACTTCAAGAAGTGATGGATGAGGAGGGGCTGATAGGCCACATGAAAAAGAAGGGTACGTTCAGAGATCTCTCTCGGTGTATGCGGACCGCCCAAGAGGCTCCTCGGTCACGAAGCAAAGCTAGCACGTATTAAATAATATTATCATCTGATTTCGCTTGTTTTTTTTTTTTTTTTTCCTTACTTTCCCAAAGACTGTGTGAATATGGAAGAGGGAAGGGGCCCCATGAGAACCAGAAAGAGATTCGTTTTGGTTCAGAGAGAGAAACGACGAATGAGAATGAGAGATGAGGGGATTTGATAAGGAAGAGTGTGGGAGAATTTGGCAGCTTGTGGAGTACTTTTTTATCATTCTCTACCTTCCTCTGAGGCTGATCACCAAGTTCTCTCCTTTTTGGTACCTCTTGCTTTGTTATGTTTGCCCAGTTTTCTACATACCAAAAGTCAGTGGCTCACGGCACTCCTTGCACATGGAAAGCAAGTGACCATCCTAGAAAGGTAGCTGATGAAAACAATTTTTAATCTAAATATCAATTGGCTATCCCTCTACTAAGGGAAATCTCCTTTTTTCTTTGTCCTCATTACTTTGCTTAAGTTCAAACATATTTGTTTCGTGATCATCTAAACACTAGAAATCAATGAAGAGATATCAAATGGCTTCGTATTGCTTAATCAAGATGCTCTTAGTGTAACAAGCTCTAATGATGATATTCGCTTTTGCATTATATTGAAATTATGTACCTCTAAGAAAACTAGTGGTAGAGAGATGCAATCTCTCAAAGGTTTATTTTCTAAGGACATTTTTTCATATGTTCACTCTGTCATAAAAATAAGAATTATGAACTTTTTTCCATCTTCACTAGTTGATAGAAATAGTAACGATAAAATTATCTCCTAACTCATGCCATTTGAATATTCTAGTCCATAATGTTTGTACAAGTGGTGAAATGCCTAATGCAGTGGGGAAAAGCCAAAAGAGACAAAACCAAGAAAGAAAAAAAAAAAAAAAAACAGTAGAGAAAAAGGGGGGGGGGGGTTAATTCTATATTATTGTGATAAAATTGACTTGTTGGGTGACAAAAGACTGGAGAAGGTATGAAAACTAAACTAATATATACAATATATCAAGAGATATTGGTTTTCCTCTAGAAATTTACGTACATTAGTGAAGACAAGTAAAATAGACTCCATTAATAAAAGATGAAGTCAAATACAATGATAAAATAAAAAATCAAATAAAAATTGTCCTAGTTTTTACGATAACAGAAAATAAGAAAGAGAAGTTCTTTGTTTTGTGATTTCTCTGTTATACACGTTATCACTAAAAGTAAAAACAAGATTTTGTGTTGTCAAGGAATGGCATGGCATGGCACGTCCCGGTTTTAGATGATCAAAATCAGCAAAAAGTTGAGGTCCTAATTTGCTTAGAATTCACAAATAAAACCCAACTCTCTTACACCCCTTTTACCTAACAAAAAAAAAAAGTTTATCCTTAAGAATAGGACTTTCACAATTTTTTTTTTATATATAAACTAAAATTGTGTTGTTCCACAGAGGGTTGATTTTTAAAATAAACTTCTTTTATAGTTTTCTTAAAATTCTAAAATAATGTGGCCGATATTATTCATTGTCTCATTAGTATGAAAATATTTCCTAACCATGTAAGACTAAAATAAAATTTGCTTTATAATATCAAATACTATAAACATTTTTGAAAGTGGAGAATTAGTCATTGGACTCTTGGAAATGAGATCAAAAGGTTATTAGGAGGTTAAAACATAAGGGGTTTTAGTAACTTTGAGGAAGAAAGGAGTGAGGACTTGAGAGGAAACACTAGGAAAATGAAGGATGGTAATATTATGCAAGGAAAGGTGGTTTCGAGATAGAAAGGTGGGTAGAGATACTTTTATGGTAGTGTAAATAATAGTAGAAAGGATCACATGATTAAGAAGGAATGGTGGACAAAAGATGACGGAAGTCAGTCCAAAGGAAACGATTATAGTTGGATTCATTCACGAGATTAATCACTATTACAATTCAAGATAGAAAAAAAAAAAAAGCATAAAAAAGATCAAACAAAACTCTCAAAAAATTATAGAGATTTGTTTGTGACTGTTGAAATTTGGCATGTATGTTACATTGTTAATATATTGGTTTGTCCTATTTCTTGTACATAGAAATAAATACAAAATTGTTCTGTAGAGGTCAATAGAAAAGTATAGAAGTAAAGAGGGTCCACACTGATCACAGTACTGAAGCAAGAAAACAATTGGGTTTTATCACTCATCTGTGGATGATTTCTGCGTGGATGGACCACCAGGAGTTTATCTGCGAATGATTTCTGCGAGAGAAGGCAGTGGGGGGGATCCTGAAAGCCTAAGATTTGATTGTCATGCCTCAGTTTCCCTAGTGGAGAAAAAAGCGAAAGTCCCGGCACTTACAAAAGGTCCCCTATTCCCCACAGACCATATTTGAAACTAAATGTAGTGCTTAAATCTACACTTATTGATGGGTATGAATCTGATGCTTTGGAAGCTTGAACGGTCAGTAGCAACCTAGTTATATGTGCAGTAACGCAAAACCAAGATCAGCCCAAGTACCCAACTGAAAAGGCAAGAATTAAGAAATCAGCAGGAAAAAAAAAAAGAGAGTGTGGAACTTTATTGCCTTGGGATGGTATGGAATCCTGGAGATTTGACATTTTCTGTGTTCTGCTCTATTGAGCAGCAGCATCTGCGTGTCTTAAGCGTCTGGTTGCTGCTTTTACCGTCAGCTTTACCTCTTCTCAGATAGCAGTAGCGCATGACAGTTGAAGTAATCCAACTTATTCAAAAATAATAATTAAATTTTTTATATTTAATATATATAATTCCCGATTAATAAGAAATTGTTACTCCCCATGAATATCGAGGTTATTGTTTAAAACTTTTTGTGCTGTATAATTATTTGCAGGTAAAGTTTAAATATAAAAATACCTTGACTTATAAACTAACTTTTAGAATAATTTTAAAACATGATATCAAATAATATTAAAGTTTAAGTTGGCTTTGTATCATCTTATATGATCTTGAGTTTAAAACACTTAGTGTGTGAAAGATTAAATTTTGGAATTCTAAAACAAGTTCATTGACATCTCTTATGTTATTTGCCAAATGAACGGTGTAATTTTTTATTTTTTATTTTTTATTTTTATTTTAACTTGATCTCCTTCATGTCAAGCTAAATGGTTCTTCTTTGCACATTCCCTCCTATAAAGGACAAACTATGACACACCATGGCCGCGAGGATTCTTTCATAGAAGAAAGAGAAGGAAAGATAAAGACGAAAGAATGGCCACGAAGGGGAAGGAAGGTATTAGTTTAAAGACAAACATAAAGCCCCAGTAAAGTAAAATGATTCAAACAGAAAGGCATCTTTGCAAAAGCTTAGTGGGATTTGTTTCATCTTTGGGCTCTGGGCGGGGTCGCTGCATTTCAATAAGGGATAAAGAAAAGGGTACCTTTTCTTTAAGGTTATATTAGCACTCTGTCAATCAAACATTATTAAATTATTAGGATTAGGTTCGAAAAAAGTTCAAAAGAGAGAGGCTGCAGAAGTTACTGTTTAATATGACCCAAAAGTGAACCCAAAAAGCTGAAGGTGTTTGGTAAGTGAGCATCAAAAGAAGAAGAAAAAGGTGTCATCATAGTGTTAGAAATAGAGGTTGACGGTTCTTACACCATCTTCTAGTCGTACGACTGCAAAAGTTCTATTTTGCCACTTGTTTCAGATTCATTCCGGGACACTTTCATACACAGACAAAAACTTTACTATAATAGGTGGATTTCCTATTATCCTTTCCTTGTTTCTTAATCAGGGTAATGAATCTTTCTTTTAGGGGCAAATAAAGAAAGCTTAATTCTTTTTAAAAAGTGAGATTAAGGGTAAGAATTGTTTTATATGAAACTTTTTATTATACCTCCTAACAATTACATAGATTATAGGTTTTGGGTTGAATTTTGTATATGGGGTGGTCCCCTCTCATAATTGAAGTTTGATATGAGGTTAAGAAGCTTAGTTTTCTTAAGAATCATTTTAAGAATAAGAATAAGAATTTTTTCTTCTACATGTAAAATATTTTTAAAATAAAATTTTAAACAATATAAACACTTCTATCATATTTTGTGACGAAATTCATGTTTTCTTCATAGTTTGGGTGGTGGAGAAGTCCAAATTCAACAGGAATTGTTTGAGAGTGACAATGGAAGGAATTATCTTATCTAATGACATTGCCCACAAAGAAAAGCAAGGAGGTAGAGTGCTATCCAGCTAAGAACCTTTAGTATTGTGGTGAAGATGATTTGATACAACTTTTGGTAGGATTTGTCAGATAAAAGAGGGAACTTTAATCTGGATGGGACGATATCTCGTGCCCATCATTGATCAATAATTGTATCATTGTGATAATGTGCTGTTTCATTCTGACACTTGTTTATCCCTTCTTAAATTCTATGCTCCACCCTCTTATCTTTATGCTGTCCAAGATGATTAGAAAATTATGGGACAAAGTCTGTAAGACAGTTCACATTTTAGGCACCCTCTAGTTTAAATTTTTCGAAATGAAACAAAGAAACTTTTCAACTACGTCAACAACTCCAATTTCCTGGCAAACAAAGCAAACCCCACCAAGAAAGAAAATCATACCATTCACCCTATAAAAAGTTTCAAAGGGTGGGTCAGCATAGAAAACATGCTCCAAAAGTGAAATTTATCCGAGACTTTTCTAATACAATCAAGTATAGAGCATCTCAAGAGTCAAGCTCCTTGTCATTCCAGTGGTTATTTGCTCCATTGATGTACCTAACAGTGCATAAAATAATGTGAACAGAAAGTTTCTAGATGGAAGGAGCACATGTCATTGGCAAAATATTGGTTAGGACGCTCGGCTTGAGGCCCCTCCCTCCATCATTAGCTTGCAACACAGGAGTCAAGCCTTATGTGAAAAGGGACATGTCTGTAGGCAAGGCTGCCCTACGGGAGTAGGCTAGCGGAAAAACGAGGCAAAATCGGGTCAAATCATTCAAACTAGTACAGGATATGGTGACAAACAAAAAGGTTGTGTCGCCCTGCGTCGAAGTAAGGTTCTGTAAACTCTAAATTCAAAACAGTTGAATTTTGTATGTGCAAATATACTACTTTTTAATGGAACATTTTGTTCATTTATTTTGCATTTTGAATCTCCAAATGTGTTGAGAGAAAGTCTTCCAATCATTCTAAATAAAGAATCAAAGCTAACTTGATTTATTTATTTTTCTTCTAAAATCCCTCTTTTCCTCAAAGTTTACAAATTCCTGATAAGCAACAAGTTGTTGCCAATTAGACATGCCTAAGAAAATACTACAATGTCTTAACTCTTTATGTTAAAAATCCTTCTATTTTTCAAAGTTAATGGTTAGAAATTTATACTTTGTTTTTGTCGAAAATAAGATTCTTGAGTCCTATTTAGATGTAAATTTGTCTCTTAAGGACTATTTTTTTTTTACATTTAAAATTTTCAACTTAATATAAAAACTTAATATAAGATCTAATTGTGGGCCACCATTTGTGTCTTCCTATTGTATAGGGAAGTATTGAAGACTATCATCTCTAGTCTTTTTGGTATACAAAGAGAAGTTGAGGATTATTATCTCAAAGATAAAATTTTTAGATCTTGTTTAAATATGAATTTATTTTTTTAATCTCATAAACTAATTTTTAAGTTAAATTTTATAATAACTCTGCATCTATCTCGCTGTTTGCAGGTTCGTCTTTTTAAAACAATGCAATTTATTTGAGCTGTTGGATCCAAGGTTGGGTTCTGACTACAATAAAAAAGAGGCTAAGACCATGATCGATGTCGCTCTCCTATGCACTTCCAGATATGTCTTCAGTGGTTAGCATGCTTGAGGGTGGCGCTGTTGTTCCAGGGTTGATCCCGATCCAAGTGTCCCAAATGAGGAAATGAAAGTGCCGCCGACGTGGGACTATCTTCCATGGTTGACATTCATAGGTTGAGTTGGAATGATGAAACGTTGTTCTTCTTACGATGTGTATTGGTTTCCTTCAAAGAAAAACAAATAACTTCCATACAAAAATGTTAACTATTTCATAAAGATTCTCAAGAATTACTGAGTATCAAAAGTTTCTTACAAAGATAATGCTGTACATATTTAGATACAATTGGAATTCAAATGTATATTTTAAAATTAAGGCTGTCAAAGAAAGCAAATTATTAGTATAGAAGCCCTCAAACTTACTCTAAAATTAAGTTCTTAAATTTGCTGTGTCTATTATTCAAGGGAGGAGGCTTTGGATACCACAAATGCTTTTGTTTTCGGGCTTAAATTTCACATAAAGACGGAAAAATCGAGTATGGTACTTCTAAATAAAGGCAACTCCCTCCAGGATGCAGTATACACTCCTGGCTAGATAGGTTTAGAAGCAGAACAGCCAAATTCCACCAAAGGCATAGATAGCAAGATGCCGAAAGTGCATTGGATTTATAATTTATTTCATGGTTGCATAAGTTTTTAGGAAATTATTTCGTAACAAAAAATATTCACGCATATAGAGATATCAATTTATTTTGAAATAGGTAAAAACTTATTATTTTTCAATATCGAATAAAAATAGAACATTGTTAAGACTTTTTTTAATTGGTGATTCTATTACAATATTTTGACTGTATTACAAGCTGACTTTAATTAAAGAGCCCGTTTATCTATCTGTAGCTAATCTTGCTTTTTGCAAGGGTTCATCGCACTTTGGTTCCCTAATACTATTTACACATTTACGACTTTGTAAATTAATGTACTAGAAACTCAAATTACTTGAAACGTTGAGAGCATCTTTTTAGTCTTTTATTCTATCTAAACTGTTTAACTTTAGATGTCTTTAAAAAAGCAAAACACAAATATCTATTGTATAACAAAAAATCTCAACAAAATAGTAAATTGAAAATGATTTTATTTTTCCTTAAGAAGAATTCACATGTTAATTAGAGTGCCTTCACTTATTTAAAAATTAAATATATATTTTACATAAACTCTTTTCAATCACGTCTTAGCTTTAATTTATAAAATGTTATATAACGCTTTTTAATAGGGCCCATATATTTTAGCCTTCCATCTAATTGATAAGGTTAACATACATTTATGATAAAAGCGATGCAATTAGATTTATTTCATCAGTAAGAAAATATAGAACTTCTATATCATTTTCCAATAAAGTAAATCAAGAATATTTTTCTCTCTTTCCCAAATTCTTAAGATTTTTTTGTTTTTTATTTTAATTCTAATCTTTACTGCTGTATATTTACTAAGTTTTCTGTTAGAAGGACTTTGCAGCAAGTATTCCCCTTTGAATATAATATGGCAAAAAGGCTTCCTCAAACATTTAATCATTCTAAACTTGTGATCAAATTCATGTTCGAAGATCTATAAGATTGAGGAATTTTTCTTATTTTCTTATAAATTATACTAATTTCCTATCTATTTGTTGGCAAAACCAAAATCTTAATTTTTTTTTTACCTTTTTATACGCCTAATTAAATTTTCTTCAAAACAACGTATATATTCATAAATTTTTCCTTTTTAGTTAATAGCATGAGATTCTCAAATGAGATTGAATTCATCATACAAAACCTTTTAGGATTTTAGAAATTTTATTTAGTTTTGTGGGAGTTAAGTTCTTTTGGGACTGTTATAAAAACTTATCATAAACTCTACAAGGTCTGCCATTCCGACAGTCCCTTCTACAGTTCCGGAAGTAAAGAAGCTATTGGAATATTTCCTTTTGGTTTAGATTACTCATATCTTGCTGCATCATCATTATTTCTATAAATTTTATCAAAATAGCTTCTTCATCAGAAAACTTTTACATTTATTTATAATACCTGTTACCTAAGCAAGTAATTCATGATTTGACCAAGTTGTTCACAAATATGTAGACAAAAACTTATAGGAATTTTGAACTGGAGTCCTTAGAAGAATGAAATCACTGTAGTTTATATTATTTATAAAGTGATTTAGGATTTCTATCATGACCTTGAAGAGAATTTTTCAGAAGTTTTCAAATGAAGAACCTTCAATATTGAACATCGGACATCTTTTCCAATTCTTAGAAATTATTACGTCCGATGTTCAGTATCGAAGGGTCTTGATTCAGAGACTTCTGAAAAGTTATCTTCAAGGTCTTGATAAAAATCCTATATCACTTTGTCAAATAATAGAAACTATAGTGATTTCATTCTTTTAAGGACTCCAATTCGAAATTCCTATAAATTTTTGTCTAAATATTTGTAAATAACTTGGTTAATTCATGAATTACTTTTTAATGTATTGATCATTCAGGAGTGTTGGACTTTATCTCTACTTTTTTTATTCTCATTATAATTTTAATTATTTCTTCCAAATTAGGACTTTTAATTGAAATAAAAAAATATCAATCGATATTGTGCAAAATTACTTAATCAATAGGATTAGATTGAATTCCTCCTACTATAAATTTGATAGTATTTCTCATAGAGTTAGAGTTTTGATTCCTTTACTAAATAAGACCACATTTTTATATCAATTAGTGTTAAGAACAAAACCTAATATTTGGAATTTTTCAACTTTATTTTTATCAAATAAGGTGAGATCAACTTTGACGTTGTAACTTTATTTTGGTGCTCCCCTTGAAGTTTTTCAAAATCCTATAATAAAGATTTTAAAATTTTAAATTCCCTTCAAAACTACATATTACTATGTTTGTAATGAAAGAAATTGATCATTCAGGAGCGTTGGACTTTATCTCTATTTATTGTATTTTCATTATATTTTTAATTATTTATTCTAAATTAGGAACTTTAATTGAAATAACATAATATCAATCAATATTGTGCAAAATTACTTAATCAATAGGATTAGATTGAGTTCCTCCGACTATATCTTTAATAGTATTTTTAACAAAGTTAGAGTTTTGATTCGTTTACTAAATAAGACCACATTTTTATATCAATTAGACGTTAAGGACAACTTAATATTTGGAATTTTTTCAACTTTCTTTTTATCAAATAAGGTGAGATCAACCTTGACGTTGTAACTTTATTTTGGTGTTTCCCAACTATTATTTTGTGTTTTAAGGTCAAATATCTAAAGAAAACAAAGCAATTTATAATAGTCTATCCACTTGCGCAACAAACGTCACTATGTATGGACTATATCAAATATATCACGCCAAAGTTGATATGGAAACAATTCAAATAGATTTATACCAAGTATTTGTATCACGACGGTTCTCAATACATAATACAAGTAAGAGAGGGAAACGGAACTGCAGCACCAGAATTTTCAGGTGGGTCAACCCTCCAAAGCCACATACGTTTACCATCCCCTAACTGAACCGGATTATAGTTCTTCTGTCACTAAAGCTTAACAAAATTTACCTTGAGAAAACCCCTTCTCTCCCTTTCACTTGCAACTTCACTAATCCAAGGAAAATGGACAACTAACATAGGTGCTATTTAATTAGCTTTACAAGGATTACTTTGATAAAATAACTACAAGAACCTAACTAAGAGTTTTGGATTAAACCCTAGAGACGTAGTCCTTTTTTCTTATTTACAAGAAATTGATCCTCAAAGTGCTAATCTACTTTCAAACAACAAAACACTGAATTTTCTTAAGATTACCCTAAAATCTGAACGATTATACAAGATTTGAGTGAGACGCAATGTTTGATGTCCGACATCAGTGCATGACTTCATCTTTATAGAGCCATAATAAGAGAAATGTTACAGAACGAAGCTCAGTCTAGTCCCGATTCGTGCTTCCTCAAGCAGCTTCAATCCACGCCATTTTTGGTAAGGCAAAGGGTTGACGACAAAAGATGGTTACTTCCTTTTAAATGATACCCTGAGTTAGAAATTACTGTTACTGTAGTTCATGTTTCATCAAAAAAAGAAAAAAGAAAAAGAAAAAGCACTTCACCTATTAAGACGGTTGCTCAAACTCTGCCTCAAAGTTCATTGTGTATGCTGGAGACTTAAAAGAGCGACTGTTACACTTGTTGCAACACTAGCACTTTCGTCTCAAGAATTTATTGTAAAAAGGGTATAAATTCATATGTCCAAAAATTCTTCTTACATACTATGATGTAATGGAATTTTCATCTTTCTTTGTGAGATATGCATACAACTGTAAGATTTAATTGGCAAGAATTGAATTGAGTTGCTATTTGGGCTTAATTTTTAATTGATTTTTTGTTTCTTCATATTCAATTGGTTACACCTTATTGTCGTATACCTTAAATCAATTCCAAAAGGTCAACCCAATAAGAGAAGTAACTAAATTCCCTCACATAATTAGATTATCATGCTTGTCTTTTCAATATGGGAAAATGAAATCCGTTATACTTTTCCTCACCCAAATTCACATTGCCCTCAACATAAGTGAGGCCTCTTGCCAATCCCATACTAGGGGTCTATCCATTACCCACCCTACGCTAGAGGGTAGCATCACAAACACTACTAGTTTGTCTTTATATCACTTATTACTTATCATATACCTGTGTATTATCCCAAAAGATCAACCCTATGGGAGGAGTGGTCAAATCATTTTATATAACCAAATCATCTCACTTACCTTTTTGATATGAAAGAATTAAGTATGTTACATTAGTGTTATTACAAATAATATTTAGTTGACACAACTAAGTATTCAAATCACTACAATACCCTCAAGCAAGTTACCTGAAATATATAATGAAGTTAATCGGCATGCAGAAGCATAAGATACAAGTGTGATAAAAACCCAAAATATAAGCTCAGGAAATGATCAATTAAATTTATATTGAAAGTGAAATAAAAACCCTCAAATTTTCATCACTCTCGGTTTCAAGAATTTTGATTAAACCACACTATAACTTGCTGCACAGTAAGTATATGTCGAATATTTAACCACCAGAAAGTAGTAATAATAATGTGTTGAACGTGAAATCAAAAGCCCCAATTTCTTCTCCCTCTAGTTTTCGAAAGAGAATCCACAAATATTCGAATACTTGTTGTAAGAGTGAAATGAAGGCAATAACAACAATTACTATTGAAGCAAGCAGCAAGTGCGAAAATCGAACGGATTTAATACAAGCACAAACTATTCTTTTGTTCGCCAAACGTGCTTCTTTAGCTTTTCTCTCTTTCCTGTTTGGTTTTTTGTTCAAATCTGTCAAAACAAGGACTTCTGTTAGAGAATAATACGGACCTCATTAGACTAAAACGTATGCCTTTTTTCCAGCCTTTTTGCCCATTGGAGATGTCAGTTCCTAGCCTGTTGACTTGCAGGTTTCTGTTGGGCATTTGAGTTGCACAACAGCTGTGAGAGAGGCAAACCAAAAAACGTGAAGAAGCCTTGGGCCTCTTCGACACCGCAAACTTTAATCAAACGGTGTGTTTGTTTTAGTTGCTCAAGTGGATCGGACAACATGGGCTTCGGCCACGCTAGTTGCTGAGGCAGGTCAGGCCATGTTGCCTTTGGGCCACGCCTTCCAAATTTGGTCAAATTGAGTTTGGGCTGAATAGACCAAATATTAAATATTTAAGAAACTTGATTTACTAGAATAATGGGGGAACAAAATATTTCCTTATTAAATGCTAAGCACAAATCTAATACCAAGTAAAAGGTATTACACTAAAGTTGCCTTACATGCTTTTTCTTTGTGGTGAATTTCTGGTGTAAAATAAATATATCAGTTTTCAAAAACCCCAATATTTGTCATCATCAAAATGAATGTAGAAATGATTCATCTTCCTAACAACAAGATGTGTTTGTATTGAACTCCTAGCGATATTAGTAAAAATTAATTTTTTAAGGTTAATGAGTTTTTTGAAAACTTATTCAAATATTTCTCAATAATCTAAACGTATTATTCTTGGTACTTAGAACATTTGGTTTTGCCTAATGCCTTGAAATGAGATATTAGAAAAATTTATCCAAACATTCTCTTTTTCTATTGGCACATGGTATCACATTATAATTACCAAAATACATGAGTTTCCTTCAAATATTTTCACATAACTTTCAAATACATTGTTGGATGCATTGATTATGTTCGACACATTATTGGATGCTCGACATAATTTTCTATTAAAATATGTTAAACATGTTGCTACCTTTTTTAAGAGAGAAAACACGAATTATCTCGAGCAAAACAAAGCTAAAGCGAAGGACATGTTTACGTCTTGGGATTGAATGTTATTTAATATACATCTTAGGTGTAGCAAATTTGAACATTACAATTAGATATGGACACCAACACATGGTATTTAGATTTCATCACTCTTACATCCAATATCCTATTAGCCTTTAAGCTTGTGTGTGGTGTGTTTGGCACTAAGGAAATCTTAGTTTTAGGCACCAAGAAGCACATAGAAGGTTTTAAGTACCCTTAATAGTCTAGCATGGCATCTCTAAGTAATATAGGTCATATGGGTACAATAACTAATTTGGCTTTCAATCAAGAGACCATAGAAACTCTTAAAAATCTAGTAAACAAATTAAATATTGTAAATATTAATGGAATGAATAGCCTAGAAGATACTCCCTAGACTATTATATGGAAATGATGAGATTATGGTACTTCAAACAAAAGCTAGCTATAATCTAGAAGAATATGAAAATATATAAGAAATCCTGGACTATTGGAGACAATTATTTAAAAATCCTAATATTTCTATCCAAGAAAGAAATAAAGTCATATATATGATAAGAACAACTTATCTTGAATATGAAGATCTTTTAACCTATTTTAGGTTTAAAAATACATTACTACTTTTTGATGAAGAAGATAAGCAATCTTCTGATTCTATATATATATATATATAGAAAAGATAAACAATCCGAGTCTGAAAAGGAAAAAAAAATTAAAAAAGAAAAATTGAAGATCCATTACATCTAGAAACATTTGTCGATTATAGGCTAAATGATGATAATTATGATGATTATGTAGAAAACATTAAAACCAATGATTATGATGATTATGAAGTAAAAGAGGAAACACCACATCCCACATGTTCTAAAAGAAATGATATGAATAAGCAAAACATAGCCCAAAACAAGACATATTTAGACCTTACTAATGTTCCTTTTAAAGATCAATTAGAAACTATAGATGATTGGCATAATCTCTTTCAATTGTAGTAATCAATTATAGGAACACATGGACAAAAGAAAAGTTTTATAATTATATTGCCTTTGCACTTCAAGGAAACATTTTAAGTGGCTATGGCAATAGGAAAAGACTAAAGTAAGAAAGTAGCAAAAAATTGATTTACTGACTTCTTTTTTTTTTTAACTTTTGATGACATTTTAAAAGAATTTGAAAAAAATCCATAAATAACACCTTTATGGATATTTATGTGAACCATACCTTCAAGAAGATGTCACTTTTATGCTATCCATGCTAGAATTATGCGATATATATAGGTTTGAAGAATATGTTCAAATCTTTCAAAAATATTATTTTTTGGTTAAACCACCAAAAAATGAATATTGGTTAGAACAATTCTTTAATAAATTACTCAAGGTTTGAGATGAAATTTTCACAATAGGTTATCCAGATTTTCTAATTAAAATACATAAACCCAAGGTTTTAGAATAAGTAATGTCTTAAGGGTAATAATAGGTCCAACAAAAATGGAAATAAATTGAATATTGATTATAAAATATATTTTTGAAACTGATTAAATTTCCTCTTGAATTTTGAAAAGATTCATGGAAAGTTGAAAAGAACTTTATTTGCTAATTTCCTATTAAATGTAAAGCAATCTTCAAATGTGAATATGATGTATTGGTCATTGATTACATATCATTATTTATGTGTCAAATGCCAATGCATGGATTGAAATTAAAGAATGATACAATTAATGTTTAATTTCAAATCTAGAAAATATTTAAAATGTTTGCTGCGAATATCGGTGCATAAAGTGAGAATTAAAGAGTGATATAGTAAAGTGTCTACGATTGATTCAAATTATTTGCACCGTGTGTGTGATTTGCAGTCTCAATGTGAAATGATAAAGTGGTGGGCAAGAGAAATAAATACATATCATGATGTGTTAGTCTTAAGGTGCAACGCACTGTTTTTGGCGTATGGTGTACATGTATTTGTTGTATGTGTTTGGAAATGATGCGTGTCGCGAAAAAGATGCAACGCACCGTTTTATTTGGTGGAGGGAGCAGCATCCGTGGTTTCAAGAAAGGCTAATAAACCTTTCTTACGTTTAGCTTTCGATAGAAAAGGCATTGCTTTTTTAGTTCATTCTGCCGCATGATTTGAAAGGGAATATTAGAGAGTCTTTGGGAAAGAATTTAGGAAAATCTAAAATGGGTTTTCATCTCTAGATGCCAAGTAACCATTTGCCCTTTGGAAAATTTTCTTTTCACTCTATAAATTGTAGTTTAGGGTTTTTGAGAAAGTACTAAAAAAGAATTCATCATGCGAGAATAAAAAATTTGATTTGTGAGTGCATTGCAAAAAGAATACTCCTAGTCAATAATGATTGATAAATTCTACATACATGTAGTAATGGGTTTTCATCCTATCCACTATTTGAATATTACTTGTGCTTTGTCAAGTACTTTTCGATTTTGTGGTTTGGCATTGTTATAAGGATTACATTGTTTAATTGTTTTATAATATGTTGTGATTCATTGCTTGAAGAAAGAGTATTACCTAAGTTTGTTTTTCTTTTAGCAAGGATGGTACCCTAGCATATTTTATTAAAACCAATAATTTTGGACATTATTACCTAAGTTTGAGACTTGAATTCCATTTTGATAAAAAATTAAAGTTGAGAAATTTGCAAGCCATTTATACTAAGAAGAGTTAATATTTGTGCAAGATCAATGGAAAGAAAAAAGATTTATTTTCATTCATATCATTCATTTTGTAATTTTTAAGCCATTTTGTGATTGCTAAGCCATGTGCAGCTTAGAGGAAATTTACATTTGTGATTAAGCTTGTAAAGCTGAGTATTGTGATTTAAATCATGTGTGCCTTAAGTTGATTATAGATTAAGCCAAGTGTGGCTTAACTATTTTTGTGATTGGGCCCTATTGGTTGTCTGTAATTTTTTGTGTATAAAAGTGAATTGTGATAATTTTTAGTCTATGAATAGAAATTAAAAGTATTTTAAATTTGAGAGCCACAATTATAAATTTTAGTAAAAGGTCCTCCTTGTTATTGATAAATAGGGGGCGGACGTAGGTTGGGTGAACCACTTGAACACTTATCCATTGCAATTTGTTTATTTCTGATTTTAAATTACAAGAAATTATTAAAAACATAAAATTAAAATAATCCAATCCAACCTCCTCTTATTAGGTTAATCAATTTCCAATCAAATTATTCTGACGGTTTTCTGACGTCCAACTGCCTCTAAACAGCGACTCGTAGAGCTCCTCGATGACGTTTCCATGCAGCCCATCCGGCACGCGATAGCTACACATGGCGGTTGTCGGCACGGCCGCCTGGATCACCCACTGGGTAGTCGAAATCGTGGCCCGTTTCTGGCTTGACATGGGCCTTTACAAGTAGCTGGGCTGAGGTCAGAACTGCCTCCAGTTGACAGTGACGGCAGCTTGTCCTGGCCGGTGCTGGTCTCATTTGCCAACAGAAACTCAAAAGAAACAAAGCATTTCATCCTAATGGGCCTATATTTGCTGAAACCCTATTGAGTTTGAATCTACCGTTACTTCTTATTTTTCTTCTTTCGTTTTCTTCAATCCTTTGAACTTGTGCTGAAACCCTATTGTGTTTTGATCAATGTCTTTGGATACCACTGATAGGAACAAAAATTCTAATAACAATCACAACCCAAGTATGAGGGAAATCAGGCAATACTACCCCTAAATTTCAAGTTTCCTTCAACACAACCGAAGTTCGCAAGTGCACCACGGATTCAAGGTAAACAACCAAAAGAGCATCCACAACTGCAAGCACTACAAACTCCTAACAAACTACACTGCGACTGAACTACCCTTACACTACCAGCGCTACTACAATAATAGTTTTTGTTTTGATGATGAAGATGATCCCCACGACTGCCTCTCTTTTTCTCTTCTGTTTTTTCCGGAAGCCTAGTCAAGCGAAGTGTTTTGCCATCCAATAAAGTGACGTACCACACCCACTAACTTTCTTTGCCTGGGTAAAGAAGTACTAATAGATGTTTTGTCCTCTCCTCGAGAGTTGAGTCGACCGTTCTGCGAAGTTCCATTGCTGATTTTTCGCCGGCCCAAGGAGAAGCTCTAGTCGTTCCACAACGCCAATTGCGGAGAAGGATTGGATGCTATGAAGTGAGACGAAGCCTAGACTGGGGACTCCAAAATAAGCATAAAAAATCTTTTCATATTCCGTTTTCCTATAGTTTGAGTTTCTATTACACACGCGACATACACAGCACTGTCTGTCGATTTGCAAATGTGAATGAAGTAATCGTGGTCGACTTTTGTCATGTTGATATTGGTGGTCGCAGTTTTACCTAATTACAATAACTAACATACATGATAACCACATTCAACGGGCTAAGGATACCAACCTATGTCGCTACTATGTCGTCTCATGTCTATATCATTTTTGTAGTTTAAACTTCTTTACCTCATCGTCAAGCTTTTTAAGTCTTCGTACGCCCACCATCTTTGAATATACTGATAATATTCAACTTTGTTAAGTTTTCATATGGATATTCTTCCCTTTTAAATTAATTTGAAGGGAGAAAAGAAGATCTTTCAAGAATACAAACAAAGTCTCAATAAATATGATCCAGTAGCTAATATGCGAGGGAACTTTTGTCGAACAGTAGTGAACATTGGGTAGTAAAGAACAAATCGCATCTCATGTTGGACTTGACGCTGGTGCAATTATCTAAGTCTATTATTTTTGGCCATTTATCTTTGATTTTTCTTCTCTCTTAAATTGAAAGGACGGGTTGTTCAATTCATAGTTACAAGATGATAGCTACCTCAACGGCAGCTGGAAGGATGGGTTGTTCAAGTAAGAACATGTCCTAGGACACCAACAAAGTAAACTTTAGTGGGCTTGATTCAGTCAATAATATAGAATTTGGGGGCCAGTTGTCCCCACCTAGAATCAATTGGCGATAGGTGAGGGAAACCCCATGAATAAGGCCAAAGATAAATCAATTGATAGTAAGTGGGAAAAACTTTCTATTAATAAGGCCAAAGCTCTCATTATACGGAACTGGTGTGAGACTAAGTTTCAACAAACAAACCAATCAGCATTTGGGCCACTAAAGAAACAACCTAAGCTATGAGACAACATGCTCAAAAAATCAGTTTGTTTGATATTAAAAACAAAAGCATATAGAAGAGAAAAACATTATAACAAAAAAAAATTGGATCATTTCGTGTAACACGCGTATCCTACTATGAGTTAAAATCAGGTCACTGAGTTAGTTTTCTCTATTATTGTTTTTCACATTTTCATCAAAATAGTTCTTATTCTAAATGAGTAGATTATTACTTCTTTTTTTGCCAGCATTAAACAAAACGACGTTGTTGTGAATCTTCATCCAGTCTACAGTTAATTGCAATTGAATTCACAATTATCAAATTGAACTCATCTTGAATTCTATTATTGTTTTTTTTTTTTTTTTTTTTTTTTTGGTAACCAAGGTGTCCGGGCCAGCTTGCGCGCACCTCGACTAATCCTTGGGGAAGGCTAGCACAGCAACCCTTTTTTTTTTTTTTTTTTTTTTTTTTTTTTTTTTTTTTTTTTTTTTTTTTTTGTAACCAAGGTGTCCGGGCCAGCTTGCGCGCACCTCGACTAATCCTTGGGGAAGGCTAGCACAGCAACCCACCCACCGCCGTGACCCCTCACTTAAATCACAAATGCTCTCCATGGGGAGTTGAACCTGAGACCTCAAGGATCCCAAGCCCAACCCTTACCAAGTGGACCACCTGTGGGTGGGTATGAAATTCAGTTTGTATACTAGAAAAACCGAGACAAATCTCAAGTAGAGGTGAGCTGTTCTCCTGCCATTTCCTCTGCGGTGGAAAATGGAGAAAAAGAAAAGGCGGAAGATAGAAAGGATAGGAGTATGAGAAAGGGAATTGTTTGATATTTTTCTTTCAACTAATTGTTCGACTCTGCACGAAGCAGCCATGCGACTGGCCATTGTTGTCTTTTACGATAAAAAGATAAATAAATAAAAATTAAAAAAAACGTTGAGCTGTCACCAGCAAAATATGTCGGCAACAGGTGATTGCCGGTCCCCGTATTTGACTACTCTTTCGCTGTTTAGGTTATAGGAGGAACATAGTTCGGTCTACGGGGATTCACGCCAGTCCGAGTGAAAGCAAGGTAACTCAAACACTATAAAGCGCATTACATTTGGAAGAAGGCATTTAATTATAGTTCATGGAGTTGTATTTAAAAATATTTTTAATATTTTGATTTCCAAAATAATCTGTGCAAGATAATAGTTTTATGCCAAAAGAAAAATCCCAAAATTGAAGCTTTTTAATAAAAGTAAGACTTTTTAGTTCATTATTAACTTTTGAGTTGGCTCTTTAGGCCTTTTAACTTTTATTAGACATGCAACCTTGAGTTTAATGATACTTAGTGTATTGAAAAATGTATGTAAGACAAGAATCCCATATTAGAAAAGAAAAAGAAAATCATGAAATGAAGTTTAAATAAAAGTAAAACATTCTAATCATGAATTAGCTTTTGAGTTAAACCTTCTAACTAAAACAACATTTATTACTTTAAATACTATTAAATATCACTTGCTTTTCAGCTATTATAATTCACAAGAACAACGTCTAACATAATAGATGATAATCATTCAATTTTTTTTAAAAAAAATTCAGGATTTTGTAGAATAAAATATTAATATTTTTAGAGATCTTAATTCATTTACAATTGAGACCTTATTCGTTTAACATATTTTACAATATAATAGCAGTGGGAGTTTAACATTATGTGGCGATATGTGATGCGATAAATATAACTTTAAAAGTGTTTTGTTTGCATCAATTAAAATAAAATTCTATTTTTATGGATAGGTAGTGCTCTCACAAATTAGTTTGACAAACAATCTATTCACTAAAGAAAGAAAGGGGATTAGGGTTATTAAATCTTAAACTTTGGAATAAGGTCTTTTTAGAACATATGCTTTGGAATCTTATCAATTTTCTAGATGCTTTTTTATGGAGTAAGTGGATTTATAGTTTTAATAATGTAGCTTGATATAAAAATTTTTATGGCATGGAGTTGGAGAAGTTTTTCTCAAACTAAGGTTTACACTTATCTTGGTTCTTTATAGATCTACATATTGCTAAAAAAACAATTATCAAGACTTTTTACTAGTCAATGAAAAAGCGAATTGGTATGATATAATTTAAACTGATAGCATTAGCAATCATAATTTTATTGAATGACTAGTTTATCAAAATTGACTTTCTACAACAAAATGAATGATAGGATGACTCCCTTTAATTAACTTATATTGTGATTTTTGTCAATCCCAAGTTAAAAATATGAGTCATCTTTTTTTTTTTTTTTAAATATACATGGATAAAGATGGTTTAAAAGATTATCCTTACTCAAAGTAGAATTCAATGTTATATTGGAAGATGAAATGAAGAACTATAGTAGATTATCAAAGCAGCTAAAGGAAAGGATTTGGCTATAAAGCTTCTTAAGATATCATTTTTAGCTTGTATTTATTGTATATGGACAAAATAAAATAGAAAACGATTTCAAAATAGAACAATTTTTTTTTTTAAAAAAAAAACCATGGATTGTACCCTGAAATTTTTTATTAATAACAATAAGATTGGGCATAATAACCATATCATGTATAAGTACATAGCGCAAGGGATAAACCTTACCCTTTAAAAGGCTAAATGCTTACATATCAAGCTACCACATAAAACATAGAAAATAAAACATGAAATACATTGGGCAGCACTTACACTTAACCTTATGGTGGTGTATAATTACCTAATCCTAATTGATCATGCATGAAAACAATGCCATATGGCCAAGGCAAAGAGTTAAGATGTTCAAATAATCTTTTATTTTGGACTTCACAGCTATAATTAGTAAGACAATCAACAACTGCATTTCCTTCTCGATGTACATGTTGCATTTTTGTAGATGCTAAAACCATGGACATACACTGATGAATGACATACTCTATTTTCTAAGGAGTCCTCCATTTTTTATTTTTTATTTTTTTTGTAGACATTGAACTAGATAAAAGGCATTCAACTCAATAATATGGGGTACTTGGTTCTGTTCTTGACATATCTTAAGGCCTTCTAACAAGGAGTAGGCTTTAGCTTCTGCACTACTACCTGGTGCTAACTTGAGTGAGAGAGCCATCATAATGTTCCCATTATGATTTCTAAGTATTCCTCCTCTAACATTCTACCCCATGATACTTGACATGTCTATATTTAGCTTATATTATCCCACTGGTGGAAGTTGCCATTTGACCTAACTCCTCTTTTAAAAGGAAGGTGAATTACAAGAATTTTTAACAAACATAATGAGACTTGATCAAGAAAACTTACTTGGACCTTAACTTGGATGAGAATGGATAGTTGTAGCATCCAATGGATAACATTCTTGTTAATTTTGTATAAGGACATGCTTTCATCATTGTGTTTAGCTAAATTCCTATCGAGTCAAATTTCTCTCATAATAATACTACCAAAGATGACAATAATAGCTTACCTCTGATTATGCCATGATACCTCTGAATACCACGATGAAACAAGATCATAAATAGAATTAAATCAAATTGATACTTGAAGTATGTCTTCAAATGTCTTCCAAATCTATTGTGCCACTATACTATGTATAAATAGATGATCCACAATCTCTTTTTGGACCATTTTACAACAATAACACTTACAAGTAATTTGTATTCTCCTCCTTTGCATGTTGCGTTCCACTAGGACTCCATAATGAATAAACTTCCACATAAACAAACCAATGTTGGTAGGTATGATCTTGTTCCATAGAAGTTTTGCCTATATTACTTTGTCTTTTTTAATTATTCAATCATGAAGGAAGCTGAAAATTTACTAGAAGCACTTAAATTACAAACAAGCTAATCGGGTTCTTGACTCCATACAATTTTGTTAGCCTAATATTGTTCCTCACTAGATAAATGTTCCCTTACAAAGTCATAATTCTAAAGAGCTTCTTTAATTGTTATCTTCTATTGTAGGTATAAAGGATACTAAAGAAGTTGTCCAAGCCAATTATCTTTCCAAAATGAGCATTTACCCTCCCCAATAATCCATTTACCATGTTTAATTGCATAATTAACACAAAGTAAAAGCATTTTCCAGGTATGCGAATGTGTATTCTTCTTCCCTTTTCTTATTACCTTCATAGGATGTCCATGTTTTAATCGTACAATAGAAGCCCATAGTGAATGTCTTTGTATAAATTTTCATGCAAATTTTGTTTGAAGGGCTTGCATAGTTTGTTCTAAATTATGAATTCCCAAACCTCTTTCTTCCAAAGGTGTACATATAGTTGTCCATTTAACCTAGTGACTACTATGTTCATCCCAATTGCTCCACATGAAATTGGCCATTATTATGTTAATCTTTTGTATTACTATTTTGGATACTTTAGTAATAGATGAGATATGAATCGGCATGGAAGATAGAACATTTTTTATTAATGTCAACTTGCCCCTTTGATATAAGAATTTACCCTTCCAATTTTGCACTTTATTACCTATTGCTTTCACCATCTCATCAAAGCAATGGACTCAACATCTACCTTTAAATAGTGGAATGCCCAAATAGTTTATGATGTCCCTATCTTCCTCATTAGTGGTGTAGAAGGAAGAGCATCTACTGACGGCTTCCTTCTACACCACTAATGAGGAAGATAGGGACATCATAAATATCCCTAGTCAGAATTCCATTTTCATGCTATACGCTTTGTTCCACAAATTGGATAATAGTCAAATTCGTTTTGCCAGAATTAAAAGCTGTCCATAAATAAACATAGAATTGCTTGTGGTTCTACACAATAATTGTTGACTTCCGTTGAACAATCTCTTCTAGGTCTTCTCCTGCTCTCAGTCTCTCTCAAGGTATGGCCAGAAGATGTCGGTTCCCTTTGTTTCCTCTTTACTTTCATCCAATAATTGCACTTCTAGCATCCCCCTCTCTCTTTATCTCTCTTTCTCTGCTAATTCCTCCGCCTTACGATAGTTAACCGGCTGTACACTAATTCGGCCACCGTTTCGCCTGTGCATGTGAAGGTATTTTCCTTGGCAAAATGAAGGCATTTCTTGTCCCGTTCCTCCTTGCTTCAGCTGTCACATTTTGCTTCGCAACGTTCTCTTTCGGAAACCATACATTGGCGGATGAAGGCATGCTCTCTCTCTCTCTCTCTCTCTCTCTCTCTCTCTCTGATGTTAGCTTTTCTTTTCTTCCCTTCGTTGTGTACTTGAAGAAGTCTGATGAAACTCAAGTGTCTTCATAAGGAAAACCATTAAATTTCATAGTGCGGACAGCATTTCTAGTTTTTTACGAGTAATCCATTCTTTTGTGACCGATTTAATCAGGTTTTAATTTGTTAAATTTTGCAGTGGAGGCTCTAAGACATATAGGAAACACGTTAGGAATAACGGCCTGGGATTTCAACGTAGATCCATGCAGTGGACAATCTGGATGGATCCGCGAAGGAGCAACCAAAGATAATAATGTCAGTGTTGGCTGTAACTGCTCGTTCTCCAGTGGAACTGTGTGCCGTGTTGTCAGAATGTATGTCATTTCTCTCTTCTACACACCCCATGAACGTGTTTATTGAGATGGTTATTTATTCACCAGCGCCTTCTTTAATGAGAACTTGTCAGTCGTAATGACCACTATTACAAGAAGCCAGTATAAATTTTATTTTACTCTTTTTATTTTTTCGACTAAAAAGACGGCGAATAAATGATCTACCATCTAAGATCATTCACTTGCATTTAAACATTAGGCCCCGTCTATCAAAAGAGATAGGTATACCATGCCCTTTTCAAAGATCAAGTAAAGACGAACTCAGGCTGCTGGACAAGTTGGGGACCACGTATTAAATGTGTGTCTGTGGCCATATCTTATGGTCCTCAAGTTTGTAGTGTCCGCACTTCTGTTAAATCTTAGATGGGGACAACAAACTAAATGTGTGTCTGTGACCATATCTTATTGACATATCCACGTGATTGTAATATCTGTTTTCTGTTCAAGGTTGTTCAGAGTTCGTGTAATGTTTAATTATACATGCCAATTTGCCTTCATAGCTTTGGCACTTAAGATCCGTTTACAATCTTGTATCGGTCTGAAATTGAGACAATAAAACAGAAGTGAAAATAGGGAAGAGCTATGAGATACTCTTTCCTAGTATACTATCTGATTTTGTGAACCTTCTTGTTCTGTTTCCTCAGTTGGCATGTGGCAATCATAAAATCCAACTTTAGAACGTAAAAGTTTACCTTTTATATCTCTACGAATTAAAATTTACTAATTGTTATTTTGAAAAAATGGCTATTAAGTAACTAACTTAAATATGTTATGTAAGGAAGTTTTAGAGGCTGGAAAAATAATATTTATATTAATTAAAAGCGGACTTAAGGTGAAGGGATTAAATGTGGACGGGACAAGCATTGGGTGTATTTTATGACAGGCCGGTTTTAAAAGATGAAACAAATATGTTCTGTAACGCTAAAGAAATAATACTGAGGAATATATTGAGGAAGAACCAAATGGGCCTTTAAAAGATAATTTTAGTTTCGATTCGTTAAAAAAGCTTCTGTAGAACAAAGAAACTAGAATGTTATGACTTTTGTAATATGTTATCAAAAAAAAAAAAAAATCAGTTTCAAATAATTGTGAAAAAAAATGCTTTTCGGATTAGTTCCAAAGTGTTTGTTAGATATCAAGAGATTTGGTCAAATATTTTGGCAAACAAACAGCACTTCGTTGAAAAAGTAATTACAACTTGCTTTACTCTGAAGTAAATGTCTCCTGTTAAAAATGGGAGCTTAGCAATCTAATTAGGAATTTTCCTTTGCTTGTTTTGTAGCTTTTAACTTATGATTTGTTATCAAATGTATACACGTTTCTTGACAAGGTCCCGCCCCGTAACTAAAATATCCGGTTTTCGATTTGATGTACAGAGTTTTGAAGAGACAAAATCTCGCAGGTACACTCCCAAAAGATTTGGTCAAGCTTCCTTACCTCCAAGAAATGTAAGTACTTCGCTATTTTATACCGATAGTAGAGATGCACATCTAGCAGTTTTCTTTCATCGACTGACAAACTTGTGGACTGGTTCTTTTGTTAGTGACCTCACCGGCAACTACATTGGAGGTTCAATCCCTCCAGAATGGGGTTCGATGCAGTTGATCAACATGTATTTATCTCTCCATTTGTGTGTGTTTACGAGCATTATAGTTTATCCATAGTTTTCTAAGCGTTCTCAAGCTCAATCTTTCATGAAGGATGACTCTAACGTAAGGATCTTGTTGCAGTTCCCTTTTGGGAAACCGGTTAACTGGTTCTATCCCCAAAGAGTTGGCAAACATCAAAACTCTCAAAAGCTTGTAAGTTTGGACAACCCAGTTTGTGCGTTTATGTTAAAATATAATTTGTGTTACAAGAACATGGGTTTTATCATTTGTAGAACGGTGGAGTTCAATCGGCTTTCTGGACCTCTTTCTCCACAGCTTGGTGATATGCGCTCCATAGAAAGATTGTAAGGCGTTCTCGGATATTCTCCCTTAGAGGAATCTTAACTCTTTTGCTCGTTTTGAGAATTTTTTCGATCGGCTTTTCCATATAAAAATGTGGAAACATAATCTTGATAGCTCAACTGCTAGACTTTTCTTTCATATTCACCCATAATGTTCTTCTTGTCGGTCAAATATATTGTAGTCTGATCAGCTCAAATAATTTTACTGGTGAGATACCTGATACATTTGCAAAGCTCACAACACTGAAAGACTTGTAAGTCACTATTTCTTTCTTTCCCTATTAAACTTTCATATTTCATAATTAGTTACTAGTTTTGCGTTGAATGTAATGCAGTCGGATCAGCGACAATCAATTTTCTGGAAAGATACCTAACTATATTTACAAATGGACAAAACTTGAAAAACTGTGAGTCTTGTTTTTTCTTTTTCTTTTTTGAAATATTTTATTGGTATTCAATTATGCTTTCCATTCATTATCTTACTTTAAGCCAAAATGTGGAAATACAGAGTGATTCAAGCTAGTGGTTTGAGTGGCCCAATTCCATCTGGCATTGCTCATTTGGACCAACTATCTGACTTGTTAGTATGAATCTCTTATGTTATAACTAAATTTTATGTTCAAATAAAATTGCATTTTCATTCATATTGTTAAATGTGATATACAGGAGAATTAGTGACTTAAATGGATTAGCAGAAACGTTTCCCTCAGTTAGTATTTTGACAAAGCTGAAGACATTGTGAGTTAGCTACTTTTGTGAAAATGATCTTGGAAACTAATTATTTTTATAACTATTCAAGTAGACATGGACATCTGATTTTGTGACAGGATTTTGCGGAGTTGCAATATTACTGGACAAATTCCTGAGAATCTTGGGAATATGGCAACTTTGGAAACCTTGTTAGTATATTAGTGCTGTTTTTCTATTCTTCTCTATTTTTTGATGTATTAAAAAGAGTTTCAAAATGTTTTACTCTAATCTCTCGATTGATTATATTATTGAATGACTTAGGACTCCTTTTCTAAATGAAACATGATCTTCTGTTATTCCGTTATCTCCATTAAGGGCATTGATCTTTTAAGATAAATGCTAACATTTTTAGTACGGCAATACTTCTTTGATTTTTTTTTTTCATCCTTTGCCAAATCCATAAGCCTTCCAGAATTGAACACGATAGTCTTTAGCAAGGCCATATGTGGTTTTTCATATTTGCCACAGCAAACGAACTATATTCTTCAACTAATTGGATATTAAACAAGATCTGTAGACTAGCCTCAATGCAAAATGGCTAATTGGTATTATCTCGTAGAAGGAAGATAAACCCGAGTAATTATTTTCACTCCAAATAATGGATGGAATTCGAAACGTACAATTGTTTTACTTGACAAGAAAAGGGCATGGCATTTAATAAGATGTCACCACATGCATGAATGACAGACTAGGAAGTGCGTTTAAAAACACTGACAATTCCCACTACAAATATTATGGTTTTCCATTGCCACTAAATTTAAAAAAGACTGATTTTCCTTGCATTGTCAGTTGCGATACACTACTTTTTAGAATAGTATTGGCTGCAATATTTTAAGGTGCCATTCGTTTTCTAATTGTATTAATTTTAAATTTTCTGGCAGAGATCTTAGTTTCAACAAACTAAGTGGAGAAATTCCGGGCAGCTTTAACAATCTACCAAAGGCAAAATACATGTAAGTATCTTCAATTGTATGCAAAATACCATTGATACAATGGTATGATTAATTTAGGTAATCCGTTAGCCACGTTTGAATTTGACCAACAGCAGGAATTCTAGATTACAGCCTTTAAAGTTCAACTAAAATCCGTTAGGCGTCAAAATTAAACTCTTATAAACTTCGGTCGCCAAGAAGGATAATCTCTTACCGGCTTGACACTATGTTTCAAATGTGGCAAATTCGTGGCTGAAATGATTACTATTGTACCCAAACCAATAAAGAAGCTTTATATTGTTTCAAGTATAAATAATCATTTAGCCATTTGAATGTGTCTAAAATTTGCATGCTCAAGTACATCTTACCTGATGATATGTTTTATAGAAACTGTAAAATTGAACTGATTTGTTTATGTTTTCTTGTTTAGATATTTGAGTGGCAACTTGCTAACTGGAAAAGTGCAAGACTGGATGTTGAATAGAGGGGGCAACATGTGAGTTTCTCTGCCAAATTTTTATATACAATTTGCTAACCAAAATGTTGATGACCTTTATCCTAGTCATTACGTGACACTGCATAATTTATGATAATTAGGCCTCTTAGAGTGTTAGGTCTCTCCTAGAATTTTGTTTGCCTCGATCACTGTAGTTTACTTCAAAAAAACAAATGAGTTTGTGTATCATGTATAAACAAAAGTTTTCTGATCGAATTTAATGAATACTTTCTTTTTCTCTTTTCTGCGTGCAGTGATCTTTCATATAACAAATTTTCGGCTGGAGAAACAGGGTCTTCAGATTGTCAACAGCGTACTGTGTAAGACTTCTTTCTAAGCACGTATGCGCGTAATCTTGGGATCATGGCTACACTTAACAGACTTCTCGTCATTCTTTGTAGGAACTTGTTTGCAAGCTCCATGGAGAGCAATAACTCGTGAGTATGAGGTTCACTTATCAAAAATATGCTACCGTCATTTTGTGTTCATAAATCCTATTTTGGTAGTGATAATAACTTGTTTTGGATGCTGAATGTTCAATCAGTGGCACAGTTTCATGTTTGAGAAGCGTTGGTTGTCCTAAAAGTAAGTTGAAACATTTCATATTTCCTCAAGTTATCATATTCTTTTGATTCTCTTGTTCAATAGCATATCAACTTGGTTTGCTTTTCCTTGTCGTATTTAAAGTGGGGATTGGGAAATTTTATAATTCAAAACTTGTTTTAGAACAGGTATATAGTTTTTAAAAGTATCGTAAATTCTTGTGTGCACATGTTCTTCCTATTCTGTTCTGGTGACTATCAATGTCAACATCTACATGTCTGTTCATTTTGTGGTTAATGAGCTATTGTTACATTTGTCCCAGCTCGGTACAAACTTCATATAAATTGTGGCGGAGGACCAGTAGATATTAATGGAAGTATTGCATTTGAGGATGATCCAGCTCCAGGAGGACCTTCGACTTTCACCAGGCTTCAAAGAGACTGGGGATTTAGCAGCACTGGTCACTTCATAGAGGATAACATCAATTCTGACTCTTATATTCAGCAAAATTCATTTAGACTCCTTATGACCAACCCCGAACTGTACAGTAATGCACGAATTTCTCCTCTCTCTCTTACTTATTACGCGTTTTGTCTGGGAAATGGAAATTACACAGTGAACCTTCACTTTGCGGAAATAAAGTTCACAGATGACAAAACGTATAGCAGCTTGGGAAGGCGGATATTTGATGTTTACATTCAGGTAGTTGTTAGAATTATAATTCCACATCCATTAACCAATTCTCAGTTCTTTGAGCAGTTGTTAGCGTGAAACAGTTACCCAAAACTTAATTGGATTGAATGTTATAGGGAAAGCTGGTATGGAAGGACTTCAACATTGCAAAAGAGGCTGGTGGAGTTGGTAAGGTAAAAATAATAAATTCTACTGCTGTGGTAACTAATAAAACCTTGGAGATTCGTTTCTACTGGGCTGGGAAGGGGACGACTGCTATCCCCGCCAAAGGAGTCTACGGTCCTCTTATCTCAGCAATTTCTGTGAATCCTGGTAGGTTTGTTTTATGAGCTGTTTTTATGTTTTTTTTTTTTTTTCTATTTGTTGAAGTTTTGAAGTGTACTACGTCAAGAAATGATCGCACAATCATATCGATGAACAAGAGAAGAAAATCTTTTCTTTCCGCGCTCGGATGATAGTTTCTGCTATCATTTACCTTCACAGTAATCCAACAATATAAATCATATATATATTTTTTTTTTTTTGGAACAGACTTTACACCCCCACTAGAAACCGGAGCAGGTATATCTCTTGGTGCAAAGGTCGGGATCTCTGTTGGAGCTTTTATAGTAACTTTGTGCCTGGCTATTCTTTTGACGAAAAGCTGTCTAAGACAGCAAAACATGGCACGAGGTATATTCAAAACAATAGACGTTCTATTGTGCTCCTCTAACTCTTGTTTCCTTTCATTCTTTGCTTTTTCCTTATTGAGCATTTTTCACTTTTATGTAACTTATTTTGCACTTTCTCGGACATGCTTGCTTCTCTGACATGGCATGATAATCAGAATTAAGGGGTTTGGACCTGCAAACTGGTAAATTTAGCCTAAGGCAAATCAAAGCTGCAACAAACAACTTCGATGCCGTGAATAAAATCGGTGAGGGTGGATTTGGATCAGTCTATAAGGTATTTCGAAAAGAATAATATTTTCTTTTTGGATGGTTGTTATTAAACTTAATGCAGCTCTTTCGTTTTAAAGTGTTCTTCTCATATATGGAAAATATATTTCATTTACAAAATGCAGGGTTTTCTATCAGATGGTACCATCATTGCAGTCAAACAGCTTTCTTCTAAATCAAAGCAAGGAAATCGAGAGTTTTTGAATGAGATAGGCATAATTTCTGCTTTGCAACATCCTAATCTCGTTAAACTCTATGGATGTTGTATTGAAGGAGATCAGTTGTTGCTAATATACGAATACATGGAAAATAAGGATCTCGCTCGTGCTCTGTTTGGTAAACTTTTAAGTTTATGCAATCAATTGCTTTGTTACGTATTTAAATGCATTGATGACATGCACGTTTGCATGGTTATTTAACGTTTCCTTGTTAATGTAATTGATTGAAGGGCCAAGTCAACTTGAGCTGAAATTGGATTGGCCACCAAGACACAAGATTTGTGTTGGTATAGCCAAAGGTTTGACCTTCTTACATGAAGAATCTAGATTAAAGATTGTTCATAGAGACATCAAGGCTACTAATATTTTGCTAGATAAAAATCTCAACCCAAAGATCTCTGACTTTGGTTTGGCCAAGCTTGATGAAGAGGATAATACCCACATAAGTACCCGAATTGCTGGAACTTAGTAAGTTATTGTTTATTGATCTAATGTCACTTTATTTGGCATTATTTTCTTTCTTCTTTCATGTGGTATGGATAATTTCAAAGAATAGAAGAGAAGGAAAAGTTAAAGTAGAGGAATTGCTAGTCATCTTCAAGTTGCTTAAAAAAATTCAGTTTGAGAAATTTCATTACCTGCATTTTTTATGACCTATCTTATTATTTCATTCTATTACTTTTACTTAAAACTTAAAGCCCTTGATATTAGCAATTCCATAAATTCATGATCCTAAATATGTTATAAATTACTCCTTTATTGCCAGTGGATATATGGCCCCTGAATATGCAATGCGAGGCTATTTAACCGACAAAGCAGATGTTTATAGTTTTGGAATAGTGGTTTTAGAAATTGTCAGTGGGAGGAGCAACACTAGTTACCGGCCAAAGGAGGAACGTTTCCATCTTCTAGATTGGGTAATTTGAATTTCTTTCTCGTATTCAACCCTTTCGCCCTCCTATTAATTTCCATTATTATTCTATTTGACAACTTAAAATGCAGATTATGGAATTGTTTCAAGATGACTATACAATTTGCATATTCACAAAGCTAGAATGTTGATATAGTGTTGAGAGAGAATCTTCCAATCTTTCTAAATAAAAAAGCAAGATGACTTGATTTATTTGTTTCCAGAATTCTTCTTTTTCCTCGGATTTTTTCAAATTCCTGACCAGCAACATGTTGTTGCTAATTCGACTTGTGTAAGAAATTTATAAACTTTGCGCTTATCTCCCACTTGCAGGCTCTTCTTTTGAAACAGAAAGGGAGTTTATTAGAACTGGTGGATCCACGGTTGGGCTCTGACTACAATGAAGAAGAAGTTATGATCATGATTAACATCGCCCTCCTATGCACTAATGTTTCGGCAGCGGTTAGGCCAGCTATGTCTTCGGTAGTGAGCATGCTTGAGGGCGGCGCTGTTGCTCCTGAGTTGGTATCGGATTCAGCTTTCTCAAATGAGGAAATGAAAGTGCAGGCGATGTGGGACCATCTTCAAAACGATAAAGACAAGAATGTGAGTGAGAGCCAGACGCAAAGCCTTGGAATTGATGGCCAATGGACCTCTTCTTCTACATCTGCCGCCGATCTTTATCCTTTCAGTTTAAGTTCTAATTACTCCGAAAGAAGAGCTTAGAGAAGAGGAAGTAGCTGTCTCAGTCGGTTGGATAGTTTGCTGAATGTATTTCTTTTTCATTTCACAAGTTTTCCTGGGTAACCGTTTTGGACTAAATGGCATGATTACAAAAGTTCTTCTGTGGCATAATAATTCTGAAGTGTGAGTATAAATGTTTGAAGAGGGATTGAATTGTTAAGCTGTTAATGTAGTTATGTATCTGAATTGCTATGCAAATTATATGCTTGACACTCGTATTGTTGAGTTCCCTCTTTAACGCATTCCCAGTGTATTGGAAGATGTAAAATACGCATCTGGCAAAAGAAAAAAGAAAAATTATTTTAAGCTTTTTGATAGCACCTTTAAAAAGCAATCTCTCTGTCGTCTACTCGTACTTTGGTTTGTTCTTAAGTAACTAACTTTACTTTTAGGAGTAAATCTGGGATTGATGGAACGTTTTTCTTTTTGGTATTCGCTATTTTGATTAAAAAAAAGTGACATAGAGTGGGGAAGAAATTTAGGGTGATATGATGGGCATTGGGTTCTTCCATGGGGAAACAAATAATTCCCATATAAAAATGTTAACCACCATAAGATGAGAGAGAGACTTGAGAGTTAACGATTTAGATGATTTCAATTGTATTGAATCTACAATAATTTACAAAGTAAAATACTACTACTATTTATACAAGAGGAGTCATATAATTTTCCACATGACAACTAGTTAAATAAGGACACTTATGGCCTAAATATGTATAGTGAAATAGCACATAACTAAAGAAAGGCTAGCATCTCATCTATGAAACTATAATATTGCGTCTTTCATTAACAATTCACATCAAACTAGAGACTTAAATAAGTCAAATACTATATACTAAGAAAAAAATGTCAATGTTGCCTGGAATAAATCTGCAAGTTGTTCCTTTGAAACGTGTCATAGTTCAATAACAATTGACCTCCACGTACATGGTTCCCTCATAACAGGGACGTGTCATGGTTCAATAACAATTGACCTCCACGTACATGATTCTCTCATAACAGGTGTTGTAATAAACAACTAAGAAACTGCAAAATTCTTCAAACCAGAAACTGCTTTTTGCCGAATCTGCATTGAGTTTAGCAGATAGTTTGGCTGCTAATTAATTGCATACAGCTTAAATTACAAAACTATTTAGGATAACAACACCTAACATATATCTCAACAAGTAACAAAAAGAATCAAAGTAAAAGATGGCGCACAGAATTTACATGGTTTGGCCAAATGATGTCTCCTACGGGCAAAACCGAAGATTGTTGTTCCTTTACTACAAACCAAGGGAATGAGTTCATACACAACCTTCTAGAACGCCTTTCTACTCTTCTCAAGTCCCCATTTCACCCTTTAAATGTCACAAGAGTATATTTCAAACTTACAAATAGATGAAATTATCAACGAAGATCGTTCTTCTCGAGGTTGCAATGTTTCTGCAATAGAACAAGAACAGAAAGCACTCTTTTGTTTTTCTGTTCTGTTACGAAGTAGCTCACTCTCTCGACTTCAGGCAACTAACCTTAAAGTATATGTCTTTTAGAAGACCACCGCTTAATCCTGCTACTTGCACCGTCTGAGTCAAACAAGTATTACAAATTTGACAGAACTTGCTTGTTTTGATAAAACCTGTTGCATTTTGGTCTTCTCTCACTCTTCATACTAACCATATTACTACAAAGTTCAGATAGTGATCAGTGGATTAGGAATCATATTTACCATAGTTCTCCACCTTGGCCAATAATCCACAGCATACTTCTCCTCGCAGTTTTATTTCCATTTGTTTGCCTTTGCTTGGATAACTATTCTGCATTCAAACCTATCAAGTTCAAACAATTTTTGGGCTTGACAGTTGACATCACCTTGGTTAACATGCCAATCAGGTTATCAAAAGAAGACACCTTTCTTATAGTAACATTCCCTTGAGAGATGACTTCTACGATGAAATGATACTTAATGTCTATATGTTTAAATTTTTCATAATACCTTGGATTTATAGTAAGATAAATAGCACTTTGACCTTCACACTTCACTTCAATCTTCCCTTGCATCATTCTCAACTTAGTTACTAATTTTTTCAACCATATTGCTTCTTTTATTCGTTCCACTGCCCATATTGAAAACCTCCATGGTTGAAAAGCAATTGTTGGTTGTAGTATAGCTTTCCAACTTATAGCTCCACCTCCCAAAAAGAGTACATAACTTGATAGTGATCTCCTTTTATCCAAGTCATGGCCTTAAGTAGAATCTACAAATCTTGATACCTTATTTCCTTCATCTCTTCTAAAACTCAATCCAACTTTAGTTGTTTCTCTTAAATACCGAAAGATTCACTTGATTGCTAGCTAATGACCCTTTCTTAGTTGACTCATATACCTACTAAAGTAACTATGCTTACAGCATGGGTTAAATTTGGTCTTGTACAAACCATTGCATAAATAAGGCTCCTCACTGCACTTGCATATGGAACTGATTCCATTTTCTTTGCTTCTTCATTAGTGGCAGGTGATAATTGTAAAGACAACTTGAAATGTTTAGCTAAAGGAGTACATACTGGTTTTGCACAATCCATACAAAACCTTTCTAGGATTTTAAGAAAGTACCTCTTTTTGTCATGATTGATTTCATTTCCAAGAATTCTTCTAGCTACTCCAAGATCCTTCATTTCAAACTCATTCTTCAACAATATCCTTGAGTTTTCAATTTTTGCTAATCCTTCGGTAGCTATCAATATATCATCAATATATACTAAAAGATATATGCTTGAACCATCTGATGAAGTCTTCTACTACACACAACTACCATATGACCTTTTGTAGTACTTATGCTTAGTCATAAAAGTGTCACAACGTGTACATCCTTGCCTGGGAGATTGCTTCAAGCCATATAATGATGTTTGAAGCTTAAACACAATCCTTTTTCCCTTAAACCTTAAAACCTTTTGGTTGCTTCATATATATTGTCTCTTCTAATTCACCATGCAGAAAAGTTGTTTTCACATTGAGTTGCTATAATTCAAGGTTCAACAAAGCTACCAAGACCAACAACACTTGGATGGAGGTGTGTTTCACAACTAGTGAGAAGGTTTCATTATCCACTCCTTCCTTCTATGTAAACCCCTTAGTAGCTCCATGAGTTTTGTATCAAGCCTTCTTACTATCTGGAGTTCCCTCTTCCTTCTTAAATATCCACTTGCAACTTACAACTCTTAGCTTCAGGTAGTTTCACAAGTTGTCAAGTTTGTTTCTTGATAAGGACTCCATCTCTTTATTCAATGCAACAACCCATTTTTGTGAGTTTGCATTCATGGTTCAATGTAACCTTTTCAATTGCTATTAGAGCATAAACTACCAAATCTCTAAATTCATACCTTTGAGGAGGTCTAACTTCTCTCCTTTCTTAGTCTCTAGCTATATTGTACTCCTACACTCTTTGTCTTACTAATGGTGAGTGTAGAATCTATGAGGAGTTCTCATCTTCTAATTCAAGTGTGTTCACATCATTAGAAAAATCAAAGACATTTTTGGACTAACAAGTGTCAATCTCAAACTCCACATGGATTGCTCGTTAAAAATAACATCTCAACTAACAATAAACTTGGAAGTAAGGCCATCTGAAAACTACAACTTTTAACCTCTAACACCATTTTCATATCCCAAGAAAATGCATTCTTTAATTTGGGATCTAACTTGTCTTCTTTAACATGCACAAAAGCTAGATAACTAAACACTTTGATATTGGAATAATTTGCAGCCTTTCCAATTGAGACTTCTTTCTTTTTTGGTGTTTTGAAGTCAATAGCTTTAGATGGTGATCTCTTAACAAGATAACAATCAATGTTAACAACTTTTGGCCAAAAGTAGCTAGATAATGAGGATGGTGACAGCATACACCTTGCTTATCTAAATAAATCATGAAAGTCATGAATACTTCATTCTTATGCTTCAAGAAGAACACCAAAAAATTTCTAAAGAAATCATCAATGAAAGTCAACATATATCTAGCACCACTAGTTATGGAATACGATTTATAAATTAGAATGAATATAATCCAAAGCCCTTTTTGTCTTCTAAGTAGTGATCCTAAATTTCAACCTCTTTTGCTTCCCATATAAGTAGTGCTTGCAAAAGTCTAATTTGCTAATCTTTTGACCACTTAACAACCTTTTTTACTCAATATATGTATTCCTCTATCACTCCTATACGCAAGATGATAAGCCAAAGTTTTATGTTATCCTTTCCAACTTCTGATAAAGCCAATGTAGCTCTATCTGTTATAGTGTTTCCTTCAAAAAATATAGACCACCATAGCAAATGCACCCCATCACTACAAGAGCACACTTTAAGACTTTTAAAACTTCATCTTTTGCTTTTTACTCACAACCGTTGGCTTCAAGCATTCCAAGAGAGATTAAATTTTGTTTCAAATCTAGAATGTTCCTCAAATCAATAAGTTTTCTCACAATTCTATCATTTGTTTCAATTTAGAAAAATTTTAATCACAAGTACCTTACATGATACATAGTTTCCCATCAACAACATTTCTAGTCATTGGCTAGTAATATACAAACCAATTTTTGTTACTCTTCAAATAACTTAACACTTAGTTGTTAGTATTACCTAAGTCTTGGTTCTCTCATACCCTTATGGACTACTTAAAGTCCCTTTTATAAGCCTTTTAACTCCCATAACTTGGTTTTTTAACCAATGTGAGACATGTAATTCTTCATTTCTTAATACTTGTGGGACAAGGACTCTTTCCTTTCCTAATCTATGTAGGACATGGACATGACATGACTTCGGTCCGTTTCACAAAATGGCTAAGGGAAGACCGCCAAGGGACTGTACTTTCGTTATCATGTTCATATTCATACGCCATCATCATCATGAAAGACAGGACGCAGCACCAAACAGTAAATTCCAATCTTTTTCTTGCAACAATGGATTGTATTTTGTACCAATCGTGTGAAAAGTAACCCACTTGAGAACCAAATGTGTCAAGAGAACTGTTTCTTACTGTTTCAGAGCATGGAAATGGCTAATCTGAAGTGTTGTAATGGGAGAATCAGGAGAATAATTTGTTGGCCCAATGGGAAAGCAGAAGTTACTGAGAGATAATAGAAACTGAACCTTTTGAAGAGCCCCAAGCCACTTGGTGCAGCCGGAGTAGGAAGAATTCCGGCAATTCTTCTCTAAACTCTTGACGGAAGCCGTGGGAGTGGCACTGTGGAATCCCGTGACGTTGAAAGCAGCGGGGCAGCTGAGCGAGCTGACATTGTGGAGGCAAATCCTGCAGAAGCAAAGAATAGCGTCGCAGGTCGCGTTCGGTTGCGGAATCCTAATGCCACGGCTCAGCAGCGAGCTCTGCGGCGTGTTCACGCACTTCCGGGAGTCTTCCGGCATCATCGGGAGGTCAGATACCGGCGCCAGCTCTGGAGCAGCCGACGGCACCTGGAGAGCAGTCCTGGCGTGAGCCGCGAAGAGCCACCCGGCTAAGACCGGGCAGCAGCGGCTCCTGTCCAGGTTCTTCCCACAGGCTTCGCTCACGCCGCCCAAGAGCTCGGCCGAGAGGTGCAGCTTGCAGGTCTCCGTCTGGGTCTGGGTTGGCAAGGCCGGGACCGATTACCCACCTGGATTAGCCGGTTCAGTAAAAAAGCCGGCGCGAACGTGGCCAGGCATGAACCACAAGCAAATTAAAGGCATAAAGAGGGTCGTAACCGATGCCATGTCGAGCCCCTGGTTTTCGATTCTTACTCGTTTTTCCGAATGCGAGAAACCGAACAGACAGCAAGAGCTTATTGGGTTTGTTTGGGAGACGAGAAAATATGAGCGTAGAAAGTTTTGCGGGGTAAAAGATGGGAAATGTATGGAAATCACTTGGGAACTTGGGAAAAAGAGAGATGAGGGAGGTTAAAGAGGAGGGCTTTGAATTATATATGAATGTGCTTAATTTTTTTGAAATGAAACAAAGAAACTTTTGAACTACGTCAACAACTCCAATTTCCTGGCAAACAAAGCAAACCCCACCAAGAAAGAAAATCATACCATTCACCCTATAAAAAGTTTCGAAGGGTGGGTCAGCATAGAAAACATGCTCCAAAATTGAAACTTATCCGAAACTTTTCTAATACAATCAAGTCTAGAGCATCTCAAGAGTCAAGCTCCTTGTCAATCCAGTGGTTATTTGCTCAATTGATGTACCCAACAGGGCATAAAATAATATGAACAGAAAGTTTCTAGATGGAAGGAGCACATGTCATTGGCAACATATTAGTTAGGACGCTCGGCTTTGAGGCCCCTCCCTCTATCATTAGCTTGCAACACGGAGTCAAGCCTCATGTGAAAAGGGACATGTCTGTAGGCAAGGCTGCCCTACGGGAGTAGGCTAGCGGAAAAACGAGGCAAAATCGGGTCAAATCATTCAAACTAGTACAGGATATGATGACAAACAAAAAGGTTCTGTTGCCCTGCGTCGAACTAAGCCTTCTCTTTTGCTCTTTACCTAAAAAATGGTCGTTTCAAATCATTTGCATTTTTTTATTTTTTTTAAAAGATTCTATACTTTCGAATCTAGACAGAATTAGGCTTTTTAACAATTTCCACTAAATTACATCTTCTCCATTTATAAATGTTGGAACTAGGGGAAGACAATTAAAAAAAAAGAATTACTGGAGTTTCTTGAAATTCTTAGGCTTAAACTCTAAATTCAAAACAGTTAAATTTTGTATGTGTGAATATACTACTTTCTAATGAAAAATTTTGTTCCCTTATTTTGTATTTTGGAATCTCCAAACGTGTTTAGCATGGTCAAACAATAAATAAGATCGCTCTAGACTAAGATGATTATCACTTCGACTACGTGAGGTTGAAAGTTCTATCATTGGATTACAAAACAATGGGCCTTGCAATGAACATAAACAAAATTGGGTTTTGGTCCACGAAGTTGGCCATCGGAGCCAGGCGGAAAAGCGTCTCGTTAATGGTTAGAACTCTTCCACAAATCACAATTAGTGTTACTAATTGCTTTTGGACTTGCCTAAAAGCACGGTGGATGGAGAGCTGTTGACTTCTTTATGCTTATTGAAGGGCCTGGAAGGTCGAGTTGGATTTAAGATGGTTCGTGATGCCTAACAATTGGGCTTCCATTAGGCTTAGAAGATTAAGGTGATTCAGCAGAATTATCGAGATAATGAAGGGCTGTCTTAGCCATGATCACGGTGTTTGTTTGATAAGAAAACGAAAAAGGTTGCCAGGCAATGTGAACGAGGAAGTAAAAAAGAACACCGTGAGAATGGTCCAGGTCTCACCGGCCTAGCTGCCTTAAGCTAGTGTAGGCCAAATTGTCAATTCAAATAATGAAGATATGAGAGTGAAGTAATCCACTCTAGGCCAAACGTCGGCGGGCTAGATAGGTTAGCTAGGGATCCTTTTTCTTCCAATCATAAAGTAAAATTTATAGGTTAAGCACCACTCTTTGATTTAGGAGAATATAAGTGGCAATAGACACTTTTATGATGCAGCCTCTCGTGCTTACCTATTGTTTATAATTGCTAAATGTTCAGTAAATAAATTTATACCTCTACTAAAAGCTTAAACCTTTTAGTGATAGTACTCAATCCTACAACTTGAATGCATTCATAAACTTGTGTTGTTTGCCAAAAATTGGTGTTTTCCTTTGATAAGTTCTTTAAACATTTAAGTCCTTTTGCTAACCAGTTCTTAGCTATAAACTAAACAAAATCTACAACAAGAAGGTATGGTTTTATGTTTATGTTATTTAAGTCACATCTATATCAACATGCTAAGTTCTTGATAATTTATACATGGGTATTTGATTTTGTCATGGTAAGGCTTTAGCTAGTACCTTACGAACAAAAAATTGTGCTTTGTTTTGATGCCGTACTATTGCTCCATTGCTTTGCTTAGATTTTGAAAAACTAAGATGAAAATGGACTATTTAGGCATGTGTTTGAGTTAAAAAAAGTACCCAATAAAAGTTTTTGTTACTTCCATTTCATTATTCATCTTCTTATTACGGACGTTAGAAAAGCTTACCCAGGGCTCCCAAAACATCAATTTTTATGAAGCAATCCCTAAATTGATAGTTATTATTATACTAAAAGTGTAAATTGTGGAATCACTAATGAAGTAATTTTTTAATTTCTTGCAGTTGATGGTGATTTTATTTTACATTTTATATAATCAATACCATATTTTTCATGTCACTTAAATAAGTAGAAAAGATGTGTGATCCGCGAGAGGGAAATTCATTTGAGTAAAATGTCCAATAATTAATTAAAATATAAAAAAATTGGCCATATTTTCCTTTATAATTTCGTTCCGTCGGTCTTCCTTTAGAGGAAATTACCTGAAAACTTCTAAGCAGAGACACTTCATACAAAATTGACACGACTTTTGCAAACAGGACTGATAAAAGAATTGCATGAGTTCACTTTTGAAAGCGACAACCCCAGAAACTCGTCTTTTAAGGAATTTATTATAGCAGAAACGAAAAGGAGAGAAAAAAATTATTAAAATGTGCTTTTCTGGGATGATAAATTTCAAAGCAGATTTAGAATATAAAAGGTAAAAAAATTATTTTAATTTATTTTTTTGTGAATGATTATCAAAATAACTATTGCACTGCTAGATTTATCTTTTTTGTATGTAATATTTCATTATGTTAAAGCAGGTGATATTGTGATTGAATATTGTCTTTATTTGATTACAATCTATTGGACCAAAAACCTTTTTTGAACCATGTATACATGTTTAACTATTGACTAAATCAGGTCAAGAGTAAAATAGAGGCTATTAACCAAACTCAGATTATTGACTAATCTATTCGAAATTCTTACTTTTGACTGAAAATATGCAATTAAATTTATATGATAATGAAGATAATTTCAGAGTGGTACTTTTTCGCAAATCACGGACTCGTTTGTATAAAACTCTTACTTCTTGATAATCATGTGTACTTATTACCCACTAACTAGTCATGGACTCGCTGAACAATTTTTTTTTTTTTTATAGGTAAAAGGAGTAGAGGATTTTGATATTTTGAACCTGAAACTTTTTTGTCCCAGGCTGCTTTAGTTTCAACTAAACTAAGGCTTCTTGGTCATGCCCACCAAGTTTCAATTACAATAGGAAGGACCATATATTTGAGAAGTTGAGTTGAAGCAATTGGTTGAAATTTTGAACAATTACCTTTTGAATTGGTCAAGTGGGTGTCCCAAATTTCTTGCGTCGCATCTATACGGCAATTATTCCTTCACATTGAAGTAAGGAAACGGTTTCAGACCCAAATTGAAAGGCAAAAGATGTGACCCTCTACTTTCTTAGCTGAGACCTTTGTTGGCTTTTTCAACCACTTCATCATTGGAATTCCAAAATGTCGTATGGGTGGACCTCACAAAAGATTTCTTTTCGTGATAGAATTTGAAAATCTAGAGAAGAAAATTTGCAGTTGTTGAAGTTTAGAATTATTTTTTGTGAAGTAGATAAAACGTTGTCTATGGCTCAAGTTGTTAACCATCAATCTCAGTTGGCAACCCAACAGCCATTTGCGGAGCATGCTCACCGCCCGTTTCCTAGTTCTTCTACAGCAGAAACTCAGCAGGACTTTCCGAAACAGGAATCTTTGAAGCTGAGATCTTTCACAGCTGAAACCTTGAGATAATGATTATCACTGGTATGATATATTATGGATTATTTTTCAGGGGTTCACATTCGCATTTCTCGTGATGGTTTACCACCTTTTCAATGCATCTTGTACTGACTGAATTCATCTAGATCTTAGTCTATGGAAGTGATTCGTTCGTTGCCTTATCATTGTCGTCGCGCTGCAGATCTGGTCCATGTGTTTCTGTGGGTCTTTCTCAAAGTTATTGCATGGCAATTTATTGACATGGGTCAATAATGATGGCGAGGTACAATCTTCTCTTTCGGAAATGTCAAACTCGTTTTGACTTGCAGAGACATGTACCTTTGTATTGTCAGATATTGATGATGAGGAAAATGATGAACCCTAAGCGTACTTCAACTTTGGACGAATAATTGCGTCGTGCTTCTTTTGATTCAGGTAAAAGGTTGTTTGAAACATGGGAAGAAAAGTTGCTCTTTCTAGCTGGGGCCAGCACAAAAGCACCTTATCTCTTATGGCAACGTAAAGAGAAAAAAAAACATGCCGGAAGAATTCAACGTAATGGGGGGACAAATGCCATTCAACGAAGAAAATTTATTTATTTTTTAAATTAAAATTAGCTTAAACAAGAAACGCAATATCTTCTATAATTTCTAAACAATGTTTTAAGCAACTTAAGATGTTTTTTACATTGCTTTTAATACATTTTTTTATAACTAACATAAATTATAGATTTTATTAGAAAATTTAAAGACTCAACTTAAAAGTTAGTTCAAGAATTAAAATAAAATTTTCTTTTATTTAAACATTATTACAAGATATCACATTTTAATATGAAACTTTTATCTTGTATATATGCTTCCACATACTGAATGACATTAAACTCCCGGTCATACAAAGTGAAACAAATTCAAACATAATTTTAATACAAATTTGAAACACCTAAAAGTTAGATTAAGAGTTGAATTTTTTATTTTTAAGTTTTACATCATGGATTTTATTTTCCTATGTAGGTTTCAATATAGAGTAATATGTCCTTTATTGTACAATGAAGCTATTGCTTCTTAAACCCCACTCTCATATTCTGTTATGAGAGTACATTTTCTTTTTAAATAAGACGTAGATACCGTAAAACATTATCTACACTGTTATCAACATAATGCCGTTTAAAGCTTAAGAACGGCATCAGCTTTTCCTTTTCCACTTGAATACGTAGTTGACAGGAAAGAGGCTGATCGAGACAAGAGTACACTTTATGGGCTTTGAATTCAAAAGGCACACTTTTGTTGGTGGACAGCTGCCTGCAGTTTGATCACGAAGTGTTGCTTCACGGATGTTACGTGTGAAGGTGGTTGTATTGAAAACAAAGGCAGAAGACGAGGGAGGAGAAGAAGAAGAAGAAGAAAAAGAAAAGAAGAAAAACGAGGAAGAAGAAAAATGACATCCGACTTGTCGTTTTTTCAGACTTGTTTAGAATCATGTCTTTTTACGCAAATGACAACATGTCAACGAAGTCATGACAACATAAATACGTTGAGAATTATGTTTTTGAATCCCAAAACTACTTTAGTTAACAAATTAATGCACATTTATGGAGGGAAGCCCTAAGTTTGACCAAAAATCAATTATCGTAACAAAAAAACGAAAATTTTGTAAGCAATTAAAAGTAGTGCGTAAATGGTAGGAATATTCAGTACGCCATACAAGTAGTAAGCAAATAATATTAGCATGCAATCAACACGAATAGTCTTTGTAGTCTATTTTCTTCTTCGATATTTTATACAAAGGTGTAATACTGAATGAATTAAGCGATCATTCAAACTACTATACGTTCTCTTAAAATGAAGACAAACAAGAGGAGATTTAGACAAAAATAATCATACAAAAGACAATGATATCTATGGTTGGTGAGATTGTCGACATCTACATGTGATTTGTTGAAATAGTATATTGACAAAAGGTAACAAAGTACATCAAAAGAAGATTTCATCAAAGATTTTGTAGAGAAGAAATGTATAAAAGTTACAAAATTTCTAATAAATTTTCAAACAATACACACAGGTATTAAATTCTAAACCTTATAATTAGAGTCTTTCTTAGTTTACCACTAAACTAGTAGGCTAGGCAACCATCGGGCCTTGTTGTTGGTCTCGTTACTCTTGACCTTTGATCCTCAGCATTCCCTAACAAACATGTACAAATATTGCTGCGCAACGCAGCTTGTTTACGATGTCTAGGCTTTACATACATGACAAAGCTTGTATTTTGGGTCTATTTCAGACAACCGTTGGTTTTATTTGTAAAGTTAATCGTCTATAGATTGTCTTGATCTCCTTTATATGAACTTCGTGCTTACGAACGGCCTATAGTTTTATAGAATCTTCGTTTATTCTCATAAAGCGCTACTTTTTTTTGAAAGATGTTACGGAAATTGCAGTAATGACTGCAGATACCACAATAATATGTTTATTTCTAGGGTAGAGACAGGAATAGATGAAAAGGAAAAAAGAATTTTATTATCAAGTTCGACTACAAAGAAACTCAAACATTAAAAAATTCACTCATATATGTATACATACATACACATAGACAAATATGTATGACTGGATACACGTGCATTTATGTATGTAAGTAAGTATGTATCTATATGTATAGATATATATGTTACACATATTATCTAGGTATATAGATTACATGAATTCATCGAAGTCCAAACTCTCTGGAATCTCAAACTTCAACAAGCTGCTGCAGTAGCTCTCTCTTTCATCTTCGGCGCTGCTGTTGATGAATGTGGATGATGAATTCAAGGGAGTAGAGCTAGAGATTGGCGTTGAGACAACCGAATCAAAGTTGAATGTCTCATTGGTATTGTAGAGCGACTGGAGAATTGAACTTTCTGGTAGGTTAGGAGCCGTAGGACTAGAGCTGCAATACATATAGTTTGGCTGGGAAACACGATCGTCATTTAGGCTTGAAGGTATTGAATTTTCTTGGGAATTACCAAAAGTTCCCTCCTTCGAAACTAATCCTTCCGCATCTGCTTGCGTGAATTGGTTTGTCATCTCTGATGAAAATCCTTCTTGTGGTGGAGCTTGATATTGATTGGGTTGCAATGGTTGAACTTGGTTTTGCAACAAGGAATAGCAAAGTTGGCCCTGGAGATCTTTTGGGAGGGGCTCTTGGTTTTGCTGTTTCAGAGATAATATGGCGGTGGCTAGCTTTAGGAATTCTGGGTTCATGAGAGCTTGAGCACCTAATAAGTTTGACATATTGAGAAGCGATGGGTTGCATAAAGAGGAGCCTAGGATGGAAGACAGGTCGAGAAGATCGAGGCGAGGAGCATGAGTCACAGGATCAATTCCCATTCTGAGCAGCCTTTTTCTGATGTGGGTGTTCCAGTAATTCTTGATTTCGTTGTCCGTTCTTCCAGGCAACCGAGCAGCTATGGCGGACCACCTACGTTTGGAAAAGGAAAAGGTTACTGTAAGTTACAAAACTGACCGACCTTATGCAGACGATGACGAAAACACTTGAAACATGAGAGATTTATATGCTTCTCGTAACAATTTCTCGTATAAGCACAATCATGTAACACAGAATCACCCGAAAAGAAAACAACGAAACTGGAGAAGAAAAAGCATACTTGTTTCCTAAGATGCTGTGCAATTGGATTATTGTCTCTTCTTCTTCAAATGAAAATCTTCCTCTCTTGATGTCGGGCCTCAGATAGTTTGTCCATCGAAGACGGCAACTCTTTCCACATCTTTGCAACCCTGTAGAGTTAACAAGAAAGAAAAGATCATAAATCATAAAACAAAAAAGAAGAAAAGGCTTAAAGCCATCAAAGAAGCATCGTAAGAAAGTTAAAATACCAGCATTCTTTGGAAGGGTTCTCCAATTGCCAGGTCCGTGAAGCTGAATATAGTTGATGAGCTTAAGATCCTCCTCTGGAGTCCATGGACCTTTCTTGAGACCATTCTTGTCACAGCAAGGTGATCTTCCCATTGGTGCAGGTATGCAGAAAAGTTTTGTGGATGTTGAAGCGTTTCTGATGTAGAAGGAAAAGGCAATTACTTTTAAAAGGCAGAAAGTGGGGCTCTGCAGCTGAAAGTGTACTTTGATCTTAATGTCTGATGACCTCCATATATATAGTTGAGGGAGAAGTTGTGATCCGCGTTGTCAAGTCAACAGGATTTGGCACCGGCCTCCTGCCATGTGTCTTTCTCGAAATGAAGAACGAAGACAAGCGCGTATATGGATGTCATGCATGTATAATAAACTATACATACGATAAACAGACACTATAATACCAGGCATGCGTGAGTAGTCACATGCTATCCATCACTGCATTCATAAAGTCGACACGTGCCGTCGACAAGGCAGAGGTCATGCTTGAATACGCAGAAAGTAGCTAAGTTTTCCCTCTGCTGATTGTCTGCAACTGGGATCACAGTGAGAAGGCGATGACTACTTTTGGCGTCTGACGCCTTCCTTCATCCCTAGATTGAGACTGATTGGCTAGTGGGGCATGGTTAGGTCTCCTATCAGTAGGAGGGAGAAATTACTTAGCTGTTTCATTTCGTTGTCGTTGTCTTTTATTTTTGATCATTTTCCCTCCCTCCACTATCTTTTATTCTTCTCCGAATTTCTTAATACTGTTTTGCTTCATTCTTTTTTGGGTTTCATCATCAATTATTCCGAGATCCTTTTTTAATTGTCCGTTCTGAAAATAAAAACTTGGGCATGTGAAGCGAAGAACCGTAAAGACCATCATTCCATTTTGTTTGCATATTTTTTTAAATGCCCAATCCTTCATAACTCATAAACTAAGAACTGAATAGATTTTAACATTTTAAGTCCAAAGATGAAACGAGAAGACTTTTGAAGTCGTTTTCTAAAGAGGATAAGATGTTTCAATTCCTTCCAAAGACATTGTCTTGTAAGTCAGATAACTGAAAGATGCTAACGAGGTTGTAATTTCTGGGTATTGTCGTTGTTCTTCTGTCCTGTGCCGCGGCTCTTGGGGTTGACCTTTCCTCACTTCGATAAGGTAGTCGGCGGATTGCTTTAGCGTTCTTCTATAGGACAGTCGCATTCTATGGACTTGCCTTTTCTTCTGTAACATATTACCAATCAAAAAAGGGAACATAACTTTCACTTTTAAGCAGCTGATGAAATGGGGCACCTATAACCCACCAACTTTCCATGCTGGAGCTCCTTAGAGATCGTACCGCTAGAACCCAGCCACGTTTCCGGCACTGTCAGGTGTTCTCTACCACGAACAAGAAAGTCAACGGCCCTCGACACCCTCCATCAAAGCTCTCTCGGCATGACAAGTGTCCTTGCTGCAGACAAGCATGTTGCTTTATCTGCGGTAGCATCTGAGGCTGAGACTCCATCTGGGAAACAAATTCAAAGCCATTGAAAATCAGGTGCTGCATCTCATCCACCTCCATCTAACAAACACGGAAATAGGTCGTGTAATTCTTAGTCTAAAGAGAAATCAGCCCTATGATTAAAATGAAATTGTTTTCTTGCTTTAGGAGACAGCCATAAAGGCCGAGAACATTTGATTCCTATCACAAGTGTTTCATTTCTGATTCAAACGTTAAAATATTTTGAGGTAGTATACGTGTCCTCTCACGAATAACCATGTTGCTTTACGTGCTATAGCATGTAGCCCTTAAACTCCATCTGGGAAGCCAAATTCAACGTCATTGACAAGGGAGAGCCGCTTCTCATCCACTTTCATCTAACAGACAGAGAAATGGTCAAATATTATTATAACCCTACGGTCAAAGTGCTGTTGCTTCTTAACCTTTCTTTCATTGTTTCAAGAAACACTCTAGCAGTCTAGAAGCCCCGGAAGATTAATTTTTGCGCTAAACGAATTTCTAAGCGAGGTTTCACACATAAAATACACAAGGATAGATCTAAATCATATTAAATAGGAAGCAAATCTCGATCTTTATCATGTCTCCCGGTTGAGTGTCTAGATGACATCCTTCTTCACCCACGGGGTCTCCAGACTTATGATTACGATTACACATGGCTGCATCTCTCTACATAAAGAAAACGATTCTGCTGAATAATGTGATTCTCCCTTTCCGTTTTCGTGGCCATCAATCTCCTCCAGACGGAAGGTTCACGCAGTCTTTCGTCACATAGTTTCCAGTTCAAGGATTTGTCCATATATTTAGTAAATGCTTACACAGCATACAGATTTAGGTAATTACTTGTCCCAAATCTAGGGTTTGACTCAATAATATTTTATGACGTTTGCTGTGAGGTGTCCAACCATCTAACAAACTTCTGCTAATACTTGGGTTTGTTTAATTCATGGCATGCGATCGCATTTTATGAGTTCACATACATTGAGGTTTAGAAGTCATTCGTGATCTTAGTACGTGAGGATTGTCAGTCCTTCATGCACATTTTCTATAAAATGCAGGTGGTGTACGAATGATAGAAGATGTGCTACGAAATCTCTTACGCAATAAGAGGCCTTTAAATTATGGAAAATTCTAAATACAGACACGTAGTGTGATCTTGTGGTGCTGGTTTGTGCCGTGCGGCAAAATCACTGGTAGAGTTCATTGTTAGTTGTGTTGTTGTCTCTCGACATGTTTCCTTGGCCACGGTGCACCAGCTTCAAATGCGGATTAGGTTAGTTAACTTCAGGTTGATGAGTTAATTACACATGTCGATCAAGATTAGTATGGAAGAGTAAAAAAAAAAGAAACAAAAAGGAAAGAAAATTAACCCATTGGACTGTACTTTTTTACCAATCACTATCTTTTGTACCAGCGACGGCGGACCACCTAAGATTAGTCTAAAAGAGTAAATAAAGAGTAAAAAGAAAGAAAAATGGCATGCTGTTAGTGCCGTCTACGCATCGATTAAACACCTGTAAATACTCAATTGACGCTTCCTACCTCCCTTTGAAAGGATTTCCATGAGCTAAAATGTATAATTGTCAATTTTTCCTGCTTCCCTCTTGGATCCCAGAAAATTTACATTTCTCGCAGATTTTGCTCTAATTCTGCAAAGTAAAAGAGGGGTTTAAAAAATATTAGGGATATATTTGTACAGTAACAAATTTTCATAATATGTCGAATTCTGCAATTGAATTCAAACTCTGTCAAGTATATTGCAATTAATTGTCACAAAGTCAGCACATATTAACTTTTTGATTGCAGAGTTGCAATATGACAAATTTTGTGCTTTGAGTATCACTAAAACCACTCAATTATGGAGGTATTAAAGCACATAAAAGGATCTCTTTGGTCTTGGATTGTTGATGTCTATAAATGGGCAAATGAAGCTCGCGATATCTTTTGGTTTGGATTGGTTTGCATGTTCCGCTTGAGGAAATCCGTCACTGATTATTGTATTAAGTTGGGAGGTTTACTGATCTTATAGAAGAATTAGAGTAAACCGCTATGTTGCTTTTGTTACTATCATGAGTGGAAACAAAATACAAGAGAATAACTTCAACATGTGACATAATGTGGATATTAGGAGTATTGATAGATTTGAAAGTGAAAATTGAAGAACTAATGTTTGTTTAGATCATTAGGTGTTACAATTATGCCAAAAGCTTACACTTTTAGTTGAGTTTTTTTGAAAAAAAAAGTTTTCATGAAATGTTAGGTATTATATATCATTGATTGAAATACAAAATTATTCAGTTATAACATCATCTTTTAAGCTCAAAACTTGCATTTTAAAAATTCTAATACTCTTACAAAAAGTAATTACAATTTATAGGTTGTACTTCTCTCATTAATGAAATATTGCCTCTCACATTTTTAATTTTTACAACAATAATCGTATTGTTAAAGCTTTGATAATTGAATCTTCTTATATTTTTTTTATTACAAATATAATACAATATAGCATTGAAAGACATACCTACCATAGTTGCTACAAAACTTTTATTATTAATAGCCTCGATCATCTGATATACTTATGCTTTCTATTATTAAATTATTTAAGATAATCCATTCATATCTAGTAGAGCCCTCTAAATATAATTAATGACCTTCTAATTAAAGAATAAATGTCCATTTGATTATTGTTGTTGTTGTTGACAAAAGTTGCAGTATTGGTTCACTAAGTACTTTCATATAGTTTTTTTCTTACTCTCTTTTAGCTTTGAGTAGTTTTTGACAATATTGTATTATGAATTAGTCACTAGTAGTTAAAGTTCATTTCTCACCTATAAGAGGTGCAACTTTATTATCTCAAGTTGACCATAGGCCAAGCTAACTACTTGGATTTGGATACTCAAGCCAATTCACTTGGACTTCCTTTTGCACCAAGCCTTCATAGGCCCCACTCTACAACTAATCCTTGATAGCGTAATGCCCTACACTGGGAGGTGAGTAGGCATGAGGGGTTGCATCAATATTTGATTCCGCTACCACAAGTTAGATAGTTAATCCCATTTGAGTGCATGGTAATATTGATTCCATGAAGCCTACATCACCCCTTAACTCTACCCATAACTCAAACTTATGACCTTACTCTATTACTAATTACTACCTTGCCAAAAGTCCAAGTTTTTAGTTAAGACAACCTTATTATCTTAACTTGTCATAGGCCAAGCTAACCACTTGGGCTCATTCCACACCAAGCCTACCACAAGCCCCCCTCCACAGCTAATCCTTGGTCGCACGAAATCCCACATTGAGTGGTTGGTGAGTGTGAGTGGTTGCATTAATATTTTACTCTAGTGCTGCAAGTTGAGCTATGAGTTGCATTTGAGCACAAGGTAATGTGTTGACTGCAAAATAATAGTGTACATAACGACAAGTCTAATGTTTTTAAAAGAAATTTAATATAACAAATCAATTGTTATCACATAAGAGAGAAGATTGACAAAGGGTGATAAAGTTAAGATATGTACCAATAAATGATTAGCCATAAAGCTTACACATGAGAGATCTTGGATAGAAGACAACATGAAAATAGCAGTCATAGTAATCACCAATCACTAAATTAAGGGGATGTTAGAAACGAAGTCATAGAAGTCATGCCATGTCATTTCGAAAAGAAATAGTTCTAGGCATAAAAACAAGATAAAATGTCAATACACTATGTTCTTAAGGTATGAGAGTCATACCTTGAAGAAGAAAGTATATAGAAGAAAGAATTTTTTGTGTGCTCTTTAGGCAAATTCCCCATACAATAATCTTAGAACACCAAAAGAACATTGTATAGAAGTGTTTGATAAAATTTGATAATAATAATGTAGAATAGGACTTCCAATTTATGAAATCAACTTAATTACAAATCAATGAGGGTTGTATGATTGAGAAAGTTTGAGATAAACTTAATTACAAATCAATAAGGGTTGGTGTGATTAAGAGAGCTTTCTTATTATGGTAAGATTGGAGTGAGCATATGTTCGGTGAAATTCTACATGCAAGTGTACATGTCGAACAAGTAATATAATGATGAGTACAGATATCGTCCCACGAAGACTGGTGTTTACTAAACTAACTAATTACTAATGGTGAATAGACTCTAAAGTTTATCTAGCAACTTAAAATGGTAAAATGTGAATTTAATAACTAAATTTAATCTAAAATTGATAAATGAAATGTACTAGAGCTTCCGATTTCACCTAATTACTCAGTACAAATCTTGGTCATTTATGCTTACAAGATTAATTCTACTCATGTGATGACGGAATTTCCTAATTTCTCCACTACCCTATGTCTAGGTGTAGCGAACCTACTTAACTCATTAATCCACTGTATGTCTACATATGGATTAAATGAACTAAGTGCATTAAGATATGTGAATATTCCAGTTTGCACCTAAAGCCACACAAATCATATGGTATATTTCTATCCATATTAATCTATGGTTACAAATTACATGAAACAACTGCATGCTATCTCCTGTCGGTCTCAAACATGCAAATCATATCAATTAAGTGGTAGCTAATCACCTAAAAGCATTAAGCTCCGTAATATGCAACTTCACATTCCTAAAATATCTCACAAAACACAAACAATCTCATCATTCATACCTCATAATCAAATTCCATCGTAGCTCTAACACAATAAATTAAAACAACATATTTACATAACAGAAATCAGTGCAAAAATGTGAACAAAACATTCTGTAAATTAAAAACATTAAGCTGTCACCAAAAATGTCTTCAAATCACAAAAGGATTGCACAAATCTGCACATCAGGGGGTCGAAGAGGTTCTGTCAGAAACACGGGGTGAAAAGGAGCTTCCACGCGCTGCCACGCGCCTCCGCCACGCGCCGGCCAGTCGCCGGTCACGCGCCGGTCACGCGCCGCCGTGCGCCGCCACCATTCTTCACGAAAACCTCTAGAAATTGCCGGTCACGATCCCTGGACTGCCGATCTAACGAGATATCGCCCAAATCTGCAGCAAAACGACGTAGATCTAGCGGAGAAGGCTCGGATGGCTTTCGCCGTTGTCGCCGGAAACCGCCGTGAAACTACTCCAATCTGCTACAGAAATGCCAGAAATCACTCTAGGAGCCCAGATCTGCTTTCAGATCGCCGGAAATCGCTATAAAACGGCCGGAAACTACACTTCAAACGCCGGTGATGGGTTCTCGCCGGAAAAGACAACGGCGGTCGGCTGTCGCACGACCGCCGCGTTCTACGCCTGAGACGCGCACTGTCGCGCGTCGTCTTTGAGCTCCGGCGAGATCCCCTTCCTCGATTCGTCCGCCGCCGGTCTTTTCTCCCTTTCTCGGTTTTTCTCTCTCTTCCCCGATAAAAGCCCGACTCTGCCTTTCGACTCTCCCTTTTGTTTTGTTAATCGGCTTCTTTTTCTCTCATGCGGTCCCACGTGTTTTCCACTCACGTGACCCACCTTTCTTTTTTTCTTTTCTTTTCTTTCCAATTTTTGCTTATTTCCTTACTTTTCTTTCATTTTGGGTTTGCTACTTAAAATAACAAAAACATACTTAAATACAATTAAATATAAATATCACTTAATAAAATTATATTAAATATAACCTAAAATAATAACAATAACTTCCAGGAATCCATTCCGGTTGACATGGCAAGCACTATTATTTTAGTTGACACAATGCGGAGAATGAGCTGATGTAACATATTGATGGGGTGTGATGACATGGCAAATGGATGTGGAGGAGAGAGGCAATATTTCTTCTAATGTAATGGTATGCAAGAACTATAGTTCGTCTTTGTAAAGATATAAGAACAATTGAGGAGTTCATTTTTCTTGAATACAATCACAAACCCAACCAAAATTTAGTCTAATTTGTTATTCCGGTAACAATAACAGAACAAATCCAAACTATTTTGAATTCATTAGACCAATTTTTCAGTACAAAAAACGAATACTAATGTGTAGCATCATTAGGCCAATTAGCTCATCTTTAAGCTCTTTTACTTGGAGGGGGAGGTGGAATTGAGTTTCGGCCTGAGAAGAGGATATGAATGCCTGTAGTATCCTTTTCAAAGATACACATCGAGCAACATTTGTCCTGGGGCTTAACCCAATTGAAAGACTAAAATTCTTGGCATCTGTGCAATAGATGAATGATAATACCTAAAGCTTAGAGTTACTACTTATTGGAAGATGGTTGGTAGCATGTAATTGAACTTGATTATGTCTAGCTAGATTTTATTACATATTTTTTATGGCGAATCTAAAAGTTTATAATTCTCTTTACTTAATTTACTTAAATTCATATTTTTCTTAGTTCATTGTATCTTGTTAAAATGTATGCTAGACTAGAAAGTCCATTGATTAACAACATTAATCAAGATTCTAAAAAATGACGTTTTAATCTATTCTAATGTGGGTTATTTCTATCAAAAATAAATAAATAAATAAGGGACGAAATAAACTTTCTGTCACCGTCTCTTGCAAAAGTCAAGATGAGTGAGCTAATAACAAAAACTGAGATTGTAGCAGTTGTGATGCTATAATAAAAGAGAGACCAAAAATTATAAAACTCGAAGGAATTGGATGGGTGACGCCAAAAAGAGCGAATTGTGTACCCCTTTAGAGGTTTAGGATGAGATTTTCGAAGATGTGAAAGTTACTGGAAACAAAGTTCGAGAATTGGAGACTGGAACTTTAAGAGGTGCAGAGACTTGGCCGTTGGATTGGAAAGAAATCCCAGTACTGGGGAATCTCATGACAGTTGCAGGATTGCCAAGACTGAGGGTTTATGAGACAGATTTTGGATGGGGGAGGCCAAAAAGAGTGAAGTGGTTCAATTTGACGGTTTAATGTCCTTTTCTCTTGCTAGTAGAGACAAGGATGGTCCAACTGTAGTTGATTTGGGTTCTCGATGAAAGGTCACCATTCAGGCAAACGCAAAAAATCGAAACATATCACTAAAGAACAATTCAATCAGAGAAGGATTAGGCAAGAACGGCTTCAAGGGCCGCTCTAATATCTTGTACGATTTAGTAATGATAAACTTCCTGACTCTTCTAATCACTTTACTGAAACAGACTAAAATCCTTATGTATAAAATTACATGGCATGACTTCCGTGAGTCGATTCTTAACAGTTACAAAGAAAAAGCGTCAAGTTATTTGCAAAACATAGACTATGATGTAAATAATTATACAACAATAACGTGCTGTTTGTGGTACATCTACAATCTTATACAGCAATTGGAGAGGAGTTCATCGCATTTCAAACTGCCTCAAGTTTTGTTCTAAGATGGCAGCGAAATTATCCATATTTCTGGTACCAAGTGCCAAACCAACTTCAATTGCACCGTCCTTGTCTCTACACTCAGCAAGAGAAATACACTGTGAAGCATCAACTTGAACCGCTTCACTCTTTTTCGGCCTCCCCCACCCAAAATCTGTCTCATAAATACCCAGTCTGGGTGATCCTGCAACTGTCACAAGATTCCCAAGTTCTGATATTTCTTTCCAATTCAACAGCCATCTCTCTGCCCCTCTTAAAGCCCCAGTCTCCAATTGCTGAACCTTGTTTCCAATAGCTTTCACAGCTTCAAAAATCCCAGCTTCTCCCACCAGCTTACCCCTCTCAAGCGATACAAAAACTATTGCCAGGCAGTTCCCAAAATACATAGAAGGTATTGAAAATTCAAGCCGGTTTCTGCAGTCTGCAACGAAATTGAAGTAGCAGAGCTTCCTATCGTCCGAAAAATTAGTTACTTCAGTGTGTTTGGACTTGACCAAACAAACCCAAATGAGCGCACAAGTTACCACAAACGTTGATGAGTGTAAGGGCTCCAAGTCCTTGTTCATCCATTGATCTCTGACCCAGTGCTTCAGTCCCTCAATCTGAGTTTGGTCCAGAACAAATGTGCACCGTACCTTATCAGCAAGGGCTGGGATGCTGCCTGCGTCCTCATCCCACCCTGAAGCCCAATTCCACCATTGGTCTAACAAAGTGTGCTCAAGCCCATTCGGTTCTTTGACCACAGCCCTGTCATGGAATGGTAATGGCGCTTCGTGGCAACTCAAGTCTCCTCCTGTCCTACAAATAAACGCCCATGATTTCATGAAATGGTGGAATGCCCTTCCATCGGCCGCCACGTGGCGAAATGTGATGCCAATACAAAGTCCTTGGCTGGGGAAAACTGTGACTTGCACGGACATAAGAGGAGTTACACGTGTCTTATCCGATGACAAACGCGCCGGCCCTAACTGTGCCACGAAGGGGTGTAAATCTCTTACATCCCGTGGGTAGTTGGCTATCAGATGACGGAAATCGCCGGCACACTCAGCAACGATCAAGGGGACAGAGTTTCCTGGGGTGTAGAGGATATGCGGTTTCCGGGTTTGTGGGGGGCATACCAGATCGCCGGCGAAGGGAAAGAAGTGCCGGAGGTTAAGGGAGAGAGAGTGTTTGAGAGGGGGAAGGACAGTTTGGGTGAAATAGTCGGTGGATTGAGGACATTCGTAGAAGAAAAGGCGTTGCATCGGACGACAGAGAAGCCATGGTATGTCGAAGAAAGTGAGAGGAAGAGACGTGGTCGGAACTGAGTTGGGTGGCGGAGCAACCTGGCACTGCTCAATGATCGTGACTTGGTAGGTTTGGGCCATGGCTGAAAAGAGACACAGAGAAGGTAGCAGCCGACAATGCCCAAAAAGAAAGCGCAAAAAGTGAGAATGTGCTCGTCTATGATTCGTCCACTGGCGCGTGCATAATTAGTGGTTATTATTATACATGTAATTATTGCTGATGCTGATTATTTATTCATCAGAAGTTGGTGACACTTTTGACCACATTAAGTTAATTAATTATGACTTATCAAAGGGTAAAAAGATAAAAAATGTCAATAAATATATTAGTCAAGTGTAAAATAGCCTTCATTGATTTCATCATGGCGCAGATGCATTGGACTCAAAGTTCTACCAGTTTCTATATCAAAAAGTTAAGTACATAATATATTTCAATAGGTTTAAAAAGTCTAAGATTCTAGAGAAATTTTTAGATGCTCTTCAACTTTGAATTTTTAATACTTGTTGAAATACATTATGAACTTAACTCTTTGATGTAAGAAGTAGTAGTACTTCAATCTGGATGCATCCACATTACATCGTGAGGATTAGTTGGATTCAACTAAATTTATCAATCATTTCTTTTCTCGATTGCAACATGGACCTGTAGCTACTAAATCACATAGGAATAGCTTGCATGGTTTCATTGCCCAAAAAAGAGCTCGAAAGCTAAAATCATAGAATGCTTACAAACATGGATGATTATGGAAGCGATTTTACAACAACATGGTAATATTTGAAATATGCTTTAAGTCTTATTCTGCAAATCAAAATAAACTCAGGCTTTGTTCAAAGATTGCAACGAAATTATCCATATTGCTGCTGCTAAGTGCCAAACTAGCTTCAATTGCTCCATCCTTGTCTCTGCACTCAGATAGAGAGATAGCCCCCGTAGCATCAATGTGAACCACTTCACTCTTTTTTGGTCTTCCCCACCCAAAATCTGTATCATAAACACCGAATGTTGGTGAGCCTGCAACAGTAACAAAATTCCCCAGCTCTGAGAGTTTTTGCAAGTCCAACAGCCATCTCTCAGCCCCTCTAAGAACTCCAGTCTCCAATTGCTGAATCTTTTTTCCAATAGCTTTCGCGGCTTCAAAAATCCCGGCTTCTCCTACCAGATCAGACCTCTCAAGTGGTAGAAAAACTGGTGCTAGGCAGTTGCCAAAGTACGTCGAAGGTATTGGAAATTCAAGCCTGTTTCGACAATCAGCTAGGAAAGCGAAGTAGCAGAGATTATTATCTGAAACATTACTTACCCCATTGTGCTGGGATTTGACCAAACAAACCCAAAGGAGTGCACAAGTTGCCACAAATGTTGATATGTAGGAAGGCTCTATGCCCTTGTCCATCCATTGACCTCTAAACCAGTGCTTCAGTCCCTCAATCTTAGCTCGCTCAAGCACAAATGTTCCCCGAACCTTGTCACCAATATCATTGTTGAGAATAGTCTCCTCCTCCTTCCTTCCTGAATCCCAACTCCACCATTGGTCTAAGAAAATTTGATCAAGCCCGTTCAGGTCTTTGATCGCAGCTCTGTTATGGAATGGTGGTGATGTCTCAAGGCAAAACAAATCTCCTCCCGTCTTGAAAATCGATGCCTATGATTTCATGAAATGGTGGAATGCCCTTTCATCGGCAGCCACGTGGCAAAAGGTGATGCCAATACATATTCCCTGATTTGGGAAAACTGTGACTTGCACGGCCATGAGAGGGGTTTCACGGGTGTTATCGGATGAAACATGTACCGGGCCTAATTGTGCCACAAAAGGGTGAAATTCTCTTACGTCCCGTACTGAATTGGTTGTGAGATGGTTGAAATCAGCGGTAGACTCAGCAACGATCAACCGGACGGAGTTTCCGGCGGTGTAGAGTATATGGGGTTTGTGTGGTCGTGGAGGGTATACAAGATTACCGGCCAAGGGAAAGAAGTGTTGGAGAGCGAGGGAGAGGGAGTGTTTGAGAGTGGGAAGGATACCTTGCGTGAAATAGTGGGTGGATTGAGGAAGTTCATAGAAGAAAACACGTTGCATAGGACTGAAACACAAGCCAGTGTATGTCGAAGAAAGTGATAGGAAGAGATGTGGTCGGAACCGAGCTGGCCGGAGGAGCAACCTTGCATTGATCAATGATCATTGAAAGAAATAAATAAATCGAGGAAGAAGGAGAAGAGAAGTAGACTAAATCGAGGAAGAAGGAGATCGTCGGAAAAATCAATTTTCACCGGAATGTTATATTATAATGTAAAGAACTTGTTGTTTACAATGAATAATCTATTCTATTTGTAGACATTTACGTGGGAGACAAATTGGAGAGAGAATGTGTTATTTAAATGGTGAATGATGACTTAGTGCTTGTGGTGGTCCATTGTGTTGGTTGTCATGTGGGTCTCCGCCGCTTATGATAGTCCATTGTGTTGGTTGGCATGTGGGTCTCCGGCGGCTAGGGTTTGTAAAAGACCATGGGATAATGCGGGTTGCTTATGGGTTGCTTGAGATGGACTTTGAGTCGGGTAAGGCAGCTGGGTTGTGGACGTGGAGTTAGGTTGTATCACATGGGTATTGGGTCTTGGATTCATCTTCTCTAACATGCCCCCGCAAGCTGAAGGGGCAGAATGCATCGTCAGCTTGGAGCAAAGTGTGCGAAAGCGAGTGGAGGAAAGGCCTTTAGTGAAGATGTCAGCGGGTTGATCAGCAGAAGAGATGAACTGCAAATGGAGCTGACCGTGAGCTAGACGTTCCCAAATGAAGTGAAAGTCAATCTCAATATGTTTAATGCGAGCATGAAACACCGGATTTGCGGTGAGATATAAAGCGGAGAGGTTGTCACACCATAAGGTCGGAGGTTGCGGTGGTAGGGCATGGAGATCCCGAATGAGGTACTCAAGCCACATGATTTCAGCAGTGGTATCAGCAAGAGACTTGTATTCGGCTTCGGTGCTCGAGCGAGCCACGGTCCTTTGTTTTCGGGAACTCCATGAGATAAGATTGTTGCCAAGGAAGATGCAGAACCCTCCGACTGATCGTCGGTCATCTCGATCGCCGGCCCAGCCGGCATCAGAGAAGGCATGTAGAAGAGTAGACGGGCTGCGGGTGAGGAGAAGACCGAGGCGAGGAGTGTCAGCCAAGTAGCGGAGAATGTGTTTCACAGCTTGCCAATGATCAGTAGTCGGACGGTGGAGGAACTGACATGCAGTATTGACGGCATAGGCAATGTCCGGCCGAGTAAGAGTAAGATACTGAAGAGCACCAACAATGCTGCGGTAGAGACTGGGATCAGTAAGAGGTTCCCCACTTCATAATGATAGTGGTTCATCAGTGGTGCATGGAGTGGAAACGGCTTTGGCGTCAGTCATCTTGGCACGAGCAAGAATGTCAAGAGTGAATTTCGCTTGATGAAGAATAAGACCGTGAGGAGATTGTTGAACTTCGACACCAAGGAAATAGTGAAGAAGACCAAGGTCCTTGATGGCAAACTCACGCTGAAGTATCTGCAACAGGCTTGAAAGAGGAGCCTGGGGGGACCCAGTGAGTATGATATCATCCACATACACTAAGAGAAAGATGTGGTACTGGAGAGTGTGAAGGGTGAACAGTGAGGTGTCTGTAGCCGAAATGAGGAATCCAAGAGAGGTTAAGAAGGTGCTGAGGCGGTTGTACCAAGCACGAGGAGCTTGCTTGAGTCCATAGAGGGACCGGTGGAGTTTACACACATGTGATGGATGGGTAGGATCCACGAACCCAGGGGGTTGCACCATGTACACTGTCTCGGTGAGGAAGCCATGGAGGAAGGCGTTTGACACATTGAGTTGGCGAATAGCCCAGCCGCGAGAGTAGGCAAGTGAAATAACCGTGCGAACAGTCACTGGCTTGGCCACGGGACTGAAAGTCTCAGTAAAGTCAATGCCTTCTCGTTGATGGAACCCTTTGGCAACAAGGCGAGCCTTGTAGCGCTCCAAAGAACTGTCGGCACGAAGTTTAACCTTGAAGATCCACTTACAGCCAATGGGGCGGACCCCTGGTGGGGGAGAGACGAGGGTCCAAGTGCCGTTACGGATGAGGGCAGTGTACTCAGCAGCCATGGCCTCTCGCCAATGGGGATCACGAACGGCTTGTGTATAGCAAGTGGGTTCAAGGTAAGGATGGGCTTGGGCCGTGAGGGCAAAGGTATGGTGTCAAGTGACAGTGCAACGTTGGATGGTGCCATCTTGAAGGCGAGTGACAGGGCGAGGGGGGGGAGGTGGCGAGGGTGGAGGGGAAGGAGGTGGGGAGGAATTAGGGGAAGGGGCCAGGGAAAGGGGTGCTCCAGATGAGGAAGAGGTAGAGTTGGTAGGGGAGGCATGGGTTGGGGGTAGTGGGTCTGGAAGGGAAGGGATAGGAAGTGGGGAAGAAAGAGATGGGGTGACCTCAGTGGGACTGGTGGAAGGAGGGGAGGAGTGAAATGGGAAGACATCCTCATGAAACAGAGCATCTGCAACAGTGAAGAAACGATGAGTGTTGGGACAATAGCAGCGGTAGCCATGATAGCCCGGAGGGTAACCAAGGAAGATACATTGACGAGAACGAGGGGCAAGTTTGTGAGGAGCATAAGGACGCAAGTAGGGAAAGACAGCACACCCGAAAACACGGAGATGTGAGAGAGGAGGGGGATGGTGAGAGAGGAGGGGGATGGTGAGAAAGGAAGGGGATGATGAAAGAGGAGTTGCCAAGGGGAAAGATGACTGTTGACTGAGGTGGGGAGACGATTGATAAGGTAGACAGCAGTCTCAAATGCAAAGTCCCAGAAGTGAGAGGGAACAACAGCATGATGGAGGAGAGCAAGACCAGTTTCAACAATGTGCCGGTGTTTGCGCTCAGCGGTGCCATTTTGGAAAGGGGCATAGAGACAAGAGAGACGTTGATGTATGCCATGTTGTTGAAGGTAAGAACGAAAGGTAGAGGAGACAAATTCAGGAGCACCGTCACATTGAATAGATTGTAATGTGCATCGGAATTGATTCTCGACAAAAGTACGAAAGGTGATAAATATATCCAAAAATTGAGAGCGAAAGGAAAAAGTATATAGCCAGGTGAAACGAGAATAATCATCGATAAAACAAAAATAGAATTTATTACCATTCAAAGACACGATTGGAGATGGGCCCCAAACATCAAAATGGACCAGTTGGAGAGGGACAGAAGACCTAGACGAGGAAGGGGGATGGGGAAGGCGATGGCTCTTACTAGTGGCACATGCCGTACAAGGGGAAGACAAAGTAGATGAGACATGTATGTTGGAACACTTCAAGGACCGATGGAGGACATCAGAGGAGGGATGACCGAGTCGATGATGCCACAAAACAGGAGAACGGGAACGAACAGCAGTGAAAGCACGAGGAGTCGGGAAGGTGCTAGTGGCGGAGACGCAATAGATACCACGATCAAGTGTGCCGTGGAGGAGGAGCTGACCCGTACGAGAAGAGATGGCCCAAAAATGATGAGCAGAAAACATGAAGTAACAATCATTGTCAGCAGAGAATTGAGAGACGGACAATAGATTCTTGGTAATGGACGGAACAACAAGAACACGGGACAAACGGAAAGAGGATGAGTAGAGACTACCTGTGTGGGTGATGGGAAGAGAAACACCATCACCGAGAGTAAGTTGTTGATTTCCAATATAAGGGGAGACATGGGAGAGAGAGGCAGTGGAATCGGTTATATGGTGGGAGGCGCCAGAGTCGGGGTGCCAAGAGGCAAGGTCAAGAGAGGAGGGTGGGGGAGGAGGAGTAAGTGGAGGAGGGAGATGAGAGTAATATGCTTGAGGATAGGAAGGGATGGTGGGATAAGCATAATGGGCTTGCGGAGGTGGGTAAGTGGATCGGGCTTGATGGGGGTGGTTTGTGGGTGGGTGAAATGCGGGGTTGAAACGTTCGCGACAATTCGCAACGTAATGGCCCGGTTTACGGCAAAGGTGACAATAGGGCCTGTTGCGCCTGGATTCGCGAGGATTGGATCCATTGGAATGGTTTGACCAAGGTTGTGAATTGGAGTGAGGCCAAGAGGGCTGGACAAGACGGGGAAGAAGGCCATTTTGGGTAGAAGGGCTTGAGGCAGCAATGGGGCCAGAAGTGAACCCAGGTGGGGTCGACCCAGAGTGGTGGACTGGGTGGGCCCCCATAGAAGTTGGGCTTGTGTAAGCAGCAAATGCAACAGTCGCAGAGGAGTGGGGTCGACGCTGGCGACCTTCGTGAGATAAAAGGAGGCCGTGGAAGGCTTCCCTGCTCATGATGCCAGTCTGGGTCTGGATGGCTGAGATAGAAGTTGCCAGGCTGTCGAAATCATCCCCGAGGCCCCGAAGGACTTGAGATTGGTAGTCGGACTCCGACAATCGCTCGCCGATGGCACTGAGTTGATCTAAGATAGCTTTAACGTCACTGAGAAACTCAGTGACCGACCGATTTCCACGAGTAATTGTCTAAAGTTCCATCTTGAGGGCAGAAGAGCGTGCAGTCGACTGGGCAGTATAGGTGTGTTGGAGATAAGCCCAGGCAGCGGCGGCTATTTTCAGATCCGTTAGTTGTGTCACAACACAGTTGGACGAAGTGGCCATGATCCAACTGAGAGCTGCTTGGTCACGGACAACCCAGGTGGTGAAGGCGGGGTTAGGGGTGGTGGTTTTATCAGGAAGGGTGAGTGTTTCGGGGGGTGGGGGTTCAGTTCCAGTGAGGATTGGGAGGAGGCCGTAAGAATGGAGGAGCGGCATCAAACGGGTTTTCCAGACGACATAGTTAGAGCCGTCGAAACGCTCGAGAGAGCTGAGGGGAGGGACCGGTGGGGCAGAGGTAGTTGCCGAAGTAGGTGCCGAAACTAAAGAGTTTTCATTTGTGGGAGAGGAAGAGGTAGCCATCGACGATTTTAAGGAGAGAAAATGGTGAAGATCAGGATCAAACTTTAAGATAGAGGATCACGGGCGTGAGCCTGTGGCTCTGGATACCATGAAAGAAATAAATAAATCGAGGAAGAAGGAGAAGAGAAGTAGACTAAATCGAGGAAGAAGGAGATCGTCGGAAAAATCAATTTTCACCGGAGTGTTATATTATAATGTAAAGAACTTGTTGTTTACAATGAATAATCTATTCTATTTGTAGACATTTACGTGGGAGACAAATTTGAGAGAGAATGTGTTATTTAAATGGTGAATGATGACTTAGTGCTTGTAGTGGTCCATTGTGTTGGTTGTCATGTGGGTCTCCGCCGCTTGTGATAGTCCATTGTGTTGGTTGGCATGTGGGTCTCCGGCGGCTAGGGTTTGTAAAAGACCATGGGATAATGCGGGTTGCTTATGGGTTGCTTGAGATGGACTTTGAGTCGGGTAAGGCAGCTGGGTTGTGGACGTGGAGTTAGGTTGTATCACACGGGTATTGGGTCTTGGATTATCTTCTCTAACAATCATGACTCTGGAGGGTTGGCTGCTCATGGTTGGCCAGAGGAAGGGACGCTGTTGAAAATTTGGCTCTTATTTGTTTGCCTTGCCATCTAAAAGATTTCCATCTCCGAGCCAACTACTTTAGTTGACTTTGTGAACTTAGTGGGCCAATATGCCGGAAAAGGAAATTATTTATGTTGTTTTCTTATTGATTTTTTGAGAGATCGTCTTGGCTGACATAGTATTTTTTTTAAAAAAAAAAGTTACACCTACTAATTCACATATCCAAGGGTCGAAAACGTGAAGCCGTGAAATTCAAAGCCACCTTCGCTGACCAATAGTCTAAGGTGTTTTTAACAATAGTTTATTGTGAGTGAAACCGAGAGAGAGAGGATGCAGAAGTGAGCGCAGAGAGCTCCCCAGCCGGTTTTACTGTAGCTTCGGCGATGAGCAGCCTTGTAAGTTTGATTTCATGTTAATGAAAAGAGAAGGGACCAGAATCTCTAGTAATAGCCGACATAGGCATTATTTGCTGAACCACTCTAAACAATATATCTTTTTTTATCTATGTTCTTGTTCTTAGCTCGTTGCTTGGTAATTCAATGATGCTTAGCTTCTTGTCACAATAATAATCTTGGGCTTTCATTAATTTTTAACGGTTTTGAGGAATATTCATATGTTCTTTTGAGGAATTTGTTTGACAAAATCTACATAAATTGTCAATCACATCTTTAAAGAGATTATTAGAAATAGAGAGAAAAAAAAAAAAACTGTATCATTGAAGGATGATAAACAGTTCTGGGCCGAGAAAGTGGTTGATCACCTCCCTAATTTATAATTGGATAATCCGATCGTCCCTTTAACACAAGATTTTGTTGAAAAATTAACAAACCTAAGATTCCATAAGTTTTTGGAAATCTAATATGTATCTTCACGCATTGACAATTTGATTTCAATGGAATTTGATATGATGTATGAATATTTCTATCAGGCTTGTAGATCTTCCCATACATCTTATCACCAAATGACGTTTATCTCACCGTTGGTTGCATACGTGCCATTGAAATAACTCTTAAATGAACATTTTTTATGAAAACAATCTTGGGCTTTAGTTAATTTTAATAATTAAAAAATTTAACAAGTTTGTACATTGGTAACATGGGATATAAATTGGGTTTTAATGTGCTTTCTTACTTCAATAAGTGAGGCAATCTTCTGAAGTTAATGGCTAGCAAGGTGACTTATTTTGCCTCTAGAAATATTTTCATCACGTGAAACGTCGTTGTGATTGGATTTGATTTTTTTGCACTTGGATTTTGTTTTTGGTTTTTACCTTTATATTTTTGTCTCAAAAGTTTTCTACATATTCACATATTTATATCTTTAAAATAATATTCATATTTTAACAAATAAAATGAACTTTCTAATATAAATAGAAAGGTATTAGCCTTCAAAATAGTTTGTGAAGATACATATATTCTTAACAAGAAGCCTACGTATCAGAGTGGATACACAATCATTTTAAGAATAGTGTCATAAAAAATATTATATTATTTAATCCTTTTTGAAAATTGTCTTTATAGAAAAATACTATTTATTTATTTATTGTCAACTTTGAGATAAAATTAAATTTTTTGAAACTTTTTCAAGTACAATACTTATAAAGAAATAAGAGATTCTTGAAATCCAAAACATAAATATATTTGACATTATTAAGTTCTTTTCGCCCTATAATTTTAATAGGTAGATATAAGAAAGAGATAATTATCAAATAAAGACTTTTCTATTATGATGTATGTTATTTACATATTACTTTATTTCCACTAAAAGCTTCAAATATACTACAACGAAGATATAACATGTGGGCAATAAATGAAACCCACTTTTTTCAAAATATTAAAAAAAGAATTAAAAAGAATTAAAAAAAATTAAAGGTACCTTTCTAAAGTCTAGGGGTCATAAAGTTCGCAATTATATTAAATAATTGAACCCCAGTTAGGGCCCACGCCCCACACTTACCTTAGTAGGCCCCAACAGTGGCTCATTTCGTACGTACCCATCCAAATTTCATCTTGCCAATCATGACAAAAAAAAAAAGATTCGAAAGGCCACTAAGGTAATCATGGGCTGATTACAGGACATAGATGATTATGCATTGATTTTACAACAACACGGTGCTACTTGAAATGTGAATAAATCTTATTCAGCCCTTGAGGAGTCTAATAACTTCACTCTTTTTGGGTATCGTTCCATTGCCACAAAAAAAAAAAAAAAAAAAGATTCGAAAGGCTACTAGGGTAATCATGGGCTGATTACAGGACATAGATGATTATGCATCGATTTTACAACAACATGGTGCTACTTGAAATATGAATAAATCTTATTCAGCCCTTGAGGAGTCTAACAACTTCAGGCTTTGTTCCAAGATGGCAACGAAATTATCCATATGGCTAGTACTAAGTGCCAAACCAACTTCAATTGCACCATCCTTGTCTCTGCACTCAGACAGGGCAATAGACCCGGAAGCATCAATGTGAACCACTTCACTCTTTTTAGGCCTCCCCCACCCAAAATCTGTCTCATAAACACCAAACCTCGGTGATCCTGCAATTGTAAGAAGATGCCCCGGTTCTGAAAATTTTATAAAATCCGATAGCCATGTCTGAGCCCCTCTAAGAACTCCAGTCTCCAATTGCTGAACTGTGTTTCCAATAGCTTTTGCAGCTTCAAAAATCCCATCCTCTCCTACCAGATCACACCTCTCAAGCGCTACAAAAGCTAACGCTAAGCAGTTTCCAAAATACGTAGAACATATTGGAAATTCAAGCCTGTTTCGGCAATCTGCTAGGAAACCCAAGTGGCAGAGCCTATTATTATCTGAAACATTACTTACCCCATTGTCTTGGGACTTGACCAAACAAACCCAAAGGAGTGCACAAGTTACAACAAATGTTGATATGTGTGAGGGCTCTATGCCTTTGTCCATCCATTGACCTCTGATCCACTGCTTGAGTCCCTCAATCTGAGCTTGCTCCAGCACAAATGTTCCCCGAACCTTGTCACCAAGATCAACGAGGAGATCTGTGTCCTTGTTCGACCCTGAACTCCAACTCCACCATTGGTCGAAATATCTTTGCTCAAGCCCATTTGGGTCTTTGATCACACCCTTGTCATGGACTGGTGGTGACGTTTCAAGGCAAACCAAATCTCCTCCCGTCTTGAAAATCGATGCCCATGATTTCATGAAATGGTGGAATGCCCTTCCATCGGCCGCCACGTGGCAGAAGGTGATGCCAATACATATTCCCTGATTTGGGAAAACTGTGACCTGCACCGCCATGAGAGGAGCTTTACGCGTGTTATTGGATGAAACCTGCGCAGGGCCTAAGTGTGCCACATAGGGGTGCAAATCTCTTACATGCCGAACAGAATTGGCTACGAGATGGTTGAAATCTGCAGTAGACTCAGCAACGGTGAAGGAGACGGAGTTTCCGGCGGTGTAGAGGATATGGGGCTTCTCTGGTCGTGGAGGGAGAACAAGAACGCCGGCGAAGGGAAAGAAGTGTTGGAGAGTGAGGGAAAGGGAGCGTTTGAAAGTGGAAAGGACGGTTTGGGTGAAATAGTAGGTGGATTGAGGAAGTTCATAGAAGAAAAGGCGTTGCATAGGACAGCAGAGAAGCCATGGTACGTCGAAGAAAGTGAGAGGAAGAGATGTAGTCGGAACTGAGTTTTCCGGTGGAGCAACTTGACATTGCTGAATGGCCACGACTCTGGAGGCTTGACTCATGGTTAGCGCGAGACAGAGAGAGACACAGAGGAAAGGGGCTCCAACCAATAATGTCGAACGATAAAAGATCAGATCAAGGAGTCGTGACATAAAGTCCATGTCAGGCGGCTGTTAGAAAATATGGCATCAAAAAGACTCTTTTACAATATCAAAACATTAATCATAAAATATACAAAACAGATATGAAAACGTATCATTATTTTTATTTCTTGAGCTGCAAATTGCAACTAAGTCTTCTCCTCTATTCTCTCTTATACTAGCTTGATGAGATAGCCTAAATGTTACTGTGTGAAAGTTAAGGAGAAGTGATAACAATGACTGTGTAAAAGCCCTTTTTATCTATCCGTGTGAATAAGCAGTTATTTAGTGTATGTGAGTAGTGGGTTATTTGTGAGTTAGTGTGCTTAGTGTTTTACGGGAGAGAGGGGCATGATAGATGAGGTGGCAAAACTACCCTAGGGGGCAATTTCTCACGACTAAACGCAATAGAACATATTTCATCGTTATCTCCAAAATTTCTCCCTTTAGCAACATTAAATATATTAACTATATGTATAAACGGAGAGCTCGAGGAGGGACTTAGCTAACCAATAAAATGTCCATACAAATAGCCTCACTCATCAAAGTCTATAAGATGGACAAAGGTCCACACCAGCCAGTACCATATATGCAAAAGGGAAATATATGTACAACATGTGTACAATTAAATGGACCAATAAAATCACATTGCATTGCCACGGTAGGGAATGATTGTTTATGCATCATTGATATAAGCCCACATTATATGGACTCATACAATGAGCCAACAGCGGCAGGACATTCCATTATTCTCCTTGGAGCAGTATTCTCCTGGTTGTAGCCTGTGACGTGGACTGTCCTGTATTTATTTAGTGTATTGGCTAAACCCAAAGTAGGCAGTATTCTCCTTTCTGCCTTATTTATTCTGCAGTTTCCGACCATATCCTACTGTTCCAGTCGACAATTGAAAAAATATGAAGATTTTTTCGTTTTCCAACTAAATATGAAGGTAAACTTACACGGGCAACACGGATCGACAGACTAGGATCACTTGCATTATTTTAATAATATAATTGAACACTTATATTTTTTTGAAAGAATAGCATGGTAATTGTGTACTTTTTCTAAATATGCTCGAGAAAACTTATTGAATAAAATTTAAAAATTTTATTTAAATTTTAGATAAAAATTGTTAAAGGCTTAATGAGAAAGGCTAATTCAAGACACACATAGAGAGGAAAGAAAAGAGATTAAAGAATTTCATTAACTTTGTCTTGTACTTTGTTTGGTCAAATTTTTAAATATGGTTTCTCATATCATATCCTAAAATGGTTTCTCTTTTCTTTCAAGAATATGAACCAAGAATATGAACCAATGTGCTTTTCTATGATTTATATGTTTCTAATTAAATCAATCAGTAAGTAATCATAATCAAATGAAATAAATACCACAACCCACACAAAAACAATCAATGTTGAAAAGTGGTTCAATTCAAGTTATCTCAACACCTACCTCCACCTCACTATTCAATCAATATCAAATTGATTACAAGGGATAATCAATTTTTAGAATTCTGTTACAAATTTTCCTTCTAAGAATATGAATTTCATGCCAAGCTTCTAAAAATGACATGTAATGATGTTCAAAAGCTTCAATCTATGCTAGGAAATAATATCAAAATGTTATGTACAAGAGAACCAAATCTTATTCAAAGCATAGCACAGTTTACTTGAACAAAATAAATCAATAACAAACTTGCATTGGCAGAATAACAATAGAATATTTCGTATTATGTGTATAGAAAGTTCTAAAGTAGGATTGCATTTGAAATATTTTGAAAAAGTAATTGGATGTTCTGTAGCTTACTCTTTACTCTTCTTTTATATACCGAGATTTGCTCCTTAAACGGGAAGAAACTTAAAATTTCTGAACTTTCTAACTCATTCTACCATGCTCAATCGTAGTAATTGTTTTCCCCCAAAACGAGTGAGGCAATTTTATAGAGTCGATGGCTGGCAGAGCGGCTTGTTGTGCTTTCAGCCCACATTTCCACCTGCTGGCCACTTTGGTGTGGGTCAACCAGCTTCGAGTCTTTAGTCCACATATACACCACCCAGTTTTCCTCCATTTTATTCTTTAGCTGGGCCACGCATAACCGAGCCCTATTTGGTATCTATCGGCCCATATGCTGCCACTACAATGGCTATATTAGGTTCCAAGCGGAATGGCTTGAAGAAGGATATGTGCCCACATTGCAAAGAAGTGGGTGACAAGGTTGGAAAATGCCTTTTTCTAATTAAATATGCTCGTTATGGTGTGATGGGCCACAAGAAAAAACAAGTACTACAAGCTTGATAGATACCCATCGAAGGGAAAGGGTAAGGGAAACAAACAATTCTTCGCAAAACAAGTTGTAGTAGATGGGAATTCCTGTTTTGATACATACCACGTGGTATGTGGGCCAGATGGCCAGCAAACCCATGGGGGCTGCATTAAGCAATAGAGAATATATTATAATTATTAGTTATAAGTTTTGGCATAATGATAGTGTTTGAAGATTCTAACAAGGAATATTATAGCAAGTTGTGGGTTCAAACCGCTATGCCCATAGGTTTTTTTTTTTTGATAAATATGTGAGTTGATTCATCGAAGAATAAAGAAATACATAAACTTAGGGGTATATCCCAGCATTACAAATCATCTAGGACAAGATAGAATTTAAAATTTTCCAACTATGACTCAACAAAACATTAGCTTGAGAGAGTTTAATGTTTCTAAATAAAGAAACTCTTCCACGGACTACTCTTCTGATTTTAGCTAATAACATTAGAATATCAATAGACTTATTTTGAAAACGTCTACGATTTCGTTCTAACCATATATAATAAAGGCAAGCTAAGAAAGAAAGCTGGAGAAGTTTTGTGGCTAAATCCTTTCCCTTAGTTGTTTTAATCATCCATTGCAATTCAAATTCCCAATCGTAGATGACCTTACGAATGCCTTGTTGAGCTAGAATAGTTCTCCAAACCTGGTTAGTCCAAATACACTAAAAGAACAAGTGTGATCTATCTTCATATTGAGAGCCACAGAAATTACAATACAAATCAATTAAGGGGAGCCAGCACTATGCCCATAGGTTTGTCAAAAAGGAAGATTGTTGGCTCACATCACATGGCATATTACCATTACACATATTAGCAATGTCACAATACTTGATAAATACCACAGACAACCCTTGCCCTCCAAGGTGTCAACTTTCTTTTTTAATTTGTTTGTTGAAATCACCCTTGGTTTTACTCTCACAAAGCAACCCAAGCCATTTATTTTATAGCTAAGGACAAACTAGTTTATGTATTCAATATGTTCACGTTATCTTTCCGTAACTGCTTCATTAGAGACAAATTTATGGTAGGTAGAAAGAGGCAGAGAGAGGAAGTCAAGTCCAAGGATTTGTGTAATTTCCATTTTATATATTTTAGGCTAAAAGTGTTGGTATTTTAAGGTGGAGAAGAGCTTACTTTTGCTGTTTCAGATATGTTATTTCATAAAAAAAGGAAAGAAAAATGCAATTTACCACGTTGAGTTTTAAGCTACTTTCAGAAATCACTCTTAGCTTACATTTTTGATGAAAATGATCATGGGCTTTAGTTAATCTTGATTAACTAAAAAGCTTAATAGGTTTGAATATAAGGAAATAATTCTCACAAAGACCACAAATCCACACAATGAATGAACCCTTACTTAAAACTTGGATTGTAATATCTTATTAAAAGACTTATTTCCTCCTTTATTAGTGTGCAAAAGAAAATGTCTTCATAGATGCTAATATAATAATAATGTAGATGCACGAAATTTCGACTTTTAACACCATATTTCTTATTTATCCAACTTTTAATTCGTTTTACTTTAATTTTTTAGTGGTATCACTTGTAGGTAGCATTTTCTGTTGGCAGAGGGTTGGTGGAGAATACAAGTAGATAATGTATAAAACGTGTTTTCATTTTTGGAATATGAGAAAATGGTTAGTAGAAGCTGACCTGTGCACACAGTTAGACGCCATGAAAAGCGTCATGTCAGGAAAAGAGAGTCTTGATGTTTCTATGGAAGTTTCCTCCTTTTCTCGTATCTGAACAAGTTTTGGACCTATTGATTTGTTTTTCTCCCCATATGAAAGATCCCGGTGGATTTGTTGAAATCTCCCCCGGTTTTACTCTAATAAAGCAACCCAGGCCGTATATTTTATGCCCAAAGACAGACTTGCTTATGCATGCAATATGTTTATATTATCTGTCCATTACTGCTTCATTAAGGACAAATTATGGTGGGTAGAAAGAGAGAGAGGGAGTCAAGTCTAGGGAAAGAAAAGAAAGAAAAGGAAAGAAAAATGCAATTTATCTCATTGAGTTTAAACCTGCTTTTAAAAATCACTCTTAGTTTAACATTTTCAATGAAAATAATCATGGCTCTAGTTAATTTTCCGGTGGAGCAACCTTGCATTGCTCAATGACCACGACTCTGGAGGGTTGGCTCATGGTTGGAGCAAGACGGATGGGCCGCGACCAATAATGTCCAAAGCGAAAAGAAAGCAGTCCGCACAAATTAGAATCATTGAGATCAAAAAGCATAAATAAACAAACAAAAAGTTACTTTACATATGTACGAATGTTTCCCAAACTGTTTGTGCATATCAATAGACTTTTGAATATATTTTTTTTCTTATTTTATTCCAAAATACTTATACATATCAATAAAAATAAAATTTCTAATACTTGATTATAATTAAGGTTCAAAAGGTGTTACTCCCTTATATGAAGCTTATAACCCAAAACAATTTGTCAGGATATGTATTCTCAAAATGAAGCATGTTGTTCACAAACTTGCATAAATATGTTATAAAAATAGAGGATTTTAAATTTAATTTTCTTTTAGATGAGCTGTAATATTAAAATATATTTTTAAGTTTTTATATTATTTTATTCTTAAATAAATAAACTTATATATTTATAATAAAAAAGTAATTGCCAAAGAAACACTTCTCTCTACTATGATATATTTTATTTTGAGGAAAGTGTCTAAGACATTATGACAAAGATGTTACATGTGGGCAATAAATGAAACCCTCTTTTTGTCAAAATATATAATTAAAGGTACTTTTCGAGTCTTAGGGTTCACACATACATTAGATAATTGGTCCCCACTAAGGGCCCCACGCCCCATACTCAGCCCACCTTAATAGTCCAGAACAGTGGCCCATTTCGTTCCCATCAATCTAAATTTCATCTTCCCAATCAAACACCACCGGCCGAGGTGGAAATCCAACGTGCAAATCATAATAAAACTATCAATGGCGACAGTTTCTTGCAGTTATTTTCAGATCTGTGATTTTGTAGATAGAATATTTTAATTTTTTTCATACACGTTCGTTCTTGTTTTTAAATTTTAAATTTTCGTATTATTTCAGATAAATAATTCATGACTGTTAGTTTGGCGCAAAAATCACGTAGGTGTAAATGCCTGAACCGGTCAACGTGTCCTCCTGTATCCTTCCCCTCCTTAGCTTTTCCTCTCTTCCGAAGATCACATTGTTCTCGCCAGGAGTTCGCTGTACCAAGCTGAATTTGAAACCTGATTTTGATCTCCTGGACTTGATCTTCTGGAGAATTGGCTTTCCAGGTAAATTGAATTCTCCTTCGCTGGAACCGGATCGAAAAATGCTTGCCGTGTATCTGTTCCAATGTGAATTTCGGGTCATGTTTGCCTTCACACCGGGTTCACTTTAGAGACATCGCGTTAGTGTGAGATTTACTGGATCAGTGTCGTTTGGGGCTGCTTGGTTAGGCTGCGAATTTTTTTAGATTATTCCCTCTGTTGGCCAAAAATGTGCTTTGAGAATATTCATGCATGTACTCAAACTTATATTCGATTGTGCAAAACATTCATCTAAATTACGAAAATAGCCACAGGTCCTCTCGGTCTCACTTTTGAGGGCGTTTTGCTTTCTTGCGATCCTTCTGCTGATGGAATTCTATTAATTGGGATGTAATTCATATTTGAAGGGCACAGTCCCTTGTATATTCTGCGCCTGCAAAAGTTGATTCTCTTATTACCAAATTTCCTTGAAAAAGAAAAAAGTTCAACGAAGGAGATAAAAATGGACTTGTGGGTTTCAGTTGTATGAGCTATCAGTAATACATACATGTATGTATACACACACACACATATATACTTGGGTAGATGTGTCCATATATACGTGTGTATGTATATATATGTATCTTTTCTTTGCTTTTTGTACTGAACACGATTTCATTCGAAAATTATTATAAGACTGTTGGTATTGTTTTAATCTTTCATCTGTCATCTGCTGTGGATCCTGGAATTGAAGTATGGAGTCTTTGAGCTATTTGAATCAACGGTGCATATCACTAATGAAAAAAAGATTTTGTGTATTAGGAATAAGTTGGTAGTATGGACTAATTCTCTTGTGCTACTAATAGAGAGAGTGTTTTGTATCTGTTGGTCCCTCTGTTTGATTGCCTACAATGATGTGATATGGCAGTTTGAGCAATAATGGCTGATACTAATAATGAGTGTGAGGGCTTGAAGGATTTCCGGATCCCCGATCACATACTTGTACCCGAATCAAAGGTTGAGAATGTGCCTTATTGGCCTGAGTGTCCAGTGATAGTGTTCATCAATTCTAAGAGCGGTGGTCAGCTGGGTGGCGATCTTCTCATCACATTTCGTGATCTCCTTGGTGAAAATCAGGTGCCTTTAGTTTTATCTGAATTGTAGTAGGTTTCTTATAGTTAAGCATTTGTTATACTGGGGCTGATTTTATCCACTCACTTTCAGGTTTTTGATCTGGGGAAAGAGGGTCCTGATAAGGTGCTGAGCCGAATCTATGTAAATCTGGAAAAGCTCAAGCTCAATGGAGATGAATTTGCTGTTGAGATTGAGAAGAGATTGAGACTAATTGTGAGTTGACTGATGGTGAATGCTTTTTCATGTCAGGTTCATAGATACAAGATTTTATATCTTACATTGTACTATTGCAGTGACCTTGTATGCTGATGCCATTTAACGTTTCTGACATTTGGTTGGCCTTTTAGGTTGCAGGTGGTGATGGAACCGCTGGGTGGCTTCTTGGCGTAGTTTGTGATCTAAAATTATCCCGTCCACCACCAATAGCCACAATTCCCTTGGGAACAGGAAATAATCTTCCATTTGCATTTGGATGGGTAGGAAATACAAACCTCAGTAGGTTTTTGGTTCGAAGTATCCAAAAATATTCTTAAGGACTGCATGAACTGTCTTGATTTTCCAAGCTCGATATGGTGTAGTTTGGATTAGCAGTTTGTGCTTGTGTGCTAACAACACATATAATCTGCATGTTGTTCTCTGTGTTGTATCCTTTCTATGTTACTGTTATTGGTAAGCACTTCCTCTAATTAAGCATATTAAAGAGATCATGTCAGCATGTATGTTGCAGTAGCATCTGCAACATTTTCTTACCTTTGGCAATGCAACCTGTGAGCTGTAAGATATGTTATCATCCACACTTTGGGCATCATACACTTCTGAAGCTTTGATATTACCCTTTAAAAGCTCACGCTTTTTGGGATATTTGTATTCTGGTTTATATTCCAAGAAGGTTTTCCTTTTTGAATTGTAAGCAGTAAGAGTAATGACAGTTCTAATCAGCCATGTCAAATGTGTAACATCCTGTTTGTTCTTGCAGGGAAAGAAGAATCCAGGGACAGATCGTCGTTCTGCAAAATCATTTTTGAATCAAGTAAAGGGTGCCGATGAAATGAAAATGGACAAGTTATGCAGCTTACATGTTTCCACCTTTTTAAGCATTTGATATGAACTTCTGATTTCGCCACTTGAATGATAGATCTTATTATGTAATATTATTTTCTTGGTGATTTATTTTTGTTTATTTTTATTCTATTCTATTCTCTGGAAGATGGTCCATTAAGTATTGACTACTAGATCTTTGAATCTAGTGCAATGTAGTTTCTGGATCTCAGATCATGTTTGATTTTCTTTACATCTTTTGGGGTCAAAGTGTTGGGGAAGAGAAGAGAGGTGATTTTTGGGGGTTTCTTTTTTTTGCGGGGGGTGTTTTGTGTGGGTGGGTTGGGCGGAGGGGGGGGGGGGGGGGGTTGGTGGAAGGGTGGAGGCGGTGGTGGGGGTTGGTCAGGTGGTTGTGGGGTGTAGTAATAGTCATTTGTTAGCCTTAAATCTGGACTGATAGCGGACTTCACATTTTGTAGCAAGTGCATTCATTCATTTACTCTCTCTGTTTTCTTCCTTTTTGCCCCGATATGTTGTTACTGATTTGCTTTTGTTGTGATCCAGTTGGCATATTCTCATGAGGATGAGGGCTCCGAAAGAAGGTTCCTGTGATCCCATTCCACCTCTTGAGCTCCCACATTCGCTGCATGCATTTCATCGTGTATCTGAGGCTGATGAAATGAATGTGGTAATAGTCTAGTCACTGTGCCCTGAAACCTTGAGAAATCTATAATCCTGTGATGCTACCAAATCTAGAACCTATATATCTTGCAGCCCAGCATATGAAAGATAAAAATAAAAAAAAAATAAAAAAATAAAAAAATAAAAAAATAGAAAATCTTTTCCCATCCTAATTCTTTCTTCTTTCTTACAACTATTTCTCTGATTAAATTCTTCATAATCTTGTTTACTTGACTTTGATTTTGTGAAAGGGGTCTCCTGTAATATGTGCTGCATTCTTGTGCATTTTAAATTCTAACGTGCTTATGTCTCTGATGTCTCCTCAGGAAGGGTGCCATACATTTCGTGGAGGATTTTGGAACTACTTTAGCATGGGTGAGGATACTCCCCTGGAATCCTGAACAGAAACTTTTATATGATTAGGGTGTAAAAGATTTTTGTTTTTCCTTATTATGGATGCATTTAAACTGTGTGACAATGCTTGATACACTTTGCTCTTAAAATTACCTTTTACTTTTCTTCTTTTTTACCTCAGATTTTTCAACATATCTTCTTTTCTGTGTAACTCTTTGATTCAGTACAAAATCTACTGCTATAGAGTTCATAACATTCAAAAGGGGCCTACTTGTTCAGATCACATCGATGAGAATTTCAGTTAATCACAGAATCGACAAATTCTATTCTGAGCATTAATATGGAATTTCAATTAACTTGCTTATTCTTCATCATTTATGTGTGTTAGAATAAAAGAGATTGGGAACTTACAGTTATAACTTTTTCCCTTTCTTTTCTCCCCTCTTGATTTTTATGATTAAAAGTTTTTAGCTACATCTAGTAGATTCTATGTCAGTCCATCAAGTTTTGGAATAACTTACTTTTGTTATCTGTAGGAATGGATGCTCAAGTTTCGTATGCTTTTCATTCTGAGCGAAAGTTGCATCCTGAAAAGTTTAAGAACCAGTTGGTTAATCAGGTATAACTGTTCTTTCCACACCGCTAAGGTTGATTACTGTCACTATCCCAAATCAGAGGTCTGTCACTACTATCCCAGATCATAGATCTGAGATCTACACCTATGAATTGAAAGGTTATGATGGAGTTTTCCTTCTAATTTCCTTGTGTAAGTTTTTGCTGTTTTTGTTGTTTCTTTAATTTTCTTTGTTAAGATGTTAATAATCGTAATGCACTAAGTCCTATGCTAAGTTAGAAGGCTATGGTGATGGATATGTCATTTTCTCTCTCTGAATCTGCTTCCCTACAATTGGAGAAACTTGGATGCGGTTGCTTGGAGCTTTTTGTCCTTTGGGGGTTTTTCCTGGTTGTCCGATTGACATTTGCATGATTTACTAGGTTTCTTTATATACTTTTCTGACCAAGTTCATTACTGTGAATGAGGAAATTTATAAGGTGAGAACTATTGAAACAAATAATTTGAAAGAAAAGCATTCAATAAGTTCTTAAGGGTGATCTGTCTATAGGTAATCAATAAATTTTTTCGTTTGATGGACTCAGAAGATGGTATACATGTTTGCCTTGGATAGTATAAGTAAAATGAAGGAGAGCATTCAGATTTCATGAGACAACCATACAGGACCTCAGGTTGGACTTTCATTATGTGCAGGACGAATTCTTCAACCTGCTTGGAAATACTTGCATTCAGTCTTTTATTTTGTTTGAATTGTAAACTAATTACTTGGAATATGATTTAACTTTGTCTGATGTAAACCCTGTGAAATGTGCGTTTGATTTGTTTGGTTTGCTAAGGCACTTGATATCATTGAGGTATTAACCTCATTTGTTTCTGCTAAATTTATTTTTCTTATATGTAAATGCTACTAATTTCCTTTCCTTTTACTATTATCAATTTTCAAAATCAGAGTACTTATATGAAGCTTGGATGTACGCAAGGATGGTTTTTGCCTCCTACTTCTCATCCTTCTGGGTAAGTACAATGATCTGGCCAATTAAACAATTTAACACTGTGCTAAACAACTTGCTTTTTCTCGTTCTTATATTCTTGCTTGTGTGTGTCTTGAAATGTCTTATATAGTATAATTAATTCAGTTAGTTTAGTAAAGCTTTGTATGATTAACAAATCTTGCAATGTAGGTTTTACCAATTTTTCCATTTCTGTTTAACAAGATGATGTAAGAACATGCTGTTGAAGCTTGGCAATAATGGACTTCTTTTCTGTATTATTCCTCGTTTTCTAATTGCAGTTTTTGGTCATCATCTTTATAGTTAATTATCATCATTGTCATGGCACTATATTTTGTTTTTGTCACGATTCATTAAAAATTATCACTAACTGGTATGCAATGGTAGGCTTTCTGCCAGCCATGTCAAAATGAAGGATGCAACATATCTGTTTGACTGTGCTTCATTGTCCTACTGTCCATATTGTATGTTGGATCCTAAGAAAGTGTTGCTGACTATTTTTAACAAGTTTTTGTTAAATTTTAATGTTTTGGTTTTACTACAGGAACATTGCACAACTTGCAAAGGTAAAGATCATGAAAAAACCTGGTCAGTGGGAAGAACTCCATATACCTCCCAGGTAAATTATACATTTTTCCTTACCGTGTTGACTTCAGTTTAATTTGCTCATTCCTGGATTTTTCCTTGTTACCGCAATGGACCATCTGGAGAGGTTATTGTTTGTAGAAAATGGTCCATGCTTCCAACTACATGGAGCTTCCTTCCATACATTCTTAATTATGAGATTTGAATGTAATCTTAGCTGCACTGATTGATGAGAAATTACATGAATTTAATGTATGTCTACTTTTCCTCTTTCGAAAAATATTGTCCGTAGAAGTGCAATAGCATTGATAGGGGTCCTTTGCTGTTTGCACTCATAATAACCTCGAAGAAGCGTCTTTTTAGTCATTCCCCTATATTGATGCCTAAAAGGTATCCATTTACCTAGGGTGTGACAATGTTCTAGTTTATATGATCCTATGAGTCATAAAATTTCTGTCTTTTATCATCGAAAAGGTTTAATTTTGAGTCCCTCCTTGCCAGCAACACTGTAATAATCTCTCAATTTCACTTAGTTTCCTGTGAAAACTTTTATGATCTACATGATTTATCTGCTGGCTTATTGGGGTACATCAATGGCAGAAATGTTGGTAAGTAAACAAAGTTGCTGTTTATTATGTTTTCTATGTGGCAGTTTGTAATTTTCAATCTAATAACTACTAAAGTTACACCTCATTGTTCTTCTATTAATCCTTCCGTTCTTTTTGTTTATTTTTTCTTCAAATGCAGCATAAGGTCTATTGTATGTTTGAACTTGCCAAGCTTTTCTGGCGGGCTAAACCCTTGGGGAACACCCAGCAGAAGACAACGCAATGTTGGCCCCAACTCTTACTCTTTCCTTTCTCTTCCTCCCACCTCAACATTTCTGTCTTGATCTTTCTTAATTTCATGCTATTTGTTTCTGCTTAAGTGTATCTAATAATAATGTACCGGTGGAAAATGACTTACAGAAGGACTTCACTCCGCCATATGTAGATGATGGCCTTCTTGAGATTGTTGGATTTAGCAGTGCTTGGCACGGGCTTATTTTGCTTGCTCCAAATGGACATGGGACTCGTCTTGCGCAGGTTTGACAAATACTTTAACGTTTACCCTCAAAGTTTTGTAGTTTCCCAGAAAAATCAAAGACACAAATTGTGCAAAAGAATTTCAGATTAATTCTTAAGCCAACCATCTGTATAACTGGCATACGGGATAGGACTTCATCGGTAACAGTGATGGCCAGTTAAAAGTCTGAAGACAACAGAACTTGCAGTATACGTTCTATCACAGTAATGGACGACTATTTGGTAGCTCATCATCCCCTCCCCCCCCCCCGGTGGACTTTTGGAGAGGCCATTCCCTTAGAATATGTTTCTGAATGACTTTTACAAAGTACCATCTGAAATATATTGTTTCAGATAACTTAATTCTGCTGAATGGAACTCTGTTTTCTCATTTTTGCCTTTCTTTGGACATCAGGCGCATCGAATCCGCTTTGAGTTTCATAAGCGTGCATCTGATTGTACATACATGAGGATTGATGGAGAACCTTGGAAACAACCCCTCCCAGTTGATGACGATACTGTTGTGGTGGAAATCTCCCACCTTGGCCAAGTGAACATGCTTGCCATTCATGGTTGTAGGGCTAAAAGCATCTCTAAGCCCTCTGCAAATAGCCATCATGGCGCTGAGGAAGAAGATGGCAATGAAGAAAACTGGATACATGAGGGGGAAGAGTTCAGGAAGTTTGGTGCTGCAGATACATTTAAGATACCTGATGAAGTTGACATTTCCCATCTCAGTTAAATTGGCTTCTATCAACAACATGCACTTTCCAATATAATTTGGAGTTCTAGGTCTTCTATAGATGGTTTGCAGTTTGGTTTCAATCAATGCATAATGGCAGTCATACTACTATAGCTTGCGAATCCTTGGTGGTAATTTCTCGGAGATCCGGGGAGAGGGTGGGGATGTTTCATTTGACATCTGACCAAGGAATCGGGAAATTATTTGTACGTGCTGATTCTGCATAATCCTTGTCTGTCTTTGTATTAAAGTGATAGAACATGTTAATTTCTCTTGATGTAGTGAATTGGACTTGCTGGATTTCCCAATTGCGCATTGCCCATTTTCTTTTTTCAGTTAGCCAAGTTTTAAATGTAAGTTTCATTCAAGATGAGAAAAGGCATGCTTTTGACGTCCTCTTTATCATCTAAGCTTCCTTTGTCACATCAATCGTGTTTATGATTTGGGCACCTTATACCGTTCTGCAGTAGAAAGAGGAAACGAAAGAGACATGAATGAGGGAACCATTATGATGGAAAGTCAAAAGCTGGAAAAACAAAAGAAGGAAAGGTAAAAAACTTAGACCATTATATTTCTTTTTGTCCTGTTAATTCTGTAACCTAGGTTTAGATAATTAGATTTGGGTTGAAAATATACATCTGGTACTCCAACTTAACTTCCATTTCTCTTAACTTTGTAAATACAACAAAAAAGTTAAAAAGTGTTACTTCCGTTTGGTTTTCGATAAATCTGCTCAAAAGCGAACTAGTATGAACTCCAAACGTGCAGCACAATGTAGCCAATTAAGTTGTAAAATATAAAAAGGGAGAAGCATATTGTAATCCAAATCAAAGTCTTGTACTAAATTTTAGAAATAGAAAGAACAATGTATGACATTCATACATATGAATGCATTACACAGAACATAAAAGCTCTCTCTTTATTAGAAACTTTGTTGCTTAGAGCAAACTTTCTGACAACTTAGTTCACTTTCCCATCGATGCAAAGCCATTCACCAACGAAGATCTTGTTGCAGTTGAGATTTGGGTTAATAGCATTGAAAAGTTCAGGATCAAGCTCGAGCTTCTGAATAATGCCAGCGCAAGTATCACCAGCTTCTGCACCATGCACCGAGAAGCATTCTATAGAATCTGTTTGCCTTACGAATCCAACTGCACCACATAAAGAGTGTATGTCAAACCTTAAAAGATAAAACAGGAAAAATGATAAACTGAAGTGTTGGTGAGAAGATGTAATTATAAAACTCACAGTGAAATTTCCCACACTCCGTGATGGAGATCATGAGTAGAAGAGATAGCACTAGAATCAAGTTCAGAGAAGTGGCAGCCCTATTGTTACGATTAGCCATCCTCTTTCGCTCTTTTTCCTTGTAACTTAGACCTCTTTTTCTTTGTCTACTGAGTCGAGAAAATGGGTACAATATATAGGTGAAGGAAAGCCCCCACAAAGAAGCCGAAAGATATTGTAGACTTCGCCATTCGCTTTGTTCCAAGAGAAGGCCGGCTTCTTGTGCGAAAAGTATATTGCTTAAATTCTTTACACGGGGACGCAATTTGCATTAGTTTAAGGTCATTGTTGCACGGCGAGGTGCAAAACCTCACGGGATTAACAATGCTTTTTAATTTTCTTTATCACATAAGTCCACAACATTGGATTGTTGGACAAAGAAAGAAAACCAACACATTGAGTCCTATAATTTGATTTATTGTATTTGAATCCTAATAAACTCGTAACTGCCAACGAATGACCCAAGATTCGAGGATTTGTTGCTTCTAAATGAATTCAAAAAAAGTTAGTATTAGATAACATACTAATGTCCAACTTGTTCCTTTTTCAAAGTGGCTTGGCCGGACCAATAAATATTTTCTTTTTAACCTTCATTTCTTTTTCGCTTTTCTGTCTATATTATACATCATTAGTAATTTGAGTTATTACCAAAGTAACTTGTTAGCTTAGTTTTTAGCCATAACTCATAAATACGATATTGGACAAAGACATTGGATTATATAAGTAAGTATTTTTTTTTAATTAGGTAAAAGGAGTTTGGGAGTACTGGATTATATAGGTAAGTATTTCTTTTTTCAATTAGGTGAAAATAGCTCGGGAGTATAGGCTGTCAAACCCGAAACCTAAACCCTTGGTGGTTAGTAGACGAGTAAATGCCGTTTGAATAGTCATGCTTATCCCTTACATGGTTTAAGACAATAAATTGGTTACCTTTCTTTATGGATCATTTTGGGATTAAAATGCAGTTTAGGGATTCTTGATAGATCTTTTTAGTATTCGATCAATTTTGAAGGGTAAACAAAAGCGTGTTTTTCACTTCTTATAAACATGTATTGTGCTTACTTCCAATAATATTCTTTATACTATTTTATATTTTTCTTGATAGAATTCAGTCTTCGTATACTAAATCAATTTAACATTTCTTAATTCATCGTCATATCTTTTGGTACTTCAAAATGGATCAATTGTGCCTTCGTTAGTAAGGCAAGATAATTCCAATTGCCTATGGCAATTCCTTCAATTTTACATTCTTTTCTATTTTTTTTTTAAAGTTAAGTCACATATCATAAGTGCCTAGCAGATAACTTTCTTTTAGAATTATCACTCCAAGTTTTGGTTCACAATTCTTCAAACGCCTATCTGATTTACTAATTAATGTTGCCTTGTAAATAATAACTAAAATTATTGATTAGACGAGTTCAATTCACTTAAAAATCCTCGTGGAAGAAACTAGGAATAAAACTTTCCCAATTAAATCTTTATATACAAGCCAAAAGTGCAACACTGTGGACCAAGAGTTGCGGCATCTAAAGGAGGGTGCCTTAGGGGAATAAGAATACCTGAGATCTACAAGTATGCTTTGGTTATGCAATTGAAGCAGCCCAAACCTTTCTCGGGGATTTCTATTGTGATGTTTTCTAAAAACTTGCATTTTATATAGTTTCTTCGTAAATTTTGAGAAGGTTATGAGGACAACACATGTTACTAAATCTCTAACTTTTCCTTTCAAGGTGAGTTAATCAATTTAAAAAGGTTGATTTTTTCTTTTTTCCCTATTTCCCCCTTCATTTCTTCCATGTTATCTTCAATAAGAGGGTCCATATAATGTATAATGATTACCAAGTTTGATTCAGATTCTCTACTCCAATGTGGTTGTTTAGATTGTAAAAAAAAAAATACAAAGAAGCAAATTATAATATAAATGAGAGAACCTTGTACTAATCTTTGAAAATGGGAAGAAAATGTAGCGTGACACTAGTACACTTGTTGATTATCAAACTTTATTGTAGAATACAGAACATAAAATTTGACTCATTATCTTAAAGAACACAAAGTTCATTTGATTTTTATAGAAACTTTATTGCGTATAAATGAAAATTCCAACAACTTAATTTACTATCCCATTGATGCAAAGCCATTCACCAACAAAGATCTTGTTGCAGTTGAGATTCGGGTTAATAGCACTGAAAAAGTCACCACTGAGACTGAACTTTTGAATGATGCCAAAGCAAGTATCACCGTCTTCTGCAGCATACACTGATTCACAATCTATAGAATTTTTCCCGGCTTGGAATGCAGCTGCATGATAGATACGATGCGTGTTAGACCATAAAAGATAAAACAGAAAAATAATCAACTACAATAACAAAAAACTTGATTATTGACTATCAAGGGAGATGTAGCTGTAGAACTCACAGCCGAGTTGCCTACACTCAGTTGTGGAGATCATGAAAAGAAGAGAGACCACAAGAATCAGGTTAAGAAAAGTGGCCATTTTGTTGTTACACCCAGTCATTCTTTCTCGCTTGTTTTCTGACACAAGAGGTCTCTTCTTTGGGTATGACTTGAGGAAACCACGAAGCCTAATTTATAGGTGAAAGCATGCCAAAGAAATTTAAATATCTAATTCAATGTCTTCATATGTGTTTAAGAAAATAGGCCGGCTTCTCGTACTTGTGGTATTTTGCCGAATGCTGATAGATCTTGGGCATATTTTGTATTAGTTTAAGCACCTTGTTTACATGGCGGGTTGTACAATCGGGTTGAATAATGATAGAGTTGCTCGGCCAAATTTTTATAACCTTTTACATGATGTCTTGTGGTGCAGGTTACTTCATAGGAGATCAAGCTTCGTTATTGGTATTAGGGGGATCACCACGTCATTTTGTTAACCTGCCAGATCAGCAAGGAACCTCCAGATTTTGACCACGGATGAACGAACCTCCAGATTTTGACGGACCCATTCTGATTGGGTTTGCAAATCAGTAGGTAAATCCGACTCTAATTTAAATTCTGGATATTTCTCTAATGGTTTAGACAGTCCAAAGATTCAAACTCCGTCAAAACGACCATGTTTTGAGCCTCTCTACAACTCTTCCGTTACAAGATTGTACTTTAATTTCTCCTATAAATACGTATCAAATACCATGCATTGTAATAAGTAGTAAATATTCAAAAATTTCCCCACAAGCACCTTTTATTTTTATTTTTGCATTTCAAAATGGAACAAATATGATTAGCTAGTAATGAGAAATAATTCTAATAGTGGATTGGAATATTGAAAAAAAAAAAGTATCATACAATCAATGCACACACAATAACACAAAGAACACTAAGGATTTTATATGGTAAAAGATAAATTAGCTCTTAAGTTTATGGAACAAGAATCAATGCTTTTGTACACTAATTTTTATTAATGTAAATTTCCATTTCCACCTAAAATAGAATCAATTATTGCTTGATTAGTGAACAGATCTGCTGGTTGTTCCGAGCCTCGTATACGTCGTGTGCACACCGTTCCTTTTTGTATCTGCTCTCTTATGAAGTGACACTCAATCTCAATGTGTTTTGTCTTTTCATGCTGTATAGGATTGGCTACTATCTTTCTTGCGGCTTCATTGTCACAGAAGAGAGGAACTGGTAATCTGACATGAAGTCCAAGATCTCGAAATAATCCAATAAGCCACATGATCTCACATACTGTGATACCCATGGCCCTGTACTCTGCTTCTGCGGATGATCTTGACATTGTTGTTTGTTTCTTTGTCCTCCATGATATCAATGACCCTCCTAGTTTGACACAATATCCCGTAAGTGATCTTCTTGTCATTGGACATGTATCATAATCTGAGTCACAAAAGGCCATTAGCTCCAATTGCGATGAAGTAGGAAATAGAAGACCAAGTCCTGGAGCTCCCTTAATATACTTTATAACCCGATGTGCAGCATCCATGTGTGATCGCTTAGGTGCATTTGTGAACTGGCTCAATTGTTGCATTGGGTAAGTGAGATCTGGCCTGGTCACAGTCAAGTACATCAGCTTTCCAACCAATCGCCTATAGGGTGAAGGATCATGGAGGAGTGGATCATGATGTTTGTTGCCAATCTCAATATCATGTTCTCTTGAAGTCAACTTTATACCTGGTTCCATGGGTGTAATTGCTGGTTTAGCTCCAGCCAATCCAGCCATGGATATCAACTCAAGAGCATACTTGCGTTGATTAATACAAATGCCTTCTCTTGATCGGGTTACCTCTATTCCTAAAAAATATTTCAACTGACCTAAGTCTTTCATGTGGAATTTAGAGTCTAAATAAGTCTTGAGGTTGGAAAAGGCAGTGACATTATTGCCACTGATCAGTATATCATCAACATAGATGAGTAGAATGACAATGCTATTACCTTCTCGACGAGTAAATAAGGCATAATCATACTGTGATTGGGAATATCCCACTGTTCTTAGCGCCTTTGTGAATTTTGCATACCATTGACGTGACGCTTGTTTCAAACCATAGAGGGATTTGCGTAGTCGACACACTGACCTCTCCCCCTGTCGACGAAGCCCTGGTGGCATTTCCATGTAGACTTCTTCTAGCAAATCCCCATGTAAAAATGCATTTTGCACATCTAGTTGATATAAGGGCCAATTATGTTTAGCTGCAAGGGAGAAAACGGCCCGAACGCTAATAATCTTAGCAGTAGGAGCAAAAGTTTCTTCATAATCAATGCCTTCCCTCTGGTGATAACCTTTGGCGACCAATCTAGCTTTATAGCGTTCTACAGTCCCATCTGAGTTGTATTTAATCTTATATACCCATTTACAACCCACTGCACGTCTTCCCTTTGGCAAGGATACTAATTCCCAGGTATGGTTTGCCTTTAAAGCCTCCAATTCGCGTTCCATTGCCCCAACCCAATTAGGATCCATGACCGCTTCCTGATAAGATGTGGGTTCCCGTACAACAGAAATAGAAGAGATGAATTTTTGGTGGTGTGGGGCAAGATTATCTAGAGAAACATATTTGGTTAGGGGATAACGGGTAGACATGGAAGCTGAGGGCAAAGTGGAACAAATATATTCTGATGTCCACACTGGTGGTCTTGTGATCCTTGTGGATTTACGAAGTGGTGGACATGAGGAGGGGGGTGGTGGTGATGGTGGCTCTAGTGGTGGTGGCTCTAGTGAGGAAGGTGCATCTATAGGTGCCTCGGGAGTGGACTCTAGAGGAGGATTTGGTAAATGATCAAAGGTGGATGGTTCTGTAGAGTTGGTGGTAACTTCCCTTGTCTGTGTGGGTAAGGACTCAACAACTGGTAACGAGTGATCGTCAGGTACAATAGGATTATCACATTTACGAGTATCAGTAGAAAATGGAAATTCTGACTCATGGAACACAACATCGCGACTGGTGAAGAATTTTCCAGTCGCTGGATCATAAACACGATATCCCTTTTGTACAGAGGAATAACCCATAAAGACACAGGGGACTGCTCGAGGAGTGAATTTACCTGCTGGACAAATGGTGGTTACATAACAACGACATCCAAATACACGAACATGATGAAGAGTAGGAGGTTGACCATAGAGAACTTCAAAAGGAGTTCGATGTGAAATGGCTAAAGAGGGTAACCTATTTACAAGATAGGTTGCCGTAAGAATGCACTCCCCCCAAAAATGAGTAGGTATATTGCTCTAAAATAGCAAGGCTCTAGCAATGTTTAAAAGATGTCGGTGCTTACGTTCTACAACCCCATTTTGTTGAGGTGTATAAACGCAACTACTTTCATGGATAATTCCTCGAGAAGCTAAAAATGAGGAAAAGGGGGCTGAAAAGAATTCGGTTCCATTATCGGATCGAATACGCTGAATGGAACGCCCAAATTGAGTAAAAATCATAAGTATTAAAGTTTGCACAATGGGAAAAACTTGATCCTTAAATTTAATTAGGAAAGTCCATGTAGCTCTCGAAAAATCATCAACTATAGTAAAAAAATATCGAGCTCCATCATGATTTGGAACTCGATGTGGTCCCCAAAGATCCATATGAACTAATTGGAAAATTGAATGTGTCTTTATTTGGCTATGACCAAATGGCAATCGAGTTTGTTTAGCCAATGGACAAATGGGACATGAAAAATCTTGTGGATGTTTTAACGGTTTTCCATGCATGACTAAATATTTGGAAGAAGGATGACCAAAACGCTTATGCCATAGATCATAATCTAAATCAACAGAGTCATTACAAACAACATTCGATTTAACATCAGAAAACGGTTTTGGATTACGAAAATGAAAACGTGACAAAATGGAAACAAGGCTGGGATCAACTTCTGTGGAAGACATCAGGAAGTAGAGACCTCTATCTACTTTACCCCAACCGATCACTGCCCCAGTCATATTGTCCTGGAAAACACAAAAACCAGGAAGGAAAGTGACAATGCAATTATTATCCATGGTCAATCGGGTGATGGATATCAGGTTATACTTGAACCTAGGGACAAAAAATACATGGTTCAGGGTCAAATTTTGTGTGGGACGGCTTGATCCTACGTGTGTAGCTGTTGTACAGGTTCCATCAGGTAAGTGTATGGAAAATAATTGAGATGGACATGGAGAATGCAATGTCAAATAATTAAGATTACATGTAATATGATCTGTGGCCCCTGAATCCAAAATCCATCTGCAACTATTAATTGAGAAAGGGATTTTTGTGCTGTTACCTGTAAATGAGGAGTTGGTATCATTTCCTCCCATGTTATTTATTGCAGATAATAATTGCTGAAATTGTTCTGTGGATAACCCTCCTTGAGTTGTATTTCCTGCTTGCCCCATGTTGGTAGAATTAAATTGTCCAAGCCACTGTCCAGCGGGCTGATTTCCAAGCCCGTGGGAATTTGGTGCAGTCTGTCCAGCAATGACAGACCCACATGCAATGGGAGTCCACTGAGGAGGTTGGCCCGTGTGCAGGCCTTGCTGGCCTCCTGGTGCCGGCTGACCCGCATACAAACCTGCGGGAGCCAGCTGCCCCGCATGATGACTTCCTAGCGTCAGCTGGCCCACATGCATACCTGTGGGAGCCAGCTGCCCCCCAAAGAAGGAAGGGGGATTGGGATTGCCGAACCTTAAACTTTGGAATAAAGTCCTTCTAGGACGTATGCTTTGGACTCTCATAAATCAGGCAGATGAATCATTATGGAGTAAGTGGATACATAGCACTAAATGTAAAAGAATTTCAGTAATGCAGATTCAAATCAAAGGTTCAATGGCCTGGAGTTGGAAAGGCCTCCTTAAGTTAAGGCCTATGCTTACCCCAGTTCTTTCTAGCCCTGCCTACAGTTGCAAAGCTACTTATCAAGATCTGCAACCAGTTAATGAAAAAGTAGATTGGTATGAACTAATTTGGACTGGTGGGATTTGCAAGCATAACTTTATTGGATGGCTAGTTTGCCATGATCGACTTTCTACAGCAGAAGGAATGGTACAATGGCTTCCTACAATTAACCAATACTGTGAGTTTTGTCAGGTTCAAGTAGAAAACAGGAGTCATCTCTTTTTTGAATGTCCATGCACAATGGTAATTTGGAAAAATATCCTTGCTCAAAATGGAATTCGACGTCACATCAGAGGATGGAATGAAGAATTAAACTGGATGATTAAAGCATCAAAAGGTAAAGATCTGGCTGCAAAAATTCTTAAAATATCTTTTTTAGCTTGTATTTATTGCATTTGGGCAGAAAGGAATAGAAGAAAATTTCAAAATACATTAGTTGACATTCCAATCTTGTTGGCTAAAGTAAGGAAAATTGTACGAGGGAGAGCTTCTCTGCTTCACAATATCAAACCCTCTCAAGGTAATGTATTTTTAAGTGAGATTTGGAGGCTTCCAACCTCTATTTTTGCTTACTCTTAGTTTATTTTGGAATTGTTGTAATACTGGGGTATGCCCCTGTGCTTTTGTATATTAATTTCATTAATGCAACTCACATTAAAAACCAAAAAAAAAAAAGAATCAATTATTGCTTGATGCTTTCATACACAAAGAGTTGCTAGAAATGTCTCTTTTCTAGTAGTTCTCACACTTTGGGCATTATGACAACTCATTAGTTAGTAATATCGTGATCAAGGACTTTTTTTGTTAAACGAAGTTTATTATAGTACATAGTGCAATCAACATTGTAGTTGTTTGATATTGATGCCTTCACTAGTTCAATGTAAATTTAATGGATGAGGTTTACATGCAATTGCCCCTTAGTATTTCTTATTAAAAAAAGTAATTAGCATGTCACTTGTAGAAGTTATTTTATAGGCTTAAACAAGCCTTGAGACAATGGTATACTAAGTTTATGGAAGACTTCTTTGTAGCTAGATATCATTAGTCATGCCATGATTATGCTATATTTACTAGGGGATGTAGTTATTCATTCGTCATCCTTTCTAGTTATATTGATGATATTCTTATTACTAGAAACATTATCATTGTCACTTCAAATTCTAAGAGATACTTGCATTCAAGCTTTCATCTGAAAGATATTGGTTAATGCAAATATTTGCTTGGTGTGAGATAACCTATTTACATGAACATATGTTTCTTAACTAGTAAAAGTATGCACTAAATTGATTTTAGATGTTGGGCTCATGGGTCAAGTTTGCCTTTTCCATGGAGCAAAAGTTGAGGTTAACCACTCCGAGTACAATGTTAGGGATCTAAACAAATGGCATGATCCACTCCATGGAGATCCATCCTTTTTCTAAAGGATGACTGAGGCATTCATTTATTTGAGTACAACCAAGGTGAACATTAGCTTCATCGTTTGGCATCTCAACTAGTTTGTCCATGCTCCTAAACCTTCTCATATGGATGTAGCCCTAAGAGTAGTAGGGTATGTTAAAAATTCTTTGCGACTTAGATTACAAGTCTAATTATGTGACTCATCTTATGTCATAGTGATCCGTTTTTCGATACTGCATTAAGTTGGGCAATTCATTGATATCTTAGGTAAGTAAGAAACAACTAAATATTTTGAGATCATTAGATGAGTTAGAAAATAGGACTGTGGTCTATACACTATGTGAGACATATGACTCATTAGCCTCTTCAAAGATCTAGCTACGATTGTTTCTTATCATGTTACTTTGCATTATGAAAATGAGGTAGCGAAATAGATAATTGCAAATCTAATATTTCATTGGACAACAAAGTACATAGAGATAGATTTTATTTTTGTAGTAACTATAAATAGACAACTAGAAGCCTTTGGGTAGCCATAACTCCTTTGTTCTTGCTGATTGTCTACATCATTTTGCATCCATTTGCATTGAGTAGGTATTATTTTTCTTATTCCATTGCAATCAATTGCAATTAACACTAAAATGGTCCCTATGATTCAAACATTCGCATTAAAGATGCACATAAGCTTATCTTAGGATGTGTCATGGAAGATCTAGGTGCTTGCACAGAAATTGATGCATTAGCCCTTAAGAATGATGTTGAATAGACTGATTGCCTTACCAGGAAAGTTATAGCCTCAATGAACATAGCTAAGTTACAGCTTCAACAAACAAAACTAATGTGAATGTTTGTATTGTAGAAGTGTTCGAAGTTGTTAATTATGCTTAGATAATGTAGTTAAAGCAGGCCTAGCAATTTCAAAGGGATTTCCTTCTTTTCTGTTTTCTAGTGATGTGCATGACTACCCTCTTAGTGAATTCTAAAAAGGTTACCATGGTAGGACTTTTTATTCGAATCCTATTAAGCTTTTATTTTAAAGATGAGTTAATTACTTTCCAAGCTAGGTGAAGTTCACCAACCTTCAATTGTGATGCATGGGCACCTTTGTTTTGACCAAATCTTTATCTAATAAGGGCAAGGACAAGTGACTTTTGTAATCTTTTGTTAGCTAGCTAAGTTAGACAACTGAACTTGTTTAAACCATTGAGAAGGGCCTCCCATTAAGTTAAGGTAAGGTTTATTATGATAGTTAGTAGTAAAACTTGGCCCATGTAGGAACATGTTAACAATTACTATGGGTCCATACTACTTTGATGGGATTGTGCCTATAATGTCTTCTTAAGCCCAATAGGAATGAGTAAGCAATATCAAAGATTGTCTAACTTAACTGTGTGTTGAGGTCTAGGGTTTCCTCTTGATGACTCTTTTATGATTCTTTTTCTCTCATCAACATAGGCATAGTAAGAATAAAAAATCTTCTTTCTTAATAGAGTTTGTGCAAGAATGACCAGCTGCACACTTTATCAAGTAGAGTCATAACAATTGATCAATTGAAAAGTAGTATCAAAGATTGTCTAATCCAACTATGTGTTGAGGTCTAGGGTTCCCTCTTGATGACTCCTTTATGATTCTTTTTCTCTCCTCGACATGGGGCATAGGAAGAATAAGAAATCTTCTTTCTTAATAGAGTTTGTGCTAGAATGACCAACTGCACACTTTATCATATAGGGTTATAACAATTGATCAATTGAAAAGTAGTATCAAAGATTGTCTAACCCAATTGTATGTTGAGGTCTAGGGTTCCCTCTTGATGACTCCTTTATGATTCTTTTTCTCTCATCGACAGTTGATCAATTGAAAAGATTGTTTTCTATATATATAGGCAATGAAAAGGATTTGAATTGAAACCTTGAGATTAGTATGAATAGCCGAGATCCACTTTTCTTCAAAAGGATCCGTTAAAGAAAATGATTTTCTAAATTTATAAGACCTATTATAAGTATTTTTCTTCTAGTTTAAAATTCTTTATCTAGTAACTATAGATTAATAACTTTGTACTTTTTTCATTTCTTTCCTATTCTCTTCTTAAAAGAGGTTGATATAATGCACCATAGCTACCCATTTGATGTGCATTCACTTGTACCTCAACACAACCAATTAAGTCCAAAAGTCTTGTACTAAATTTTAGAAATAGAAAGAAAAACATCTGAAAACACTCATACATATGAATGCATTACACATAACATAAAAGTTCTTTCTCCTTATTAAAAATTTTATTGCTGAGAGCAAACTTAGTTCACTTTCCCATCGACGCAAAGCCATTCACCAACGAAGATCTTGTTGCAGTTGAGATTTGGGTTAATAGCATTGAAAAGGTCAGCATCAAGCTCAAGCTTCTGAATAACGCTAGAGCAAGTATCACCAGCTTCTGCACCATACACAGAGACACATTCTATAGAATCTGTCTGCCCTTTGGATCCAACTGCACCACATAAAGAGTGCATGTCAAACCTTAAAAGATAAAACAAGAAAAATGACAAACTGCAGTATTGGTGAGAAGATGTAGTTATAAATCTCACAGCGAAATTTCCCACACTCCGTAATGGAGATCATGAGAAGAAGAGAGAGCACTAGAATCAAGTTAAGAGAAGTGGCAGCCCTATTGTTACGCTTAGCCATCCTCTTTCGCTCTTTTTCCTTGTAACTTAGACCTCTCTTTGTTTGTCTACTGAGTCGAGAAAAATGAGTACAATATATAGGTGAAGGAAAGACCCCACAAAGAAGCCAAAATCTATTGTAGACTTCGCCATTAACTTTGCTCCAAGAGAAGGCCGGCTTCTCGTGTGAATCGTATATTGCTGAACTTCTTTACGTGGGGACGCAATTTGCATTAGTTTAAGCTCACTGTTATATGGCGAGCTGCGCAACCACATGGGATTAACAATGTTTGTCTCACTTTTTAATTTTCTTTATTGCATAAGTCCACAACATTGGATTGTTGGACAAAGTATCAACACATGGAATTCTATAATTTGATTTATTGTATTTGTTACCAAAGTATCAGTATTAAACTCATAACTGGAAGTGAATGACCCAAAATTCCTGGATTTGGTTCTTCTAAATGAATTGAAGGAAAGTTAGCATTAGACAACATACTAATGCCCAACTTGTTCCCTTTTCAAAATGGGAGTGGAGTGTGGCTTAGCCATAACTAATAAATTATGGTACTGGATGAAGACATTAGATTATATAGGTATTATTGTTTTTTATTTCGAAAGTAGGTGAAATGAGTTTCGAAGTACCGGCTGTCAAACCCAATACCTAAATCCTCGGTGATTGGTAGCCAAGTAGATGCCGTTTGAATTGTCATGCTTATCCCTTAAATGGTTTAAGACAACATTTGGTTACTTTTCTTCATGGATCATTTTGGGATTAAAATCCAGTTTAGGGATTCTTAATAGATCTTTCTAGGATTCGATCAATTTTAAAGGTATATTCATCGTAATATGTATTTAAAATACCAGCAACTTTGGTGATAATAATTATAAATTTTTCTTTTGTTAACTAGACTCCCACTTACTTCCAATCAATTAGAATTTAATTCCTTTTGGATTCTCATTACTCATGGAATAGAGAATTATAGCTATACAAAAGTGTGTTTTGCACTTCTTAGAAACGGGTATTGCTCTTACTTCCAATAATAATCTTACACCATTTTCTATTTTTCTTGACTAAATTCAGTCTTCGTATACCAAATCAATTTAACATTTCTTAATTCATCTCCATATCTTTTGGTACTTCAAAATGGATCATTTGTGCCTATGGAAGGCAAGGTAATTCCAATTGCCGATGGAAATTCCTTTAATTTTACATTCTTTTCTACTTTTTTTAATAGTTAAGTGATATATGATAAGTGCCTAGCAAATAACTTTCTTTTAGTATCATTACTCCAAGTTTTGGTTCACAATTCTTCAAGTGCCGATCTGATTTACCAATCAATGTTGCTTTACAAATAATAAACAAAATTACTGATTAGATGAGTTTCAATTCACTTAAAAATCCTTGTGGAAAAACTAGGGATAAAACTTTTCCAATTAAATCCTTATCTACAAGTCAAAAGTGCAAGAGTATGGCCCAAGAGTCGCAGCAGCTAAAGGAGGGTGCCTTAGGGGAATATAAGAATACTCGAGGTCAACAATTATCCTTTGCTTATACAATTGAAGCAGCCCAAATCTTTCCTAGGGATTTCTATCGTGATGTTTTCTAGTTACTTCCATTTTATATAGTTTCTTTGTAAACTCTGAGGTTATGAGGACACTACATGTTATTTAATCCCTTACCTTTTTTTTTTATGGTGAGCTAATCAATTTAAAAGGGTTGATTTTTTTCCCATTTACCCCTTAATTTCTTCCTTGTTATCTTCTATAAGAGGTTCGATATAATGTATAATGAGTATCAAGTTTGATTCATACTTTTCTACTCCATTGTACTTGTTTAGATTGTAAAATAAGATACAAAAAGGCAAACTATAATATAAATGAGAGAACCTTGTACTAATCTTTGAAAATAAGAAGAAAATGTTGAGTGACACTAGTACACTTGCTGATTATCGAACTTTATTATGGAATACTGAATATAAAATTCGTCTCATTATCTTAAAGAACATAAAAGTTCATTTGCTTTCTTGAGAAACTTTATTTCATATAAATGAAACTTCCAACAACTTAATTTACTATCCCATTGATGCAAAGCCATTTACCAACAAAGATCTTGTTGCAGTTGAGATTTGGGTTAATAGCACTGAAAAAGTCACCACTAAGACTGAACTTGTGAATGATGCCAAAGCAAGTATCACCATCTTCTACTGCATACACTGATCACTTTCTATAGAATTTTTCCCAGTTTTGAAGGCAGCTGCATGACACATATAATGTGTGTTAAACCATAAAAGATAAAACAGAAAATTATCAACTACAATAACAAAAACTTGATTATTGACTATCAAGGGAGATGTAGCTGTAGAATTCACAGCCGAGTTGCCTACACTCAGTTGTGGAGATCATGAGAAGAAGAGAGAGCACAAGAATCAGGTTAAGAAAAGTGGCCATTTTGTTGTTACACCCAGCCATTCTTTCTCGCTTGTTTTCTGACACAAGAGGTCTCTTCTTTGGGCTATGACTTGAGGGAACCATGGAGCCTAATTTATAGGTGAAAGCATGTCGTAGGAATTTAAATATCTAATTCAATGTCTTCATATAAGTGTTTAAGAAAAGAGGCCGGCTTCTCGTACTTGTAGTATTTTGCCGAATGCTGATAGATCTTGGGTATATTTTGTATTAGTTTAAGCACCTTGTTTACATGGAGGGTTGTACAACCGGGTTGAATAATGATAGAGTTGCTCGGCCAAATTCTTATAACTTTTTATTTGATGTCCTGTGGTGCAGGTTACTTCAATAGGAGATCAAGCTTCGTTATTGGTGTTAGGGGGATCACCACGCATCAGGTCAACCTGCCAGATCAGCAAGTGAGGATGCTGACGTGCACTGCACGGATGAAGGAAACTCCAGCTTCTGACGGACCCATTCGGATTGGGTTTGCAAATCAGTCGGTAAATCCGACTCTAATTTAAATTCTGGATATTTCTCCAATGGTTTAAACACTCCAAAGGTTCAAACTCCGTCAAAACAACCATGTTTTGAGCCCCTCTACAACTCTTCCGTTTCGTGATTGTACTTTAATTTCTCCTATGAATATGTATCAATTATCAGGTATTGTAATAAGTTGTAAATATACAAAAATTGCTCCACAAGCACTTTCTTTTTTAGCTGCCCGCTCTAGATTTTTAGCCTCCTCTCTTTAACCCAGGCCAATTCTTAGGATACCTGCAATCCCAAGTTTCTGAATTAGGAGACACTACTAGGAACTAGCTTCCTCATTTTTCCAACCAACATCAATTTAATTGCTTCAGGATTTCTAAATATTTATGGAATTTAAAATTATAGCTGTAACAAACCGTTCTTTGAACTTTTTATAAAGAAGTATTGCTTGTGTTTTTAACAATATTCTTGTAGATTTTTGCTTCTTCTTGGTACATCTCAATTTTCTTTTGGTGGATTCCAAATCTTTTTAAGCTTTTTATAATTCTTGTTTCTACATTTTTTTTTTTGCATTTCAAAATGGAACAAATATTATGAATATTAGGAAAATAATGAGAAATAATTCTAATAGTGGATTGGAATATTAGGAAAATACGAAGTATCATACAATAAATGCACACATAATAAAACATAGAATACTAAGGATTTTATATGGTAAAAGATAAATTAGCCCTTAAGTTTATGGAACAAGAATCAATGCTTTTATACACCAATTTTTATTAATGCAAATTTACATTTCCACCAAAAATCAAATCAATTATTGTTAGATGCTTTCATACACAAAGAGTAGCTAGAAAATGTCTTTTTTTTTTTTTTTCTACTAGTTATCACACTTTGGCCCTTTTGACATCTCATTAGTTCGCAAGATGTTGTTAAGTCACACTTTGGCCATCCTAGCTAGTTGTTAAGTCATTGAGTGTAAATAAGTATATAAGATTAAGTACAATGTAAATGATACAGTTGAAAGGTATAAAACCTAATTGGTGGCCAAGGGTTACATTCAACATATGGGGATAGATTACCAAAGACTTTTTCTCTTACAGCAAGGCTTATTATGATACATATTGTGATCAACATTGTAGTTGTTCAATGTTGATGCCTCCATTAGTTGGATGTGTAAAATGCTTTTCTACATAGAAATTTAATGGATGAGGTATACATGCAATTGCCTCTCAATTTTCCTCATTAAAATAAATAATTAGTATATCGGTTGTAAAAGTTATTTTATGGGCTTAAACAAGCTTTGAGACAATGGCATACTAAGTTTATGGAAGTCCTTTTTGTAGCTAGAAATCATTAGTCATTTCATGATTATGCTTTATTTACTAGGAGATGTAATTATTCATTCATCATCCTTCCCATTTATGTTGATGATATTCTTATTACTAAAAACATCACTATTGTCATTTCATATTCTAAGAATACTTGCATTTAAGCTTTCATATGAATGTGTATATCTTAGCCAATCAAACTATGCACTAGAATTGATTTTGAAGGTTGGGCTTGTGGGTTCATGTTTGCCTTCACTCCCATGGAACAAAACTTAAAGTTAACCATTTTATGTACAATGTTGGGGATCCAAACAAATTGCATGATCCACTCCATGGTGATCCATCCTTTTCAAAGTGATGATTAGGACAATGATCTATTTGAGTATAACCAAGCTGAACATTAGCTTCAGCATTTGGCATCTCAACTAGTTTGTACTTGCTTCTAAACCTTCTCACATGGATGTAGCCTCGAGAGTAGTAAGGTATGTTAAAAATTCTTTGGGAATTGGATTGCAAGTTTAATTATATGACTCACTTTATGTCGTGGTAAAGCATTTTTGGATATTGCATTAAGTTAGGCAATTCATTGATATCTTAGGTAAGTAAGAAACAACTGACTATTTTGAGTTCATTAGAAGAGTTAGAAATAGGACTATGGTCTATACATTATGTGAGATTAGCCTTTTCAAAGATCTTGTTGTGATTGTTCCTTATCATGTTACTTGCCATTATGAAAATGTGGCAACTAAACATATAACTACAAATCCAATATTTCATTGGACAACAAAGTGCATAGAGATAGATTGTTGCTTTTTTAGTAATTAGAAATAAACAACCAAAAGCCTTTGGGTAGCCATAAGTTCTTTATTCTTGTTGATTATCTACTTCACTTTGCATCCATTTACATTGAGTTGGGTATTATTTTTCTTGTTTCATTGGAATCCATTACAATTAACACTAAATTGGTCACTATGATTCAAACATTGTTTTTCGAAAATCCTCATGTGCTTATCTTAGGATGTGTCATAGAAGATCTAAGCACTTGCATTGAAATTGATGCATTAGCCTTTAAGAATGATGTTGAATAGATTGATTGCCTTATCAAGAAACTTGTAGCCTTAACGAACATACCTAATATGAATGTTTGTATCATAGAAGTGTTTAAAGTTGAAAATGCAATTGAACCAGGCTCGGGAATTTCAAAGGGATTTCCATTTTTTTTTTGTTTTCTAGTTATATGCATGAATGCCCTCTCCATCAATTCTAAGAAGCTTACCATGGCAAGACATTTTATTGGATTCCAATTAAGCTTTTATTTTAAAATGAGTTAGTTACTTTCCAAGCTAGATGAAGTCCACCAACCTTCAACCTTGACACATGGGCACCAGACACCCTTTGTCTTAATCAAATCTCGGTCTAAACAGGGCAAAGACGACTTTCATAATCTTTTGTGAGCTAACTAAGTTAGGCAATTGAACTTGTTTAAAGCTTCGAGAAGGGCTTCCTACTAAGTCAATATAAGGCTTATTATCATAGTTAGTAGTAAAACATGGTCCATGTAGGACCATGTTATTAAATACTTCAAGTGTAGACTGCTTTGATCGGAAGGTGTCTGTAATGTCTTCTTAAGCTAACCAAGAATGAGTAAACCACATTAAAGATTGTCTAACCCAACTATGTGCTTAGGTCTAGGGTTCCCTCTTGATGACTCATTTCTTTTTCTTTTTCTCTTATTGACATGGCGCATAGGAAGAATAAGAAATCTTCTTTGTTGTTAGAGTTTGAACTAGAAGAACCAACCACACACCTTATTATGCAAAGTCATAATAGTAGATCAATTGAAAAAGTTTGTTTTATATATATAGGAAATGGAAAGGATTTGAACCGAAACCTTGAGATTAGTGTGAATTGCTAAGATCCATCTCTCTTTAAAAGGCTCTATTAAAGTAAATGATTGCCTAAATTTATAAGACCCATTATAAGTATTTTTTTTCTACTATAAAATTCTTTATCTAGTAATTAGAGATTCATAACTTTGTACTTTTTTTGTTTGTTCCCAATTTTTTTCTTAAAAGAGGTTGATATAATGTACCATAAATACCCATTTGATGTGCATTCACTTGTAGCATAATATAACCAATTAAGTTTGAAATTCTTGTACTAAATTTTAGAAATAGAAAGAAAAATGTCAAATAACACCCGTACATATGAATGCATTATACATAACATAAAAGTTCTTTCTCCTTATTAGAAACTTTATTGCTGAGAGTAAACTTAGTTCACTTTCCCATTGATGCAAAGCCATTCACCAACGAAGATCTTGTTGCAGTTGAGATTTGGGTTAATAGCATTGAAAAGGTCAACATCAAGCTCCAGCTTTTGAATAATGCTAAAGCAAGTATCACCAGCTTCTGCACCATACACCGAGATGCATTCTATAGAATTTGTCTGCTCGTTGAATCCAACTACACCTCATAAAGAGTGTATGTCAAACCTTAAAGATAAAATAGGAAAAATGATAAATTGTAGTATTGATGAGAAGATGTAGTTATAAAACTCACATCGAAATTTCCCACATTCCGTAATGGAGATCAAGAGAAGAAGAGAGAGCACTAGAATCAAGTTAAGAGAAGTGACAACCCTACTATTACGCTTAGCCATCCTTTTTTGCTTTTTTTCCTTGTAACTTAGACCTTTCTTTCTTTGTGCATTGAGTCAAGAAAAATAAGTACAATATATAGGTGAAGGAAAGACCCCACAAAGAAGCTGGAAGATATTGTAGACTTCGCCATTAACTTTGTTCCAAGTGAAGGCCGGCTTCTTGTGTGAATCATATCCTGCTTAACTTCTTTACATGGGGACCTAATTTGCATTAGTTTAAGCTCATTGTCATATGGCGAGTTGCACAACCTCACGGGATTAACAATGTGTGTCTCACTTTTTAATTTTCTTTATTACATAAGTCCACAACATTGGATTGTTGGACAAAGTACCAACACATGGAATCCTATACTTTGATTTATTGTATTTATTACTAAAGTATGTGTATTAAACTCATAACTGGTAGCAGATTGTTAGAGTGATAGGGTTGCCGTGAATCTAGTTGAAGTGAGACCAGGGCTTAATTCCATATAGTATTTTCATCAAACACCACGTCTAGAGTGACTTGCAGCTTGTTTGAGGATAAATTCAACACTTTATAAGCTTTGGAGACTTAACTGTATCCCAGAAAAATTCCTTGTTCAACTCTTCTTTCCAACTTGCTTTGTAATTGTACTAGAACATGAATGTAGCGTAGAGATCCAAACACTTTCATGTTTTCTACACTTAGTTTCCTTCTAGTCTAAGCTTTAAATAGAGTGATCTAATCAAGGGCAGCCGTGGGACTTTGGTTCAATACATAGACTATCGTGTTAACAGCCTCTACTTAGAATTCCTTTAGCATGTTTTTCCCTTCCAACATGCTCATAGCCATTCCCATAATCATGTGATTTTTCCTTTCAACAACACCATTCTGTTGAGGAGAATAGTTTGTTGTTAGTTTATGTTTGATTCCATTCCTGGTATAGTAAGTATCAAACTATGAGGATATGTACTCTCCTCCTTTATCCAAACGTATGACCTTCACATCTCTACCACTTTCTTTTCTACATTGGCTTTGAACTTCAAAAAAGTCCCAAATGCTTTTGATTTCTCCTTAAGAAAATCCACCTAGCAGAACCTACTTACATCATTTATAAATAGGATAAAGAATCTTGTCCTTTCCTTGGTAGGAGTCCTCATAGGGCCACAAATATTGGTGTGAACTATTTCTAGAGGCTTAGTTTGCATTCTTTTCCCTTTAGCAAGTAACATTTGTCTACTATTTTTCCCAAATTGACATTCTCCACATATTGCATCAACATGTTTCACCTTGGGGAGCCTTTCTACCATATTTAGATTATGCAAGTACTCAAGGGATCTGTAATTCAAGCGTTCGAACCTTTTATGCCATAGTAGAGATATGTCTTCAATTACATGCAGTGCACTCTGGTTAAAGTATTCAAATTTGAAGGGAAAGTTCCTTACATTTCCCATATCAATACTTGCAACTTCCACATTCATATCAACATCTTCAAAGATGTGACACATCTTTCCTTTAAACAAAAGAACATATTTGTGCTCCATCATACTTGGCTTCACGACACCAGTCTCAACACAACCCACTAGGATAGTTCCAATACCACCAATCTTGTAAACATCCTAAAAAGGAAGATGGGATGGCTTGTTTGAGGGCCTCTTAGGCTTATTGGTTTAGTAAAGTGCCTCTAGAAGAGTAAGGCCCTTGTACTAGTCCAAGTTGGTAGACCTTTCAATCATGTTGTCACCCTCAAAACCAAAGATGGGGACAAAAGGGATCTTATCGAGGTTGCAACTAACCTTCTTCAAATAAGATGAAACTTCCTTCACAATTTCATCATACCTTACCTTGGCGTGCTTAGGGGTCGTAGCATCCATCTTGTTGCAACAACAAATCATTTGCTTCACAACAAGTGGTTCCACTTTCATTCAAATAGCACTAATGGCTTAAAGAAAAACTTTTACAAAACCAAAGAGAGCTTAACCTAACAATTGTAGATATGAAGCTCACAGCTTCCATATGTGTTCTACATCGCTACATTACAAAGCATCAAATCAAAAGACAAAAGGAGTAAGTTTGTGTCCATATCACCGTGAGGTTGCACCATGCCTCTTTTGCACTAGGTACTGCACATACCATGCTTTATCCAACTACTGCATAAAGGAGCTAATTCTGAGTCATGGTTGTAGAGTTACTTCCGTGAGCCATGCTCTCACTTCAGCTAGATTCACGGCAACCTTATCACTCTAACACCCTTCCTTCACAAGGTTAGCCATAACCCTAATCAACTCCTTGAGAAATTCATGTTGTGTTCAAGGCAAACTTTTTGTGAAGATGTACGCTTATTGGATATCACTTGGACAATATTTAAACTTTATTTCTTTGGCTTCAACCAATTCTCGAACATAATGGAATTTAATTCCAACATGTTTAGTCCTTGAGTGATGATTGGGATTCTTGGTCATTGGAATGGCAGACTTGTTGTCACTAAGGATGATAGTTTCATGATCTTGCTGGAAGCCCATTTCCATGAGTACTCTTTTGAGCCATGTTGCTTGACAAGCAGCAGTTGCAGTAGCCACATATTTAGCTTCGACAGTTGATAAGGAGAAAAACTCTGTTTCTATGCAAACCAAGAGACGGTTACAAACCTTAGATTAACACATACCACTTATGCTTTATGAGTCCTTATCATTTCCTCCCCAGTCACTGTCAGCACACCTAATCAGCTTAAAGTTTCCAGTTTTGTAGTAGAATACTCCAAAGTTCTTTGCCCTTTTGAGATATTTCAGAATTCGTTTCAATTTACTATGATGCAACTTGTTGGGTTTCTGTACAAATCGAGACAATAGAGTGATTGCATTCATTACATCTGACCGAGTTGCTATAAGATACAATAAACTCCCAATGAGGCTCCTATACACTTGCCCAATAGCATCCCTGGACTAATCTTTAGCTGATGTTTTCTCCCCGGCAGCTAATGGAGTATCCACAGGATTACAATTAGCTAAATGATGTTTTGTAAGTAGAGCTTTGGTGTACTTTGTTTGAGAGATGAAAATCCCTTCTTGCAGTTGGAATACCTCTAGTCCAAGAAAGAATCTCATGGAACCCAAATCATTCATCTCAAAAGCATGCATCATATCCATTTTAAATTCTTTTTTTTTTTATTTTTATTTATTTATGAATATGTGAGTTTATTCATCGAAGAATAAAAGGTAATACAAGAGCTTAGGGGCATACCCCAGCATTACAATTCATCTAGGAAAAGATAGAGTTTGGAATTCTCCAACTAAGACTCAACAAAATATTTGCTTGAGAGAGTTTAATATTTCTAAATAAGGAAGCTCTTCCACGGACTACTCTCCTGATTTTAGCTAACAACATTGAAATATCAATAGACTTATTCTGAAAACGTCTACGATTACGTTCTAACCATATACAATAAAGACACGCTAAGAAAGAAAGCTTGAGAAGTTTTGCGGCTAAATCCTTTCCCTTAGTTGCTTTAATCATCCATTGCAATTCAGATTCCCAATCAAGGATGACCTTACGAATACCTTGTTGAGCTAGAATACTTCTCCAAACCTGGTTAGTCCAAGTGCACTGAAAGAACAAATGAGATCTATTTTCATAGTTAGATCCACAAAAATCACAATGCAAATCAATTGAGGGAAGCCATCGGGAAACCACTGCAGCCGTAGGTAGTTTGTCTCTACATATGAGCCAACCAATGAAGTTATGTTTGCTGATTCCTCCTGACCAGATCAAATTATACCATTCAACCTCAGAGCTCACTTGACGTAACTCCTTGTACGTTTCCTTACAGCAATAGGAAGGCTTGGATAGAGTAGAGGTTAAAGTTTGGCGTAACTTTAGAAGACCTCTCCAACTCCATGCTATAGTTCCCTTGATGTCAAGATCTATAATTGAATTTCCTCTGCATTTAGTACTATGAATCCACTTACTCCATAAGGATGAATTAGGGCAATTTATGAGATTCCAGAGAGATCGTCCCAACAAAACTTTATTCCATACTTTAAGGTTTAGTAATCCAAGACCCCCTTCCTTTTTTGGTGAACAAACAACTTGCCAAGCAACCTTATGAGTTTTATGATCTGCTGAGTGGCCTGCCCAAAGAAAGTGTCTTATCTTCTTCTCAATCTCATAGATGGTTTGTTTTGGGAGAAGGAACATTTGCATCCAAAAAGTACAGATAGAAGTAAGAACTATTTTAGCCAATTGTAGTCTTCCTGCATAGCTAAGGTATTTCATTCCCCATCCATCAATTCTTGCCATGATTTTCTCTGACAAAACTTTGCAATCCGTGTAGGTAAGTCTTCTTGTGATAAGAGGAACACCAAGGTATCTAATAGGAAGTCTACCTTCGGAGAAGGGGATATGGTCTAGTATCAAAAGCTTTTCTTGTTCAGTAATTCCTGAAAAAAATATCTGACTTTTGCTTGGATTATACTGCAATCCTGTGAGTGTTGCAAATTCCTCCAAAGCTTCAGTGAGACATAGTACTGAATTAACATCCCCATGAGCAAATAAAAACAAATCATCTGCAAAACAAAGGTGAGTGATTCTCTCTTCCTTACATCTCCAATGATATTTGAAAGTAGAGGTGGAAACTTTCTCAATAATTATCCTATTAAGGATCTCCATGACAAGCACAAACAGATAAGGAGATAAAGGATCTCCCTGCCTTAATCCATTAGTACCCTCAAAATAACCTACATGCTCACCATTGAAATTCACAGAGAATCTAGTGGTAGTGATGCATTGGCTAACCAGTTCAAGTAAGGTTTGAGGAGTGTGAATAGCTTGGAGAACCCCCAATATAGCATCCCATTTAACCATATCATAAGCTTTCATAAGATCGATCTTAATGGCAACACGCTTTCCTTTATCTCCTTTGTGGTAATTATGAAGCAATTCTTGACAAAGCATAATATTTTCAGAGATTTGACGACCCCTGATAAAAGCAGTTTGGTTTTGGCTAATCACTTCAGGGAGAATAAAACTTATCCTCTCAGCAAGTAGTTTTGAGATCACTTTATATAACACATTACAACAGGCAATTGGTCTAAAGTCCTTCATGCAACTTGGGTTAGGGATTTTGGGAACTAGGCAGAGCAAAGTAGCATTGATAGCTTTCAGTAGTTTCTTGGATGAGAAAAAATCTAGCACCGCATCTTCTATATCATGCCCGATAATTGACCAAGCTTTCTTGTAAAATAGACTATTGTATCCATCAGGACTATGAGCTTTGAAATCATGAAAACCCCAAAGAACTCTCTTTACATCAGCGCGTTCAATAGCAGGTAGATTCAACATTTCATTCACATTCTCATGGAATAAGGAAGAATACCTTCCAGTGAAAAGGTTATTTGAATGCGAATTTCCAAGTACATTCTGGTAATAAGTAGTGATAGCTATCCTCAAGGCATCATCATCATAAATAGTAGATCCATCTTCTAGAACTAGATGAGAGATTCTATTTTGAGCTCTTCTACGCATTAAAGATGAGAAGAACATTCTACTATTATTATCTCCCTCTTTCAGCCAGATATTCCTCGATTTTTGTTTTAAAAGAATTTCTTCATATTTACTCAGTGCAGTCAATTTTTCCATTTTCATTCTTTCCTCAATACGCATATCTGTATCAAAGGGGTCATCTTGTAACTTGAGTTGAGCTTGCTGTAATTGTTCTCTCGCCACCTTAACCTTCTGATGCAAATCACCAAATTGGGCTAGATTTAGCTTTCTAAGGGGTAACTTTAATGCCTTTAATTTCTTCACAACTTTGTACATTTTAGTACCACTGATTTCTTGCTGCCAAACATGATTAACAGTTTCCATAAAGTCTGGACTAGCTGTCCAAAAATTAAAGAATCTGAAAGGTGCTTTTTTCCTTTTATGAGTGGTATCTAACTTAACCAAGGAAGGAGAATGATCTGATAACATAGGGGGCAAAAACTCAATCGAAAGTTTATCAAATTTGAGAATCCCTTCTGTGTTTAGTAAAGCTCTATCAATCTTGCTTGCTCTAAGATTCTGGGATGAACTTTTGTTCGACCAAGTGAAAATAGAACCCATAAAAAAAGGTTCCAACAATCCCAATTTCCCAATCATATCATTTAAATCCTCCATGCCCCTAGTCCATTTAACATTTGGCCCAATTCGTTCATCTACATGCCGAATTTCATTAAAATCACCCACCAATAACCACGGAGTGCTAGCAATATTTTGAGAAGAGAAATATTCAATATTTGCCCATAGTTCCCTACGTTCAGATTCCAAGTTGCTTGCATAGATAGCAAATATGAAGAAAGGAGGTAAACCTAACTTATCGATGCGACAATGAATGACTTGAGATGAAGTACCTTGGATTGAAAGTTGTAGTTCGGATGATTTCCATAAGATCCATATTCTTCCCACACTAGAATGCAAATAATTGTGAGAGTAATTCCATTCATCAAACATATTCTTCAGGACAAGACTTGCATTTCCTTCTTTAACTCTATGCTCTATCAAAATAATAACATGTGGAGCTTGAGATAAAACAAAATTAACTACTTCTCTTTGTTTAGGGCTTTTGTTGAGGCCCCTTACATTCCATGATAAGATATTCATTGATCTGGAGGTTTTTCTCCTTTCTCCCCAAGAAGATTTGTAATCTCATTACAAGAGGTCTGATTTTCATTAGCATTAGCAAGCTGAGAAAACCTATTTTCTGAGATAAGTTCACAATTATTATCCTTCTTCTTCCCAGGACATTTCTTCTTATTGCTTACAACTATAAAATCAGAATTGTTTCCTTGAGAGGTAGCAATATTAGGCTTAATAATCTTTGCCTGAGTAATACCATTGTCCTTAAGCACTGGTGAATTCTCTACTGTAGTAACTGGTTCCTGAACATCTTCTTTTTGGTTGACCTGCGGCCCTTCACTCTTTTTGGGAATCCATATATTTTTCTTTATAGTGCAATCTCTATGCCCAAAACAATTGCATTTCTTACACTTAGGAGGGATCCAACCATATTCCACAGTAATCTCAAACACTTCATTATTCCCCATATCAATATCAAAATTCAGAGGAAACTCACTATCAATATCCATTAGAATACAAACTTTGGCATACGATAGCCGTAACCTTTGTTCAGTAGCTTTATCCATATATAGAGGTTTACCCAGCACGCTACTAACATGACTCATACCAATCTTATTCCATAGAGCATGGGGAACGTTAAACAACTTAACCCAAATAGGAACAGCAGATATTTTGGCCTTCTCTAATCTGATACAAGGATGCCATTTTTGAAGAAATAAAGGTTTACCCGCAATGTCCCAAACTCCAGTTTCCATTACTTCTTCTAATTTTTGGATATTTGAAAACCGAAAGAAAAAGAATCCATCCTCGGTGGCAGTAACATCAAGTAAGTTATCCTTACCCCACAATTTTTCAACAATTCCTTTTACTGCATAAAATGAAGTATAGGCATTCAAAAAATAACCAACAAGGCAATTTGCAAAATGCCTTTTACCCTCCTCAATTGCTTCAGGGGGAGGTTTCACAATGATTCTTTTTCCCTTCTCGATAGGGGGAAGGTAATCTAATTTAGCCATCTGATTTGTTGAACCCATGGCAATTTGTTTCCAATTCATGCCAACATTACTAGCCACACTAGGAATCACTTTATCCACATGCTGTATGATTTCTACTTTTTCATTACTAACAATTTGGGAAGCAATTTCATCAAATAAGACCTCAAATGAATTATTTAAGTCAGAAGAAGCAACAGAGGTACCTGGTTTTGTGACTTCTAAAATAATCTCTTCATTGCTTGGCTTTGGAATAACTCTTCCAATTTCCACCTTTGAGGATGTACTACGTGTTTTCCCACTTCTAGTACCCACCATTGACGCTAATCCAAGTGAGCTAAGAGCTCGTCTTTGAGGAACGGCAGATTCTGGGCAAAATCGACTGGCAACTTGTACCATAAGCTACGGCCTAGGGATACTAGCATGCAAGAATGTGTTTTATGAGACTAGTAACTTAGGATCATTTCCTTAAAGATCAAGTCATTCATGTATAGAGATACTAGCATGCAAGAATGTGTTTTATGAGACATAAACAAAGTTGGTTCACTAGCACTGTAGACAAAGCCATGGTTGATAAAATAAGTACTTGCTCCCACAAGTTCTTATTTGTGTCTCTTTTCCATATCCTAGTTTGATTCCATACCCATGTTAAAGCTATATCACAGATGACCCAAGATTCGTGGATGTTTTGCTTCTAAATGAATTGACAGAAAGTTAGCATTCGACAACATAGTAATGTCCAACTTGTTCCCTTTTCAAACTAGGAGCAAAGTGAGGTTTAGCCATAACTAATAAATATGGTGCTAGATGAAGACATTAGATTATATAAGTATTTTTTTCTTTTAACTAGGTAAAAGGAGTTTAGAAGTAGAAGCTGTCAAACCCAATATGTAAATCCTTGATGATTGGTAGCCGAGTAGATGCCGTTTGAATAGTCATGCTTATCCCTTAAAGGGTTTAGGACAATAAATTGGTTTCTTTGCTTTATGGATCAATTTGGGATTACAATCCAGTTTAGGGATTGTTGATAGATCTTTCTAGGATTCGATCAATTTTGAAGGGTATATTTATTGTAATATGTATCTAATAATGTTAGCAACTTTTGTGATAATAATTATAACTTTTTTCTTTTGGTTAACTAGACTCCTTTATATCTCCAATAAATTAGAATTTAATTCCTTTTGGATTTCTCATTGCTCATGGAATAGAGACTTATAGCTATACAAAAGTGTGTTTTGCACTTCTTATAAACGGGTAGTGCTCTTACTTCTAATGATATTCTTTGTACCATTTTCTATTTTTCTTGACAGAATTCAATCTTCATATACCAAATCAACTTAATATTTCTTAATTCATCTCCATATCATTTGGTACTTCAAAACATATCATTTATGCCTTAGTTAGTAAGGTAAGATAATTCCAATTACTTATGGAAATTCCTTCAATTTTACATTTTTTCTTATTTTTCAAAAAGTTAAGTCATATACCATAAGTGCCTAGCAAATAATTTTCTTTTAGAATTAGCACTCTAAGTTTTGGTTCACAATTCTTAAAACGCTGATCTGATCTACCAATTAATATTGCCTTGTAAATAATATCCAAAATTATTGATTAGACAAGTTTCAATTCACTTAAAATTCCTCGTGAAAGAGACTAGGAATAAAACTTTTCCAATTAAATATTTATCTACAACCCAAAAGTGCAAGACTATGGCCCAAGAGTTGCAGCATCTAAAGGGGGTTTCTCAAGGGAATATAAGAATACTCGAGGTCAACAATTATCCGTTGCTTGCGCAATTGAAGCAGCCCAAACTTTTCCTAGGGATTTCTATGGTGATGTTTTCTAGTTACTTGCATTTTATATAGTTTCTTTGTAAATTCTAGGAAGGTTACAAGGACACCACATGTTACTGAATCTCTAACTTAAAAAGGTTGATTTTGCTTTTTCCTATTTCCCTCCTTCATTTCGTCCATGTTATCTTCTATAAGAGGGTCGATATAATGTACAATGAGTGCCAAGTTTAATTCATATTCTCTACTCCAATGTCCTCCAATGTAGTTGCTTAGATTGTACAATGAGATACAAAGAAGCAAATTATAATATAAATGAGAGAACTTTGTACTAATATTTGAAAATAGGAAGAAAATGTTGAGTGACACTAGTACACTTGTTGATTATCAAAGTTTATTGTGGAATACAGAACATAAAATTTGACTCATTATCATAAAGAACACTAAAGTTCATTCAATTTCCTTAGAAACTTTATTGCGTACAAATGAAAATTCCAACAACTTAATTTATTATCCCATTGATGCAAAGCCATTCACCAACAAAGATCTTGTTGCAGTTGAGATTTGGGTTAATAGTGCTGAAAAAGTCACGACTGAGACTGAACTTTTGAATGATGCCAAAGCAAGTATCACCGTCTTCTGCAGCATACACTGATTCACAATCTATAGAATTTTTCCCGGCCTGGAATGCAGCTGCATGATAGATACGATGCGTGTTAGACCACAAAAGATAAAACAGAAAAATAATCAACTACAATAACAAAAACTTGATTATTGACTATCAAGGGAGATGTAGCTGTAGAACTCACAGCCCAGTTGCCTACATTCAGTTGTGGAGATCATGAGAAAAAGAGAGACCACAAGAATCAGGTTAAGAAAAGTGGCCATTTTGTTGTTACACCCAGCCATTCTTTCTCGCTTGTTTTCTGACACAAGAGGTCTCTTCTTTGGGCTATGACTTGAGGAAACCATGGAGCCTAATTTATAGGTGAAAGCATGCTAAAGAAATTTAAATATCTAATTCAATGTCTTCACAAGTGTTTAAGAAAATAGGCCGGCTTCTCGTACTTGTAGTCTTTTGCCGAATGCTGATAGATCTTGGGTATATTTTGTATTAGTTTAAGCACCTTGTTTACATGGCGGGTTATACAACCGGGTTGAATTGTGATGGAGTTGCTCGGCCAAATACTTATAACATTTTACAAGATGTCTTGTGGTGGCGATTACTTCAATAGGAGATCAAGCTTCGTTATTGGTGTTAGGGGGATCACCACGTCATCAGGTCAAACTGCCACATCAGCAAGCGAAGATGTTGACGTGCCTTGCACGGATGAAGGAACCTCCAGCTTTGACGGACCCATTCTGATTGGGTTTGCAAATCAGTCAATAAATCCGACTCTAATTTAAACTCTGGACATTTCTCCAATGGTTTAGACGCTCCAAAGATTCAAACTCGGTCAAAACAACCATGTTTTGAGCCTCTCGACAACTCTTCCGCTACACGATTGTACTTTAATTTCTCCTATAAATATGTATCAAATACCAGGCACTGTAATAAGTTGTAAATATACAAAAATTGCTCCACAAGCATTTTTTTTTTTTTAAAGCTGCCCGCGCTAGATTTTGGGCCTCCTCTCTTTAGCCCCGGCCAATTCTTAGGATTCCTACAATCCGAAGTTTTTGAATTAGGAGACACTATTAGGAACTAGCTTTCTCATTTTTCCAACCAACATCAATTTAATTGCTTTAGGATTTCTAAATATTCATGGAATTTACAATTATAGCTATAACCAAACCATTCTTTGATCTTTTTATAAAGAAGTATTGCTCGTGTTTTTAACAATATTCTTGTAGATTTTTCCTTCTCCTTGTAAATCTCAATTTTCTTTTGATGGATTCCAAATCTCTTTAACCTTTTTATAATTCTTGGTTCTACAATATATATATATATATATATATATTCATTTCAAAATGGAACAAATATTAGGAGTTTTAGGAAAACAATGAAAAATAATTCTAATAGTTGATTTGAATAATAGGAAAATAAGAAAATGCACACACAATAACATATAGAACACTAAGAATTTTATATGGTAAAAGATAAATTAGCCCTTAAGTTTATTGAACAAGAATCAGTGCTTTTGTATACTAATTTTTATTAATGCACGTTTACATTTCCACCAAAAATAAAATTGATTTTTACTAGATTCTTTCATACACATGGAGTAACTAGAAAATGTCTCTTTTCCAGTAGTTCTCACACTTTGGCCGTTATGACAACTCATTAGTTAGTAAGATGTTGTTCCATTCTTAACCAATTGTATGTTAGTTTTCCTTATTTAAGGAAGTAATTAATATCTCACTTACAAAAGTCATTTTATAGGCTTGAGCAAACTTTTGGACAATGGTATACTAAGTTATGGAAGCTTTCCTTTAGTCATGCCATGATTATGCTTTATACACTAGAAGATGTAGTTATTTATTCATCATCCTTCCCATTTATGTTGATAATATTCTTATTAGTAGAAACATCATCACTATCATTTTAGATTCCAAGTGGTACTTGCATTCAAGCTTTCATATGAAAGATACTGGTTAATACAAATATTTCCTTAGTGCAAGATAACCCATTGACATAAATATATAGACCTCCTCATTAAGATTATCATGAAGAAAGGCATTCTAAACATCTATATAAAAGAAGAGCTAGTATGAACATCACAATAGTAATAATGAGCCAAATAATGACATGTTTAGCAGTAGGCAAAAAGGTATCTTGGTAATCCAAGCTTTTTCGTTAACTATAGTCGTTGGCCACTAGTTGGGCCCTATAATGCTCAATAGAGACATTTGTATGATACTTTACATTGTTAACCCATTTATAATTGATTGGATATTGATTAGGGGATAAAGGAACCACATCCTAGGTGTAGTTAGTTTCAAGAGTAGCAAGCTCACTATCCAAGACATCAACCTAGTTAGGGTTTTTAATGGCCTTATGAAAGGAATAGGACTTGGGATGGTAAAGAGAAAGGCAATAAAGTGTTAGTAATGGGTTAAAATTGGTTAAGAAAGATATAATTAGAAATGAGACAGAGGGAAGCCACCTATTTGAACCATTGACTACCTTATTGCAAAATTCTGTATCTAGTAACTAGAGATTTATAACTTTATACTTTTTTCATTCCTTCCTTATTCTCTTCTTAAAAGAGGTTGATATAATGCACCATAGGTACCCATTTGATGTGCATTAACTTGCAGCCAAACACAGCCAATTGAGTTGGAAATTATTGAAATGGAAGAAGCATATAATAATCCAAATCAAAGTCTTGTACTAAATTTTAGAAATGAAAAGAAAAATGTCTAATGACACTCATACATATGAATGCATTATACAGAACATAAAAGTTCTTTCTCCTTATTAGAAACTTTATTGCTGAGAGCAAACTTAGTTCACTTTCCCATCGACGCAAAGCCATTCACCGACGAAGATCTTGTCGCAGTTGAGATTTGGGTTAATAGCACTGAAAAGGTCAGCATCGAGCTCGAGCTTCTGAATAATGCCAGAGCAAGTATCACCAGCTTCTGCACCATACACTGAGACGCATTCTATAGAATTTGTTTGCCTTTTGAATCCAACTGCACCCCATAAAAATTGTATGTCAAACCTTAAAAGATAAAACAAGAAAAATGATAAACTGCAATATTGGTGAGAAGATGTAGTTATGAACTCACAGTGAAATTTACCACACTCCGTAATGGAGATCATGAGAAGAAGAGAGAGCACTAGAATCAAGTTAAGAGAAGTCGCAGCCCTATCGTTACGCTTAGCCATCCTCTTTCCCTCTTCTTCCTTGTAACTTAGACCTCTCTTTCTTTGTCTACTAAGTCGAGAAAAATGAGTAAAATATATAGGTGAAGCAAAGCCCATACAAAGAAGCCGAAAGATATTGTAGACTTCGCCATTAGCTTTGTTCCAAGAAAAAGCCTGCTTCTCGTGTGTATATTGCTTAACTTCTTTACATAGGGACGCATTTTGCATTAGTTTAAGCTCACTGTTACATGGCGAGCTGCACAACCTCACGTGATTAACAATGCTTGTTTCACTTTTTAATTTTCTTTATTACATAAGTCCACAACATTCGATTATTGGACAAAGTACCAACACATGGAATCCTATAATTTGATTTATTGTATTTGTTACCAAAGTATCAGTATTAAACACATAACTGGCAGCAGATGACCCAAGATTCGAGGATTTGTTGCTTCTAAATGAATTCAAAGAAAGTCAGCATTAGACAACATACTAATTTCCTAACTTGTTCCCTTTTCAAAGTGTCTTGATTGGATCAATAGATATTTCTTTTTAACCTTCATTTCTTTTTCGTTTTTCTAACTAAAAGAAGGTTCATATTATACGCCATTAATATGTTGAGTTATTACAAAGTAATCTTTTCACTGAGTTTTTAGCCATAACTCATAAATATAATAATGGATGAAGACATTGGACTATATAAATAAGTATTTTTTTCCATTTGGTAAAAGGAGTTTGGGAGTATAGGCTGTCAAACCCAATATTGACATGTTGATAGACCACATAGTAAAGTTGAGCATCAAAAGATTAAGAATAGATGCCTTTGAATAGTCCTGCTTATCCCTAAAACGGCTTAAGACAATAAATTGGTTACTTTTCTTCATGGATTCTTGTGGGATTCAAATCCAATTGAGGGATTCTTAATAGATCTTTCTAGGGTTTGATCAATTTTAAGAGTTTATTTATCATAATATGTATTTAAAAAAGTAGCAACTTCGGTGATAATAATTATAACTTTTATGTTAACTAGGCTCCCTTGTATCTCCAATCAATTAGAATTTGATTCCTTTTGGATTTCTCAATACTCATGAACTAGAGAATTATAGCTATACAAAAGTGTGTTTTGCACTTCTTATAAACAAGTATTGCTCTTACTTCTAATAATATTTTTTTATGCCATTTTCTATTTTTCTTGACAGAATTTAGTCTTTGTATACCAAATCAATTTAACATTTCTTAATTCATCTCCATATCTTTTGGTACTTGAAAATGGATCATTTATGCCTTATTTAGTGAGGCAGGAAAATTCCAATTATGGAAATTCCTTGGATTTTACATTCTTTTCTAAGTTTTTTAAAAGTCAAGTCATACATCATAAGTACCTAGCAAATAGGTTTCTTTTAGAATTATCACTCCAAGTTTTGGTTCACAATTCTGCAAATGCCGATTTGATTTACCAATCAATGTTGCCTTGTTATTTACCAAAATTATTGATTAGATGAGTTTCATTTCACTTAAAAATCCTCGTGAAAGAAGCCAAGAATAAAAATTTTCTAATTAAATCTTTATTTACAGGCCAAAAATGCATGATTATGGCCTAAGAGTTGCAACATCTAAAGGAGGGTGCCTTAGGAAAATATGAGAATACTATAGAAGAAGGCTAGCTTTGATATTAGTAAAGTGTGAGGGTCCATCCCAAAACCTTATGGCATTAGGTAAGAAAATCTCATTACTTATAAGCTTAACGTGGCCATCTTCACACTTTCAATGTGGGACAACAAGCACTTTTAACACTCTCACTCACTTATATGTTGACATCCATTCTTGACTTTAATACCATATTAGAGTATAAGGGTTTATCCCATAATCTTAAGATTTTAGGTGAGGAAATCTCATTACTTATAAGTTTAATGGGCCATCTTCATGCTTTCAATGTGGGACAACATCCACTTTTAACAAATATAATCTTGAAGCTCATGTTTACCTTTTCCTAAAAGATCTCATAAAAGAAAGGGGTGTTCAAAGCTGATAAGGCATTTCACAGTTTACTTGTTTTCAATGTGGGATTGAATGTTTAATAGAGGTCAACAATTATGCTTGGTTACACAATTGAAGCAGCCCAAACCTTTCCCAATTTATCGTGATGTTTTCTAATTACTTTGCATTTTAAATAGCTTCTTCGTAAAATTCTAAGCAGGTAACGAGCACACCACATGTTATTGAATTTCTAACATTTCCTCTCAACGTGAGTTAATTAATTTTAAAACGTTGATTTCTTTTTTACTTTTTCCCCTTTCATTTCTTCCATGTTCTCTTCTATAAAAGGGTCGATACAACATAACAAGTTTGATTCATATTCTTTGGTCTAATGTAACTTAGATTTTAAAATAAGATGCAAAGAAGCAAATTATAATATAAATGAGAGAATCTTGTACTAAACTTTGAAAATAGGAAGAAAAAGTTGAGTGACACTCGTGTACATACTGATTATCCAATTTTATTGCGAAATATAGAACATAAAATTCCACTCATTATCTTAGAGAATATAAAATTTCGTTCGCTTCCTTAAGAACCTTTTTGCTTACAGATAAAACTCCTAACAACTTAGTTCACTATCCCACTGATGCAAAGCCACTCACCAACAAAGATCTTGTTGCAGTTAAGATTTGGATTAATAGCACTGAAAAAGTCAACATTGAGACTGAACTTTTGAATGATGCCAAAGCAAGTATCACCATTTCCTGCACCGTACACCGATTCGCATTCTACCGATTTATTTTATTTTATTTTATTTTATTTTTTGCTTTGAATGTAGCTGCATGACACATTCAATCTATGTTAAACCTTAAAAGATAAAACAGAAAACAATCACCTGAAATAACAAAAACATGCTTATTGGCTGTCAAGGGAGATGTAGCTGTAGAACTCACAGCCGGGTTGCCTCACTCAGTAGTGGAGATCATGAGAAGAAACAAGAGCACAAGAATCAGGTTAAGAAAAGTGGCCAGTTTGTTGTTACACCCAGCCATTCATTTCTCGCTGGTTTTCTAACACAAGAAGTCTCTTCTTTTGCTATGACTTTAGAAAACCATGGAGCCTAATTTATAGGTGGAAGCATGTTAAAGAAATTTAAATGCCTAATTCAATGTCTTCATAAGTGTTTAAGAAAAGAGGCTGGCTTCTCCTACTTGTAGTATTTTGCCAAATGCTGACAGATATTGGGCATATTTTCTGTTAGCTTAAGTACCTTGTTTAGATAGCGGGTTATATCCGGTTGAATAATAATAGAGTTGCTCGGCCAAATTCTTATAACGTTTTACACGATGTCCTGTGGTGCAGGTGACTTCAATAAGAGATAAAGCTTCATTATTGCTGATAGGGTGATCGCCACGTCATCAGGTCTACCTTCCACATCAGCAAGTGAAGATTCTACCGTGCACCGCACGGATGAAGGAACCTCCAGCTTTTGACGGACCCATTAGATTGGGTTTCAAATCAGTCGGTAAATCCTACTCTCTGCAATTTAAATTCTAGATATTTCTCTAATGGTTTTAAACACTCGAAAGATTCAAACTCCGTCAAAACAACCAGTTTTTGAGCCTCTCTACAACTCTTCCGTTACACGATTGTACTTCGATTTCTGCTATAAATATGTATCAAGTACCGGGTATTGTTCTAGTTGTAAATATACAAAAATTGCTCCACAAGCACTTTTGTTTTTTTGCTACCGCGCTAGATTTTTGTCCTCTTCTCTTTTTAGTCAAGGCCAATTCTTAGGATTCCTACAATTCCAAGTTTTTCAATTAGGAGACAAAACTAGCTTCCCCATTCAATTCTTAGGATTCCTACAATCCCAAGTTTTTGAATTAGGAGACACTATTAGGAACTAGCTTCCTCATTTTTCTAACCAACATCAATTTAATTGCTTTAGGATTTCTAAATATTCATGGAATTTACAATCATAGATATGCCGAACCATTCTCTGAGCTTTTTATAAAGAAGTATTGCTCGTGTTATTAACAATATTCTTGTAGAATTTTCCTTTTTCTGCATAGATTTCAATTTTCTTTTGGTCGATTCCAAATCCCTTTAACCTTTTATAATTCTTATTTCTATATTTTTTTTGTGATTCAAAATGGAACAAACCTAATTTTATTAGAGGACTAGTTTGTCAAAATCGACTTTCTACAGTAGAATGAATTGTATAATGGCTCTTTTCACTTAATTTATATTTTGATTTTTGTCCATCTTTGGTTAAAAATATTTCAATGTTTACAAATAATAATGGTTTAGAAGATTATCCTTATTCATAATGGAATTCAACGTTATATTGGAGGATGTAATAAAAAAATGCAATGGATGATTAATAACTAAAGGAAAAGATTTGGCTACAATGCTCCTTAAAATATTTTTTTAACTTGTATTTATTGTATATGAGCAAAATAAAATAGAAAATGATTTTAGAACTAACTAGTTGATATTCCAATTCTATTGCCTAAAGTAAAAAAAATTGTATGAAGAAGAGTTTTTTTGTTTAAATCTTCATAGGAAAATGTTGTTTTGAATGAGATTTAGAGGTTTCTAACATTTATCTTTTTATAGTTTTCTTAATTTTTGTAATGTTAGGATATGTCCTTATACTTTTGTATACTACAGTTTATTAATGCAAACTTACATTTATACTAAAACAAAAATGACACAAATATGATTAGCTAGTAATGAGAAATAATTATAATGGTTGATTGGATTGGAATATTAGGAGGATAAAAAGCATCATACAATAATGTACACATAATAGCATGAAGAATACTAAGGATTTTATATGGTAAAAAAAATTAGCCCTTTAGTTTATGGAACAAGAATCAATTAATACCTAATGCTTTCATACATAAAAAGTTGCTAGAAAATATCTGATAATTCTATTTTTGTATAAAATAACAAAATATACCTTTTTGTTATAACTCTTTTTGCTTCATTTCCTCGCCTATTTTGGGTTTGTTGTATAAAATAACAAAATATACATAAATATAATTAAAAGAAGAAGCAAAACAAGTAAGTGCAACAAGTGGAAAAGAAATAGAAAAAGACAAAAAGAAAATAAAAGAAAAGAAAGTTGTTTGATTGTTATGTTATTAGGGAAGGGAGAGAAAAACAAAAAAAAAAAACAGAAGAAAGAGAAGAGAGGCGTCGATTATCGGTGGAGTTTGGCAGGCAACTGCAGAGCTCACCAGAGCTCAAAGGTGACGCGTGACCGCGTGCGTCTTAGGCAAAGAGCATGGCAGTCATGCGACAGTAGACCGTCGGCATCCTTTTCCGGCGAAAAACCCATTTTGGCCATTTAATCCATTTTCCAGCCAATTCTAGGCGTTTTCTAGCTAGGAGGAAGCAGATTCAACATCTAGTTGCAATTTCCGGTCTTTCTACAACAGTGGCATGTGGTTTCGCAGCAGTTTTTGGCGACAATGGGAAACGCCGTTTATGGGCTATTTTTGGAAAAATTGGGCTTTTTTCGACAATTTGGGATTCTTTCTGAATGTTTCCGTGAAGAGCGACAATGGCGTGTGACAACGCATGGCGGTGGCACGTGATAGCGCATTTCTACTCATTTTCTTCCTGTTTTCCAACTAGCTCTTCTTCCTCTTCTTGATATGTAGATTTTTCCAAACTTTCCTTAAATTAAAAACATTTTCGTGATAACTTTTATGTTTTTAATTTGAAGAATGTTTTGTTCAATTTCTAGCATTCTTTTCATTCATGTAAATATGATGTTTTAGTTTATTGTGTTAGAGCTATGATGGAACTTGATTATGAAATATAAATGTTATAATTATGATAGTTTGTGAGATATTTTGTTTATGTGAAGTTGTATTTTACTAAGCTTAATGTTTTTAGGTGGTTATCTACTACTTAAATGATTTGATTTGTATGTTTAAAACCGACATGAGATAATGTGTAGTTGCATCATGTAATATGCAACCATAAGTTAATATGGATAGACATATATCATATGATTTGTGTGGCTTTAGGTGTAAACTAGAGTATTAACATATCTTAATGCACTTAGTTCATTTACTTCATGGGTAAAAATACAGTGAGTTAATGAGTTAAATAGGTTCACAATATCTAGACATAGGGTAATGAATAAATTAAGAAATTCCATCATCACATGTGTTCGTTGAAATTCTATATGCAAGTGTACATGTCGAACAAATAATATAATGATGAATAAGAGTATCATCCTACAGGGATTAGTGTTATCAACTGGACTAATTACTAATAGTGAATTGGTCCTACAATTTATCTAACAAATCATTATGAAAAGATATTCTAAATTGAAATTACGTTAAAGCAGTCAACTTCCAAAAAGTTAATTAAATATTACAAGTATGCTAGAGCATCAGACTTCACCATAATTAGAATATACGAATTCCAATAGTTTAATGCTTGCAAGAACAATAATATTTATGAGATAGCAGAATTTCCTAATTTATTCACTATCATATGTCTAGGTATAGCGAATTTACTTAGTTCATTAATTCACTGTATGTCTATCCATGAACTAAATGAACTAAGAGCATTAAAGTCAATGAATATTCCAGCTAAGGCCACACAATCACCATAAAATATGTCTACCCATACTTAATTTATGGTTGTACATTATAGGATGCATTTACATATTTTCTCTTGTCAGTCTCAAATATGCTCATCAGATTAATTAATTGATGATTAATCATTTAATCACATTGAAGGTGATAATGTACAACTCACATAAATATATTGTCTTGCATAGCATGTCAACTAAGAAAATCATAACATCCTAACTAGGCTACATCTTAGCTCTAACAAAAGTAGTTTAGTTCATAATATCAGAACAAACAAAAATAATGTAACAAATTACACAAAACATCTAGATTAGAACAAACTAAAAAACTGTCACCAATTGTTGACCCTTTTAAGAAGTTTTTATGCAACTCTACACATCAAGGAGAAGAAGGGAGGCCGTCTGAAGAGCGGGATAAAAATCACACTCACGCGTCGTTTCGCACGTGCCGTCACACGCACTCACACCCCACCATCCACCACCATGCACTGCCGCCGTCCCCCCCCCCCCCCCCCCCCCGGTCTTCACAGAAATTGCCAGAAATATAAATCAGGATGCCTAGGTTGCAAATCTGTAAAAAGATTGAGCTAATTCGCTGTCAAACAACATAGATCTAACGGACACCACTCGGCCCCCACCGTGTCTCACCGGAAATCGTCACACGAATCACCTCAAATCAGTTGCAGATTGACCAGAATTCTCTGTTACCCGTCGAATATAGTCCCTACTCGCTGAGATGGTCTCAGATTTGGCCGGAAATGGTGCTTTTTCGTCATAAATAACACAGAACGATGATGTAGCTTGAAACTTGACCAAAGAAAGGGGTTGGATGACACTTTCACATTCCAAACACCTAAATTCTAGGACAAATGCCTGGGTTCCACCACCAAAGAGAATCGGTCGGCTGTCAGACGGCCAGTTTTCGCTTTTTTTCTTTGTTTTCTTCCTTTTTTCTCTCTCTGGTCCTGCACTACTCTGTTCTAACCCGCCAGTCCCCGATAATTCATGACTAACTCCACACCATAGCCTCCGATCCCGCGTGTTTCCTTCTCTTTTCCTTCTTTCTTTTCACAATTCACCCAATTTTTGAACCCACGTGCATACCCATTGCTTGTTTTCTTTTTCTATTCTCTTTTCTCTCTATCTTTTACTTCATTTCTCTTGTTTTTCACCTATTTTGAGTTTGCTGCATAAAATAACAAAATATACATAAATATAATTTAATAAAAATGTAATTTAATAAAAACTATATTAAACATTACCTAAAATACTACTAATAACTCCATAAAATATAGAGTTATCAACATTCCCAAACTTAACATTTTGCTCATCCTCGAGCAAAAGTTCTAAACGACACATTATGACAACACAAAAAAAAATTACACATAAAAAGCACAAGAAATTGCACAAAAAAAGCATTAAACAACATATTCTAACAACACAATCAATCACTCCATGGTATTCTCCTAAAAACCCGAAACTTAAAATTTTGCTCGTCCTTGAGCAAAAGAACAAAACAACACATACAACTAATCATTCCATGATATTCTCTCTTAATTGCTCAACTTAACAATTCAAAAAAAAAAAACGTAACTTTCATCCAAACATTGCAATTGATTTATAAGGTAAGATCAACTCTTAACTATGTCAACCACATGTGTGTGTGTAAATCTACATTTTTTCTCAATTGCATGCACTCCAAATAAATCCACATTAATATGCAACTTCTCAAAATCTTTAACCAAATCTCATAGGTTTGCTTTTCATTCCTCTCTCCATTAATGTAAGCCAATCATCTAACTAGGAATCAATAGGACTTTCATAAGCTTGTAATATAAGGCTGGGCTAAGGGTAAGATGGAAGTCATTTAGGCTCAGATAATCCATGAACACATTATTCTCTAGGATCTCATCAAAACTCTAACCTCTCTCTATCTTTTTACTCCATGAAGATGATCTTTCTACCACCACTTAGTCTCATTCTTTCTTGTCCAATCATACTTTGACAATATCCAAAAGACACAATCATGTGTGCAACAACAAAGCAAAAACAAAAGCAATTACACATATAGCCACCTCAATCCTCTTTTATCAATAATATTCAATAATAATGCTTAAAGATTTCCTTTAGAGAACTATGTGACTTGAATCTAACAAAAGATAATAAGATCTAGCAAATGCTTTTCTCCTTCTTTTTGTTTTTTTTTTTTCTTTCTTTTTTGGCATTTGCATTTGCATTTACAAAAGTGATATACTATGCTACACATAATCATTTCAATCAACTCCTTCCTATACTACATCTTTCTCCTCCACTTCTTTTACGATGAAATCAACTTGTACAAACCAGAAATCAATATGTTCATGGAAATAGGACAACAAGATAAATTGATCAAAAAGGCTAAAAGATATATATCCAGGTGTCATTTAATAAAATTAGGATAAGAACAAAGCCCAGCGGGGTGACTGGAGATAAGTAAACAAGGTTAGCTTGAAAGGCTCAATCGATCCAAAGATGCCCTAAATCATTTTCTTAGTCAGATGCAACCTAGGATTTCGCCTCAAGAGGAAATCAAGCAAATTCTAAGATCTGGGTGAGATCCAAGAAATCACATACTTCACATGAATGTTCTCTAGAGATGCACACAATTTCAAGCAAATGCGGACTTTTTTTCTTCAAAAAGTGAATCAACATAATCAGAATCACACTTATATCATACCACAAGTGCAAGTTTGAACAAAATCTATATCTCCTTAAGAATTGCAAAGAATTCACAATGAGGGATCCAATCATGGCAATCATGGTCCAACATAAGAAAAAGATTTTACAAAAAAAAAAAAAAACTTTCTAACACAACTTTTAATACAAAATAGAAAATTTTTAAGACAACACATCACAACACTTCCAACAAAACATAAAACATTTCCAATACACTCACAATATACTTCCAACACAACCACAACTACCACAATACACAACCTCCAACACAACCTAATAAAACAGTACACTTCCAACAACAATAGCAGCACCCCCAAACTTAGATGAAACATTCTCCTTAGTGGTAAAAGAAAATAAAGCAATAGTAAGGAAGGAACAAGGAAAACTCTCCTGATTGCAAGCTACCAAAATGAAGTTGTGATGAGCATATGGTGACATCTTCCTAGCCAAAAGATTAACAAAATGATGCTTGGGTTGCCTCCCAAGAAGTGCTTGCTTTATAGTTCACAGCCAAACTATCTCCAATATTGCTACTCACAGAGGATGGAGGGCAATGGCAATCCGTTGCATGTCGACACCATTAAAATAGGGCTTCAACCGCTGACCATTTACCTTAAATGTACCCCGGGTATCATGTGCAACTTCTACCACTCCATATGGAAGCACTTGGGTTACCGTGAATGGACCAGCCCATCGAGACCGTAACTTTCCTATAAACAATTTAAAACAAGAGTTATAAAGTAATACTTTTTGACCCACCTTGAACTTTCTCATTAATATATGTTTGTCATTCCATCTTTTTGTCTGCTCCTTGTAGATCAAGGCATTTTCATAGGCCTTATTGCGCAACTCCTCTAATTCATTCATCTGCAATAACCTATTTTCTCCTGCACATTGCATGTCAAAGTTCAAGAATTTTAAGGCCCACAATGCATTATGATCTAATTCTACTAGCAAATGACATGCTTTCCCAAATACTAGCCTAAAAGGAGACATCCTTATAGGTGTTTTAAAGGCTACCCTATAGGCCCAAAGTGCATCATCCAGTTTCATCGACCAATCTTTTCTTACGCCATTCATAGTTTTCTCCAAAATCCTCTTGATTTTCCTATTTGATATCTTTACCTGACCACTAGTCTAAGGATCGTAAGGGGTTGTAATCTTATAGGTGACCCCATACTTATCCAAAAGTGTTTCAAATTGCTTGTTACAGAAATGTGTCCCTCGATCACTTATGATTGCTTTAGGAGTGCCAAAACGGGTAAAAATATTTTTCTTCAAGAGCTTAACCATAACCTTGGCATCATTTGTTGGCAATGCTACAGCTTCTACCCATTTAGACACATAATCAATAGTCATCAAAATATACATTTTCCCATAAGAAGGTATAAAAGGTCCCATGAAATCAATACCCCAAACAATTCACACACAACAACGTTAGTCAAGGGCATCTCATGTTTACTAGAAATATTCCCAATTCTTTGGCATTGATCACATGTAGCTACATAGGAATATGCATCTCTAAAAAGTATAGGCCAATAAAAACTAGATTGTAAAACCTTGGATGCAGTTCTGGTGGCACCAAAATGACCACCTGCTTCTCTATCATGACAATGGTGTATAATGTTGGCCATCTCTTCTTCTTGGATACATCTCCTTATCACCTAATCTTCACATACTCTAAACAAGAATGGTTCTTCCCAAAAGTAATGTTTAACATCATAAAAGAACTTTTTCTTCTGTTGATATGACAATTTAAGGGGAAGAATGTTACCTACTAAATAATTCACAAGATCAGCGTACCAGGGATATTTTATCGATTAAAGGGCAAAAGTCTGCTCATCAGGAAACTCTTCCAAGATTGGCTGCTCTTCTTCCTTTAGATTTGGAATTCTAGACAAATGATCTGCAACTAAATTTTCAATCCCCTTCTTATCCTTGATTTCCAAGTCAAACTCTTGCAATAATAGAATCCACTTTATTAACCTTGGCTTTGATTCTCTCTTTTCAAGAAGCTACTTAAAAGCAGAATGGTCAGAATAAACTATAACTTTGGAGCCAATCAAATAAGAGCAAAATTTATCAAAAGCAAATACTACTACCAAAAGTTCTTTTTTTGTAGTTGAATAATTCAATTATGCACCTGATAAAGTTCGACTGGCATAGTAGATGGTTTGAAAGACTCTATCCTTCTGTTGCTCCAAAACAGTCCCACTGCGGAATCACTTGTGTCACACATCATCTCAAAAGGCAAATCCCATTCTGGTGCAGCCATGATTGGTGTTGATATTAACTTCTCCTTCAAAGTGTTAAAAGCCTGCAAGCATTCGTCAGAAAAGTTAAATTTCACATCTTTCTCTAATAAACCTGAAAGGGGTCTTGCAATCCTTGAAAAATCTTTTATGAACTTCCTGTAGAACCATGCATGCCCCAAAAATTCTCTAACAAGCTTCATTGATGTCGGATGAGGCAGTTTTGCAATGGCCTCTACTTTGGCTCTATCAACCTCTAGTCCCCTTCTAGATATCTTGTGCCCAAGCATTATTCCCTCCTGCACCATGAAGTGACACTTCTCCCAATTCAACACTGGATTTGTCTCTTCATATCTTTGTAAAACCAAAGCCAAATTTTTCAAACAACAATCAAATGATGCACCAAAGACAGAAAATCATCCATAAAGACCTCAATGAATTTTTCAATCATGTCAAAAAAAATAGCCATCATGTATCTTTGAAAGGTTACTGGTGCATTACAAAGACCAAAAGGCATTCTTCTAAAGGCAAAAGTACCATAAGGACAATTGAAAGTAGTTTTCTCTTGATCCTTTGGTGCAATAAGGATTTGATTGTACCCTGAATACCCATCAAGAAAGTAATAAAATTCATGTCTTGCAAGTCTTTCCAACATTTGATCAATAAATGGTAAAGGAAAGTGATCTTTTCTAGTGGCATCATTCAACTTTCTATAATCCATACATACACGCCATCCAGTAACTGTTCTAGTTGGAATCAATTTGTTGTTATCATTTCTCTGAATAGTCATACCCCTTTCTTTGGCACAACTTGCATTGGACTTACCCAACAACTGTCTGAATGGGTAGATGATCCCTTAGATACTTGATTGATCGATTGGCCAATTGTAAAGACACTGTGGTTCCTTTTACTTCACCCAATCCTAATTTACTGTAACAGAGAAAGGCATTAGATTGATACTTGCTCCTAAATCACATAATGCCTTATCAAAGTAAGAATCTCCAATAGTGCACGGGATTGTGAAACTCCCTGGATCTTTCAATTTTGGAGGAAGCTTGTTTTGTAAGATGGTTGTGCACTCCTCAATTAGATTCATTATTTCATATTCTTCTAACTTCCTTTTGTTCTTCAATATTTCCTTAAGAAACTTGGCATAACTGGGAATTTGAGCCAATGCATCTGCAAAAGGAATATTAATGTGCAGTTTCTTGAATACATCAAGGAATTTAGAAAACTATTTATCTATCTTATGTTGCTGGAGCCTCTGAGGGAATAGAACTGAAGGTACATAAGGCTTGGGATTATCAGGAAACAATGTTCTCTTGATTAGCTCCTACTGTTGTGTGTTAATATCCTCATCCTTATCCCCTCCACTTTCTTTATCAACATCATCTTTTCCCACTTTTGCCACTTCTTAAACTTATTACCTTTGCATCTTCTCTAGGATTCTTTTCTGTGTTGCTAGGCAAAGACCCTTGTTGTTTTCCTGACATCATAGTCACCATCCTGACCCATCTGTATTTCCAAATTTCTAAGTGCAACATCTTGGTTTTGAAATCTTGTTTCATTGCTCTGCATCATCTTGGCAAACACTTCCTCTAAATTAAGTTTCTTTTCCTCTAGTTACCTGAATCCTGGTGGCGGTCTCATTGCACTAGAATTACTTCATGAATAATTTGGGTGGTTGTGCCATCCCGGATTATAAGTGTTGGAATATGGATTATTCTGTGATTTGCTTGAACTTCTAACAAAATTGGCAGCTTCACTACTTTGAGCAAAATTGTAACCCAATTGAATTCTACACTCACATGAGCTCCACCATAATGATCACATATTATGTTCTGAATCCTCATGACTGGAGCACTCAGGTTGTCTATCTTATTCTTAAGCTTGTCAAATTGTGCATACATTGCGATGAAAGCGTCCACTTCGTGAACCCCACTAGCTTTCCTTATTGGTAACCTCTCAGTAGGCCATTGATAATTGTTGGTCGCTATTTCCTCCAACAAATCAAATGCTTCTTGTGGTGTCTTGTTATGCAAGGCCCCTTCTGTAGCTGCATCAAGCATAAAACGAACATTTGTATTAGCCCCATTATAAAAAGTTTGTACCTTTGACCATACGGGTACTCCGTGATGTGGACATCTCCTCAGAAGATCCTTGAATCTTTCCCAATGCTTCATAAAGTGATTCATTGTCCATCTACGCAAAATTGGAAATATCATTACGTATTTTAGCAAATTTCGCACGAGGAAAGTATTTACCAAGAAGCTTCTGAGCCAAGTCATCCCATGTCATGATTGATCTTGTAGGAAGAGAAGAAAGCCAATTTTTAGCCTTGTCTCTAAAAGAAAATGGGAATAACCTTATCCTGACTGCATCATCTATGACTCCATTATATTTTACCATATCACAAATTTCGAGAAAAGCCTCAATGTGAGCATTCGGATCATCGTTTGGGAGCCCGCTAAATTGTGCTGAGTTTTGAAGCTTTTGAATGAGTGCTAGCTTGATTTCAAAGTTGTTCGCTTGAACTATAGGCCTCTTGATGCTTGATGTGACACCCTAAATTGTTGGTGCAGCATAATCCTTCAAAAGTTTATGTGTATCATTGTTGTCAGCCATTCTTTTAACTTCACTTCTTTGTTCTCTTAACTACTTTCATTGTCTTCTAAGGGTACACTCAATTTCTAGATCAGGATCAACAAGTTGTCCTCCTCGATTACGGGTCATACATGTCTACAACACCTTAGAATAGAAGCAGCTTAGCACAAAATTCTTTTCTCTCTGCAAGCAAAGAATAATAAAACGAAAATAAAAGCTAGATTAAACTTAGAATCAATTCGGTGTTAATATTAATCCACAATAAACAACTAGTCCCTGGCAACGGTAAAAACTTGTTCGGTAAAATTCTACCTACAAGTGTACATGTCGAACAAGTAATATAATGATGAATAAGAGTATCGTCATACAGGGATTAGTGTTATCAACTTGACTAATTACTAACAGTGAATTGGTCCTACAATTTATCTAACAAATCATTATGAAAAGATATTATAAATTGAAATTACACTAAAGTAGTCAACTTCCAAAGAGTTAATTAAATATGACAAGTATGCTAGAGCATCAGACTTCACCATAGTTAGAAAATATGAATTCCAATAGTTTAATGCTTACAAGAATAATAATATTTATGAAATGGCAAAATTTCCTAATTTATTCACTATCATATGTGTAGGTATAGCAAATCTACTTAGTTCATTAATTCACTGTATGTCTACCCATGAATTAAATGAACTAAAAGCATTAAAGTCAGTGAATATTCCAGCTAAGGCCATACAATCAACATAGAATATGTCTACCCATATTTAATTTATGGTTGTACATTATAGGATGCATTTACATATTTTCTCATGTCAGTCTCAAATATGCTCATTAGATTAATTAATTGATGATTAATCATTCAATCACATTGAAGGTGATAATGTACAACTCACATAAATATATTGTCTTGCATAGCACGTCAACTAAGAAAATCATAACATCCTAACTAGGCTACATCTTAGCTCCAACAAAAGTAGTTTAGTTCATAATATTAGAACAAACAAAAATAATGTAACAAATTATACAAAACATCTAGATTAGAACAAACTAAAAAGTTGTCACTAATTGTTGTCTCTTTTAAGAAGTTTTTATGCAACTCTACACATTAAGGAGAATAAGGGAGGCCGTCTGAAGAGTGGGATAAAAATCACGCTCACACACCGTCACACTCGCTCACGCACCACCATTCGCCACCACGCGCCGCCAATCTTCATAGAAACTACCAGAAATATAGATCGGGATGCCTAGGTTATAGATCTACAAAAAGATTAAGCTGATTTGCTGTCAAACAGCGTAGATCTGACGGAATCTCCACTCGGCCCCCACCGCGTCTCATCGGAAACTACCATACGAATCACCTTAAATCAGCTGTAGATTGATCGGAATTCTCTGTTACCCATCGAATATAGTCCCTACTCGCTGAGATAGTCTCAAATTTGGCTGGAAATGGTGCTTCTTCGTCAGAAATAACGCAGAATGGTGATATAGCTTGAAACTTGACTGAAGAAAGGGGCTGGACAGAGTTCGCACATTCCAAACACCCAGATTCTTGGACAAATTCTTGGGTTCCACCACCAAAGAGAATCGGTCGGCTGTCGCACAACCGGTTTTCCCTTTTTTCTTTGTTTTCTTCCTTTTTTCTCTCTCTGGTCCTGCACTACTTTGTTCTCACCTGCCAATCCCCAATAATTCATGACCAACTCCACACCATAGCCTCCAGTCCCACGTGTTTCCTTCTCTTTTCCTTCTTTCTTTTCACAATTCACTCGATTTTTGAACCCACGCACATACCCTTTGCTTGTTTTCTTTTTCTATTCTCTTTTCTCTCTATCTTTTACTTCATTTCTCTTATTTTTCACCTATTTTGAGTTTGCTACATAAAATAACAAACTATACATAAATACAATTAAATACAAATGTAATTTAATAAAAATTATATTAAACATTATCTAAAATACTACTAATAACTCTATAAAATATAGAGTTATCAACATGAGTAGAATTAATCTTGCTAGCATGAATGATTGACATTTGTACCTAGTAGTTAGGTGAAATCGAATGCTCTAGCATATTTGTTTATCAAGTTTAGATTAAATTTAGTCGTTTAAGCAATGTTTTGTCATTTCATTTAGTTAGATAAACTCTAGGAACTATTCACCATTTGTAATTAATTGGCTTAGTAATCACCAATCTCTATGGGACAATACTCATTCTTATCATTATATTACTTGTTCAACATGTATACTTGCCTGTAAAATTTCACTGAACAATATCTCCTTTCTAGCGGCTTTCAATCTTTGGCCATTAGCTTAGTAATCACTAGTCTCTATGGGACGATACTCATTCTTATCATTATATTACTTGTTCGACCTGTATACTTGCATGTAGCACTTAACAATATCTCCTTTCTAGCAGCTTTCATACTTTGGCCATTATGACAGCTTATTAGTTAGTAAGATGTTGTTCCACTTTTACCTAGTTGCAAGCCATTGAGTCTAAATAAGTATATAAGGTAAAGTGCCATGTAGATAGTATAATCAAAAGTTGTAAAACCCAATTGGTGGCAAGGGTTACATTTAACAAAAGGGGATAGATTACCATGTACTTTTATAACAAATTTTATCACAATACACATTGCGATCAATATTATGGTTGTTCAATATTGGTGCCTTTACTAGTTAGATGTGCAAAATGCTTTTCTACATGAAGATTTGATAGGTGAGGTTTACATGGAATTACTTGTTAGCCCTTCTCATTGAAATAGGTAATGAGTATGTCATCTGTAGATGTCATTTTATAAGCTTAAGCAAACCTTAAAAGAATGTTGTAATAAGTTCATGAAGGCCCTCTTTGTAACTAGATCATTAGTCATGCCATGATTATGCTTTATTTACTAGGAGATGTAATTATTCCTTCATCTGGAAACAATGGAGGCCACATTTTCTCTAGTGTAAAATTCTTTATCTAGTAACCATAGATTAATAGCTATGGTACTTTTTTCATTTCTTCCCTATTTTCTTCTTAAAAGAGTTTAATATAATGCACTACAAGTACCCATTTGATGTGCATTCAATTGCAGCCCAATATAGCCAATTAAGTTAGTAAATATTGAAAAGGAAGAAGCATATAATAATCAAAATCAAAAGTCTTGTACTAAATTTTGGAAATAGAAAGAACAATGTCTGATGACACTCATACATATGAACACATTATATAGAACATAAAAGTTCTTTCCCTTAATTAGAAATTTTATTACTTAGAGCAAACTTTCTGACAACTTAGTTCACTTTCCCATCAATGCAAAGCCATTCACTAATAAAGATCTTGTCACAGTTGAGATTTGGGTTAATAGTAGTGAAAAGTTCAACTTCAAGCTCAAGCTTCTGAACAATGCCAGAGCAAGTATCACTAGCTTTGTACCATACACTGAGATGCATTCTATAGAATCTGCTTGCCTTTTGAATCCAACTGCACCATATAAAAAGTGTATGTCAAACCTTAAAAGATGAAACATAAAAAATATTAAACTACAGTATTGGTGAGAAGATGTAGTTATCAAACTTAGCGAATTTCCCACACTCTGTAAGGGAGATCATGAAAAGAAGAATAAAGAACTATAATCAAGTTAAAAGAAATGGCAACCTTATTGTATGCTTAGCCATCCTCTTTCCCTCTTTTTCCTTGTAACCTAGACTTCTCTTGCCTTATCTATTGGGTCGAGAAAAAAAAGTACAATATATAGTGAAGGAAAGCCCCCACATAGAATCTAAAAGATATTGTAGACTTCGCCATTAGCTTTGTTCCAAGAGAAGGTCAGCTTCTCATGTGAATCGTATATTGCTTAACTTTTTTACACGGGGATGCAATTTACTTTAGTTTAAGCTCACTGTAACATGGTGAGCTACACAGCCTCAAAGGTTTAACAATGCTTGTCTCACTTTTTAATTTTCTTTTACATTCGAGCTATTTTAATTCCTGCACTTAAATTACTGTCTTTACGTTTCAGGACTTTATTTTTCCGTCTTTACCTTTCTAGCCATTTATATTTCCGAATTTTCTTGTTAGTATTTCACTCCAATCTTTCAAAAATTCATAGCTCACTCAATTGCCCATCACGAAACGCATCAAATATGGAGCTCGAAACTTATTGTGTGTTACAAAACATAAAAGTATGTTCACTTTTCTTGAAAATTTTATTGCTTAGAGATGAACCTTCTGAAAACTTAATTCACTATCCCAATGATGTAAAGATTTGGGTTAATAGCATTGAAATAGTCAGCAGTGAAAACTAAGAATTGAATAACGATAAAGCAAGTATCACCATCTACTGCAGCAATCACCGTTTTGCATTCTATGGAAGCTTTCTCCACTTTGGGTCCAGCTGCACCACCTATAGAAAGTCTGTGTAAAACCATTAAAGATAAAAACAGAAAAAGTAAGCAAGTGAAATAACAAAATTGACTATCGATTATCAAAGAAGATTTAGTTATAAAACTCATAGCCGAGTTGCCTACACTCCGAGGTGGAGATCATGAGAGGAAGAGAGAGCACAAGAATCAGGTTAACAAAAGTGGTAGTTTTGTTGTTAACCCCAGCCATGCTTTCTTGCTCTTTTTCCTTCGAAATAACAAGTCCCTTCTCTGGGTTGGAACTTGAGGAAAGCGTGTAGCGGCTTCTCCTATCAGTATTATTATGCCAAATGCTGTTAGAACTTGGGTATATTTTTTCTTTTATTTTAAGCTACTTGTTTAGATGGTGGGTTACACAACCTGGTGGAAAATTCATGTTGTTATCTAGCCAAATTCTTGTAGTCTTTTGCGTGTTGTCTTTTAGTGTGGGCTACTCCAATACAATCAAACTTTGTCATGGGGAGGCACTATTAGGAACTAGCTTCCTTGTTTTTCTAATCAATAACAATTTAATTTCTTTCTAATTTCTAAATATTCATGGGATTTAAAGTATAGCTATGCCACACCATGTTTTGTACTTCTTAAGGTGAAGTATTGCTCATATTGCTCATATTTTCAATAGAATTCTTGTGGGTTTTCTTTTTTTTCTTTATAGATGTGATTTCATTTTCCAAATTCATTTGACTTTATCATATATGTATCTCTTTATGTTTAGTACTTCAAAATGGAGCAAATGTGGATAATGAATTATGAGATATAATTAGAATATTCTATTGGAGTGTAGAGACACTAAGGATCATGCAACAAGTAAGCACATAGCAATACCAAAAATGCTAAGGGTTTTACTTGATTTAGGATCAACCAATCCTTACACTTATGAAACAATAACTATCACCATTTGAAGTTCTTGTACATCAAAAATTATTAGAGAATTTCTCTTTTCTTATAGCTCTCATGCTTTAGTCATCACGATGGTTCACCAAATTCCAACTTCACTTCTATGGTTCTTCTGAAGCTTTTATTTATATCAATATAAGAAAAACTCTAATTCAAAACATTACCATTTTATCTTTGTTCCTAATTTTAAGGGAAAAAAATTAATCTATATACCATTGAGGACAAGTAACTGATTTTTTTTTTTTAAGATAGCTCAAGTTTTTGTGCTCAATTTTCTATATAGAAACCTAATTTGCAAAACAACATTGTTGTTTAAGTAATCACCGAATTACTAGGGCACATAGGTCTTTCTGTTTTTTTTTTTTTTTTTTTTTTTACGCTAACAAATCCACATGAAAGAAACCATGGAATCTTCTCCAAGTCAAATGAATAAAACTATGTCAATTATACTTCTTTAACCGCTTATATATTTTGCTTCATTGCATGTGTCAATTATCTCTCAATTCGTCTTACCACTGATGTAGTCCATGATCTCTCAAACTCTATGATACAATTAGTTGAATCTACTATATGGTAATGTCAAAGTCACAACAAATCACTTAGAGCCTACCAAATACTTGGACCTCATTATGTGGTTCCAATTACTTACTAAACTACTCGATAAGCCCTAGTATATGAAAGGAAGATTGATATAATGCACGACCAGTAACAAGTTTGATGTGTATTATATTGCAGCCCAACATAGCTGATTATGTTGTAAAACATAGATAGAGACAAAGCAATTTATAATTTAATTGAGGGTTTTGTACTAAACTTAAGAAATGGCAAGAAGAGCGTCTGGTGACACTAATACATCATTAAATTTTATTGTGTGATTCAAAGCATAAAAGTTCATTCCCTTCGTTAGAGACTTCATTGCTTGTAGGTGAACTTTTCCACTACTTAATTCACTTTACCATTGATGCATAGCCATTGGCCGACAAAGATCTTGTCGCAGTTGAGATTTGGGTTGATAGCGCTAAAGAAGTTGGCATTGAGACCAAACTTATTGATAATGTCAAGTCAAGTATCCCCGTCTTCGAAGCCATACACCGACTCGCATACTAGAGAAGCTTTCTCCACATTGAATCCAACTGCATCACATAGGGAGCTTGTAAATCTTAAACAGAAAAAATAATCAAAAGCAGTAACCAATAATTGATTATTGATTGCCAGAGGAGATTACTCACTGCTGAATTGCCTACTCTCCGTAATGGAGATCATGAGAAAAAGAGAGAGCACAAGAATCGAGTTCAGATAAGTGGCAATGTTACTGTTACTGTTAGCCATACTCTTTGGCTCGTTTCCTTAGAACTCTCTTTCTTGGTGTTGTTAGTGAAGAATAATGTACGGTCTAATTTATTGGTGAACAGAGACCCACAAAGAAGGCGGAATATGTCGTAGATATCGCCACTAGCTTTGCTCTAGACAAAAGGCTGGCTTCTCGACGTAGCTCATTGCCATCATGGCGGGTTGCACAACCTCGCGGTAGTTTTCGCGGTGCAGGCCAGGGCCGGGGAGACTTGGTATACTTGGGTATTCTTGTTTCTTTTTAGGTGTCAAAAGAAAATTAACGCAGTCTTGCGCTGCAGGCTACTCCGATTGGTAGATCAAGCTATATCATTGATAGAGCGTCTTGATAATTAGATGACGAAAGAAAATGTACTAGGATACAAAATCTTGGTGGTATTCAATCAATATCAGCGTGGGATAATTTTGAATTTTGGAGTCTAGAAACAGGAGTTCCTCATCTTTCTAACCAATGCGAATTTAATACCTTTAGGATTCGTGGGATTTAGCATCATAGATACAGAAAAGCGTGTTTTGGACACATATCAAGTTTTCTTCATTTTTATTATAAAATTTGATAGGGAAATTTCTGGTCTTCTTGATATATTGCAGTTTCCTTTTAGTGGATTCTAAATTCCTTTAGTATTTCTAAATTCGTCTCTGCATCCTTTTTTCTTTTTTTTTCAAAGTGGATCATTTGTTAATAATAATGAGACAAAATAATCCCAACTGTCTATGGAAATTTCTTGAGTTTTATAAATTTCTCTCTACGTGTAAGAGAAAAGTTACATATTAAGTATGTGATTCGTATGGTAAAGGTTAATTATAAGAAAATGTCCTTCTAATTCTTACGTTAACTTTTAAGTTGATTCTTTTAGTCTTTTAACACTCTAAATTTATATAAAATTATAATGTTTATCAAAAGTATCATATCAATAAATCTCTTGTAGAATAATGTCTTGAGTTTTAACACCCAATTCCACAAATGCAAATCTAGCATGTTAATCAAAATTATCAAGTGAATAATTGCCAACCAAGTTACACAAGATTTTTATTTTATTATTTAAAAATCATACTAAATAAACCATGCACCTTTATCCAATTTAAACTAAAAACATTCTCATACTACAAAGGAACTTCTAAAACATCAAACTTTCGTCGTGTAATGAATGCCTCAAAATGCATTTGAATTGCCATGCATGCCGTTCAATGGATCGAGTCCAGTCCATGTATTTGAGTGCTTTAAACTTTACATCATTAGTCTTTAAGTCTCAAACTTTTATCTAAAGTTAAATTTACATACATAAATATTCACACTTAGAGGGGTTAGCTTATGGATCTCATTCCATGTTCTTGACAAGAATGTGAATAACAATGTTTTGAATGCTACCAGCTGTTTGAACGTGGTTTCGTCACTCGAATGAGCAAAGGTATTTCATAGTAGTATATCTTCTGTGCATGGACCATCGTATTGTCTTCTAGTTAGAGCGTTTTGAATTGCCTTTATTAATTATGATGTACTTACATGAGATAACAAGTTGCCAAACTCCTGTCTAATCTTCCTTTTTCGGAGTTAATAAATTGAAAATGTTGTATTTTTGTCCCTTGATTTCTTCGCCCTTCTTATTTAAAAGAAGGGTGATATAATGCCCCACTACTATCAAGCTTAATGTGTATTTGCTTGCAGCCCAATGAACCGAATCAGTTGCAAAATATAGATGGGAAGAAGCATATTCTAATCAGAATAAAGTCTTGTATTAAGCTTTCTCAATAAGGACAATGACTAGTATCATAGATATCAAACTTTATTGCTTAATAAAGAACGTAAAATGTCACTCTTTTGATTAGAGACTTGTGTGTTTAAAGACGAACTTCGTCACAACTTAATGCACTATCCCATTGATGCAAAGCCATTGGTCAATGAAGATCTTGTCGCAGTTCAGATTTGGATTGATAGCACTGAAAGTGTCAGCATTGAGACTGAACTTATGAATAATGCCAAAGCAAGTATCACCGTCTTCGGCACCATACACCGACTCACATTCTAGAGAATGTTTCCCCACTCTGGGTTGAATTGCATCACATAAAGATAGTCCATGAGAAACTTCAAAAAATAAAGCTGAAAAATAATCAACTGCAGTAACCAAAAATTGATTGTTGAGTGTCACAGGTGATATAGAACTCACAGCCGACTTGCCCACACTCCATGATGGAGATCATAAGAAGAACAGAGAGCACCAGAATTAAGTTCAGAGAAGTAGTAGTGTTACTGTTATGCTTATCCATGCTCTTTCGCTCTTTTTCCTTTCAAGTGAGAACTCTCTTTTTTTGAATAGTGATTAAGAAAATATGTAGTCTAATTTGTAGGTGAAAGAAACACCTCAACGAAGCCAAATATGTTGTGGACTTCACCACTAGCTTTGCTCTAAGGAAAAGGCCGGCTTCTCGTAAGTGTATTTCGTTGATTAGTCCATTACATCGAGACGTACTTCGCTTTGGTTCAAGCTCATTGTGATCATGGCGAGTTACACAACCAGCAGGCCTGGTGAGGCTTCGCTTGGTTGGACAAATTTTTGTATATTCTTCCATGAAGAAGAAAAATTGATGTAGTCTTTTGCTTTGTTTACTCCAATTGGGGGATCAAGTTGTGTCATAGTTAAATTGGAGCGTCCAGATCACTAGATAATAAAAAACAATGTACTGATGATTGCTCAAGAGATTTGCCAAAGGAAAGCGAACACTTGTAAATATGATTCAGGTGAAAAGCATTGGACTACATGGATAAGTTGGATCTGGAAAAGACGCGCTATTCGAACGATCGTGCTTGTTAATAAAGAGTTAGTTATTTTTATGTTAATCAACTGTACAAAATGCTTTAGTACTTTAAATCTTCATAAGGCCTTCATTTTTCTAGTGAATTGGAATTCAATTAATTTAAGACTTCGTAATTATTATAAGATTAAAAAAGTTATAGTCTATGAAAGGGCAAGTCTTGGACTGCTTAAGGTCAAGTATTTCTTATATTTTCAAGTAATCACTATATAATGTTGTGTATGCTCTTAAACATCTTACATTTTTTTTTTTTCATTTTAGTTACATAAAGGAGGATTTTCGGGAGTAAGGGATGTCCAACTTGGGACCAAAACATCATTTTAGTTACATAAAGGAGGATTTTCGGGAGTAAGCGATGTCCAACTTGGGACCAAAACATCCCAAGCCACCATGGTACCAATTGAGCCTAACAATCTTGTGTTAATAATTGTTATATATAAAATTTTACTCAACCAGTAGTTGAGTAAACTACTCAAAATCTGAGTCTACATTTTACTCATCCAGAAGGAACATTTTACTCCATCCAGAATTGATGGATGGGGAATGAAGCATTTAAGTTATGCAGGAAGACTACAATTGGCAAAATCAGTTCTCACTTCTATCTGTACCTTTTGGATGCAAATGTTCCTTCTCCCAAAACAGACCATTTATGAGATTGAAAAGAAGATAAGGCACTTCCTCTGGGCAGGCCACTCAGAAGATCATAAAACTCATAAGGTTGCATGGCAAGTTGTTTGTTCACCAAAAAAAAAAGGAGGTCTTGGACTACTAAACCTTAAAGTACGGAATAAAGTCTTGTTGGGGCGATCTTTCTGGAATCTCATAAATTGCCCTAATTCATCCTTATGGAGTAAGTGGATTCATAGTACTAAATGCAGGGGAAAATCAATTATGGAGCTTGACATCAAAGGAAATATGACATGGAGTTGGAGAGGTCTTCTAAAGTTACGACAAACTTTAACCCCTACGATATCCAAACCTTCTTATTGCTGTAAGGAAACGTACAAGGAATTACGTCAAGTGAGCACTGAGGTTGAATGGTACAACTTGATATGGTCAGGAGGAATCAGCAAACATAACTTCATTGGTTGGCTCATATGTAGAGACAAACTACCTACAGCAGTAGTGGTTTCTCGTTGGCTCCCCTCAATTGATTTGTATTGTAATTTCTCTGGCTCTCAATATGAAGATAGATCACACTTATTCTTTCAGTGTATTTGGACTAAACAGGTTTGGAGAACTATTCTAGCTCAACAAGGCATTTGTAAGGTCATCTACGATTGGGAATCTGAATTGCAATGGATGATTAAAGCAACTAAGGGAAAAGATTTAGCTCCAACTTTCTTTCTTAGCTTGCCTTTATTGTATATGGTTAGAACGAAATCGTAGACGTTTTCAGAATAAGTCTATTGATATTCCAATGTTATTAGCTAAAATCAGGAGAGTAGTCCGTGGAAGAGCTTCTTTATTTAGAAACATTAAACTCTCTCAAGCTAATGTTTTGTTGAGTCATAGTTGGATAATTTCAAATTCTATATTCTTCTAGATGATTTGTAATACTGGGGTATGCCCCTAAGCTTATGTATTTCTTTATTCTTCGATGAATCAACTCACATATTCATCAAAAAAAAAAAATTTTACTCAACCAAAAAAATTATAATATAAATAAGAATATTTTTTTAAAATGTTAGAAATAGGAAAAACAATGTCTGCTGATACTCATTCATAATGATCTTTATTGCGTGATGCAAAACATAGAAACTCCATTACATATAGATGAACTTTTTGTCAACTTAATTCAGTTCCCGCCATCGATGCAAAGCCATTGACCAACGAAGATCTTATCGCAGTTGAGATTTGGATTGATTGCAGTGAAAAAGTCGGCACTGAGACTGAACTTTTCAATAATGCCAGAGCAAGTATCACCAGCTTCTGCACCATAAACTGATGCGCATGCTAGAGAAGCTTTCTGCACTTTGGATCCAACTGCACCACATAAAGATGGAGTAGGTGAAACCTTAAAACAGAAAAAATGATAAACTACAATAATGAATAGTTTATTATTGATTGATAAAGAACATGTAATTACAAAACTCACAGCCAAGTTTCGCACACTCCGTGTTGGAGATCATGAGAAGAAGAGAGAGCACTAGAATCAAGTTGAGGAAAGTGGCAGTCGTATTGTTAAGCTTAGCCATGGTCTTTCGCTCTTTTATCTTGTAACTAAGACCTCTCTTTCCTTCTGTACTGAATCGAGAAAAATGAGGACAATTTATAGGTGAAAAAGCCCACAAAGAAACCGAAATATATTGTAGACTTCGCCACTAGCTTTGGTATAAGAAAAGGACAATTTACGTTTTATAGGTGAAAAAGCCCACAAAGAAGCCGAAATATATTGTAGACTTCGCCACTAGCTTTGGTAGAAGAAAAGGACGGCTTCCCTTCCGTTTAGCACGTTGCTTAATTTCATTGCATCAGGGCGTATTTTGCATTAATTTAAGCTCATTGTTATCATCGAGGGTTGCACGCTGTGCAGGCCTGGGCGTGGCGTGTTTTGCTTGGAAAATTTATTGTCTGATAGAAATCTCAAAATTCTCCGATGAATTTTATTGATTTAATCACAGATATACATATAATCGTTTTACAATAGATAAATTAGGAATGATTTACACAATAAAAAAACCGAATCAAGATCTTTACAAATTTACAGATTCGAACGGAAAAGGAAACCGGCGATGACGGCGGCAGTCGCGGCTTCTCACAATCGCGCACAAACGCGACTGCGGGTCGGGTCGTGGATCCGGGTCAACTAGGGCTGACGTGGCCTAGGGCTGACATGGAGTCGACGTGGCAGAGCCTTCTAACATTGTCTTTTTCCATTGAAAAGGAAAATTAATGTAGTCTTGTGCTGCGGATCAGTCCAATTATGAGAGGATATCATTGGGAGGCAAAGTTAATGACAATGTGTTCAGGATTTCCAACAGCCATATGACTCGATGCTGGTCATTACATGATCAGATGTAACTTAGAATACGTATTCTCGATTAACAATGCATGTCGTTCTCTTTGATTTTCTTTATAACAAAGCCTACGACACTTGGCTAGTTGGACAAAAAGAAAACCAACACATTGAATCCCATAGTTTGAGTTTTTGTATTTGGTACGGAAGCAGCAATAATAAAGTTCCTCGATGAATTCAAATAAAGTTACCATTTACGAACCTTTTTCTCAAAGTTGCTTGGTTCAATCAATAAATGTTTCCCTTTTACCTTAGTTTCGTTTTACCTACTCCTTTTAAAAGGACGTTCATATTATATCTAGTATATTGAGAAAATATTACGAAGTTATATTTCAATTAGCATGGCTAATAATAGGACTAAGAGGGGTATCATGTTGGATAAAAGGCATTAGACTACACATGTTGGGACAGAAGCATTGCATCACAGGTTAACAGGCAATTAAATCAAACAATAAAGGTACACAAGATAAAAATTTAAAGTAGTTTGGACAAATCTATCTTACCTCTACTATTATTGTAGATTTACTAGCCCCTTCTCCCTATCTATAAAGAAATGATTAAAAGAATTACAAACGTAAAAGTTTTTCTCCCTTAATTTGGTTATTTTCTCTACTGGACTCTAAGCTCCTTGATGGATTATATAGTAACTCTAGTAATAGTTTTTTCTACAATTCAAAGACATTGCGAATTTCAAACATTAACCCCTCGCACACTAGGCAGCCAAGCTACAAGGTTTACAAAACCCTAAAAATAAACCTAAAGACAAGGTTACAATATTACCCTCATCACCTATTTTAATTCCAAATATATATATCATAGGGGATCAAAGGACACTATTACCCTTACTAATGATGACAAATCACAACAACATATATGAATTTGTGCATCAAAAGATTAAGTGGGATCTTGTTTGAATGGTCAAGGTTGTCCCTCATCTTCATAATCAATAGAAATTAATTCCTTTGTTATTTCTTAATAATCATGGGATTAGATGATAGTTATAGAAAAGTGAGCTTTACACTACTTGTAAACAAGTATTGCTTTTCTTCTTCACAAATTTTAGTTTTTCTTTGACAGATTTTAATCACTTTAACATTCTTTTTTGGTAAGTTGACATGTGTTTTATATATCTCAAGATTTATAGTACAAAATAATGCAATCAATTATATATCACTTAAACTCAAAAATGTCATTTGAAAAATTCTAAAGTTTCTATAAATATTGATAACAATTTATAAATCTTAAGCTCTTAATTGATGAGAATTTGCTTGTCACATCCTTCTTAATCTTGGCAACAATGCTAATGCTCTCTAGGCTTTAACTATAAATGTTCTTTAATTCATTTCATTCCAAATGTAATAGATTGTAACTTTAATGAACACACCTAGCAAAGTTGCTACAAAACTTTTTCTTTTTATGGCTCTAATTCTTTAATTCACTTATTTTCTCTATTGTTTAATCCTTTAAGATAATCCATTCATGGTCAATATTGTCTTCCATATCCAGTTAGTGAACCTATATGAAAAAAATAAATATTTATTTGATTATTGCTATTGTTGACATAGGTCATTTGTACATCCATGTTTTTACATCTTTAATTAGTTAGGCAAAATAACTCCAATTGTCTATGGAAATCACTTGAATTTTATACATTCTTCTCTTATTGTCCAAAAAAAAGAAAACTAATTCATAAATCAAAAGTGCCAAGTGAATAACTCTCTTTTAGAATTAATACTTAAGTTTTAGTTTTTCACAAATACAAATCGTGTTTTCTAGTGAATGCTTTCAATAGATATTCACCAAATTTTGTATTAGACAAGTCTTATTTCACTTAAAGTCCACGCGAAAGGCATCATAAATAAATAAAGAAATTTTAATTAAACCCTCATCCATTAGACAAGAGTACAGAAATATTAGCATGAGAATTGTAGCATCTAATGCAATGGGAACCTCAGTATAGGAGAAGAAGAGAATATTCAAGGACAACACTTATGCTCTGGCTATGCATTCGAAGCAATTCCAAAACTTCCCTGGGGACTTCCATCATGTTTCTTCCAGTACTTGCATGTTGAAAAGCCACTTAGTGGATTCTAGGAAGGTTACCAAGACACCACATTTTAATGAATTCTTTGTTTTTTTCTTTTTTTCTTTTTTTTTGTGAATTTTCTGTTACTAATTTATGTCTTATTTTTTCCTTCAAGGTGAGTTGGTCGATTGAATGAGGTGATTTTTCTTTTCCTGCTCCATTTCTTCCATGTTTTCTTTTATACAAAAGTTGATATATTATATGAGTGCCAAGTTTGATATAGTTTTTGAGTCTAAATAAAAATGTTGTAACTAAACAATTATAAATTTTTTGGTAATATATAATATTTGACCTTTCACACACAAAAAAAAAAGGTTTGACATAGTTATATAAATTGTAAAAAAAACAAAAGGATACGGAAAAGAAAATTATAATGTAAGTGAGAGATTTCTTGTACTAAACTTTTGAAATAGGAAGAAAAATGTCTAGGTACATACATATGAGAATTTATTATGTGATATAGAACACGGAACTAATTGTGTCATACAAAACATAAAAGTATGTTCGGTTTTCTTGAAAATTTTACTGCTTAGAGATGAACCTTCCGACAACCTAATTCAGTATCCCAATGATGCAAAGCCATTGAACAATAAAGATTCTCGTTGCAATTGAGATTTTGGTTCATAGCATTGAAATAGTCATCAATAAGACCGAAGAATTGAATAATGCTAAAGCAAGTATAACCATCTCCTGCAGCAATGACCGTTTTGCATTCTATGGAAGCTTTCTGCACGTTGGATCCAGCTGCACCACGTGTAGAAAGTCTGTATAAAACCATAAAAGAGAAAAAGAGAAAAATAAATCAAGTGCCATAACAAAAATTATTATCATTATCGAAGAAGATTTAGTTATAGAACTCATAGCCGACTTGCCTACCCTCCAAGGTGGAGATCATGAGAAGAAGAGAGAGCACAAGAATCAAGTTAACAAAAGTGGCAGTTTTGTTAAGCCCAGCCATGCTCTCTCGCTCTTTTTCCGTCGAATAAGAAGTCCCTTCTTTGTGTTGTGACTTGAGGAAAGCATGGAGCCGTTTATAGTTGCAATATCAAAGAAGTCGAAATATGTTATGCAACACCATTGCAAGCGTTGCTTTAAGAAAAAAGGTCGGCTTCTCCTATGTGTAGTATTATGCCAAAAGCTGTTAGAACTTGGGTGGATTTTTGTGTTAGTTTAAGCTCCTTGTTTGCATGGCAGGTTACACAATCTGGTGGAAACTTCACGGGATAATTAGGCCAAATTCTTACTCTTTTGCGTGTTGTCTTGTGGTATAGGTTATTCCAATAGAAATCGAGCTTTGTAATTGGAAGGCACACTATAGGAACAAGCTTCTTTTTTTTTTTGGTTTTTAATGTAAGTTGCATTAATAGAAATTAATATACAAAGGCACAGGGGCATACCCCAGTATTACAACAATTTTCAAAGGTAAACTAAGAGTAAGAAAAAATAGAGGTTGGGAGCCTCCAGAGCTCACTCAAGCATACATTACCTTGTGAGGGTTTGATATTGTAAAGCAGAGAAGCTCTTCCTCGCACAATTTTCCTTACTTTAGCCAACAAGATTGGAAAGTCAACTAATTTATTTTGAAATCTTCTACTATTTCTTTCTGCCCAAATGATATAAATACAAGCTAGAAAAGATATTTTAAGAAGTTTTGCAGCCAGATCTTTACCTTTAGATGCTTTAATCATCCAATTTAATTCTTCATTCCATCCTCTGATGTGACGTCGAATTCCATTTTGAGCAAGGATATTTCTCCAAATCAACATTGTGTAAGGGCATTCAAAAAAGAGATGACTCCTGTTTTCTACTTGAGCCTGACAAAAATCACAGTATTGGTTAATTGTAGGAAGCCATTGTATCATTCTCTCTGCTGTAGAAAGTCGATCATGGCAGACTAGCCATCCAATAAAGTTATGCCTGCAAATTCCACCAGTCCAAATTAGATCATACCAATCTACTTTTTCATTTACAGGTTGCAGGTCTTGATAAGTAGTTTTGCAGCAGTAGGCAGGGTTGGAGAGAATTGAGGTGAGCATGGGCCTTAACTTGAGAAGACCTCTCCAACTCCAAACCATTGAGCCTTTGATTTGAATCTGCATTACTGAATTTCTTTTACATTTAGTACTATGTATCCACTTACTCCATAATGATCCATCTGGATGATTTATGAGAGTCCAAAGCATACGTCCTAAAAGGACTTTATTCCAAAGTTTAAGATTCGGCAATCCCAATCCCCCTTCCTTCTTTGGTGAGCACACTATTTGCCAAGCAATTTTGTGAGAACGTTGTATATCTGTACTTCCTGCCCATAAAAAATTCCTAATCTTTTTCTCTATTTCATAAATTGTTTGCTTTGGCAGTAAGAAAACTTGCATCCAGAATGTACATGTAGAAATTAGAACTGATTTAGATAACTGCAATCTTCCAGCAAAGCTTAGATGCTTCACTCCCCAACCTTCTATTCTGCTAAATATTTTCTCTGTCAAACCTTTGCAATCAGCATGAGTAAGCCTTTTTGTAATCAACGGAACTCCAAGATATCGAATGGGGAGTGCACCCATGGGGAAAGGTGTGTGATCTAATATGAAAAGTTGCTCTTGTTCTGATAGTCCTGAGAAGAATATTTGACATTTACTTGGATTGTAATGAAGACCTGTAAGTTCACCAAACTCCTCCAAAGCTTCTATAAGACAAAGCACTGAATTTATATCTCCATGAGAAAAAAGAAATAGATCATCAGCAAAGCACAAATGGGTGATTTTCTCAGTTTTGCATCGCCAATGGAACTTAAAGGCTGTTGTGGAGGTTCTTGCAATGATAATTCTGTTTAGTATTTCCATAACCAGGACAAATAGATAAGGGGATAATGGGTCACCTTGTCTCAATCCATTGGTACCTTCAAAGTAACCTGCATGCTCTCCATTGAAATTTACTGAGAACCTTGTTGTAGAAATGCATTCTCCTATCAGATCAACTACATGTTGAGGGGTATTAATAGCTTCCAGAACCCCTAATATAGCTTCCCACTTAACCATATCATATGCTTTCATAAGATCAATTTTTATGGCCACACGCTTACCTTTATCATCTTTATGATAATTGTGAAGTAATTCCTGACATAGCATAATATTCTCAAAAATCTGTCGTCCTTTAATGAATGCAGTTTGGTTTTGGCTTACTACTGATGGGATAATCATACTCAGCTTCCCAACTAACATCTTGGATATAATCTTGTAGAGAACATTGCAACATGCTATTGGTCTATAATCTTTATTGCCACAGGAATTAGGAACCTTTGGAACTAAGGATAACAATGTAGAGTTGATAACCTTCAACATCTTCCTAGATGAGAAGAACTCTAGTATAGCATCTTCTATGTCTCTTCCAATGATAGGCCAAGCTTTCTTATAGAAGAAACTATTATACCCATCTGGACTAGGAGCTTTAAAATCATGAATACCCCAAATAGCTTTAATAACATCTGAACGTTCAAATCTTATTGTACTAAAAAGTGTATTTACATCATCACCACGAAATAAAGATGTGAGCCTTTCACTGTTGGTGAGGTTCCTTCTGGCATTCCCAAGAATAGACTTATAATATGCAATAATAGCAGTTTTCAAGTCCTCTTCTTCAGTGATAATTGATCCATCTTCTAGAACTAGTCTGCAGATTCTATTCTGTGCTCTCCTTTTCATCAATGACGCAAAGAAAATTTTGCTATTATTATCCCCTTCTTTTAACCATAAGTTCCTTGATTTCTGTTTGATAAGGATTTCTTCATGTTTACTCATTGCAAGTAGCTTATGTAGTTGTGACTTTTCCTCAGCACGAGTTTCAGGACAATAAGGATTAAGCTCTAATCTGTATTGCAATAGCTGTAAGTTTTCTCTAGCATTCTTTATCTTCTTATTCAAATCACCAAATTGTGCTGCATTCAGCTTCTTGAGAGGGATCTTCAAAGCTTTTAGTTTCTGTACCACCTGAAACATTTTTGAACCTACTATTTCACGTTGCCATATTGATCCAACTGTATCCATGAAATCTGGGCAAGTAGTCCAGAAATTAAAGAATCTGAATGAAGAATTCTTCCTGTGTGCAGTGTTACCAAATTTAACTAGACATGGAGAATGATCTGATACTCCAGGGAGCATAAATTCAATAGCAAAGTTTCCAAATTTGCGAATCCATTCCCCATTAGTAAGAGCTCTATCAATTTTACTAGCTCTCAGACTAGCTCCTGATCCTTTATTCGTCCATGTGAATAGTGGACCTGAATAAGGGGGTTCAATCAATGCCATATTCTCAATTATTTCATTCAATTCTGTCATTCCTTGTGTCCATCTTACATTAGGCCCAATACGCTCACTTGTATTCCTTATTTCATTGAAATCACCCATAATTAACCAAGGAGCATCAATCACATGAAGATTATGAAAGCTAGTAAGATTAGCCCATAAGTTCCTACGTTCAATCTCTAGATTATTTGCATAAATAGCAGACAAGAAGTATGGGTGCATACCCGATCTTTCAATATAGCAATGGATGACTTGAGATGAAGAATCTCTAACTGTAAGTTGAAAATCAGAAGCTTTCCAAAGGATCCAAATTCCACCAAGACTGCTAGACCTGTAGTTATGGACATAATTCCAATATGCAAATCCTTCTTTCATAATTATATCAGCATTTCCTTCTTTAACTTTATGTTCAATCAAGATAATAATTTGGGGGCAATGGGAGTTAACAAAATCAACAACCTCCTTTAATCTAGGGCTTTTGTTTAAGCCCCTAACATTCCATGATAGTACTTTCATTTATTGGACGATTATCCTTTTCCTCAATCCTCACATGCTCTATAATAGGATCAGTCATTATATCCTCTTCCAATAATGCAAATTTATTATGAGATATGACATTTTGTACCTTATCCTTTTTTCCCCCAGATGTTCCAATTTTTTTGGTACTTGTAGTAGATTTAGTATTTGCAACTATATCCTTCTGCAAAACTTTGACATTCTCTATCCCACTTGTATTTGAATGATGCTCTTTATCAGTAGTCAAGAGCTGACTATCTAGAGAATTATCAATCTGAGGGTTTTGGGTTGAGGGAACTACATTCTTTTTAGGTACCCAAACTTCTTTCTTCGTTGCAGTACATTCTTTGTTTTTTTTTTTTTTTTTTTTTTTTTTTTTTTTTTTTTTTGATGAATATGTGAGTTGATTCATCGAAGAATAAAGAAATACATAAGCTTAGGGGCATACCCCAGCATTACAATCATCTAGGAGAATATAGAATTTGAAATTCTCCAACTATGACTCAACAAAACATTAGCTTGAGAGAGTTTAATGTTTCTAAATAAAGAAGCTCTTCCACGGACTACTCTCCTGATTTTAGCTAATAACATTGGAATATCAATAGACTTATTCTGAAAACGTCTACGATTTCGTTCTAACCAGATACAATAAAGGCAAGCTAAGAAAGAAAGCTGGAGAAGCTTTGCGGCTAAATCCTTTCCCTTAGTTGCTTTAATCATCCATTGCAATTCAGATTCCCAATCGTAGATGACCTTACGAATACCTTGTTGAGCTAGAATAGTTCTCCAAACCTGGTTAGTCCAAATGCACTGAAAGAATAAGTGTGATCTATCTTCATATTGAGAGCCACAGAAATTACAATACAAATCAA